>JAXCHB010000098.1:1402500-2805000 GCA_036926305.1 Uropetala carovei | reverse complement strand
TGGAAAGCCAGAAGAGAGATAAGAGTCACTGACGTCGCTCAAAGATTCCTTCTCGGAGACTTAATTAATGTTAAGGTATATTATATGAAAGAACTACTATAAGGCGCCTATCCCGACCGTGGTCTCTTTTCTTTCCCGGCGCCAGGTGTGATGGTGTGCCCCACGTGCCACACACACGCAGAGCGGCGGCGGACTACAAAGAAGAGGAGCGAGTAGGCCATGGACCCAGTGACCCGCCAAGGGGCTTGCCACAAGAGGCTGACGGCGAGGACGGTGATCGAGAGGCAGTTCGCCCCCCGCCACGCCCTTTGGGCGTCGCTCGGAAGGAGCATCGGGTGCCGTGGCGGAGGACTGCTTCCCCCGCGGAGGCACCGTCTCTTCGCGATGCTCCTCCTAGCCGCGGGGGCATACTGTCTGCTCCTGCACCAGCAAGTGGAAGGGGGGCAGCCCCAACCGGTGCACCTCGCACTGCCATCGCACGCTAACAGGTCGCGCGCGCTGACGGCGTTCGGCGGCGACCCCTCCTCCCTTAAGGTCAGTTCTCTCGACGGCCATCGATTGTTTTGTGAGACGAACGTAATTCTTAAGCAATAAAAACTATCGCCTTAATATAATGAAGAGCGGAGAAAAGAGTGCGAAGTTTTCTTTTCGCAAGAGATGACATCTTCTCGTGGCTTGGGTCCTTTTTGTTCCAACAACTTTCACTAACAGAAAGGCGCGAAATAAATTTAATCTCGTCATCGAGAAGCCGCTTCTCACGTGACGTCCGCGAGCGTATAATAAACCCCTGGGACCCTGGCGCGTTTGGACTCTCTGGCCCAGTGGTGTCATCCTCGATGACGCGTCTGGGGATAACACGGTCGCTACGGGAGGGCCTAAGTAGCATACTTGGAGCTTAAGGAAGGCTCCCTGAATTCCGCTACGAATGAGGAAGTCATAATTTTTTAAGTGTTGCCATAAATAAAAAAATAATGCACCGTTTCGTAACAAATTCGAAAAAACGTCATATTGTTGGGAAAATAAATACGTCGATGGAGCTTATAACGTTTTTTATGTAACGAACCTGGAATACGATCCATAAAAGGTTATTTCACCGATTTTACATGCTCAGTTCTATAAATACGCACTGGGTTTATTTATCAAGAGCCACATGTATTTACAGAGCCTATAATGCCCCACATTCTCCGCACGTAAACTTCGGAGAGCACCGCTAAAACGCCATCTAGGCGATTTTAGTGTGGCTACGAACAGAGGATATTAAATACGACGAGATATTTGGTCTATTTAAGTATTTCTGTAAAAATCTGGAATTCATAAAACGATAGTTAATTATTTTACACTACTTCAATTTTTAAATAGCTTAAATCATATCAACACGACATTAATCAATTATTTAATGGTAAATATAAAACTACTAGTGTAATACCCGTTGAAATATCAACGGAAGAATTATAGATATACTATTAATATTTGCATTGAAAATAATTAACAGCACACTTTTACATATGAAATATTTCGTCATATACAACATTTCTAGTGAATATTGTTGTCGTTTAGTAAATGCCTTTGGTTTTTATTTTCGGCTATAAAATTCTAATATTCTTCTCCCACCTTGTTCTCGTCAATGCTACATATAAATGTCGGTGTGCAAAGACAGGGAAATAATTATATGTATAATACTATATGTACACCGTTTGCAGACAGTATCCGCTCTTTGATTAAGGTTTGCATTTTAAATCGCCGAAAATAAAACAGTAAGCGACGAACCCGCGGGATGTGAAAAACCGAATGAAACAAACGCTGTTGCGACATCGAAAACGAAAAACATTCCGGTTTCCTTTGTTAAGCATCGATACAGATCGAAATGTTGTTTTACAAAAGACACATTTGAAATCGACAAAAGGAGGTAAACAAGATATATCTTCCTCGAATGCATTTTGCATTCGAGAGGTATCTTTTAAGGAGTAAACCATTCCAACAAGGGCTGATTAACCGAGATAACAAATCTAGGACAAATAAGTAATAGTACGCCCGAGATGAAGTAGGTAACTCGACACGAAGCCAAAATCAAACGAGTAATGCGTATATATATAGCAAGTCGACCAGGAGATGCAAAAAACACAGATAGTCAAAGGGATAGCACACGAAAGGCTATCGATCCCCAAAAAAAATCATGAATTGAAATTCCATCTCACTTGTAATAAATAAAAGGAGGAACGTTGGAGAGATTCCCGGGAATACTATTATATAAGGCGTGAATGGGCATCGACAAGGAGATAAAATATAATACAACGGATAAGAAAGCTGAAGGCAATAGGGAACCAACATCTCTTGAAACGGCGCAATAAATTTGTTGATCGAAGGAAAACAGGAAAGAAGAAGAGGCAAAGGAAATACGAGAGTCAAGAGTAAGTCTCGTATGAGGTGGAGAGGAGAATTCAGTTTACAAATAAATCATTCGTACGGACTGGTATTGACGAGGAAGAAACACAAACAAGGTGTTGTCCGAGTGGAGCGAGCAACACACTCATACTCGAGAGACATTTATGCGAAACGAAGAAAGCAAATCGGAGGGAAGGGGTGAGGAGGAATGTTCCCTCTAACTTTTTTAAGTCCTGTGCGGCCGACCAAACTTCGTGAGCAGTAGCTGTAAGCCGGTGCACAAAAAAAATGTAAACCCAAAAGTTCCATTGGCTTACCTCTAGGTTTAATGTTATCTGCGTTTTTTCATACTCTGACTTGTGCGCGGCAAAACAGTGGCTGTGCGCGGAGGGAAAAATGACGTGCGCAGCTTAGGGGGAACATTGGTGAGGAGGTTAGGAAAGGGAATGGGGATCGAAGCGAGACCAAGGCCAGGGTTCGCCGATGTGGCACTCGGTGTCATTCTAGAAGGAGCCAAGCGGCGCTCCAGGGTAAAGGCTCTGTTTGATACAGAAACCGAGAGCGGTGACTTTTACCCCTCCCACTCCTCGCATCGAGTCATATCGCTCTTTAGGAGTTACAGGAATCACGTAATAAATCTTACAAGTCCGGTTCCATGACACATAAATTCAACTATAGAATCTGTATAAAAATAACCGAGTTTGAGGACTAGTAAATGACATTATATTGAGTAAGTCACAGAGTTCGAATTAGACTGTAAAAAGAACTTTTCTACGAAAATTAAATGATAATACATTTAGTAATTATCGATAAGTTGATAAAATGGTAATCAATGGCGAATTACACAGCTTTCAGTTTTAACGAATTTGGTTTTTCTGCTCCCATTAACATTTGATAAAACATTATTCAATGGGAAAGGGATAAAGGTCTTTTTGAAGGTCTTTTTGAAGGTCTTTTTGGGGCATTCCTGGTTAAAGGGCACGTTTCAGTGCAAAGCGCACGCGAAACGTGTAATGCAGGAAAAGCAGATGGAGCAAGGGAGAGGTGTGTAAAGTGGGGAAATGCACAATTGAAAAGGAGGGCGGAGGGTGGGCGGGGTGTAGGGCGGCGGGAGGGAGGGGTGCGGGGCGGTGGGCGGGAGGCAGGAGAATGGGATGCTGGAAGTTAGGAGCTTGCCGTGTGGGAGAGTGCATTCCTGAATGCACGCCTGTTATAGGCGGCGATGCAAGGGTGTGTGGGCTGAAAAAGGCAAAATCATTATATCCTGCAATCTTCTGTCGACAGTGTTCGATTGAAAATTAAATTTCGATATATTCTGAAGCAATAACAGCATCGAGACTCCCAAAACACCCAACTCTAGCCAAAATGTGGTTGTTATACTTAAGAATAACCAAGATGACAAACCGTTAAATGAACCTGAAGTAGATATTATCTAAAGATGACTTCTATTGCGAGAAAAACGTAATCGTGTTTGAGTTAAATTATTTGAATACCTACTATTTTTTTTTGCAAATCTCGGTGGTAGGTTTATCCAAATGAGATAAATATCTCATTTGGATAGCTACCATGAAAATTTCCTCTCTCAGCTATTTTTTATATGTAGAGCTAATGCTTATATAAATATATAATAACAATGTTTCTATTTAGTTTAATACTGTATTCGAATTATAGTGTTGCAGTAACAAAAATCTATTCACATATTTTAGGAACATTGATTTTATAGCAGAGAAAAACAATCCAATTAATTGGAATTGTAGTTTAATTTATTGCTTTCACAATGGGAGGTTCTACATATTCACTAAGAATAAGTGTCACATTGCTACTTTTAATGAATTAAGCCATTAAGCTTTTTTGGAAAATGCATCAGATGGTAACTTTATAGAATTATTTTGAGAAACTGACGCGAATTTTGAAAAAAATCAGAATTTTAATTTAATATGCGAATATTCTCTTTAAATAAAAAAAACAATTTTTTTATTTCCATAAAGAATTTCTATCAAATGTAAGAATATCAAATGGTATTCTCAATTTTCAGTTTATTGAGCCCTGCTCTTTTTTCACAGCTATATAAAATTCGAACCTCATTAGAATATTCCATTTTGATATATTTATTCAACTTAAAAAGAAAATGGAATGAATACACTCCGCGCGACTTTATAGGCGTCTGGCACTCCACGGCATAAAATTAAAAAATAAAGGATTTAAATTATTAAAAAATACAAAAACAACCGCAAGTATTGAACGATATATCGGCTAATTTTTGCGCAAAACAAGAAATGCAGTAAACTAAACAACGGCTTCTCGCGCTCCTTCTGCCTTAAAAGGAAACGATTTACACCGACGACATCGACACGTCTTTCGGGATGATCATTCCAAAGTTATCGTTCTCTCTCTACCTCTAACGCTGCCTTCGAATCGATTGCAAAGGAAAGGCGCTCCGACACCAACCCAACCCAACCCAACCCACACGAGGCTAAAGTCGCTAATTGCGTGGTGGGCAAAAGGGGCGAGAGAGGAAGGGGGCAAAGGGGCGAAAAATGTAAAGGGCAGGAGGAAAGCGGCTCCGGGAGACGGCGCGTCGCGAACATGTATGCAGTCGGATCCCGGATCACTAATGATTGTGAATGTGAGCACCCGTGCGCGTCCGCTCTTCTGGAAGAAGTAACGGCGTTTTTTGATGGTTTTCTCGAAACGAGAGAGAAAGAGAGAGAGACCGTTCTCCAAAATTGGAATTATAAGCCTCGGCCTCCATTACTGTTTGCACACAACACCATTTTCATCCCAATCGATTCGAAAAGTCGAGGAAATGACATTAATTTCACCACCGATTCACACGAAACTGGAGCGATCGACAGACTTTATACTTGCAATCTAATCGGTTGCTATAAACAGTCCTAGATGGAATTAAATTCTTATTCTAATCATCCCAGTTCAGGAATCAAGACGATTGAATTTTTTTAATATGGCCAAATATACAAGGCTCGATTATTAACGGAAATATTTTTATGCCGATAAATTTATTAAGTGCGTATGATTGTTTTTCCACTGTTTACGCGGAATATAATACCAATTTGGTTGGAATTCGGTGGAGTGGATAAATCTAGCGAATGCAAAATTTCTTTGGTAATATAGTCGAGGAGGTGGGGAAGGTACTTATTAAGTTTTCCTCATGAATTAGCAGCAAACAAATAAAGTGGAGACGTATTTCTACACGAATAATTACCCAAGTGCGAGAACTCCTTCATTTAGATGTTTTACTTTTCAAAGGTTTTCATAGCATTTCATCAATTGTAATATCATTTTCATAAAGACCTCGCGATAAATCTTTGTTAATATTTTATCAATTAAAATAATAAATGATTTACTTTGATAGGATCGATTTATTCAACATTTAAACACCCGTAAATTAAACGTGCGGCGATTCTGCTTATACATATGTGAAAACCAGGGGTGGTCGAGGAATGTTGGTTGGCGCCCCGGGCGAGATAGCACTCCAACGCCACCTCCGTAAATGCTTGTTGAGATATTTTCCAAGTACGTACATACGTACATGTTAATGCATTCATCGCTGTGTAAAAATTACTGATAGTGAAAAAATAAAAGTAGTAATTCTTTTTTGCGACGAAAGTTTGCAAGTGCCAACAATGAAAAGTCATAGTTCTAATTATTTTTCATGGCAAATAGTCGCAGGTACCAATTATTTTTCATGACGAAGAATCGCAGATATCAATGTCTGTTGTGTGACAAAAATTTGGTAAATTATCCTTCTGGCTTTTCTCTAAGCCCATCAGAAATTTTAGGATTTCGATAACCAAACCGCATTTCCCGATTAGAATATTTATTGGACGATGACTATCTTTGATAGATTAATAATGAAAACAAAATTCAATATGTGAGAGCAATAAAAAGACCTACCCCAAAACAATATGAAAAGAGGCTAGAGGTGGTTAATCGGCGGGGGGGGGAAGCGCTATCCGAGCGCCTGCATTCCATCCGCCGGGCAACCCGCCGCGCACCCCATCGCTTTGGATGTGTATAACCACGTGAGTAGCAAGGGGAGCGAATCATACGCGGAGGGCCATCGCGGTTCACGAACCATGGACCAGTACACCGAATGCCCTCCGGTCAAAAGGGTACACGCGGAGCAGTTAAGGGGATCTTCGAAGCGAATATGTCACAAGAGATTATGCAGGAGTACTGCAAAATTGATCACTTGGAACCAATTAAAAACGACCACGCCATGGATTGTTTTCTAGGGTGTAAATTCAATATTCCATCGCAAACCGAAATGCAATCTCTCTGCGAATCAATCGAATCGAAGAGGAGAGGAGTGAACCGAGAGAATATATATGTTCGTTTCAGAGATCAGCGGAAGGGGCGATCGAGGCCGCCCCAGAGGAGAGCTGGGAGTCAGAGGTGGAGGAAGAGTTGGGGAGGCGGAGGGAGAGGGTGTGGGAGGCGTGCAAGGCGAACGGCCTGGTGGGGGAAGAGGGGGCGGGAGAGCCTAACGCGTGGGAGTTCTTCATCGACGACAGGCACCACCTCGTTTGGTGCAACGTCTTCAAGGCCGCCAGCTCCTCTTGGATGTACAACTTCAATCTACTTGGTGAGTTTATCAACATGCGTGAACAAATTCAGATTTATTTTGTTAAAATAAGAATAAAAACATTCATAAAACTTATAATACAGAGAAATTTTAATTTCTTGTAATTGGCATTGTGATTCCCTATTTCGTACGAGCCGTAACGCACACAACCCACCAAATCCGATCCGTAAGGAAAGCCTCGCCAGCTCCAAATGACTGTGAAGAGACAACCTATCGACGGACGCGAGACGAGGGCAATTGACGTTCCTCGAGCGAACTTAGATGGCGGCGGGATCGCCCTTTGGAGAGTGATAAATCTGTGGATCGACTTTAATGATCGAAATAGATGCGAATGAAAATCTTAAGTTGCAAAAAAGTCAATAATGTTGCCGAATAAAACCAATCCTTATGCTAGTGTCTGTCTAATCGTCCGCAAAATCAGACCATTCGAATAGATAGGAATAAAATTCCAAATTCTTTACGATCGCCTACCTAGGAATATTTATCGATTTTTCAAAACGAAATTTTAGTACTCTAAATGCAACCGAGGATAATAAATAGTCTTTGGTTGATTGATGAAGGTATGGAAATGTCTAAAACATTAACACATTTTGTTGCATATGTGAAACGAAATGAAATATTATCGGCCATAGATAAATTAAATAATTTGGCCTTAGATAAATTTCACTGCTTACTTCCTTTCTAATGGAAAGCGCTAAATTACAATTTTCGGCGACTATTTCTTAAGTATAAACCCGCTGAGGAATATAGCGCATTTTTAAGGTCCTAGAAGTACAAACAGATAAGATATAAATTTGTACGAGTGTACGTTTGTAACAAAACGGAAAAAAAAGTTTTTTAACTCCAGAGCAGCACAAAGTTTAAAAAAAATAAAGTAGAAAAGCCCGAGGGTTTAGAATTGGAGGATAGAAAACAAAACTGTATTCGATGGATAAGAAAGAGGCTTGAGGAAGTGGCCAATCTCTTTGGCGGACCGTTTCCGCTCACTACTTCTCCACGCTATCCACCAGACCATCCGGAAAAACATCCAACGACTTGCTCGAAGAGATAGAGACGCCCTTCAAAGATGGACGTCTATCCAGACGGCACACTATCAGAGTGCGGAGAAGAAAAGGTCTTCAAAAGAATAACGCGAACTGGCCGAGGAAGTCGTTTAAGTGTGTGTGCAAAGTGTCTTATTTCGCTAATACCACTTTCAATAATTCAAGATTAATTGCAACCAAAGTACCGAATTATGGAGGAAATGAAGAAAAATGAAAACATATATTCAAAGCATAGGATGTCCCAAAAGTCCCTTTATCCACAGTTGTTAAGGTTGAGTAGCCAAAATGAAACGCGCAGTTCTCTATATAAGACGAACTCTGAACGCTCGTCTCCATATTGAAAAAATCGGATGTTTCCAGAACATGGCTTTCTCCATACAGAGTAATGAATATTATTGCTATCGACATCAGCGTCCTCAGAAATATTTACCAGCAATTACACGTGAATAATTTCATACACATCGATTTACGTCGTTTTGAATCGAAGTTACGTCGTAAGAGGTTTAAGGTCCTTTAAAATTTTTGTATCAACCTTCCTGAAGATTTTATCATATTAAAATACTAAAAAAAATCACATATTGCGATCTAAATATCTACTCTCTGCAATTTGATATAAAAATAAACTAGGATCCTAAAAATACTGCATCACTTCATACGCAGGCCAGTGCTCTCTAGCTGACTGCTTAATATATTACCTTTGAGGGGTTTTGTAACGAGGGAACCTAGTGATCGAAAATAATTATTATTATAAAAGTTATAATAATTTTCCACAAGTTTTGTTTGAAACGTTTTATCGTAAATCGATAATATGAGAGATATTTTGATTTTCTTCTAAATTCATGTTAAAGTGATACTATTGTTTCCGTTGCTATGTATCTAATTAAGAACAAGAGAAAGAGTGGATAGCTTCCATATACTAATAGAATAGGCTCTACTTCCTCTAGCTATGCACCTGTCACAGAATAAATTGATTCCGCTTATTTTCAAAACAATTAAATGAATTGCGCCAATTTTTAACGTCACCATTTACATTCGATTAGATTTTTTTACGCTTCAAGCGTATCTGTTAACATTGTTCACAACTGGATGATCGCAAGTGTATTTTAAAATGTCAAGCCTAATTTGTATTCGAAACTTAAACGGCAGGTGGCTACAAAGAGCAATACCTAAGGCGGTCCAGGAAATCGCCTTTGACCCTAGCGAGAGCGCGTTTCCCGAGGCCGTCGGTGAAACAGCTGAAGACGGCGCTGCCCCGCTCGCTCTCCTTCCTCATCGTCCGAGACCCCTTCGAGAGGCTCCTATCGGCCTACAGAAACAAAATAGAGGGCTTCCGGCACAAGTTCTACCGAAAGATGGCAAGGGAGATGATCTCCAGGTTGAGAGTGTCGACATCGATGGCGCCCGGAATACATCGGGTGAGCTCCACGACTGCACCCATAATAAACGACTTATTTCCCCCCCCAAAATATACGTTTTTAACATTAAGTCTTCTGCGTAAAGACATTTTGAGTATAACCACCGTAACAATCACATACTATCATTACAAAATTAAAAATAAGAGATTGCATGAAAATGATAGATGGATCTCCATTTTTTACATGATCTATTTCGGACAGAAGAACGATGAAAATTAGAAAATCGCTAGCAACGGATTTTCAGTCGCAAAAGAGAATCGGATTTACGTAAAATGTGCAAAGATCCATCGTGCATTTACTTTTTTAGGCGCGTTTCGCCGTCTGTCTGTCCGTCCGTCCGCCCGCATGTTCGTTCTCGGCTTCTACTGAACGGATTTTCATGAAATTTGATATTAAGGACTTACAATCAAAGATAATAAGAAAATCGCAAAAATGGACCACACGCCAATCAGGGGTATCACTTTACTGGTGCCAAAAAATGAGCTTTCCGTCATATCTCCTAAAATTTTGTTCATATCAAAATATTTTTCAAATATAACTTGTGGAACTAGTAAAGAAGAGTATTTCGTTCCATATACATTTTTATCGCAGGAGTAGCCGTTATCAAGAAAATCAAACAAGAATGTCATAATTCGAGTTGAACAGAAATTTTCTTGCATGGTTACGTCTTTATTGTCCTAAGATAAACAATCTCACAAACAAACGTTTAATTTCCTTACGTGTGCATGCAATATTTTTAAATCGGAAGAAAATGGATTATTTATGATGATGAAAAGAACTTTAAAACGCTATTTCCCTTACGTATCCCATTAGTATCGAAGGGTATACCATTTTCTAATACTACATAGCACGAAACGCGCCCATTTGTGATACGATGTACACTTTCCTAACTAGTTTAAAATTAAAGATCGTCCAAACGGTTGAATTGATAATCTGTTTTATTCGACCATTTTATGCCTTCAAGAGTTATCGAGGTCGTCCGCGAGGGTCCATTTCCCGTCATCTCCCGTTCATCAGTTTGCCGATTAACTTCCTTGAGGACGGGCGATAGAAAAGTAGCGCCCTTCGGAAGAGAGAAGTTGATCTTCTGTGCCAACGAAACCGTATGCGCCTAAACGACGTAGTAAAAGAATAAGCTATGGTCCATTAATGGTCGAGTCTAGGCGCTCTAAAATTTTTTTTTTCCGAATCACTGTCCAAAGTTTTCTTCCTATAATATGTATAATCTTCGTTTCCATTTTCTTCGGCAGAGCCTTAACAGCGACAAAAGTCCTACGTTTTCGGAGTTCGTGTCGTGGGTGATAGCGTCGGCGAGGGAAGCCGCCGGAGCCAAAGAGGGCGGAGGAAAAGGCGTCCCCGGATTCGACGAGCACTGGGCGCCCTACTTCCGCTTCTGCACGCCCTGCGCAGTCAACTTCACAGTCGTCGCCAAGATGGAGACGCTCTCCCGGGACGAGGAGTACGTGATTCGCAAAACGGGGATAGGAGCCGCGTTGGGGTCGACGAAAAAGACGAGGGGGGGAGGAGGAGGGGAGACGAGCAGACCGAGGGAGGCGGTCAACGCGGCCATCGGAGGACGCACCGAAGACGTCCTGCCACGCTATTTCCGATCGCTGAGCAGGAGTCAACTTGAAGCGTTGTACGATATATACAGGATCGACTTTCAGATGTTCGGATACGACGCGTCGAAATACTTCGATATGGTTTCGTCCTAGCGATTTTCAAGGCGCGATTCGACCCGCACGACGATTGGAAGGAAACGGCTCGAGAGAGAGAAAGAAGAGAGAGCGGAATCCCGAAAGGATAAAAAGGCTCGTGCTAAGCGCCTCCGAAAGGAAAATTGAAGACCGAAAAGGCATATCAGAAGAGAGAATCGGCGACGAACGCGAGGAGAATCCGATTCAAAGAGGAATCCCACGTGACGGATACGAAGCACAGAATTACGGGCGAACACGCTCGAATTTTTATATGCCTCCACATCTCGGATTCGTTGAAATAACGAAGATTTTCGAAGCGATTCGGTGAAAGTTGAGCAGAGTAGTTTTAGAAGACAAACATATTTTGTTACGTCTTCAGGTCATATTATAAAGATAAAACGGACAAATGAATGGCTGCATACGGAATATTTTTGTTACTGATAACCGGTAGGCAGTCTTAAATTTACTGATCCCGATCCGTTAAACTTATTCCGATGCTTGTCGGGGTCGTGCATTGCAACAGCGACCCTGCATCGGAGATCTTTTATTCCGCAATCGATACTTCGTCGTTTAAAAAATAAGTGAAAATAGTTGTTTCCGAACCGTTGGAGAAATTCTCTCCAAACACAAAGTGGTAGCTTTCCATGGCCTAAGAATTTCCATAAATAGCATTTCTGTAGATGCTAGAATGATGTGCTAGCTCAACTAATAGCACACAGGAGTTGAAGTACAAAAAAGAAGGAATTTTAAAAGAAACCATTTAAGTTAGTCATGTGAGATACTATTATAATCCATGACAAAGTGGCCATATACAGTAAATCCCCGACTTACGCGGGTCCGAGTTACACGGATCCGTAGATACACGGATACATGACGTAACTTACCAGCGCGCTCGTTCGTTAGTTAAACTGAAGCTCAATAAATGGCGTTACTAGTACAGTAATCCCTCGGTATACGAGCAATCGGTTTACGAGTTTTCGCTTATACGAGATGCACAAATTAATACCTGTTTTTCAATTTACGAGCCAATTTTCGCTTATACGATTTCCTTCCTCTCGCAAACCGATCGTTTTTCCCGGCACCTATTCTCGGCTTTCGTCGGTTCCCGAATCTTCTCGAATGCGCAGCCCGTCGCGGCATCCCAACTTTAATGATTTAACTACTGTTTATAAAATTTATAACATGTATTGGGAAATTAATTTTCGTTTTACGAATTTTCGCCTTATGAGCAGTTTTCGAGGAACAAATTAAGCTCGTAAACCGAGGGATTACTGTACATAGGTTGACGCACAGCTGGCAGCGTAGCTTTCGCCATTTAGATTTGTTATCCCGTGGGTGTAAGTTTTCTTACAATTACGTTTTTAGATATGTACTGTACTGAATATATTTTCATTTTCTTAACATTTTGGACTTACACGGTTTTCAACTTACACGGCGACCTTCGGAACAAATTAACAGTGTAAGTTGGGGACTTACTGTACTTCAGGGGGACCAAAAGCAAAAATATTTAAAATGACATCCACACACAAAACTGGTTCGCAACAGCAAAGTGTTTATCACACTTAGCATTAGAAACGGTAATATAGAGAATGCCTTACTGCGATGATGAAGAGAGAGAGAGAGAAAGAAGGCAGATCTTGGCCAGTATTTAGTTACACTCAAAGCTGTTAAGCCTAAATCAGTGAGATCTAAGAAAACGTCAACCTCTTAGGCAACATGTTCTCTCTTATTTTGATCTGAAATGACGTGTGTAAATATGTACATTAAATCATTAGAGAATTATCACTGCGCACAATTGACAATTGAAATAAAATGTTTACTGACTCAATACTATTCATTTTAGTTTGTAGCACCTTTAAGAAATATTCTTTCAATGCCGTTTCATATTAACATTCAATTTTTCATCAGCTTCTTTATTTTTAATCTATAACACCTAAATTTTGCTTTAGAATACTCAGTTTTCCAGCAATTGGTATATGATTAAATAGCAAACATCCAGTTCCATTTTCTTAGGATGATGTGACACTATGAATGATATGGTTTCATTTTCTCTCTTGTTAGAATTTTCTGTGAGCATTATGCAGTATGTACTCTAAACACAAACACCAAGACTCTCACCCTACCATTCTACGTTTAAGAAATACATTTACTGTTGTCATTATTACTAATTACAGGTATAAAGGCTGCTAAAATGCAAGCCAAATAGGCCGTCTTTTTTTGACTTGATATATCCTTATTAACGCTGCTAAATGATAAAGATTCTCGATGTGACACCTACATTACAACCAATTTTTCTTCTGTAAAAGTTATGGCGAGGATGTAAATATGAAACCCATCACATAAAAAATTGCCAATAAGTGTAAATAAAACATTTACGTTGTGCATCTTCATAATTTTATAAACATGTTCGTAATGTCTTGCATGGAATTTTCTATGCTGATGCAAGGGAATGGTAATAAAGTGAATCTTGGAAGGCTCTTGCGTTAATCAGCTCCTGAGAAAATGGTATATGCCAATCATTCTCAAGGCAACCTCCATAGCTTCAGGCGGTTTCCAGTAACTCATAAATGCACAAGTTAAATGAATGGCAATAACCCCTAACGCAAAAATAAAGATAAACCTAAAGAATGACAAAAACCTTCACTGAATATTCAAAGTGATTTTACTATCAAATAACCCAAGAAAATTATTTCATTATTCATTACCTAATAATAAATGTATGTGTTGTGTGCTAACCAGTAAATTATGCATTGTATCTACATTTTGAAGATGTGGATCATAGCTCAACAAGTCAAGATTTCAAAAGTAAAAATAGTCTGCACATGTTTTGGTTGACTGATATTTCCCCAGAGCTGCAAACTGAGCCGAACTGCAATCATTTTGCTGAAATACAAACTACACCAAAACTGGCAACTAATTTTTAACTGAACCGCAAACCGAACCAGAATTTTTTTTCAAAAATTGTTCGGTTCGATCTCCATTTACATTTGTATCCCATGATCTGTTAAGGTAAATATCATGAGGTTTGTTCATGTACTCTAGAAAGCATTCCTCTAGCAAGCAGTGAATTCAAAAGTAAAATTATGTCCCGCATTTCATGTCAAATTCACCAACTACGAATCAATACATAGACTTCAGTTAAAAAATTGTTAGAAAAGTAGGTTATCTGCAGAAGTTTGCCGAATGCTGATACTACAGAGTTTCCTATTCAAATTAGACATTGTCGCATTCAAATTATACACCTAAACCTAAAAAATTAAAAATATTTTATTTGCCAGGGATAATTATAATACCTAGAAGTACACAGTTTTTTTAAATGCGCTTATAGAAAAAATATTAATTTTGAGCCCTATGGTTAATCAATGAAGATAATTGGAAGAACCTCCTAATAACTATACAAATATTTCTTTAAAAAAGGAAAATACATGCACTCCAGTTTAGGGGAATCTACTCCACGCAAAATGATATTAAACAAAGGAGAAGGGAATAGTGACACGCAATCGTTACACCATAACATACAGTGCATTAAAATAATAAAATTAAACATTTTGGATAGTTATATATTCCTTAACTAATGTTTCAAAAAAGTCGCAAAATTTATCAGCAGCTTCTTGGTTGGCCGATTTTTTATCACCTGAAACATCTAGACGTCTGATCTTAAAACGTGTTAGCCATCCACCTGAAAATGCACACACTTCAATATCTTCATTTGTTCATAAAAATCTTTGGGCTTTTCAATCAACATTGGTCCAGAAATAAGGGCTCCCTCGGAACGCTTTATAGAAATCCATTCATAAATACCAATATCCAATTGCTCAAGTTTCGGCTTATGAAGAGTGCACCGATATTCAACTCTTCTAGTTGTCTCAAAAGACGTAACGAATTTCATTAACTGTGATTTCTGTGCCTTAATGTTATAAATGGTGGAAGAACCAACATTGAACTCTTTCATTAAAAGATAGCGGTTCTCTCTTTTCTCTAAACATTTTATTATACAGGTAGATCCAGATTTACGTAGCCCTGATTTACGAAGTTAGGGAAAAAAAATTTTGTCCTGGGTCTCGTTATACAATATAAAACCCCAAAGTTACGAAAAAACTTTTTTTTTGTTGCAAATCTCATAAAGAAAGCGAGTAACAGAAGAAAAATAACAATATTACTAATCAATAATTATACAGTAATCATGATTACAAAAGAAGAAGCTAGTTTAAAATAGTTTAAATTATTATACTTAAAAATCCTAGTTAAAACCCACAATATCAAAATGACAAAATCGCCAATGGACAGAATCGCGAATAGAAGGAATCTCGAAAATGAATACGTATTTATTTAAAGATGACCCTTTAACAACATAGCTTTAACTATTTGAAATACACCTGCTATCTTGAAACAAAATACCGACTGTTTAAATATTTAATAAAATTTATATTTCGGAGATGGTACGTCGGAGAAAATACATATCTTCATAAGAGTAGGTATTTATGAAAACTTAATCAATTGGTCCAAACATTGGATTATAACACGAAAACTCTGTGTTTTGAGTGGTGAAAAACAGAGCAAAGTTACCGATTTCATCAAATTACGTACTCTTAAATGGATTCAATGGAAAATGAAAAAATTTAGATTCTCTTTCTACTGGACCAGATGATCCTACATTTACATTAATGATCTAGTACACCAATAAACAATTCCATAAACATTTATGAATTATGTAGCACCTTCTAAATATGAAATTCATTATATAAAGTAAGATGATTTGATGATGAACCACCACTCTATATAACATGATAATTTATTAGAAAAATTAAACATTTGAATTAGCTAATTTGTCCTGTCAATTTATATTCCTAAAGTAGTAGTTAGGATATTGTTGGTTATTTTAATGAGTTTAAAAAAATAATCTGCTAAAGCTGTAACAAATTGGAATCTATAACAAAAATGGAAGTCAATTACAGTAATTGAATATTAATTTAATAAACTTATAGCTTCATGCATTGAATATTTTTGTTATCATTTCCGATACTATCATTTATTATTATGACCTATGATCGAATAGTCTGGACGAAATTCGCTTTCTTTGAAAAAAACAAATCTGAATGCGTGCACTCGCGAGGTTTTGTGCATCATATGTTTCCAAAAATAGCGTCCAAAGAGACATATTTCTTGCCTTCAGCTGACCACAAGAGGCAGGAGATGACAGTTACCTGAGAATTCCGATCGCATGAGTGCTAGATAACTGGGAGTTTACTGTACTTGTATTTTTTTTTAGACAAGAGTGAAATAAAAAAATCACCCCTACAGTGCAAATCTCAAATTTAGATTACACTAAAGCTGTAAAAATCAAAACCAGAAAACCAAGAGTGTTATGGAAAACCAACTATCATACAATACTGAAAAAATGAACTTAAAGCTTTGGTGTTGAGACCAGTCACCAGATATATTATGTGCCCAACACCAATGGGAAACTCTGATAATTGTTAGTTACATCATGATTACAAGATTATGTTCTTTGTTTCTATAATATTATTTCCTATTTACAGAGAATATTTAATTAATTTAGACCACCTTGAAACATCCAGCAAAAACTTAAAAATCCCAGGCAACTAGTATTACATCTACAGTAAACCCTTGTCCAATCCAAGTATCCCTTACATGTGGTGAAATAAATGCAATGCTTATACCCATTTTCTAGTCTTATGAAGCTTGACCTTAGCGCAGCGAATAGCCAATCAGAGCATTTTCCCCTTCCACCACCATTTGAAGTTTTCGAGAGGCGTGGGAAAGTAGTACGCTCTTGCCCGATATCCACTCTTGAAGAAAGTTGCATGCGAACGCTAAGGCATAAATGCGGTAGATCTGGCAACACAGTTGAGCTCGGAGCGATGCGAACAGCACGATGGCATGAGACAGACTGACTTTCTTCTCTCTCCATTGACAGTCTCTCGAGCTTTCACTGGCTGCAGCAATAAGCATACAACTAGGATTTTCAAGGTCAAGCTTCATAAGACTAGAAAACGGGTATAGTTACGTAACACATAAAATTTAATTATGTGCAGAGCTGAATTGTCCATGCATCACACACTATGTTTGTATGTGACTTGAGAAAGCTCTTACCCTATGCGAACACATTTTTTTCCGTAATCCTAGCATTGCTGCTGCGGCTGGCGTTAATAGATATCAAGGTGACTTGCACTGTTGCCACTTTCGGATAGGATTATACTAAATGTTATGTATAATGAAGTGCTTCAATAAAGAATGCAATTTTAAGTACGACTATTATTTTTCATTTCTTCAATGTTCAAAAATCTATTAATTCTAAAATCTTATACAATAATTTTCCTATTCAACAATCTGTTAATTTGTCAATCTTGCATGGGTGGGCAAGCGATAATACCCTAAGCCTGTGTCTGCTGACATTAAACCGATGTCGATTGAAAGATAACAGGGACCTGATCCGATCCTTGGTCCAGACCATGGTCTGCGTCTGGTCCGTGGTTTTCAGCTGCGAACCAGGATCATGGACCACCAGTCCACGAAAAATTTTTGAGGACTATTGGTTCGCGAAAATTTTGAGCAGACCATGGTCCGGGGCCACTGGTCCGCAAAAGAGTATAGAAAGGACCAATACAAAAAAAGTGATTGCTAGAATGTGACAGTTCTACCGTGTTGAAATGCCAGTTCTACATGTAAACCATGATCATAATACCATGATGATCACGAGTGATGCTCAGACCTGTGCTTCTACACAAACACTGATTATTTTGACTATGCAATGCTATGAGGCAGTTTTAGAAACTATTTCGACAACAATATAATGATGCAATATATATATATATATCTTATAAATATTTTAGAGTGTATGTGTGTGTGTATGTTCTTTATACGTTTTCACACCGTTGAAGCTATCCAATTCAAAAGTTTCATGGGCCATCCTATGGACCAAAGGAAGAACTTGATCTAGGTTTGCAGACCATGTGGTTTTTTACAACACATGGGGTCAACAAAATACTATTTCCATAAGAATTCATGGGAAATGGTGTGGAGAAACCCCAAAATGCCATGCAGCCCTTCACTGATGTGGATATAAATATACCTAAATATTAGCTTACAATCACGGGAAATGGATTATTTTACGCACGAAAGACTGAATATTTTAATTCTGTTCATTCTTCGTAGTATTACATGCTAAACCGCCCGAAATTTTCCTTTAAGGGCAAAATTTATCGGTTTTTTCCAGGCGGCTTCATTTTTTTAATTGTTGTCCTCTTCAAAGGAAGATATACATGTAAAGATTAATGCAAGGAAAATCCAAGCCGTGGAATGCCGTAGAGGAAGAATAGCTAACGCCAAGATATGCCTAAATATAGTCTATGAATCCTACTTTTAAAGTGAGTCAAATGATTTTTATGGAATATTAGAACATTATCTTTTACCATTAACATTGAAAGATTTATCGCAACATTTGTTCGGTAACCAAGATGTTTATTGTTTACGCTTTGGCTAATAGTATTGACATAATCCACATAATTTTATTGCCACTTTAAAGGCTTCGGTGCATCTATCCATGTGAATATTAAGTAAGACGTTAATGCGTACAATACATAAAATAGTAAATGTTAATGTAAGCATCGCTTGTGTAATTAAGGAATGGGGAACGTTTGCCCCGAGCAATAAAAATCATTTGCCACTCTTTCCCGAGCGAAGCCGGGTGTTTCAGCTAGTGTGTGTGTGTATATGTATGTGTGTGTGTGTGTGTATATATATATATTTTTTAGGGGTGAGCCGATACCGATGTCCGATAAAAATATCGGCTGATAACTGCATATCGGAGTATCACTATCGGTTTCAAATACTCGCCGATAATGAAATCCGATAAAATTATCCAGCACAGTTATATGCATTTAAATTTGGCGCTAAGCAAGTGAAGTTAGATTTTCGCAGGCAACGTTGTTCGGTTGTTTGCGCGTAACCGCATAAAGTTGCTGATCATAGCTGATACCGTTTGACATTAACGACGATGTGTTGATAAGTTTGTTCCTAAGTTTCGTGTTTTATTTTAGTTCAGTTACGTATTTCTGTAATCTGTGGTTTATAGTTTCTTTATAGTTGGCATCGTGTCAGATGTTTGGAAGCACCTCAACAAGAATGCAGAAGATTTAAGTCGAGCGTCTTGTAAAATCTGTGGTGTGCGTGTACCTCGTGGTGGGACTAATTCTCAGTCATACTCAACAACAAACTTAAGAAGTCATCTCAAAAATTTTCATTCAAAAGAATTCCATGAACTTGAAAGCCATAAATCTCAAAATAGCAAAATTAAGAATGTTCCAATAAGCCATTTCACTCAACCATTGGCTCCTTTATCTTTTTCCAACTCTTGGGATGAAGAGGAAATGATTAATGACCCTCAACCTTCGTCATCTAGCAGTTCTGTTGATTCTATTTGTTTTCCTTCACTGGTGTCATCTCCCACTCTGACACCCAAAAGAGCAAGACTTCAAGGCACTCTGAGTGAATGTTGGAAGAAACCACTAACAAAAAATGATAATCGTCATAAGAAGATTGTGGAGCTAATTAGTCGTCTTGACTGAGAACTTCCTTCCATTTAGACTAGTTGAAAGTAGAAGTAAGTATAAAATTGTTATTTTTAATTTTCAAATATATTTAATTTATCGAATTTTTAACCTGTCAAGAACATGACTTTGTAGGATTAATATCATCATTAGAAAAGTTGTGGTAAATAATTCATTACCTATAAAAATTTGCTAATTACATTTACGTTAACTATGTCTCCAAGTGTATATTTGAGAAAAAGTTAAAAAACATGAACTTAAAGGTAGTAATCGTGCGTTTTACAGAAAAGATTTAAAGTGAAGTATAGAAAATTATATTTTCTGAAGCTTATATACTAATTGTAGTTAATACTGATGATAATTTAAGTGAAATAATGACATATGAAAGAAGTTATGAACATATTTCCACTTTTGATTGCCCTATTAAAGCTGACATATAATCCAATCAAAAATTGCAATATAAATTTAAAGTATGTGATTTGATCTCGCCTTTTCATGAAAACAATAGCACTTAATCTATACTGCATAGCTATAGAAAGTAAACCTACTCCGATAAAAACATTTTGGAAAGATTCATACTGTCTTTAATATTGAGATTTGGCATTTATTATTCCACAATTTTTCATGTTACAGTACTAAGCCCTTCATTCCTATTTTTTCTTACAGACTTCATTGAATTGATGACATACTTAGAGCCTCGCTTTACTGTCCCATGTCGCCAAACTTTTTCAAGATCAATAATTCCAGAAATGTACAAGCAAACATTTGAAAATGTCAAGCAGCAGCTGAAGGAGGCAGAAACTATAACAGGCACAACTGATTTATGGTCATCCCATTCTAGTGATGATTACTTATCACTAACTGGACATTTTATCACCAAGGACTATGTGAAGAAAAATTTGTTTGGAAGTTGTTCCTTTCAGTTCAGTTTACCACACAGGTGAGAACATTGCAGACTTTTTGACTGAAGCACTTGATTCTTGGAATATAAAAAAGGAAAGTGTACATCTGTTCATTAGGGACAATGCATTAAATATGGTAGGGGCATTCAACTTTTGTGAAATCCCCAGTGAAGGTTGTGCAGTTCATACTCTTCAGGTAGTCCGAGACTCCTTGCTCAATCAAACTCAAATTTATGTGCAAAAGTGAGAAGAGTGGTGGGGTATTTTAAACATTCCTTGAGTGCCAACAAACTTCGTAAAACTTATCAAGAAAATAATCATTTGCCAACACACAAGATGATACAAGACCAAAACACAAGATGGGATAGTACATTTCTGATGGTTGAGAGATTTGTTGAGCAGAAGAAGATGATTACTGGTCTTGGACCTACTTTGAATATTAGTGACCTTCCAACGCATCAAGAATGGGAGCTGTTAGAAAATCTTGTCCCTATCTTAAGACTCTTCAGATCTGTGACTCTGGAAATGAGTGATGAAAGTTCAAAAACTTCAATTGCTAATGTCATCCCCTTGATTCGTGGTTTGATTGCAAATATCAATGCTACATCTAGTAAGGGTGAAATGCAATTCAAATCTCTTAGGCAGTCCTTACTACGCAACTTACAGAAAAGATTTCGTAACATTGAGAATTCCCAGAATTATGCAATTGCCACACTTCTTGATGCTCGGTTTAAAGATGTTGTTTTCTCTTCCCCCGAATCTAAAGAAAAAGCCAAGCAAGATGTCCTTGACAAGCTTAAAAGTATTTACAGTGAAAGTGATCTGGAATTAGAGAATAGTAAATTTAGTGGTGAGAAATATCCTGACTGTAATTCTTCTTTTATGTTGTATAATTTAATTCTTCCTCAAAGGGAAACGGTCAAAAACTGCAGAGGATGAATTGAATTCTTATCTAATAGAATCAATTGTTCCCATAGAACACGATCCTCTACAATACTGGAAAAATGTAAAACAATACATTGGTCTTGCCAAATCAGCAAGAAGATATCTTGCAGCACCACCTGGATCTGTGGCCTCTGAACGTTTGTTCGGCACTGCATCATTGGTGTCAAGCAAAACAAGGGGGTCTCTTAATCCTGAGAAAGTGAAGCAACTCGTTTTTTTAAACAAGAATATGAATAATTGAAATGTTATTTGCAATAAATATGTAATCAAAACTTAAAAGAATTTCTTTTTTCACTTCAGCATCTACCTCATTCAGAACCTAGGAATACTGCTCAACAGTGACTTTCTGAGCAGTTTTACCATTGCTACAGAAAGTTATGATATCGGTATTTAATATCGGAGTATCGGTAGGACATTATCGGATATCGGAATATATATATATATTGGGCAACTAGGTGTTGAAGGAAACCCAGTGAACACTTACCGGAAGTAGAGCCGCTGGGGTGTTGGAGAGACACATTTGTAGAGGTTAGAGCTTTCAGGATGATCCCTTCGTCAGCACAAGAGAGAGACAACTCAACAATATATATATATATATAAAGATATATCGCGGTATCGGGATTTGAACCCAGGACCCTTCACACTGCAAACCTGGCCACAAACAGATGTATGTATATACCTATATATATATAAGGATATATCGGGGTGAGTTAATAAAGGCAACTCCAATAAAAAATATTTTCGACGAACTTAAGAAGTTGTTTATTCCTCTGCGCAACTGCGATTTTTGTTTTTTTCTGATAATATACAAACAAAAAATAAGGGCACATAGTTAATTAGTTAGCAGGAGAAAGTCAAAATTTATGGAATAATCTGAAAAGATGAAGAGATAATCTGATCGGACACATCTTGAGACATGAGGGACTCACAAAAACGATACTGGAGGGGCAAATAGAAGGGGAAGAGCAAGATTGGGATACGTTAAACAGATTATAGAGGACCTCAAATGCATTGGTTACGAAGAACTAAAGAGGAAGACAGATAAGAGGGAAGAGTGGCAAACTACAGCAAACCAATCTAAGGATTGAAAACCAGAGAGAGTTAATTAGGGGAGCCTCGGCCAGATGATCATATCCTGATTATCATGATATATCGCTTCTACAGGCTATGATTAATTACGGTTTATGTTGATCATCCATGATAATCACAACGTGTAGACCCGGCATAAGCTTTATATACTTCATGCCAAATAGTTGAAATATTTAACTATATGTGGCACTGTTGTATCTATTTATGTTAAATACATCATCTGTTTCATTTCGCTACTGATTTCTGAAGAAAGCATCGAGTAATATGGCAAAGAAAGCAAAATGTGTCCCGCTCAACTTGGTTAAATATTTGAAGGAGAAAAACAATCGAGCTGCGTGTATAATACTCATTCCTGGATGAGATAAAAACGACGAGCTTCATCCTTGTAACGTTGAGTTGGTAAGTTTAGAAATTGCATATATCAATAATTAAAAATATGCGTTACTAAGTCCGATCACATAGTATAAATAACATTTTTAAATGGTATATCTGCTTTATATTTTGATATGTGATGCATCTCTGGAATGTTATAGACATTACACAAGTCAACAATGGTCAAGCACATGCAACGAGCACATAAAGAATCTTTTGATGAATACAAGCAGTTGTGTGCAAAGAAAAAGGAAAAGTTGTGCAAGACTCAGGGAAAGCTTACGTCATTCCTGAAATCTTCAGATAATATACCAGGTCGTAAATATAAAATTTGATGATTGCTGGCTAGAGGTGAATTCAAATAGGATCCGAGACAGCACAGTCCCAGATATACACATGGTCAATATCTCATCAATTGTGTATCCTCAGAATTACACTTGTATAAGTCATGTATATCTGGACGAGAAGTTGTTGGATGTAGTTTAAGGCCATATAAGTTTCGATGTTCTACGTTCTACTGGCAAGATGTCTCCTCGATAAGGTAAACAACAGCTACCCACTAAAGTGGCATTCGTAGCCTGCTGGTAAGGCGTATGCCTGTGAAGTGGAAGGTTCCGAGTTGGGGCAACTTATTTTTTTCTTGTGTTTCTATCTCATTCTCATTATTTTTTTGCACTCAATCTTTACACTGGTTTAGAAGAGCTTTCTTATTTTTCTTTCTGCTAAATTTTCATCTACGGAATTTTTCGGACACATTATTCAGTGCACGACAGCAGAGTAAGGCTTCACTGCTATATCAGATATATTTTATTTCCCTGAAAACTATACTCGCAGTGACATTCACGTCCATCCACCAAAGGCCATGTCTCTACACAAGTATTGGTAGGAAATTAGACCAAGAATACACGAGATACACACCAGCTGTATACGTGTAAGAACGGGTTTTAGAGGAGATTGTGCTGCTGTAATACACGTGTATTACACAATCTGTACATAAGTTTTTGACGAACTGTGCTGTTTGGAAACCAAGGTAAAGCACATGAAATTTGTTTGTTGTAAATCATAGATTTTTGCAAATAAACATTTACATTTTTTGTAAGTAAAATCATTATATTCTACATTATAATGTTTATTAATGTAAATAAGCTCATGTATCTGGTGTACTGGCGAAAGTAATATGATAGGAAATAAAATTATCATTATATTTGAATGCAATAGGCTCAGAAACGGATTGTTACAAGCAAATATGATTAATTGTTAAGAAAAGCTAACTGTAATTTAAAAAGTACCTACTATATATTTTAAAGAGTTTGTATGTTGTGCTGTAGTAGCTTCACTAAATCCGTTAAAAGTCAACGGGAAATTCTGCTAGTGTTTCTATATTTGTACAGATGAGATACAAATGGAGACTGACCCAGAAGAAGGTACGAGCTCGTCACTTTGTATCGTCACTACAAATACAGCACGATCAAGGAATGTTGACCTCTCCGCATCATCGTCTTCTGCAAATTACTGCAAAACTTCGGAACGTCCAGATAGCAGGATTGCCCACAAGCAACCGCATTCGTTGTTGGGACAATCAATGATAGATAAATTTGTAGAAAAGGATTGCATCAGAATTAAGATGAGTAAAAGTGCGTTTGAAGATGTCTGTGTTGAACTGGTTGCAGTCAATGGTAGACCTTTTAGCCTTATGGAAGACCCAGGCTTCAGAAAGATAATAAATCCAATTATTGAGTCTCTTCCTTCTGACACTTGCATGAGTAGTGATAGAATATCTGAACTGTTCAGTGTTAAAGCTGATGAATTACATGACTAAATCTCCAACCACCTGAAAAATAACCTACTCTCATTACAGCTTGACGCGGTAACGCGCTTGGAGAGAAAATTTCTGTGTGAACGTACAAGAGATACAGGATGATAAAATAGTTTTGACTTGCTTAGGTGTAATAGAATGCCCTGAATGCCACACAGCGGACTATTTGTTTGATAAGGTTAGAAAAACATTGCAAAACTTTCATTTATTTATAAATCAAATTTATTCAATCACTGCTGATAAATATGTTGAAAATGGGAAAGATTTTAGATAGAGAAGTTTGTGATCTGCTGAATGTAAACTATGATGGTGAAGATCCAGATGATCTGCTAATTTTGGAAGATGATGAGGATATCATTAATGCAGAGCAAGAGTTCCAAGCAAATATCTTAGCAGCCTGTGAGCTGTTTAAAAAGGAGAATCTTGTAGATTGTGTTAACACAGTTGCCTGTACAGCACACACTCTTCAACTCGCTCGATAAATGAGTTCCTCCATCCTGAAAAAAGCAAAATTTTGGAAAAGGTACGGGCCATGATAAAAAAGCTCCGTACCCCAAATTTTGCCCCTCAGCTGAATCGGAGGAAACTCAGAAGATCAAAACTTGACATCACACCACAGTGGAACACAACCTACCTTATGTTTGAATCTGCTCAGCACCTGTGTGATTTCTGTAAGACTAAGGAAGGAGAGTATGAAGAACTCAAGTTTTCTGACGATGACTGGAATAAAACTGACAGCATTGTAAATTCATTGAAACCTGCAAAAGTGGCTACTGACAAACTACAAAGTGAGCATTTGACCATTGGAGAAATGTATAAAATTTGGCAAACTTGTCAAAGGGCTACAGGTAAAATAAGTTACCTCCTTGCTAAACTCATTGCAAAAAATATGAAAACCTGAGGTAACTCTATTTTTAATAACAAGGTTGTGTGTGCAGCTTTGTATCTTGATCCTCGTTTTCAGTGCATTCAGACAAAACAACAAACCCAACTAGCAATTGATCACCTCAGCACAGTGTCAAACAGATTATGCAAAATGTCATCAGTCGCAGTTGAGAGTGAGATGAGTAGCAGTAGCCATGATTCAAGCGAAGAACCTTTGGATCCTGAGAGTGCTGATGCTCTATTCACAAAACAGATAATAGAAAAGCAAAAGAAACACCTAAAAATGAAAAAGAAGGAAGATACATTAACAAATTCCACTGATAAAATGAAAAGAGAAATTTCTGACTGCATTCCAGATAAACTACTCTGCTGACACCAATGTGTTAAAATATTGGATGTCTAGAAGCTTGAGCATAAAAATTTGCACGATCTCGCCGTAATAGTGCTGGGGGTTCCCCCTACTCAGGTGTCAGTAGATAGGCTCTTTTCTGGCCTCAAGTTCATACTGAATCCATTACGCTCCAATTTATCAAAAGAAAAAGTCAATGATATTATGATGTTAAGAACAAATGCAATTTTTGCTCGCAAAGCTTAAATTAAGAGAAATGCTTTCATAATAATAATAAGAGATATTTATTATTTTCTTATTTTATTTATTCAATATATCTGTATGTCTATGTAGCCGTAGAAATCTTGCATATCACCAACTGGTACACACACATAATAACATTGGAGGTGATAGATAAAAATAATAAAAAGATAAAAAGTGACTCAGAAGTTTAACAAAACAAAACGTTTCCTTGGCATGACCCCCTTCTTCAGTCAATAAAGAAATTAGTAATGAAAAAAAGAAAAAGATAAGAAATTAAGTGTGTCATAGTATGAGAGGGGAGAAAATGGCTGGGGGGTGTGGGGGGGGGAGTGAGACAGAGTCCATGGCGGGGAATAGGTGCGGTAGAGTATTACAATGTAGTTGAATAGTTTAATGAGCAATATTAAGATGGGGGAATTAAAAGCTTTAATATCCAAATACAATCCAATTCTTTTGTCCTCACCTCGATGCAGCTGGCAGTGGGGTGAAGGGAGGAAAGAACAAGTATGGAAAAACAAGAATCAAATCATGCCACGGAATTAAATTAAATTTTTGAGTCACTTTTTTTATCTTTTTATTATTTTTATCTGTGATCTCCACTATTACTGTGTGTATGTATACTATGTATGTATATACACATATATATATAATGAAAACCTTGGTCTGGGACCACTGGTCCGCAAAACATTTGGGAGGATCGGGTCCCTGAAAGATAACAATCGATTATGTCGCAACCAAGTAACAATATACACATTATGTTGTCCTGTTAATTCCATTGTCATTGAATAAGATCCTTTGTTGCCTTTGAATGCAATTCTCGCACTTCCCGGGCATTCTCGCACTTCTAGAAAATTCTAGCTCATAGATATCAAAAGGTGATTACATTATTTATTTATTTCAATATTTGCCGTGGAATTTTGAGGATGTGCTTATAACGCTGTCCCAGTACAAAACTACAATTATCTTTTTTTTATAAGTGCAGTTACCATGTAAGGCAGCCCAGCTGCCTATCTCTCTCTCTCTCTCTCTCTCTCTCTCGAGGCTTCACTGCCAAATCTCCAGGGTTGGGCCATGGAGTGGTCAGGGGCAAAGCCCCTAGTATTTCAAATTTGTATAACATGGTTTATCCCAACGTGGGCTTCTCGAAGAACATAGCCCCTGCATTCTGCAAGGGACTGCTATATATAAATGACTGGACATTGTAGTGTTAATAACACATTAACAATTATTATTAAATTAATATGTAACTTTCACAAATACTAAATGATAAAGTTACTTTCAGTTTGATTGATTGGATTGATGCATTTTTATTAAATTTGCTATAATTGCATGATAATATTTTGTTGAAATGGGTCCAAAGAGAAGTGGTAGTAATGGCAGTATGTCAGCAGCGAAAAAATCGTGCAAGACAATAACTTTGGAGCAAAAACTTAATATTTTTATGCGTCGTGAACGAGGTGAAACAGCTTCAGACATAGGCAGAGTTTTGTGGTTGTCAGCTATGACAGTAAATTCTGAAGGACTAGGACAAAATTAAAGAATCTGGAAGAGAATAACTTGAGTTTAACATCCCCCGATTTTATTTTCGTTTTCAGCTGTTGCTCTATGAAGTGAATAAATAAAACCCGTAGTTCAATAAACATAACTAAATAAATGTTTTATTTACCTCTATAACAGTAGAGTTTTTGATAATTATACAGTACCTGCTGCAAGAAATAATTTGTTTGTTGCATTTCTTTGCTAGCGCTGTCAACTCATGACCTTGTGTCCACAAATGTGTTCGTGATTTACTGTAAAGTTATTTGTAAAAACTCATCCTTCTCTATCACTTGTACAAACACATTAGTAGTTCCTTTTTTCCAGAAGAGATACTTCTGTGAAATGTATACTTACCTGATTTTGGGTGGCTTAAAATGAAGTTACGTCTTACGTCCTATCAGGCTTATTTTTTTGCCAAAATTTTTTTCTGAAATTCCTTTAATTTTTAGTCACTTTTTCTGGGAAAGAAACCCCGATGTAAATCAAGGATTTACTGTATATTATGTCTTTTTGTTTTTGAGGAGTGTTGAGTCAGAGGTTTTGGAACCGATTATATTGTACAACGTGGGTTCTTATGGTAATTGTTGATTCATTTAACGTTGTTTCGTTCAACGTCATGATTTTCAAGAATGAATTAACAACGTTAATCAAGGACACTGTACAGTATACACAATGTTTAAAACCATTCCAAGTTTATGGTACAAAATGAGTTTTAACTGGATAATGTACAGTAATACTCTGATTTACATCAAGGATGCATTCCTGAAAATCACGACGCCAATCAAATCAATGTAGAAACCGTTTTTCCCATAAGAATCAATGTTATAAGGGGGTGATGCATGCAAGATGGAATTTTTACCTTGAATATTACTTACTGTATTTACTCATGTACCCCACGCACCATTTTTCCCAAAATGCCGGTGAAAAAAAAGGGGTGCACGTCTTACTTGAGGATTTTTGAACAGGTTATATAAATTGTGAGTATTGAGAGATAGTAAATTTTCTGCATTGTGTTTGCATCTATGTTAACATTCGCAAAAGACATCGAATTCTACTAAGTATACACGTATTTATGCGACCAAGCAAACGTTTAGGTTACGCTTGCACTTCAGGCATTAACTCACAAAAGTAGGCAGAAAGAATACGCTGACTAACTGATAACTATAGTTCAATGACTACTGAGGGTTTGTCGGCTGTAGAATAGGTAGGTGCAAGTTTGGTCCTTTTCCCTCATCCACTTCAAGGAATACGGAATGGTGAAATTTTGTATGAATGAAAGATTTAAACGTTCTAAAGGAAGTTTGGACTTCTTTGCTCCTAACCTTCCAATATTTGATCATTAGACAATACGTGAAACTCCAAATCCGCATAGGGAAGTTCCTGTTCATAGATGAACAAGCAATACATGAAGGTACGCATCAGTGTGTAATATTACATCAAAAACAGTTAAGGGGTTAACAAAAGAGGACTATTGAGAAGGAGATTTCTGATACTATCGGCATAAAGAGATCATCCAATAAATTTCATCACGTAGGAGGGAGTGGTGAATCCAAACTAAATTCTAAAATTCCGTCTTTACCCTATATTTTCTAATTTATGAGTGAATATAATTGTTTTTTGTCTTAATACTTTAAAAATGTATATTAATTAAGTATTGTAATTCATTAAAAGGTTCAAGAAGATGGAAACGGAAAAATCTGATGATTTTCTGACTTTTTCCCATTTTCCAAAAAATATGAGTTGACGACATAACTTCAAAGCAAACCAACGTAAATCGGTACTCAGGTACTAAATGATCGACAACGTAACTTCAAATCAACGCAAGTAGGGGCAACATAAATCAGGGTACTACTGTACATGAAAATATAAACCAATGATGTTGTATAAAATATATTAAGCAAAATGTATATCTAATAGCTAACACAGATGGAATGTAGCACTTAATTTTACATAAATTAAAAATAAACAAAGGCAAATAAAACTTACCTTTTGCAAATTGATGAATCCAAATTACTAAAACTAACATATTCTAAAAGGAATACTCCAAGATTACAAAACAAAAACCAAACATTTACCAAACATTTCATAACAAAACTGAATATTAACTAAATAACCAAACAAAAACAATATCAATGTTAATATCCAATATTAAAATTCACATTTTATTTATGGCGACCTTATGTTGTTGAAAACCAAACAAAGCATAATGTACCTTGTTTCCAACAGTTTTTACAAAGATTTTTTGGCCGACAACAATTGAAAAACTATATTCTCCCATATGATCTGTAAGGTACCAATTAAAAAATATATTAAGATAAGGGACAAAAAAGTTAGTGAGCACACAATTACGATCTATAGTTTTGGCGATAAAAAGTTGAGAAAGTTCCGAGACTGTTTTGATCGCAAATCCCGTAACAAAAAATAAAATTGCCCACGGGCACAAACCCAGATATTTTGGAGAAAAAAAATGCCTCTTTGTCCTTCATCTCAAAAAGATGAACAAAATGACAACAAAATCAAGCTCCTTCGGTAAATTCCTTGAACGCATTCAAGATTTATTCATGATGAAGAAAATAATACCAGGGTCGTTCATGTCAAAACTGGAATGCAATAGGTAACACATAGCATAAATTTGCGTTGAAACTGTTTAGCTATACATTTATCAGAACACAACCTCTTGAGTTTCAGGAGACATTTGAATTCATTACCATAGCAACTCTACCAATTTTATTCATGATGGAGAAATATGATGCCAGTGCAGGTATGGAACAATGCATTATCATCTGATTTCCTATAAATGAAAATGTTACAGCATAAAAAATTTTAAGAAGACTTGAAGCACAATTTAGAGAAGATGCACTGAAAAAGTCACAAATTTATAGGTACGGTAAAAACTAGAAAGCAATCCAAACTATATAAACGACAGTGTCACTTTGTGTGTAATGCTTTTTGAAGCTTAATATCTTGCAAACGACTGAACCAAATTTGATGAAATTTTCAGGAGAGCATTATGATATAATAACAAAAGATTTTAATGTATCAAGCTCGAGATTAAAGACCTGGGTTAACTATAGGGGATAATTTCCATTTCCATTAAGATAACGTAATTTCACGTAAAAATGAACTTTTTGATGTTCAGGCTTTTATTCTTTTTGAGATTAAAATTAGAAAGAATTGACCTACAAACATCGGATGTGAACCATTTTGAAGAAAACATTATAAAGGTTCTTATTCTGTTCGTCCTTTTTGCCTATAGTTTGAAATCGCTCAATTTAAACACTTAATTCACACAGTTTGAGGAAATCTAGCCATTTTAAGGGGATGTTGCCTTGCCTACCAATTCCATTGTTAGACCTCAATATCATATTGTTACTTCAATCCTTATGGTGTAAACATGTTTGGATTGCTTTTAATACGAGAGAAAGGGAGGAAGGGGACAAAGGGTGGGGGAGGGAGGGAGGTAGAGGAAGGGAGAGGGGAAGAGAGTGGGAGAGGGGGAATGAAGGAGAGGGAAATGACTTTCAATACAATTTATGTTTCTGATGCCAATTTGATCTCCATAAATAGCTTAAACAATCGAACCTTTACTTCCATCATTTTTGACAGGCTATACACTAGTAGGGCATAATGGGATGGAAATGTTTTCCCAATCTGTATTAAGTAGCATAGGGACAATGGATCCGATGGATCGGTCGATCCAGGGCCCGGACCTCAAGGAGGCCCGAAGGCCCGTGGTCGACATATATAAAATTTTACCCTTTGTGTCATTTTAATCCACAAGAGCTGCTAAATACAGTGAAAAGAATCCGAGACCATGAAACTTATTTCATTAAAAATTTCACCTTGAAAAATAAAATAACCAAAAAATATATATTGGAGGGGGGGGGGGGGGGGGGGGGGGGGCATAAAGAATTCTCAAACCAGGGCCCATCTTCACCTTGCTACGTCACTGTCTGTATTATAATCCTTATTTAGCACTTTCAATTTCTATGAGATGGGGAATTGTAAAAGCATCTAGGAGACAGTCTTTAGAAGAAAAGAAGCTTAAAAAATCTGATGTATTCAGCATAACTTTCTCCATACAGAGTAATGAATATGATTACTCTCGACATCAGTGTTCTCAGGAATAATTGTCAATAATTTCACTTGTGAATTACTTTTAAACACTTTCTATAATCTTTACATTAAAAAAAAGGTAAACAAAATTGTTAGCTGTTGCTATAGATAACGAAATATCAATGCATAATCAAAATTACACTTTGTAGCATAGGCAAAGGTAAAAGAACTTATAAAGGAGTGTAATGATATCATTTGATCTTTTAACAATATCATATAAATTCAAAATTGTACTCACTCGAAAGTACTGTAAGAAGAAAGATGTAATCGGAAAATGTGATCAGCCCAGAGCTCCCTAGTTTGTAGAAGATGCTGTCTTCATCCAAAGCTAGCTCAAGTTTCATGTGGACGTTCTGGAAAGATATTTAAAATTGGTGAATAAGATAATGCTTTTGGAGGCAAAAGCTACTCCTAAAATAACCAAGCCTATAAAAGTAGAACCTGGACAACTTCAACTACTAAGTAATATTGCTGATGATATGAGGAGTAATGCAGGAGAGAAATCAGACTTTGTAAGGAAATACTTTTTAAATCAGAAAATTAAGTTTCTTCCACCCCAAGACAGTAAGATAATTCTTTAGTTCCATTCCTTTGGCAAAAAATGGCTAAAAATTTTTCAATGCACAAAATTTTTACCACAAAAAGCAAAAAACAAAAAACTCACCAAATACCTTGCAGAGGTAGTTCATCAAGTAGTAAGCTGTTGAAGCTAAATAATGAAGTTTAAATTCACTGTATGAACAAATTGGGAACTTTATGTTAACTTTGGCTGGAGATCTACCAGCTAATAAGAATGTGGTACTAAAGGCACCAAAAATTCCTTTTCTCAAATCAGTGTTGCCATTTTTATCAATCTCACAACTGATAAGTAGATTCTTGGGTATAATGACTAAAATGAATTATTTCACTAAAAAGCAGTTCCACGAAAAACTTGGTTTGAACTGAAGCTGATCACTTTACAAAATATTGTACCAAAACAGCATTTAGCTTTGCAAATCTACAATTAGCAAGTCTCCATTATAAGCAGGGTCGGCCAAAACCATCAGATTAGTGCTTATATAAATTCTATATCACCAAGCTAGGCTGTGCATCACCGCCCCAAGCAAAGCATATCACAATCCTACACTAAATTGACTGGATGATAATAGTTGGGCAAGAGGTTCCAAATGCATGATCTAATCAATGAATCATAAATATCCATCTCTCTCTACAGTGGATAATGCCACTTCAGCAGGTATCAGGTGCAACGACTAATTCTATTGTCTAAAAATGAGAAAAATAGAATAAAATGATGGGGATGTAACATAACCGTACATGAAAAACTGTAACTGTCATTAATATTGTGATTACTCAATGAATAAATGTGAAATAAACTATTTGGGAAGGAGTATGGCCACGACATAACTGAGAACATTAGAATCTTCATTAAAGACCAAGGAGTTCCATGTAATACGATAAGCTGTGTGATTTTATAAATAATTACAGCATACTTCTCATTGGCTAACTACCTACCTTTCACAAAATACATCTAAATGGACGAGTTTCCTAACTTTTAATACATTATAACCCAAAAATTATGGGTAGTTTCAATGAAAAACAATGCTATGACCACTCAAATATAAGGATTTATAGTGCTACATGGATAAATACCAACCACCACAAAAACACAACAAATGAACTTCACGCAAAATTAAAGGCCTACCAACTACAAACAAAAATGTCCATAAAAAATAAATTGTCAAGTTAATTCCAAAAATATTTATACTTTAGCAATGGATACAAAATGAGCAGATACAAAAATACTACTTAAACCCACAATAACACATATCATTCTTGAAATCACTGTTGTGCATTGAAACTATTCATAACAAACACTTCAACCAAACAAATAACCATACTATACTCAGAGAAAATATGTTATAGCTATTGTTTAAGTCACATAGATATTCTAATGGAATTTATTTTGGATTAAAATCTGTGCTCAGACAAATAAAAACAATGCAAATATATAAAGATAGAAAGTAAAGGGTCTTTTCATTTATAATAAACTAATAATACATCATATTTACTTGAAGAGTATTCTCATTATCATATAACCAGTTGCATAAATGGAGTACATTAATCAGTAAAACTTGTTTTCCTGGTAAATAAATCATTTAAATGGAATTAGTGAATAATTATGTAAACCTAAATCAAACCAACCAAAATAGAAATATTTGTCACTCATTAACCATTTAATTTGGATACCGGGCCTCAATTAATGGAATATGCCACAAGTGCCAGGCCTTTGTAACTACATTTTGCAATACATAAAATTTCATATTAATTTCATTCTTCAAGTATTTTGCATCAGTCTTTTTTCTTTGGTCAAATATTTTTCCTGGACCCTTATTTTTCCAGATTGATAAATTATTTTATTAAAGTAATTTGTCCATTTTTCTAGCAAAATAGAATATTTTTTCATTGTTAAATTGTATTTTGCCTTGAATATCCTAACCAAAATCTCCTTTCATCTAACCATAACAATTTACATATACCGTAATTTTCCGATTATAATAGGCACCCTATATAATATGCACCCATGTTTATACGAGTGAAATGTGAAAATTGTCTTATCACCATGTATAATATGCAAGTCATTTTTTGTAAAAAGATCACAGTAATTTTTCACTTGGTTATTAGCAGTATCGAGACAATTCTCGCCTTGTCGCCAAGTGAGATTTGTGCGAGTGTGTTTACGAAAACTTCATGTCTATATATTTTTGACTCTCACTTTAAAGATCGATACAATGCATAAAAACATGTCTCAATGTCACATTGTGTAATAATCTGCTCAGTTGGAATAACAGTTCTCGCCTTGCTGCCACGCGAGATATGTGCGAATGTTTACAAAAACTTCATGTCTATATAGTTTTGACTCTCACTTTAAAGATCGACACAATGTATAAAAACATCTCAATTTCGCATTGTGTAATAATCAAGTCAGTTGGAATAACAGTTCCCGCCTTGCCACCAAGCGAGATAGGTAGTTTACGTGAATATCACGTCTAGTTCTGACTCTGCCTTCATACAAGCCGGTCGAGGTATGTAAAATAATATTTGTTGCTCGCAATGCCATGGAAGGTTCTGAAGACAACATCATATGGGATGATGATTTCACCAAAGTGGATAGTGAGGATGAAGATGACGTTCTTGGCGATGCCATTTACATAGACGATGAGAGAGAACAAAAAATCACCGACGAACTATTTGAGGGTAGTGATAATGATTTCAGAGGCTTTAGTGATAATATTTAAAGGAATGTTATCAAAATGCATTGAAATGTACAATTTATTGGTAAAAATAAGTCCAAAAATATAAATTATTTCATTACAAAAAAAGTTCTGCGTTGGTTACCATGTACAATACGCACCCTAACTTTTTGTCAATTATGAAAAAAATGTGTATTATAATTGGAAAATTATGGTATCTCTGGCTATTTCAGTTAAATTTCTTACTTAAGTGCCAAACAGAAAATATTTTTCCAAGTATGGGAACATTTTCACACATGAACTGGCACAAGATATACACTACATTAGTGATTTGCAAGTTGCATTACTGGTAGATTTGTTATGTAATGTAACATGGAGATTTTTACTATATGAAGAGTTTTTAAGACAAGCTGAATTCATCAAATGAAGCTGTAATTGAAAAAATATTTGTCCTTTATATTTGGGAAATGTGAAGCCTAATAAGCCAGGAGAAAGACATCCACACAATATAAAGAATAATATTAAGAAAAAATTAAGTATTGTGCAAATAAGACATCAAAACGGCATGATAGTAATTTCCAATAAACCATTATAATCCCAGTAATCATATGAAGTACCTATTATAAACTGAAACCAAAAAGATAACAAGCTACACCTAAATAAATGAGAGGATAAGATGATTATGATTGGCACTATGCCATTTGTAACAACTGATGAATTTGACATCCAAAAGGTTAACACGTTCACGGACAACACGGTTATAGCCGTCGTCATGTATGACTGTTTAGGGGCAAGATGGCGATAGCAGTCATGCCTTATAATTACTCGTAAAACATTAACATATATGTCTGTCTTTATACAAGTTTCAAAATCTATTGGAGAATATAATTATGTATGTGTTTCTAGAATCATACGGCAATCATCGACTGTCTGTGAACGTGTTAATTCTAAGCACATAAATTATAATCTCATGTATCCTAAAAATATATAAGTAGTTTCAGGTATTTAATTTTACTGGAATTGTTATGAGTGGCATCATTTGAACATTTAAGTGAGTATACTGCTATTACCAAAATGTTCCACAGTGCAATAAGCAATTTTTTTCATGAAGATGTTGTTTCACTACAAAATAAACATTTTTTGCAGAATTAAATTAATACAATTTTTAAGAAATTTTTTAAGAAAATATTTGAGAGTCCCTATTCCAACATTCAAACTTCTAGTTAGTTTGGCCAGTTTTTCACTTCAATCTCCTCAGCAACATTTCTAATTGATGGTATGTCAGTGATGTCTTATGATTTTGGCTGGGAGTAATTGCTAAAAATTACTTCCATCATCATCATTGCCCCTCCTGAATTCTCAGCACGATTCCATAATAGTAGAGTTTTTTTAGATTAGAGAGTAGGTTAGTGAGCAGGTCATATACGGGGAAATTAAAGACTTGCGCTAATTATCATAATAAATTTATTAACTCTGACCGTAGATCAATATGTAGGTCGGCTTTAGGGCACAATAAACCATGCGATAATACTATCAATAATAAAGCCGCTATTGGAAATGAGGGATGCACCCTCCAAATCGCTGAAATAATTCCGAAGCGACACATAAGTGACTCCCTAAAAATTTTAACTCTAAATTGTCGGAGTATCAGGAATAAGGCTGCGGAACTTCAGAATTTACTAGAACAAACAGAGGCAGATATAGTAATAGGCACAGAGAGTTGGCTAACCTTGGATATTCACGACCGTGAAATTTTCCCCTTACGATATATTATTCATAGACGAGATAGGACAAATAGGAGCGGTGGAGGGGTGTTTATAGCAGTGAATAATACACTAATAAGTTCTCCGGTCAAGTTTTCTGAAAACAATATTGAAAGCACTTGGTGTACTATAAACAGTAAAGGTTTGGGAAACATTCACATATGTGCATATTATAGGCCGCCAGCTTCAAATGCATAAGAAATATACGATCTAGAGGCTCAAATAAATTCACTAATGAAGTAGAATAGTAAAAGCATTATCATAGTAGGAGGAGACTTCAATCTACCCTCGATAAATTGGCAGAGTTGTAGCTTCATACCATCCGGTAGGAATCGCGAATCATGCGAAGCGCTAATAGACATCTTCAATAAACATTCCCTTATCCAGGTAGTCAAAAAACCTATGAGAGCGAACAATATATTAGATTTACTAGCAGTTAACATCCCCGAGCGTGTTTCCGAAGTAACTGTTGAAGAAGGAATCAGTGATCACCAATCAGTTCGAGTACTTTTGGATATAACTGTCGCAAAATATCACAAGCCTAAGGGAAAAGTGTACATGTATAAAAATGCTAACTTTGAGGATTTCAAAGAGAAACTCATCAAGGATTACGGCGATTTCAGCAAATCGACAAGCACAAAAAACTTTGAGGAAACTTGGAAAGCATTTCTATCAGAAATTAGAATGGGTATTAATACGTATATACCAAGTAAATTTATTAGCGATAATGGGGAACCAAGGTGGTATAATCGGCAGGTTAGATGTGCCCTCAAACACCAAAGAAAGCTTCACTCCAAATTTAAACGCATCAATAACTGTAAGTCACAGAAGGAAGTAATTTCAATTTCACTTAAGCACAGAGATTGTCGGACTAACAAGGAGAGGTTACGGAGTGTAACTCTCACATTTGATTCACCTTCTACCAGTGGAAAGTTTAGGTCAAACAAAAAATACCATTTCGGAATTAGGGGCCAACGCCTCTTAGTTTAAGAGAAATAATTAATTAAAAAGTACAAAAATGGGCCAATCTCAATAAATACCAGTAACTTCGCTTTTACGTTCATAAGCAACCGTAGCCTAGGGGATAACGAGTAGGACTTTCGATGCATGGTCTCGGGGTTCGAGACCGGCGTTGTTCAACTTTTTTTCTCGTGTAAGATTTCATTTTTCGTGCTAGTTTTTCTCCAATTTTTCGGAAAATAATTATTCACCGCAATTTTTTTTTTTCATGCAGGATAATTATTTTTTAGAAACTGCGTAGTATATCAGCTGAGCAAGAGCTGGCAGCGCGCACCGACATCTGCTCTCCCGCACGAAAGTTGAGAGGGGCGATGGAAGGGGAAACGTTCGTGATTGGCTACTTGCTCTAAGTAGGCCAAGAGACTTCCGAAGGGGGATCGACTATAGTAGTTATAGATGGATTTAAATCAGATTCAGTCAGCGTAGCCTCAGGCGTTCCACAGGGAAGTGTAATCGGCCCCTACTATTCCTTTTATACATAAACGACTTAGATAAGGTTATTAAAAGTAAAATCAAGTTATTCGCGGATGATACAGTAGTTTACAGAGAGATTAACAGTCCTAATGATCAATTATTACTTTCTGACGACTTAAATGCAATTCTCGAGTGGTGTAAAGAGTGGCAGTTAGAACTGAACTTAGGAAAGTGTTCCTTTATGAGATTCTGGGGAAACAAAAACACTGACATGACGAATTACACTGTTGAAGGCGTCCAGCTAAAACTAGTCGATTCCATCAAATACTTAGGCGTTACTTTAACAAGCAACCTCTCGTGGGATATGCACATACGAAATATATGCGGGAAGGCTAAACAGAAACTAGGATTCATCAAATGCATAGTAGATAAAAGTGAGGAAAAAGTCAAAGAGACGTTACTTCTCGTTAGTAAGACCGCTATTAGAGTACGCGCCGAGCATATGGGATCCGTACGAGAAAGGATCAATCTCAGAGTTAGAAAGAGTGCAGCGAAAAGCCGCTAGATTCGTAAAAAATTGTTACGATAGAAACAAAAGTGTTACAGCCTTGATACAGGATTTAGGATGGGAATCACTAACTGAGCGCTGACCACGCTCTAGGTTAAAACTTCTCGAAAGATTTAGAACGCATATATTCTCCAGCGATGTCGAAGAAATAATAAGAGCGCCAACTTATATTGGTAGAATGGACCATCCTCGTAAAATAAGAGAGATAGCCTGATTTTAAAAACTTAAGTGATTATTCTTGAATTTTTTCAGTCATAAGACAAGCTTGATAATTCTCTAGTGAACCCTCCTGTATTACCTGATAGGGCAGAAGCCAGCTTGGAAAAAGTGTAACCTGTATGACTGTCCATTTGATGTAAACAGTACAAATATTTTGTTCCTCTATCACTCCAATTAAGTAACAGATGCAGTTGAAGAAAAACCCTAAGCAAAAAATGTTTGAGATAAATAAAATGAAACATGTGCATACATTTGCAGAGGTAGAAACACCAGAGGAAAATATTATGTAAGTAAATCAGAGACTGGAGGAAGAAGGAATCACTCTTGAAAAGTAACAAGTATCAAAGAGCTTATTTTGGACAGAGGGAGATATATCCTGAAATTGAAGGGAAACCTAAGACACACAAAGGAAATGTGGAAATTCTGGTGTGTTACTTATGAAAATGTGCCAAATACAAACACAAAACTTGGAAAGCAATGAGATTTCAAGGTTAGCCAAGGTTTTTTTTGGAAGGTACTTTCTCCATAAGGATGTATACAACAATATCACAAGATATTTCTGATGAATACAAAGAAGTGTTGATATTTTTCCAGTCATACTTGACTAGTTTAATGAAAAACATTTCAACATATTGTGTTGAATTGGTAATTCTGACCAAACTCCTGTATATTTTACACCAGCATTCTTCCCAAACCTCCCAGTTGGTCCTATGATTGTATATGCACAATACAGCTTGTAAACTGCCTCATGATTATTACTATTTTGAATAATTTTGGAAAATCAAAAAATTTTTATTTAAATTGAATATTTAATATAAGATTAGTGTAGTAAGCACTGTCACAATGATTTCATTCATGTTTGCAAGTCTTATAATACTAATTTATTTAATTTTTTAAATATTACAAGATTTTACCAACATCAAATAAAAGTTTCAAGACGGAGAAAGCTCTAATAAAGCAAGTCATAACTTTCCCACATAAATAACACTAGAAGAATTGTTTCTCAACTATTCAAATCTCCTCATAAAAAAATAATTTCATAAAAATACACATTTAAATGTACAAAATGATGGCACTCTTCAAACAAAAATTATCATTTTGGTATAGTAAAAATGATACCTAGATCATAGGTCACCAAACGTTTTACTAAATGGGCCATATGAGATTTTATATACCACTCTGTGAGCCAAATACAGATTTTCAAATGGCCGATTGGGCTGTGTGTATATTTCAAGGAGTTAATTTTGAGAATGTGCAATAAATCAGATGCCTGTATTAAAGTAGACTGCATCTACATACTCGAAAAATGTCGTTTAGATTTTGTAAATGACACCTAATTACACCTCCTGCTGGAAAATATGTGAACATGCATGTTGTGCATGTATGTGAGTCAGATGAAATCACTGTTTGGGATGGATATGGCTAATGGGCTGTAGTTTGGGGACCTCTGACCTAGATGATAGTGTTCCCTATTATGTTATAAATTTTCAGAGGATATTTTAATCAATTTTTGTAAGCTAATACTACATAATTAAGAACAAATATAATTAATTATCATCACTCTGTGTTATACCACCAAGAGACAAAACATTTATAACTAACTAAAATGTTGTTGTTGTATCTGTTATCTTCCTTTAAAGTCCATTGAGTGTAGAATGGAGAAAGGAAAAAGAAAACGATAAAGGTAGAAGAAATGAAAGCACCATTAGTAGGAAAATATTAAGTGCAATAACAGGCAAAAGGCATAGCTGGAGAAGGGTCTCAAAACATTCAATCAATTACTTTTCTAGGACAGAATCATGCACAAGAATAGGAAATAGAAGAGAAAGAATGGTGAGTTGCTGTAAATACCTCGGCGTGGTTCTGCAAACAGAGAATGAAAAGAAAAAATAAATATGGCAGTTAGAATAATCTTCACACTCATTTAAATAGTTGGGAGGGTAAATGGCAAAATAAAATCAGTGATAGAGTACAAGAATTAAGACAGAAGACAGAGAAAATATGATCAAAAAAAGTGAGTGAAATTTAAATCAAAACACTTCCAGCAGGATTACACATCCAAATTATTTAGTGATGTCTAGTGAATGTATGCTTAACATATATTTATTATCTTGACATTATTTATATTCTAACTAAATAGATGATTTACATCCATGGTAATGATAACTTTCATGATTAATTAAATAGTAATTATTTATAATAGTGAAAATAATTACAAATGATTATAATTGCCTTAAATAAAGATTTAGCAAAGTTTGAGTGATCCAGATGATGTTTGCCTTATGAGGGTTCTAATTAAATTTTGCTCATATTTATATAAAGTAATCATTTAACAACTCATATAATGAGAGCAATGAAACACATCAAAATATGCTACACTGAAGATAAAATGGTGCAGAGTTTGGTAAGATCATATAATACATTTAGACGAAATGTATAGGGAGTCTAAATTACTTCTTCCATACCTTTGGGTCATATCTTTTGAACTGATCCAGTCCCAAACCTGCAAGTAAAGAAAGAAAATTTATTACTGATCAACTACTGCATTAAATTTTTTTTAGAAAAATGAAGTTATTTCGTAATAACTTCACAAATATCTGAAATTTTTATGCAATGATTCGTGATTATAAACATTAATTTACACTTTTTTTGTCATCCCTCCCACCAAACTAACTAATACAAAATATATCACATGCAGCTTCTCAATATTTTTAGTTTGTTAGTTCAATGAAAAAGCAGAGATTCTTTCAATGACTCAATCAGAATTTTAAAAGAGTGCAAAGCAAATGTATCATAAGTTCCATCACTTTCAAGCGCCCTGTGCTTCATGCTTTACGGAAGATGCAAATTAAGCAATTAAGGGGATACGAGTTGGCTATGGCTTTACCATCAGGCTGCCTGACACCAGGCGTCATGGATCTCAGAAAATCATCAGGGGTCATGTAGACCTCATTCTCCCCATTATGGTGAACTACCATCAAGGTGGCAAAGTATCTAAACACCTTGTCCGGGGTTGAATATTGTCGAATACGATTCTCGTACTCTGTTATCTATTGGAAAAAAAGAAGACATGCAGTGAGGGTTGCTGATTAATGGAATCTCATTTGTCCATGAAGGATGAAAAAGGGAAAGAAATTTGTTTTATATGCTTGCAAGTTATTACCTAAGAACATACATGATTGTTAGAGAGGAAATTTTATTGGAGAATGTTTACATTAAGCACACTATAGTCCAGGCAATGCTAAAAAAGTGATGTTGGTGTTGTAGGTGCATCTAGCAATGAACGTCTGTAAAACACACACAAATGTGGAAGCAAAGTCAGCACAAAAATTCAAATGTTTTTACACCAGATAGAGATCATATTCCAACAGTTGTTAGTTCCAGCCATTAAATACACCAAAGATGTATTATTTTATGAAATTTATAATACTGATATATCATTGAAACAAACATGCCTAGAGAGTTAGTATCACAATATTGGAGCAAATTTTTCAGCAGAAATCCTAGAAAGTAATGTTAGGATTTAAAAGCAAGCAAAAAAAGCCAATGTGTGCTTTCCTGTAGGATGCAAAGTAGCAGTTAGTAAATTATTTCATATCTACAGTTTTCTAGAACAAAAATCCCTCCACAAATATTAATTTTCTCTTCTTGGATATAATTCATACATATTAGTAAGGAGAATAGAGCTCACTTATAACAACTTGTAATCTGAGGAGGAAAAAATGTCACTATATACATACGCTCTTTGATTTTCTATTATCATAATAATTACGGTTTTTATTGATAATTTTATTTAAAGAGTGAGCATATATTGAGACATGTAAGTCGACCTTTAAAAGTATTAAAAATCTTTCAAAAACACAAATGGTTTACTTATATGCGAGTATAAAAAAAGGAACCTTCTGTGAACTAAGTTGTCTGATCAACATGAAACTAGCTTCATATTTTATCCTTTTGGCTGGCGTGATGTCATACATGTCAAGTATACACAGGAGAATTTTATTCATATTTCTAAAGAACAATTTTCTGCATACTGCCTGACCATCAAATCAACTAATTATTACTGAGATGTTTATTTCCATGTTTTGTTTCAAACCTCAATTCTGCTCGAAGAATTATTTCATTATTTGTTAAGTGAAAGCATTAGGTCAACTTATAAGGCAAGAACATGCCTAAAATACATTTTCATGCTGAGAAATTGAGATTGACTTATATGCCACAATATATATAATAAATTTCTGTCTAAATCTCATTACAATTTAATTTTTTTTTACAAATTTTACAAAACTTCATGCTAAAATTCAGCCATTACATCTAATAAAGTCATTATAGATGAGCTCTGGGGTATTTAAGTGCTAAAAGTCACAAAAATATAAAAGCACAATGGCAAATTAAATATGTTTACACCAGGGCGACCCATCAATGAGTCATTTCTGTCATTCCTGTATTAAAGAGGGATCCACCAGTGAGTTGCCTGGTTTCTTTCCCTTGTGGTGAGGCAGCTGTTTTTTATGAAAGGTAAAAGAAAGAAGGGATGGTGCTGCATCACCTTTCCACGAGGGAAAGAAATGCAGAGACCCACCAGTGAGTTGCTGCTGTTACTCCAGTAGGTCGCCCAGGCATGAACTTGTTATTTTCATATAGTATATTATATACTGATTGAATCATGATTATGATACTCTCAATTCAGAGTATATAATATAAAACCAAAAATAATTATTAACATTCAAGTTATAATATCCAGTCCCACTGATATTTCTTATTCCAAAGATGCATTTCTTTCAAATAAGTTGGTTAATTGCCTTTCTCTACATTTATCTTCCATCCATTAAGTCACAAACCCTGCAGCTTATAGAACATGATAAGTTACTCTACAACATTTTTTCTTTTGTAACTATACCATTTCATTTCAGCAATAATTAAGATATCTTGAAATTTGCTTAAAAACGAGATAGTCATCACAATGAATGGAATGGACTCAATTTTCTATAACATACAGAGGAATTATTTTTATAAAACACCATTCAAAATATCTAAATAGGATCAGTATACCAAAATACTTGTGTAGAAAGTAAAACAATTATTAAAAGTAAGAACCACAGGACTTTAATCAGTGAGAAGTTTGATGTAGCACATCACATCGGAAAAGATGTGCTACATTGAAATTGAATAAAATTCTGTGATTCCTACTTTGAAAGGTTATTTTATTTTATACATAAGTGTTAATTAAAAATTACAGCCAAGTAAAACAGGTGACACAAAAGGAAATACCCTAACTCTGATAATTTAACATACGAATGTGCCTAACTTAAACCTTATGTAAACAAATGAAAATCCTTAAAATGAAAGAATCAAGTAAGCCTAATCCATAGAAAAATATCTTAGATGATACGTCAATGCAACTGACAAAAGAATATATCCAAGCACCCAAAACACAAGTTCTGCGTCTAATAATAGGTCAAATTTCCATAACAAAAACTCAGTCTTCATGATGGCAAAATTCACACTGTTAAATAATAGTCACATCATGAATTGAGAATAAGGAACGAGTTACAGTGGAAAGTCCCCATAAATACAGTCCCAGAATAAAGAGGAATGCAGGACATTATGTAGTATAAGATGCAAAATAAACACATGGAGTGTGTCATTATTTATCAATTGTTTCACTGATAGATATATACACAGAAAACATGGATTTAAACCATCCTAATTAAAATGAAAATGTCAATACAAGGATTTAAAATTGAATAACATATAGGGTTGATAAAGATGCTTGACGAAGTCTGAGGAAATTTTAACAATTCAAAATTTTGCAAACTTTGCACCAAAAGATATGATGGACATTCATTCTACATAAACCTTAACTAGGGATACTAAGGACTGCAAATTACCTAATTATAACAATGACTGCCATGAAATTATCAGTTTATTAATGTTATAAATAAAAGCAAAACTGTAATTCTATGATGTACCGTATTTACCCGAATCCAAGATGACCCTGAATCTAAGACGACCCCCCACTTGGATGACTGTCAAAACAGAAAAAATATTTTATGGCCGACATAACTACAAAAAATTGTTACAACATACACTGTACAAACTTTCTCATATACTAATGTGTCGTTTAGTTATCTTTAGAAAATGAAAATCGTATGAGCCTGCTTTTAGAAAATCCAATTTTTGTTCAAGTTGCCCAAGAAGAAACTAGCCTTATATTCATCCATTGAGAAAAATGAAATATGTAGTATTATTGTAGATGTATACTCAAGTAGCTGTACGAAATTTGATCAAATGGTTAGAGCCGTTTTTGAGAAAAACGAATTGTTGTTAAGTTGCCTAGAATAAACTAGCCTTATATTCATTTTTTGAGAAATATGAACTATACAGTATTATTGAAGACGTAAACTCAAGTAACTGTATGAAATTTAATCAAAATCGTTAGAGCCGTTTTTGAGAAAATCGAATTGCTGTTAAAGTTGCCTAGAATAAACTAGCCTTATATTCATTTTTTGAGAAATATGAACTATACAGTATTATTGAAGATGTAAACTCAAGTAACTGTACGAAATATGATCAAAATCGTTAGAGCCGTTTATGAGAAAATCGGATTGTTGTTAAAAATGCGTAGAATAAACTACTCTTAATTATTGATCAATGTCAACCATTTCTATGTATACTCTGCTCAGTATGATAAAATGCCTAAATACAAGATTACATTCATTTTCGCTCTACCGTGTAGGCTCTGGCGCCAGTAACAGACAGACGGCATTGCGAAAACCACTTTTTCGGATTCAGTGACACCTAAAACGTGTATTTCCATAAAAATCTCGAGGTCGAATTTTTTTGCGAAAACAATACTTTCTCGATACTTCGTATGAGAAAGTAAAAAAAAACCTAGGAGAAATTTTTATTCTTCTATAATTTTCTTGAATTGTCTTTAACATTTTACATAATAAAATTAGTGCTCGAATTGCTTCAGAAGGCTATTCCGGTTGTAAAAAAATTAAAATAGAACATTCTAGTCAAAATATTGTATTTTCTACTAGCGTCACAATCATTGATTTTTCTGCCTAATTTATCATGATCAGTTTAAAATTTGCATCATAACTACGTCTCACTCCTTTTAATATCTTTCCCTTTGCATTTGTGCCATTTTAAATTCGACGGCGACGTAGGTATTTTAAAATAGGTAATATGTGTAACAAAATCACAATATGACATTTAAAATCACGTACAAACAAGGCGAATTACGCCGCCATTTGTTTTGACAGCTGCGAAAGGCTCTGCATCATGGCTGATCATGGTGGCATATGCTTTGCTGTGGACTTGTTGATGAATACCGTATTTACTCACGTAATTTTTGCCACTGCATAATTTACGCACCCCAACTTTTAGTCATGAATTTTGCTATAAATCATATAATCCCGTAATTTACGCAGCCCAACTCATCGGTAGGTATGCGTGTCTTCACCAATGTTCAACAAAACTATTTACGTTGAGCAAGCATGCAAATTCGTTTTTAATCACGTAAATGAGGTTGTCGAGTAACGGACACAAAGTGATTTACTGCACATGTTGTTCAGTCATTAAGACTCGTTACTTTCGAAAAGATGTAAAATTATTTACAACTACCTTACACATAAATTTTAAGTATAGCTAGAATGTGGGTAAATAATGCGAGTTAATACGGTATTCTTATAATTATTATTATTTGCTGTTATTATTGTTTATTTCATTGTTTTATACTATTTAATTCGTTTTTGTCAATTGGTTTACCTTATGTTCCATTCATTCTAAAAACTTCGATTAAACACGCAATCCAACTTTGTATTCGAATTTAAGACGACCCTCGATTTTCACAGGTGGAAATTTAGTAAAAAAGATCGTCTTGGATTCGGGTATATACGGTATAAGTGGATAATGTACCAAAAGATAAATCTCATAAAAGTACACAATATGCATATCTTTTAATATTAAATAATTTCATTTGGGTGAAACCTTCACTAAATATTCCTACACAATAATAACAATCCACTATGCATAAAAAACTATGAAATAATGATATGCTTTTGGTAGTAGAGTAGATATATTTCACAAGATATCTTTAAGAATTTTCACAAGAAATACTGCTGTTCTGAAAGTCAAACGTCTCCCAGAATGTATCAAAATGACATTGTATCATATAATCTAATATCCTGAAAAAAGAATCCCAATTAGTAAACTGAATACAACCAAATTAAAAAATTGAACTCAATTAAAATTCAGTATTTCTATATATTCAACCAATTCCAGTGACAATAATAAGTTGACTTATTAATTAAATTTCAATAATAGCTGAGTGCTTTGAATTGTAAAGAATTCAACCTTAATTAAATTTATCTTTGAATTGAATAAGGTTAATACCAAATTAAGAATTTTTTGCAACATTAAATAAAAGGTAAGATTTATCTTATTAAAAAATAGATACTTGAAAGTAGGAGGCTATGTAATAGGTTGGGTATGATAAAATATTTCTTTAACCCCCCAAGCTGATGAAGATTTTTAAAAACTGGAAATGTAAGTGGGAAATTTGTAAAAATTATAATAACTTTTCACTTTTTAATCGGATTTTTATGCGATTTTTAAGAATTTATGCAAAGCATGATATTTTAAAACTATAACATTTATACTATCAGAATAAAGTACATACTCTTTGCTAGAGAGAATTGATGGCACACTGATCGCTTACCTATCAACCATGTGCCCATGCTTTCAGCCTCTATTTGTGATTTCCCAAAGTAAGAAATAAAACTATTCGCGTGGCAAAAGAATGTATCCACAAAATTTCAACTCGTTAGAAAAAATAAGAAATACAATAAAACCTGATGAATAAAATATAATTATTAAGGCCAAAACTTCCCCTTTTAAAATATATCAAGGTTTTTAAGATCGAAGAAATTTCAGCATGGTAAAAAATAAAGTAAGTTAGCGATGACACTCGACATATATATATACACACACACGTTGGACAGCGATGAGGGGTTAAGAAACATAGCATACACATATGACATCAATTAATATTTTTAGTTGAGCAAAAAGAGTTATAAAACTATAAATGAGAAAAGATAAACAGCTAACTTATATATTAGCATAATTCATGAATGAACAATCTACATTTTGAACTACTCATTGATTACGTGAAACATGTTTTGATAATATGCAAGAGTATATCTCACCGTATAATCAAATGGACTTTTTGTAAATATTCATGTTATTTTGAAACGATAACTGATTGCCTTAAAATTCATATGATTACCTACTTGACTTATCAGGAATTACAATTTTTGTCTACATTAAAACATTGTAAATCCAGCACCATAAGTATTGGTTTCTCCTAAAATTTACTGTTTTAAATATATTGCTAAAAAAAAAACTACTTTCTGGTCATAGCAATTTTCCACTCTAAACAAATCCTTCCCATCCCCTCTCTGCCACTCTCTAAAACCCCATCCATTTCTACACAAGCATAAAGTTAGTTTCCTCCAGCCTTATACCACCAACTGAGGAAAAAAGAAGAGGGTGAGAATTTGATAACTACTGTAAACGATAAATAAATATTATTATTTGATGTTTTATATTTCCTTGTTCTTTCCAGATCTAACCTATATTCATCAACAATGATTTCAGTAAGCCGCAAAATTCCAAAACTTGTGACATCATATTGCAAAGGATGGAAGATATAAGAGGTTTTGCTGTATGTAATACATGAATTACATAACAACCATAAATTAACATAACAAATGGATTATTATACGGTGTAATGATATCACGAAAGTTAGTAGCCACACACTATAACACAACTTGCAGCATCACAAGTACATGCTTCTGCTAAGACCTATATAAAGCAGTAGAATTCTGATAGGAAATGTTTTCCTGACAAAAATTGAGGCTATGCTGTAGCTCTCCTTTACCATCTGGTTGCTTCATTCCAGGCGTAATTGCCCGAAGAAAATCATCCGGAGTCATGAACACCTCAGTATATCCTTGAGTAGTGAGTATCTTCACAGTGGCAAAGTACCGAAATATCTTGTCAGGGGTTGAATAAGCACGAATACGATTCTCATATTCAATAATCTGAAAAAGAAAAATCTTAAGGCTGAAAAATGTCATTATGACAGCATTGGCTCCATCAGCATCCATTGCTATTCCCTAAAACATTTCAGGCTAGAAAGTAAGTGATATTAAAGATAAAAATTACAAATATTTATTAAAGATAAAAAGGAATGCAATCAAAATATTTTGAATTTGATATCAACCCAGAACTTATACTACAAAAAAATCACCAAGCAATAAAAAATAAATTTAATTGTGACACAAATACATTTAAAGCTACTAGTCAAACTTGGAACACTGAATTGATACATCTATGGGTCATTATCATGGTTTACCAAACTACAAATCTTTAAGGTTTAAGGTTGAATTTCGAATATTTTAACTGATGGATACATTAAAGTTATAAAATTTCATTAAAAGATGATTTCTTTTAAGCATGTTAAAACCATTGCAAAAGAGAAAAAGTAACACAATACAAAACCAAACTCACTTGTATCTGTCAAATTCGTATACTCCTAAAATCTCTTTCTTAGATTACCATATCAGACTATTTATATATGCCAAAGCAACGAAATTGGAAAAAGAACTTAATTTTATCCTCAAGTTATTATTACAAATATAAATTTACATGAATTTCACAATTAAATCCAAACTATTGATACAAAAGGGGGCCACACACTACTTCACAACAGACTGGGATCAAATTTATTGATTATTACGATCGATTGATTCCAAAGAAAAACTATGCAATATGATCCACAATCAAAAAAATAAAAACACTATTATTAAAATATACTCAATTCTGTGAAAGCTTGGTTTTATAATTTGTCTCGTGAATTGTCAATATGCATAACAGGCATATATTCTACCGATAACAAACAATATTTTTGTCGGTATACACTTGGGGGACTAACGTCGTAAAAATACCAAGAATCAATTTTAAAAGGGGAAACTAATTTTTTTGTAACATTACAGAATGTTAACATGATTTTCTGAAAAATAGCCATACTGCATTGATTAACTGGATTGACCAACATCGGGGGAAATTACTAGGATAATAGAATCTCACAGACCTTTCTGTCTCTAAATCCTACTTTCTCTTTTCTCCTCTTTCTCTTTCCTCCTTCCTCGACTTCTTTGCCTTCATGATCATGTTCCTCTTTAACTTCATTTTCGTTCAATTTATTGGGAATTTGCGAGGCAGCATCAACCGGTGGAAAGAGATAACGAAATAACCTGAAAAGACAATGTATAGTGATAATATTTCTTATAACAAAATTATGCACAACATATTTAAGTAATACTAACCCTTTCCAGTTGTATATAACAGCTATTAGAGACAGACCTATGAAGGAATACCATATTTTCGTAAGTTTTGGTTCAGGTATTGGTTTGTGTCCGAAATTTTTAAATGTTCGACGTGATTTATAGTCTAGTGTGTACTGGTTGACTAAAGATTTTTTCTGCTGTTGAACATTAGATTCATGAGCCGAATTTAAAGTTACACTTCTAAAATTTACAGTAATAAATCCACGTAATGGCCTAGCTAATAATAATTTCACGACATCTCTGCTTAACATTTTCCCTGGTGGAAGGTGGTTTTCTGTAATCTGGAACGCAAAACAATCCAAGTAAACAATAACTTAAGTGTCGCTTCAATTTCAGTCAGTGATGAGATAAATTCATAAGGAATGCGATTTTTAATTTATTAAGTTACGTATGACAAGCGTTATTTACACTATTAAATGAAATTAACACCGAACAACAGAAGAACTTGCAATGTAATTTATTAGCGCGTCGTAGCCATATGTTACTGAACAATTGAAGACAAAACAAAATGAATCGTAAGTAAATTATGTGGGGATTCGAATATGATAATAAGAAATTTTAAATGAGGTGCTTAATATTAATCGATTCTAGTCGATCGATGAATAAATGAAAAAGAACCTTTTTAATTAATGATAAAGTTTAATGTTCACAAATGAAACTGCTTTCGTTAACAGTGGTCACTTATCAACAATTAAATTAAAAACAACTTATCACCATAGTTGCCAAAATAAATTTGATAATGTCGCTGAATCCACCCTAAGGCCCGGTTCACACGATGCAAGTTCACGCACGAGTTGAGGAGTGCGTGGTATGGCACAAGTAGGCGAACTCGAATGGAGCGTGCGTGGTAGCGTTCACACGATGCAACGGACTCGAATGATTTCTGTTCCCAAAATGGATCCGGTAAGTGAAGGTGTCAACGTGGTTTGTGCAATAATAGCTGAGGAATTGATATCGAGGATTAAAGGAAAACGTAAAAGTAGGTGTTAGGTGAGAAAGTGGATCGCGAAACGCGGCGAAAGTGGGGCTTCTAATACTTTATGTTATGAACTGAAATCAGTTTTGGAATCGTCTTGCCCCACAAGTGTTTTCAGATGTCCTCAGAACATTCACAAAACAACATGTCATTCACTATTAAACGTCGAGAACTCTTCAGACTTTTGATGGAAAAGTCTTCTGATAGCTGGGATGTGAGGTACGAGCACGTGGATCTTCACATCAAGGGCGCCTTAGAAGTAGATATAACAGAAGCTGACTGGAAGGCAATGAAATCGGAGACTCGCAAGCAGTATGCTACTGTCAGAAAGAGGTGGGAAGAAAGTGCCGTAAGGATGACAGGTTCTTTCATAAAAACAATAACTGGCTTGACCAATCAATTACTACTTCTATTACCACTGCAACGGCTGCTGCAGCTGCATCTAATGAAATGCCAAGTTCGTCCAAAGGTAATTAAATGAGAATTTTCATGCAGCTAAATTCGAAGGTTTAATTGAATCGGAGGCAACAATGACGGACGCCTTCGCAACGTCCGGAAAGAGTACGAAAAATCCGTAAAATTTCGAATGGTTCGACTGTGTAACATGTAAACATCGCAGGAATAAGATAGTATAGAGCAGGGGTCGGCAATCTACGGCTCGTGGGCCTCATGCTGCCCCCGAGAGCGTTTTATGCGGCCCGCGAAGATGTAGAAATCGAAAATGATCAGATAACGAAAATGATGTCTAATGAAACATGTTCTCATTTATTTATGACGCTTTGTTTGAATATTACATTTAATAAGAAGAATTTCTCATGCATTGTAATTTTCAAGTTCTAAATTTTTGTAATAACACTACGGCAAAAGAAAAAATAAAAAATATTATTACTTCCATCTCGGACAGCCACCTACAGCCACCCTCTCATAAGATTAGTGCATGGATGTGCAAATACTCCCTACTGGTATTTGGTCCCACTGTGTGACGTCTCGTGCGAGCTCTCGACTAGCACAGAAAATTTTTAAGCAGGTTTAAAAGTGATTCGAGCGCGTGCGTGGACTGGTGCGTGCACGCACGTGAAGTGTTCAGACGGTTCGAGTTCCCATTCGAGAGCTCGCACTAGTCATTTCTCGTGCGTGAACTCGCATCGTGTGAACCGGGCCTAAAAGTACCTAAAAATCGCTAACAAAGAAATTCAAAGAAAATGTTGCTAAAAAGTCGTTAAAAATAAAATAGTGCATAAATACTTCAAACAATTCGTATTAATCTAATTAGTATACTTATATCTATTTTACAAATGAATATCAATTAAGATAATATTTAATTATTAGTATTAAATAACCGAGAATTTTTGCAAGCCTTTTATTAATAAAAATAGAATAGATATTAACATTAATAGGTCAGACTTATTTTATAAGTAGAAAAATAAAATACCGTAAATACCCGCGTATAAGATGCAGGGAGGTTTTCCGCTTCATATTTAATGATTTTTACTTTCTCATACGAAGTATCGAGAAAATATTGTTATCGCAAAAAAATTCGACCTCGAGATTTTTACGGAAATATACGTTTTAGGTGCCGCTGAATCCGGAAAAGTGGTTTTCGCAATGCCGTCTGTCTGTTACTGGCGCCAGAGCCTACACGGTAGAGCGAAAATGAATGTAATCTCGTATTTAGGCATTTTATCATACTGAGCAGAATATACATAGAAATGGTTGACATTGATAAATAATTAACAGTAGTTTATTCTACGATTTTTAACTACAATCCGATTTTCTCAAAAACGGCTCTAACGATTTTGATCAAATTTCATACAGTTACTTGAGTTTACGTCTTCAATAATACTGTATAGTTCATATTTCTCAAAAAATGAATATAAGGCTAGTTTATTCTAGGCAACTTTAACAGCAATTCGATTTTCTCAAAAACGGCTCTAACGATTTTGATCAAATTTCGTAAAGTTACTTGAGTATACATCTAAAGTAATACTATTTCATTTTTCTCAGTGAATGAATATAAGGCTAGTTTATTCTTGGGCAACTTGAACAAAAATTGGATTTTCTAAAAACAGGCTCATACGATTTTCATTTTCTAAAGATAACTAAACAACGCATTAGTACCCATATATGAGAAAGTTTGTACAATGTATGTTGTACCGATTTTTTTATATATCCGCGTACAGAGAATAATTTTGGCACAGAGTGCGAAATAGCACTCTAGTGCTCCACTCCGTAAGTGATTGTTGAGATAATTACGAAGTAAATGTTAATTTATCCATCGCTCTGTAAAGATTACAGACAAAGAAAAAACAGAATGAATGTCATAAAGATTGCAGTCTGTTCGGCGATATAAATCGGTATCCAATATTTATTCACTTGCAAGTACATAATGCATATATAGATGGTATAAATAGCGCCCCTAAGATTTTGGCGCCCCGGGCAGCTGTCCGGTTCGCTGGTACCTTGTGCCGGCCCTGCACGCGAATGGCAAGCATTCGTTCCTAGAATTTAGTATCAGTCACTTATTTGCCATTTAACGGCGGAAATGTTGCGTTACCTTATCAATATCATTGCGATATGATAATTAATCTATAAAAACTTACACACGTCCTCATTTTTAATAAGGGGAATAAAACTTTTGGATTTTCCGAACAAAGTTAGCTTCACTTAGGGGCGAACGTAAAATAATCATCAAAATCATATCGACTTAGTATTTAAGGTTTTAATAAAAATCGTCTAATTTTTACACCCAGAAAATACCTGGTTCTTCAGAGGGGGGATTTATTTATTTAGTAAAATCCAAAGACAGCCATATTTCACCTTTTACATTGGAATGCAATCTCTTACTATTATAAAAATGAAGTGGTGTCTGTCTGCCACTCAATCACGCAAAAACTACTGCACCGATAGAGCTGAAATTTTGCATTGACATAGCTGGGACACCCACTTAACACATAGGCTTTAAACAAAATTTGTTCGCCATCTTGAAAAAAATGGCTATCTCAGAAACGGTTAGTCCAATTCTAACCAAATTTGATGAGATGGTCTGTGGGCCTATTTAATTAGTAAAAAGTATATTCTGAATTTCATCCGCCATCTTGAAACAAAATGGTGGCGTGCCATTTTAGAAAGGTTTAGTCCGATCCTATTGCCGATGGTGGGTGGGACAGTGGAGGGGGCACGAGAGTACTTGATGGACACGGTGGCCAGCGATGGCTCCGCCAATGCAAACGATCTGGGCCGAATGGTCATCCTGCCGTCCACGTTCACGCGCAACATGCAGGAGCACGCGCAGGATGCACTCACCTATGTGAAGCACTATGACCTCTTCATCACATTGACGGGCAACCCGAAGTGGCCAGTAATAATAGCGGAGTTATTGCCGGGACAGAAGGCGGTAGATAGGCACGACATTGTGGCCCGCGTCAAAAAATATTGTTTACATGCAAGCCTTGAAATAAATATTAAGACATTTTTCGAATTTATAATGCCTTCATCCTTTGGTAAAAAATGCACAAAAGGTGAAACGATTGTATTACCATATAATACATAATTTTATTCGCCAAAGACGTCTGCCATAACCCGGGCATCGCCGGGTATTTTCAGCTAGTAACAAATAAAATAAGAAACTTAAAAACAAATTTATAAATTAAACATAATCTTAAATGAACAATTAAATAAAGACAAAACAAAAAATAATATAAAAGGAAGGAAGCAAGATACATTAGAGCCAGTGGTAGCGTTAGAGAAATGCATTAAAGGAGTTGAATGAGGAGAAGAGTTCAAGGGAGGGATGGCTGACGGTTATAGAATTCAATGCTGGTGGAATTCTGTAAAATAAGGATCTTTGCGATATAGAAAGGCGAATTTGGGCAAGTGAAGGAGACTGAGATTGCGGGTAAGGCGAGAGAGAAGATGGAAAAACAGGGTAAAAGATCATTGGAGCGATAATGGCCATTCATAATCGCATGAAGGAATTTCAGTTCGGCAATTGCGCGTCTGTGCGGAAGAGAGGGAATATCCAAAGTCGACAGTCGCGGGATAAATTTCTGAGGGAGGGAACGCGGTGACGTATAACAGCTAGAAAGAAATTCATTGGCCGGTTCAATTGGTTAAGGATAGTAGGGGAGGCGGTGGACCAGATGGGGGAACAGTACTCAATAATGGGTAAAATACAGCCGGAAAAAACCGGATTTCAGGGCAAAAGGGTCGGCAATTTCAGTAAACCTATAGAGATTTCAACAATTGACATTGCTTTTGCAGAAATTTTTCATACATGAGTGGAAAAGTTGAGTTTATGGTCAAAGATAACACCTAGGTCGCTGCGGGAGGAAAGAAGAGGTATAAGCTTTTGGGAGAGGTAATAGGTTGAAAGGATGGGCTTGCGTTTGAGACTAAAGGTCATAAGGACAGGCTTGGCCGGATTGACTTTTAACTGCCAATCAGAACACCAAGTGTCTATAGAAGTGAGTGTAGCCTGAAGGAAATGGGAGTCAGAATGTTCATCAATTTTCTTAAAGATTTTGTAGTCGTCTGCATAGAGCAGGATGCTGGAAGAGTTTAGAAGGGCAGAGTCGGCGATATCATCGACGTAAAGGGCAAACAGGAGGGGCACAAGGACACTCCCTTGCGGGACACCGGAAGAGACAGGGAGAGAAGAAGAGGAGACACCGTCGAGCAGGACTATTTGAGAGCGTAAAGAGAGAAAGTCAGAAAGAAGTGATAAAAGAGGAGATCATGGATATTGTAACGAGAGTTTAGTTTGTGTAAAAGAAGAGCGTGGTTAACTGTATCGAAAGCTTTGGAGAAATCGATATAGCAGACATCGAATTGAGAAGAATGTTCGGAGGCGGAAGTTATGTGATGGTGGAGAACGGAGAGACTGGTTAAGCGTGAACTACCAGGAAAGAAACCGTGTTGAGAAGGCGAGATATAAGGAAGGAAGAAAGATAGTAGACGGTCATGTATGATGCGCTCAAAAAGGAGTGAAAGAACTGGAAGGATGGAGATAAGGCCGTAATTCAAAACATTATTTTTCGGACCAGATTTTAAAATAGGGTTATGTTGGCGGTGTTCCACATTGTGGGGAAGGAGCCACTGGCGAGTAAACGATTGAAAATTTTAAAAACTGGAAGATAGAGAGAGGTGGCGGTGCGACCGAGGAAAAGAGAACCGATTTTGTCATAACCCGTGGATTTACGTGGAGGTAAAGAGGAGAGTAGGCTGAAAACCTCCTGAGGAGAGGTGGAAATGAAGGAGAGGGAGTGAGGACAGACTGGCTGAAGATTGCGGGGTGGAGGGGGGGGAGTGAAGTTCGAGGAGAAGTAGCCATTAAAGACTGATGGCCTATCATCACCGTAATATGAAGCGTCGCCCGATATAACTCAAACAGGAACACTAGAGGATTTCCGTTTCGCGTTTACAAGGGACCAACATCTTTTGGAATTATCCCTCATTTCGTCCGTAATAATAGATTTTATGTGATTCGTATAGTCGCGGCGAAGAAGTGTTCCGGAAAGTTTACGAAGGACCAGGAAGGAGGCACGAGTATGGGGGTTGGGATGACTTCTCCATAGTTTCCAAGCCGCACGCTTGTTGATGAGTGTGAGTGTCGTCTCATGTGTCAACCAGATGGGATGCCTCTTGGAGACTCTCATAGTAGGGACGAAGTCTGCGATTACCCCGTGGAGAAGGTCGTGAAAGAGCTCGAGAGTGTCTTCGGCGGTGCCGCTGTCCAGAAGGTTCCAAGAGAGGAGGGAGAGAGCGTGGTTGATTGCAGGCCAGTTCGCTTTGTTCCAGGCTCTCAGGGTCCTGGGTGGGGGTGGGGGCGTCGAAGCGGAGGGAAGGGGCAGAGAAAGGAAGCACTCCAAGGACTCGTGATCCGCCGGAAAAATGTTTCTACCAGCTGAGACAGATTGGACTACGGTCGAAGAGAGGATGTAATACAACCTTGCCAAATTGCGGGTGGGGAACGGATTACATTGTGTTAGCCCTAGACCATTGATGAAATAGTCATCATGGGGATTGGCGCCAATACCACTGGAAGGTGAGGTCCAATTAATGGCCAGATTGAAGTCTCCAAAGAGAATAAACTCCCCAAGAGCACGTACATGGAGAACTGAATCAAAGCAGGCTTCGAGGACGGATAAATTACTTCCGGGCGGACGATAAAAGCAGCCGACGAAGAGTTTGCCACGGTTTTGGGGTCCACCGTTAATGTAGTGTTGCGTAATGACCTCAGTCCATAACACTTCGCAGTCGGACTCCAAGTCCGCTCGACGTTTCGCAGGGAAGGAGGAAGAAACGGCTGGAGAACACCTCCGCCACGAGAATTCCGGTCGCGACGAAATAGTTGATGGGTGTTAGTAAGTTCAAATTCGCTATCTAACAATAAGACATTATTGTTGAACCAAGTCTCAGAGAGCGCAATCACATCAAACGCAGCGAGTTCGGCAAGATGAGAGGTGACAATGGAGAGTTTGTTTTGAATACTTCTCACGTTTTGGTAAAAGAAATTACACACGGGCCCAGGATTGAGACTAACGTCACCGGATAGTAGGATGAGGAGGGCGAATAGCTTCCAGGCCGGGGAGGAACGCTCAGGGTCCCCGGGCGATGCAGAAGATGCGGGCGGGAAGCGGAGGCAGCTGACGGAGATACCGCAGGCGGTGAAGCAATTTAAGTGAAACTCCCGAAAACTGTAAAGAATATTGGGATAATGCCCACAACTGAACACCGTGTGAGAAACACTTATTTCACGAGTCGAACGCGATCGAAAAATCACGCAAACACACACAGCTACCACCAGGAAACTAACAAATGGCACGGAGACGAAAACACGTGTACTAGTGCCGGCAGCCATCTTCGCTGAGGGATATAACCGAAAAGAACCAAATACTGTTTTCTGCAAGTTTTATTAGAAATATTTTTTTATAAAATGGATTTTAAAGAGATATATCGATTTTTCCTCTGAACTTACGTTAACTGCGTCGCTAAGTGATATAGTCTCCGTTAGTATGATAAAATTGTCTAATTGTTGATAGTGATGCGTACGCTGCCAAGGGTATTTTTCTTTTGCATCGTTATATTCTCATCCATAGCGACAGCTAACACTTTTGTTTACTTATTGTCCTTTTCAATCTGAAAAACGATTGAAAGTATTTTCCAATGTGAAAATTAATGAAATTTCAAGGTTCTTTGTATAATAAAGTATGATAATTATTTGATTGTTTATTAAGTATCTTGTTAGCAATATAATTAGTAGATAATTAGAGGGGGATATAACCGAAAAATATTTCATATTTTTAATTTTTAATAGAAATCAATTTTTCTGTAATTTAATTGCGTTTGTGATGAATTCGTCAACGTAAATTATAATGAGATCTTTGAATATTAATTTAAAATGTCTTTCAAATATCATAACTGGGGAAGTTGCTGTAGAAATATTTTAAGGTTTATTAAAACTTGTACAGATTGTAATAAAACTACCATAAAAATATTTTTTGGCTTATGTTGTACATTGCATGCATTTCTGCTTACATAAAGCAATATTTAAATTTGTCGCTAGATTAGTAGAAAATCGCGAAGTTAGTAACATGTCGCTAAACACAAAAAATGCCGCTAAATCTAGCGACAAAGTCGCAAAATTGGCAATTATGCTTATCGCAATGTAAATTAACAAACTAATAAGTTATTTTTATAAGTGAAGACCAACACATGATAACATAGTGCCGAAGGTTTTTGTAACAATAAGCAGCTACTATGTCTAAAAAGTAAAACAATTCATGCAAAATACCATTTTTGAAATTGGAAACATCTTTACTTATTATATCTATAAAATGATGAAGGTACTACTAGGCCAGCGGTTATAAGGATCCTGAAAACGCTATACAAATTCGGCCACGCCTATAAGTACCTGCGTCCCTCCATATCCTGCAACTTCCCTTCACACTTTCATTCAGACTTATGACTGACAGCACAAAGCGCGCTGGTGTGTTTAAAAATTGCGGAATATTCTTCTCCTTGTCAATCACTAACCCTAAACTAGCAGAAAACATTATTTCTTTGTCAGTATTATTACTAAATCATAATATTTTCCATATACCATATAATATTAATTCACCCCAGCATATTATTTTTTATAGAAGTGAGACACTCTTTTGACGAAATCGAATCTTGATATAACGTTACTTTTATATTGCTGTAATATTTTTTCAACTAAACTATTGTTTTTCCCACTTTTAGTCTCATTTTTCTGAATGCTAATGAACTTGGAATAGGTATCTATTTGAAAATAATTTAAAACATCTATAAATTGGTACACAAGGATGTGCACCATAAAAACTTCCATTAAATTTAAAATGAAAGGATTCGCAAGAATTGGTTGTTCGTTTAGATATGTCACTTGAAGCCAATATAACTGGAGGAAATTTTGCGTCCTCGGCAATGTAATTGTCAGTGAGATAAACACAAAATGCAGCAATTTTTTCACTTTCTGGTTTTATTGACATAAAATCCTCCACGAAGCAGTCTCTAACTTCTTGCAGGTCCAGCCAGGGTCGCTCCTAGGGTGTTTCGCGCCCGGGTGCAAGATATCTCTGTGGCGCCTCCGTACTAGCGAAATTTCGTGGTATACGTCTTTTTTCATAGATAGAGAGTGGGCACAAGCTGATGTATTTCCGTCGATGTATCCCATAAAGAATTCATCGAAAAAATTAGTTATAGAGTTATAAATATAAACATATCATTTAATATATGCTTTAAGGAAAATTATAAAACTCGCCGCACATTTGGTTATAATTCAGTACCTACTCTGTTCCGTACCTTAATTATCAATCAAAAATTCCTGTATGTTTGTCCATTTACAAGCCAAATTAGATTCGATATTCATTCTGACAATAAGACAATCAATTATGTACGCATTCCTATGTCAAAGTCCCGACTTCGTATTTTTATTTTAAGATATTTTAAAATCCAATGAAGAAGTAGATGTCAATAATTCTCATTATTGAGAGAAATTGTTTCGGTATTTGAATTTGGCATTATGTATTTACAAATGAATATGAACGTTCACGTAGGTGGGAGATGGTGAAGGAGTAAGGAAAGCTAGTTTTCGGAAAAGCTATACCAAACCTACTTAAAACAGATTTGGTATTTCCAAGACTCGGTAAGTGGGAGAAAAAGGGTAGGCACCTGGTATTCTTCCGGCGAAAGGATTTGTGGTAAAGGTCGATGGTACTTTACGAAAGGATTGCCGCCTCAGCTGGAGCTCCTCGCTAGGGTCGAGATAGCAATTAGCAGAGTAGCGCCCCCATCTCTTGGCGACTCCTACGGTGAACCCGTTTTCGGTCGCCACTGATATGTGTTCTAGCGACCCTGAGTCATGCGATTGCGTATCGCAAAGGATCGGAAAAATTTTGCCTGGAAGATTTCGTGTCATTTTATTGTCTCCAACTTTCCCTTTTCACTCGGACAAAGGAGGAAACATTCCAAAGTCGAATTCCAATAATATATAGATACAAATACCTTGATGGGAAGGCGCCCCGGCAAGTAGGCGCCCGGATGCATTGCACCCACTGCACTCCGGGTAGACGCGCCCCTGCTGCTATTGGTCACTAAGAATCTCTGTGCTGGTATTATTTTTCATGAGGGTTTACTTTGGGGGAGGGGCAAAATCCTCAAACTTTACTATGTTACTCTTTGCTTTTTAATATGTCATTTTAGCTGTGTAATGGAACGTTTTAATTAAAAAACGTATAAATTCTAATTTGCACCTGTTCGATCCTCAATATTCTAAATGGAATGTTTCAAAAAATGTTTTTATTCAGTTTTTTTGCAAAATAGCGGCACTGTCTTTGGGGGGGGGGGGGGGGGGGAGGAAATCCCCGGTTGCCCCCTGTGTGCGCCATTGGCCTTGGAGAATATTCTTCTCCTTCAATCAGCTGCTGAATGTTGTTGCTGTATCTACCTCTTTTAGGTTTTTGTCTATCCATATTCCAGAAACAATCGGCAGTTTCAATTCTGAGGTGTTTTTGGGTTAGTGGCTACAGCCTACAGCAGGGGTGGGCAAACCGCGGCCCGCGAGAGCATTTTATGTGGCCCGCGAGACTTTTGTGAAATCGAAATTTGTACTAAGGATAAAAATGTTGTGCACGACGCGTCGTATCGTGAAATGGATGTTTTGAAGGAGCAACGTGTTTGCATCAAGTTCCGTTGGAAACTTGGTAAGACGATCACAGAAACGTACGAAATGTTACAAAAAGCATTCGGAGAAACAGCGTTAAGTCAGTCCAAGACATATGAGTGGTCTTTCCGTTTTAATAATGGCCGGATTTCCATTGACGATGATCCACACACAGGCAGACCATCAACGGCGTGAACCAATGAGACTGCATCACGAATTTCTTCCCCAAGGCCAGACCATGAGTCAGACTGTCTACAAAACCGTTCTTCAACGCCTTTGAGATGCAGTTCGTCGGAAACGGCCTCACAAATGGTCGTCAGGCACTTGGCCTCTGCGCCATGCCACGCGACCCTACGTCTCAGAGAATTCCTGGTCAAGCACAGGATCCTCGTGGTTTCCCACTCACCTTATTCACCAGATTTGGCACCCTGAGACTTCTTTCTCTTACCCAGGCTGAAAAGCACCAAGAAGGGAAAATGATTTCAAGACGCTGCAGAGATAAAACAAAATACGACAAGACAGCTGCAGGTCATTCCAAAAAAGGTCTACCAGACTGCATTGAAAGTTGAGGGATCGGTGTAATCGCTGCATACAATCTGCAGGATCGTACTTTGAAGGATATAACTTCTACTAAATTGTAAGTTTTCCTACAAAAAATGCAGTCCCGGATATTTTTGAACAGCCCTTCTACATATATCGCGGTAAGTTAATATAAAAGTTGTTAAAAAAGGAAGCCTTTCTCAAAACAGCTATCAATCACTCAGTTCTTGTGTGAAATAAATTACATTTTATATTCAAGCATGCCATTTTATGTACATTCTTATGTATTTTTGTTGACTGCTAAATTGATTTTCTGTTATTTTTTTGACTAATGCATTATAAAGTGTATTTTAAAATAAGCGTTCAAAATACATGTACTCTTCTACTTCACGCATTTTTTTTTAATTTTTCCAATTATCCAAACTTTTTGTTATCCGAACCAACTTTGGTCCCACCTAGTACGGATAATCGGAGTTCTACTATTACTCTAATAATTGAATGTCTGAAAAATTATATAAATCTCTCTCTCTGTCTAATTACTGAAAAAGTGATTTCAATTTAATTTAGTAGGTATCTAATACTTTACTTGGCTACATTCACGTTCAGTGCACTTCTTACTGAGTCATTATGTCTGCAACATACAAATAGTAAGAAAAACTATACAGAAATTCTAATACTCTTTTTCTGTTATTCATGTGTTCATCTGTAGCTTTATTGAACTTTTACAGATGCGTTGTAGTGATATACGTTGTACCACATACATTTTGGTATACGAATGAATAAGTTGGAACAACGCTGATATGATGGAATCAAGCCATAAGGTACCTGGGCAGTTAATCTATGAAAATTTAAATTTTTTAAAGGTTGTAAATCATCAGTTATTTCATCGTAGAGAACATCGCTGAACACTGTCGCGTGTATCAGGCACGAATACTGCATGCGGCTACTCTTTATCTATTCATTTCAGACGCTAACAAAAAGATAGTAAAACAATTTTTAAATAACCATTGTAATAAACGCTTATCAGTTAACTGTATCGCCATGATTAGGATTAGAAAACAATAGGGGTATGTAAGAAGGAGTATGGAGTGTCCCAGGCTGCCCATTAGAATCTAAACATAACCCTTAGCCATCCCTTCCATTCCCCCTCCATTTTCTCGCCTCTTCCAACTCCCTCTCTTTCTTTCTTTCTCTCTCTCTCCCCCTCTTCCTCCTTCTTTCCGCCTCCTCCCTCGCTAATCCTTCCTCCTCCAATGGACTCATTCCCCGACTTCTTTCTCCCTCCTTCTCTCTCTCTCTCTCTTATCCAACATTGGGCCCACTAGCACCGTTTCGCCCCTTCCTTCTCCCGACCACCCCTACTAAATCCATCGAAGAAACCTTAACACCAGCAGAACACTCACCGCCAAGATATCCTCCACGTACAACTAGGAAAGCGCTATAAGAGACGTTCGGAGCTCAGTGAAACGACCCCATATTAAGCGGCAAACCCCACCTGTGGCACCCAAACCGAAATAACTATCCACTAGAAAACAAATATATATCTATATAAAAATATATATATATACGTTACAAGAGGATGCCTAGACCGGCTTTCTGGCGTGTACCGCGCAACAAAGTCGACCCCGATGAGGTAAGTGGCAAAAGTTTACTTGCTGTCGTCTCAGTCTGTGTCCAACCCACGCTAAAAAAAAAAGAAAACCTTTATTTCGTTCGCATCCACGCGATCGGTTTTTAAAGTCTGAAAAGATAGAGGTGTGTGCCAGCGGAGATTGCCGTCAGTCGGTGGTGGAGGAGGTCGAAGGAGGAGAAGTGTGTGTCGATCGCGGGAGAGTGCGTCGGAGAGACTGCCGCAACACGACGTTTGTCTCATTCTGTCATAGTGCCAATCCCAAAAAGAGAGGTGGGGAGTTGGAACATTCTGTTTTAGGGAGAGAGAGAGAGGGGAGAAAGGCGGTAATGAGCGAAGGATGCATTCATCTTTCTTTCTCCTGGGCATTCTGAGAAGAGGTTTTCAATTACGGACTTGGGAGCGAAACTTCCGAGTCGTATAGTAGACGAGGTGGTAGCAGGAGGGTGGTGAAGAGAGCGTGGTGAAGGGAGGTTTTTGAGAAGGGAGGGAGGTGCGGGTGTGAGGCGAAGGGGAAGAGATATTATGCGTTACGACGACTCTCTTGGTGGATCGGCCAATTTTATGGAAATCGGCGGAAACTTGTATTGAATGCAACTTAATTAGGCAGAGAGGAAGTCATTGCAATCGGCCTAGGGCAAAAAATTACAAACTTATTGAGTCCAAAATCAATGAAACATACGTTATGAACTGATTTTCATCCATATGCGCAAACCATAGCCAACGTGAAATATTTTTCTGTGGTAAATGTATTATAGGTTGATAGATTCGTGAAAGAGAACACATGTGAGATTTTCGTCTTCGGTACAATATCTCTTTGTTCAGATGTTTTTTGTCGCGGTTAAGTTTGAACTGATAACAAGTGGGTACACTTGTTCCATGCAATTTGAATATTTTGGTGATATGCTTTTATACCTACTTCAAGCTATGATAACATTTCTTTTTTGTGTATTTTTATATTTTTCTATCATTCGTTTCATTTATGAAATTAATTTTATGGCAATTCTTTCTTTCTTTCAGAATAAAACGATACAGCTCATCATATGTAATCGAATGCCTCACGTGGATTTCATTTCGAATTTAGTATTCTATGGTTTAATATGTATATGGCTTAAGTTGGTCATTTTTAATCCACACAACTTTTAAATGATGTGTTATAAACCATTTGACGATTTTGTTAGAAATTTAGGATTTTAAAATTATTAGCATGATTCTCCTATCATTACAATTATTTTGTCTTTTACGGCTTTCTAAAAGTCGATTTAAAACTATTTTTATCGCTTTATTTTTTCTTTGTAGTCATAAAAAACATTTTTCGCCCGACGAATCTCATATTATAATAGCGAAAACAAAAGCCCCTTTCAGAAGAAATAAATTCCTACCGACGGGAAAAATAAAGGTAGATATAAGAAAGAAATTTATCAAATTCTATGTATGGAGTATAGCTTTGTATGGGGCAGAAACATGGAGGCTAAGGAAAAATGATATTGGATACTTGGAAATCTTCCAAATGTGGACATGGAGAATAATGTTGAAGATAAAATGGACAGATAGGGTAAAAAACGAGGAAGTACTACGAAGAATAGGAGAGAAGCGAACGATTATACAGACTATCAGAAAGAGGAAGGCGAACTGGATTGGGTATTACCTGAGGAGAGAGTGCATGATTAAAGAAGTGCTAGAAGGAAAACTGGATGGAAAAAGAGAAAGAGGTAGGAAAAGGTTTCAGCTGGTAGACGACTTGAGAGGGAAAAACGCCATGTCCACTGGGTTTCATTGGACACCTAGTTGCCACTTATACCTTATTTCACCTATTCTATTACTCGAGTGTGTATTTATGCCTGAATGTGTGTGTATATATGAACCAAGCGAAGTCAATATAAGAATGTTAATCTGACTATGATTGCTGGGGAGGGGGGGGGGGGGGGGGGAGAGAGATGTTATGAGAAGTAGGGAGGGGGGAGTGCAGGCTCATTTCACGTCAGAGACGATTTTTTAACAGCAGCTGAAATTTCTATTTTCGTTTCAAGGAAGATGCCAGCAATGATCAAACAATGCTATTATTTGAGTGAATTTTAAAATATTTCTATGCATAAAATAAGAATTATGAGTTTAAATGATAAGTAATATGATTTATGTAAGTTATTTGCGCCTTTTATTTAGGCAAAAGCCTCAAATCTCCTATATATTTATGAAAGTTTGTTTGTTTATTTGTTTTTTGTGCATCTATACATTTTCAGACCGTTAAAGCTAGAGTAATCAAAGTTTCAACAGATACTTTCTTCACAAATAGGAAGGCCGTAGGCTACTTTTTAATTCCAAATGTTTTATATTAATTGTACAAAAAGCAAAATAACTTTGTATGCTAATGGCAACGAGTGAATGCTAGAGATAGGTCAGAAAGAACGGAACAGTTCTTTTAGAACTCTTCTGATGCCTAAACTGTTCAATAAAATAACTGTTCTCATAAACTTCCTGTTCTCATCTTATACACAGTGAGAAAGGTTGGAAACGACTACTTCCTTATCCGTAATTGGACGGCGGGGACTGATTAAATTACGCGTATTTTCCCAAGTCCTACTATTGATTTGAATCAAATTTGGTACGATTGTGGAGGGCTCCCAGAAATAATTCATACATGGTTTTTGTTTCTCTCTGCCCGTTTTATTCAAAATGGCGGCCGAATGAATTCTTAAATACCATGTATCATCTGGAATTCCGATCGGATTTGAACCAAATTTCCCCAGGCAACGCCGGGTATTTCTGCTAGTATATATATAATAAAGGTGGCAACAAGGTGTTGGAGGAAGTCCAATGGACACTTACCTAGATTGGAGAGCCGCTGGGGGTACTGAAGACACACGAAAAACATAAAACAACACAAATATGGAGCTTTCGGGCTGACGCCCTTCTTCAACGACGGAGAGATATGTACATGTGTTGTTTTGTGTTTTTCGTGTCTTCAGTACCCCCAGCGGCTCTCCAATCTAGGTAAGTGTCCACTGGGCTTCCTCCAACACTTTGTTGCCACCTTTATTATTACCTTTCCTTTTCTTTAAGCATTTATACACACACACACATATAAAACACCAAAAACGATAGAAAACATACGTATAATGGCCGTTTTCTCAAAAAATGTAATCGATGGAGAAGATAATTTTTCTCTTTTAAAAATTCCAAGAGAAAGTTATTTCGGAAGAAAAGAAGAGTTATAAAGTAAAAAGAAAACTCATTTCTGTTTGCAAGAAAATCGTAGCCCTGACGGAACGATTTGGTCCAAAAATGTTTTATTCCTGTCTTTGAAAAATCTCAACGATTAAGTTTCATGGATTTGCCTCTAGCGTTACAGCTGCTGTTGTAGGCGAATAGAAAAAAGGTACAGAATTTTTTCTTAGAAACTAGCCAAAATCCTTAGGTTAACTGGGGTTAGTTGGTAGATATGATGAACAGCTAATTATGGATGAGGGATTTAGAACAGATTAAAGAACGCACATTATACATTTTTCAGGAGAACACAAATATTTCTAGTCAGAACTTACTTCTGAAAATAAAGGATCATTCGCTAATTGCACTATTGCTAACATCTAAATTGCGTTTCATTCGTTGAAATCTATGTATATCTTAAATATTCTTCGGTTATACTTCTTACTGAAACCACTTTGTATTGCTTTAATCATCAGAATATTACTGTTAAAAATGCTTCAAATTTTAATTTATGTGTTCGACTTTCTGTTGTCGATCAAAAATAAAAATATACATTTCAAGAGTACGTTGCAAAATGAAGGAATTATAATTATGCTTGATTCTTAACTCGATGATACAAACCGTCCATAAATTATTATAGCATAGATACAAATGATGTTTTTGTAATAGCGAGGAAATTTACTTTAGTATTTCTAATGAAAACAACATTTTCTCTCCGAATGATCGGCCAAATTTATCAGAGCAATAACAAGATTTTTTAAAAATTCGATAGATAGAAAAACCTAAAACACTAACTATATTTATTGCAACAAATGAAACTTATGGCCGACCAATATTCAGATAATATTTTGCGAATGTAGAAATATTATTTCCAATTATAATTTATGATAGTCACGATAATATCAGAAATATTTTCCATACATATTGTTTTTAGAACAAAGATATCTGTTTCGTTCAAGCTTTTTACATAGAAAGACACTCATCTTCATTGGTACATTCTCCTTGTCACACTGGCATCAAATGGAAAGTTCGTTCCAGTATAAATCACTTTCGGGCTCAGATTCAGCGGTAAATTACTTTGAGCATGTAATAATTCGTGAATGATTAAAGAGGATAGGAAATTTTATAAATATGCTATTATTTATCGTTAATTTATTTATAGAATCACCAATGCCTCGAGATAGCAAAAGCAGTGCTGATTTTATAGTTCTAGATATAGCCGCAGAAAATGGCCAGCAGTTAAAAGCATATGAGACGGCGGTGGAATAATTCGCCTCAACGACTTCCTCCGAATAAATGGATGAGACATAGCCTCGAATAAATGAGATGCCTCGTTCGCTATAGGATATTCCGTCGGAGTATTCGCTCACGCAGGCCCTCTGGGGCCCGTGGCAGAGAGAATATTCGACCGCTGTACCAACGAGGGATTTCCCTGTATTTTTAGACCGCCCCTTTTACTCCCCTATCTCAACCTCCCACTCTCCCCCCCCCCCCCCCCCCCGAAAGGCCTTTATGGCCACCTGCCCCCCCCCCCCCCCCCCCCCCCCCTTTGCACCTCACCTCGCCATCGACTCGCGATTTTGAGTGAGTGGAATGACTTAAAGTGCGAGTAGTTTGGAATGCCAGGAATAACTAAGGGCCGTCTGTGAGAGCGCAACTGCACGGGATGCCCAAGTTATTCCGTCAAAGGCCGATTTTACGTATAGTTTTTCCTATTTAGATGACATTTTCAGAAAGAGAATTGTTTTATTGGCTGATTAGGCTGACAATTGTGCGTGTGTATTGGATAAAATCTGTCGGGAGAGCGAAGTCGTTGACCCCTAATTCAGACATTTTGGGCATGTAAAACGAATAAAAAATTACCGAGAGTGAATATTTGCTAAGTATTTATGCTTAGGCTTATGAACAAATGAACATCAAGGGACTTGCTAGTCTCCACGAAATTCCGACATGAGAAAGAGGCAAGAGTACTTTAACTTCGTAATATTGAAAATGACACAATCTTTTATATTAAAAACTTGAGATGTGTCCGTAGGAAGCTTCCGCTTTTGATGACGTCACAACAGGTTACAAGTATTAGTTTTAGAGTTGATAAATATAAGAACTTCCGTATAAAGTAAAAAGGTTTTTCATGTAAACCCTCCTAATAAACGATTAATATATTTCGCATTTCTCAGTCGCGGTAACAATACGTCTCCATCTTGTATAAATAAATGCTTTAGTATTGCAAAAGAAGAGTACAGATGAGATTCTTAGCAACTTACTCGGGAGAAGAATTATTATGTGATCAGTTGACGTATGAGGTAAATAGTTTTTAAGTAAATGCTAATAAAAAACGGTGAATATATTTTACATTTTCAAACGAGGAAACAATACATGATAAAATATTAATGTGTTGTAATATCAAAAATTTTTATGCTTCGTAAAAGTGGTTGGCTTTAATATGGTTATATGTTAAGTCAGTAGCCAACAGTAAGAATTAATTAATGAAGAAGAAGAAATAAAAAATTAGAAGAGAAAAAAGCCACCCACTTTTACGAAACACAAATTTTTGAATAATATTTTTTGTCCAAGAAAAAATTATTTTCTACCTTTGAGTGCAATTTTAAGTATAAGTGTGTATACACTAAAATTATTATTTTTAATTAATTTTATTTTTATCTTTTTCGTTTTATAACTGTTATTAATAATGCGTTTTTTATGAGAAATTATTATGGAATACAGATTTTTATAAATTTGGAATAATTGTTGCAATGCAGGACAAATGCGTAACGAAAAATTTACCTGTTTTATCTGACTGATGAACTTTTCACTCAATGATATTTTTGATTTATCAAAACTTCAGACGACTTGAGAGTATGGAACTCAAAATTATGTTATCATACCGAAATTTCCGAAGTGAGAAAAATTATAACTTAAACTTAAAACAGTTGCGTATATTCTTCCAAGAAATGGAATGAATGCATATTCAATATAATAATTTACGAATGTTGTTTACTCTGGCTGCTATGGAAATAATTTCCCTCTCCTTCCTTCCTTCTCTCTCTCACTCTCTCTCGTATTAAAAACATTCAAAGCACGTTTCTCTCTATATTATAACCGCACTGATGTGCGATACGCAAACTATTTCTTACTTCCGTATGAGCTCATAAGTTTAAGTTATAATTTTTCTCGCTTCGGAAATTCCGGTATGATAATATAATTTTGAGTTCCATACTCTCAAGCCGTCTGAAGTTTTGATAAATCAAAAATATCATTCAGTGAAAAGTTCATCAGTCAGATAAAACAGGTAAATTTTTCGTTACGCATTTGTCCTGCATCGCAACAATTATTCCAAATTTCATGCGACGCAATGTGAAATTCACACGCATTCATGGCGCAATTCTGCGCTCTAATCTCCCCTTTGTCTCTCTCGCTCTGCTCCATCCTCGCCATTGAGCCACAGTATGTAAAGGGAGACAACCGCGGCGCCAAAGAGGCCCTTTAAACGTCTAAAATTAGCGTCCGGGCCGGACTAAAAGGCGAATAGCAGCAGTCCCTCTCGGAAGGATCAAGGGAGGAGAACAAAGAGGGAGTTGGAGAGAGAGGGAGAAGAAAGAAAGAAGAATGCGATGGAAGAGACAAATAGAGAATGGAAGAATTTAGTGGGAAGTAAAGAGATATGAAAGATAGATGTAGAATGGGAGAGGAAGCGGAGGGAGGGGGAGAGAGGATGAAGAGGGAATGGAGGGAGAGGATGGAGAAAGCGGGGGAGGGAAAGAGGGGGAAGGGGCGAAGGGTCAGTAAAGGAGTGGGAGGCGATTGGAGTTTGGGGGGGAGGAAGTGACCAAGTACCCAACTGAAGCATCGCTTTTGCGAATCGAACTTTGAGATGGAATTTTGTAGTTTTAATTGACATTTGTGAGGAAAATTTCCTCTCGGTTATTCAACGTCAGACGCAGATTAAACTCTTTACTAAGGGAAGGAGAGTCGAGATGCAAGATGAGTTACCTAAGGTAACTAAGGTGATTGTAGGTAATTTTTTTCTAATTTTAATTTGCGAAAGAGTGATAGCCTGCGCGTCGAAATATAGCATTTTACGTGTTATCTTACGAGAAACAGAAACTACCTCCTGGAGTTGAACCCGGGTCTTTTTTCGCCATTGCCTTTTAATGCGTGATTCATGCATTCCTATAAAATTTAAAACTCGTACCTACCTGGAAATTATCTTAAATCGCGTTTAGAGAGTGGCTGAAAAAGTGTGCATACAAGAAAACAAGATTCCTACGCCGATTATAAACGCCCACGTCTATCTGGTAAATACTTGATGACCGAGTGGGACGAAGATCAAATCTGGGAATGGAAATGGCTTGGCCGCTTATCCCCTCTTCTCTTTCTAAACAAATGAAAAACGAAGATGTATTAGTCTTTGAATAATTCATCTATTGCTATAAATCGCAATAAAACAGCGGCACATTGGATAAAATTAAAACACTTGTGTAACAATGCTTGCTCAAAAACCTTTATTCTGGCGTGAAAAACTAACGACCGCCAAAATACCTAGTATCGCAGGAATTTTGGAAACGGAGATATTGGGTGTGGTGGAGGAACCGTGGGGCAGCGAGTAAGAGCGACAACGTGGACAAGGGCGATAAGACACAGGACGTGTTGTTGGGGTTTGGAGGATGTAGAGGCGAAGGGGGGAGGGGGGAAGGGGAGGGGGGAAGGAAAGGGCGAATAGGATCCGGGTTAGGGGAGAAGAAAGGTTCTAGAGGGGGGTAGGGGGTGGGAAGGGGAGAGAGGAGTGAAGGAATGAGGAGAGGGGGTGGGGAGGAGGCTGAGTCCGAGGAGCTATTCTTGAAGCGCGTGCCCGCGACTGGTTCTGCTGACACTTTGTCCTTCCGCCGCTCCCTAACTCCTCCAGGATCACGCCATCTTGCTCAACCACCCTCGCCCGTCAGTGCAGCCTTGATTTGCTTAATTGGACTGATCGGAAAAAAATCGCCGTTTTACTCTCTCGTTTTAAATTGTGATATTTATGGTCATTTTCCATAGAATGGCGATACGTGGGCTCGCCCTAAAATCGGGAATCACCCATTTGGACAATTTAGGCCGTAAGAAACGTCCTGAAAATTTGCCATACTTATGCTCTATTATTACTTAAAAGACAAATAAATCCGATCTGGTTATATAAGAAGACATCGCCGAGATACAGTACTTTAAAAAATATTGCAACAGAAAACCATCGATGTTTGTCACTTTGGCACATACATTGTAAGACAATTCATAAATCAGTATTTAGCGAAATATTAAAGCGTTGCGTGTACTCCTTTCTGACTAAGGTTGAGGAATCCTTGGAATCCAGCAAGATTTTGATTCTTTTCCCGACGATAAATTTTAAGTATAATTAGCTAGGTACTTTAAATTTAGTTCGAAGAAGTTACGGAATCACGCATGCATGAATCTTAATCGAGCCAAAAATATTTCCTGTGTTATCTTAGAATTCGACAATATGAATTTTATCTAATTAATAACTAAATAAGCATTGGATGCGGACAGGGATGTGCTGGCAAATAATATAACAACAGGTTAGCTATTATCTCCGCCCCTGGCAGTTAGGCATCCCATACAGCATCGAATTTTAGCCTTTTTTGCAACCCTGAGAGCACGTTATCTGATCTTTGCGGGAATTAGAAGATATTTCAATATAAAACAATATACTTTCGTAAATAAAAATTACATTTTTATTTTAAATGTTTAAATATTATTAGTGACTAATATATCAAATGTGGTGTCTTCAAATTAGCATATTCAATGTACAATTGTTTGGCGTATCTCAGGTAATAAACTGCTAAGTAACACAATCTAGAGAGCGCCCTTAAACTTGCATCCCATTATTATCAGACCGTGATGCGTCGCTAACCTCCGGATAATGTGGAATGCTTACTTAGCTCAACAACCGGCTCGCCGAGCACCAAAAATTTTAATAAACGACTCGCGCGAGCCGGACGGAGCCGGCTGCAGCACGCCCATGGATGTGGACGATTAATTCCGTACTGGGAAACTGACTTTAGATTGTACCTATATAATTTTTAAAATGGCGACTGTCAAAATTATTTTTGGATTCACTGTTTTACAACTCAAAATTGAATTTTCGGTCTCGTGTTGGTTCGAGTTGGTTACATTCGCATCCAGTTTCGAGTCCAAGCAGCAAATGGGGACGAATTGATATTGACGATCATACAAGGAACCAGTGTCTGCGCCATGGCGACAGCAGTGCGAATATTTACTAAAGGGAGAAATAATTACCACGAATTATCACGTTCGTATTGCAATGTACAAAAATTCATGAATTAGTCTTTGCTATATCACTTAAAGTTTTTATATTTTACAGAATAATATTTTTCATCGAATGGTCGTATGAAAGTGCATCGAATGCAAAATAAAGCCCGAGGGGCGTTTTTGGGGGTTCCAATCGTCCCCGTCAGAAATCCAAAGGCCATCCTTATTTTAATAACTTCAAATTTTAAATATTATTATTGGCTCAATTTTTATAGCTTTAAAAATCAACAGCTAGTTTAGGTTTAAACATTTAAAAATTTCGTATATGTTCATTTACACTGAGAAAATGTTCGCCTCCAACGGAGTACCGTCCGGATGAGGCAAAATCGCCTCCGCTACTGTTTACAAGCGACGCTGTTGGATTTTACGAAAATAATGATGGAAAATGTTGAAGATGGGAGATTTTGAGGACTAAATAAGTTTTAAAAATAATTTAATCGAAATAAGTTAAGCATAGATCGTTCACCCGCAAATACGAAAATTAAATAATATTTTCAAGTGCTTTAAATCGATATACACTCACAATAAACTTGCAGCTTAGAGGCAGTGGGGTACATTTTAATGACTTCGGGAAGCTGAAAGAGGCGAAGAAAGCAAACTCCAATTACGAATTTTATATAAAAAACAAAAGTAAATTTCAGAGATATGGAGTGGACCATATTACGCGGCTCGGGCTGTTTCCGGTTCGATGGGGCAACATTCACAGAATCCATAAAGAAGCGTAATAATAAGACGCAGGGAATTATTTAATTTCGTTGCGATTAACATCGTTTACGCTAGAGGAGGTGAGAGTTTAATAAGGCGTTCTTCTTAATAAGCATCTACAACTAGGAAATACGCCCAGCTGTCTACTAGGGAAAATCGGCGATCTGTCTCTCCGCTCTTCCTCACTTTCCCTCGCTCTCCCTCCGTTTTCCCCCTCTCTTCATTTCTCCATCGGAGGAAAACAGCGGGCCCTCAGCCAAAACTTTCTCCCTCAAGGTCACTTGGGATAACGCGTCGACTTTCCTCATCCTCAGCCTCCCTCCTCGTCCATGGTTACGTTCCCTCCCATTCTACCCACACTCCCCCCTTCACGCCATTACAGAATCTCAAAACATTCCACAACCCGACATTGAAATCATTATGTATGATATAAACAGTGGAGCCTGTCTATGCCGAACTTCTATAACGCGAATTTTCCACAATTCGAAGTAAATTAACGGCTGAAATCCCCGGTGTTTGTTTTTTATAGCCCAAATATCTGTAACCAGAGCTTTTCATTGCTCGAAAGAGATAAGAGACTAATTTTTTCTTTAAATCCTTCAAGTTTCTCCAGTCTTACAATATTTTGTCTCTGCAAGGCTGTGAATTTTGTGTTACGTAGGATGATTTGTCACGATTTTCAGTGCTATGGCCCGGTTTTTTGCATTGCAAGTTTACGCAATGAATTTCTTACATTTCCGGTATGCCTAAAGATCCAGTAAAACGCTCATGGATTAAGCTCGCCTAACTGAATGAGAATTGATAACAGGGAAAATAGGAAAATAATTCTTTTTGTTTGTAGACGCATTGTCCGGCACATCTTACCCTATTAATGAAAAAACTATGTTCAGTTAAAGTTGTGTTTTTACCGCTCAACATAATATCCAACATTTGAATCCGTGTATTATAAAACAGTAAAGGCGTCATTATCGTAGAAGAATAGTTGTGAAAATGCTCAGAAAAACTGGCGAATGGGAAAATACTCGACATAACTTCTTCACTGTATAATGGAGCATAATCCTAGCATTAACTAAGTCCCCTCGGGTACAATTCAAACTGTTTTAAAACGGCTGGAATGTCTACAGAAGAATGGGATAAAGAGGAATGTGAAAAGGAAGATGCAATTCCATTTATTATTTATAAAACAAGTAAACTTTGAAGCCACTTTCGATTAATACAGAAACGCAGGTTGTAATATGTTTGTAGCTGACTTCATTGAGAGAAGAAAAGGATGCTGTAGTGCAGTTTGTAAAAATAAGTAAAGAAGAACTCGGATTATCCGAACTAATTGGGACTAAGGGTGGTTCGGATAATCAAAAATTCGGATAATTGGACAAAACAGAAAAGTATGAATTATAGTGGAAGAGTGACTTTGATTTTAACGCTTATTTTAAAATATACTTTCTTATACTTTAAACACAGTAAATACAGAATATTAATTCAGAGGTCAGCAAAAATGCATATGAATAATTCTAGTTTATTTTTTTATGCAAAATTTAATTTATGAGAAGAACTTAGTTATTGATAACTGTTTTGTAAAGGATTTATTTTTTTGCTGCTAAATCTCGCAATATTTTTAAACAAAGAAGTTGAATAGGGTCACGCTCTTTCTGTCTTCTTCTGTCAAGAATAATCTTTCATTGAATATAATACCGAAAAGATGAAAGAAGCGTATCAGATTACTTTGATTTGTACTTTCATCGAATCAGATCGGCAAGATGAGTATCCATAGTTTTGAGTTATAAAAAGATGACCGCAGAGAAGCCAGATTGCAGGTATGATGTTTATAAGCACGCCTGAAGATTACATTTCTATTACCATAATTAGAAAACAAAAACTCTAGAGCGATAGAAGCCCAAAAAGAAAGGGGTAGACCTAGCTGAAGTTAGACGAATAATTTTAAACACCCACCGATATAGAAACACAGGACCACGATGATTAAATACGTGAAATCAATTGCAACACAGATGCCGAGGTTAGTTCAGATGAGTGAGTGCTGCAAGGGTGGGTGGGCGGGTGTGAAGGGTCTAGAGTAATTTTGGTTTGTTCAAGAAGACCGTTTTTAAAACCATAAGTAAAATGGTTATTAAAACATTTGACGCTAGGGAGCCGCGAATTAACTACGCCAAGCCCCACTCCTCTGACATAAGCAGCTGTCGTCAGTGGTGATTCATCTAGAATCTACTATTACTTATTTATCCAAACCATCAATTTCAAATTCTAAAATGACCTCTCTTTTCCCATGTATGTGGCCAGGCTAGAATAGTAGCCCAATTTTGATTATTCAAAATGATGTTCACTCGCTAAAAAAGTATCATTAACCAGACATTCAAAATGATTTTATTTGTGTAGTATCTGTCACGGAAAATGATTGCTGTATAAATAGAAGGTTAATTTACGCCTTTCTTTGGATGAATAGATAAATGCGCTTCCAAGTGCAAACAACAGCAACTTACACACCCACCGGAGATAGAATATTATTTTCTCATAATGTTGTACATGTGACAAATGTGATGATTTCTCTAGCAGGATCCTCAATTAAAATGTAAAACTGCTTGGACGCCATATTTTAAAGAATAATGAATGGCAGACGCAGAAAGACGTCGGTTTTCATATTCTCCGCGAAATTGAAACAATTGCTCCGAGAATCGGAGTGGCCCGAGATGTTGCCAAGCTTATGTTTGTCACCTCCTTATGCAGTTACCCTATTTCTTCCTTCCTTTCTCATCTACCTACTCCGTCTTCCATATTCCATCAGCTTTCTTTGCTTTCTTATCTTCTTAACATAACAAATTCGTGTCTATCAAGTATGAGTGCGAAGATATAAAACATTAATTTCATTAAAGTAATTTTTTAATTACTCAAATACCATTGTTTTAGTTGTAATTTATTTATATCAAGTCTAATTTAAAATATAATGTATTCTGATTTCCAGGTATATTTATACGTATATCTGATACGTGTTCATTCTCCTAGAATTGGTTTTCGCAGGTTTTTCACATACCCCTTCAATTGGGTGTTTAATAGCATGTGGGGCTTTATTAAACGTAAAGAGCTGTATTAAAAGTGCCTCGTCATCCAGAAGGAGTATCCTTAGGAAAAATCTGAGAATTTTTTAATATGGAATACTTATGAGAGATTAATTTTCCAAAATATAAATGTTCGCATAAGAAAGCACTGCGTCACCATTTATATCCATCAGTTCGCTTCACTACATTATTTGGGATTAACATTCAAACTTATGACTCGAATAGTTGTCAAAGAAACGCAATATATATTTTATCGGAAAGAGAAACGGTAACTCAGAAAAAGAGGATAAGTTTGCACATAGGTAACGATAGACAATACGACGAAAATGAAAATACGTAAATATTCCATTATTCATTGATGTTGTGTTAACGAGTATTCATAAGTCAGATATCTCATATCTACACGTTAAAGTCGTAGCCGGTCGTTCGGTCGACAAATTGCAGAGAAATTAATTTGATATGAAAAGTGTCGTCTGCTAATAAAATACCCAAAAGTGGTGCAAGATATAATTTCCTGTCTTAAATGTATGCCGAAAAGGAGGAGGTTAAAGGATTCAAACGGGCAACAAAATAATTGGCACTTAATATGATAATAGATACATAGTTAACAATTCCACATTGATCGTAAAAAATGTATTTACAGGGGCTTATACTTAGGGAATATAAGGTGTGAGGGACTATATTTCGCTATCGATAATGAGTAATTTAAAAGAAATTTATAAATTCAAGAACGATTACCTTTCATTTTAGCAGTAAAATTGTGTTCCATCTCTTTATATGAACCTTTCATCTGGAAATTTAAAACGCTCCACGGAAATACGCCGAATACTGAACAAATCGATTGACCAATCAGCATATAATCATCGCCGCGATGCCATTTCTTCAAATAAGCGCACACTTGTCGTCATTAAACAACCAGAGCATCTTTCGACGACGTGCACCATCATCGCCAAAGATCACAACCATTCGTAAAGGGTGGCGAGGACACTCCCATTGGAAGGCACCCATGGCGCAGTGCCTAAAGGAAGGGGATGGAGTGGCGGAGGAGCGTGAGAACGTTCCTTCTCTCCCACCACGCCCTCTAATCTCCTTTTGCGTTATCACTGGACCGAGGAGAAAGTTTTCATTAAAAAATATCTCAATTTTGAGGACTGATAATAATTTTCCGTTGAGTGCGGTAAGACTTGATCTATCGTTACCAGCGATGTAATAGTTCGTTTTTAGCGAATTAAAAAAAATGCGCTTATAGTTTTACTTTGGCACTTACTTAATTCGAAATTGTGGTGAACCGTATAAGATAGAGAGCTGAAACTTATAGGGTAGATTTTTATACTGTTGTCGTTTGTTTTTCTTTACACAGCTTTATTAATTGCTGTCATCGAAAACACTCTTCGTAGCAAGATCTATTTAACATATGTAAATACGTTTAATTTTTTTGTGTACACAGAATATAGTAAATGAAAGGAAATGAATTATATGTAAAGGTGACATTAACTTAAATACGTTAATTTTCCTTTCGGGCGACTACAAATTGTTTTGTAAGTGAATAATAATGGATAATATATGACGAAGGAATGAATTTGAACGTAAAGATTACCATACTATTACTCAAGTAATGTGTGTTTTAAATAATTTTCGGTTGTTTTTCTTATATCTCCGAAGGCATACAAAATGGAAAGCTTCGAGTGTATATTTTCACATTGGTGCCATTTATTCCTGAAAAGTTTGATTTTTGAAAACTTTACAGAGGCTGATGGGAAATGTTTAGAATTTTAACGAAAAATCGATTAAACTTCAACGTAATTTTGGTAGTATTAATTATCCAAAAAAAGTAAGTTATTAGCACTAAACAATATAAAAAATCCCTCTTCACAAGGAAAGAGAAATCACGATATAAGGCAAGGTTTTAGTCACGCAATTTTCAGCTTCCAATATCCTGTTTGAGAGAAAGTGCAATTCTCGCATGTAATTTATTAAAGCTAAATGAAGGTTTTCGTTCTCCTTAATATCATATATTACCAAACTGCAATTTTGAAATTTCCATATTACTCATTGTGAGGGCTCTAAATGAGGCTCGTTTCGACCGGAGGAAGGCTCACGCCATACTACGCAGTGCATGATTGGATCGGATGGGAAACGAAGTCTTGACTCCAGAGGTCGAAGACGACTAAAGTTCATTTGGGAAAATGCGTTCAGACTATTGCCATTAAATTGCAAAATGTTCACAGCGCTTCGCGATGATTATGCGTATCTGGAAATAACCTTGAAGGAGCATCGCAGCTGAAATGGTAAAGGGTGGCAAAAGTATCTCAAACCTACAGTTTGACTTGTGTTACGATGCATTTGAAGTGTTTTTCCTCCTCCTTGCCTTTATTCCAATTTTTCGCTTCGGAATTTAAAAAAATGAAAATTCCGGTTGTATTGGTATAAATATAGCATTGAAAAGCTAAACATTGTTGTAAGGCATGGGGAAATATCTTTGGATATTCGAATTTGTGTAGATAATAGATCACAAACTGGAATATACAAAGAAGTGCTAGGAAATGATCGATATAACTTCGAAAGGTCAGATAAGTTTTGCCAACTTGAATATTGCGAAATGTTTCGGAATGACATTTTGCCAACTAACTGTATACTGCGCAACGGTCTACCGTGTTTGTAAACAACACTTGCATTGGCTTACGTGTTTGCTCGTATCTTGCTCGGGGTAAAACGAAGGGATCTATGGGCTATGATCCAAATCCTCATTTCTGTGAATGTCTTCATAGTAAAAGAAATATATTATTCACGCATATGTTAAGTAATGCGAAAATCGAGTGTTTCCGCTTCACGGAGATATGTGGATGATATGTAATTTTATAATGGACCGTTGAGTGATTGATAGCACGAAATATGTGCTTAATAAAACGAAACTTGAGCAATATGACTTTCACGTTGCTATCGTAATATAAAATGTACGAGTCAGGATCAAAGCTAGCCGTGTATTTGTCTCAAAATAGATAAATATGAGATATATTGCAATTATCGTTCTAATCAATAAAATATTAGGCTGGCATATAGCCAACTTTTTAACTAAATATAATAAACAAGTTGAGAGCTGTGCAGTTTTAAAAACTCGATTCACACTAAATTCATGCGATTGCTTTGAAAAATCTTTTTACGTTTATTGGGCTTATACGATTGAGGTTACATATTCTATATTGTGTCGGCATATATCAACAGAATGGCATAAAGATATATATTATTTCCAGAGGTACATGTACATGATCTGTCAATTAAAACCTTTTGGCTATTTGAAACACATAATTTTAGGAAAGTCCATCAAGTTCAGCATTTTATCATTTGTATGGAAATTTTACAAAATTACTTAACGTAAAAGGTTTAAGCGCTGTCAATACATAATATCGCGGAGAAATTGCAACTTCAATACGAAGAAAACGGATCTCTTTAGTATTTATGTCCAGGTGAACTCAGACTGTAGAACACTAAAACATCCATGCGCTTAAGATTCTCAACTCCACGCCTTCTTCTCTACGCCTCTATCGGCGTATTCTTTTCCCGAGACAAAAGAAAATCGGCAATCCTACGATGTTTATTTTGTTAATCGGAGAGTTGTCTCTCGCCAAACCTCCCTACCTACCTCTTTTACCACTTCAACCACCCCCTTCAATATTCTACCGTCCACTCCATTCCACCCCTCCCTCCCTCCCCCTCCCTCCCCGCCTCCCTCCCTCCCTCCCCCTTCCTAATACATAGCAGGAGCCAAGAAGGATCCTAACAAATGCACGCCCCACTCCAGAAATAGCACCTTGCCCCTGCTGGCCTCCTCTCCCTTCCCCCCTCTCTCTCTCACCTCCACCCCCATCTCTCTATCCCCTCTTTAATATGCCCTCTCTCTCTCTCTCTAAACCTCGCTCTCTCTCTCCTTTTACTCTCTCCTTCCCATCATGCCGCCCTCTTTTCTCTCTAGAAACCGAAGCTTCCACGGACAGAGCCTCGCAACTGCCGTACTTACAATTTTATCGCTATGAGACGATTTAAAGTTAAAAGTAGCACAGATGCCAAGAAAACATTCTTATTGGTTATAGACTAGACTCCTCTTAGTGTGAACTCACTGGGTTATTTGATCTAATAAAAATAAACGACAGCCTTGCATTAAAAAAACTAAGTGGTGCTTCTTCCGCATATGCACTTTAAAGGACTCTTTTTTGTTTATATCCATATTTTCACATCAGCTAATATTCACTTTAAAATCGTCAGATTACAGACCAAGCCTATTGACGCTGAATATATTTTCACGAGATTAAGAAAATTCTCACAACCGCGTAAAAGGTTTTGCCTTTCTTGAAGATTTATTTATTAACGCTTCTGTGGTATTTGATTTAAAAAATTACGTTATTTCTGTGCACGAGGGTTTTGTCATAAAAATGTCACTTAGTTCGCGCGCTGTTTACCTCGAGCGCTCTCGCAACATGTGTACCCATCATGCAATGTTGTTGAAAGAGTATGTGCACGATATCTTATTAAACAAATTAGTCTCTCCCACCGGCCGGCGGCGGACATGGCATAATTTATATTAGATGTGGTTTGCAAACTCCGCATTTGATTGCGATAAGTGACAACGACAAAAACAATCAGCATTTACTGCATTTTAATATTTTCTTTTCACAAAACTTCATAGAAAAGCACTGATATTTAGCACTGGACAATAATCATAAGTTATGAACTTTGGAATTTAAAATGATATTTTTTAACTGATTCTTTCTATTTATCGCTAATTTGTGATCTTGGCAAAGTTAGATTAATTTGTAAATTATTTTTACTTATTTGTCTTAATTTAAATGCCTGAATTTGGAAGATTACCATTTCAATTTAAACGAGTTTTCCGTTGTAAAACTCTCTCATTCGCATCTTTTCCGCCCTAACCTCTTCCTCTCTGTCCCGCTTTCACTCCCTCCCCCGCTCTCTCTCTCTCTCTTTCACTTTCCCTCTCCGTATCATCCCTCTTTCACAATTTTTTCTTCTCAACGCCTTCCCTGATGCAAATGACTCACCATTGGTCACACAAACTAGCATTATGTTATTCGTCTTCACTTTTACGGATTGATAATAACGCTCGCTAAGCCATTGAAGGTAATTTCTGTTAATACATGCCGATCGAGCCTGATTTTAAAACCTTATTTTGGCTACAGTAACTACCAAATTTGTCAGCTTCCGTATTGTAGACTTTTAGGCTTAAAACTTACGAATCTCGAATATTCCACGATGCCCACAAAAATAACAAAATAAGAATAGAATCTTTACTCATACTTTATGTGATAACATAAAATTATGAATAACAGTCACCAATTATTTCTCCATTTCTTTGTACAAGTAGTAATAGGTTGCACGTCATAATCAGGAGCAACTGACCCTTTGACGGCGCACTGTTGCTTCCACCGAGTTAGGCGGGATTTCCTCTCTATATACGTAGTATAAAAACGAAAGGAAAATATTTCATTATAACAAGTCACTTGGATCGTTGTCCTTTGCTTTTTCTGCATGGAAGAAATTATGCGAAACCAATTTCTGGAACCGCCGTTTAAAGAGTACAATTACTGACAATACATTAGAAATAGGCAGGAGAAATCGACGTGTAAAAAGTTGGACGCGAGTCGCAGAAGACGTGTAAGGAACGAGAAAGGGAGAACGGCATGTTTTATGGCATGTAATCAAAAATGGAGGGCCCAGTATACCAACGGACTGCAGTGGCACAAGCGCATGCAGCGTTGGAGATGCTAAGCGATCCAGAGAAGAAAGAGAAAACGAGAGGAGATGCTTAATGGAAAGTTTGGAGGAGTTACCTCAACCATCAGCTGAATTTCCGCCCTAAGATAAGATCGAAGATTAACTTCTTCAAATAATATAAATGGCAATTCTCTGGAGAAAATCGAAACGCATAAATTTCCTGGGATGATTATAAAAAGAGAGGCAAAGAGAACAAATGAGATCAGAACAACGATATCGAATATGAATAATGTCTTCAGTGAAACAATCGCTTTATAAACAATACATGTTAACTTGGAGAGCTTCAAAATGTGGACGTGGAGAAGAATAAAACAAAAATAAAGTGTATTTCTCACATCGGTCTGAAACCCACACGGGCCGCCATTTAGGTCAATTAGGCTCTACGGCAAGATGATAGTAGAAGAGAGAGCTTAGGCGAAATGACCGTGGAGCGAAATGGCTATTCCAAACATTATAAATGTATTTAAGACCCAGGAATCGTACGGGTTTTTAAAAGTGTTATATTACCATTCGTTATCGTTATTTAACCATAGGATTCACAATTTACTTATTCATTGTGGTATTTTAGAATTTGAAAAATATTTACCTATAGTATTTTGGAATCATCTATTCGCCACTAATGGGATTTACACATGAGAATCTTGCTTAAGGTTTCCTCCATACGAGATATGAATTTCTATTCGCTCTTCCAACAAACTATCTAATTCGTATGCATTCTCAAAGCTAAGACTTAACTCCAAAACGATCACAATGATTGGAGGTGCTTATTATTTGAAATCCAATGTGAACTTTATATATATATCAGTGGCGGATCCAAGGGGGGAGGGGGGGGGGCGTTCGCCCCCTCCTTGGATAACCCCATTGCACTCCACTGGACGCTTTCTTAAATTCTTTCCGCGCAAAAATCCTCAATTATACGCTGCAGATTAGGTCTGTATAGCAAGGGAAAGAAGGATTCTGATAGGGGTAGGGATTTTCAAAATGTAGGGTAGTTGGCAGGGGCGGATTCGATAGGTGCAGGGGCGATCGCCGATCCGCCCCTGATATATATATATATAATTGTCCCGGAGATGGTACTCTAATCTAGTGATGTTTTCGAGATTTTTCCAGGTTTCAATGCTGTGTACTGGAATCCCACAAACGTCTTTGGGAGCACCGGGACACAGGATTTTCTGCCTCTTTAGCATTCGCTTTATTTTATTTAACTCCATTGCTTGACAGTATTATCTTCGTAATTTCTGTTGCACGAGTTTAAAAGGATTCGTTCATGATATATTATGTAATAACGGGTACATTCATTCATGACTTTTAAAATTATACGCTACCTTTTAAACAACATCAAAAATGCTTAAAATTTGATTATGTAGAATCAAAACGAAAGAAAACTAAAGCATATTTTCCCAGTTATTCCTCGGCTTTAGGTCGTCATACTCATTCGCTAAGTTTTACTATATTCTTTTGTGGCGCCATATCCAGATTCTAACACGCCTATTCATAACGTAATCTGAAAAGTCTCGGCCCTAGCTATTAAACTGCCTCTTTTTAAATATTTAATTACAAAATATATACTCTCTATTAACCGGAGTAAAGGAGGAGTAAGGGAGAACTGATGCAAAAAACACGGATAATCCGAATCACATTACTTAACATGATGATTTTGGCCTAAAACTAGTATTCCTATATTGGACTTAGTTCTTTCAATACATTGAGATTTTATGGTTTTTTTATAATTTTCTAACGGCCGTAGGAAAGTTAAACAGGAAACAATGTGCCATACGATCAATAGTTAAACCTGGCCGATTATATTCAAAATGTTTTTGCATCATATCGATGTATTAAGTAATAGATCTTCAAACATTTTCTAATAAATGAACCTAATGCTGAATTATTCTGAGATACGATACAGTTTATACGATCTAAAGTCAGTTGGTGATTTTTCTCTCAAGCATAAAAATATGCATTTTTATGGAATGTTACACTAATCGAAAATTGTAAACTTTCTCCTTAAAAATGTCTCCAAAAGTGTTTTATACTATCAAAAAGTCTCATACGATCCGATATTTTACTGAAACTCTGAAGTTTCACTTATTCAACAGTGATATGTTCTAAGACGAAACTATTCGAGGAAAAGGTATACGAAAATATTTTGTGGCAGATCGCCTGCACGTGGCCCCCTTCTGACTCTCGGGAATATTCCAGAAAAAGTTTTTACGAGAACAGCGGATTAATGATCAGAAGTTGGGAGAGAAGGAGAGTTATTGCCTCAAAGGTAACAGTTTACGCTGGATGTTTTAAAGGGATGAAAAAATCATTTACGCGCTACGAAATCTTAAGTAAACAGCAAATTAATGTTTGTTTTCATTATTCCAGAGAAAGTTTCTGGCTCTTCTCATTTACTACCGGAGAAGAAATGATAATTCCAGTTTCAAATAAGCAGTGACAAAATTATATTATCAATTTAGTATAATTTAAAGTCAAATTAAATGCTTCATCCGCTGGCAATGTCTGCCTCGGACTTACGTAAAACTATCGCACGATTAACGCTTTCTTATGCATTTAATGCAAGGTATATGTATGTATGTATATATATAAACACACACATATATAAGATTAATCGAAATGATTCAAATATACATCCTTTTCGAAAAAAATATTTCTCAAAATTATCAATTTCATCTGAACAGAACACTTATTCAAATTCTGCAATTGGCATGTTAATAAAAATAACTCCTTAACTTCTTTTTACGGTTAAGGTGTTATTTTTATTTGTTTAACATCGATTTCACCGTAGTCACCTCTTTTTTAATTGTAATTAGTTTGCTTCGCTCACCTAAAGCCACCGTGAGGACGATAAACGCACCTACACCTAGCGTAAAAGAACTAACACAAAGCAAACAACATTTTGAACTCTGACCTTATCACCTGGCAGTGATTTTGAATTCCGGCGCGTTTAAACTAAACGGCTATTAAAGGGCTCGAAAGCGGTGATGTCAACGACCTTATCGAATGATAGCTCGGTAAATGAAAACCAGCTGGGATTGTATTATATGTGGGCGTGCAAATGAATGAAAATGAGATAATTCGAAATGCATCGTGTGTGAGATCGCGCTCACATTTTTTGTCGGCGGAGTCGACGTACGACTTATTTACTGCGAAAGGAGCGGTTTCTCTGAACTATTAAGAAATATCCTCGTTGAGGGTAATTTACATCAGGAAATGTAGCGCACCATCAAAGGAGAACACGAAACGGAAAATTGAAAATAATCGCCGAAAAACATAGGAAGGAAGAGATTCGCAGGAAATTAAATAATATTTCACGCGATCCGATCGTCTCTGGGAATGATATAATGGAGAGGAATAAATAGAAGTGAATATCGAAAGAGGCCGGAAGGGAGAGGAGAGGCAAAGAGGACTTTTTATAAAGTGTGAGACCCGAGCAGTTGGCGGGAATGGATTGTGGAAGGGGGAGGAAAGAGGGAGGGGAGAGAAGGGGGGAGGGGGAAAGGGGCGGGGGGGAAGGGGGCGGGGGGAAGAGGGGGAAAAGGGGGGAAGAGGGAGGAAATGCTTAAAGGCGTGTCGGAGGATGTTTTGTAGGAGGTGAGAATCCCAGGATCATTTAGCCAAGAGGTTGGAGGTGAGAGACAGAGAGAGAGAGAAGAGGGCAAAACGGGATTTGTGAGAGAGGGGGAAGAGAGAGAGTGTTAAAGAGTAGTTCTAGTAGTATCTCCTCAGTCTTGAGAGGAGCGTAGGTGAGTTTGGCAGCCCATCTACCCAGTGGTGTCGGTTGTAGTCGTGTGGTGCAGCCTGAGTGAGTTTAGAGAGAGGGAATTGGAGGGGAGAGAGAGAGGGGGGAAGAGAGAGAGAAGAGGGGGAAAGGAAGAAAGAGAGGGAGAGAGATTGCGAGGGAAGTGGAGGAGATAGTGCACCCGCTCATCCACGCTGCGATGTGTCCCCGTGATCCCCAAACGGCTGCAAAGGTGGCATTTTGAGGAACGAAACCGTTTAAAGAGGGACTCGCCTACCGCCGTGTAACCGCGTGGTTCGGCCGTCGTCCGCTTAGTGTTTGGAATACGTGCGAAGATGATGAACGGAAGCGGCGGTAAAGGCTCTGGGAAGAGCGGTGGAAGGATGAAGACCCTCAGCGTGAGTCTGGTGCGAGACGGTGCGAGGACGCCCTGGGGCATCCGACTGATCGGAGGGGTCGATTTAGGGACGCCCCTGCAAATCCAGAGGGTGAGTGCGTGCGCGAGGAGTGGCGCGCGTGCCGCCTTCCGGGCACCATCCATTTCGCACGCCAACGGAGACGTTTTCCCTACGATGGCGACAACATTCGTTGAATTTTCCCGCCGTGCGAAAATTCCTGTCTTGAATAGTTTGTCTAAGGCGCGAGAGGAATCCGAACGAATAGAAATGCGCCCGTCTCATCGCTCCGAATCACGCCGCTTCGTGTTAGTTACGACGCCACTGAAAATGAAAGTATTTATTATTTTAAAGAAATTTCCGCTTAAAAATTGTGGATGAATGTCATTAGTTTAGTAGACGTAGATTCTCGGGCTATTGGCGTGCAATGATGTAACACTTTAAAAAAAATGTCGCGAAAATACCATAAAACCAGCGAAAAACACCAAATTCGCGATATTTCGCGGCGGATAGCAAAAATTCAAATAGAAAATCGCACGAGGAGTGAAACGTGAATAAGCTCGTTCTTTTGAAATGACGTCTTCGTCCGAACTTTTCGTAATTTTTAATCATTCCATCTACTATCCCGTTAGATTCATTTCGGTTACTTAAAATTTGATATCGACCCATTTAGCGACTATTTCTGCTTTCTCGGTTACAAAACGGAGACATTCATCGGAAGGTGAGAATTTTGAATCGTCATCTTTGGAAGAGTATCATATTTTTAATGGAGCTCTCGTTTCTATCGTCTATATTCCACCCGGGCTCTGACCTTCTTTCCTTCTGGCTAGAATTCAGTTAGCAGCAAGAGAAACAAACACAAAAAGGCGTTTCCAAAAAAATTCACAGAGCTCTGGCTTAAGTTATTTTGGAAGACGTCCAATCACGTAACGGACGATTAAATTTGGAACGGTCTACGGCTCGAATTCGTGATTGTTACGTTTATCGTAGTAACAAACGCAAAATCTTTTAGGCACATTTCGATACTCGTATATCCACGCGTGATCGGCCAGGTATTAAAAAAACAAATCTGGACTCAAAAGTGAGAATCGTAAGGATGCGTTGTTATGGGCGACTGCGTCCTTCGCCAGTGTCAACAGATGCGCTCGGAAATGATTGGGCAATCGCAAGGCGCGTGTACACTTCCGAAAGAGCACGCCAACCGGTGTCAATTGATGGATCTCGTGCGACGCTCTTAATGAAGCGACGCAAATTCGACGCTCAAAGGCGCGACAAACTCGATCGAAAATTTCGACATTGGCGATCGATCAATAACATTCACTCTGAATGGTGATTGTAAGTCGAGATCAAAATATAATTGCCTACGTCGTATGTATATCTTGAACCACAGCCTCCTAGATAAGACGAATAGTTCTCAACGAAATACTCTCGATCAAATTACAATATACATATCGAGTTTATTTCCAGAAAGAACAAAAATATTTAAAGGATTAATTGCACATAGAGACGAAGTTTTTCTAGAGATCCTAATTGTTTTTAAAACCCAAACATTAAACTGAGGTGAGTATTATGTCTGCACCTATTTCATAAATTTTCCTTCATTGCTCAGCTTTAACATGAGAAAAGAGGATTCATTACTTATTAGGAAACTATCGTATTATACTTTATTGGTATAACTATTCGTTTGAGCTTATGGTCATGGATCATATCTATGATGAGAGATTTATGCACCATTTTTATGTAACAAATGCTTCATGGCGGTTTTGAAGTGCGTAAATAATTTTGAATTGAATATGAAAGCAAGATTCCTAACCTCACCACATTTACATGATGATTATTCAAAACGTAGGAATTGACAAATCCGCATTGGTTACGAGTAGCATAAATGTTAACCGCATATAGATACGGCATAATAAGACGAGAAATAAAAGCGAATAACAAATGAGTCATTGTCGAAACGCCCTATTTAAATGTTCCAAGGTGTGTGGAAGGTCAAGCGAACTTCTTTGAAGAGTAAAAAAAACAGGTCTGACACAGTCTCCTAAGCGTTCTACGGAAGCTCGCGTAAGAACCGCACGGTCACACGTAAGGGTCCATTTTATATTTGGAAATGTGACTTTGGAGAGGATTAGGTCATGTCTCGTCGGTGTCATCCTCTGGTGCAGAGGTTGTGTCGGCGAGAGGGAAGTGAGGGAGGGAAGGAGGAAAATAGAGAGGTATGAGGGGAGGGAGATAGATTGAGATAGGGAGGGAGATAGAGATGGGGAGGCAAGAGAGGAGTAAGATCGCGTAGGAATGAGAGGGGCGATAGCGTGAGTCAGAGGGGAGAAAATGGGCGTGGGAGGGAAGGAAATTAGGCAGAGTGCCTCGCTGACGCTTCCTCGGTGCTATTCGATCGCCTTCGCTCAGGTGCACGGAGAAAACTCATTTCAAGGAAACTATCCACTTGTCTCCTAAATTTACGACGGAACAATATTTATTCTTGTTAAGGTTCTCAATAAATTTAAAAATTAACATTTTGGTGTAATTAAATCATACGAAAGTTGAAATTATACGCGTTTCTCAAATAAATTTATAATTTCACTCCGAAATATAATCCGCAAACGGCACTTCAGGACTGAGAATGTTAAGAAACGTTTCTTGAAGCGATAAATTAATTTTGACCGAAGATTCGATTTTACTCTTTTAGTAACCATATCCTGAGAAAGATGAAAATAAAACGACCGATAAAATGTTTTAACAAATATTTTTTGACCTCCAAAATTAATCAGATATATTTCTGTAAATAGTTCAGGTAAAAAATGTTATTTTTAGCCCTTCTCTCGTTCGCAGCTGTGCTCATTTCTACCTTAGGACCTATTCTTTTTGCCCACATATTGGATATGTGTCCGAGTTTTGCTTTACAAGAACAAATCTTGTCTATCTCGCCATTGCACCAAAGTAGTTGTACGCAAGGCTGTTTAAAGAAGGGAGACGCAAACAGAAATAGAAACTATTGCTGAAGAATGAACAATGGAAATAATTTTGGATGCATACACAAATAATGTATGATTAAACTGAAATCCCTTTTATTCGGTCTCTTCTAATACCGAGCCATGTTTAATTAATCGCATTACTATTGTGCTGTTGTCACGGAGATTCTTCAACTCATACATTGGGTTACTCTTCAATAGAATAAGAGAGTCCATTTTCTCAATATCGCTCCCTTTGAAGGTGTTTCCTTCGTGGATCCATCGTCGTAGTTGGAAAAGTACAACTATATTTCAGGAATGATAACTTAGCAGGGTTATAGGAAAACGTTAATAACCGATTGAAATCAAAACAGCTGCTTTAATCGACGGTTCCAAATAACTCGGATGTGTAGATTTCGAGGACTGTTTCAAACCATAATTTTGTCCTAACGGATATTTATAAAGTGAGATTAGTTACCAATGAATCGAAGGAAACTTTTGACAGAGAAGTGGTATCCGCGACCCTGGAAAACCATATAACGCAAGGTGAAACGATTGCTATAAATGGAAAAACCGAAGCGAAATAAGCGATTTTATCTTTCTCAACAATAAAAAATTTTAGCAGATCTTTAAATATTATCGATTTGCATGGAACTGAATATATACTTTTTGTATGATGCATTTCTGCATCAACATTTCAAAATGCACTATATACAGTAACTTAACTGCAACATCCCATCAAATTAAAAAAAAACGATTTGCGTTTTATATTATTCTTAAACTTGCCACACCGGATCATGCTTGGTACCAATTGAGAGGAATAAATCATGTTATAGTGTGTCACTAAGAAAGATAATAAATTTCGAGGATGGTAGGATTTTCAGACTTGCCAGTTTTTAGAGTAATGTTGGAACTAATACCCCATGAGATAATATATCTTGCCAATGCCGTTGAACCACTTACATACGATCATTGGCGTAATATCGACTTTTATGACCAAATGTCACTATTTTGATCTCGTGCGTTACCCTCGTTTTGAGATTGAATATTGGTAATGACAGATATTTAGAGATAATTCTTCTCGCTAATACGTTTTTCGGGGCGCAAATATAAAATATCTTAGATTCAGTCATTAAGGCCCAATGATTTCCTAACAGAGTTCAGCAGTTTTTCTGCTTATTCGACGAATGCTTGAATACTGGTGCGCGGTACGGGAGTCCTTTGAGGAAACCTTGTCAAGGAATCTTAGAATTATCCGGCGACTCCATTCGCTAAAGACGACTATAGTTGTAATATTAGCGTGTCAGAGAGTTCCTGATGCTTTAGATGACAGAATATGAAGTGTAGTAGAATTGAGTGTAAAGAAAAATGCATATCCTGAAAGTAACTCTGAATTCAACGAAGAAGTGTATGCCATAACTCTATCGCCTGGTGCTAATGGGGCCGACCAAAGTGCACAAGAAACACAAAAGCAGCCGATAGAAAAGGCATTTACCACAGGTCTTTTTCCCAATACATTCAACGGGCTAACCGAGATTCTCGTTTTAAGTTTAGACATAGAGTAATGGAACCCCTTCAATAAGTTTCTGGCTAATTTGAGGGTAGTAAATTCGAATGTATACTAGTAGGGATTCCGCCCCTGACATCTTCGGCGTCCAACCTCCGCATGGCGGGTTTGCAAACACGACAACTGTCTGGCGAAGTCAATTATAACAACTAAAACACTACTGAGTTAGTACGCGTGCGTATTCACCATCCCTCCTATAGTCGATCCAACATCTGAAGACTCCTGGCCTCGAAAACGGGGCGTACACCTGTTAGCAGCAGCCAATAGGAGACTGTTTGTTTGGGAAGATAGTGGGGAGGAAACCAGCCTCACTCCTGCTCTCGAAGAGATCACATCTGGATGCGTTGCCATTAGAAATTGCGTAGTATATCAGATGAAGGCGAAAATCCGCAAGAGCTGGCAACGCGCACCGATATCTGCTCTCCCGCACGAAAGTTGAGAGGGGCGATGGAAGGGGAAACGTTCGTGATTGGCTACTTGCTCTAAGTAGGCCAAGAGCCTTCCGATGTTGAATCTACTATAATTGATGCAAATCTCATCCTTCCATCTCCTCTCCCTGCCGAGATGCTCACGTATTTAAAATACTACATTATAATCCTAAAATAGGTGTATAAATGCTTATTAAAGAATCTACATTAACTCCAGCATGTCTATGTATACAGTAAAACTTGCGAGAGGCGGAACCTCAAGGGGCCGGCCTATTCTTCCGTCTTTCGCAGGTTTTCCGCCTTATACAGGTTAAAATAATTTAAGCAACTTTTTCTTCCTGGTAGGTTTTAATTATAACATGGAAGTTTTTCTAAGTTTCGTTTGAAATAAAAGCTTTAAAATCACAACCACAATCGATCTAGACAATAAATGATAGCGTAAACTTGAAATTGCATGCATGCACAATCCTCAATTTATTAGAAATTGATTATCTTCTGTTAAAAATGCTACAAATTTTTTTGCCATTTCCATTTCTTCATATCTTCTCCACTCTGATCATCCTCTGAATTGGGAACCATTTCATTGCTTTGTAATTCTACCGCAGTTTTCAAGACAATTTCATCAATCTCTTTGAAAACGCCTTCATCAATATTCACGAAGTTTTTTGCACTTACGTTGGTACCCTTAACTTCAGACAACTCATCAATCGAATTTTGAATTTCACAAAAATAACTATCGCTATATTCTTCGTCACATTCACTAGCATCGTCGAAAATAAAGCCACAATTTTTGATACATGCTTCCTGTACACACTAATGAGCGACTACGAAATGTAATTTATCTAAAACATCAATTTTAACTATCAAGTCTCTCTTACAATGATATATATATATATATTGAAGGCCCTCTAAACATATTTTAAAGAGAATTATTTCTCTTTCCGTCTTTCTCAGCTTCAAAATGCACTATACAAAAAAATCCTTTCCTTCCGCGTCTCGCAGGTTCCGCCTTACAGAGAGACATTAATTTATAAAACGGCATCAACTTGTAAGATTTTATTTTCGATTTCCGGATTTGACAGGTTTCCTCCAAATACAGGTTCCGCCTTTCACAGTTTCTACTGTATGTACGACAGAAATAATTGAAGGGCTCCCCGGAAAAACGTTGCAAGCGCCATTTTACAAATTTTACATGGAATGGTAAAAACATTTTTTACTTTATATTTTGTTATAAATTAATTTTTAATGAATTACACCTATGTTTTAGGCCTAAATAATTAGTTCATTTTTATCCCAGTAGAGTGTGGCACATGATAAAAGAGAGTATTTGCAACGTTTTTGCATTAAAACATCACTTTTGAAAAAATTGTCGCTTGCAACGTTTTTCCGGGGAGCCCTTCAATTGACATTTCTTAAAAGGTTCGCTTCTCAACCCTTAGTGATAATATCTCAAAATCTTCACCTCTTCACTCACCGATATATTTTTCATTTTGTTTATAAATACCGTCCATTATATTTTGAGAAAAGTATCTGCAAAACGTCGCATTTACACATTGTCAACACTAATCGTAGGTCAAATGTAACGCAGGAAGTAAAAAGAGAGGATTTGGATGCGAATACATCAGTGATTTTGTATCATCTACCAGCCAAATTAAGTCATCTTCAATTCGAAAGTTATTTTGGCAGATCAGGCTCTTAAGGGAGAATGGGGCTAATGGACGAAGACTTCAACTTTTTTGGAAAGCAAGACTAAGAATTAATCTGTCACATACTTAATGGGCTAGCGAGGATAAATCATTGGAATCGGTTACGCACAAGAGGAGGTGGAAATAAACAAAGAAACTCGGTGAAATTTAGCAGCTCTCTAGACAGACGATTTACTACGAAGAGAAAGTCAGCGTTATTCTTACTGGAGTGATTCGAGATTTCATCAAATTGACGAGGAATGTTGTGGTCCCTTATTGAGTTTTAAAAATAAAATGTATTAAAATAAATGTCGAGATTCTTAGGCGATTTTCGTGAAAAATAAGAGCGGTCACTTTTTACGATAAATTGGCGAATGAATTCGCGAAAAGTTTTGTTTTTTAAATCTTTTGTTTGAGCGAGACTTAAATTAAGTGGAAAATCATGTCAAATTGCTGGAAATACTATTTTATCATTATAACAATTAGACTTTTCATACTTAAAATACGTACATGGCGTTGCAATAAGTAGGTATATGACATATTTGCGGGACGTAAGAAATATGTTGGTGGTGAGAAAGCATTAAGTAAAAGAACCACTGACAGCCTCTTTGAAAAATTAAACTAGTGATCTTCTTTGTAAGTGGAAATCCTATTGATATCCAATTCTTTTGCTTTCATTGTGTAGTTTCACTTTGTTCATAATATTATCTTCATCTATATTCAATTTCTCGACTTTGCTAAAGAAAACGTTCTCTGTGTTGTGCATTGATCCTATCAGGATTACTTTCTCTAAATCGCCGAAGATATTCCGTTCTTAAATTGGTAATTTTAAAATATCCTGGAAGATATTTATCAACTAAAAACAGATAAAAATAATTTTATCGATAAATTTAATTTTTTTAAATTTTGATTGTGTTGTTGCAGCAAAAGAAATTCGTCCGGTAATTCGTTGATATAAACAAAACTATTTCCATAATTCTAAAAATTTTGCATACTCAAACTAAAAAAATATCAAAAAAATGGGTTAAAAGACGATATTTAAAAAGTTTATAAATCTCGTTACCAGAAGTAACTCGCTTACAATTATATAAATATTTAATTTCGAAGTAAAAAATATTTAATTTATATACCAACGTATAAATAATTTTTTCAGTTTTTATCTCAATTATTTTTCATCGTTACCAGTTATAAAATAAGAATACACTCCGATATTTGAAACATGACATTTCTTTTTCATTGAAGAATTTCCCTTGAGAATCCATAATTAGTAAAAAGACAACGACAATGAGATACTATAATTAGTAATACTACTTTCATGAACAACACAGAAATGGAAACAAAAATTGAATATAAATATTATGCATTGAAAACCTATTCACACTTTGTCCTCCTAAACGTAAGCATAATATGGCACCGAACAATAAAATTATAATAAAATCAGGAGAGAAAGAGAAACCTCTATATCCTACGTTTATAGATAATCGTTAGCTCTTTTGTTCACAAGCGCAAACAGCAATGATTTCATTTTTAAATTATCTGTTTGGTGATAAAGGGATGTGACAGTGGGAGTGAAGAGAAAAAGCTAATGGAAGAAGAAAGAAAGTGTGAGGGAAGAAAAGAGAGAGAGAGAGAGGAGGAAGAAAATAAAGGAGAGAGAGAGAGAGAGAGCAGAAAGACGGAGAAGATGGCTTGAACGTGACAGAATAGAAATAGAGTGGAATTTAGCGAGATGAATGAGAGGGTTCGACAACTAGTTAGTGCCACCGAATATTCCTTCTATGGATGGATGCCTTCAATTGGTCGACGCATTATCTGTCGCTCATAACATTTCCTTACACATCGATCCCTATCACTTGCAAAATTATCATCTTTCATGGTCCATTGCCTAACATTTAGACTAGGGGTGCACAAGTGCATCATAAGGTTAATACTGAACAATGTTTAGGTTGGATTTATTTGGTAAATCATAAAATTATAAGAGAGTGCAAAATGTTAAGGTTAACCAAACTACTACTACATTGAGCAAATTTGTACTTCTGAAAATTTTACTCATTTTCTGCTTCTTCCCAAAGAGTTTTATACCTTTTCAAACTCGCACTGCATTGTATATTTGTGATATTTTTGCGTTGTATTATTAATAAGTAAAAATGCTTTAACTTGTTATTTAAAATGTATTCTTGTTTAATTTACATTATTCAGATTTTAATTAAGTGTGACCCTCGGATACGTATGAAACATCAAATGCGGCCGGCGGGTGCGAAAAGTTTGTGCACCCCTGAGTTAAACGGAGCGAAGAAAGATAGCGGAGAGGATTTTACTAACGCTAATTGGATTTTACCTGTGACCTTTGACGTCATCCAAAGGGCTTACAGTATACTCCTTACTACACTTGGAAGTTATTAGCGGCTCTTTTATATTACTTTCTGGTTAAGTATATTCTAATCGGCACATGATCGCGGGATATAAATGCAGCACACCGTGTTTATCCCTTGGGGGCGGGGCGGTGGGGGGAGGGGGAGGGGAGTGCCGTGACGTAGTGGCGAGGGCGTCGGCCTGTTACGCTGAGCATACCCGGTGCGAACCGGGTACGAATCCTGCGAATGTCGTATTTTTTCAAGAGATATTGCGGCCTCTCATTTGCGTGCTTAGAGGAGAACTCTCGAATCGGCGCTCCGTCCTTCGGGCCCAATCTCTTTTCAAATTCCACGCCCTTTCGTCCAATCCAATGACGCGGCACGCACATTTTGTTTGTAGCGCCAGAAAGATGTATTTAGCCGCGCCTCCACTTGCGTTTTAGAAGTGTGTCGACATATAATGACAGTCTGGCGGCGACTCGATTCGTGTCTCCTTTGCACGCGCTGGGAACATCGACTTGGATCATTTCCCTGTCGAAGAAAATTTATCGTACTCATAGTAAATACACTCAAACTATCATGGAAGCAAAGGCTTAATTCAGTAGAAATCTCATTTAAAAGAAATTACTCGTTTCGGTGTAGCAGTAAAATTTATGAATTGATCACTTTTGTCCTTTGGAATCCTTTTAAAGTTATTTTTTTAAACAAGCGAACACGTTTGTATTTCTTTTGATAGAAACCGTGGCATTTTCGACGAATTTTGCAATGGAAATTGGTTACAAATATTGTATTAAAATCTTTACATTCTGTAAGTTCAAAATTGCACCGGACGTTACATTAAGTTTCATATGCTCATTGATCACTTAAAACCTTTTGTTTCAAGCAAGCAAATTAATTGTTCCTATCACATTCGTTTTGAGTCTTTTGTTGAAATAATTCCATATTTTCCATAATACATTTTTAGTCGTGAGGAATTTTTCGTATTTCAAATAAAATTTCCTATTTTACTTGGCAAGCAGTCAACGTTTGATTAAATTAAGGAACGATTTATTCAATTTAATTTGTATCGGATGATAAACTGCTTTTAAATTTAGTTTTTTGTCCGGTCGCATATTGGAGGCAATAAACTCTTTAGTGTGATCGCTTTAGGTTTATAGATCTCCTATCACAATAAATTTTGAATTAATTCAGAAATATTCGTTTATTATTATTTAAATATTCAATTTTACTCATTTCCCTCTATCGTATCTTCTATATTACAAATACCTCTGTGGTTCCGCTTTTGCAGAAACCCTGAGAGGGTAATGGGAATAAGTTAATAGCAGCGAGATGAGAGATAACCCGTGTAATCGGATCTTAAACGATACAGTCGGACAAAGAAACTATATCGCAAATTCTCATAGATGAACGTTTATCGTTAACGTGAATTTTTTTGTATTCGGTGATGGTTGGGCAAAGAGTGACTTAATAGAGGAAAAATCCGAATAAATCCATTAGAAAAGATGAATGAACGAAAACTAAAGGAAATGTTCTTCACTCGCGTTTCATCTCGTCCCGAGAAGGGGCTTCTGAGCGACGCTAGCGGAGCTTCGTCCAACTATTAATAGCCCTCCAGATATGTTTTCAGTGCCCTCTATTGGCTCGCATTCAAACTATTTTGACATTTAATTTTTCCCTTTGACACGGAACGCGGTTCCGCCTCGTCGGGAATCTCGCACACGCCTAATAAACACGCGTCGCGATGCCGCAGGGCCTTAAGGGGAGACTCAACGGCAGTCACTGTTCACTGAGAACTTGTGTTAAACTGGCTCGGAAGTTGAGATAAAAATACTTCCGGTTATGTAGACGTGTATATCTTTCGACAGAATGCGCCACTGGCCTTTTAGGATCATGTTTTCGGAAGCGGTGACAGCATCTTCATATCTATCACAAGATTTAACCACTGATGTGTTTAGTAAAGAGAACCATATGAGTTTTAATCACTACATTTTATGACTCTCTTAGATACAGAATAGTATGTACATCAGACGGTGACAGAGTTACACTGAAATTCAGACTGGATGGCAACACGTTTCATAAGAGGGTAAATTCTTAGCTTTTGTAAAAATTTCTTCGACATTTTGATTCTAGCAAGAATAAAGATAATTTTAGAAATACCTACTATCTGTCTCGAAGTTTTCATATTTTATCTAAATAGCATTGTCTGGATAGAGGCTACACTTCTCGCCGCTCAAAGAAGATATTTTTCTAAATAAACATCTACGTTAATATTTATTTTCATTTAAGATATTCAAAGAACTAATATAAAAGGAAAATCTATCAATAAGTTAATTTAAACTTAAAAGAGTAAAGAATTCCTTCCAAGAGCGAATAAGGCTGAAAATCAAGTTTTCACATCGCTGCATGAAGCTAGCTAGCATCTGTCCGTTTCCCTACATAAGTCTGGAGTTCTGGAGATGGACATCAAACCAAAACAACCAACTTCCGGCAAACACTTTGAAATGTGTTCCGACCGAAATATTTCCTCAGATAACATAAGCCAATTCCAGCTGCCCGCGTAACCCCCTTTCGGTAATAGTGTTCCTCGAAGGCGCATTGCGCAACACGAGATCAATCGCCAAATCCGATTTAGCCTTAACGTAACTCGCATTCCTCATATGCGACCTCTTTGTTCGAAGCGTTATGTAATAGTTTTTTCATTATCGTCTGATATTCAACGAAGGTGAAGCGGGATTTTTATTAAGCGGCGATGATAAACGACGAAAATTTCTTGGCGGTATAAATTCCGATGAAATTCTACTAGAAAAAATGGAGAATATTTCCGGTTCCAAATAAACTCTGAATTAAACAGACTATTTCAATCAAAGAATATAATTATAATTGTTCAAATCTACTAAGTGATCTCACTACCACCTACGTGTTTGTAAGTAGATTAGTTTTGTGTACGTTAAAAAAGAGGAGAACATAAGAGATATAGCAAACGATTTTTCAAAAATAAAAGGTAGTATACATCACCAAGAGCTACACCATAAGAAATGGAAGCTTCATTTGGAGTATATGTTCATATTACAATAGTATGATACGTCTTACCTTTCCTCTGCGTTTAAAACAAAGACAAACTGACTGTATTATTTTCTAAAAATGTAAATATTGCAATAAAAATATTTTGACGCGTTTTTTTTGTTTTAATGAAACAAATTTTCTGATTTTCTCTTAATCGTGCATATAATATACGGCAAAAAATAGTCTATGCGCCTATATTAGTCTTCGGTATGTTTCTAGAGGAATCGATCGATGTCTGTCTTGCAATAACTAAGGGAATGTTACGACGCAATGAGGCCAGTAATTCAGTGTTAAATAATAAAGAGGGGCCTATTGGCAGTGGATCAAGCGTAGGACGGATATAAATAAAATTTCGCTCGCCAGAGAATGAGAGACGAAGATTGAGAGAGTGTGTGAGGTCCCAGTCGAGAAGCGATAGCAGAGAGCGATCGAGCCACGGGCCAGTGATTTCCTTCGCCGATCAAGGTAGGTCCGACCGCGTGCGACTTTGCACACGAGGGTGCAGATATTTCAGACAAGTGATGGGCAGATTATTGGCGATTTCTTTCATGATTTTGGACATTCCTTTTGTGTGTATTAGTGCTCCGAACGACGGATGACGGATGGGACTACGAACGAGCAGAGAGATTCGCTCGATTCCCATTCGAGAAATCGATACTACTTTACTTTTGGAAAACTGCACTCATAATTTGAAGCATATTAAAGTGCAATTTATTTGGTTGACGATAGTGGAAATTCCAAAACGGATATAAAGCTAGTGACCGTTAGTTATAAAAAAGAGAGTACAGAATAATTTACAGACTATTTTTCAAACTAAAAGAACTCGTCCTTAATATTAATCACAGAATAAATTTAATTCATTAAGGATAATTAGCTATAATCACATATAGCTCGCATAACAGTCTTGGACCTTAGGTTCGATTTATTCTTTGGCAATATAAATAAAACAAATATTTCATAGGTTTCTACATTTTAATTCAATGACCCGTAGAAAACTATGTAATCATTTGATTTGTAATCATAATTCATATATGCTTAGGCACAGGATATTGTCGTATACAAATAATGTACATGTAATCGAGGTTGAGTTTTGACTAGAACCTTAAAACTCGATTTTAAACTTTAATCACAAAAGCTAAAAAGAGAGTTGGCTTAATTGTAGGTTGAAATAGAAACAAAGTATCACCTAATAACTACAAATCGTTTCCTTCTCAATTCTTGTTCCCCTTCAAATCTTTCAATTTTCTCTGGAGAACTTTAACGAAGGCCAATTCTGACGCGAACGAAAACTTTTTAAAGAACTTCGTTTAGCGAGAGATTTTTATTTTATAATAATCCGTGAATTGAGCAGATACAGTTAAAGTTCTCTGTTACAAGTTTAATAAATTTTTTACAGGCACATTACATGTAAAAACTGTATGCAAATCATTCAAAAACCTTAAAGTAAGATTATATCGTTGTTATTGTTGTTATAGATTTCATCCTTTAGTTATTTTCCTTTAGAATTAAGTTTATCAAAGCAAAGGATTTTAAGAAGTACCTATATGTGGTACGTTCTTTGAATTCCCTTTCCCTTTCCTATTGGAAAACCAGACTCTCGAGCCAATGACTTTTACCTACGCACCTCCGGTCACGCGCACTTTGACTTACAGTCCTTGGTGTCGTTTTCAGGTGCAACTGGGCTCTCCGGCTGACGGATCTCTAAGAAGAGGAGACGTCATAAGAAAACTAGGCGACTACGACGCCAGGGATCTCTCACATAAAGAGGCGCAAAACCAATTCAAGACGGCGGGGAACGAGTTGAACGTGGTCGTGCAGAGGTGAGTCAAATTGCAAAAAAAAACGTTCTTCAAACTTTGATAAATAGTTTTTTTTATGCCTCACTCATCGTCCTCGAAAATATTTCCTTTCGGCGAAACAAATTATGATCAGTCGATCGGAATTTTCAATTATTTATCGCTTTCTTGGTCGCATCTCTTTTCGTTTATTATCGAGCCACGGCTGAAACTCGACAGGCGATCGCGGAAAACCACTTTCCTAAGGATTCGATTCTTTGGTTTTCTGCTTCAAAGAAGTTATGCGAGTTATTTTTTATCAATAGTCCATCAACCGACACAAAATTAAAAGCAGTAAAAAATATAACGAAAATTAAACACTTTTCGTAAACTTGTCTTCAAACCGATCGACTCAAACATTTTCACAGTAAATTAAATAAAAGCTAAATATAATGAATATGTGTGTGGAGAGAGGGTAAACTTTCATTCCATGTAGGACATACATATACGAGTACATGCAATCTAAACAATATCTATCCAATAACTACCATAATGGTTTCCGAAAAATTCCTGGACTTTTATGAAATTCTCTAAAAAAAGAATCGCTCTTTGACCAATAGTACATAGATAGAAATGGAATGGCCAAAGAGGAAACTCGCGGACATTGGCGAATTCGTGACTTTTCCGACGGCTTTTGTAGACTCTCATTTACTGTTGAGCATTCTGCCGGTAGAGGCGCCACTACCCTGCGGAGTACAAGCAAAAGAAGCGGAGAACTTGCGCACCATTCAATAAAGACCTCATTCGCTGGCTGAACCTCTCTAGCGATACAAACACGCTTTTGCAATTTAGTTTTCACTTTACTCCTCTAAAGTTATCCTATTTTCTTAAGGATAGCCGATTGCAGCAAGATTTATCCAATTTTTCCTTGTGGCGATGACTTTCCGCCTAGAAAAAAATTACGAGGCTACGAAAAATAACCATTTTATAGCACTATAAAGTCGTAAAATAATTTCATCGGAAGGGGTTGTCGAACGCCAACTAGCGTCTATTTCTAGATTAATGGGTTTTTAATAAGAGCAATGGTTACGGATACGTTTAATATTGGGAATTAGGTTTTCTTCTAGCGTTCAATCCCAAGCACGCGTATTTCTTCTCGAAAGGCCACACCGAGTAAAATTCTGCTACAAGCTACATAAATATTCAAAGCGTTACTCAACTTTGCTAAACCTAAATGTATTTCAGTTTTATTTATTATGAGCCTTGTTAAATGATCTGCAAAGGGGAAAGTTATAAACAAGAGATGAATTGCTGTGTCACTTTAATTATTAGAAAGCCTAATTTATGTCTTAATATAATTTAAGTGGCAAAAAGCTTTCACAAAAAAGAAAATAAATACGGATCGGGTAAGACAAACCGCATTATATTTAATAAATAAGAAAGTCTTACGATAACATAGAGGAAAGTTAATACATCGAACGAAACTTCTTTGATGAAAAAAGAACCGTCATATCAAGAAATCATACTCTCAATTTCAATTATGCCGGAACCCTAATCCAGGTATGATTATCTTATATTTGGTTTTTAATAAGAAATTGAGTTATACGACCGTTTGTAAATATATTACGGAGAATTTTATTTCGTATCCTGCATCTTATGCAGCCCACATAACAAATATATTCCCGCTACCCAAGGGGAAGATGGAAGATTTTTTTCATATGACCTTTTTTTCTTTTCCCAGGAGCTCGACCGCCTCCTATTCTTCCTCCTCTACCTTCGCCTCCTCCTCAATGTCCTCCACTCAGACCCTCGGCCCCTCCCCTTTCCCTAAATCTCCCGTGGCCGGAGGTGTGGCAACGCCCTTCGCTGCGGCCGCCGCCGCCACCTTGCCCCGCTCCTCTTCTGCCCCGCGCAACTCAGCCCCTCACGCCCCCAACTTGGGAGTGCCGGGGGCAGACTACGTCAGAGGAGGGACCCCGGGGCGCGCCGCATCCCCGATGCCCGCCTCCATGTCGGAGGCGTTGAAGAGTCCCGTGGAATGCCTCCCGCACACTCTGTTTCCCATGCATCCGTCGCAGATGCAGAACCCGCCCCCGAGGGCACCTTCTCCCTTCCCGTTCGTCCAACCGCCACCGAGCAGCGACCCGGAATTGGAAGTGGTAACCAATCAGGTGAGCTGCTACTCTTTCGAGTGACTTGATTGCCCCAATCGGGGATTCCTCCAAAGAATAACTTCCTATATATTTACCACTCCATTGAAGTCTGCAGTTTTGGTAGAATATGTGAATCCATGACAAAAACGAAGTCTGGTTTCAAAAAGTACTTCTAAGAGATTAAGTTTTACATTTCCGGGGAAATATATGACGTGTTTTCTGTTCGATGAATTTCAAGTTCTCTACGTTATCTGTCGGTTTTCCTTCGCTATTCTAGCTGGGATTTGCTTAAATCACTAAAAATTCGCGAAACCATTTTGAAATTGTGCTTTGCGATTCAATTCAGTGTACGTTAGTTTTTTTAAATCTTGTCTAATGGTATCGGCAATGTACAGTCCTCTTCAAGTAAACATTAAGAAGCTATACTTTTCCTAATAATTTTTAAAAAGCACAGAAATTTTTTCGAAATACGAGCAAAATTAAGAACAGTCATATTTCTCTGAGAATTAGAACATTTTACCGGATGAATATTTATCAGTAGTGGATGATTTCAGAGAGATATGCGAGGAAGGAATTCGAACATCGAATATTTCGAATGAAATACTAGATATGGCTACTATCCCGTACTAAATGACCGATTGACCGAATTGTCAGTTCATGAAAGATAAAATTTATTCAGGTTATGAATAACTTACTTGAAGTTTCGTACATGACAAAAGAAGAAAAATGTCTTTGTTTTATACAGAAAACAATTGCGTTTTTCTATAGGCTGTAATCGGTAAAAAAAAATTTTAACCGACGAAGGGGTGAAAATTTCGCAAGGAAAACGTGACACATTGCTGCAATGCTCATCATTAATACAAAATTGGTTTTAATGAGGCTTTGTTGGCCATTATTGAGAAAAATTACAGAATAAATGTCGAATGGAAAACGATGACATTTGCAATTTTGAATCTTCGTGCCCTTATAGGATTCAGGCTATGGGACCCATTTGGAGAAAGACCTTAGTGAAAATCTTTTTAAAAGGTCATTTCACGAAAAGACAGAAAATCTGTAGGAATCAGGATGCGATGAAGTTGCGTTTGGAAAAAGCTGAATGTGTGAATGTTTTTTAAATGATTCTGAAATCTGTGTTTAATATGTCATTAAATATTATCTATGAAAATGTAAACCATTATCTATGGTATACATAACGAAAACTACATCCGAAATTTCGATTTTATTTAAAATGAATTCGAACAGTTTCATGGCGCATTTTGTCAGTTATTTGTCTATTTCATCACATAAAAGTTTTTATTCCATTTGAAATAGCCAGTTTTGCTCTTTCTGCAGAAAAAATATTCCAATTTAAAAATAAAAATATATTTTAGTGTAGTCATACCATAAAATAGTTTCATAAAAATTGTGTGGGAATGTTTCATATTCCGTTCTTCAGGTCATAGTTAATCACGTGCACTTTTCTCAAATTTTTACCATTTCCATTAGGAGCATTACCGCAATATTTACTTTGAGGATATTTAGCATTTCTGTATTTTCTAAAATAGAAGTGCACTGCGTACTTGAGAAAATTGCGAGTAATTGGATGAAAAATGATGTTTTTGCTTAAACTCATAAAACATGGTAATAAAATCCTTGGTGAAATACAAACGTTAATCACCATTATGATATTTTTAATATGAGTTATATTATAGAACAAAATTGTTATATACTATTATAATAACAATAGTAGCATTATAATGAAATAGTTTAGTATTTTAATATTATCATTTGATGATTTTTTGCAAATGATTGCGATAAGGCGACGAAGAGCGCTTGCTAGACAACTTGATAACATCACTTAAAACCAAAAAAATACAAACAGAATAAAGTGAAAGATACTATTATGAAACCGCAGAGGCGAAGGCAAAACAAAAAGAGGAATGTCTCAATATACGATATATATCACCGTAACGACCTTTTGGACGCAATGGAGTTTGGAAGAGACCGTTTCCGTTGCACGTTCCAGCGTTAGACAGAGCTAGTTGTCATATTATTTTTATTAGTGCCAGTTAGAAACGACAAATAAACAGAACCTTTTTAGTGCCCCGCGTAAATACGAATGTTTAGAAACGGTGGTTATAGAGGCTATACTTATAAATATTTATAAAAAAAATGCAGATGCAACATTTTAATATATGATTTAAATTGTCTTTCTGTGGACAGTTGAATGTGCACGAGTAATTAACGATAAAATCTCCAAAACAATTGAATTCATTCCATGCAATCTAAAGGTGATTCCAGCTTTCTCGGTAGGTATAGCAAAAGTATCCATGTCCGTTTCATTGCTGTCGTCACGTATCCTGAAAAATTTTGCTCCTCCAAATTGTAGGATTCTTGCGATATTGCCCAGACAAGCAGGCAGACGGACGGTCAAACAAACCGAATACATAAGTGATTTTTTTAGAAAAAACACTAAAAATACTATTTTGAATGGACGATTTTTCCTCTGTAAATTTAAATAATTTTCGTGTGAATCAGAATATAAAAGTGATAAAATATCCACATTTCATTTGGAAAACTAAACTCTTAACATACACGACTAGGCCAATACGCATGATGTTTTCAAAGGAAAGTGCTTGCGTAGTAATTAAGATCAGATTCGACAGTTATATTATTTCGCAAGAAAATATTTTCGCTGCGAATCAAAATAATCCAAAAATAGGAATTCCAATGACAACATACAAAGGAACTGGTGCAATATAAAACGCTATAAGATTCCATGAATAGCTCATTTTCATATAAATGAGTTGGCAAAAGCTAAAGCAAATTTCTTAGAAATGTAAGGCACGCCATTCTAAAATTTCTGGAAACCTTGATTGGTACAGATTCAGATATAAAGAAAGCGAAAGCGTCTACTCAAAGGATGGAAAGGTTAGGAAGGATTACGCCGATTGATAAAAGCCAACCGGTCTGGTATCCAGGCCAATGGGAAACAGAAACTGCCTTCCGAGATTTAAGTCGCGCGTAAGAGGTTGAAAATGGATCTTCTGGTGAGCTCCTCGTTTGAGAAGTAAGGTCAATTCAAAAATAATCTTTCTTCTCGATAATTAAGAGCAGCGTTATCTAACCGCTTCCTCACTCACATACCTTGGCGAAGTGATATTTAATTCAGTCACACAAACCCACCTATATTTTTATTAGAGTGGCCTCCGGGTATCCAAAAGTAAAATGATTCCTCTAAAGTAGAAGCCGAAGTGAATCTATTGTAAAGACTACAGAACTATGAGCCTACTGTCATACACTTCGAAGGTCACAACAAGAATTCTAAAAAAAGTTCGAAAAAATACTAAAGGAAATCAATTCGGTTTCAGGAAAGAGCGACGAGCCAGAGATGTTATCGGAATAATGAAAACGATACCAAAAAGGACAATAGAGTGCAGTCGAGATTGATGCGTATGTTTTGTTGACTAAATGAAGGTCTTTGATGGAATAAATTGGGTAATGATGATGATACGGGAAATGGTGTATATTGGAAATGAGTGTACGACAAAAGAGCTAGTCCCAAAAGAGCAAGCGACATAAGAGCAAGGGACAAAAGCGCAAGTAGACATAAGAACAAGCGACATAAGAGCTAGTGGACATAAGAGCAAGTGGACAAAAGAGCAAGCGGACAAAAGAGCAAGTGGACATAAGAGCAAGTGGACAAAAGAGCAAGTGGACAAAAGACTAAGTAAATAAAATTGTAAATGTAAATTGACTGAAGGAGGGCGTAACAAAGATATCTAAAACAATTAGGGACATTTCCTAAGGAAACGCAGTCGACTGTGATGTCAATCAACTAAGGATTTTATAACAATAAAGAATATGCAGCAACAAATAAAAATGGAGCGGCTAGAAGGAGGGGGAGAGAAGGGGGTGCGTAGGAATTCCTAAGGAAACACAGTCGAGTATGATATCAATCAAATAAGGATTTTATAACAATTACTTCCTTCCCCCTTCTTCTACACCCCTCCAATTTTATTTGTTGCTGCATATTCATAATTGTTATAAAATCCATAGTTGATTGATATCATAGTCGACTGTCTTTCCTTAGGAATTCTTACGCCCCCCTTCTCTCCCCCTCCTCCTTCCTTCTCTATTTCATTTGTTGCTGCATATTTGTAATAATTATAAAATCTTTAGTTGACTGATATCATAGTCGACTGTGATTCCTAAGGAAATATCCGTAATTGTTTTAGATATCTTTGTTACGCCCTCCTTCAGTCAATTTACATTTACAATTTTATCTACTCAGTCTTTTGTTCACTTGCTCTTATGTCCACTTGCTCTTTTGTCCCTCGCTCTTATGTCACTTGCTCTTCTGTCTGGCACCGATTGGAAATACTGATGACGTGACGTGAATTAAGTTGCGAATGTCAGATCGAAGCCAGCTTATACCAGCGGAGCAAATAACGGGAGAGGAGTGAAGCAAGGTCGTAGCTTATTCAATGCATATACGGCGAAGGGTTAATGCATGAAGTGCTACAAGGCACAGAAGATTTCATGATTAGAGGAAGAACAGTAAAATACGCTGATGATCAAATGCTTCTAGCAAGAAAAGAACAGGAACTCCAAAAAATGATAGATTGATAGACAACAGGTAGAAAATACGAAATGGAAATAAATACAGAAAACCCCAAAGTCTCATAAATAACCAGTGAAAAAGGAAATTCGAAGACAAGGGTTTGGAGGAAATCCACGAGTAAAAGTTTAAGACTGTAAATACTTAGGAAGCATCATAACAAGAGAAGCAAAATGCATCCATGAAATTAGGACTAAGATAAAGAAAGCGCTTGTAGAAGAAAGCCCTCCCGAAGGGACAGCTAAATATTTGCAAACACATTAAGAAAGAGAAAGAATTGGATAGGACATTAGCTGTGGAAGGAGAGCATGATTAAAGAAATGTTTGAAGGAAAGAGAAAGAAAGGAAATTGTTTCGGCGGACAGAAGAATTGGTTTGGTTTCGCCCGGAGATCTCCGGCTCATGACCATAATATCCTGTCTCTGAATCAGTAGCTCTAATCTTTGGCTAACTTACTTAAGGCTACTTCATTATGAATAATTTTACAGTGAATTCAACATATACGAGGGGAAGCTTACAACTTTAACATTCGCATTGCTGTTTAATCATTTAAAGTTTGTTTAAATAAATAATGAAATATTTTTTATATATGAGCATTTATAATATTCTCCCATTTCACTCTATAGTTGTTGAAAATACACAATCAGAAAATTATTGTCAGATACAAGGGAAGGCGGAGGAACTATAAAGAGGGGCCAGGACCCCCCACAGGCCCCTCCCTGCACTCAACCACATGTCTCACTCTACGAGGCAAATTCATCTTCTGAGTAATGGAGTTTTAACACGTTTATTGCTTTTAGCAGTACATGTAAAACTACACGTGAACATAAAATAAAATTGCGTCTTCGTCACACAACATGCATTCCCTCCTTTCCCGCATTTACCCTGCCAATCAGGTTGCACGAGTAATTTCACTAAATTTTCGAAATACAACGTATTCCATTTGTTTCGTTTCTAAATTTCACGCGATATTTCTTGCCCCTCTGTCCTCTTCTCTGACTCCTGTACTATTCCCATCGAGCACCTTAGTAGGAAAGTGAAAAAGCCCACAGCTGGGAGTAGGGAGAAAATCGTCATAACTAGTTTCATTTCATTTACAAGAGAATTAGTAATAATTGGTAAGCCTAGATACTGATGCACTTAATAAGAACTATTTTTATGTCGGATTTTAATAGAAATTAGGATTATGTAGTTTCTAACTATAATAAAAGACCTGTATACTATATTTATTTCATAAAATTCATCAAATATTTGGAAACTGTATTTAGGAAGGTCTTTTTAATTTAGTTGTTTTAACCCTCAGTTCTTTCTTTGTCCAAAGAGTTCTTATATATGTACTTACACGTGTAAGTTGGGGTGCATATGTGCAGGGGTATGCATCAGCAGTTGGGTGACTTCTGTTTTTGGAGCCGCAAGTGTGTGCATGATGATATGATTCAGGGGAAAACTAGCGTAAGATGAATTTGGTGTGAGTTTGGTCATATACTTTTTACTAGAAGAAAAATGCGATCCAGAAAGGTTCCATACAAATAATACGTTTTCAGTTGACTCACACTGCACATGCCAATCTACATGAAAAAGTTTAAAAATCGTCAAATAATAATGAGATTACCAATACCAAACATCTGCTACTACCGATGATTATTTTTTATATACTCTGCATTCTGAATATACCGATTTTCGATGCGATTGCCAATCGAGAATGCAGCAGCTACTGGAGATGTATTTTAAAACCTTCTTCTCCAAAACAATCTGTAAATTATTTTGCTAACAGATACTGTTTCCACGCCCAAACAATTACAAAAACAGCTTTGTTGTGACAGTCTTTCCCTAAATAATTCATTGTATTCGTTAGATATTAGTTATTAAACTATATATGTTTATCATTTTTTAAAGATCGTGAAATTGATTCAGAGAACCTAAAACAGTCACAAAATATCGTTTAGGAATATTCTGTTAATATTTATCTTCTCCTAAAGTTTAATTTACATGGGAGAGACTCCGAAATTACGAAAGATAATAATCTTCCATGATAAGCTACTAGTTTGTCTAAGGATATCAAAATATAAACGCTCTAATAAGACACCAGAACGCATTCAAGGAGCAGCAGTGGTTACTTTAAACTAAAATTCACTACGTTCATATTTTTTCTGAGATTAAAAACTACTTTCTAAATAAATAAAAATTGCTATTCTTTCATAACAATAATACTACATAGTAAATTTTAAAGTTACAAAAGAGAATAAATAAAATTTAGGAGTGTTTGTTTTTCCCATAGCATAAGAGGATAAGCTCGGTAAACATAATTAGCTGATCATAAAGTGACTAGAGAAACACTGTACTTTCCAAATAAAATTGCATTTACATTTCAAAGCCATTTGCGTCATTTTCTGGAAGCCACGCGTTTTAAGCGATTAGTGAATATGATCAAAAATAGAGAAAGGTGCGAAGATGAAATGAGGGAAGAGGAAATAAGTAGGACATAGATAGGTAGTGCGAAGAGCAGGAAAGAAGAATGTCGTTCTGCGAGATTCGAAGTAATAGGCGACTGGGTGGATATATATAATCTTTGAGCAGCGGGTGGGAAAATATATCATCCAACAGTAATTGTTTTATGAGATACTATTGTCGTAGAAAGAGTGCCTTTATATCGATTTGAATAACGTGTGCAGTAAAAATCAATGAATAAAATTCCTCCCAAGATGTTTCGCGAATAGGAAGAGAGAAGAAGTATTTCTTTCCCGTAGGCCCTCTTAAGAGAAATACCTCCACCGATCTGTCCGAAACGAACGCACGATTCGAGAAGCTTAATTCAAAAAGGCGTTTGGAAAAAATTTTTATTTTGCTCTTTTATTCGCACGTGTCCTGCCAATATGGGTATCGTTGTGAAAATCTGGTTTAAATTAATCTCATTCCAGAATGGCACTCCCCCACACTACATTATCCTCGTCTATGTACTACATCCTGCCTTATTATCCCTGATCTTACATTCTCCCCCTCTTTCTTTCCCCCTCTCCTTTCTCCTACTACTTTCTTCCCTACACTCATTTCTCCTCCTCCTTTCTCCCCTACACACCTTTCTTCTCCTCCTTTCTCCCCTTCAAGCCTTTCTTCTCCTCCTTTCCCCCATACACTCCTTTCTCCTACTACTTTCCCCCCTGCCCTCCTTTCTCGCCCTTCTGCTTTCACCCCCACCCACAGCGATGCTCTTTCACAGGTCGCGCGGGTCATGGGGCGCGTGGGCGTATGCGTGCACGGATATTTCGGCGTCGGTGGCACTGGCCGTGCGCCATTCGCCCCTTATTTTCCCTCGCTTCGAGGAGGAAGGGGGATGGACCGGTGAAGGCGTCTATTTCGAGTAAAAGGGGCGGAGGAGAAGGAATACTGTTTCTCGAGAGAGAGAGAGAGAGAGAGCCTCGCCCATCCTCTCTCTCTCTCTCGCTCAATGTCTCCCACGCCCTTCCCTTCATACCTTCTTCAAATGTTTTTATTCCACACCGTTTCATTACACATTTTCTTTTCGAGAAATGATACTCTATCTCTCTCTCCGAATCTATCCTCAGAATGTGAGATTTTAAACAGGAAAAGATAAATTCGGAGCTCGGTTGCATATTCACTATAACAAATGTATCAGAAAAATAATTTCAGAAGTGCATTAGACGGTAAAACGGAGCGTAAATGCTTTTATATATAGTATTTAATTAGTGCAATCGATTATGGAACGAGGAAAATGCTTGGGGGAAAACCTACTACAATAAAATCAAATTGTCAATCGATTTCACTTGTAAAAACATACCAAAATGCCTTTATCAATCCAAAAGTATTTTTAAACGAGAATTTAACCTACATAATGTATTCTGTTTCCAATGGTTTCCTTAGATAAAGCTTTCATCTTAGTTTATCCGCTGACCTCATTGGTTACGCAAGTATGGAACTGAGCCAAAAGAAGACGCTCTCACATAATATATTCCAAAATTATTCAGTTTCGTAAAGCATTTTGTTTCCATTTATCCATTATTAGCGGCGTGGTCGTCTGGACATTAATGAAATTACCTCGAGAAATAGATCTTTCAAAACATTAAATGCTTTCAAATGAAGAATTTCAAACATTCGTGTTACAAAACAACGCTACACAAAATATTATTAAATTAGAAATAAAAGAACACCAACTGCATTAAATAAAATCAAAATTAATAAATGTATGTCAAAAATAATAATTGTCGCTTGTATTTAAAGTTATAAATTCAAACAGCTTCAGCCAGTGTAAACATTTAAGTTTACAAATATATTCCTTGCCGTTGAATTGATAACGATCTTTAGGTTCTTATTTTTATGAAATAGATAGGTATTTTCCCCCAAAAATTGGGAAAACAGGGAAATCATCCCTTTATTGCAATAAAAAAGACACTCAAAGGAAGTGTGATGATTTGTTTTATAAACATACAAAAATAAAATGAATGAACGTTTGCTTGAAAATAAATGAGTAACGCGCATTTGTTGTGAGATATCGATGAATATTCAGGTTAATTTAGATGTTTAGAAATCTGTTGATTTACTTTTATGGAAATTTGGTAATATTTTATAAATCGGTGTACCTTAATAACGTTTTGCACTCGGCAAAATAGTTCACGTGACGAGCAAAAATGTAGCATATTTTTTAAGGACTAAAAATCATGCGAGGAATTCTCGTAGCAATTCTTCATATAAACATAATTAATTTACACGAATGAAGTCTTTTATTTCAATTAAAAAAGCAGCATTCTTCAACGTTTTCACCCTTTCTCAGCAGTTACAGACTCTTTCTTTCTCCTCATCCATTATCCTCACCCCTTCATCTAGTTTCACAATCATAAGTAATCATTCGTGTTTATCTGCTAATTATTAGAATGGGCCAAAGGAATTCGATGAAAATTAGCATGAGTAATTTCCTGGATTTTAAGCAGAGAATGGATCTTTTCCCCAGTTTAAACACTCTCTTGGCATTTCTTGCGAAATTAGTGAAAGAAACGAGAATACAGTTTTCATTTTTCAACTTGACATCGATATTTTAAAATGTACATTACTTCGATAATACTTCAAATAAAATTGATATTTTAGTCCTAATCGTAAATTTCAATCTTTAAGGCGCTAATTATCAGACCAGACGAGGTAGGCAAATATAGAAGGTAGTTTTGACGAACAGAAAATATTAGAAAATCCATCGATATACTGTGGAGACGTAAGGAACACTCCTTTTCTTGCAAAATGTAACAACTTTACGCACGTTAGCACATTTTGTTACATGTAGTATATAAAATTCATTCAAGTTTTCCTACATTAACTTGTATAAGTTTAAACTTATATCTAAAACACTTCAACTCTATATTTATACTATCGTTTAACGACCATTGCTGACGGCTGCTCTCTAGCCAAAATGCGCATCTCATTTTTTTCCATTCCTTCTCTCGTGAGAAGTGGTTTGTCTATTTGATCGAAGCCACTAGAGGCTGAAATCTGCGATATAAATTTCTAATACACTTGAACGCGATGAATTAATGAAATAAAATAATCAAGAGAAATTATTGGGGCATTGTAGGTTTCACTGCAGCCATAATATTGCAATCGCGCTTTTTCAACATCACAGCAGAAATGATTGTAATAAAAGCAATGCTGAAAATCATAAACACCTTCCAAATTGAATTAGCGAGATTAGATTATATTTTACATTGAGCGTACGACAGTTGTTCAAATAAACATTGCTGCAGAAGTTATCTGCACGATATATTGAAAGAATGTTTGTTGAGCGAGTTAAATAAAGTCAGAAAAGACCCTCGTTACACTAGCCACGGTCGTCAGTAAGAATTTCATCCTGACCGAAATGGGCAACTGAAATGAAAATTATAATAGTTGGTAAGGAACATTATGTCTAGTTTTATTTTTAGCGCAGCTTGACTGCCGTGGTCAATTTCACGTAGAAAAGTACGCAACGCTTTATCTTCGAATGTTACCTAAGCCCCAGTTGTTTTCACAATTTACTGTGCGTCGAGGTGGTTGATGGGTTCCTCAAAATGACGCCGTTGGAGTGCGTCCACTAGTCAAGACAAGAAGGTGCACGTGGCGGAACTGAATGACTAAAATAAAACTGGAGTTTATGTCTACGACTAAAGACAATTAAACCAAATAGGGAGCAAGAATAGATTCATTATTCTGGAATAATTTTATATGAAAAATCATACAGACGCGACGACGTTTAAAAATACACTGCTGCATGCGATCAAGGCTTTGCTCATCGACTATAGTTAATAAAGGAGGAGAACATGGATGCGAAGGACAATTTTCTTAGACTGGAAAATTGCGATGTTTGTGTATTCAGTGCTCCTCGTTTATGATGCCGTCTCTTATAGCGCGGATTCGCGTATACAGTCACTCCCCTAATATTCAACCATAAACATTTTTAAAATCTACTATAATAACGAAAGATCGATGTCAGTATTAATTCCTGTATTTTTTCTGTTGAAACAATCATAATGATTAAGTGAAAAAAGAAGTAACAAGTAGGGTGATATCCATGAATATGGATAAAATCAGCGCGCTATTTATTTTATATGTTGTTATATGCCGTGGGAGGCATTCTATGATCACCCGCGATATAACTGAGGACTCCGTCCCTTTGAAATAATGCAATATGTATATGCAGTTTTAAGGGCGTATTTTATATAGGTACATATGTATATGTACCCTCACTATGGCGTCATATACTATAATTCGGTCACAAGTGACATCGACGTGGAAATGTACGCTCAAATTTTCATATTTCTGATGAAATTTTCTCGGGTTTCTAGGTGTGCTGTAACCCGGCTAGAAACCCGAGAAAATTTCAGATCTTTCTTTCATATTTCGATTTTTCATACCTTCGGAGATATTAAAGAATATCTTTAATGGGCCCGTATCTAACCCTCTATATTTAAAAGCGTAAATCTAAAGAAAAACAATTGGCAGCAGCACAGAAATATACACTGCGTTTCAGCTCTCTATATTTTTTACGGTTTCGTCAAAATTTCAATTTAAGCAATTGCACAGACTGACAGACAGACGCCAAAGAGTATGTGTGTACAAAAATAACGCCCTTAAAACTGTATACATAGGTATACACAGTCCTCAGTTATGTCAAGTGGACGGAGTCCTCAGTTACTATATCGTGGGAGATCTTAGAATGCCTCCCACGAAATCCGTGGTATGACCGGAGAAATTCTAAACTTAAAAATCACAAAAACCATTAGAGAAATGTTTTTAAAATTAAGAAAATGAATAATGGCTAATCTTCCCAACAAACCATCTAGATAGATTTGATTTTTAGAATAAAAGACTCCACCAGAAATAACAATAGAATCAAAAGAAAATTTTCAAATATGAACTTTCGAATATCCAACAACATTATCCTAAAACTATAGTCATTTCGGAAAATGTGACAAATCGAAGCTAATAACTTTCCAAGAACCGCCATTGGGCAAAAGGTTTATTGAAATAGGTAAGAAGCAAGAAAATGAATTCACTCGGACAGACAGGCCAAAAGAAAGTCATGCAAAGCATTGGCATTAATTTTTGAAGGAATATACGATCAACTAATTTTCTCAGTTAACAATAAATCGCCATATTAAACGCACACCGCGGAGAATCGAATTCCTAATCGGAGTTCACTCTGGAGGATCGAATTTTCAAACGAAATATTTACATTTTAGATATTCCACGAATAAGGACATAAGGCGAGAAACGGCTGTCTAATGACTAGAGAAAAAAAAGCTTCCCGTGGATCTCCGCACGTATCACTCTCGGAACAAAGCCACGCTAAGCGTTTATAGGGGCGCCGCTATTAAAATCCCAGCCGCCCTTCCGAGAATATCGGTAGACTAGGTCTTTTTCGGCAAATCTCAAAGTGTTCAGGTTAGAAATTTCGCAGAGGCGGAGAAAGGAGAGACCCAGAGGCGTAGTAGAGGCCTCCCTGGCGACAGACGAACAAGTGGCGGAAGGGAGGCTGGAAGGGATTTCGAGGGATTCCAGACCCGAAAAATATGGCACGTGGGCGGAGGAGGAATAGACTCCAGGCCACGGAGAGGAGAGGCGAAAGTGGGGAAGAAAGGGCGTGTGGAGGAGGAATAGACTCCAGGCCACGGAGAGGAGAGGTGGGCGAGGCGAAAGTGGGGAAGAAAGGGCGTGTGGAGGAGGAATAGACTCCAGGCTACCGAGAAGAGAGGTGGGTGAGGCGAAAGTGGAAGGGGCACGGGAGAGGAGGGGTAGTGCTCTCGGTGGAAGTGAGGGTCGGCAGTGGAAGGGGAGGGGGAAGAGGTGGGGAAGCAAATCCGCGCTTTTCCTCCGGGAGCGCATCATTTCTCCAGTCGACCAGGAGACGCAGGCCAAGGTGGAAGGTCTGGTGAAATTAAAAGCTAGAAATCGAAGGAGGAAGCGTTTTTTGTTCGCTGAAAAAAGTGGAAATCCGGAGGAAATTTGGTTCCGTTGGTCGATGTCCGCGTCTGGACTTTAGAACCGGAAAAAAGTGAAAGAGAGAGAATGTCGACGCTGACGGTGAAACCGAGGTGTCCAATAGTGACGGCTAGAGGTCCCGCAGAACTGGATGAGACCACTTTGTTATGGGTGAGAGACTGCTGGTCAGGTAGTTGCTTAGTGGTAACCTACAGCAAAGAGTTGATTAGCTCACTTAGGCGGTCACCGTTTCTTTCTTCTTGAAAGTCAACGCCAACACTTTGGCTCCATGTTAGAGAAAGTTAAATGTAATACCCTAAAACGGTGGTGCCCAACCTACGGCCCGCGGGCCGGATGTGGCCCGCGAAGGATTTTTGTGTTGTACGCAATGTCACGATGAAAAAGCAATTCGAAAAATTTAACACACACATTTATATATTTTTATGAAAATTTTGCTAACAAAACTTTTAATATCGGAATTTATACCATAAAAACCTCATTTAGACTATATTTTCACTTAAATGGCACCTCAGAATATATAGATACTTCCGATTTAAACTCTAATCCGGCCCGCGGAAGAATTGGCAACTACCAATGCGGCCCGCCGAAGGATTCACAATCACCGATGTGGCCCGCCATGTAGAAAAGGTTGGGTACTACTGCTCTAGAATATATTTTTATTCTTCGTGTTTGCAGTGGATGTTAAAGTTTTTACTAACTTTAACTTCGTATTTTCCAGGAGAGAGCTATTGAGCATTTGACGCGTCTTCGGTATTACTAGAAGTTTTATTTTATCGCTAACGGGATGATATTTTTCGTATATTCCTCACTAGAATTCCTCTTCTTTCGCTCTTGTTTATCATGGACAGAGGCCATCGCACTTTGGATGCGTAGCTCGAACGGCCGCGTGCCCTTCGTACAATGTAAACTTGGGAAATTAGCTTCTAAGTAGCTCTCGAGTCGTAACTAGCGCGCCAAAGTCGTAATCTATTGCGTAATCATTGATGACGATAATAAAATAAGTGTTTTAGCGTGGATGTTCATTTATTCGAAAGCGAAGTGTCGTTTCAGGTTTACCGTAATACGTTGTGAAATACTCACCTACCTATTCTAACAAAACCCTTTTTTCGTGTTATTAATTAATCTTTTATATAGACAGAGCCTTATATAAATGGCGCAAAATTAGAAGGAAAGAACCGCCTTACTTAAGTTTTATTCATTTTTCAAATCAGCGTAAATTATACCAACAGCAGAAAAAATACAAGTGCCGTGGAATTTTAGAATGTTTTTCGCCCAGCATTTGTCTATTTACAACGAAATCAAGTTATACGTACTTAATACAATTCGCACCATATGAATCGGCAGTTTTTGATACACTTATGTCAAATAAAAAGAAACAATATATTTAATTGTGTCTCTTATATTTTTTATTACTTATATGGTTTAGCTATTAGCTTTTCCCACCATCAATCAGTATTACGTTTATTTCAATAGATATAAATACTTGTTATAAAATATTCATTGGTAAAAGCATAAGCAATGATCTGAGGAGCAAAATAATTGGAAAAGTATCTTAAGAGACAGAGGCAGAGATATCTACCTGAAAAATCAAAGACTGCGAATGAAAAATTCTCTGTCAGCTATCGTTGTTTACATTTCCGAGACAGAAGCAACATGGAATGATATTTTGAGTAAGCGCGGATATAAAAAATTGCCTGTCAAAATTCGTTTCATGAAATACTTTTAGCTTTCGTCTATGATGAAAATGAAAGGATGTTCAGTTGTACGACGGGTGAGGATTATATCTAATGAGGTCGAATAACAACGGCGCAATGAGGATATTTGAGGACACGTTCGGTTATACACCACCTTTCGCCTTATAACTGATTAAACATTTGAAATCGCTTCATTCGCCGCGTATTTTGATTTAGCTTCCCCTCTGGTTGCCGCTTGTGCTTCGTGCTCACATAATCAAAAGCCGTTTTTGCACCGCATTCGAGCGCAAGGCTGTGGCATCGATGTAAACATTAGAACGTTTTGCGTGCGATCAGCGATAACGCAATGATATTTTCACACGACGAATTAGTACCAGTAGGAAATGATTTTTCAATTAGTATAATGGTCATGAAAATAAATCATTCACAAAGCAAATACTTTCGAGATATTTCTTAACTGGGGTGCTAACCGCTTTAATTAATCAGTAACTCAATATCTTAATCAGAAACGAGTTCGAACGACCATGGAAATATTCAGCATGTAAATGAAATATTCATCTGAACGGATAATTAATTTCTCTTAGATTTTAGACAATTTTGGTGACGTATTATATAAACAAATTCTATATTTTTCTTCTTTTTCGCATAATTAAGTAATGACTTCTTTCAAAAAGTAAAAGTAAACAAATGACTTTTTTTAATTACGAAGAAAACGTTCTTTTTTCATCTAACAGTTAGCAAATATCAACATTACTAGTGAAAAGTTTTTAAATTAACCCATAATAAACGTCCGTCAAGTACTAATTTTTCAAATGTCGATGGAATAAAGATGACAACAACATTTCAACTCGGTGAGAGAAACTAATTGTTCATTCACACCTTATTTTTATATAACCTCTTAATTATATATTTTTCCTTTATTCACACGATGGAATAAATATTTTGCACACAAACTGCTTTAAAAATTAACCCAGCGCACATCCAAGAACATTTTGTTTGTTTCGGCAATGTTTTTTCAAAGCGATTCATAGATCGTATCTGTGGACATTATGAACGAAAGGATCTTTCACGCTAAAGGCGATGAGTTTACAACTAATGTCATTGGGTAAATATAATTATTCCGTGCGACTACATCTCGGACGATAAAATGGCTAACCATTGACAGCTACAACATCCATGAAACGATTGGAAAAACCAGATGGAGAAAAACTATCGATGATTTTATAAGGAAGTATGCTATTAATTTAGAAACAAGGACATGTTGATCGTCACTGAGGAAGAAGTTGATTTGTAACCGCAAATTGCATCTATTTTATAAGTCGTTTTTTTATTTTGGAGGGACGTACATCATCAGTTGATATCCTCACATAAGCTGAGCTTAATAAAAAAATCCTCGTTTCAAATGAAGTCTGGCATTTAATCCAGTTTTCCGATAATCCTTCAACTTTTTGTTCACGGAAATTATTTTCATAGATATTTACACGACTGGTTTGTCTTATTTAATTTATAGCAGTAATGCTGAGTTACTGTTTCACTTAAACTGTCTTTAATTGGAAAACTTCATCCGATGAAAAAACACCAACATGAGGTATCTGTGGAAGGGAATATAAAATTTTTACAATAATCACAACAATGAAATTATTCAATAAACCTCACAAATGGAATAAAAATAATGAATAATTTTATCGTACCGTTGAACTATTTCAATTTCCAGTGGCATATTTAGACAAGGCATACAAATGTTAATAAAAAGCGGATTATTTTTAGGCCATTTACAAACAAGTTCAGTCATAAAACCGTATGTTTGAATCGAGCCGCGCGAAAAGAAACACCAACGGATAAAAATACCCGCTCACTTCCGTGAAAAAATACTTCAATATATATAGCCTCAGTTACCGCAGCGAAAACTTTCGTAAACACTGTGCATTCTTACGCAATGGAATACTTATTTCGGAGACTTCGATAAAACTGACTTTATTTCGAACATAACCAAGAGCCTGCTGATATGATTTACTATTTACAACACTATTTCTTTATTTTAAAACGCTATCAAAATGATGCGATTATTGTACTGCTCCATAGGAATTTAAAAATCGGCAAGGAATGGAGTGTGAAAAATATTTTTACAGTTGAAAAGAGTTCTCATTTTATGTTTTCTAATGTAATTATTCTGACTAATTACTTAATAGTCCCAGTGTAAATTATTTGGATACTGTTTCAGTCCGCCACGATCGAAATCTTTACCTGGGGGAAATTGCCAAATAATGAGGTGTGTCGGACTTTGCCTGTGGGTAATTCAGGACACGAAAATCTCATACAACTCAGTTTATTTATGAATGCTTTAGCTCTTTGGTGAATTTTTAAACAAATATCGTACGGGTAAATGTGAAACATTCCGTTTAGGCACCAAGTGCCACATAAGTAGCAGGAATCTGTCGGTCACTAATAATTCTTCCGGAGAATAAGAGACAACCAGTTCTTCTCAAGATCCGAAAAATAAGCTTACATTTAAGACTGAACCGAAAGCCAGCGAAATTGCATTATCTTCTTTGGAAAAAGTTTTCAATGAATAATTGTTACTATGGATTAATTCCGCGTACTTCCACTAACGGGTCACGGGGACATTCGCCATCGCCTTGGAAATCGCTCGGACTGACGAACGGAGGGCCAATCTCGCTATAATGTGTTAACGACTGTTTTACGCGTTATTGGGGGCGGAGGCAGCCGTGGAGGTAAAAGGGGCGAAGGCGATGGCACCCAGATGTAAATAAAATAATAACACAGGCGGCGCTACTTACAACCCTCTCCCACCACCCCACTTCGCCCCCCCCTCCCCCCCTCTCCCTCCCGGCTCCATCTTCGTCGGTCAGAGGGGTCGCCGGAAATAGATTCCCGAAGCCGCACCCACCCACCCACTGCTGCCTCCGATGACGTCACACCTCCCTTATAAGCATGGTGAGAGAGGGGGTCTAGTGTTACATTGGCATGAGTTTGGCGGGGAATCTGGAGTTTTTGGATGGACAGAGGGGCGCGTGGGTGGGTTTGTGTTCGGTGAAGCGGTATACACCAGAAGATGGGTAAATTGGAAGACCTTTGGATTGGGTGACCGTACGTGATTCGACTCCAGCCACTGTCAAAAGTAAATAAGTGCACCTTCTATGATTAAAGGATTTTTTTATATCGTTAATTTAAAAAAATGCTACTATTACGAATCTTCTCGTCGAGCATTAAGCTTTACAGTCAATAATCATCGTCATCATAAGTAGTCCGTCCGTTGACAGGTCCGTGATTATTCATGGTTAAACTTGGTTCTCCATATACTCCTATTTTCCGCAGTTTTCTTCATGTCTCGATAGCTCTCTTTCCCTTTCAAGTCGTCTACCAGCTGAAACCTTTTCCTACCTCTTTCTCTTTTTCCATCCAGTTTTCCTTCTAGCACTTCTTTAATCGTGCACTCTCTCCTCAGGTAATGCCCAATCCAGTTCGCCTTCCTCTTTCTGATAGTCTGTATAATCGTTCGCTTCTCTCCTATTCTTCGTAGTATTTCCTCAATTTTCACCCTATCCGTCCATTTTATCTTCAGCATTCTTCTCCATGTCCACATTTCGAAGCTTTCCAAGTATTTAATATCATTTTTCCTTAGCGTCCATGTTTCTGCTCCGTACAAAGCTATACTCCATACATAGCATTTTATCAACCTCTTTCGGATTTCCTGCTTTATATTTCCCGTTAGCAGGAGTTTCTTTCTTCTGAAAGCGACTTTTGCTTTTGTTATTCTAGTCCTGATTTCATCGGTACATTTTGCTTCTCTCGTTATGATGCTTCCTAGGTATTTAAAATCTGAAACTTTTTCTGTTGGCTTTCCTCCAATACTTACGTTCAAATTTTCTTCTTCTTTACTTGATATTCGCATGACCTTGGAATTTTCTGTATTTATTTCTATACCGTATTTTCTACCAGTTATCACTAGTCTATTTATCATTTTCTGGATTTCCTTTTCCTTTCTTGCTAGAAGTACTTGATCATCCGCCTATTTCACTGTTCTTAGAAACTTAAATTCGATCGAATAAATACCTCGAACTAAATTTTGCTTTACGATATATCTTTAAAACGCAGTGCGTAACACTAAAGTGTCTGTTAAATGATTTGTCGATGGATGGTAAAGCAATTCATAGCGAACGTATCCCAAAATGATAGCATTCGGAGAAAACATTTCCGTTGAGAATGAAATTTCAAAAGTTTTGACAAACTAAAATCTTAAGTTCAAGAGTTATTCGTCTTTTAAGATGTCTTTAAACATTACGCTAATGCGTGAAGAGTGAGAACTGACCCACATTATTATTTCGTATGCGTTCTTTACCATATATTTGCTATGACGAGGAAAACAACACTTTTATAGTACAGTGACACGTCAAATAAAATCCCGAAAACTATTACAGAGAATCTTTACAAATATCCTAGAGACGAAATCATTCCATAACATTTCAAAATAATGCAATATCATTTGAACAATAAAATCGAAAAGGCATTCTCGTCATCAGAGGAATTTTTCTGGCCTCTTTTGCAAATTTGTTACATAATCTCGTAATTTCCTTCGATGAAGAACTAAAATATAATTTAAAATAGCCCATAATGGATATTGTCCACGATCTCTTCCTTCTCCATCTCTCGAACGCGATTCGCTCCGCGTTTTGGATCTCTCGTAGTTTCTCTGCGACTTCGCTTGCGGTCTTTGAGGATAAAACGGTGCCCAGAAGGGTGGGTGTGAGAGGGGGAGGAATGGAAGGGGGGGAGGGGGGGAGGAATGGAAGGGGGAGGGGGGGAGGAATGGCAGGGGGAGGAGGGGAGAGATTCCCCGCGTGGGAGGCATAGGTGGAGCAACTGGAGACGCTCTCTCGCTACATAACTCTGTACGACGAAGTGTTTCGGCCAAGCGGCGAGTATCGCATTACTTATAGCGTAGTTCAAATAAGAGTAAAGGATCGGAGTGCGTTTTATTCTGTATATTTCGAAATGTCGTTCGTCGCGAGATAAATGCCACGCGCTTTGGGTTTCTCCACCGATGAGAAGCCATTAAGGGACTGCTTCGGGAATAACGCTCGTCTTACTAACGACAAATGCCTATCTTTAAAGGGAAATGCTGCGAATTGAACTGAAAATTGATCCGTCTAAAGAAAAGGTATATTAAGATTCTGTTTAAATTAATTTCAGTTCTATAAATATATGTACTTTGACATATTCCTATTTATTCCTGGGCTTTTGAAATCTTGAATATTTTCAATTACAAGAAAGTTCAGTTTTTTTTAGGATAAATTGTCTGAAACCGCGGCATTACCTTCCGGAACCGATTTCATTTCCGCTGTATTTTTTTCCGCGTTCCCATTTCCTTCACATTTCCCTCCTACTTTGCCCATCACTTTTCCCTCCCCCTCTTGTCCCTTCCTCTCTCGGAGAGGAGTATCTTCATTTCTTCTCTCTTCTCCACGTTAGTCCAAGTCTTTCCTAATGCCATTCTATTAGCTAAGAGTCCAAAAAAAAGGTTACCACCAAAAAACTAAAAAGCGGGCAAAAGCGACAATTTATCATATATGTATCTAGTCCAGTGGTTCTCAGCCGGGGTGACATGACACCCAAGAGTGACGCGAGGGTTATTGAGGGGTGACGCGAATATTTGATAAATTCACAGTGTATCATATTCTGGCTTATAAAAATAAAACCAGAAGAATAAGCACGCCTGCTTATTTAAATTCCATTATTTTTTCTTTATGTGGTACGGAAAGCCCAGTTTATCTCTAGAGGTGACTTGAAGGTAATGGAACTGGAAACGGGGTGACGCATGACTGAACATGCGGTGACGCAGACAAAAAAAGGTTGAGAACCACTGATCTAATCCTTCAGTCAGTTAGCTTGAATTGATATATTACGTAAGGAGAGGTTTGAAAGAAATCTTATAGCGAAATGAACTTTAACGAATTCTTTAAAATACAACATTCCACATTAAAAGATTTAAGTAAGCATTCGATTTACTTAAAATTGTGATTATGGCATTGAAATGTCACGCAATTTAAAAAATACCGTTGTTCGATTAATATCAGTTTTTATTTTTTCATAGCGTAACAATCACTGTTGTATGAAAATTTTTTATTCGTTTAGCTAAATTTCATGTGAGTTATAATAGAAAACTTGATTTATCGGTAAACTTAGCCTTATTTCCTCATTAATGGCTGTTACGTTTAGACTTTTTCGGTTAATCGCTTCAATATTTTCTTATTAAAGGAATTTCCCAATAATTTGTTAGCGAGACTGGAAAAAGTCAAACACTAGATACTGGAGACAATAAATCGTACAGTTTAAAGATTTCTTTACAAAAAAAGCATTTAAATAGCTTCTCTCCTGAATAATGAATTTAAAGCATGATAGTATAAAAATATATGAAAATTTTATTCGATAAATATAAGTAAGATTTATAACTAAAATCGAAAGATATTTAACACAATCTTTAGCTCTGTCGCGTATTCCATTAGGCCAAAAAATAGGTCATAATAAATACCCATCTTGTTTTTCATAAGAAATTAATTGTTTCTAACGAAACATTACTAATATCAAATGAGAGATACCACTCCAGCACAGTTTTCAGCTCACTACGCAGGATCGAAAGTCAGGAACAGCATCCCAGGGTGTCATCGCCGAATACGTGCTCTCTCTCTCTCTATCTCCTTCGCCCTTCCCTCCTCTGATGATTTTCGCCCCTAAGCTGCCCCTCCTATCTTGCCCATCCTCCCCCTTCCCCTCCCCTCACTCTCTCTACACCGAACCGTCTTATTTTAGAACCTTCTCATCTGCTTCGCAAAGCACGTCTCCTTCTTCAAACTTCGGCAGCTGCGGCTCAGTCCATTGAAATATTTGGGAATTCGGGGGAACGATGTAGAAGGGATCCTACTTTGTCATTCGAAAGGGAACGAATTCACTTTTCACTCTTTCGAATGTCTGGTGTTTTTCCGGAGTCATCAGATGAATTATCAGAGGGTGAAAACGACTAGTTTAAAAAAATCTAATGAACGTATTTGGTTTGATATGGAGCTTTTGAACTATGATAAATTAATATTCATGCAACAAGGTTTAAGTTTTGAGATATAAGATAGATTTTGCTACAAAAGATAATATTTTCTCATTATTAGTCTCATCGAACACTTTGGAGTTACTTAAACCAAAAATGCAAGAAAATTTTTGCGGTGAGAATATAAGTAAGATGATCTTAAAAATATACAGTAAAAACCGCTTGATGTGGCCCCCAATTGGCTTCTTGTAATTGTTAACATCAAGCGACTTATAAAAATAAAAGTCAGTATTGCTTTGGTATTCCGCGATTGATGACAATAACCTACTGATAACGACAATCAGTGTTTATAACAATCTGCAACAACTAAATTTCATTTGTCATTATTTATTCTGGTTCAATATATGAATGTATTACATAAGTAATAACCGCGAGTAAAATTGTTATTATGTACTTGTAATTTGCGGACAATTTTTTAATTTACTAAAGTGAAAGCTTTCCATTTGGTTTAGAAATTAAAGAATTGAAAATTACCACGGAAAACAAATCAACACCTCAAAGTATTCTGAAAGGGATCTGTCGTGAGAAGAAAGACCACTATATCACAAAAGTATCAAGAAGTATATTTCATGAGAGCAGCAACGGTAAAAAAGATGGCTATTAAATACGTATGCTTTTCCATAAATTATCGAATTAAATATGATTTAATATATTACCTAATCACCTTTTCCTGTGTTTTAAGTATTGGAAATAATTATGCAGAAAATAACTGTCATTATTTAGGAATTTGACATCGAAAAATTACAATTAAATCAAACAGGTCAATAGGTTAATAAAAATAAAGTAAATAAGTTACTAAAGTAAGGATTTGAGGCTACATTTTTAAATAAGGGGCACTGAAATAAAATTACAAATTTATGATACAGTGATTTTGCATACACAACATCTTTTAAAATAATTAACAGATTTTGTTTTTAGCTAGAGAGTATGATCCTCTTTAAATAATACACCATTCCATCGTAAAATAAATAAGCTAAAGATTAAACAACGGCAGAAAAATTAAAAGCAAATTAAAGTATTCCAATTTGCATTAAAATAATCCTGATATTCCGTTTCATACGTATGACATTCTGCGCACTTTACCAAAAATTCAGGAGCTCTTACCCTCATACTTATGTATGTCAACAAGCCTTTTGTTTTCAAATTTCTCAATCCTACTTATTGCTGCGCGATAAAAAACATAACCCTTTGTCACCTGTGTCTAACTAAGAATATATTAATTTTTTTCTTAAATGAGGAGAAATTCCACCGCGAGGACCAAAAAAAAAAACATGAACCCATTCATATTTTTCAATTAAACTAAGATGACCGCAATAGAGGACGCCCTCTCCGGGGAATCCTTCGACCATCTGAGTCCTCCCCCCCGGACACTCCTCACCTTTGCCCCCGGCGTTCCAAAGGTTTTCTCTTCCCTCTCTCGCACCCTCCCCCGGCAGCGCCGCTCGCACATCTTTCGTGATCCAAAAATAGACGACCTAGTGAGCATGAGGAGAACGCCATGGGAACAAAACGCGGCAGGGTGCCATCCGTGGTTGCGAAACGGATTTCATCAGTCGAGAATAACCGCACAAAAGCCGCATTAAAAATTCCCTCTTTATGTCCTCTGGAGTGATTTTAATTTTCAAAAATACCACCGAAGTGATGCGGGAAGCGTTGTGAAAAGTAAGAACCCGCTCGCGGAGAATTTACCGAAAACTAAGTGCAATTGTCGAGCTCCCATTCAAAAAACGGAAATTCATTCTTTTGGAGAATGGGAAAGCACTCACGAAGGCTTCGAATCGGTCGAAGAAGAGGAATGCCTCAAATTACAGAAGAATTTTCGAGTTGTGAAACGAATAGTTCTTTTCGACTGCAGAAACCGAAGCGGCGGCTGCGGCTTGCCAAAAGGAGAGGCCGCATCGTGACACGATCCGCGCCTCTCCGGTATGGAGAACGATGACCAGATGAAACGCGGAAAGAAAGTGGAGGAATGGGAGGGGAGAGATAGGGAGTGGGAGTGGGGAAATGGAAGGGGGGAAATGGGAGGAGGAAGAATGGAAAAGGGATTAATCCGAGGGATTTACTTTCGATCGAGACATGAACTCGAATGCGATAAGGAAGGCAGCCACTAAAGAGAACAAATAGTTCGATGAAATTTCTCGTTTTGTTAGAACTGTTTTCCGCGTAAACGACCAAGAACCTCGACTATCTCTTGATCGAAACCGTTGCGATATTGCAACAATGTCGTAATTACGGATATTTCTTCACGTAAACCCGGCGAATGTTATCGTGTTTTCGCAGGCGAGACATATTTTGGACAAATGGTACGTGTTTTATGTCTGTTTGCCACTGATATTGGCGCTGGAAAAGGAAACGGCGAATTAATCGCTCCCGGCGTTCACATTTTATACGAATCTCAACAGAAGCAACGGAGAAAACCAAAATTATTAATTTCATTCAACTTTAAAATTTACATCGCCACACGTCAGTTTGATGCACTATTCCTCTTGTCATAGTAAACCGTTTGTTCTTTTTGGACTATTTAATCCGTTTACTCAGTTATGCTGACATCAGAATAAACCCCTTTTCTGGCGCATTCGAGATAATATGGCATTCCATTCGTATATACAAATCAGATCCATCGAAAATAAAGAAATCGCTAACGAAGAAGACAGTTATTTACTTATAAGCCCCCAAGGAAGCAAGTATGTGAAAAATTAGCCAAGTGGCGAAAACCAGGAAACATATTTTTTAAATCTTAACTTCCTACATTTACACGAAAGAAAGACTTATTTGTTATGAAACGCAAAGCCTAAAAAAGATAACCGAGTAGTTATTGCAGCAAACTGAACGTTAAATATGTACAAACTAGAATAATTAGCTCTAAGAAATGAAGTGTAGGGATGGGCGATGTCTTGGTCAGTAATCCAAAGATGATAAATCATCGAAGCATTAAATATTGTATTATATTTCAAGTAACATTTTCATTCCTACCATGACTTTATAATATAAGTTATTTTTTCCATTCGATTGTAAATAATATTCACTGAACAGCATCATTAAGCATCAATATCCAATCACGATTCAACTGATCTAACTCCTTTCTGCATTTAAGGAATTTTTGTTGTGTCTATAGAATATACCCCCTATTTACTCTTCTAATTATCACAATTTTGTCTTAAGATTTGTTTACTCTAGAAAAAGGGTGAAGCAAATGAGTGGTTCGATATGGCAATTGTCAGTTGGTATTTTGTCAACGTACAAAATAGCATATAATAACGCTATGTTATTATAACGAAACTCTACCATGTCTTCGACTGAGTCACGCATGCTCCTGTTCTGGGTCTCGATTTCCCCTCACAATCAACTGAATCCTATTGCTGGAACACTTTCTCCTACAAACAAGAGGGCATAATGAACACGCAAGTTCTATAAGTCACTCAAATACACAAAATCCATAGGTACAAAACATGTTCAGTGTACGGAGTAGCATTATAAAGGTTCTTATTCTGTTCGTCTTTTTCCGCCTAAAGTTCGAAATCGCTCAATTTAAACGTTTAATTCACACAGTTTGAGGAAATCTAGCCATTTTAAGGGGATGTTGCCTTGCCTGCTAATTCCATTGTTAGACATGGATATCATATTGTTATTTCAATCCTTACGGATGTAAACGTGTTTTGATTGCTTTTAATACGAGAGAGGGAGGGAGGGGGGGTGAGAGAGGGAAGGAGAGGGGGAGAAGGGAAGAGTGGGAGAGGGGGAATGAAGGCAAGGGAAATGACTTTCAATACAGTTAATGTTTCTGATGCTAATTTGACCTCCATAAATAACTTGAACGATCGAATCTTTACTCCCGTTGATATTTCAACGGGTATTGCACTGGTTACTTAATAAACGGCTGAACTATTTCAAAATAGGAATCTTGACCCATGTGGACTCTTGCCCCGTGTTACCCTATAGGATGAAATAGGAAATTTTCTTTTGAAATGAAGAATTTGCATGAACCTATTGATGTGAACTCAATTGCATGATCTTTGGTGAAATGATGTCTTTGAGATGAATTTTTCACCTCATATGTCTACATTTCTATTTAACCATGCAACCCACCAAAATGATGAGTTTCAGGGAACCAAGCTATAAAAATTTCCAGAGTGAAAATAGTGGATAATGGGAGGTTACTTTTGTACTTGTGTTATCTCTTATATAAAAATCCTTATGGCAATATATTTAATAAGATACGGAAGACCAATTTTCCTCCTGTTTGTTACGCATTGTTTTTACACATAAAATAGCCCAAATGATTTTATAGTACATTTTGTTTAAAGTATAATGAATAACTATAATAAATGCTTTAAATTTGTTTTCATTGTGCTCATATTATTGGATTAATAAAGTTTATAAGATTAAATTTAAAATTTAAAAGAATTTCTTAGTTTAATTTTTAAAATAATTACCAGTAATAGAAATAAAAACAGCTGAAACAGCAAAAACATCGCAAAATAACTAATTGACCTTAAAAGCTCTTTTTACATTCTGGCCTCGTTTGACTTATCCTGTCACGGAAGCATCAAGAACGCGTCTTGAAATTAACTATTCTAAACAATGGATATTTGGATCAGATTTAAGCAACACAAAAGAAACCGCAAAATAGTGACCACTGAATACCTAAACGTATATCCAATAATGTAAGACTAACGACCCTTTACATACTTGCGAAATATTTTTTTTTAATTAGTGATTTACGCAGTGTTATTATACCCGAAGAAAAATTATTCCTCGGGATTATTGATTTAAAATATATTCCTGTTATATATTTCGTAACTTGCATCAGAGGCGTTCAACATTTCACGTGCCCCTTTTTGAAGACGAATGACTGGTTAAGGCCCATCAAATCTTAAATTGGCATTAAAGAAATTGGTTAAATTAACATTAATAACGTTAAAATCGTAACTATTTTGCTCAAATAATATGATGTTATACTTTTAACTCCGTCTATTTATCCAACACGATCAAAATGGCTTCGCGAGTCCTCTAGGTGAAGTAAATGAACACCGTTCCGAAGGAGTACGCAAATATTATAAAGGCACCATTTCAAATTTACATCTGTTTAACATAAGACGTATTGTGAAGCTTGCCATACTTACACATTCACCAATTCCGAACTGGAAGTCGTTTATAAATTCCATAGAATGGAGAATAAAATATATTTTATGATATTTTCGCGTACCCTTTCAATATTCCTGGTATTATCGGTAGAGTATTTCTGGAGTCACGTAATCGCACGGATGAAAGGCAAAATGATGGAATTAAAATGGATAACTCAACTGAAATTCCACATGAGACGCTGCAATCGGCTACACGGATAGAATGCTTATATCACACGGGCTCAAACTATGTAATTCTTTGAATTCCTAACTATGAAAACAAAAAATCCTATGGGCTAAAGATCACTTTTCGTTAGAATAGGATATATGGCTGAAAGGTTTTTCTTCGAATTAACATCACAATTCAAAGCGTATCTTTTGCCTAAAGCGTACGCTATAAGAAAACTTTTCGTGAGCCCACTAAAGAGCTTTCATGTAGTAAGACTTGTAGGATGACGAGTCTTCACCCACATTTCTAACTAAAGAAAACGCAAAATATTTAATCCCACCTATCATGTAATCAAAATCCATTCCCCCCAAATAGTTAAAGCTCTTTTACTCCTTACTCCATTGCAATCGCTAACGGTGTTTTGTTCTCTTTTCAGCCTTACCGCACCACTCCACTGGTGCTCCCTGGAGCCAAGACGAAGAAGGACGTGGCGCCAACCACATCCTCCTATTTGCGCCACCATCCCAATCCGATGTTTCGCGCACCACCCTCGCACTTCGACAGCGATGCCATGATGAAGCAGAAGGTGATAGAGAGCGAATCCACGGAATATCACGAGAGCATCTATCGGGGAAATCCTTATTAGAACCCCGATATTAACAGTCGTATTGATCGCCTTTTTTTCTACATCTGACTTCCTGGAGTGTCATAGATTTGTGTAGCAAACGACATCTTTTAATGCAGAAGTACCAGGAAAACGTCACACGTGTAGGAATTTAGAGGAAAATCCAACTTATTAGGGACTCCGATGTCTTCACGAGTTATTGCACAATATTGCCTCGGTAACTGCAAATGGGGAGTTTCTTCGTTAATTACCGACAGGAAAATACGAAAAATCTCCTACGGAGTAACAAGAGGAAATTTTTAGATATGTCACCCGATTCTCTTTCGACGAATGCAACTTTTTTTTCGCTCGTCCCGAAAACAAACGCGCCCGATTGGAACACGATCTCACAAAATGCGTCCTCGCAACCATTCTTTCGAAGCGAGGGAAGTTCCGTCGCAAGTTGGAGCGACGCAAGAGATTGCGGTGTAAAGGCGAAATGGTCGATTCGCATCGAGATCGGGTTTGAATTTCGGCAGCGGAAGAAGCTTCGAAGTTTTAGGATGTGATAAAAATAAGTGCGTACGAGGAAGGCGTTTATAATTATTAGAGGCGGTTGCCAGAGAAAGAGGGGTCAACGAACTCTAAATGCTACGACCTCTTCCAAATCCTTTTTCCCCCCTCAGTTGAGACTGAAATATCTCCTTTTTGATGCCAGTCATTTCATCGTGCGATTCGTTTACGGCGGTGCAATTTCCAGCGAGTATCCTTAAGGAATTTGAGGTTATTTAAAGTTGACATCTACCGAAAAACGAGTCGGTGATATTATTATAGCCAAATAGAATGTCTGCAGCGATAAAGATAGAGTGATCCAAACTGTGATTTTATAGGGTTGCCAACATAATTAAATCTTTAAATCTTCATCTGGCATTACTATTTGATTCATGTGATCAGTTATACTATATGTTGGATAAAAATTTGCAGATGTTCAAATCACGACCAATTAAAACCCTTAAAAAATGGATATATTCTTAAAACTAAAAATGTTAACTTGAAATCTGAATCACTACATATTTTCATTGCATATATGAGGCTAGATTCACAATTTAACTCATTGAAAAATAATTACCTTTCTTTCTTTAATTGAACAAGTACTCTTTAAGTTCCATTAGTCCAGACTGTCATCAGAGAAAAGCAACAGAGTTGTGTGAGAAGAAGCATACTTAAACAAAATATCAGCTAAATGTCATATATAGGCAGTTGCACAGTTACTGTTATTCGCCTCCTTAGTACCTACTAAATATTTAAAACACTATAATTAAAATATAAATATTAATGTTGTGCTGATTTTACAGGTCATGCATATTAAGATTTTTTTGTCCCTATAATTAAATTATTAGTGAAACTTTTCGTCAATAATGATTGAAAGATGCCAATCAATCAGAATCATATTATATATGTTTCCACTTCCATTGATGACTCCTATCAAGTTGTAAATGTATTCGCATTATGTTTTTCTATATGTGGATTGATGTTCTATATTTCCTTTTATTTTTCGTTTCGTTAGCAGGAAATGTGAAATTAACAGTGTTATAAACCACAAGTTTCATAAGCATATCAATTAAAAATAAGATTAGGAACGTGTCTACATCTATTTAATTGTTCAAAAGCTCTGTTAACATTTATTTTATGTATTTTTTCATTGGAAATCTTTTCTTGTTGAATCGACCTGCAAAAAAAGTTTGAAATAATGCAATAATAAATTTTACCCTCACAAAACAATTCAGTAAAAGTTTATAAGATATTTTTATTAATATATTTTTCAGGTTGCTGGCAGTGTTATAGAGAGGGTTGCTGGACAAGAAGTCAATGGAGCTAAGGCAAGTGAGATCTTATCACGATTTCAGATACCTCTGACTAAACTAGATTGTTTTATTTTTGTATTTTTGGAGAAACCTGCAGATTAAGCGATAGTGATAGTTCTGCACTTTTCTTTTTAAAATAATATCTTAAGAAGTCACACTTTAATTAATATTGGATAGTAAGAACTTTGAACCTGTTGAGTCAACCAAATGGGTCAACCAGGTAGTATTACAAAATAATTGTCCAGTGAATGGATAATCAGTAGATGTAATTTTGGAAATTTTTTTAGAAATAAGAATAATTTGTTAGGAAATAGTTTTGGACATTAGTTTGTCTAACTCATATACAAGGATCCAGATTATAATGCTTCAAAATATTATGAAGTAGCTGAGGTGCTTGGAGTTGCCAAGGGGATATTCAATATTTAATGCACGAAAAATTGCGGAACGCTTTCAGTTAAGCTACCGATTTTGGATGTCGTAAAATGCACTCGGGCTCTTTGCCATTTTAAATTTAATTATGTAAAAACATGAACATATACTGAACATTTAACAACAGAAATGAACATTCATTGAGTAATACAATAACAAAAACATCAGTATTAATATCACCGTGATTCTTTGTCCTTCTTAATTTATTATCCAAGACTGTTTGTTGATGCATACCAAACAAGTCATAGCATATCTTGTTTATCCCAGTTGCTGAAAAAATTGTTTTTTACTATCTATCTCTCACATGATCTGTTATATTAAAAGAAATTTACCTATGGACTGAAACTCAGGTACTTTATAGAAAAAGTAGTGTTGTTGATCTTCAGTTCAAAGAGACAACCAAAACTGTACTAAACTTTGGCCTATCTAAAAATAGATTTTTGCCAGTCTGACTAGTTCCAGGCCAACAAAGGCAAAAATATGATAGGATCTTTTTTAAACATAAAATCAATAATATAATTTTAAGAATGAATCAAGTAAAATTTTAACTGTTTCCGGTCTATTTTTCAATGCTTCTTGCAACCAATGTGGCCAACTGGTGGATGCCAACATGCAGATCGTTCACAAGCAGTTCAACTCGCCCATCGGTCTCTACTCCGAACAGAACATCGCCGATACCATCACCGCTCAGACCGGAATGACACCGTGAGTAATTATACATGTCCATATCCACGGGGGGAAAAAATGAAATATTAGGTCGGAATTACGTGCTGGAAAAGAACATATTAAGTCCTTGACGGGAATTATTATCGCATTAGCTTGAAAGTTAAAGGAAAACAATTAGACATCTCTCTGGTATGCAGTATGTTTAATAGTAAAACTATAGTTCAGAAAATTTTTTTCCTTTCCTTTCATAGTATTCAAATTTATGATGAGGTTGCTTGAGCAATAAATTGCTCTATATCCATGTTCAATTGTATTTTGTAATGTAAACATCGGTAACATGATTGATTACCTAAAACCCAGCATTTTACTCGGAAAAAATAATTAATAAATAAATTACAACGTTATTTGTAAATACATACGTCATATAAAAGGTACAATGCACATTTTTGCGTTAAATTGAAACTTTCCTTCCGACTAAAATTATTTATTGCTGACGTTAAGGATTATATCATTAAAATCAAGCTACTAATTCATGAGGAAAGGGCTTGTTATTGAAAATGAATTGATTTGAGACCAATAAAAGGTGATAAACTACATTTTTAAATAAATAGCGAGTTTCTAGATATAGAAGGGAATATATCATCTGTAGAAGTTTGACTTGACATCAATAAGTAAGACAAATGAAATTCAACTATTTATCCAGCTAAGCCTGGACTTACTAATCAGAAATAAGACTCAATTCATCCATCGCTAACAAAGACAATTTACACACAATAAAAGAATTGGCCATGCCTGGTTTAAAATAACATCTATGCTTTAATGGATATTTCTTACATCCCAAGGGTAAGTATTCAACAGTGTGTGATCTATGATAATATTCTAATATATAAAATGTCTCTAAACTGCAAATACATATTCACAGCTCAAAGAACTTATGCCTAACGAATGTGGTTTTTGATTTGTGTTACAATTGTGTTCACAAAGAGTTCCCATTGCCTATGATTTTTAGCATAAAAAGCACAAATTGGTGAAATCAATAATGCCACCATATAAGTAAAATTTACACGTATTTTTGGATTTTTTTAATGACCAAAGGTATGCATCACGCTCAACATTTTTAATTACCAAGAATTTTCAGTAAATCGGAGAAGTAAAATGTTTTACAGATGATATTTTAAAAATAAAGAATATATTCAATTTAAGGTGAGGTTCAGACATGGCAGTGAGAACTTTTTTTTAGTGAACTATGCTAAAGATAAAATCCCTGATTAACACCCTCTGCAGGAAAGTAACAAGAGTAAAGTTCCAGGATTCTCACCAGCAGCTATCTCCACCGGCAAAGTTGAGGCAAGTGGTAAAAAACGATTTCACAGGCATGATGGTGAAATTTAGCTTTGTTTAAGAAATTAATATTCTAACGAAAATTAATTTTTGACAGTTGTATCAACTCGTCCATGTTCTGAATGCGTCTGTTATCAGCTTATGATTAACAAAACAGGTATATTTAATGAAACTACATCTTTTACTCTATGATCTCTTAAATCTTTCGTTTCCAATTAATCCTTTAATTTCGGTGATTTACCGTCACGATAACTTGCATCATGACGTTTTCTTGCTTCAGTTTTGCTTTGAGCTTGCTAATGCTTTATTTCCTGTCGACATGATTTATTAAGGCGATTTGTTTATTCACTTTAAATAATTAACATTCTAAGGAAGTATTTTACGTAGCATTGGTAACACACGAGAGTAGACCATGAGCTCAAATATAATATACAACATTGGCATGAAGGAATGTCATTTTATGGAAACATATTTTTAGAATATCAGATCTTCAAAACGCTGAGACTTAGCTGAATCTAAACGCTAAACTGAAAGAATATGTGCATGTGTATATATATTTGACTACAACTTGTAAGAAAAAGACTAAAAATCTTGGATATAGGTACATAACAAAAACCAACTGATTAGGTAATTATTGAATTAATGTATCTTAGATAGAGTATAGAAAGCAATTAAATAGGAAAATGGAATTTTTAAAGTTTAGTTAGTTTAGTTTCTATATCTAGCATAGATGTTTATTTAACACTAATGCTCTTGCTTATTACACATTACTGCAATTTACACTAGTATTAATTTCTGGTTAAAAAATAAATCTTACTAACGGTGGAGAAATTATTAATGTTCTATTACAAAACTATTTGTTGTTATGTTCATTCAGTAAGTGGATTTGTTTGTCACATATCAGGATGTCTACTCTAATTATAAACACGCTACAGACATGAGAAAGAGTACATTTCTCATTGAAATCCTTTCATTAAGGTAGTTGGCTTGGATGAATTCCGTTATAATTTTCTTGTTGCCTTTTATAGGCGAGTAAATGTAATGAGTTGGAATCCTACGAGGGTGTCTCTAAACGCGGTGGTGTACGACATACCACCATGGAGCACTGTTCTTCGTAGGGGACATTTTCTGCACAACTAATTTAGAATATTCATTGATCTCTCTTTCCTCAAACAAAAAATCGACATCCAAAAACAACAACAAAATCCAAAACCTGGTCCTTCCTACGATCGCCACTTCTAAATCCCAATTCCTTCCAATCATCCATGATAATAACTGCTTGCTAACTTGACCACATTCCTAACGATTTCACAACTGAATCAAATTAAATTGAATCACATTAACCATCACCATTTTTATCTTCACCGCATGATTATTCAAATTTTTTTTGTTAACTTTAATTCTTAAAACGGAATGTTCTTCGGTTTGAACTTTTTCGCACTTTGTACCAAAATAAACTTTCTTTTTTGTAATGCACAACGATATTAATGTCCACCAAACATGTCAACATCGACGCAATTAATAATTCCAAATGCTTTCACTGCCATTTTACCATATTTCTGCTGAATAACTGAATTATTCCTCTTAATTTATATTAAAATTCCTCCTTTTGGGTATTTCATAATTTCTTATTTTTTTCGTTTTCTTGTTTGAACTAATCACACGAAAATTTTATATTCTCTTCCATGATGCATTTGCCTTGAATCATCTTTTGAATGAAATGCTCTTATAATCACCACGGGAATACTTTTTTGGACTGCTTTGCTTGACAAAAAAAAAACTAATAACAAAACTTGGCCCTAAAATGCAATAATAAATGCAATTACAAATTAACGCATACTTTAATGTTGGATTTACTATCGCTTTCCTCAACTCCACACGCCGTTGGGCGTTACGAACGCAAAATGCTACCAAAACACTAACACAATAAACTCATTTCGCTCTAAAACACTCCCCATCCAAACCTTTCCCATGCCTTATACCTGTCGTTGCAAAAAACAGCCCTAAGCCACCTCCGGTGTTCGACCCGCTCAAATCAGAGGCTTACAAGGCGCTCAAGGAAGAAGAGCTGGGGATTTCGGAGTCGTCCATCCCGGTGGCCGAGGTGAGCCCCATCCAGCCCAAGGTGTTCCAGCCAGGTGCTGTGCCCCCGCCGGCCAAGCAGAGGCCGCATCCCCCAGCAGCCAAACACTCTCATCCCCAACCGCACAAAGTTGTCCCCAGTGCAAAGGTTCGTGTTAAAGGTTATTCGTATTCTACAAATTGATGCATACGCAAAAACGATGTGGTCCACATTGCTGAACAAGAAACTCAAATCTATAGAGCAGAGTTAGCGAGAGCAATGCATCAGATCAGGAGTCGTTGGCAAGTATGGTGACAATACGAGCAGACCCCTTTGGATTTGAAAATAACACAGCAAAAATTAAAATTACAGCTGCAAACATTACCGTTGCTTTTTGGCACTTTGATTCTAATTCAGAGAATACTCGTATTTGTCTAATTTAACTTTTCTAATAATTTCAATGCATTGAAGAAAGATGTGAGAATTCTTTAAAATAGAAAATGTAATCATAGAAAATGGTTTCTACGTTCTTGAATATGTTCTCTTATTATTTTCCAAGAATGCAAATAAAAGAAGATCGGAGGCATTTTAAAATATCTACAATGTAACATTAACCTTTAAGAGGTCGCACGGACATTTGTGACGTATCAGGTCACGCACGGTCCTTTTGACCGTGTTGGATAAACAGGCTAAAATACACTAAAATGAATATTGCTATACAACTTTTCTTTATTTTTAAATCTATTTTTGCCTATACAATGATTTTACATTGGTAACGAAGTATTATATTAGTAAACTGAAAAATATTTTTTGAAAAATTTATACGAGGCAGAGTACAGCATTTTAATTCAAACGCAAATAACTTTTACTTAAAAGTAAAACATGGACTCTAAAAAATTGTGAATCAAAATTATTGTTATGTTTTAGTTATCTTCCTAATCCTCATCTTGAAATTTGGAACAACCGACAAGTAGTAATGGAGTGGTCTCTGCTTATATATCTTGAGCATATTCCACAGTACGTCAGGCCTTCCTGTATCATTTCCAAGAGCAAAAAGCACGTTTTTCTGGTTCATTGATCTTCTGTTCTTGTCTTTCTTCTTCAGAAATTTCTACGAATTGCCTAATCTTTACTTTTATACTTCTGGGCACGAATTTTCAAGTAGTATGTGCAGAGTTCTTTTGAAAGTGTTTTCAAAATCTCCCTGAGGTGGATTTTTCTTTGTGTGCTACTCTCTAGTATAATAAATCCATCGATTCCGGCTATATTTATTAGTGCAAAAAATACAGTAAGGAACCAAGGATTGCTAATATAAATTTGTAAAAAATCTGATGTGGCCAACACGACTTTCTCCATATTTGGGGTATAGATGTTTAAATTATTATGAATAGCATTAAAGGAAAAATTATTATTTCCATCCTTATTGCCATAAAATATATTTTGAATATGTTTACAGAATTCACCGCTACATGGTGGTGGTGCTGTATACTGGATATTTAAGAATAAGTTAAATATCTCCAAAATGGATGGTTCTACAAAAATTTGTTTCAAACAAAACTTGGAAGAAATATTATTCTCTACAACTTTGGTCCTTATGACAATTACCAGTAACAACGTTTTTAAGGAGATATTTGATGGAAACTGAAATAACCGATTATTAATAAATAATTCCTAAACAATAACTGCTATGGAAAATAATTTCAAATCAAAGTTGTAGGAAATTACATTCTCTATAACCTTTGTATAGAATTGTATATACAATAATGATGTTTTAATGGAGAAATATCGCAAAAACCAAATCAGGTTTCGAATAAACCTTGACTTCCGGTTAACCGGTATTGTCCAAAAACTAATCAGTTCTTTGTGCTCATGCTTAAGTGTTATATATGAAATTTGGTATTAATATGACAAGTACTTTTTGAGTTAGAGCACCCACAATCACATACATCTATTCATCCATCCACACACACATACATACATCATTCCGAAAATAGTCTAAACGTGTTCTAGGAGCCTCAAAACGTGTATTTCCATTGAAATCTCGAAGTCGATTTTTTTCATGATAACAATACTTTCCCTATACTACGTATGGAGAAAGTAAAAACTGTGTAGTCGCCAAGGTTCCTTCTCAACCAGATATAAAGGCCAACTGACTCCTAGGTAAGCACAATCAATTGTTCCATTGTAAGGTGATACACATTGTGTGCATATGTTATTGGAAGATAGCACCTATCCTCGCTGTCACCGCATGCTTGCAGAAATCAATGCTTACGAAGACCACATACATAAATTATGTTTATATGCCTGATTGTTTTTAGTTCCCTTGCATCTAATGAACTCTTGGCGATGGGTTATTTCTACAGTAATTTGTAAAAAAAAGGCTTGAAAATAATTATTAGTGCACATAATTTATATGGACAAATACTAAAATTATCGATCTCAAACACTCAACACCTGGCACGCAGGGCACTTTTTCACGGGCAGAAGAGTTGATGATTTTTTCAAAGAATATGACATTTTTATTATTACCTCACAGAAATAAAGAAGATTGCGATAAAAATATAGCTAGTAAACTTGAGGTAAGATATGGAGTCCAAGCATTAGATATTACTGAAAGAGATACTTGTCTTTTAGACCATGCGTGCCCTATTCAGTGACTGACTGGATGCATAGTAAAGAAAAACACAATGTAAACAAATAACGCTAACTCTGAGAGCCCTAAAAACCTGTTATATGATACATAATAAACCCGAGATAAGATACTGAGAAGGCCAGGGATAAATGTTACTGAGAGGGTTTTCATTTATAATAATGTAAACCACCTGGTCTTTTAGACTGTGCGTGACCTCTTAAGGGTTAAGGACATGATGAGGTGAACTTTTTACTTTTATAGTATGATATCCATAATTATACAGGGGAATCAAATGCCTATGATGATGGAACCTCTTGAAATGAGTGCATGTTTTACCAATCTTTTGAAATTCTAAATTTGGAAAAGCATGTGTTCCTCCTATTCCGTATGCACTTACCGTGGTTATGGAAAAACTCTAAACAGTTGTTTACATCCCTCGAAGGAATTGATGAAACAAAATAATACGACTATATGCACATTAGCTTTAGGTTGCCTAAATACATGGAAAATGTAGGATAAAAATTGCATGAATTTAGAAAAAATGTTTCAAATTTAATTGGTTTTCAGAATTGTGCTTTGAGAGTTTTGGTTACAAATTAACTAAACGAAGACACATAAAAAGTGAAAATAAGCTAGGAAATAATAAATAATAACATGAATTGCATTAAATCACTGGAACATTTATAGCAGTATTTGAACAAAGTCTGTAAACAAAAATACATTTAAAAAATGTGTCATATATACATAGAAGTGCAACTGTGTGGTAAATCCTGCACAACTTCATTCACAGGAACATAAATGCCAAATGGTAGAATACCTGAGCGACAGCATTTCCAATTGATGTGTGCGAATATGAGTGTGGTGGAATGGGGAAACGTATTACTACAGTCTGGCTAAAATTCGTTTGGGATTGATACTTCGGGGCAGAGGAGGGGTGGGGGCTTGGCGGGAAAGAATCCCCTCACTCACAGCCAATCACAGGCGGAGGGGAGAGAAGTATGCTAAGAGCAATCACGCTGCGTTATCGCTATGTCCCCTGCAAACAACATACTTTCAGTTTATGTTATTATCTGTTTCAATATCTTTGCGACGTTTGTGACTGACATTTTGTAATTACTCAGGACCGCTCATGTGTCTCTGCTGCTAGGAGGTGGGGGGGACGTCATGTGGGGAGAGAACTCAAACTTGGCATTGCCTTATCTACCACACTGGAATGCACCTTTCGGTGGGCTCACAAAGCAAAAGACAACACAGCACAGAGAGACTCGAAGTTGACACGACGGAGGCCTGAGAGAGAACGAAGTTGAGCCTCCTTCATTCCTATTGGTTCTCACATGGTCACGTTTTGGGACGCTTTCTCTTCTCTCTGTCTTTCTCAGTTGCAAAGATATTTGAAATGCGCATTTGGGGACATCTGCTATGCACATGCTGGCAACATCGCACCCAAGCCGCCTCAAACGTCAACCAAAAGTAATTTCATCCAGACTGTAGGTAGTGTGGCCGTGTTACTACCATTGTATCAAATTTTTAGCAATATTTTATTTTGCGTGCTGGTTTCACGACCTGTGTGCACGTGCACACATGCACAGCTTAGAGGAAACAGTGGTTTTTGCAATTTGCTGTGACAACAATTAATCTCTATGTTACTTATAATCAGGTTTGCATTGCATTATTTTTCTTAGATACCACTCTCACTTGTGTCACTGAATCTAAAGCTAAAAAATTCTGACCTTTTACATTACTGAAAAATATAGACTAAACGTGTTCTAGGGACCTCAAAACATGTATTTCCATTAAAATCTCGGCCTATTTTTTTCATGAAAACAATACTTTCTCTATACTACGTTTTTGGAGAAAGTAAAAAGATAATACAATGAAGGTAAAGAGTTATTTTGGAAAAACATAATGTATCCTATTCACAAGGATTGAAATATAAGTTCCAATTGCTGTGTATGTGTTTACTTTTATCTATTTACATTGATAACACAAAAAAATCAGTTGTTAATACTTTGCACCTCATGTTTCAGGTGAACTCCCTTGGAATGTCAGATGAAAAAATTGCACAGAGCCACAGCTTCAAACGTATCATGGCTGAAGTCATGGGTGAAACAGAATTTTGAAGAACGTCATGAAATGAACAACAATTTCCAGCTGAATCAAAGCAACTGCAGAAACAGCTGAGGAAATCACTCCTGCTGACAAATGACATCCGAAAATAAACAACAATCCAAATGTCAAAACGATCAATAAGGATGTAGCAAGTCCAGGCAAATAAAGAAAATGTGCTGATATGAAAAATTTCAAACGATATCAATAGAATTTATGAATGATAGGTATTGTAAAAACACTTGTTTACCTCTACAATGACTGCACAACCCAATCATGAATTTTTAAAAGAAAAATTTTTATTGAATTGGGCTATTAAAAGATATATTTTTTAAATGGTCAAGTGTTTTTTCATGTGAAAATACAGCTTATTTATTATCGACTGAATTCTACTGCTGTAAAATTATTTTTAACATTGCATGTAGAAAGATATGTGACTTCTTTTCGTGTCTACATGTTCCAACAACTTTTATATTTTACTATTTTATGTAGAGACTTAAAAATACCTTATTTAATTTTCAAATTATGAAAATAATAATAGGTAGGTCCTTCAGATAATGCAAATAGCAAAATGTCACACATTGTTACCAAAAGGCGCAAACTATTATATTTATATCTAGTCAATCAAATGTCAAAAATAATAGCATATTCTTGTATGCACTTCTGATGAAAGATATGCGAATGAAATATTTTAACGGGTCTGCGAGAGAATGTGTGCATGCTACAATGTTTTGAGTAAAGTGTTATAAAACTGGTTCTGTTTTGCTACATGGAACTTCTCACTTTGCTTACTTATTATATTTTGAATTTATTTATTTTGATATCAGTAGGAAAAAAACTTTGCAATCCTAAAACTATTACCTATATATTTTGCCCTCAACTTGTCACTAGTAAATTATGCACTGGCTTTCTTGACACATATTTTTGCTATGAATTATTTTATTATGTCAGATCACATTTTATGTTAATAACTAATATAAATACTGATTGAATTAAATGTACCAGGTGGGACTTAGTAGGACTGTTTTGCCATTCATCTATTAGTCTGTCTTGCACTGGACATTCAGCTGTAAATGTCGTGTGAATAAAGTCAATTGTTTACCATTTATTTCTCTCTTTCCTAAAAGTTTGAATAAATCAATTTGAAAAGGAATTAAAACTTCAATTCTACCATTTCCTGCTATTTCTCAGTAGATTAATGTGTAGCAGAAGTAATATATATACACAGTGCTTTTTTTTTTAAAAATAGGTGCTGGTACTCCCCCCTCCCCTCCACCTCTTCCTGCACCCTCTCCCCCTTCTCTATTGAATTTGTTACGAACTTTTAATAACAAAGTTGATAATAAAAGTCAAAATGTTTAACATTTATAGAAGTCGTTTATTACTTTCAGTTTTAAAGAATAAAAAAATGAGAATGTACCAAAATTAGACATGGGTCAACATCACTCTGAAAAAAAGGTGCCGGTATGGCGTGCTGGCACAAAAAAGGAGGTTGTTAATTTTTCTCTGAATATGCGAGCCGGTTGTTAAATTTTTAGAAAATTTGTTGATGTTGTCCTTTCAAGTATGTACATTTTACCCTATCTGACATTCATTTGCCAACAGTGTATGAAATGGAATATATTACGAACCAAACACTTGTTAAGCTAGCAGAATGGCAATACTAAACTAGGGCGATCTGGTGACCCTGGCATGTAGACCTTCTGCCACCCTTATCCAAATTTCCTTGACTGTTTTTTTTTTTAGAGAGTTGGTTCTTAATATTTTCCAGCTCATCGCTGCTTGTAGAAATTTAACTATTTTAGTTAGTTATGACTTCTCTAACAGAGATGCCCGTGTGCATTTTTGCTTGCAAAATGATTTTTGTTTAGGGTCATTCTAAGGCGAGTTGACTTTAAAGAATGCATTACGTAAACACACACATAAGCTCGTTAGGCTGCTTCATGATTTGTTTACTGAATATTATTGTTCAGCAATTGAGAGGCATTGTGCAGCTAATCGTCTGTCCAACAAGGCACATTTCATTTTGGACTATGCACCAGGACATCCAACCACCCTAGATGATCTCAGTGACAATATTAAAGTTGTCTTCCTGTCTCCAAATACTACCTCTATCTTGCAACCAATGGATCAAGGTGTGATAGCCACTTTTAAGGCCTATTATATTAGGAAAACATTTGCCTAAGCTGTGATGATCACCAGTGCTGGAGTAGAAGCACCAACCCTCAAAGAAGTTTCGTCAAAAATTAAGAGCATTCGGTATTGCTTAACACTGCATTTGGGATGGCGGGAGAGCTATGTTGTAAGTTTTTGCGCTCAATCTACTAAGGGTGGAGAGGGGACTGGGAGGTTGCTTTCCATCAGATACGGCGCGCGGCGATGCCCTCCTGCGTTACTCGCTTTCAACTAATATAAAAATCACTATAAAATATTCCGTTCATTTTAGGTTAATGAAATATTCGTAATACAGAGTCCAAGACGAAACCAACAGTATGCGTCGCATGTCTCACAGTCTTATATATGCGGAGATACGACGTTCTCATAAATTGAATAAATGTCGTAAACGAATAAAAATTATTTACGGTCCACTATGTCAAACGCAAGAGTTTCTGGCCTTGCAATTTTATCCATAGAACAGGAAATAGTGGAATCATTAACATTCTATGATGTTGTGGAACAGATTTCGAGTGTTAAAAGTAGCCGCAATAATTTGATTAAATAAATTCCTTACAAAAATAATGTTTTATTAATTTATGTATACATAAGGGGGCGGCCAAAATAACTATTGCTTCCGGGCGATTAAAGGTCTGAAGCGGGCCCTGGGTTCCTCTACACAATTTCTCAAGCATTCTTATGGAAAAAGTATTTTGTTGACCCATGGGGTATAAGAGACCCCACGGTCTGCAAACGTAGACCAAGTTCTTCCTTTGGTCCATAGAGTGACCCATGAAACTTTTGAGTTCGATAGCTTCAACGGTGTAAAAACGTATAATGAACATCCACACATACACAACAATATTTATAAGATTTTATTATTTTTGGATATTGAATTAAATAAGTATCTTTTATGTTTACTAATATGATACAATATGTGACGATTTTTGTGATTTCTTTTGAATTAGCAGCTATTTAATAACGAAAAGGAATCTGTATTAACTTGTTTACTAAATTCAAAATTACCTGTATGTTGGTAATGCTGAAAATAAAGGAATGCAATAATGGCGGACGACAGTGACTGTCAGGGTGTAACAGATTCACCAAAGAAAGGTAAAATTTGTGAACGCTAGGTGTTTTAATTCATGTTATTTTTTAATATTTTTATTAAATTATCAACAGGACCAACGTTGTCTACAAGCACGAGTAGTTTTGAAGCCCTCGATCCTCACGACCCGAATCTAAGTCGCCTAGCCACTTTAATGTTTCAAAAAACTGGAGATTATTTATGGGGAGAGTTGACTACTACGCAAGTTCGTTTAGCTGTGGTGTTTCTTAGTTCTTAATTACTCCGCAGCATCTTATTTTATTAATTTAATTTTTCATTTAGGAGGACTATCGTTTACTTGAAGCTATGAATAGGGCAACAATTACAAAATACTCCGACATGAAACAAATTGCTAGTAACGTTGGAAAAACACTGTTGGAGCTCAACGAAAAATGTGAGTTTATGAGTACTTTATTGAATTGTAATTGGAAAGTTATTTATTTTACTCGTAATTTTTAAACGAGTATTCTCTTCCAGATCAAAGTTTACAACCTTACCTTGATCAGATTGATCAAATCGAAGAGAGCGTTGTTAAACTTGAGCAAGCTGCATATAAACTTGATGCTTATTCAAAACGTTTGGAGGCAAAATTTAAACACTTGGAGAAACGATAATTGTATATTGTCTTACATTTGTAATGCGTTAACCAGTCTAATCGACTAACCAAACATTATTTGTATGTGATTGTCCGTTTTGCATGTGTAGTTTTTTTTGCAATAATTACATTTCAAATCTTATTTCAGTTTTTAGAAATTTGTTATAAATATCTCGAAATGTGTGAGAGTATTGAAGTAAATCGAAATTTTTATATAAAGAATGTTAAATTCATTTATAGGGTTAGGAAAGGTATTTTCAATGCAATGAAGTAAAATCTATCAAATTACCATCTTGTTCTTTGACATAAGGTGACCTTAAGACTGAATACGTAAACAACTGAAAGACATAGTGACCATAAAGTTACAAAGCCATATGTTTATTCCGGAAAATATAAATTATGCATGCCTAAAAATATTTTTAAATTAAAATTTCATGGACGTTTTCCAGGTGAATATTGATAAGGCATAAGTAATGTTATTAACCATGAGGGCAAAGGGTTTGTAGAGGGAAGTAGCTTTAATCGTTCTAATTTTTTAGTGACATTTTGCATGCTCTGCTGTTTTGCGAGTTTATTAATTTAATTTTAATGATTTTATATACAAACGAATACTTTGGAAATTAAAATTTCGGAATGTGGTTAAATAAGCAATGAAGTGTAAACAGTTTTGTATATAGTTTTGTTAGTGTGGTGTGATAGCTTTGTAATTTACTATAGTTGACATTACCGTAAATTTTTGGAATAGTGGCAGCTGATCCTTTGCGCATATAAGAGGGAGGACTATTTGGCCTGTGCCTCAAGCTCAAAGAGGCCCAAATTTGCATTTTAATGGTCTTGTCATTATTAATATCAACATTTAAATTGCACAGAAGACAGATTTTTTCTCAATAATTTTCCCACGGTCAAAGAAAATTTTTTAAAAAGTCCATGCCTGGGGTTTTATAAGCCTTGACTAATATAGGTAATTTTAACTACTGTGCTCAGAAAGTGGCAATGATAATTTATACAGCTTTTTCCATTATAGAAATGTAGACTACGCACTACCAGATGTATGCCTTTACAAAGACCTTGTTTAGTTGTCAAATTCTGTAATGTCGTGATTGTTCCAGTTTTTAACTGCAATGCAATTGCTGGAAAGACTTGACTGTCCTTTATTTTTTATATGTATTTTTTATATTATTTAGCTTCCCATACTTTATTTACTCATATCTTTGTGTTAAAAAAATAAAATTGTGGCTAAGGTAATGTGAAGAGTTAAATGTTAAAAACCTGTGGTGCAGATAAATGTATAGCCGCAATTCCTAGGCTATCTAGATTAGAGATATTCATCCTATATACATTTATATGGTTACACTTCACGAATATCATTAAATCTCTCTACATGTACTTGTGATTAAACTATTGAGTCCTGTGCATTTCATACTATTGCCAATTTCAGTTCAATATGAGTATCCCTTTAGTGGACAGTTTATTTTGCCATAAGATTTAGCAGATTTAGCCCAGTAAAATATTTGCCTATGGTGCAGTGGTGGCTGAATGTCTCTGCTCTATTTTATCTCAAGTAAGATGGTGGATGACCGCTGTACTGCTTCACGAATGTACCTGCTACAGCCACACATAGGGCTTGGTTTTTGGAATGTAATATTTTTCACTACTTTTAATTTTTCCAGGACTGGGAAGAGGATTTTGTTAATCTCTTTGTGTTAGTAAGTGAAATATTGCTAAAAATTGAGGTTATGCCATGCAGTCGGAAGATATTTGAGGAAGTAGCAAAGCCTAGGCATCCACTGGCACATAATTGGATTTTCTTGAAATCCAGAATTTTGTAAAAGTGCCAATAGGAAATGCTAAGCTGCTTAAAGTGGCCAAATGGAAAAAAGATAAATATGAATGTAGTTTGTTAGTTATTAAAACTTTTGTAGGTGCTTTTCATGTTGGGGTTGGGTATGTTTTTGGGCTATCCTGTGTAGATTTTTGTAAAAAAGCAACGCTTCTTCTCCCTTGCCAGAGACATTCAGGGGTAATCTGGCCAGGTGTCCTCATGTTGCCTCTCTCTCTCTCTTTACATATATTTATATATATATTATATATATTTTATATATATATTTTAGATATTTTATATATTATATATATATATATATATATATATATATATATATATATATATATATATATATATATAAAGTGAATATGCCGCAAAATCAATTTCAATTACATTGAGGGTATATTTGCTATCTTTCAAGGATCTTCTTCCCTATAAGATATTATACATGCTGTTCTTCATTATCTGATGCACTATCTTTTGCAGAATTATCATGGTGTAACTTATAATTTTTGTAATGCTCATTTTCAGAACCAAATAAGGACCCATCGAAAATAGCATTACTACTCCTACCATCATTTATTATTCACAATTAACAGATTGTTTTGCTTTTTTCATTGAAAGTAAATATCAACTTCATAAATTCATGAATTTTTAAATTCGTTTGTTGGAACAGCTTACGAATTAACCTGCTCACACCCCTGATCTTCTTTTGTTATTTATTGCTAGGATTTGAATTAGTATAACGGGAACAATTTGATAATTTCCTTTGGTCTATCTTGTACGAATTTGCATGGAATGGTTTGAAAAATGAATTTTTTGATGCAAGCTCAGCAAAAAAACAAAATAAGATTAGAAATCGCATCGGGGAAGTTGGCCAGGTAATTAGCAAGCTTAGCCCATTTGCTGATAAAAGTATTTTGCCTTTTCAATTAATAGTAAACCTGTGATTGGGAAACATTTAAAACGCTTCACCTAAAAGTCACTCTTATAATACTGCATCCAACTGTTCTAGCTTTGTTTTCTTTAAATTTTTATGGTTTTGGTTATTTTAATTTTTCTCTGGGTCAGCAAAAAGTTTAGAAGTTGCTGTTTCCTTGCTGTACTGTCATTTATCGTAGATGAGCTTATTTTGTACTTGTTCATTAATACTCCATTATTCAGATGTTGGCAAATGTCATTTTCTGTCGTAGTCAGCACCATTCGCATCCCGTGTTTTCTACTACTGCTGCTACTACTCATGTTCTTTAGGGTATCTTAAAATGTTTATAAAATAACTTTAACAACAAACAAAATTATCACGCACTAGATTACGACTGTTGACACCTTGAAGCAGAAGAGGAAGTATGTACTTGCAATATGTGGTCAAGATTACGGAAGATCAGTGATGACTGTGGCAACATCTATTAGACAATTGGAAAAGGTAATTTCACAGAAGATGCCGTTAGAGTGAGTTTGCCGGTAGAATGGGTGCCGTTAAAATGAGCTTTTACTGTGTGTGTGTGTATATATATACAGGGTGTTTCAAAATTATTGCGTTAAAATAATAGCGCAAATGCAGAGAGTAACTAGATCGAAGATGCGCGTATCTGTTTCGCGCTAAGCCCATCCGTTTATGAGAAAATTAGGTGTGTCTGTATTTTGACGTCACGTCCTGGTGCGTACTTTGAATTGAGAACGCGATCACGGTGGGTGGGCCGTGGGACTTGAGAAAGTAACGGCGGAGGTGAACCGCCTTTAGCAGGAGACATTTGGTAGGATGAGAGACAAGTAAATGAAACATAAACGCTGGTTATTTTAAAGGTTTATTGCTAAATTTATTTAGCAATTGCGGTCGACTTATAGCAAGTGTTCAAAATGGCGACCGCTAACTTCAACACAAAGTTCGCAACGGTGCTGTAGAGAATGGCAGACATGCTGGAAGATTTTGGCGGAGTTGCCGACATGCGTCCATGATCCTCGGGAAGAGATCTTCCTCCCTCTTGACCGGCGTACTGTAGACAATTGTTTTTAGATAGCCCCATAAACAAGTCAAAATGATCGTTTCTAGAAGGGGGTGTGGGTGAAAGTTAGCATTTTCTTTCAAGACCTCACTTCTGCTAAGCCGCTGCCGGAGGCATTTCGCCTCCCCTCCCAGTTTCCTCCCCTCCGTTGGTTGATGCTCTGCCGCTCAACCGAGTGCTCCCATTATAGCAGGAGTGTGGCGCTATGCCCCGAAGTGGTTGCTCAGTAGAATTGGGCGCGCAGCTGACTTGTAAAGCGGCAGGAAACTCAAACGGTCGGCAGCGGCACCTGCCGTCCGTGTTCTCAATTCAAAGTACGCGCCAGGACGTGACGTCAAAATACAGACACCTACTTTTCTCGTAAACGGATGGGCTTAGCGCAAAACAGATACGCGCATCTTCGATCTAGTTACTCTCTGCTTTTGCACTATTATTTTGTTGCAATAATTTTGAAACACCCTGTATATATATATATAACGGCAGAGGTGGGGTGGGGAGTTTATAGGAAGGGCGGTTGGTGGGAGGAGAAGTTTGTTGAGAAATCTGTCTTATCAAGTTGTTTATTGCTGGGGTCCAAATGTTGCTTATCTTGTACCCACTATCTCTGTTGAAATTATAATTTATATACATCCGATTAACGTATGGGTTTTCAAGAACATAACCTATACATTAAGCGGACACTGCCTGTGTATGCCATATCATCAGTTTTCATTGAAATATTCTGTTCCTAGAACCATACAAAGATATTGTACAGAAGGAAAGAACAATTGCTTTGTGTACTTTATATACAACAACATTAAGATGTACTAGTATGAAAGCCCATCAATATGACGGGATATCTTTAGTTAACCTTAAAATAGTTGCCTCCCTCCTTCCCTCTCCTCCTCCCATCCTCCCCTTCTCCCTCCCCTTCCACCCTCCCTCTCTCTCTCTCTTAAATGTAAGAAGGAACTATATAGTTTCAATTTCGCCCTCAATAAAGTCGTCTCTATCTCCCTCCCTCTCTCTTCCTCCCTCCCTCCCCCTCCATTACCATCCCTCTCTCTTCCTCCCTCCCTCCCCCTCCATTACCATCCCTCTCTCTCCCTCCCTATCTCGTATTAAAAGCATTCAAAGCACGTTTATACCCATAAGGATTGATATAACAATAGGATTTTGAGGTCTAACAATATAATTGGTAGCCAAGGCAATATCCCATTAAAAAATGCAAGATTTCCAAAAATATGTAAAATGTTTAACATGAGTGGTTTCGAACTAGGCAGAAAAAGATGAACAGAATAAGAAATGTAATTTTTTCTTCAAAATGGTTCAGATCTGAAGATCGTAGGTTATTTCCTTCTAATTTTAATTTCCAAAACAATAAAAGCCTGCACGCCAAAAAATCGATTTTTACATGTTACCTTACGGAAAATGGAAATGTCTTCCTTTGAGTCAAACCCAAGACTTTTTTTTGAGATTTATTTTCGTCATTACCTTAAAATATGTTAATCGAGCATTCCTGCCAAATTTCGAATTTCTATCTCGATTCTTTCTCAAGTTAATACCATAATTTGCTACCAGAAGCATGGCCTATGGAATAGTGTGATCAACCAACCAACAGACCTGGGCTATCATATTATAAAATAATTCACCATATTCCAAAAATAAAAGAATACTGAAACATCATCATTAAGGTTAATAATTCAGGTATTGTAAGATTGGTTACGATCTGAACTCCTTAAGTCAGTGGTGCCCAAACTACGACCTGTGAGCCACATCCCCGTCCTGCTGAGTGCCTCCATTCAGCCCGCCGTGAGCTAAGCAATTAAAGGACAAAATGTAACATAGAAAATAGAAATTTAAAAACTATATTTTGTCTTTACCTCTCTAATGCCATAATAGATTTAAAACATATAAGATAATTTCGACTCATAAGTAAATCCTTAATTTCCTTTAGTTGATCTTAAACTCTATTTTTGACTGGATGTAGCCCATGATGTTTGCAGCAATGGGTCATGTGGCCCTTGGGCCGAAAGGTTTGGGCACCACTACCTTAAGTTATTGACTGATAATAAATGGATGGGGTCATATTGATCCCACACCACTAATTATAGATTATATAAATTTGGAAAGGCTGATAGAAGAGTGGATGGCAAGTCTCAGATGAAATTTATGAAAGGTTTCATAGCTTGAAGGAAAGGTTATCTTCTAAAAACAAACTTGACAAACAGTTGCGACTAGGAGACTTCCATTAGCATATTATTTTAAATATCATAACATTATTTCACGAAACCTGATTCCTTCAGTTTCTGGTCAAGATGGTATGAGTGGAATAATTGAAAATTATTAATTTTGATTTAAAAGATTCACTTCTGATAAATTTATCACTACCATTTCTTCCACTATCGTTTTCCAATTTCCTACTTTAATTTTGTATTTTTATGCATATTTATTTATTTTGATGACTTTGTAGCTTTTCTTCCCTTTTATTTATCCATTGCTCAAAATGATAAACACACATTTTCCCCTATGGCTCACATCATTTCATCCCCCTTTCTATTTAAATAGATTACACAGGCCTGCGAAGATTTTGCTGTTTTGGTAAACATATGTGATTTATATAAATATTGATGCGCGAAATTCGAAAATGGCATTCGTTTTGGCTTATCACGTACAGATTTTACACCGATATTATATGGTTATTATCGAATCCTATATATGTACAGTGTTATACAATTTCGTTAATGCATTGAACATTGAATAGAATGTGATAAAAAATTCAACACTACTGTCGTCCTAAAGTGGGATAGACTTAATGCTTCTGCTGCCTACGAATTATAACCTGTCATCAGCTATAAGACCTATGCCGCATGGACCAGACGTCCCGATTCTTACACCGCCGGCTGGGTTGGAGGATGTCGAATCCTCATCCAGCTCGAAGTTTAAAGCAGAGGAATATGTGTATTTCTCATCTGACAACGAAGACATAACTCCGCAGCTATTTACTCAAAGTGAGTTGAACGATTTAGTCCATTCTTACTAAGGAAAAGAGTGAATTACTGGGATCAAGATTAAAAGAAAAGAATCTATTAGCCTCAGGAACAACCTTTAACTGGTTTATAAATTGCGAGAACGAGTTTCGGAATTATTTTAGAATGGAAGGTGAACTTGTTTTCTACTGTGATATTCCTGCTTTGATTCAGCAGTTGGGAGAAGAAACCTAAGACCTGAAGGACTGGCGTTTGTTTATTGACTCTTCAAAAAGGATTTTAAGGGCTGTATTATTGCATAATGGAAACAAATTTGCTTCCATACCAGTCACACATTCAATATACCTAAAAGAGTCAATGAAAATTTACAAACAGTATTACAAAAAATTAAATATAACGAACATGAGTGGTCTTTGTGCGGTGATCTAAATGTTTCCGGGATTTTATTGGGTCAACAAGGAGGCTATACTAAATTCCCTTGTTTCTTATGTGAATGGGATAGTAGAGTGAGGGACAAACATTGGACAAATAAAAATTGGCCTAAAAGGGAAAGATTCATACCAGGAACGAAAATGTGAAACATGCCAGTTAAGTTGACCCACAGAAAGTTTTATTGACACCTTTGCACATAAAATGAAATATCATGAAGCAATTCGTAAAAGCGCTGGACAAGAGTGGCTCGTCCTTCCGATATCTCTACCGTAAGTTTCCATCTGTATTCGAAGCTAAAGTGAAAGAGGGCATACTTGATGGACCACAAAATCGACAACTCATGAATGACACCGAATTTACTGATACCATGAGTGAAATAGAACTTCAGGCATGGAATGCATTCAACAACGTCGTTAATAAGTTCCTCGGCAGTGTAAAAGATCCCCATTATGAAAAAATCGTGGGAAATATGTTAGACAAGCTGCAGAAACTGGGATGTAACATGAGTTTAAATTACATTTTTTACACTCTCATCTCGATTACTTTCCCGAAAATTTAGGAGCCCTCAGTGAAGAACAGGGTGAAATATTTCATCAGGACATGAAAGAGATGGTGTGTCCATGATGACCGACTGTTGTTGGACCTTAAAAAGAGAAGTTACTCGTCAAGAACATAACCAGAAATCTATGGAACGCTCATTTGGAACAAAGCGAAAACGGAAACATCCTGACCCTAATCATCCTATTTAAAGGTATTTAAATAACTTCTTATCTTAGATGATGTTTATATGGGGCTGTCAGACTATATATCGTATGACTTCTCCATGTCTCTGTACATATACATTCATAAACGCATGATTTTAGTGTAAATTTGTTTTGTAATTTCTGAAAAATCCTGACGTGATACGGGAAAACGGGCATTTGATTTGAATTCAGCATGCTCAAATTAATAACGATCACATATTCAACTTGAAACAGCGGAAAAAAAATTCATTTTTGCAGGCCTGTGTTATTTACCATTTTTGTTATATGATGATTCTAGTATTTTATCAAAAGCAACAATATATCTTTTTGTTAGGAAGATAGTAAAATTTTTTCATTTTTAGTGGTATTTTTCATTTGTATTGCCAAGCTCACATAGAGGATTAATGTGTGTGACCGGATGTTTATTTTGGTAATTCATAATGCATTTAAACTCAAAAAACAAATATTTTAAAATAATTTTTATAGTGCAGTAAAAGGCAAATGATAAAAGAAACCGAAGAATCACACCAGTTATTCAGAAATTCTGAATTTGTAACATACAGTTCCCTAAAAGTTATATGGCTTAGTAATGACTTACTTGTATATACATATTTTTCTGTAAGTTACCATGCAATACAAGTCCTAGAAGATGAGTTTTTAGAAGGCCACATGTTACAAATTTAAAGCTTCTGAATAACTTGGGTGATTCTTTATTTTATTATGTGCCCTTAACCTCATTCTAAAAGTTTTGCTTCCAGTATGAGCATTTATTAACTTCAATCTGGATGTCAGTATGCATGTTCATGGCTTCATTTGAACCTATTTTCTTACAGTTTGATATGAAAGACTTTCGGCTGTAAGAAAATTATATAAATGGTTCACATAACCCAATTCGAACTGCCGCTTGACTAGAAATAAAAAACGAACTCATATCTTGTAAAATAATGCTTTTACTATATTTCTTTAACAATACATTTTTATCATAGGAGCAGAGCCGTCTCTAGGATCCACGGGGCCCTGGGCGAGAGGGTTGCCGCGGGGCCCCCTACTCATTAAGGGGGGGGGGGGGGGGGGGTGTTAACCCCCAAAACCCCCCCATGGAAATGCCACTGATTTAAGTTATTGATTTTTCCAAAGATGTCACAAAGGTAGACTAATCTGCACAACCATATATCTTCATGAAAATAGTATACTAATTCAGATTTGATTTCTGTGAGAAAAACTGTAACTTCAGCCTTTAGCTCAAATAGACGGCTGAAACAATCTTCCAAGTGATAACCATCAAAGATTGGAATGAAGTAATACAGTAATATGGTCAGATAAAAACATAGCGATCGAAAAAGACAAATTCAGAGCCCGAGACTTTATGAGGTTAACTATCTTCACTGCAATCTCTAGCACAGAGTTTAAATCTGCATCGAGCTCTTTTGCAGCCAATGCCTCTGTGTGGATTATACAATGAGTCCACTTTATTGAAGAGTTTACAGTTTTTAATCGAGCAATAAGAGCACGTTGTCGACCTACGATTGCAGCTGCTCCTTCGGTACACACAGAGACGCACCACTTCCATGATAATCCGCGCATACGAATTACTTCATTTAGCTAGCTGAAAATGGCTTCGCCTGTTATTTTCGTATCAAATTCTTTACAGCATATATGTTTCCTCACATATTTCCTATTTATCTTCGTTAATATATCTGACAAACACCATTAGTTGAGCGCAATTCGAAATATCGGTATATTCATCACGTTGTAACGCGAATGTTTTTTCTTGATAATTTTTTCTGTTACTCATATATCTTCAGCCATCTCGTGAATTCGTCTTCTTATTTTATCGTTTGAATGTGGGATATTTTTTAATTTAACTACTTCATTCACCACGGGGCCCCTAGAATTGTGGGGCCCCTGGGCAACTGCCCAGTGTACCCATGCATTAAGACGGTACTGCATAGGAGCAGTCATTATCAACAAAGTTAAACATGAAAGTCGGAACCAGCATTTGTGTAGTTTGATAAAAAATTTATTTTCACATTTTAGTCCCATTAAAAGTTGTTAATTTTATCATATACCGTATATACTCATGTATAGTACGAGTTTTTACGACCAAATTTTTATTGCAAAAATTGGGGATCGTACTATACACGAGTAATGCATTTGAGGATTTGAAATTCATGTATCTTCACGGGCATTTTCGGTGAAGTTATGCCACCCGCACGCATTCTAATGGTAGGCTAACCTTAACAGTGAGGTCCTTTATCGTTGTTATGTTGCTTCGTGAAGAGTAGAATCTTTTTCATATATACAACTTCTAATTCACAAATACTTGATATAAGTGACGATTTACGGGCACTTCCTTTCTTGAATTTTATGTATGTACATCTTTGTTTGCGTCTTTTTACAAGGGATGGATTGGAACGAGTTGGACTAAAAGTATTGTAGACGGCGTAACTTTATGGAATTTTGACATCTCAGAAAAAAGAAATTACTTTGTAATGTTCAACAGTCTTTATTGTTTCTTCAATCACACACCGATCGGTTTCCACTACAAAGTAATTCTAAAAGTGTTACGTTGGTTAGTAACACCATTAGAATGAGTTTGTAGTGGAAACCGGTCAGTGTGTGATTGAAGAAACAATAAAGACTGTGGAATATTACAAAGTAGTTTCTTTTTATCCGTTATCCCTACCTATTTAATAGATGAGCGGTTGGAACCATTACGTACGCGGAACGTAATCAAGACATACTAGAATTGAAACGATTTTATTTCATCTTGTGCAATCATGATTCATATCACTTTTTATTAAATGTTTTAGGAGTAAGATACTTAACCTATCCGAATTTTAGTGTACTCGCAAGAAATACTATTTACGGCCTATTCCATGGTGGTGTGGAAATCAAGGTCGTTCGATATATCTCGCTCGTAACCATCGAGCTATCGAAACGAAATATATCGACCATGGTGAAAAGCTCGGGTCATACTATAAACGAGATATATGAAAAAATCAGGTTTGTTCACCAAAAAACCAGGGGTCGTACTATACATGGAGTCGGCATATACACGAGTATATACGGTATTTCATTTTTGTAACTTAAAAAAAATCTGTATGCCATGTCTGTCTAATGAGAAATAGTTTTCAAAATTTATTTTTTTATTTGTTATGACAAAAATGTTTTCAGGGAAGTTTTATAATAGTTAGTGTTGTTCATTAGAATTATTGTAGTCTATAAATGCCAATGCCTTAATCATTCCAATGTGTCTTTGGTGACATAAACAGCAATTCCCTCCTTTTCTAACCAACCATTGGCTCCTTTTGCTAACTGCTGTAGCCTTAAACCATTACCTCCCTCTTCTAAGTCCTCCCCTTTCCCCCATCTTACCTTATTTATTCTTCCATGGTATTACCCCCAGAGAATTAGTTCTGAAATTGCTTCCTTCTTCCAATCTCAATAACATTTGAGGAAAGCCTAGCGCAGCCAAATCAGTAAAAATTCACTTTAATGGCCAAAATACAATTCTCTTAATCATATCATAGTAACTAAATTTATTTTAAGCAATTAAAAAAAATTCTGCTCCATAGTTTCACAAGGCAAGCAGTGCTTGCGTTGCTTGCATGGACCGACCGCCCTTGGTCTATATACAGCACTAGTGTACGTGCACGTTGAATTTCAACGGATTTAGTGAAACTGCTTTTGCTGCCAATTCTAGGATGCATGTGGGATTCACAAAAACATTTTAGTCTACGAAAAACTGAAAATTACTGATAGAGAATACTTTTTCACTTAGCTTTTATTAACAGTTAACCAAATTTGATTGCAAACAATATGTTTCCGAGCATATTGCATTAAAATATAAGGATAATTTTATTTCCTTTCATGTCACTTTTGCCAAATCCAGCTTCATTTCTTGTGCAATTATGCATTTCGGAAATGTTTACTTTTATGCCTTGTAAGAAATAAACCTGCAAAAAGGCAATGTGTCCATGATTGCACACTGGCTTTGCTACAACGATAAATTTTGTTGCATTAACAAAAGTGCGAAGCAAATAATGCTGAACTTTTGTCTATTTGAAGGCTTGATTGAAGCTAATTGAATTGGAGGTAACAGTGATGGTCACCTGGGCAATGCCCGGAAAGAGTACGAAAAATTCACAAAATTTCTAAACAAATTGTATATTCCTGAAAACTTCGACCGTGTAACATGTAAACATGCAAGAATAAGATAGTGAAATGGAAAGAAGGGAAAATAGTTGATCCCAACCTTAACATATAGAGTGGCAGGGACCTTTCTCCCTCTCCTTTATAAGTCCTTGAATGCTATATGTATTTGAAAAAAATTAATTAAGAATTTTGTTTTTGTTCTTAATAAATAATCACCTTTCATTTACGTTACAAGTGCAGCAAAATTATTGTAAACAGTTGTTTTAATATTTTCATTGTATTTTTTAAAATTTTGGTGTGACCCTCTGAATATTTTGACAGTTGTGTTGCTCCCCTCCTCTCCCCATGCAGTTGGAAGGCTAATTATGTCCAGGGATGGAAACAGGTCTATAAACAGCTATATACTATACTAGTTAATATGTGCAAGCATTAGTAGCGGAAAAATAATTTTTAAATGCAAAAGTTTGGACCTCTTCACCGATTCACATGTTTTCCTTATTGAAGAATTTCGGGGTAAAAACAACCCCTAAATTTATAATTATAAAATATTTATAGGTTTTTAACATTTGTTACGAATACCTCATATTTATGCGAAATTTCATCGATGTAGCATCTCTAGAAGTGCATCTATATAAATTTCATTGTTTAAAATTTTTGAATTTTTAACAGCCACAATAATAAACTTTAGGGAAATTTTCAATGTTACTTGTCACCGGAACATTATTCCCTAACTTTCTTAAAATTTTCAGCTTCCTGGCTCTTCAGAATGTACATAAACTTTAGTCAGTTTATTTAACATTTAAGAGATTATTACGGTCGAACGAATAAAAACTTACAAATTTCTATAATCCCATATTCATTATATGGCAAATTCTACCAATGGAAAAAATTTCAGCTTCATAACTCATTTAGAAGTACCTAAACCATGAAAAGTTAGTAAATAGTTTATAATTTTTAACGGCCTAGAAAATATATATTGTTGCAATTTTTCCTCCGATTATTGTTTTCGGTTCACCTATGTATTAAATTTCAGCTCTCAAACTATTGTAGTTTGCGCTGGAAATTTGTATGCTCTTATACACTTGAGTAAGGCCCATCAATATATAATGAAGAAGCATTTTTAAATTTTAGGATTTTTACAATTTCGAATTATTCCCTGTCGACTAAAAAAAAATCATGTAAGGGTGTCAAATTTCAAGTTTGTAGATCATTTAGAGGTGCCTTATAATTTTATTCCTCGTATGGGGCAAAACAGCCATAACGTTACGAATTTTTACAATATCGGATTTCCTCCTGTGGTAACTAAAGACCCATACTTCTGCCAAATTTCCAGTTTGTATCTCATTAAGAAGTGCCTTAGAATGTTCACACTCCTATTGGGTAGAAATGGGGCAAAACCGCACCTAAAAATTTGAATTTTTGCTATTTTTTTATTTTATCTTCGGTTCCAATGAAATTTCTATAATGGTGTTCTCATATGGAGCAATACTGGGGCAAAAGAGCTGCAAAAATGAGGATTATTACAATATAGGATTTTCTCCATTAGGCATAGTTTAACATTAAAGGCATTAAAATATAAGCCTCTGATTCCCATTAAAAGCTTACCCATATGAAAGGATTAAGACTGTTGCCTAGGAAGCCTATTGTTAGACCCAGAAAAATTACCGCTTTCTTGCGATAAAAACTATAAATTTACGCTAATTCTATTCGGATTTGAATTCTGTCTTCAAAAAGAAGAAACTACAATTTATATACTATCCGACAGTTTAAGTATTGAGTTCCTATCTTGATGCGAAGTAATTTTAAAATGCAAATATAAAAACCTCTACACCCATTTACATGTTTTCTTATGGGCAAAAAATGGGGCAAAAAGGGGCCAAAATAGCCTCTCAAAATAGGAATTTCGCCAGTTTTGGATTTTTTCCTTTGGTTGTGACCAAAAACCTATAATCTTACCAATATATATATATATATATATATATATATATATATATATATATATATATCATGTGTAAGAAGCATCTATATATTATAGATACCTAGATGATTTTTTTATGTAAGTGTATGTTGGTTATCCATACCATACCACCTACTGATTTTGGAGCATATACTTTTTTCTGATTTCCATCCCTGATTACGTTCCTGTGGAATGTAGGAGGAGATGAGGATATAAACATGATGTTACATTTTTGGTGAAATAATAACTTAAGCATTTAAAGTCTTAAGATTTCAAGGGATTTTAATTTACTAAGAAATGTCTGGCTGTATATGTATAAGATATTTTGGAGTAAATTTAACCATCCCATCTTCCATTGAAGTCGCAATATATAATCCATATTAATTTTCTTATTCTCAAAACTTAAATTACTGAAAGTTTTAATTATTGTTAAATTTTTTATACCTTCCAAAGTTTAAGTAAAAAATTCTCAAGTCATTCAACTTAGACTGCAGTAAACATTTAGAAAAATTATTTTTGAAAATGTGAGAAAAATTAAAGTCGGTCTTCTCTATAAGTATGGATGACAAATCACTTCATTACTTGAGTTCTTGCTTGAGTTATTCATTATGAACACATTAACAATTAAAAGTTTGTGAAAATTATACAAAAATTTTCGTTGCTTTTTGTTGGCACTTGATTGCTTAAGTGTTGAGTTCTTTACTTCAGACATCACTTCAATCCCGTGGAGAGTATATGTTTGAGCAGTGGCGTTGGAATTGGTCCAATGATTGATGGTAGGCGTGGGTTCACTGGGAAATGTGATATCAAATTTGATCTGCAATGAAAAGTTTTTGTTAGTTACTGTGTGGATTTCAGAATGTCAATAATAACTTTAATATTTTCCAACCTTAAATTAGTAATGGAAATGGAATAGGATATAACTCTTTATTTTTAAATAATTGTTGTTATATTAGACCAATCTTTGGGCTTAAAAAATATGATCAGAATCATTGGAAAATATTGAACAAATTTATTCAAATGCACAGAACCCTTTGGCCTACAAAATGTTATTTGTGTGTTATAGATGGTAATACTTTTTGCAGTATGCAGAATATTTTATTCACTATGAAATACTATTATTCTCAAAATTATACTCTAGGATTGATTTATACCTTTGTTTCCCCTTTGGCATGTGGACAGCCCAAACCCCAAACCCTCACTCCACAACTGTTGTCCCAATTTTTATTTAAAGTAGAGCAAAGAATAAACGAAGGCAGAAAGGCTGTTGTAATAAGATGTTGGAACATTGTAATCATATGAAAAATTTACCATACTTCAAAATAAATATAATAAAAAGGACAAAATCTCAATCTGTTGGTGAGGGAATGGTAATGGCTTTGAATTGTTAAATACTTTGAATTATCTCGTTCTGAAGTAATGAGGTTTTTCTACATAACATTTTGAGTATGGTGCTTTTAAGTTTCAATAAAATATATAGGCTTATTAGTATAACATGCCATCTGTATTGAAACTATCAAATGCATCAAGCCATATATTACAGGACTATCAATTTGGTCCCCTTGCAATTGAGTTTGAAATCCCTGAAAAAATAATTTACTGTAATATAAAATGGAGTCAGAGTAAAGGTACAAAAAACAATAGTTTTTTGGTCCTGTTTCCATGGCCATATACCAAGTTTGAAAAAAATAAAAGAATGATTTGATAGAGAAATGACATACCTGTAGCCATTTTCATCTGCTTCATATTCAATGACTCTTAGGATTCCAGAAGGGTCAACATATCCATATTTTCCTTTCACTCGACCTTTAGAGTCGCGCTTCTCTTCTCTATATGACTGGTGAATACTGCCACCTGTGAAATTTACAATTATACTTCATGTAGCAGTACTATTACATTTAATAGAACAAGATGAATTGTAAGGTTTACATGGTTTATTGGTGTATAGTTCTCAAACATAATTTCAGATAAGCAAATGAATGTGTCGGCAAAGTCAGTACGCAGATGGGCATATGCTGGGCATGAAGATTTCTGAAAAAGCTGGAGAAATATTCTGCCTTGATCAGGAACTGAACCTGGGTCTTCCTCTTGCCGGTTGGATATTCTAACCATTGAATTGAGTGAGAGAATTAGTCTCCCTTGGTAGTTCAGTAGTTAGAATGTGGCTCAGCAAGTGGAAGACCCAGGTTTGATTCCCAATCAAGGCATAATTTTCTCCAGCTTCTTCAGAATTCTTCATAATTTCATACAATCCTCTTGCATTTTCCTCTGTTCAAAGATCTCAGATTAATAGAGAGGATTCTATGATGTTTCTTTATTTTCATATTTTATACACAATTATCCAGAGCAGTACTCCGCAACCTGTGTGACGAAGCACACTACTGTGCCCAATAAAGTATAGGTAGTTCTCGATTTGCACGGTTAATGCGTTCCTGAAAACTACCACGTAAATCAAATTCGTGTGAAACGAGAACAATTTTCCCATATAAAATAATTGAAATGTCCAGGTTAGGGGGAGTACTTTCCTGTATTAGCCTACCCAATATCACCAAAATATCAAATTCTATTATAGAATACAATACAATAAGTGTAATACAATAATTTAAAGTAGAAAATAAAGTCGATTCTTATATTAATTATGTAATGTCCGGCACACCATCCAAAATGCAAGCTTTTATTCTTTCATTCATAAAAATATGTAAATATGAACCGATCTTCTTCGATTTTGCTTTATTTGATGGCTTAAACTATACTATCTTAATGTTCACATGTATTACGGTTGAATTTTTCAGAAATGTGCATTCTTTTTTGAAATTTTGCAGATTTTATGTACTCATTCTGGGCGTTGCCTCCAATTCATTTAATGCCAATTAAGCCTTCATAAAAAAACACCTCTTCGGGATATCCTTGTTATTTCTCTCTCAGCTGGGCTCTGTTCTCTTGTTGGACCTTTGCTTAATCCTTGTTCTTCAGTTCCCTGAGGCATAGGCATCATAAAATTTTTGCTGTGGTTCACGTTTTATTTTCGTTCATTTCAAGCCACATAAATGTAAATTTTTGGACCATGCAAATTGAGAACATGCCTAAATTAATAGACCACGTAAATCAAAACTGCGCAAATCAAGAACTACCTGTACCGTATTTTCTGGTAGATAACGCACACCTAGTAGATAACACGCACTTCAAAATTTTCATAGGTTTTGTAATTGTATAGATAGCGTGCAGAAAAATTTCTCTTAAAAAAATGCCTCTATCGACGAATAACGGTAAAGTAGCCTACTTAACATTGGTATTACAGGTGCTTTTGTTATAAAATCGCAATTAGTTTGAATAATTAAGAAGAGCTCGTTGAGAGCAATGATATCCCTGGTGCCTAGGTGGATTAATTCACTGCAGCCCTCGGTTATTCGTCACCATTTCAGCAATCTTTTGCTGTGTCAATTTTTGGGTTTGCATAGTGGGGGAAGGCTAACTTAGTTCCTTATTCTCACCCCTACTGCTCTCCGTCCTATGGACCTTTTTTCTTCTATAGGCCGCTGGGGTCTATCCTTCTAATTCCCTGTCTTTCTGTGGGTTATTGGGTGCCACTCACCCTGAAATGGGCCTTCCCCTGGGGTCCTGCCACTGGCCCTGCAAAGGGCCTCCCCCTCCCCTGGCCACTTGCCCTGAAAAGGGCCTCCCCCAATAGTCCCGAGAGGAGGACTTTCTTCCACCATTGCCACCGCCCTTCTGAAGGGCTTTTGTTTTCCCAGGCATGTCAGGGGGCCGATTTTGTAACTTTTCGATCTCGATCGAAATGTCAGCCATCTTTGGATAGTTTTCGATCGAAATGAAGTTTGCGATTTTGTAACTCAGGATTTCACTTTCGATCAAAATCTCTCTCGATTCCCGTCGAAATCCATTTTGATTTCCTTTTGCTTGGTGAAATCCATGAAATCTGCTCGAAGTTCATACTATAAACCTATTATTCAAAGAATAATTGAAGATTTAAGTTGCAATACCCATACTAACTGAAAATTAGGAACCCGTTTTGTATATTTTATATTTAATACTGTTAATCATAAACCTCTTCAGTTTCATTATATGTTTAAAGAGCATATTTAATATTCTCTTATATTATTTCATATACCAATGTTATACAATCTTCTCCTTTGGCTATTTGTAACTTATTGTATATTTTTACCTATTTCAACTCCTTTCATTTTAGTGACAGGAATATGATTTTTCCTTTTTTGGACAACTATATTTCTTAATTGACTTTGCTGAATCAATAAACAATTTACTTCAACGCCTATTTCATATACTTTTGTTGAATTATGATAAATATTAATTGTACATGTTATCATCTATACATATCTATAAAGTAAGGTGTCGTATGTATGTGTGTATGTTCTGCTAAGGCTCAGAAACTACAACACGCAGAAAAAAGAGGAAGGTGTCATATTAACCGTTATCATGTGTACGGTGGTGTAGTAAGGTTTTTAAACCGATTCGGTGTACTATTTAATTATAATAAAATATTTTCGTTTATATGGGATTTCCATTTAAAATTTTTTCGTAAATTTCTCGAATTTTTAACTCCTTACATATATATCGCAGACATATGCTCTCGCAGACTTTTTTGTGGTAAATTATCTCCTCTTTTGGAATATTTTTTTAAAAGAGGGGCTTACAGATCAAATAAGACGAATTGAAGGGAAAATCTTATTTTCATTATTGCCCAGCATTTGGATGTACTTAGCAACCGATGTAAACAAATTACGTTTGAACTATAAACATATCGTAAACGTGGAAATAGTTGATGAAATACTCATTTAATATCTTCTGATTTGATTGTATGCTTTTCTTTCATTATCTATGGTCTTCTATACACAGGTTAATTCTGCGAATAAACATTAGTGAACTTTCTTTTTCTGTAATCGTGTCATTCGCATTATAGGTATGTTTGGATATAAGTGAAATTGTTTTTATATGCCTTTTGTCTTATTTTATTTCATATTTTGTTTAAGTGAAAATTACTGAAGATATTAAATTACTATGTTAAAGTTTTTGTGTTTTGTTTTATCAGTTTATCAATAAAAACTGAATTGAGCATTTCATGCTAACATGCAAGTTTTTTCCTATGCTCATCCATTTTGCGTTTCAATAATAATTACCGTATATACTCGTGTATAGGACGAGTTTTTACGACCAAATTTTTATTTCAAAAATTGAGGATCGTACTATACACGAGTAATGCATTTGAGGATTTAAAATTCATGTATCTTCACGGGCATTTTCGGTGAAGTTATGCCTCCCGCACGCATTCTAATGGTAGGCTAACCTTAACAGTGAGGTCCTTTATTGTTGTTATGTTGCTTCGTGAAGAGTAGAATCTTTTTCATATATACAGCTTCAAATTCACAAATACTTGATATAAGTGAAGATTTACGGGCACTTCTTTTCTTGAATTTTATGTATGTACATCTTTGTTTGCGTCTTTTTACAAGGGATGGATTGGAACGAGTTGGACTAAAAGTATCGTAGACGGCTTAACTTTATGGAATTTCGACATCTCGGAAAAAAGAAATTACTTTGTAATATTCAACAATCTTTATTGTTTCTTCAATCACACACCGATCGGTTTCCACTACAAAGTCATTCTAAAGGTGTTAAGTCGGTTAGTAACACCATTAGAATGATTTTGTAGTGGAAACCGGTCGGTGTGTGATTGAAGAAACAATAAAGACTGCGGAATATTACAAAGTAATTTCTTTTTATCCGTTATCCCTACCTATTAAATAGATGAGCGGTTGGAACCATTACGTACATGGAACGTAATCAAGACGTACTAGAATTGAAACGATTTTATTTCATCTTGTGCAATCATGATTCATATCACTTTTTATTAAATGTTTTAGGAGTAAGATACTTAACCTATCCTAATTTTAGTGTACTTGCAAAAAATACTATTTATGACATTTACGGCCTATTCTATGGTGGTGTGGAAAATCAAGGTTGTTCGATATATCTCACTCGTAACCATCGAGCTATCGAAACGAAATATATCAACCATGGTGAAAAGCTCGGGTCGTACTATAAACGAGATATATGAAAAAATCAGGTTTGTTCACCAAAAAACCAGGGGTCGTACTATACATGGAGTCGGCATATACACGAGTATATACGGTAGATACTTTTTTGTAATATATAATATCGTTTTGAATTAAAAGAGAGTTTTATCAATTGGAAATAAGGTTCACTCTTGAGTAATTGTTATTTTAATACGAGAACTAAATTAGATTAACATTTTGAACACGTAACGCAGTGAATTTTGAAAGATTTTATTTGAATAATACTTTTGTTGAACTTTATTATGTGTTCTGAACTAAAATTAAGAATTTGTGTCTGCGGTTCCATAGGTAAAATGTAAACACTACCGATACACTCACGTAATTAATTACGTTAGAAAAAGTAAAACATTTTACTACATTATTTAAAATCGATTCGTTCGAATATCTCAATCTATTATTCAATTAATTACGATGGAAAACACAATTAAGATCAATAATTTTATATCTATTTAGAGTAATAATAGGTATTCTTATTTAGGTTCTCCTGTTATTATGTTGACATAAAAACTCATATTCCGCGTAATCAATATTTACTCATCACTACGACACGCTATTTTGTGATTGTTGGTTGTTTATTTAGCAACTGAATAGAAAGCGTCAGTCGCCATCATCAGAGACATTGAGCTTTAGGAGATTATTCATTGGTTGGTTTAGGTTAGTTTGTTGTTTTCATTTGCTTTCGTTTCGTGTCCATTTTTTGTGTTCTTTGTTTGTTTTCTTTGTTTTCGTTCGTAGTTGTTCATTTTGTAGTCTATGTTTATATTCTTTGGTTGTGCTCTTGATTTTTGTTCCTTGATTACCTATTTGTCGGTTTACACTTTTTATGCCGGCTATTGGTTAGAGTTTAATTCATTTCTTTTTTCTTGGTGGTTTTTACATTGAACTTATATTCTTTGGTTGTACTCTTAATTTATGTTCCACGATTATTTATTTGTCGGTTTACATCCTTTTCTACCGGGTATTGGTAAGCGTTTAATTCATTTCTTTTTTCATGGTGGTTTTTGTAGTTTTGGTATTGGTTCGTTTCGTGTTCTTTCCACTTTATTTCAAGACTCCTAATGTAGTTTACAGAAAGGAGAGGAGAAGTTTTAGTATGTATCATTTTCTCAAGCTGTCTTCTAAGTGGGAAAAAGTATAACTATTTGCAGTCCGAAATGCACCCGGGCGAAGCCGGGTACGAAAAGCTAGTTTAATATATTTTCTTGTACACCTAATGTTTCTCATTTTCTGTTGAGATCCTCACTATTTACTTAATGTATGTATCATCATTTTGCATATAATATAGGGTCACCATATTTTCACGAGGCTAAAACGGGACATTTTCTGTAATTCTCACGAAAAAACGGGACAAAATTTTCGTGTGACATTTTAAAACGGAAGTTTGGTTTATTTAGATCAATAGAAGAATTTGAACATTTATGTACGTAGACAAGAAAAACAAACTCACTAACAGGAAAATTTAGATAATGATGCATGGAATAAAAAGAATTAAATGAACTTGTTGAACACAATAAATTATATTAGATTATTATCAACTACGAATATAAGTAGGATTACCAACAATATCGCTTAACCTGCGTACTCCTTACCTAGGTCCTATGGATCTCGATTCGATGTCAGGGTATAATTTCTTCGGGTCAACGAGTTTTTCTGGACTTCTTCTAGAGAAGTAATATGAAATATTGGGAAAAAATTCAGTCTCTCATTTCCGACACATTGATGTAATATTTCTATCGTTACTTTGTTATGCAATATGGAGATCGTATTTTATAAATTAAAAAAAACAGCCGATGTAAATTTTAATTCAATGAAAAGAGTCGCTCAAAAGTATTGTTCCAAGTGGGGCAAAATATAAATTTAGCTTATTAATTCTAAAATATTGGTGGATGAACAAATTAATTTACTTTTTAAATATTTAATTCGGTTTATTTACCTTTGCATAGTTTTGTTTGCAATTAATTTGCAGTTGATATTGAAGGAGTCGATTCTGAAGCTGGTATGAGTGTTGATGATCATGCTCTTCCTGAGACATTTTGCACTTTGCGGTCGAAGATATTTCTTGCAGTAATTTGGAATTGTTTAAAAGCAAATTGTAAAAGTCGTTGCATGAAAGTTCCTGAAAATGAGTTTTCGTCACTATCATTGCTTTGTTGTTTTCAATGAGGAAACAATTCTTTTCATCTGTCCACAAAGAATTTGTAATAGAAAACACTTTCTATAGTTCCACTGGTGCCAGGTATGGCTAAAGCAAATTCCGAAATCATTTTAATGTTTTTTAACGATTTTCCTTCACCTTGCACAAACTTGAAAATTCTGAACCATCGTTCCAGAGTTTCAGTTAAATTCGTGTTCCATTCGGCAATTTTGTTTTTACTGATGTTCATAAAATGGTGGTATTCATCAAAAAGCTCATCTTCGTCTATAATTTCGTGATGTTTATGTCGACATCAGCCATGTATTTGAGTGTATCCTGAATTTGTTCCCAAACAGGAGTACTCTTAAGCTGCACCCAATAAAACACATTTAATGGTCGATAGTGATAACTCCATTTTTAGGCGCATTTCCCTTCCACCATGAGCGTCTATTATCGTCGGTCTGTCCATACGTCTGTCCGCATGTTCATTCTCGGCTTCTACGTAACAGATTTTCATGAAATTTGATATTAAGGTCTTACAATCAAATATAAGAAGAAAATCGCAAAAATGAATCACGTACGCCAATCAGGGGTACCACTTTACTGATGACAAAAAACTAAATTTTTGTCATATCTCGTAAAGTATTGCTCATATCAAAATATTTTTCAAATACAAGTTGTAGAACTTGTAAAGAAGAGTATTTTCTTTCCTATACATTTTTATCGTAAGAGTAGCCGTTATCGAGAAAATCAAATAATAATGTCTTAATTCGAGTTGAACTTTGAAATTTCTTCCATGGTTACTTCTTCATTGTTGCTATCATAAACAATCTCACAAACAAACGTTTAATTTCCTTACGCATGCATGCAATATTATTAAATAGGAAGAAAATGGATTCTTATTGAAGAATATAAGAACTTTAAAATGCTATTTTCCTCACGTTCAGGTATATGATTTCTTTCTAATACTCCATTGTACGAAACGTGCCCATTTGTGATACGTTGTACACTTTCCTAACTTGTTTAAATACATTATAAATGTGTCGTAAAAGAAACTTGCAGCTTCTGTGAATTGTTTTTCACTGCAGAAATCTTCTAAATCTGATAAAACCGATCTAACTTTTGAGGTGCGGAAATTTTCATTTCTTTGGTTTTTAATTTTGTTTGCTAAAATATCCAGTTCTTCAGCTACTTCACTTCCTGAAATATTATCACTTTCTATTTAATAGCTTCGCAGCAAACCTTTAATTTACTCTTCATGAAATGAAGCCAAACAATGGAAACTTTTTCGGAATGGTCAGACATTTTTCTTATGAAATAAAGTAAGATTTTAATCCAGGAAATATTTCAATAATTCTGGTAATTGCTGGTTGTAGTGATAGCCGTCTAGTTTTCACAGTTCCTAGAATCTGCTTATACTCAATATCGACAAAGTCACAAAAATTCTGTAATTCTTCCACTCGTACCGTATATATATATATATATATATATGGAAAAATTGAAATATTTTATTCATTGAGGCCTCAATGTCAATGGGCAAAATATCATCACTTTGGAGAAAGTTTTCTCGGGTTTCCTGCTGGGTGGTGTGGAAAAAGGATTCCGACGTTTCGGCAGCTCTCTCTGCTGCCATCTTCGAGGAGAAGTGTCGATTGAAGTTTCAGGTCCGGTATTTATAGGGGCCGGCCGTAATGGCTCGGCCTCTGATTGGCTGTTGGAGGTAGGCCAATGAGCACCTCGTTTTTCGGCCAGGCAGGAGAGCATCGGGTTCCACGTCTTGCTGAGGAAGAAACCCGTCTCTCGGTTGAAAAGTTGCCCTTCTAAACAGATCTCAATGGCTTCCTTGACCAAACGGGCCCAGAAGCCATAGGCCCGGTTTATCATCCTTGTTTCGGCGAACTTTATTCTGTGGTCCGAGGATATTGAGTGTTCGGCCACAGCAGATTTCTCTGGGTAGTTCAGCCTGATGCACCGGGCATTTTCTTTTAGACGGGTCTCGATCGTACGACCCGTTTGCCCGATGTATGCTTTTCTGCACTCGCATGGGATCTTGTATCATCACTTGTTTGTACAGCATTGTGTAAAATGTGGGCAGCACATCTTATACCACGAATGTTCATTTTTAAGTTGCTAGCTGTAAGTTTGGCAAAAACGTTGTTCGTTCCTTTTCTTGCAGCTCCTCCAATATTTGTGTTGCAGTTATCCCCACAAAAGGCAATAATTTTTTCAGATAGCTTATACTTATGCAGTACATTCATTATGTGAGTTGTTAACAAATAAGCGGTTTCACCCTTTAAGTTATGAAATTCAATCACTTTAATTTGAACTAGCACAGGTACTAACTTTAAGCTTTTATGCTTTAAAGTATCCACCATAACTGATATGTACCTAACAAGTTTCAAGTCTTCCAAAATTTCTTGCATCGCAAAAGACGCCAGAATATTTACAACAATTGATTCACATTTTGTTCGATCACATGAGAATTTTGGCTTGTGCAGTCTTTTTATCACTGACGAGATACAGTCCATAGACCGAAAGGAATGGTTGTGTTTGATTATGTGGATACCAAAGAAACCTTCGGCTGCTACATGTTTGCACTCTTCTGTCATTGTTTGCTTGGTAAAATATGAGATTACCTTTTGGCTGCAACTCTTACTGCTTACGGCAATCAAATGATTTTTTTCTTGTTACGCTGTAGCATGCCCGAACGACCTCTGTGTTCTATAGAAAACAGCGATTTGCAAAAGGTATACAACACTTTTTCCATTTGTGTATCTTCCTTTAAAGAAGGGAAATCAGTTTCTGACCTTTCAGTAAAAAAACATTTTCTTTTCGGCATTTTCCTGGGTTTTATTTACTTTTCTGAATCCAACAGCACATGTATAACTGTTGACATTCTTCCAAAACCACGTGTTCGCAGCAACAAAACAAACTGAACTAGCCGCTGTTCTGAGTTACCAACCTACGAAAATGAATATATTCTGTTGCACTGCCAACATAAAATAAATGAAAAGGCTACCACATTCTGAATTCGTTTTTAGACTTAATTTTGTGTGTAACTTTGTATATGAATTGGCACATCTGCAAAAAACTGGACAATTGGCATCCCGTTTTAACTTTATCGGGACAACTAAATAAATAATGGGACGTATGGTCACCCTAATATAATATCTCCATACCTAAATGTGGATTGTGTCTTATCAATTTTGACCATGTATTTCTAATGCATATTAATGGGCATCGCCCATGAATTAATGAATAAATAATTTAAATATCAATTATCATTAATTATACATGTAACTGTTCAGTAAAAACTTAAACTGCATAGGTATCAAATTGAAATTATAGAATAGATTCCACTGTATTATTTAACATAATATAGAAAATCACAATAATGAAGACTACATTACCTTCAGTATAATGAAAGATTTTTGTGTGTACCTCCTGTAGTACCAGTACTTGAAACATATATCAAAAGGAACTAACATCACTACGGTCCAAGAAATGCAGGTTTTTGGAAACTTGTAACTATTTAACAATACTCTCAAAATATTTAATAACATTCATTAACATTGTATTTCAATATCAATAAATGATACAAACCAAATTAAATGCTTTCTTAAAGACATTTCTTACGAAGTATGGAACTTGCAAAACTACGATGACAAATGTTATCAAAATCTTAGACAGTCTAGTAATCATAACAAAACAAACAATATTAACCTCAAATAAATTCATTTACGAAAAATGAATTAATATCCCTCATCCTGCATTCCACATTTTACATTATATATACCAGCCAATATTCAACTATATCCTTCCAATTTTTACGTTATAACCTAATGTTTCTGCCGTAGTCAATGATACTAATGACAAATTATTCATCCAATGCCGTAAACTAATATCCATTCGTCGAAATAATAATAAATAAAAACTTCAACATTAGAAGTAGGAATGCATAGATTCGATAAACACAGTACGTACAAAAATCATCTAATATTTGCTTAACGTATGCTGTTTTCATTTTATTTTACATATTATAAGGATACTGTATTAGGACACGTTGAATTACCCATTTTAATTAGGTTTTTATCTAATTGAAATAGGCAAACAAACCAAAACAAACTGACTCTCAGAGTCAACTGCGCATGCGCCAACCCAGCCGAAACAAATTTTGCAACACGATTTCGACCGAGCTCACTTCCTTCGATCGAAATCAAAATTAGTTACAAAATTACATATTTCCTCATAATTTCATTTCAGTTGCTTACCGGCTTTCACGTCAAAATTGGGGGTTTACGATTTCGATTGAATCGAAGGAGTTACAAAATCGGCCCCCTGGTGAGCATGGCATCCATTCTGCAAGACTGTTCCTTGGGGATGATCAGCGGAGAAGAAGCTCGTCATGTGACGGCTCATTGCTTTTAAGACCCCTGAAGGTCAGATCATGAGGGTGAGCCGAGAACATCTCCGCACCCTTCTCGGCTCATCTGCTCAAAAGGCGGATAATCCCGGGGGCCTTCCTGTTCTCCCCTCCTCCGTGTAGGCCACACTATCTGTCGCTGTACCTGCCTCAGTGTCAGCCTCTCCTGGGGTTACCCAGTTTAAACCCTTGATCTCAGCTTCCACTTCCAGCGTCATGCAGAAAACACTATCTTTTGCCGTGCCTGCCTTGATGCCTACTTCCTCTGGGGTTATCCAGCCAAAACCCCTGGTCTCCTCTGCTCCTGTAATCCCAGCTTCTTCGGGTCCAGCCTTCACTTCCGGCAGAAAGAAAAAAGGAAAGAAATCTCTCCCCTCCTATTCTCCTGCCCCTAAACCTCTTGAGCCTTGGCTCCTATTTCTGACCTTGCTCCATCGCCCTCGGACACAGAGGCAATGGACTCTGAGAGTTCTGTCTATCTTCAGAGGAAATTATCCGCTTCTGGGGAAAGTCTCGCTCAGTCACACCTGGAGCCTACTACCCAGGTGGCATTAACAGCACCCGAGGGGCCATTTCAGGAGGTTAATAGGAAGAAGGCCTCCAAGAAGCACCCAGAGCCCAAGTAAGGGGATAATCCTGAGTCGTCTTCCACACTGGGGCCTAAACTGAAGCCCATTACTGTTTATGGGATCACTGATCATGCCGGGTTCATCAATCTTCTCGAGCAGTCCTGTGGGGAGGACTTTGAGCTGAACATCTGGGATGTTTCCACTCAGGTTTTTGTTAAAACCTTCGAGATGCATCGCAAAGTCACCGAGGTCCTGGAGAAGGTGGACATTCAGTTCTTCCGACTGGTAGACCAAGCAAGGACCACCAGGATCCTAATTAAGGGCCTGTCGGCTAATATGTCTACTGGCAGGGTTGCTTCCATCCTGGCCTCTCTTGGGCTTACTATCTTATTTGTGAGACAGTTCGTTCACTCTGCAGAAGAGGGGCAGATAATGACCGCTACCAGACGTTTCGTCGCAACCGTCGATAAAACGCCTGGCCTTCCTCCCCTACATAAGTTTACTCACCTTTCTCACTGTAGGGTGCTGCTTTCCTACTTCAAGGGAGGAGTGGTACCACAAACCTGCTTTAATTGCCAGAGGTTGGGGCACTCCTCCCTTGGGTGCAAGATGCAGCCCCACTGCTACCAGTTGTCAGGGGCCATTGTTCCTGGGCTTGCACAGCTCCTTCTATGGCCCCCAGAAAATGCTGCAGTTGCTGCGGGAGCCACCCACCTACCGTCAATGTCCGATCTATCTAAAAGCACTGGGATGCTCGCTGCGAACCAGCAGAGTGGCGCGGCACAGCAATACTCAAATAAAGAACGGGATGTGGCTCCCACGGCGACCTCTGTCCAACCCTCGGCAGCTGTCCAGGATTCGTTATCCTTTTTGGATGCTGCCCAGGGCAAACTCTCCCCAGCCTTCTCAACTGACCCAGCTCTCCTGTGGAGGGCTGAGCCAGTTATTCCGGTGCCTTCGGTTAAGACCACTGCTAAGGGCAAGGGCAAATCCAAGCCCTCTGCTCCTGTTGCCTGTGGTAGTTCCACTGCCAGTAAGGGGGAGAACATCCACCCTGAAACCCCTGCTACTGGTGGCCTCTCCTCCACTGAGGAAGAGGAGAGTATCTGTTCTGCCATCTTTACTTCGCAGTCTGCTCCCCTTGATACTCGCACTGAGGACCACGAGCTTTGGACCACTATCTCTTCCATAGCTCGAGTCCTCAGACAGCATGTAACTAGCCAACAGGGACTTTTACTTCTGTATCTGCTCAAGGAACTAGCTGCAACCATGACTTCCAATGGAGCTACACCCTAGGAGAGGATGCCTAACCATTTTAGCATGGAATGCAAACGGCCTGTGGTGTCAGGTTGATGAATTGCTTCCACTCCTATATGAAACTGGTGCCTCTATCGTGGCAGTCATCAAGACCAGGCTCTCGCCGGCCGTGGGACTGCGGATACCTAACTGGGTGGTGCATCGAGTGGATGGGGTCAGGCTCCGGAGGGGATGTCACCCTACTTGTCCACTCCACCATTAAGCACCACATCTACCTGCTCCTTGGGCTGTCTGAGCTGGAGGCGGTCGCGATAGACGTCTCTATGGTCGGTGGCAGGTTGTGTGTGATTGCTATGTATTATCCGCCTGGTCACAGGCTAGTGGAGGAGGACATCCGGGCTCTCTTCTCGCCTGACAGCACTCTAACCGTTGTTCTTGGTGATCTCAATGCCAAGCATACAGATTAGAACTGTCATGCCCAACAGGAGAGGATGTCTCCTGCAAGACCTGGTGCTTGCCGAGCGCCTGATGGTTCTAGCTCCCACCTCTCCTATATTCCTCCCTTCCAGTAATGTTCTGGACATCGTCCTGGCCAGCTCTGCCCAGGTGTCATTGAATGTAGCAGTCATCAATGAGCTGTCATCCGACCATCTTCCTCTCCTTCTCCATTACAGGAATCTTCCCATTCGGCTTCCTCCTCTGCCCTGCAGGGACTTTGCTAAGGCATGCTGGGGGAATTTTCGATTTGACATTGCCACTGCCCTACCAATGGAGCTGCCTGTTACGAGAGTGAAAGCCGATCTCATGATCGAGCATCTTACCTTCATCATCCAGAAGGCCATGGATGCTAACATCACCTGGAAGTCCACCCCCAGGTTAATCTCTCGACAATTCCCTGAGCCTGCGTCGCCTTGTATCCTATTGTAACAGATTTTGACGGCTGTCGCAGTATCATCACATACCAGATCTCTGGAAGCAGCTGAAACTCCTGAATATTGAGGTTTGGACTGCAATTTGGGAACTCAAAACAGATGCCTGGGAGGAGTACCTTTCTAGGGTATTCTTGCAGGCTAACTCCATGTGGCAGATCTCCAGGTCACTGCAAACCATGTAGCGCCGGGACATGCCCATCAAGCTCGCAGAGGGGCTTTCAATGCCCGTGAAAAGACGAGGCCTTTGCCAGACATTTGGAAGGGGCCTTTCAACCTAACCCTTCAAACCTGTACTATGATGCCTCTGAGATAGCCATTCTCGCAGCATCCTTTGAGCTCTCCCACAGTGTGCCTCCCTCCCTGCAACCTCTTCCTGTTGTACGAGAGAGGGATGTGGTACACATCATGCTTCAGCTTTCCACTCTCCGTTCCCCAGGTGATGATGGCATTAGCAATTTTGCAGTCAGGCAGCTACCAGTGGCGGCTGTCAAATATCTGACTGTCATCTATAATGGCTGGCAGTAGCTCGGATACTTCCCTGAGGAGTGGAAAAGGCAGAGGGTCATTGGCATTCTGAAGGCAAATAAGCTGACGGATGCCACTGAGAACTTCCACCAATCTCACTCCTCAATATCTTTGGGAAAGTTTTCGAGCAGCTCCTACTACTTGAGCTGCAGAAGCACCTGACAGCCAAGAACCTTCTCCATGGAGAACAGTTTGGTTTTTGCCAGCAGCACTCTACCACCCACCAGCTCGTGTGGATGACCAGCTTTGTCACTCATGGGTTTAATTCTTGGCACAAAATGGCAGCAGCATTTCTAGACATCAGCAAGGCATTCAAAAGAGTCTGGCACCAGGCTCTATTGGCCAAGATGCTCTGGGTTGGGCTTCTGAGGCCACTAATTTCTCTGATCTGCTCCTACTTGGAGGGCAGGCAGTTCAGGGTCAGCTGGAGCAGGGAGCACTCGTCTTTTTCCAATATGTGCAGGGGTTCCACAGGGTCCAGTTCTCAGACCAGTCCTGTTTAACCCTTACACCTATGATTTCTCACGGAGCCCAGACCCGAACATCACAGTTGGCCTCTATGCTGATGACGCCGCTGTCCTGGCACAATCTGCCAATGACACCATGACTATATGGTACTTGCAGTGTACTCTTGACTCCATCTGCGAGTGGTACTCCAGATGGAGGATCGCTGTCATTGCCAGCAAGATGGTGATGGTACTGTTCCGTAAAGGCCATCACCGCCAACTACTGGCCGATATCCACATTCTGGGCCAGGCCATTCCCTGGTCTTCCCAAGCGATGTACCTGGGTGTGACCCCAGATAGGGCTCTCACCTGGTCACATCACTTATCATCATTGATAAGTAATGGATTCAGTGCAGTGCGCAGACTGACTCCCATCTTCCACTCCAGGGAAATTACCCTGGAGACAAGGGTGCTGATCTACAAGTCCTGCGTACTGCCTGTCCTATTATATGCCTTGCTGGTGTGGTCTGGAGCAGCACCCAGGCACATCAGCCAGATCACCATAGTGCAAAACTCGGTGCTGAGGATGCTACTCAGAGTTTCATTTTGTTCAAACAGAAGAGCTGTCGACTACTGGTGTGTTCCCTCTACCAGTGGTCTTAGAAGAAAAGGCCCAAGCATTCTTCGGGAAATGCTCTTCCTCTCAGCACATTTTAATTCGCCAACTTTCTGACTTACAAGTGATGCCATGGGACTGCCACAAGCGTCCCATCATGTCACTTGGTTCTGATTTTCACCCGCTGCCTGAAGGTGATTGCTCTGTTTACTGCAATATGCCAGGATAATTAACCTGTACCATCTTAACTACCAGACAGGCTTATAGCATAGTTCTGGCAGCCTGGTTCGGGGACCATTCTGTAGTGGCAGTTCCTGACTCCCCAAGATGCAGCAATAATTAAGAGCCCATGGAAAAGCAAAATCATGCAAATCATACACAGCTCTGCATAAATTAGAACTTTTTCAGTTCGTAAAAGAAAATGGCAATCATGCAGCTGGAAGAAAATTCAATGTAGGCAAAGCTAATGTGAGAGAATGGCAAAAAGATGAATTGGTTCTTAAAAAACTGCATTTGGATAACAAAAGGAATGAGACTCAACAACTTGAGTTTTACTTCATGCAAAGCACATTGCACGAGAGAAAAACATTGCTGATTTTAAAGCATATCCATCCTGGGGATTCAGGTTTATGATGAGGAATAATTTAAGTGTTCGTGCCTTGACAAGCATTGGCCAGAAACTACCTGTAGATTAGGAGGCCATGGTGATAAAATTTACACAATTTGTAAAAGAGCATTAAATCATTTGTTTCTAATTAAGAATTCTTTGTTTAAAGAAAATTTGTTACTAGTTAAAATTATTTGTAATTCTCTTTGAAACAAGTGAAATAAAATGAGATATTCCTCTATATATCACACGCTATCATTTTTTTCATTTTTCAAACTTTTTTTGTATAGATAACGAGTGCGTTATCCACCAGAAAATACAGTACTTGGTGTGCAGCAATACATTGGGCAGAATTTAAGGAATGGAAAAATGCTCTGTTTTGTTATTATTCAGTTGATACCACAAATGCATTTCTCATAGAGAGCGATGTTTTATGTTAATAATTTGTATGCCGTTTCAGTCCTTGAAACCGTAATTAAGTTTCTTCGTAAATGGAGAATTGAAAATATTTATCATTGACTTATTTTGTAATCCAGAATAAATATTTTTTAGTTGTAGAATATACGTTTTATCAATAATTTTATTCGCCTGCGTAGTAGGATAAATTATTGTTTTCTTGTGTGCCATGAAGTGCGACTGTGCTTGAAAGTGTACCATATAATTAGAAAGGTTGTGAAGCACTGATTCAGAGAATAGAATGGAGACCTCTTTAATACCGTATATACTCAAATATAAGACGACTCTGATTATAAGACGAACCCCCATTTTTAACTCCTACTGAAAGGAAAACATTTATTATACACACAGGTTTATTATACCATTGAGTAATGAACATTGAACCAATTGAAATAAGCAATTTTGATTGGAATTTTCAATTGAACATTTTGGAACAAATATTTGGCACAGATGTTAATAACTGGTCCTCTCAATTTTGATGATGTCCTTCCTTAGGCCCACGAAATGCTTTCCGATTTGAACTTGCACACTTTAGGATTTCCTGCGATTTTTTCCACCGCCGCACATTTGCCTCGGTGATACCAAACCTTCTTGCTGCTGCACAATTGTTAGTTTCATCAGCATATTTCACCACTAAAAGTTTAAAATTTGCATCATAACTATTACACAATGATTTCGATATTTGTGAAGGTGTAGAACCTCTCTTCTCAACGTGGTCACCCATATTTTTATGTAAAACTGGATAGTTAACAATCATGAAGACTTAAATTTACATGGAATTTACTACAGTCATAGATGGTTCACTTTGTCTGCGGTCAACACACTATGATATCATGACAGGATCAAATTACATATGTTGGTGCAAAATCTTTTGTCCATTCAACCTACTACTACAACAGGCAGTCCTTGACTTTCGTACATCAGCTGATGAACATTTCGAGCTATCTCATAGTGGCACTATCTGTCAGCCAAGCCAACACTTTTAATAAATTACCAAATGAAGCAAAATGCATAAATATAATAAATTCAAAAGAGTATTTGTATTCGAATACATTTGAATCAATTCATTTTCTACTACTACTTTTAATAATCGATTGTTTGGAATGATTTTAAGAATCGAATACAGGCAGACCTCATCTTTCACGGGGGTTACATTCCTGAAAACACCGCAAAAGACAAAATCGTGAAAGAGAAGCAAATAAGGCAATGGGAACTACAGGGTTTGGTTCCCACCCCAGCAAAAACGGATCATTTGTCCTCTGTATTGGTGACTGCAGAAAAATAGAGAAAGAGATGAAAAATTAACTTCAGTGAAAGTGAGACTTAAACAAGTTAAAAGAAGACGAAAAAAGTATCAGAAAATTACTTATTTAAGTTCCATAGTAGAATCGAGAAAAAAATGAACGGAGGTTGTCTAACTTGCAGACTAAGTGGAGTAAGTGGCAAATATTTGTATAACCTTGGATCCACATTAAGAAACATTAAGCTTGTTTTTCAGCCTCCCCTATACTTGTTTGATAATTTTGCCCAGAAAGCAATCTAAAGCCCGTTTCACACACGTTTTTCCTTGATGGATTGCTTGCGTGGAGCCCTGATGGCTGCTGTGCGTGCTAGCTTGCTGGAAATCCTGCTCGCTAATGGCTGCCTTGCTTGCTACCTTGCTGGTTTTCGAGGTTAGGTCCTGTGCTATTTTTCCTGCGTGTTTTCCTGCTGGCTGGCGGTGTCGGCCAATCACCACCGAGCGTTACATCACGTGATCAACACAGAGTCCACCGCCCTGTCGTAAAAACTTGCATTTTCACCCGTGTGCGTGCGTGTGGAGTCCTCTGCACGGCACAACACTGACATATCTCCAAATGTGAAACGGTAACCATCAGCGAACCAAGCACAGCACCCATCAGCATAGCCCGCAGAGTAGCACGCAGGGAATCTTGCATGCTAGCCAGCAAGGAAAAACACACCGTGTGAAACAGGCTTTAGGTACCTTTGAGAATTTAATTTTCAAGCCATCCTTTGTAGAAATATCCATGAGGTTTTCTTGATCTTTTCCTGTTAGATGTGGAATTGAAAAATCCACATCGTTGGAGTTGTGCACACAATTATTAGAATCGTCCGTTTCTGGAAAATATTCTCATAATTGTTCTGTGAGTTCTTCCAAATGTTTCTTTATATATGACAAATCAAAACTGAGGAATAGAAATTTGGACGTATTTCAGATTCGCCAGTTTGGTTTCATCTGGTTTTGTTACAATCTGTAACACGTTTTATCCCATGGTCAATGAAAACAAAGAAAATCTTCAAGCCACCGCCCTCAGTGATAAGGCTGCAGTCTACTGTTATGTATGCATTCAATGTTTTTTAAGTTAAAATATACTGTATTGTTTATGTACATGCACAGTGAAGGAATTTATTGTAAAACATATTCTATAACAACATCAAAGTGAATAAAGCTGATATGGAGTGTTCAGTGTCATAATATCAGCCATTACGTAAATTTTCTGAAGTATCTCCAGGGGTACACATATACCTCACTTTGGGAAACCCTGTGATAGAGCAAAAATAAGGGCAGGTGATGTCTCCCCAGGAAGTACTAGATCAAAATACCCATCAATGACCATCGACTTCTGTCATCACTTATGGCCACTGTACTCAGCTATGCATTCATGAAATCGTAGGTTTGGGATGAAATTATTGAAGAGATAGACCCCATACATGAGACTTTGCATCATAGTGTAAATATCACAGACTTATTTCTTACTATATTGTGAAGTTCCAAGAAAGCAGAGTTTTTGTGAGTTTTTTCTTTATATGTATAGTCTTTGTTAATCATTATAAAATTTCATAATTTCTTCACTATTTTCAGTCTGGTAGAAACATTACCAATGACAGGGTATATGTTACTGCTGAAGAATAACTATAAAGCATTAAAATCTCAGATGTGGATTTTTTTTGCAATCAAGCTGAATGATGTAATAAAATATCAGGATAAGAGTGGGATGATAATACCAACCACTGAATGACCAAAGGAATTGATCCTGATATGGAGAAATGATGGTCTAATAACATAATACTCCTTAACAGATCATGAGGATAAAATAATGAGATTTGGCTGTTTCAATAAATGAAGAGGGAATGGCTTTCAAATGAATCATAATTGGTGAAAGCATGGCATTGGATTTAGCCATCATCCGTTAATGTCTTCCAGTTGCATTACTTTAATAGAGAATGCCATATTTGGCTTGCATATTATTATTGGCTAGAAGGCAGTGTTGGATTTTCAAAATAGCAAGTGGTGTGGAGGCAACTGTATCAATCAGTGGTCACAAGCAGCATGTTATAGCAGTTCCTGATGCAATGACCAGTGTTGGTATTTTGCTACCTCACGATTTTATTTTGAGATGATTTAGGCAATACAGAGATGAGATGATAAAGTAGGTACATCTGTGCTGTCTGTTGCAGACGTCAAATTCTCAATGGTGTATCGGGGCTGCATTAATATGGGAGTCATTATAGAAGTGTTAAGCAAGAGCCACAGTTGGTAAAAACAGATTTAACCTTAACAAATGGACAGTTGCTATTAAAAACTGTAGCTTAGAAGAGTTTATATTATAACTTAATAAATGAGAAAAAATCTTATTTTCAGGGAAAGAATTTTTTTTTAATCTGAAAGTTTTATTTATATGACAATTGACATTTGGCAGCAGTAAGACATAGACAGAGCAGCATATGCTTCATATGCTGCCATTTTGACCTGTACGGTCTAATGATTTTCAATTTGGCCTGGCAATTTTATGCAAAACTCGCTTGGAACTAAATTACGTTTGTCAAATAATCATTGTCCTTGCATGTTATCAATTATTATTGTTTTGCATGAATAGAATATATGTAGTTTACTAAAATATACTTGAGAATGTATTATGGAAAAGGTCTTATTTAAATGAAAATATCATAATTCTGTGATTAGCCTTGAAAGGGCCAAATTCCCTTGCATTGTATAGTATTGCATGGGCAACATTTTGAGGAAGTATGAAAGAATTATTCTCAAACAAATGATTTCCTACATTTATCTAATGATGCTCCATACAAAAATGCTCATTTCTCCTGTGTATTTTATGTCTGTGAACTCACCTCTTTTTCACTTTTATCTTAAACCATTTGGTTTCTCATTATTTTCCTCAATTCTCTCCAGCTCCCCTTGCCAATTAAATTTGTATTAATGTGAAGATAGAGAAGGAGAAAAATACTGAACTTGGCCAGGAATCGAACCCAGATCTCCCACTTGCTTAACTAGCTAAGCTATCCAGCCAGTCTGATTCTCCTTTAATTTACAAGTTAAATTTCCATCATTTCATCCTTGTAATTTAACATCTTCTCAATTCTGGGATAAAGTAGGGGTGTTTTCTGCTGTGCCTCAGTGAGGACATCTAATGTGATAATGTTTACTAACTGAGTTCTCTGCGGAATGGAATGGAAATCAGGGCCAACTCAACAATACAAGCAGACCAAGCGTCTGCTTGGGGCGCTGAATTTTCAGGGGTGCCAAATTTTCCTGAAAAAACTTTTTGAAAAATACCGTAATTTAGTTTTTCCATTTGGTTTTCCATTAATATGTTTAGTGTTTTCAGCTGTCGAATATATGTGAAAAGGTGACTTCAGATTAATGTTCAGGGGCAATAACCGTGATCTACTCCGAATGGTAAAATGTTATTTCCGATTTCCTCTTCTGACAGTAGTATCGAATACAGATGGCTGCAACATTTTATTGCTGTGTTACATGCCGGGGATCTTTGCCGACTGGATGAAAACAGTTCTCACCAGCCGTAATATTTCCAGCTGATTCCCTCCGTGATTTGCCGCCCCTGAGGGTTTCTGTTCGGATGCAATGCACCCCTTGCACCGAATGTAGTCGCGGGTCTGAAGAGGGAAGCATTCTCTTAGGTTGGAGGGGGGGAGAAGAATGATTAAGAAAGGTCATGCTTCCAAAGTAACCTCGGCATCGCCCCTGCCGTAATAGCCTGCCGCAGTCTTAAGGCTGGCCAGCGGGAGACATTTACAAGGGTGCCCAAGAGCAAGGAAATCTTTCGACAGTCCGAGGAGGATACGGGATATCCTGAGACCCTCCTTCCTGCGGTTCCTCTTTGTTTCTGGTGCATTCATTCAGGCACGTTCAATATTTTAGGTTTATTGGTTGAGGCTCGTTTGAGGACAAAATACATACATATATATCTTTTGGATTGCTTTCTACTACATCTTAGTAATTGCTATGCTGTGTTAGGGTGTGTGAGGATGGGGTACGTCGAGAACATAGATAATCTAAGTCCGACTTTTCGATGATGTCTGTTGACTCGACGATTCCATAGGAGTTGAATGTAAACATACAGTAGTCGAGTTAGAGGGTGGGAAGGGGTGTGAAGGTCAGGTCATGGTATACTAGGAGAGAGGGAAACGGTGTTAATTTATGCCAGGTTAAGCTAAATCTACACGCACACTTCACTATGAGGGAAGGAAGGTTGCTTTCTCCCTGCTTTCCCCCATTCTACTGTATGAGGTCGCATAGGATAGGGACGTTCCTCAACAACCTTCCCTCCCTCCTAGTGAAGTGTGCGTGTAGATATAGCTTAACCTGGCAGAAACTCAGACCGCTTCCCTCCCTCCTAGTATACCATGACCTGACCCTCACACCCCTTTCCACCCTCCAAGTGGAGTACTGTATGTTTACAACCAACTCATACGGAATCGTCGAGTCAACAGACACCATCACAAAGCCGGACTTACAATTAGATTATCTATGCTCGCGACGTACATATCCTCACACCACTGTTTTCAACCCCTTCTCCTTCAAAATTTCCTCCTCCCTCTCACTTTGCTCTATTATTGGGCAATTTTATATCCTTTTAAGAAATTCATCCTGAAGGTCATTTAAAATTTTCAATTTTAAATTGGTAAGAAATTCGTAAGCTGCTCCTGTTAACGAAAGTTGTCCTTGACTTGTTGTTATGATACCAAGTAATAGACGATGTTCATCTTCAGAGCCGTATTAAAAGTTCACGGGGGCCTAGGCCAGGGTTCAGAGCGGGCCTCATTGCACCGAAAAATGTGGGCAGAGAGATGAATTGAGAACTTTATTTATGTATACTAAAACGATTTTGTATAACACATTTATTTTTAATATTATAAAAAATAGATAAACTTAAAATATACAACTAGGTGCATAAATAACTATTAAACAAAATTACACGGTTTATGTTTTACATTGCCTATTTCCATGCTTTGCTTCTAGCGAAACTTTCGATTTTTTGATCAAATTTTAAATTTCGAGAAATAGAAGATTCTATGATTAGAACTGATAGCTTGCAATTAATCTTGACCTAAGTTGGAACGTAACCTATTTTTTAAGCACTTGAGAACAGAAAAGGAGCATTCTCCTGTGTCTGCTACTGGCAGTGTCAGATATATTCGTAGAACTATTTCCACGTTTGGGAACACATCGCCAACACCGGATTCCGGCATGTGCTTTAACGTTTTGAGAGGCTATGACAAATCTTTGTTTATTTTAGAAATATAAACTACGAAATTTATCAATTCGGTCAGGACTGAATTAAGAGTTTGCAGGGCCCTATAAAGGGCGGGGCCCTAGGCCATGGCCTACTTCGCCTATGCCTTAATTCAGCCCTGTTCGTCTTGCTCTTGAAGTTCGTTCATTCCAACCCATATTTTTTAACCATTTTTTTTGGAATGTCTTTCCAAGATCACTTCCATGATAAGGTTTTGATTCCATTCGTTTCGTCGCTTCTTTTTCCCCTGCATCCTTCCTTTGCAGTATTTACAGACTCCCAAGTGCATTTCAGTCAAGAATCATTTTCATCCTTTCTATTTTATTCCAAGAACACTTCGTACTAGTAGCTTTAAATAATTGCGTCACTACCTTTATCCATATGTTTGGCAACACGTATTTGTCTATGAATAAGGCAATGTGTCGATGTTGCCTTCTTTATGAAACTTACTGCACCAGCAAGTTTGCCAACCATTGATTGCAATTTTGCAATTTTTATTCCATCATAATGAGATTATTGTCATGGAGACGATTATTTCTCAACTGCCCTGGGATATAATCTAGTATACAAATGCATCATTCTTTCTCCCGAAATCGCGTAATCAACTGCATTTTTTGCAGATGTAAGTATAATACCTGACAATGTTACGTAAAGTATGTAATGTGGGAGAACAAAGAGCAGCTTTAGTTGCTTGATACACCGTATTGCATTACTGTTAAAAAAAATATTTTCATTTATATTCGGTACCTCCCAAGCATTAAAGGTGTCCCGGATACAAATAATTTTGGGGGCCCTACTCCACCCCCTACACAGGAAAAAGATACAAAAATGACAAAGAATAAAATTTTTAATAAAAATTTATTACTTCCTAAAATAAAAAATAATCACAACGTTAAAACAGCAATATAGTAAACACAAAAAACGAGGTATACTAACTATAATTATTTCGATCAATGTTTGTTGATTTATTTAATGCCATTTTCTTTATGAACTTGGAGAAATTGTAATTTTTTAATAAAAGGCACAAAATTTATTCCAGATTCTTTAATAAATAACTGGCATCTCTAAATTTTGGGGACAATAAACAAATGTTTATTCAGGGGGCCGGATATCTCGCATCTGCTGCAACCCCCCTCCCCCTCCGTTTGACCGCCCCTGTGTACCATCTACCAGGTTAATTGCATGGCACAGCCATTCTAGAATGAAATCTTTATTCTCTTAGATAAGTTTTAAAAAAATCGTAATCTTTACTGCCAATCTGGAAAATATTCTTGTTGACCCGGAGATTTTTTCTTTCGCCCGGAGGCAAGTTCGAAAACTCTGAGACTTTGGGTCAAACCCGGAGAGGTATATATTTCAAACTCAAATATATATGATTCTCTTTAGTTTAATTCGATGCTATTTTTTTCCACTTACAAGTTTATTATAAAAAACTTTTAAGAGATATTTACCTGTGTCATAACCAAAATGGTATGTTCCATCATAAGGATTGTGCACAGCAAAGTGTGCCTCTGATGATGCAGGTATTGGCACTGGAGATAGATATGGCGATTTTTCAGTTATTTGGTTTTCCCGATATTCAGCTACACACACCTTTATGCAGCAAAATGCGACTGCTGCAATCAGCTCAAGCATCATCTATAATTTGTTAAAAAATTAATATAAATTAGGCAATAGTGATTGAAATAGACCTGTGACTGCAACCAGTCCACATGATTGGAGCAGTCACTCTCCTTTGACATTAAGCCATTAAAATTCCATTATATATATCAATATAGATTTTTTTATTTTTAAATTAAAATTCTTAAAATGATGTCTGTTAAATAATAATAATAAACATGGTTTTCTTAAATTTTTAAATGATTAAAAAGCTTAAAAATTACAGTTGCACTTGTCCCCACAAATATTGAAACCAGTCCTGAGTACATAGATAAATTTTTGGGTAGTGCTAAACAAGAGGGATGGCTCAAGGTGCACAATGCACATAGATGCCACGTGCATAAGGCTGCCTAGAGCAGTGGTTCCCAGCCAGTTTGACATGGCACACTGATTTTTCAGTCAAACCTCAGATGTACAGAGAAATTTCTGTGTAAACTAAAAAACTTTTTAAAATCTCATCTTAAGTATTGTGATATTTTTTTCAATGTGCACAGTGCAATTATTGCCAATTAATTTCTAATGCAATCAATCATTTCCAAGTTTATCTCAGTATTGTTTAATTATTAAAATGCATTGATTTTGTTGTGTCATGATGAAGTGAACTCAGCACTGGGTGTGTATCGATGAGAAAAAAGTTGTGAAACACTGACCTATGGTGATCATGATTCTCTCAAGGACTGGTTTCCATGGCCAGCTCTTATTTTGGCACCATAGGCTCAAGAATTCTAAATAATGCCCTTTGAAAAAACAATTTTGCCAAATTCACAGAAAATATTACATTTAGAGTCTGCTTTTAACAATAAATTAAATTTAGATTTTTTGCGTATTATCAAATAAAAATAGATGTAATAAAATGTGAAAGAGGCACAAACATTTATATAAGAAAGAAAAAACTATTTGATTTTCTTAACAAAATTACAGGAAACAAAAATAAATTTATATAAAGAGGCAGCAAAAAATGCTACAGATGAAAGTGAGCAATATCATAATAAACAGTGTGATAATGGTAAAACTGAAAAATATCAGCAACTATTTGATGATATAAGTCAGGGGTCCCTAAACTATGGTCTGCAGAGTGATTTAATCCAGCCCGCCAGCCTTACCCAACCCACCATCGAAATAATTTGCAACGGTGAAATTTCTTGATAAATCCCCCCGAAACAATTTGTAACGGTGAAACTTCCTGATGACCAAGCCCCTTCCTGGACCACGCTGTTGTACATAAAGTCTAATGTGGCACTTTCAATAAAAAGTTTGGGAACCCCTGATCTAAGTCAGTGGTGGGCAAACTTTTCTGGGGGTGAACTCTTTGGAGAGCCACATTGGAAATGGCCAATGGATTATAGTTAATTCATAAGTTACCTAGAGAATCTTAGGCACCATATGTGTGGAAATCAAATTAGAATTAGCTTTTTAGGATTAACATTTCAACATTAAAAATTATGATGGAATTCAATCTTAGAAATATCTTTGAGAAAAAAATCAAAAAGCATTAAAAAGTACTTGAATCAAAAAATATTTACTAAGAGGTTGCAATTCAATGTTCTGTATCTTAACCCCAATTTCGAACGTTAATGCTCGCACCGGGTCTGAGAGACCCATGCAAAATAGTTATGGTAACTTAATCTATAGAGTATATTTCATTATTTTAATGATAATATGACTATAGCCCTGCTGTCGAATGCATTTTATGTGTCACACACAATACTGATACATAAACAATGTTTCATTTCATTTTCTAATTGCAATATGGCAAAAATATGTTCCTCGATGTAGGGTTATTGAAAAACGGTTATACAAAAGTGATGAAAAGATTCACTGCTTATAAAGATACATCTCAAGTCAATACAAGGTATACACAAAAGCACTGTGCAGAACGTATTGAGTTATAATTATTCTTTGATCATTTTCAGGAACTCTCAAAAGATGAAAAATTGTATCTCCAATAAATAAAATCAAATCTATTTGGAATCAGATATTCTTTATTCATCCTTTCTAATGTTTTCTGTATACTGTTTTCAGTATCAAATTACATTTTTTAAATATCATTTTTAGTGACAATGTGATGTAAACACACTGAAAAGCACTGTACCAAACACAAAAAGCATCAAACAAGAAAAAACACTAAAATAATACTGACACAAATTAACGTGTGGCTGTGTAATATATATGTTTCAATGCATAACATGTCAGTTTCATGACCTTTATAAGATTACTCTTGAGTTTGGATCCATTGCTAAAAATAACATAAGCCAAAAAACAAAAAAATAATGGCTGTAAATTTTTACAGTGGTTGTATTTTTATTGCACTTAATTTTACTTGAAGGATAGTTCATACACTAACTAATATCGTTAAAAATGCTTTCTTACCTCAAAGCACAAAATAGTGTCTTGAATGCTCGCAGCAGGTCTGAGAGACCCACAATGATGAAATGGTGCTCTGTACACTACAACGACAGACATTCTACAGATATTAAGGTGAGATGTTTGTAGTGCAGGGAGTGATGGAAAGGTGTAGGGAACGACAGTTCTACAGCTTCTACCATCTTGCAGTAAACATGATTACTAAATCAAGTGGGTCTCACAGACCTGGTGCTTGCTCTGCCGGGTTAAGAGATTTTGCTACATGGAAAATAATATTTGGTAGTTAATTAAAATAAATGAAATAAAATTAAGTAAAAAAACATTTACTTAAAATTGCACTCAAAGAAAATAATTTTTTCCTGGACAAAAAATATTAAAAAATTTGTATGCTTCGTAAAAGTGGGTGGCATTAATATGCGTTAAGTTAGTGGCCAACAAAAAGAACTAATTTATGAGGAATGTGAAATATAAGAATTTGAAGAGAAAATAAAATTAATTAATAAAACCTTTTTAGTATATACACACTTTTACTTAAAACTGCACTCAAAGGAAGAAAAGTTTTTCCTAGACAAAAATTATTATTCAAAAATGTGTATGCTTCGTAAAAGTGGATAGCATTAATATGGGCATATGTTAAGTAAGTGGCCAACAGTAAATACTAATTTATGAGGAAGATGAAATATAAGAATTAGAAGAGTAAAAATGCCACCCACTTTTACGAAGCTCAAATTTTTTAATATTTTATTTTTACAGAAAAAAATTATTTTCTTCCTTTGAGTGCAGGTTTAACTAAAAGTGTGTATATACTAAAAATGTTTTTTAACTTAATTTTATTTTTATCTTTTTCGTCTTATAACTGTCATTAATAAAGCGTTCTTTTTACATGCGTGAGAAATAATTATGGAATATAGAATTTAATACATTTGGAATAATTGTTGCAATGCAGGGCAAATGCATAATGAAAAATTTACCTGTTTTTCTGACTGACGAACTTTTCACAGAGTTATACTTTTGATTTAACAAAACTTCAGACGTCGTGAGAGTGGAAAATTCAAAATTATGTTATTACTAGTGTAATGCCCATTGAAATATCAACGGAAGAATTATAGATATTGATTATTAATATTTGCATTTAAAATAATTATTAGCACACTTTTACATATGAAATATTTCGTCATATATTACATTTCTAGTGAATATTCTGTTGTCGTTTAGTAAATGCCTTTGGTTTTTATTTTCGGCTATAAAATTCTGTTATTCTTCTCCCACCTTGTTCTCGTCAATGCTGCATATAAATGTCGGTGTGCAAAGACCGGGAAATAATTATATGTATATATATATATAACGTAGGGAAAATAATTAAATTTCGTGCACTTAACATTACGATTGTTTTAAAATTGTACTCTGTATTTACGAAGAAAGAAAGCTTACTCGAATCCTCAATAATGTTCTCCGTCGTTATGTATTACATAGTTAAAATAAAACTCTTTAAAATATTTAAATTAAGAACTAACTAATTAATCAATCAGCGGAATAATTTCGTTGAATACTATCTGAACAAAAACAAATACAATTTATTTCAACATTGTAAACTGTTCCCTTGACGATTGAATGGATTGTTATATTGGAGATCCATATTAACAAAAAAAAACTAATTGTTTATCGTAGAAACCGTTACAATAGTTTTAAATTGATTTTTGCTTTGAAATATATGTACTTGAGTAAATTCAGTACAACTTCCACTTTACATACTGTAAATTCCAAAGTAACTCCTTTTATAATAGACAATGCTAGCCTAAAATTAATTCATTCTGTAAAGTGAATAAATAAAGTTCTTTCTTTAAACTGTAATAGCCACTGTTATTAGATTTAAATGGATTATAAGCCTTAGAACTTACTCTGTATTAAATAAGCACCAAAATTCCTTTTATAAAAAAAATTCAGCTCATTAAAAGATCCACTGTTCTTTCTTCGAAAATTGCCTGTTAACTGTTTTAAATGTCCTTTTAATTTTAATTGAATTTTAATTTATATTCGTTTCCAAACTTCGGCCATTGTTACGAAATTAATTCGAGGAATAACAATATAAATTCGTAAGCACGTATGGTTTACAAAGAATTTAATTTAAGAATGCTTTTTATTTCCAATTCTCCTAAAATGACACTGTTGATACTTAAATTTTTTTATATTTACGTTAATATACTTATTGTCCACAAAACACGCCAATCTCTCTCCTTCCTTCCCCTCTCTCTCTCTCTCTCGTATTGATGTGTATTGAAGCTCTCAAGGCACGCTTATTCCAAGAAGGATGTATACAATAATAGTAATTTGAGGTGTAACAGTGATAATGGTCGACATAGCAACATCACGTTAAAATGGCGAGATTTCCACAAAATATGCAAATTAAACGTTTAACATGGAATACTTCGAAGTGTGGGCGAAGAAAGACGAACGGAATAAGAAACTTTATAACTTTTTCTTCAAAATGGTTCAAATCCGAAGGTCGTCTGTTAATTTCTTCTAATTTTAATTTCCAAATAAATAAAAGCCTGCACGTCGAAAAATCGCGTTTTACATGTAAAGTAATGGGAAATGGAAATGCCTCTCTTGGAGACGAACCGTGGAATTTTTTCGAGATTTAAATTCGTCATTCTCTGAATAAGTGTTAATCTAGCATCCCTACCAAATTTCGAGTTTCTATCATTATTATTTCTCGAGTTATTAGCGTTTGCATAGCGTGACCAACCAACGGGTCATCCGTTTATTATATAAAATACCGAAATTTTCGAAGTGAGAACAATTATAATTTAAATGTAAATAGTTGCGTATATTCTTTCACTAAAGAGAATGAATGTAAACACAATATAATAATTTACGAATGTTGTTTACTTTTGTTGTTATGAAAATAATTGCCCCCGCTTTCCTTTTCTTTCTCGTATTAAAAGCATTCAAAGCACGTTTATACCCATAATGATTGAAATAACAATATGATATCGAGGTCTAACAATGGAATTGATAGGCGAGGCAAGATCCCGTTAAATTGGAAAAATTTCCCCGAAATATGTGAATTATACGTTTAACATGACAAATTTCGAACTGTATGCGGAAAAAGATGAACAGAATAAGAAACTTTATAACGTTTTTTTCAAAATGGTTCATATCCGAAGATCGTAGGTCAGTATTTTATAATTTTAATATAAAAAAATCTGATGTGGCCAACACATGACTTTCTCCATATTTGGGGTATAGATATTTAAATTATTATGAATAATATTACGAGGCAAAATTATTATTTCGTATCGTAAAAGAAGACACGTATTTGTTGCCGTAAATTACGTATATTTTGAATGTTTACAGAATTCACCGCTACATGGTGTTGGCGCTGTATACTGGTATTAAGATAAAGTGAAATATATCCGAAATGGATGGTTCTACGAAAATTAGTTTCAAACAAAACTTGGAAGAAATATTATTCTCTACAACTTTGGTCCTTACGAAGATTACCAATAACGATGTTTTTAAGGAGATATTTAACGGAAACCGGTTATTTATAAATAACTCCTAAACAATAACTCCTATAGAAAATTATTTCAAATGAAAGTTGTAGGAAATTACATTTATAACTTTTGTATAGAATTGTATATACAATAATGATGTTTTAACGAAGAAATATCGCAAAAACCGAGTCGGGTTTCGAATAAACCTCGACTTCCGGTTATCCGTTATTGCCCAAAAACTAATCAGTTCTTTGTGCTCATGTTAAAGTGTTATATATGAAGTTTGGTAACGATATGGCAAGTACGTTTTGAGTTAGAGCGCCCACAATAACACACACACACAGACATCATTCCGAAAATAGTCTAAACGTGTTCTAGGGACCTCAAAACATGTATTTCCGTTGAAATCTCGAAGTCGATTTTTTCATGAATACAGTACTTTCCCCATTACTACGTATGGAGAAAGTAAAAATCGGTACAACATACATTGTACAAACTATCTCATATATGGGTACTAATGCGTCGTTCAGTTATCCTTAGAAAATGAAAATCGTATGAGCCTGTTTTTGAAAATCCAATTTTTGTTCAAGTTGCCCAAGAATAAACTAGCCTTATATTCATTCACTGAGAAAAATAAAATACGTAGTATTATTGTAGATGTATACTCAAGTAACTATACGAAATTTGATCAAAATCGTTAGTGCCGTTTTTGAGAAAATCGAATTATTGTTAAAGTTGCGTAGAATATTATATATATATATATATAACATTGCATTTTGTATAATGTGGCAAAAACAGTATTGCATTTTTCACAATTGTGGCAAGCATGAAAATTATATTGGACACCACTGCTATAGACCAGGGGTCGGTAGCCTATGGCACGCGTGCTAAAAGTTACACGCGAGGTGATTTTGAATGGTAAGCGAAAGAATAAATGACAAAGAAGATAAATAGGTCATATTATATATATATTTATTACAAGTATTTATAACTGACGTTATATTTTACAGTAAGAATAATTTTTCATCTATAAATTCTGCTTGTAATGCTGTAATACTGTTTTTATATAAATCATATGCCTTCCGTCTCGTGTTCTCTATCGCCGCCTGGGAGGGAGTAACAAGAATACCAAGTAATTGGCTTATAAAAGTATAGTGAGGCCAATACTTGAGTATTCTAAGAATGTATGGGATCCCTGCGAAACTACGTATGTAAATAAAATAGAAAAGGTCCAAAGAAAAGCTGCACGATATGTTCTGAACAAATTCAAAAGATAATTCAGTTATACTAAAATTTATTACTGGCACGCGGGGCCATATATTGAAGTGAATTTGGAACGCCATTTGTGCAACCCCTTCTCTAGACCTTTCATTTCTCACTGTAGAAGCCAGGTCGCTTACTTATGTGCGAGAAATTAATTCACATTATTGTCTCCGCCCTCCTAATTCTGCCGCGATATGTGGTCTCCTGGTTTACGTAAAGGTTGAACCTGCCTTTCTCCAGGAGCCTCGACTTATCGAGCCTTTTTGACCAGAGCTTGTAGAATAGTTCCTATGAGCCTCTCCTCGCCTTCCTGAAATGGAATTTTATCTGGTACGTCACAATAGCCGGGGCCCGGTTACTTGGGTTGGTTCTATTGCGAGCTAGAGATAGTTATCTAAACACTGAAAATCAACCTTCGCACATGCACCGCGAGCGTTTTTTTTTTTTGCCGCCATCTTAGCCCGTCAGTCAAACTTTGCCTTCATAGACGAACGGTCGTGTTCTTTCTCTATAGTGCCGATAAGTACATCTTGTTCGGAAGTGACCGATTTTTGTATTCCTGAAGGTAAATTAGTGCCTTAGTGCCTACTGGAAAAGTGTTTGTGAGCAGAAGTTGCCAGATTCGTACGCCGTTGGAATCATCAAAGGTAAGAGGTCATTTCATCTAAATTCTCCTAAAGTGTAATTATGTAGTTGCGTGACTTCATTTAATTGGGAAACGTTATCATGGTGCTGTGGATTAGATCTCTTTATTCAATGGATGGGAATTATAATGTAGTGTAGAAATTTATATTTTCGTCGAAGTTAGATGTGTCACATTTCAATGGGAAATTGGAAGCCATTAAGCGATCTGTTTTTCATATTCGCAATCCCATTGATGCAAATATTCTGATCAAAAAGATACGCGCATTAAAAGCTATCAGTAGCTTTTATCCCGAGCATTCATTACAAATACCAGTTCGGGTTTAAGCTTCTTCGAGGTACCTATGAATCGTATTTAATGGACCTAAAAGTATATTCGATCATCCTAAAAATATGTTCGCTTACGCTATTAAACAGGCGTCGTTTTGAGTTCTTAGTTTTGCAAAAGTGTGATAAAATCTGGATGAGTAGAATGCCTCCTACCAGGCCTTAAACAAGGGCTTCCCAACGCGGTGCCCGCGAGCGCCATGTCGCCCGCCAAGTGTCGCTGTGACGCCCGCCGAGGCACCGACCACAATTGTCCAGGTGTCCTTAAAAATTGCAGCTCTTGCAAATGATAGTGTTTAGCGGTCACAGAATACTGGAAAGTAGCAATCTAAAAAGAATTTACATACTATGTACTATAATGTATTTTATGATTTTTCTCGCAGTTTTACTTTCTCATACGAAATATCGAGAAAGTATTGTTTTCACGAAAAAATTCGACCTCGAGATTTTTAGGGAAATACACGTTTTAGGTGTCGCTGAATCCGAGAAAGTAGTTTTCGCAATGCCGTCTGTCTGTCTGTTACTGGCTCTGGAGCTTAGACGGTAGGACGAAAATGAATGAAATCTCGTACTTGGGCATTTTATCATACTGAGCACAGTATACATAGAAATGGTTGACATTGATCAATAATTAAGAGTAGTTTATTCTACGCATTTTTAACAACAATCCGATTTTCTCGAAAACGGCTGTAATGATTTTGATCAAATTTCGTACAGTTACTTGAGTTTACGTCTTCAATAATACTTTATAGTTCATATATCTCAAAAAATGAATATAAGGCTAGTTTATTCTAGGCAACTTTAACAATAATTCGATTTTCTCAATTACGGTTACAACGATTTTCATCAAATTTCGTACAGTTACTTGAGTATACATCTACAATAATACTACGTATTTTATTTTTCTAAATGAATGAATATAAGGCTAGTTTATTCTAGGGAACTTTAACAATAATTCGATTCTCTCAAAAATGGCTATAACGATTTTGATCATAATTTCGTACAGCTACTTGAGTATACATCTACAATAATACTACGTATTTTATTTTTCTAAATGAATGAATATAAGGCTAGTTTATTCTTGGGCAACTTTAACAAAAATTCGATTATCTAAAAACAGGCTCATACGATTTTCATTTTCTAAAGATTACTAAACGACGCATTAGTATATGAGAAAGTTTGTACAATGTATGTTGTACCGATTTTTTCCATCAATTCACCAACCTCTCGGAAGTGGCTCATTGTATCATTTACCTTTAATCTTTATTGTAATCTATCTCACCCCTTTTGTGAACAGTCATCCTTCTTTTCTTCCTTGTTGATTAAGGAATGTCACTTCATGTTTGCCCTCTAGTCACATTTATCTGTTCATGGATTTATTAAAAACACCTGTTAGTACTTCTCTTATAAAACTAGTGTAATTCCCGTCGAAATATCAACGGAAGAACTATAGATAGATTGATTATTAATATTTGCATTTAAAATAATTAATACCACACTATTACATATGAAATATTTCGTCATATACAACATTTCTAGCCAAGATTCTGTAGTCGTTTAGTAAATGCCTTTGGTTTTCATTTTCGGCTATAAAATTCTGATATTCTTCTCCCACCTTGTTCTCGTCAATGCTACATATAATTGTCGGTGTGCAAAGACGGAAATAATTATATGTATACATATAAAACGTAGGGAAAATAATAGGTAGGTATGCTATTTATATTAACAAATAAATGTGCCACTCGAATATTAACAACTACCAAAATTATATTGTGATAGAATACGTTCAGTATTAGCTAACTGACAAAACATATTTTCAAGTGGTCTAATTAAATTTCGCTGTCGGCCATCTTGCGTTCCTTACAGAACGTTTTTATTACAGAGAATATTCGAAAGGCTATATGTTCGTATTATACAGGGCGATTTTTTTATTGGAGAACGTTAAAAAATCGCGTCAGACAATATGTTGAGGAGAGCACGTATATGCAATCAGCAATGTGGTGCTCATTTTCGACATTTGCTGGGAAACGTTTTTAAATAACATCAAACAACATTCATAGAAATTTTAGCAATTCTCTCCGTTTTGTATTCTAAGATATAGCGATTTTTTTCAGGGTCCTCGAATAAAAATGTCAGCCCGTATAATCTCGCTACCTTGTACATTTTATGTTTAATAAAAAATGGTTTTTACTTTCTCCATACGTAGTATGGGAAAAGTACTGTGATCACGAAAATAATCGACTTCGATAAGCGATTTTTATTAGCAAATGAAGATTTGAAAAGGTTTTGGCTGAAACTGGTCCACCGGTATTGTCTATTCTAATCGTTTTTTCCGGTTTCTTCAAATATCACCTTTAAAACTCCATTTTGTAAATAGTTGTTATTACAAAAATTATAGACAATGTAATTTTCTCCAAGTTTTGTTTGAAACAATTTATCGTAAAACGGATAGTTTAAGAGATATCATGATTTTTATTTTAAATTTGTCAAATACGTCGCTAAGTGATAACATTGTTTTCGCTGCTGTGATACAATTTTGTAATTGCTGATAGCGCTGCGTACGCTGCCAAGGGCCATTTTAATTGCGCATTGAAATGTTGTTATCATAGAAAAAGTTAACAATTATCTTTACTTATTTTTTTAAAGTAAAAGCTATTGAAAATGTTTAAAAATTATTCTCGAGTGTAATTGCTGATAAATATTTCTGAGAACGCTGTTGTCGAGAGAGCAATCATATTCATTGCTCTGTTATATGGAGAAAGTCAAGTGTTGGCCATGTCAGATTTTGTTTACAATTTAAAGCTTATTGAAAGTGTTAAAATTTATTCACGAGTATAATTGCCGATAATTATTCTTGAGGACGCTGTTGTCGAGAGCAGTCATATTCATTACTCTCATTGTCAGTATGGAGAAAGGCAAGTGCTGGACAACACAGGTTGAAGTCGGTTAGATTTTATTTATTTTTGAAAAAATAAATTAGGGCTCGCTTGTTATTCTGGGATACAACTCGATGCTCTCCACAATGGATGGGTTGGAGAAATTAATTAAAGCGTCAACCCTCGTATGAATCCAATCGTCCAACTAAACTTCGCTGTCCGAAGATTTCTTAGCGGGCACGCGCCCAAAGCATCGCGCCGCACCCCGAACCTTTTATTTTTTGTGATGCTTTTGTTTACGTCATTTCCCCACTCCCCTTGTCGACGTTCCGCTCGTCGCGACAGTCGTTCTTTGTGGTGGACGCAGAAAACAAAAGGAATCTTAATATCTTTCCAGGGCTTCTCAGTGGCTCTCCGATTAACGTCCCCTCACAATCCGACTGCGTGGGAATGTGCTCGAGAGGAAAGCGGCCTCTTGTCTTTTGTGGGAAGGGCACTGGAAGGGGGGGGAGGAAGATGGGGGTGGCGGTGAAGTGACACGGGAGAGTGGTGAGGAAGAAAAGGTGTTCCCTTGGACAGAGGCCACTTGCAGCTATAGAGTACCAACATATAATTGATTCTCCTTCAAAAGCGACTTTCTCACGGTTAGTCCGTTTTCAGACTCCGTGAGGCGACTCTCTATAAAGGACGCGAAGCTTTTTCTCTCTGAGAGAGAGAGAGAGAGACTGGCGAAACCTTTAGGTAGTGCACAGGATATGTTGTCATCGGACGCCTTATTATTTAGTTTACCGTAAATGCCCTAATAGAAGCCGACCAGGAATTTAAGGCGACCCCCTAAAATTTTAGGAAAAAAGTAAAATTAAGAGATTTTAGGCTGGATGTCCTATTCAGTACAGTTGTGCACTTACAAAGAAACTTACGTATGTAAGAAAAAAATCGATTAAATACCTTTGTAGAAACAAACAATCGCTCAAAGAAACTTCTAATCAAATTCAGTAACAGTTGCAGTAAATTAGATAATATCTATTGAAGGAATAAATGTCACATTTTTTCTTAAGCGATATAACAGTAGCTAAACCCGGAGTAGCGTACGCCGATCTGACACAGTTGTCAATTTCTGGGTTCTTTCCTGACATTACAGTAAGTGAATCAAACGATCTGACTCTTGATAGAGCAACATATAATTGTCCATGACTAAAAACAGGCTTAGGTAGGTAACGGCATTTTATCAAATGTTTGGCCTTGTGACTTATTGATTGCCATTGAAAAAGCCAATCGGATGGGGAATCGTTTTCGTTTGAAACTGAATGGTAAATTTGTATTTGATGGAATGAGTGAGATTCTTGGAATAAGTACCGTGTCTGAGTTTGCTGCGCCGATCACTTTTGCTTTGATTATGTGCGTTTGTATTCGAGTGACAGTAAGTCTTGTATACCATTACATAGCCCTCTCAATGGCATTAGGTTTCTAAGGAGCATGATAACGGCTTCAGTTCATGAGGAGGCATTCCGGCTGTACCCACGTAATATTTACGCGGATTTCTTTCAATTAATTTATTAGTAATAATGTGAGTCAATTAATGGTGCAAACGACATCCCCATTGAAAACTTTTCTATTAAAGACGTATTTTACTATTTTCTTACATTATTGATACATATCCCTCTCTCTGTCCGTATCCCACCTTCTCTATCCCCCTCTCCTCTCTTTGTCTCTCCCCTTTCCCCTCTCTCCCTTCCACCTCTCTCTTTCCCCCTCTCTCCTTTTCCCCCTCCCTCACCCTGTCTCCTTTTCCCATTACCCCCTCTATTACTACATTCCTGCATAACCCTTCTTCTCCCCTATTTCCCTCATCCCTCTCTCTCCCCCTCTCTCCTGCTTCCCTCTCCCCCCTCCCCCCTCTACTTTTCCCATCCCCCTCATTTTCCCCGTACCCTCTCTTCATTTAAACTGCTTATAACTTATGCTCGTAAGCTATATAGATGTTCATACTATTAAAAGGCAAGAATCTCATATAAAAGCATTGTAGTGTTTCCATGGTAGATAAAACTTCCCATTGTTATAAATTTTTAAATTTCTCGTTTTTATGCAGTTAAAATCAAATATTTAAGCTAATTCGGCATGAATTCGTATTCTCTTTTCAAAAGTAATAATTTTTACTCCTTTTTTCGTTTAATACTTCAAGTCGGGAGTTTGTATCATAATTTTAATTAATTTTAAAATGCAATTAAAAAAATGGCTTCCACCGACTTCAGTGTTTTTCTTATGGGGTAATGAAATGGAAGTTTGGGGTCAAAAGGACACCCTCAAATTGGAAAATGTTCGGTTTTTCGATTTTTCCTCTTGGTTGTGACCAATGATTAATCATATCCTAAAATTACAAGTTTCTATAGAATATTTAGAAGTACCTAAACTTTCGTGTCTTAAACCGACACACGTACCTAATATCTCTTTCTCGGAAACATACCTAAGCCTTTTAATATATAGATGATTTTAAAGTGTAATAATTATTTTAAAATTATATTTTAATCTGTGTAAGACTAGGCTAAAACTACACGCGAGCTAACCGAGCCGCCAACGTTGTCTGGACCATAGGAATAGAGATGGAGCTCATAGTTTCTTTAACTTTTACATGATTAAAAATGACGTTTTTATTGTTACGTAATTCCATATAATCCGTTTCCCTGTCCAGCATCACTAGTTTAGTTTACGCCGTTGGCGACACCGTGGGAGTAGGAGTTTTACAACGTAAAATTCAAACAGATGAGCACTAATTCCGCCATCACAGTTTAAGTAATTGTCCGTTTGTAATCATTGTACACAATTATACCAGATTTTAGGAATGGAAAGAATTTGTACATGCATATATTTATTATGATGGTTAAACAATAACGATAATTATTAAATTTGTTCGGAATAAATAATAAAAGAAAACTAATAGACAAACTTTTTAATAATCAAGAGAATCCCTACAAATTACTATTCTTAATGATACATAAAATTCAAAGTTTAAATTATTGCATTCAGTTTCAGTTACTATGGAACTCGAATTTAAACCGATGGCAGATTTTTTCATTTCCGATTTTAGTATAAAATAAAACGGCTTGTATTCGGGCATTTACGGCAGCTGTGTTTCTCGGCAGAACGCAATGAAACTATGAGGGTGAGTGTAATATGGCTTGCTTTGAAATCCTCTTCGATACGAGGGTCGCATCGTTAAGTTTCCGTTGCGTCGGCGCGTATTATGTACATAAACTCCACGTGGCCCTTCGACGCTTCCATTTGCGCTCTCGATTAAAATGGCTCTATGGACATGGACGCCGACGCACGATTTCCCGCTTTCTATAGACGTAATATAAATAAAGATTTTATTAGCCAGAGATATTTTTTGCAGAATAAACCGGAACCATATGCCATAGAGAATGGCAATTATTAGAGCTACGGAGATCGAATTTCACTTTGAAGAGTTTCAATCTCAAAATTTAATGAAATTTTTATTTCGAGGCAGCGACACGCTGGGTAAAGTACTTGGAATTATAGGCAGCTGAAGAATATCAGTTTTATTATTATTCTTAGGCGGCAGACGAAATGAATTACTTAAAACGGGCAATATTTTACACTAGTTCAGTTATTTGAAAATGAAACTTTTAGTTTTAGAATTAGCAAATTTTGTCTTTGAATTATTTCTTAAGCCGATTGAAATATTTAAAAATGTTGAAAAAGTAATTTTTAGTCGTAATTTTGTCCATCTATACGGGAAAATGTTAATTTCTCTGATTTTTCTTGATCCAAATGTTCCACGCAATCTCATGGAATTTGGTTTAGAGGAGCCTCGAGGATCGAGCGAAACACGAAGTTACGACTTCAAAGTGAAAATGACGCAGAACAATTTGCCTCTCGATTTAAACCTTTGAAATGATCTGAGATGGCACTTTCTGTTTGTCTCCTAAGGAAGAATGTTCTTCGCCACAAGGCCTGTGTTGGAACTATAATTAATCGCGATATAGCGTTAACTGTGAGTGAAAATACTTCCCTACTTATAAGATTTGACATTGACCACTTCATGGAAATGTGATTCTGAAATTATTTTGGATAGAAATGTATTCGACCAGTTAAAGTATTCGGCGTTGCCCGGGGAAATCCATTACTTCCATGTATGTACTAGGAAACTTTATCCTTTTCCTATCAGTAACCTATCTTGGATCAAGATTCGAAACCACCGATGTGGCCCGCCATGCAGAAAAAGTTGAGCACCACTGACTGCGTTGACCACAAGCGACCATCTTGGCCTTTAATTTTTCGGCTTTAGAGGGGGAAAACGCCAAAATGCGACACATTATATAGCTATGGTTTAAGTTCCAATCTAAGCGGCGCAGTCGAAGCAAAAATCAGCACGGGAATCAATCGTAGACATTTTTAAAGAGAGGATTAGCTCGTTTTTAAAAATTCCATCACACAACGTAAATTACAAAAGTCATTCGCTTCCAATTCAATACATTCTTTCATCGTTTACCGGCGAGAGGATTCATTTTAGGCCCGAGAAAGCCGTCAAGCATTGCATCCGCCTTACACAAAACATGGAACGCCGTTTATTTTGAGGAAGTACCTATTCATGCCTGAAATAAGAACAGCAAACCGCGAAGTAACTCGGGAAGAAAGATTGGCGGAAAACGCGCGAACCGGGCCAGTAATCGTGAGATTCGCACGAAGTATGTACAACGAAGGTGGCGACGCGATATGATGCCCGCGAATACGCGATCTCCTCTCGATCTCTCCTGTCGTTTGGAGTGGCGACCCCATTGCCCCGGGCTATCAGCCTTTCCAGAGTCGGCGAGTAATTGCCGGTACCGTATTGGCGGTCCCTTCTCTCTTATTCTCGGAAGGCGCGCATTCCTCTGGCTCTTCTCCATCCATAGGAGGCGAGGTAGGGTGCAGGGAGAGGGCGTCCCACAGAGAAGCGACGCGGATGATGACGAGGGATTGACGCTGGAAATACAGATCGTGTAGCGAAAAGCGCCCAGAGAGAGGAGAGGGGGAGGGGGAGGGGGGATGCACGATAGATGCATAGCATAATTCAGAAGTGTTTCTCAGCATTTTCGAGCTTCCTTTGTTGGAGATTTCCTGTTAAATTATTTTTTCCAATCCTTTCAAAGAATGCTATGCGTAACTGTATAATAATATACTTAGAAATAATTGCTAAGATCTGCATGTACCACTTATTCTTTTTCCCGTAAATTCGATAACTCGGGCTAATAGAGATGTTACGTGATGGTACAGTGCAATCGAACTTCGGTTTGGTGGCTTGCGATCAATATTGTTAATATAAACGTATAATTCCGCGGATGAACCATCCAGCTCACCTTGATACGTGTATTCCATCTTTCCTATGTAATTAATTGATCGGAAAAATTATTAACCCTCTCTTCGCTGCGATCATTAGTTCGCGAAATTAATTATATTATCGCTGCATTTTTTTGGTCTCGTTACTACTGGCATAAATCGGTTGCTTACTTACTCTATCTTAATGATTCAGGATACTTTCTGCTTTCTAAAATTAAATGTTAATCCGCCATTCCCTCGCAGTCTATTGCTTGATCATCCTGCCTCTTAAGAATACCCTGCATCTGCTCACTTCATTTTCCGCTCAAAGTTTTATAAGTTTGCTTTTCTACACATCGCCTTCAAATCCAAAGTTCGCATTATGATTTTTCTGTAACTATCCGTTTCATCCGTTTAAGGATTTTTGGAATGACAACCAATATACTATATAGTTTTATTTGCACCTCCACACTGCTTCCGTCTTATTTCTGCACACCATACACGTGCTGAAACATCATTCCTCTTTTCCAGTCCCGATCGCAGAGAGAAATTATCAGGAGTGGCTTCTTTTTTTTGCTTTCCTTTAAGGTTCTTTAGATGAGACACTTCATACGACCAATACATTGGCAATTGACTTCCCATTTCCCTCGACGCTGCCACTTGCAACGGCGGGATACGGCCCGGTACGCTCCCGGGCCTAGCCTCTCCATTGGATATATCCTCGATACTATATAGAGGATTTTTACAGTCGATTAGGAAATTAAACAAAGTACATATTGCATTTAAAAAATTTCATTTAAATAGGGTCGTCCGCATATTTGTAGACTTTAGCAATGAGAACCTAAATGCAGATGGATGAATGACTCGCGAATGATGGCGTGGATTTAGTTTAAAGAAAACCACGCCTCTTCTTCCTCTGCTCCTACCTCTTCCCCCTCCCCTCTTCATTCTCTCTTCCCCCTCTCACTCCCCTCCCCTATATCCCCCACTCCTTCCCCTTTCTTCTCTCTTTCTTCCCTTTTTTCCATTGTTCTCCCTCTTACTTCCCTCCCCTATCTCCCTCCCTCCTCCTCCCTCCCTCCCCTATCTCCCTCCCTCCCCTATCTCCCTCCCTCCCTCCCTCAACCCCTCTCCATTCATTCTAACTCCCCCCACCCCTTTCCTCTTCTTCTCCTTGAGACGGAACTCTAAATATGACGCACTGTCGACACCTCTCTTCCAGACACATAATTATGTCACCTGATTCGAAGGGTGATTCGTAATTGATTTAATTTGCATTTAAGAAGTCGACAGACAATTGAAGAGCGTTCGGGGACTGTTCATCGTATGTACGTAACCGAAGTTTGATAATGTTGTAATGGCAAATCTCGTCTGAAACTAACATAGCTTATTATTATCTAACTAGTGTAATGTCCGTTGAAATATCAACGGAAGAATTATAGATAGATTGATTATTAATATTTGCATTTAAAATAATTATTAACACACTTTTACATATGAAATATTTCGTCATATATTACATTTCTAGTGAATATTCTGTTGTCGTTTAGTAAATGCCTTTGGTTTTTATTTTCGGCTATAAAATTCTGTTATTCTTCTCCCACCTTGATCTCGTCAATGCTGCATATAAATGTCGGTGTGCAAAGACCGGGAAATAATTATATGTATATATATATATAACGTAGGGAAAATAATTAAATTTCGTGCATTTAACATTACGATTGTTTTAAAATTGTACTCTGTATTTACGAAGAAAGAAAGCTTACTCGAATCCTCAATAATGTTCTCCGTCGTTATGTATTACATATTTAAAATAAAACTCTTTAAAATATTTAAATTAAAAACTAACTAATTAATCAATCAGCGGAATAATTTCTTTGAATACTATCTGAACAAAAACAAATACAATTAATTTCAACATTGTAAACTGTTCCCTTGACGATTTAATGGATTGTTATATTGGAGATCCATATTAACAAAAAATAAACTAATTGTTTATCGTAGAAACCGTTACAATAGTTTTAAATTGATTTTAGCTTTGAAATATACTTGAGTCAATTCAGTACAACTTCCACTTTACATACTGTAAATTCGAAACTAACTCCTTTTATAATAGGCAATGCTAGCCTAAAATTAATTCATTCTGTAAAGTGAATAAATAAAGTTCTTTCTTTAAACTGTAATAGCCACTGTTATTAGATTTAAATGGATTATAAGCCTTAGAACTTACTGTGTATTAAATAAGCACCAAAATTCCTTTTATAAAAAAAATTCAGCTCATTAAAAGATCCACTGTTCTTTCTTCGAAAATTGCCTGTTAACTGTTTTAAATGTCCTTTTAATTTTAATTGAATTTTAATTTATATTCGTTTCCAAACTTCGGCCATTGTTACGAAATTAATTCGAGGAATAACAATATAAATTCGTAAGCACGTATGGTTTACAAAGAATTTAATTTAAGAATGCTTTTTATTTCCAATTCTTCTAAAATGACACTCGTGATACTTAATTTTTTTAATATTTACGTTAATATACTTATTTTCCACAAAACACGCCAATCTCTCTCCTTCCTTCCCCTCTCTCTCTCTCTCTCGTATTGATGTGTATTGAAGCTCTCAAGGCACGCTTATTCCAAGAAGGATGTATACAATAATAGTAATTTGAGGTGTAACAGTGATAATGGTCGACATAGCAACATCACGTTAAAATGGCGAGATTTCCACAAAATATGCAAATTAAACGTTTAACATGGAATACTTCGAAGTGTGGGCGAAAAAAGATGAACGGAATAAGAAACTTTATAACTTTTTCTTCAAAATGGTTCAAATCCGAAGGTCGTCTGTTAATGTCTTCTATTTTTTATTTCCAAATGAATAAAAGCCTGCATATCGAAAAATCGTGTTTTACATGTAAAGTAATGGGAAATGGAAATGCCTCTCTTGGAGACGAACCGTGGAATTTTTTCGAGATTTAAATTCGTCATTCTCTGAATAAGTGTTAATCAAGTATCCCTACCAAATTTCGAGTTTCTATCATTATTATTTCTCGAGTTATAAGCGTTTGCAAAGCATGACCAACCAACCAACCAAGCAACGGACGACGGCTGTTATTATATAAAATACCTTTCCTAGACAATGTAAAACCGTCTCATCATCGTCTTTAAACAAATGACTTTCATAGCCGACATTTTACCTGAGTCATGCAAAAAAGTACACTAATCTTGAAAATTCCCATTTTCAAAACCTTTAATTTCCTATCCTCGAAGAAAGCGTTTTTCTTCGAAAGTTTTACCGGAAGCCACAAGAAGCGAAAGAGAGAAAAGGTTTCAAGAATCCGACAATTTTAATGGCCCGTATTAAGTGATTTAGTTTAATTCCCAGGACCAATTATCGAGTGCGGTATCGGAATGGGATTAAATAGTTCCTAACTTATCTTTCCGAATTATTGTGTTGGATATACGGTGTTGCTTACTGCGATGTAGGGTAGGTTTTCACGCTTATTTACAATTGAATATTACAAATACCGTTATATTTACTAAAAATCTGCGACGGTAGTCATTGTCCATTTTAATAAATTTTATCGCTTTTTATATGAAGAAATATTGTGAATTTGACTGAGGAACGTTTTTTTATATTAACAGAAGTCTTTATTTTAAGTGATAATGTAAAGGCTAATTGACATTTTAAATAATGCTTTGCTTTTTAAATGTAGTTTTCTACGTGTATATGTACAAATTTGTCAATTCCTACTTCAGTATTAATATCAAATAAAAAATAAATCAAATAAAAAAGCAAAAATGGCATTAATTGTTGTTTTTCTATGGCGAGAAAAAGTAAATATTACATAACTGTGAAATTTTTAGACGGAGAATTAAAAATAGTGTGCAGCTTAAGAATTGTGGGAGAATTAGGACCAGAAAAAATTGAACTTTTCTGAAACACTTCGCTTTCACGAATGACAATGTCGGTGAATGGAAGATTTTCTTTGAGGACTTTAGCCTTCTTGCCTTTGTGTACAATATGTATATGTTTGCTGCAACTTTAAGTAAAGATACGACAATCGAAGTGAACTTTTTTTTATTATTACGAATATTTTCTAATGTTGATTATTGAAGTAGTATTAATATCAATATAAGACTTCTACCTGAGATTGTGCTAAGCATTAAAAGAGATATTCATTACAGTTTTCTTACCTTTGATATGTTTGGTAAAGTCTATAACAGCGTTTCCCAAATTGGGGTCCGCCGAGATTTTTTTTAAGGGTCCGCGAATTTTTTTGGGCGTTTCTAAAGTTTTCTAAAATATGGATACAAAGAAATTATTATTATATATATATATATAATCTATTTGGCATCTCATTCTATCTCCTGGGCTTTTCCATGTGTACAGCCTTCGTTTATGGTTTCTGAACCATGTATTAGTCACTACTAATTGTAAGTCGTTATGAACACAGAATTCTACCAGTTTTTCTCCTCCCCGGTTTCGTTTCCCAAGTCCGTATTGACCGACAACATTTTCTTCTTGTCCTTCACCAACTATGCTGTTCCAATCTCCCATTATTATGCAGTTTACCTTTCCTCTTCCGTCTTCTTCGTAAATCTCGTTAAGTTGCTCATACATCTCCTCAATTTCTTCTTCTTCATGAGTGGACGTTGGCATATATACCTGGATTATCAACATGTCCACTGGGACTGATTTTAGCTTTATTGCCATCAACCTATCGTTCGTTGCTGTTATTTTTGTCACGCTCTTCATCATATCTTTCCTAAGTACCAGAACTACTCCTATCAAGACATGAAGAAAACTGCGGAAAATAGGAGTATATGGAGAACCAAGTTTAACCTAGAATAATCACGGACATGTCTACGGACAGACTACCTATGATGATGATGATATATAGGATTGTCATGATGTATTTAGTCACCCATTAGTCTCACACTGTATTTTTCGAACACACCACCCTCACAGTGTCGGTGTTAGTCACGTCTATAAAGAATGACCACGTGACGACACAGTCACGGTATCGCGTTGCGAGTGGCGCAGCGCGCTGAATTTGCTATTATTTTATTATGTTTCCATTATCATCCCATTTATCTGAAAACGGTTTCCTGCAGTGGAAAGTGTATAGAAACTCGTGGTTTGTATCAAATTTCGGTCAATTTCTGGGAAGAGCGTCGAAGTTCAAGTTAAACATTTAAATGCAAATTTCTTAACTTTTTTCAACCAAAGGTAGTCTTTGTTGTACATCACTGTAAAGTAAACTTAATTTAAAACGCGTGGTCACCGAGCTTTCTATTTTGTTTCGTTCAAAAGCTACGATCTTTCAAAGAGTCGCGCGTACGCCGATTTTCATGAAACTTCAAAATTTTAAAATTAATAACTCGAAAACAAAAAATAGCAGGAGGCTGTAATTTCAGAGATTTTTGTTTCTCGAGGGTGTTAACAAATATACGCAAAATTTTAGGACTTTTAAAAATTGCGAGGTCATTTTTGTCCGAAATGCCGTGGAATGACCCATACGTATCTTTGGACCCAGCGGCAGGGCAGAAGGTGTCCTTCAGACAGCGGGGACACGAGGGATCTTAGAATACAAAGTGTAGGGAATTGAGGACCAAGTGATGTCGTCTGGTGGGGCAAATATCGATATTCTCTTCCGTTTTGGTTATTTGGTGCTAAAATATTTTAGGTTTGAGGGTGGAAAACCAAAATAATCATGGCGTGTAATTTCTTTGCAAATGCCGGCAAAATCGACTTTCATCAACGGCAATTGATTTTGGTCGAATTTTTATTTTTGCTAGTTTGCTAGTTTATTGACGTTTAGCGATTTGAAATCGAATCCTCCGAAGCTCGTCGACGAATTTCTTTTCCAAATGCGTTAGAAATATTCCTCTTTAATTTGGAAGATGGCGTGGATCGAGTCTTAAAGAGAAGACAAATCAATATGAAAATGAACAACACCAATATTTCGTGAATGGTTATTCCCTCGATTCTCGCCCAAGCGATGACTAGAGATCAGCCGATTCTTTTAAGTGTCTCTGAAAGTCTTCCAACAAACGTCTCAGCCTTGAGACTTATCTGGGTGCCATCTACAGGTTCTGGAGCATCACGCTCTCGCATTACGATACTGCCCTGTCACGATCACTGCTCCCGTCTCTTTGCCTCCGCCCCTCCTCCTCCTCCTCCATCCTTCCCCTCTCATCCTCTCTTGTCCCTCTCTCTCTCTCTCTCTTCCTCCTCCTCACACTCTCTCGCTACCTAACGAATTTATAAAAAAAGATATCTTGGTTTTTTCAGTAGGAAGACATAAATTATTTGTAAAATTAAAACTTATATGAAAATGAAAAATAACCCAATGAAATATTCGTATTTAACAAAAGATGTTAATGCAAAGTCTCTTTCTCTCCCTGTAATTATCCTATCCATTATCCCTCTCTCTCACTCCCATTCTCCCTTAAATGGAAGAGGGGACCTTATGCTCTCAATTTCGCCCTCAAAATAAATACACATCTATCTAGCTATATATATATATGTGTATATATCTCCCCTCTGTCTCATTTTCTACCACATCTCTCTCTTTCCCTCCGTGACAATTTTTTAAAATTTCCTTTTCACGACAAATTCACGGTTTTTGTCTAGATATCCATTTAATCCATTATAATGTACGTAATTTCGTGAAATCAACGACTATGCTTTTCCTCTTGACGACGAAAGAATTACACATAAGAAAACTTAAAAATTTCGAGTTCAAAACAAATTTGTAAACCGATTCTACTCTCACTTGGAAATCAACGGCGCGCAAATGAATTTTCATTCATTTAGGCGGTACATACTTGGTACGGGTTCGGAATTTGTGTGATAACTGTACATTTACAATGTAAATGAAAAATATGCTGCACCCATTGCCACGGAACAATGAAACACTGCTGAAGTCGAACTCTGGTAGTTATGGTCCTCCATGTTGATTACCAAAAGTTCTTTGAAAACCACTGAAAGAATGGCCAAATAATCGAATCAGCTTTTTCCTGTTATTCCTGATCGTTTCACAAACCATCAAAGAGACATATTTGGGCTGTTATTATAAGGAAGATCATGTAGTTCTGTTTTTGTAACTCAATAGAATCGCAACGAGTGCATGTTAGTGAATGTTTACAAGTCAGCCACTTTTCACATAGGACAGGCACATTGAGCATAGCGATTTGCCATATTAAATTTGTACAGAAGAATATTTAGGCGCTAATAAATTAGCGCTATCTTGAACAAATGAAATTTTAAAAATATAATTAAATGATTAAAATAAATATTGTATATGTGTAGCATTTTCCGTCGTTTAGTAATTATAGAGAGGGTAACGAGAGGAGACCTCTTTCGGTGATTTCCTACAACGGAGCGAGTGATTTGCAGCACTTTAGAGCTCAACTGTTTCACACACGCACGCTTGCTGTCGTTGTGTCCAGAGTGAAAGTTCCCATGGCTATCGGATCAGATTGCGATCTCTTTTAATGTTCTTTCGACGCGGTAGCCAATGAATGATGAGAATTTCGCTCCTTGGGCTATTGGCGCCGTAAAAAAACACTACCGGAACAGATTAGCGTCCAAACTTTCCGATGAGATTCCGACTAACTCCCGCAAAAAATATTCACCAAAACTTTCACGTTTACTACTAATTATTTTCGTAGCCCGAAGCCATTAGCACGTCACGGGAGAAATTCCATTCGGTATCTCATACTCTGTAGGTACTTCATCACAATAACGGCTCAGAGAGCGGAATAAAATATTGCGGTTAAATTTCTCGCGAGAAATAAATTCCGCGTTTGTGCGTTGTATTCCCCCCTACAAACGAATGACAGAAGCTCTAATTATGGCAGTCATGTCTTCGAAAGAACGTTTTATTTCACAGATGAACGTTCTCAACTCGCGATTTTGTGTGTAGGAAGACGTACGTTTAGAGCATAGTATAGATCACAAGTTTTAATCATAAAAATGTCGGTTAATACCGGTACGAAATGGAGAATAATCTAAATTCCTGATATAGTGCATTAAAAGAATAACTTTATTGGATTAACTTAATGGACTTGCCAATTACTTAATTATAAAATATTATACAAGTACATACAAGGAAGGAAAGCACACTTAAGAACGAACGGAGATCCAAATTGTGGAAGAGAGTTAAATAACCGAGTCTCTTATAAAATGAGACATAGGAAGCGGTCTAGAAATGGGCGTATGGTGTAAGATGAAGGAGAAAATGAAAGTGGGAGGTGATGTGTAGAGAGAGAGAGTTAAAGAGAGAGAGGGGTTGTGAACTGGATGTGGCGAGAATAGGAGAAGGGAGAGGATTTGGCCGTAAGACTGCAGATGAGTGAGATTGCGAAACTCCTTCTTCCCCTTTTCAAGAGACACGCCCCCTCAGCGCGCCTAACCTTTTCCGCTCGCCGCTCATTTCCTTTCTCCAAATCGCACCTCCAAGCGAATGATACTTTTTCCAATTCTACAAGATGAATTATAAATCTTTTTCAACCTCTCTCTCTATGTATTAGGGTTAAATGTAAGAAGAGACTTTACAGTCTCCATTTCGCCCTCAATTGAGTCGTTTGTCTGTCTGTCTGTATTCGTTTACAGCGAAGTGCGCTCATATATGTTCAAATCACCGAACGGGAACTTCGAATACATAACTCGTTTTTTGTTTTGGCGATGAAAAAAGTTATCGGTGTTAAATTTAAATCGATTTATTTGTGGAAAGACAAATAAAATATTTGATTTTGTTTTAGAGGCACAGTTGCCCCTCGTTTATTATCCCATGAGAACTTTCAAGTTTATTCTCTTAAATAACAACCGATTTCGTCAATTTAAAAGGATAGTAAGCCAGGAAACGTTTCTAGATCTAGTTTTGAAAATTAACACTAAAATTCTCGCATTGTTCAAAGATTCTGGGCATCGAATTTTATGTAATCGAGATCATTTTCCATATTCGTTGTTAAAGGAAGTTATCTCCTAACTCTACGAAAGTGCTTTCAAGTGTTATCAAATTCGGTTTATACTATGAATTGGCATCGCACAGTAAACTGACCCCCGGCTGAAAATTCCCGTTTACAGTCGGTCCCACAATCCCTCTCTCTCTCTCTCGGACAACGGTGAAATCTCTCGTTCCGCCTCTCTCATAAATCACTCCTATCTATATATTAAGCTCAGTGCTGCAGCTCAGAAGCAGATACAAAGATAAAAGTGAATAAAATCAAATTTCATGAGAAGCATCAAGCATATTTTCGCAAAAGGCCTCATGACGCGGCTTTGGCATAATATGGGAAATTGGTAGCCTGAGAGACTTTCATTCTCTAATAAAAAGAACGAGAATCCTTTGGATCGCTGGCGATTCTCGATCGTTTCGTTTTATTCCTCGCCCTCAAAGATGCATCCGTTCCAACCTTGGAGGCGATTGCGCTTCCGAGGTGAGCTTCTTCCTCAGTTAGACTGGCCTTGGCTCACATTCGCTTTTTTTCTTAACCAATTATATTGCCGCGAGCGCTGCAGAATCGATCACTCGCTTTTGACGGTGGATTCCAGACTTTCCGTTGCATAAAGGTCGTCGTTTGGAATTTCAACTCCTCTTCCTCGCTCTTTATACTCGTGCGAAATGAATTGCAAAATGAATTCCAAGTTTTCGTTTTGGGAATTTCGCTGAGAAATCGACCATTCATCGCTTATTATTTGACCAATTTGATCGGGAGAGTAATAAATTGTAATTATGTATTGGGAAAGTTTAAATGAAGATAAAATATCTTTTTTCATCCTCGTACATAGTTTATTATCGGGTGAAAAGAAAGTGCCGCTTTTTCATAGGGGGTCCAGTGAGCTTTATAAATACATTAATTATTAATTATAGACTTTGCTACTGCGAAAAATTGCTAAACTTCTGCGGTTTTACGTTATTCGTAGTAATCGGTTCACTATAGTCATAGTGCTATAGTTATATTATAACTTGAGCTCTGACACTTCATAGGAGAATGGGGACCATAGCAAATCACACGCAAGAAGGGATCGAGGAGTAAGGGAGAGAAAACGGTTGCGCACAGGGGTACCACCTCCGCGGGTTTTACCCGGAGTCTCCGGGTGTAGGGTATAATTCTCCGGACCAACAACACATATGATGTAATGTGAAATGGATCAATAAATAAATATGTTACTGACATTCGAATGAATAGTAATTAACCATTGTGTAGCAAACATTAAAATATATAGCAAAAAAATTCTTTTATTCTACTTCAGCTATGAGAAACTCCGGGTCAAATTATGAAATATCCTGGTCAGATTTGAAATTCTCTGTGTCAATGACGAATTTGAGGTTGCGCACCACGTTGCCGTCAGCGAATGGCTGCAGCCCTTTCTGAGAGCTCTTTCCCCTTGGCCCTCGTAGTTCAAGTTAGACAATAATAATCCGGTTGGGCACTTCATTTTTGAAAAAAAGAATCATGGAATTCTAAACATGATATACTTCCAGCGCAATACTTACTATACTTCACGAAAAATAAGCTGGCCTCTGAGGAAGTGGATGGTGGGAGCATTTGAAGGGTACTTTTCAGGCTTGGGCCTACCAGAGCCTTGCAACGTTGCCATACTGTGCCTTAGTAGCGTCGCTTCGTTTTTTCATTCAGTAACGGGCGTGGACTGTAAGCGTCAATCCTACAACGTAGGATTGTGGGCGTAAACATCTGGGAGGCCAACATTTCTCGTGAAGTATACCTATTATCGAAAATGAAGTACATACATGGATGTCATGTAAACGCGTCGCTACGAGAGCGCGCCTTCTGGACGAGAAGAAGATAAAATATTGCTATTACGCCACACAACCTACTCCTTCCTTTCTCCTAAGAAAGCGTCCTCGGCAACGCTGCTCTCCTTTCCATTGGATCCCAGTTCAATCTTTTGGCCCCCGCGGGGCGAGAAACGGCGTCCGTGGAGGCGCTGCGGTCGAGTGGGCCGGGAATTCTCCTTGCACGGCCGGAACACGGGAAAGAGAACGAAAAGGTGGAAGATGCAGACGCGTGAATGCCTCCGTAAGTCACGCGATACACATTCGCTGCAGAATACCTCCGTCTTTCGCCATCCCATAATCCCCTGCGTCGTCGTGACCCCCATTCGCTGCCACTCCGAGTGGCTGCGCAGCGCCACGATGTTAGTATCCGAATAACAGATTTCTCTTTCTCTTTTTTCTGTTTTTCGAATCCGCCCACTTTTCCATTGTCATTCACAACCTGTTATATGGAGGTTATATTTTCACTATAATTGGAAATGGAATATACGAATACAGCCATCACATTGAATTATGGATAATTTCCCATAACCCTTCCTTTGTTTATCGCGTAATTCTATTTTTGACGACATTTTCATGGATTTTTCTTATGTTTTTCAGCAAATCGACCATGGACATCCTTCAGAAGCACTTTGTGACATGGCTGTCTAATCTATTTTCCGAATCGGTTCTATTTTCTCTAACAACCTCCGAAAAACTGCTTAGGCAAAGAACTTAATAAGATCCGTCGAATACCGTATTGTTCCAATTTATTCGTTCCTTTTTCTCCAACTGTATACAATCCTTAGAAAGTAATCGATTCGAGATATTTAATTTGATAAGGCTAGAAAATAACAGAAAAAATCTCTTACTCGACAGAAGATCGGTGTGCACTGTTCGCTAAAATAAAATGCGGTTGAAATATTTGAATCGCGCAATACTTACTATTATTTATTTACTTCCAACCTTTCATGATTTTCATATCAATATTTCAGTATATCGGATTAATATTTATCGGTTTTGGGGAAGAGGAAGCGGAACGAAGGAAGGAAGGAATAGCGCTATTATTATAATAGATAAACGCAACTATTTCTATTTAATGTGCTCGGAAAGGTCTCGTGGAATGGCACAGGCTGTCTGCTCATTCATCCGATTCGTCCTAGTCCTTTACATACTTGTGCCGTCACTTCCGGGTGCAGATCTAGGACCAGGGATCGTCAAGCAAAAGTATTTTATTAAACCGTTGAGTATCAGTGATCGTTTCGATAAGTTATCTAGCGTTTCAAGTATCAAGATCGATACGTATTAAATTTGAGGTTTGAAAGCACCCAGAGGGAACGATTGACTGCCCGCAAGTTGTACTACATTCAATGGAAGAATCGAAATTTCGCCTGATTATGATCAGCTGGACGGAAAAAATTCCACGACGAAGGATCAGAAGAGAAGATGGTAGAATCTGCAGGTGCGGCGCTTAAAAAACAAATAGAAAGAGTAAGTGCAAGTCAGTGGGAAAAGATTGGGTGAACGATCAAGCAACGAACAAGTGACTCATTGTCAGTGGAGCTCAGGACAAGCGGTCTTTGAAAAAGCGAGCGCTCAATGCTTTCGAGTGCACATCCCGGATGCACATTCCGAATGTGTTACTGTTGTGATAATAGTGAGGATGAACTCTCGATTGCTACATCTTTTTTAAAAAATCCAATTGAAAGGTCTTCAAACCTCGAATTTCCGAATCATATTTTTTCCAGGTAACTGCTCACATAAATCGGCAAGAAAACAAAAAAAAACTTCCAGATCTCAATCGGCCAGAGTATAAACATTTATCGAGACAGAACCTCTTGAACATTAGCTTATTCAGATATTTTACGATCGACGTGTCTCAAAGATTTCTTGGGAGGCCGCATAATTCGGTTGCAATTATAATAATTACAAGTGAACAATGTTATGGATATAAATCGACCGTATTTTTGCTACGGGTTTTGTATGACTTTAATGATCGCGAGTAAATAAAAAGTGAACGTGAACGAGTCACTTTTCCCGCGAATTTAAATTCTGACGACGGCATAAACAAGAACGCGACACGAGCACGCTCACGCACGCACGAGATCCGTTCACTCCCATTATTACGGGAGAGCACTTTTTGGCACGTCCTCTTGCGCAATGGCGACCTGAAAAACAGTCGAAGGAGAGAGAAGCGTTGACGAAAACCCAAAAAAGAAGAGGCCATCTGAGAGAGTCGATGGGTGTTTACACGAGTGCCCGAGGAGATTAAATTAGGACAGGTGGAGATTTGCGCCCTTTAGAGAAACCGAAGGTTCTTCTTGCTGCATATTACCTTCTTTTATTACGCATCTTCAAATTTTAGTTGCGTAGCTGGTGGCAGGATCGGCAGCGTGAAAGCGATTATAACATTTTTATAAGTTACTTACATTCTGAAAAATACTTTCGAAACTCCGGTATACTCCTTCCCCTCTATAACCACTCTAATCCTCCCATAAACCTCTCTCCTCTATACTTATCCACTGAGGAGATCCATTCGGCAGAGGAACAGTTTGGGGTCTACATGTGCCATTGACATTTTAAAGCAGTTTTTTGAGAACGATTTTCATGGCACAATTGTGGCATTTTAACAGAAATTTTCGTACTTAACGAAAATGTTGATTTAAATGTTTTGCCGACATAAATACAAGTTAATATCGATGACGGTATAATTTACGAAAATATATATTGTCTTAAGTTTTCAGCATCTTCTCTCTTTGCAATTACGAGGTTAAAAATAACAGCCAAAAATAATTAAATGTACGTTTATAATCTTATTACAGTGTAATGCCTATATTAAAAAAATACCTTTTTCAGTTGGATATAGCAAATGTAACTCTGCTTTCAATTTTTTTCGCATAAATAAATTACGCATGAATAAATTACGAGAGATTATTTTGTAAAAATAGGAGTGATATTGCGTTGCGTGGCTCTTAACTGCTTTAGCGAGCACTTAATTTTTATGAGGAACACGGAAGTTAAGCGATTGGTTTTCGAGCAAAGGAATCGCACGGGGCCTCTGTTCTCACAAGAGTCGCTCTTCTCGCCCCTCTTCTCGCCCCTCTTCTCGCCCCTCTTCTCGCCCCTCTTCTCGCCCCCTGCCACCCCCTCGTCCGCCTCTTCTACCAAATTTCCCGCCTTCATTTGCACTTGGCGATCATCATTAGGATGCGAAACACTTCCGACGTCAAACGACGCGACTGCTATTTTGGTGAATATGACTTGGCACTCTTGTGGTTATGATGCTTAGTCGAGTAATCGATATATGTCTCCTTTCTTAGCGGAATCTCACAAATATGAAATCATTTAACTTGTAGTAAAACTGGAACTAATGTTTATCTTTACCCCAAACACTATCACTTTGATTTTCACACTCTATCGTCAGATAAGAGACGCATTTGTATCCGTTCCTGAGCTCTGAATAGACGAAAATAGATGAAGGGCTACTCCTCTCCTAAAGTCGAGGGCCCCAACACCGGCTGCACGGGCCCTATGGGCCTCCTTGCGCTGATTTAGCGGCGAGAGTTGACGCGGATTGAAAAATTCGGAATGGATTCGACGGGTGATTTCCTCCGAAACACGAATCTCGTCCCAGGGAATCGTTGGCTTCTCCATCGTAACATCCATCTCGGGTTTAGCGAATATTTTTGCGAACGAACTGTCGGTATTCCCCATCCGCAATTCCGTTACCTTTTTTTTTCCCTCGATCGCTCATATGGATGGATGGAGTCCCGGAAGAGGGAGGAGAATCGTCCTTGAGAAAATGCGTGACGAAAGAGGGAGGATGGATCCTTCGCCGGATCATCAGACGCGTGCGTATGTGCGATGGCACACGTCATTAGCCTTGAGAGAGAGAGGGAGAGATCTCGAAAGGGCGCGAACGCACTCTGCGCTCTAATCGTAAAAGTAAAACAAAAGAAATTCGTATCCAGGTTGAGTGTCACGTCCCGTGCAGAGAGGCATCCGCCTTTAAGGCACGGTAAATGCGATGGAATCGTGAGCTCATTATTTTGAAGAACCTGTTCCCAAGGTAAAACCATAGGAAATAGGAATCTTCTCTCTTAAATGCTTTCGATTGCCTTCTATTTGCGACTCTGAAGTGTGGCAAGCCTCGAGATATACGCGATACAGTTAATTTAAGATAAAACAGCAAAATATTAAGATGCGTTAATTTTTGATCGATTTAAATCTCCTTGAATCCCGAACCGTTAAAATTTTGCCAAATACCATTCGTAAAGACCGATAAATGATTTTTTCTTGATATATTTGTTAGTAAATGTAAGGAATGAGAATTATGGGGTTTGGGTTTGTGCCAAGATGATGCATGAGAATGCTTGGAATTTATACCCAGACAATAACGGTTTGTTGGGATAAAACATGGTCACGGACGAGCAATGCAAGAATACACCTCGCTTATGCATCAATTTAGGTGTTTTTGCAATAGAAATAGTTACGGAAATAATAATAATATCGAACTAGTTCGATATGGTTCTTTGGTATTACGTGTTTTTCTCCAGAAAAAAATGTAAGCGTAATAAAACTGGAATATACGTTATTCACCCGCGAAATTGTTAAAAACCCTAAAGTATAAAATTATTTTATCATATTTTCAGACTGAAATGATAAGTTATCTACAATTAGAGCATGCGCATATTCACACGAGTTTGTCAAGTGATTATGTATGCGCGCATATTTTACACGAAAACATCTTCAAATAGGTATCTGTAAGACTTAGGTTGCACTTAGCGTCGCTAGCAACGCATTAAATTTTTGGCTAGAAAATATTAGTGAAATTGGCTTTCTAAATTTATACACTAACGTCTGACCAGATGAACCCTGCTACGGTAATGAGTAGATAGCGACTTAACGCCTGATCGTCAGGCGGCGGCAAATAACCTAACAACGTTAGGCAGTCAAATGCAGAGGAACTGTTTCAGGAGGGTCTAAGGGCCCTCGAGGTACCAAGTAACTTCAAAATAATAACAACGGGCAGCAGTTCAATCACGAGCAAATATGGGCGGAGGTGCAGTGCATTGGTACGGATAGGGATCATAGATTACTGAGAGCATCGTCGATATTCGAAATAATCGGTCTTAGTACTGCGATGCGGAATGCAAGAGAAAACCAACACATTAGTATTCCAATATTATGCAGCCACGAAGAGCAGAACAAATTTATATTATCATCATAAATAGGGTAAAATTTTTCTTACCTATTCAAAGATACAATTTTTATATTTTTAGCATCGAAATATTAATTTGAATTAATTGAATTGGAATCTTGTTACTTCAAGCGACTTCAGTCTAAATCACAAAGCAAGGGAGGAGAGAAACCCGGTGTGGACATTTGCCAACTCTTATCGAAAAGCACCAAGGGGACCAACGGCTTTACGTCACGTCCGAAGGACGGAGCGCTGATTTGCGTGTTATCGTCTCAACCACGCAATTAGAGGACTGCGCAACCTCTGAAAAAATCCTGCTATCGTAGGATTTCGTACCCGGTTCGCACCGGGTACGCTCGGGCATAGCAGGCCAACGCCCTCGCCACTACGCTACGGCTCCCCCAATTTGAATATGTTATTAACGGAAGAGCGTTTAAAATTTACGCGGTTTCTTTTTTGTTTTAGGTGTCACCTAATCTTAACATTGGGCTCAGCAGAGCGCCTTTTTTTCCCTCGGACACATTAACGTGCGTAAGGCAAATTTTTTAGCATCAATAAACGCCGAAACTTCTCCCTAATTAACTGAATTATTTTTAACAGCTTTTGAATATGGAAAATTTGGCTTCGACGCATTCAGACACAAAGTTAGCGAGTAAAGAGTATTTCGTGGGTGGTTAGAGGAGGTTGGAGGAGGGGGGAGAAAGGGTAGGAGAGGGGAGGAGGAGGAGGAAGGGGTAGGAGAGGGGAAGGGAGAAGGGGAGGGAGAAAGGGGTCCATTGGCGACCGTGAGAGAGCGACGCGTCGGAAATTCGCTCACGTCCGGACCGCGGTAGGAAACGCGCCGGAATGCGTGGCGCTCGGGGAATTCGGCCGAGGGGCGGATGCCTAGTGACGCACGCAGGATCGTCTTCCAACGCGGGATTATTAGAGTGGTTGCCCACAAACTGAACTAGGCGGTTTCATACGAGCGGGTAGACGGTTACTCTTGGGTGAATGTCTCTCTTAGCGTGAAATGTGAACATTTGCGCTATTTATCTTTCAAAATATTAATAAGGCTCGTCACTTTTGCGGTTAACTGGGAAAAGTTAATTAGTGTGACCTTCCGTTGTTATCCTCGGAGTAAAAATAGAAAGAAATAACCCTGATGGAAATATGTGGCGAGAAGCAGAGCTTAGAGAGCTAGATTTGAACGTAAAGAGATGATCCGGTAGAGAAATCCTTAGATTAACTTCGCTTCCCATGTTAAGCCATCGTCTTGAGATTATTTGGATGAAAATTTGGCATAGCACTTCGTATAGATTAAGCAAACGAGAAATTTTTCGCTTTTGGGTGTTTTCATGTATTTCATTAAGTGAAAATCCCGTAGAAGGTCTTAATCGTGCTTTTTAAATGGTTTAGGTGCGCAGCGCCATCTGCTTAGGGCAGGGGTCGGCAATCTGCGGCTCCGGAGCCACATGTGGCTCCTTAATTACATATTTGTGGCTGCTTAGAAGTTAGTTAAACTCCCTAACGTTTATCAGTCATGAAAACACGCTTATTGCAATCCGCCCTCTTCTTTCGAAAACCCTCCCTCTCAGTCCAAAATTTCTTTCGTCTTATGTCGTACATCGGGAATCCTCACTCGAATATCTGAGAATAAAAATAAAAGGTCACACAGATTTTTGCTGTGTGGCTGTCAAGTTTTTTTGGAATTAGGCAAAAAACAAGAAAAATGGCTCTTTCACATTGAAAGGTTGCCGACCCCTGGCTTAGGGTATCGGTCGAAAAATGCGAGCGTTTTTGTCGACAAAGCAGAAGTATAATTTGGAAAAAAATCGAAGGGACTTGTTGAGCTTCCGCGATTGACTGCCGTGACCTGACGTGCATGTTCTGAATTGCCATATATTTCCAGACATCAAGAGCAGTTAGAGTATAAGTCACGAGCTGTTGGAAAACCGTCGCGTATCTTACATCTTAAAATCGAGATCCACTTACATTTACATCAATACCCTGCAAGCCGCTAGAAGCGTTTGGCAGGGGGTGTCACAACACCAAGTGAAGTCTAGCTAATTCCTCTGTTGGATTGTCTTATCGCGTTTGGGAAAAAGGATCTGTAGTATTTCTCTGTTCTAGCGGTAATTTCGACATATATTCTCCTGCACTGTGATCTAACATTACGTTCACTAACACCGATGGGGACGACTATGCCGCGTACGTCTTCAACGAATATGGAGCTTTCGAATTTTTCAAATAGTTTCCTTTTGTATTCAATTTTTCTACTCTTCAACGTCTGCCATTTCATATCCCTCAATATCTCTGATACACTCGCATCATACCGATATTCTCCTTTTAGAAATCTAGCCGCTCTACGCTGAACCATTTCGAGCTCTCTAGTTAGGCCCTCCTCGAAAGGGTCCCAGACGGCGCAACAGTATTCCACGATGGGTCGTATTAGGGAAAAGTATGCGATTTCCTTCACATTCGAGGGGCATCCCCGCAGGACTCTAGAGGAAAGCCCTTGAATTCTGTTTGGCGATGCTATAAAGGTTTTGATATGCTCTCTACTAGACAAATTGCTACTGAGAATTACTCCTAGGTATTTGTAGCTATTGACGTATTTTAGCTTTAGTCAGATAGCCATATCATTCTGATTTTTATGTTTCGCAAGAATAAAAGGAAGTCAGTCAATATAAGATTAAATTTGAAGTTGAAAGTGATCTCAGCATCGGTTAGATATTATCTTTAATTTGTACGCCAATCGGAACGAACGTTGTTAGGCTGTTTAAAGAGTCCTAAAAATTGAATAATGTCAACCTTAAGGCTGTAATCTAATTGGCGATGATGAGCCTCAAAACGGTTGAGAAAGCCACACGCGCATTTCGGCTGCAAAGCCAATGTCTTCAGTGCCTATCCGCCGATTGTCGATTCTAAAGTCAACGACCGAAATTTGTTGCCAAGGCGTGCGCACGCATGGTTTTTTTCTATCGTCGTGAGGCTATCGTAGTTCTGTGTACATTTTGTGTCGGATTATAAAATCGTTCTCTCTATGAAATTCAATCGCTGTTGAAAAACAAATATCGAAATGAGTGTCTTTGTTCGATCAACGAACAGGACATGTAAGATTCATTCACGAAATGTTCTATTTTCCTATTCTTGACCACACGATGGAGATCTCAACCAATACAAAAGTCATTCCCGAGGGCATCCGTCTTTCGCTGTCATTAATAGCGGATATAAATTATATTTTGCTCTTTGTAACCATTAGAATAATGTTGTCGAGTTTTATTTTTTTTCTGGACTTCGTCAGTATGATTCGCTAAAGATGGTGCTTTTACTTCTTTCCTCAATTTTAAATATCATGGTGTGTTTATTTAGAAATGCGTTGAGACACAACTATCGAAATAATTACATGCTTCCTGAGTAGGTGACGCTTCATTTTATATTAACCTTTGTTGCTATTGCAAATCAGACGCTGTTTTTTTAACGTGTATCACCAGGTGGAAGGCGGAACGTTTGCAATTGATTAGAGCGTCTGATTTGTGGTGCTTGTGTTACTGTGCCGACAAAATTAATTTAGAACTTCATCTGATACAAATCCATTCAGATTTTGATTTCATTTATCCAGTTGGTTCAACTTTACGTGAGGATTTTGTTTCTAAAGTGAAACATACTACGCTGTCTGAACAAGGGCCATTTTTTTGCAGAAAAACAGTGAGGAATCGAGAAAAATGGCAAAAGTTTCTAATGAAATCGCTTCTTATTTGATCGTAAGAAAATACATTCTGACGGAGAAGATGTCTAAGAATCTAGTATTTTAACGTTCTTAAAACATAGTCATTACCTGAAAATAAAAGTAATGATTGACTTCATCGCGTTTTAGCTAAACATGTACTGCAATGAGAAGAATCGATTTGATATCTGATAATATTATAGAGTAAAACACTTCATTTGTAACATCTCGCGAACGCTTTTGATTAGATTTTGTCAAAATTTATAACGATACTGATATTGTTCAATTCTGTGTTTGTGCGAATAATCAACGAAAATTTCGATATAATCGAGAAACTTCTAGATTTCCTAGATTTCCTTTTAGTCCGTGGGGGAGAAGGTGTATAATGTAAACTCAGATTGCATGAGAGGGAATATCCCAAAGAATGTCGAATAGCTCAGGAACGTCTGAATCTATTTTAAACATTTGTTTCAGTTTTTAAATAGACTAAAGAGGCTTATGGACGAACACTGTGAAAAGTAATAATTTGAATGACATGGGAATGGGTGCAGTGTATTTTTGATTTGCGTATTAAAATTACTCTTAAACTCGCACGATCTTGAGATTTGAACCGAAGATCGCATAAAAGAACGAAATTCATTCTCTTAACTTCAATTATCAAAAACGCTTACACCGCTATGTTTTGAACAGAAAATTTTACTTTTTTTTAAAGAAAATCAGGAAATTTCTGCTGATTTACCCAAAGTGCGTAAATTACATTGGATTATATATGGCAAAAGAGAAATATTTCGCCATTAACAACCGTGACCATCGATAGTAAGGTTCAGCTGAACTAAATGTGATTGTATAAATATGAAATTGAGATGAGTTTTATATTAAATTCAATCTCATGTGAAGCGTGACACGACAAATTCGAGTCCCTATTTAATTTAGACACTTTTGAATCGATTACTATAAGACCATCTCTATCATAACCGTTTCAATTGCTTGGTAGTAGCTTCAGATGTTGGAAATGTTGTCCTTAAACTTCCAAGAAGGCTTGAATTCTTTTCACTATTTTTACTGACTCTTTAAAAGCATGTGGGAAAATGTCGCGTATAAAATCAGAGATATTGCTTTCCAGCTTCTCAATTGTTCGTGAGTGCTTTTGGTAACAAACATCCATTAGTTATCCTCAAAAGTAAAAGTCACAACTTCATAGATCAGGTGATCTCGGAGAGAAAAAGTCTTTAGAAATTATTCTGCCAACAAATAATTTGTGGGTAAATTTTAGGGTATCACGAACAGCGTTGGTAGTTGTGCTGGAAATAAATTTGTGTAATTTAATCATAATGCCTCCAGAATCAAAGTGATGTAGCATCCTGAACTAATGTCCTCATAAGAAATATTAGGCCTATGACACGCCTCAGGGACACTGTGCAGCAAATATTAAATTCTTATATCAGGGAATGGCGTGGAATTCATTCGGCTTTTGGGCGCTTTTTAACGATTGTTCTTGGAATTAACATTGACAGATAAATGAAACCAGGTCTTATCAGTGGAGAACGTTTTGTTCCCCAACACCATGGATTTCATTTCTCATCAGTCACTGATCTCTTAAGATAATTCCATTTTGGCGGGATAACAAATCATGATTTACGAAATCTTTCGACTATGCATTGGATTGAGGATTTGGCTGAATCACTTCCTCGGGATACCTACTTCCGTTGAACTGACTCTGGCAGTCTTTAATGGAGTTGGTTTTAAAATAATTTTCAACATGAAATGCACTTTTTTGACTTGATTATGGCATTCTTTATGTTTTAACTGTAATGTTTCGTATCAACAGGACATTAATAAACAATTGTTACTGAATTTCAGCAAAGGAGTGACTGAAGATTTACCAATAGGTTGTCTCTGACATTACCAACGTTTTCTCCTGTTTATAAAGTGTTACCATAATGTAAAAACCAAATATAATCAACAGAAACGGTATTTTCCCGTAGAATTTTTGCGAATGAATTCGGTGCTCGTCTTGGTTGGGTCATCCTGTGTATATGTCGATGTATTCATTCCCATCACTATAAACAATATACAAAATAATGTAACTAAGTTAATGTGTAATGTGTATAAACTTAAAATGAAGATGTCCGATCGAGAAAAGGGGTATAATAACAGTGGTTTCCAAACTGTGGAGCGCGCGGTGAGTCGGCTGCAAAAGATTTGACATGTATTTGCTGTATGATTAACTATGATAATCACGAGACTTACGATATGCAGCCGTCAAATTCTATCCCTCAAGTGGCTGGGATGTGTCTGTTGCGTCCATGGTTTTTCTTAATTTGCTCATATTAATATCAATTGTATGTCCAGTAAGTCTAATTTATCAACTGTGATCGAACATGGTATACAAGGTGGCAGGGGTTGCGTGGTTTTTTGTAATGTTTGGAGACCCCTGATATATAATGCGTAAGAATGATTTCTCGTTCTCATTATATAGATATATTAATTTAAAACTCATCTTGTTTGTTACTTTTTAATCATGACATTTGTGTTGCTAATCTAATGCAAAATTAAAGTCTATTCGTTAACATCATCTCTCGTATTTTTAAAGAACTTTTATTTGAAAATGTTTAAGGGGACACCATTCTTTTTGCATTTGGACCCTCAAAGGTATCGAATTTGCGCTTTCAATGTAAAAATTGCCTCTTTCGAATCCTGTTCAACTCGATACCATCTTTCAAAGCTAAACTCTACATTTTTTGAATGATTTATCTCGAAAACGTTTGCCTCATTTCAATCGCACGTAACAAATTGAAACTTAAGTAGCATCATAGCAAGTTATGCAAAATATAAGCATTTGATTTCTACATTGCTAAATCCTGACTTCCAGGAAAGCAGTAGCAATGTCGATCTTTTCACGAATCCTTTCGCAAATTCGATTGCGTATCTTGACTATTATTCAGCAGATATTCAGAATGAAATTCTGGTCTTTCGGAATCATTCCGCACTGCAAGTGAATAAAGTATCATAATTAACCAGCCAAGTGTTCGCTGTCATTTCTTTCTTCGAATGGCCTTTCTAATCGTTTGTGTGTTCTTACAGAATTGAATCAAAATGTATTTTGCATTCATTTCGATAAATTTTGTAAAAATGAAGCACTGATCGGAACTGACCGATGATCAACTAAAAAAATCTGATTCAACTGGCAATCTTGAAAGTAAATTCAAACCTGCTGCTTCCTAAGAAGACATTGCTCTTGAATACCTTGGATTTCTATTTCTTTCTGCACGTTAAAATCTTCTTCACCGATTCCTCTAGGACATCTGACTGAACTATTCAAAATTGAATAATAACATGGTAAATGCTTATAACTTACATTTCAAAGACGATATTATTTTACGTAAACATAAATGAATTTCGTCTCTATCGTCCGCAGACATTGCGAGCACTGCTGTGCTCTTTGGAAGCCTGATGGTGCTCTTTGACAGACTAACTGTGCTATTGTACGATACTCATTTTCTCATTTTTTAGGACCAATAATTTAATTTGCTCGGCTGATTTATTTCTAAACGTATTCAAGATCATAAAGAATAACTCTGATTGGTTGGTTTGATTTTATTCATTATCATTAATACTCGTAGGGAAGTGTGTAATGGTGCTCTTTCGATATTCCAAAATACAACTTGGAGCTCGCTTGATATTTTAGGACTCAACTTGGTGCTCGCCACACCGAAAAGGTGGTGAACCCCTGGACTAGAACGTGACAGCTCTGCAATTGGTGTAGAGCGGAGAAGCTCCTTCCCAAACTGTGTGGCATAGCACGCTAGGATGCTGCACCTGATTCTCAGGGATGCATCCCTAAGAATCATTCATCCGGATGGCGCGAAAAAACTTTGGAAAATAAATAAATCAACGATTTGTTGACAAATCTATAGGCCAATAATTATTGCTTTAATAAATCGACGATGGTGTCGTACCTACGAGTGAATGCGTGCAAGCGTTGAGATAACCGAATGCACGTATAATTATAATACTATCTTGTGTCGATTTGTTGGTGGCGCAAAATTCCGTTTATGTTTTAGGGATTGCCGCGACTGAAAATTTATTGGGGAGAGTGTGTAAAAGCAGGAGGTTGTCATGTAGGATTCATCAACAACCGCTTGAATATCCCCTTTATACGTTGAATGTGTGTCCACGATTTTCAAGACGGCTGCCGTTCTTCCCTTTTTTCTTCTTTCCGATGAATGACATTCGTAAAGAAGAGCGACACTTGTTTTTGTCCGATTTGGTGTTTGGCATTTTATGTTGCTATCGCCTTTGATATTCTTCAATTCTTCGGTTAAAACTCTCTGTTTCTGGCCTTAACATTTATATTATTCTCTTTATTTTTTTGTATATATGACGACATCTCATATTGTTCTGTGCCATCTAATGATGAATAAATTATTCTATTCTATTGAACATAGATTTTCACATGGTGGCGCTAAAGTCGATTGAATTTATATGAAAAAATTTTCCGATTCATTTCATCCGACAAAAAGGCGGCAAAATACGCAGAGTAGATTTCATTTAAATAATCCGCGACAAAGTTCAATAATTCAGTGACGTAGCAATAAATTCTTCTAGTTTTTTGAAAGTTTATTTAAACTTATCGCCACTTCATGGCCCCCACCCGATTGCATCTTTCTCACATGACATGTTCTGTTGCCTGAACATAAACAGAAGCCTCACTTTTCGTTATCAATTAAGATTTTAAAGCCCGATTGCAAGCTGTATAAATAATCGATACCCAGTTTAAGTTTTTCTAACGAACGACATCTTAAAGATTGAAATGCTTTGCCTCTAACATTGGTTTGCGAATGTATTTTGGACTGAGGGAAGTAATGAGCTGGAAGGCAAAGGCTAATGATATCGATGCATGCATAAGCAGACGAGAGTCCTAGAAAACGGCAGAAAATAGCGAATTTGTCGAGTTTTGTGAATCTATTCCGGGATAAATGCGACACATTACAGAGAGGAGTTTGTCATCGGCAACTCTAGTACTTCCCGCGAGTATGGCCTTCTCGGTGTTTGTCGAACGGTCATATGGGCCGGTTGGTGCTCTATTGTGTAGACAGAACAGCAATTATAAATCCTATCGGGAATGGCCAGTTAGGATGTTTCAGACGGTTTGAATTGTAAAATATATGAATATATTATTATGAAATATCTCGATAGTAGGCATTACCTACACGGAAACTTATTTGAAAAATCGCCGGTAAAAGTTCAACGTTTTCGTACAACTTTTGATGAGCTAATTAAAGATCAATTACTAATAAAGAGAGAAATATTGTATACGTACTTCGACTGATAAAATGGAAGATTAATTTTCAAAGATGGAAAACCAAGAAGTTTTGACGGCCCCTCATGGCGTTATTTCGTAAGCATAAGAATACACGAATTTATCCAATAATTTTGTTTCCATAACAGTTCCAGACATGGCCCGTGAATTAAAAAAACCTTTTGTAAGGCTCAAAGCATAGGTACGAATGATGGCGTTGGCAACATATATGTTCCATTATTCAAGTTGTGCCCAAAAACCTCCCGCCATGAATTTATCAATTAAAGAACGCAATATAGCGTAATATAAAATAGGCAACTATTCAAAACAATACATTTCGTCTTTATCTTTCTATTCCCTTTATAGATAACTAAACTGATAAATGTGGTGAGGCGGATACAAAAATTAACACATTAGGTTCCTTAAATTGTATTTTTGAGTGCGTGCGGCCCGCAACGAGTGGAAGGGGGAGATATGTCGCCCTCGAGGATAAAGTTTAGCCACAACTGCATTGTTCGATTCATTGTTGCATGGAAACCGACAATATTAACCAGAAAAGACAAATGATTGCTTGAATGGTTGCGTGAACTAAAAGCGCTCGATAAAAAAGTCGACCGAAATTGCGCACTGCCTCGTTAATTTAGTTAAGCTAATCAGCGAAGGGAATTTTAAAATGAATTACCGTTCCGCAGATTGAGTTCGACACACTGACCTTAAGCGGAGTGGACTCTTCCGCTGGTACCGAACGTGCTCCCGCTCGCTCTCAGTCGATCCTCGCTCCAATCTTGCTCTCTCTTGCTCCAATCCTCTTTCTCGCTCCTACTGGCGCCGGAAGAACGACTATAATCTTTCGAGTGCTCAATTCGCAGCCGCCTCCCGCGAGGCGGTTCCCTCGGAGAGGAGCGTCGGGGGCGAGGCGCCGGTTCGGAGGGCCTCCAGTTGCGAGCCTTCCAGATGTGGGCCTCCAGATGCGTGCTTCCAGGTGTCTCTTTAGCTCTCTCGCGCGCGCTCGTGGGCGGTTTTAGACTGAGAGAAGCGCGCAGTTGAGGTCGGTGGAGTATCGGACGAAAGTGAAAGGAGGGAGGCGTTTAGGGAGAGGGGGCGGAGAGAGGGGCGGGAGGGGTTTGGCAGAGGGCTTGGATGGGAAATACCCCGAACTACCTACTCCGCCTTCTCCAACCTTTAAGTGGTTTTCGGCTAATAATTTAGAAAATAACTTTGTTAGCGAAGATTTAAATCCCATTTAAATTCCACCAGATTTCTCGATCGGAGTCCATATTTCATATTCTTAACCTTGGAAGTTTATGATATTCAGTTCTCTTCAAATAGAGGTAGCTGACGAAATATTTTAGAAGATTCATTATAAAGCGTAATTTGAAAGTGTCGGGCGAACACGCGTCTCGTTTGACGTGGCGTGTTCTGGATGGATCAGCCAAGAGATCACTTATTCACTCATATTTATTCAAATTCTTAGCTTTGTAATGTTTCGCTGTTGTGAACTACAAACGATGAACACGTCTTACAAATATGAGTATTCGATACTAATTATGACTGAGCGCTCTACTGATTTAACTCAAACAGCAGTGGTTATAAGGGATATGTAGAATATGGAGAAATAAAATAAAGTTTAAAATCGCATTTAGATGGTTCGCTTTATAGCATTCCTACAGAATGATAGTAAGATTCAAAGTGGAGTGGACCACGTTCGATGGCTTTGAATGGTTGAATCATTCCAAAATCAGCTGCCTCTCAGAATCCAGCTATGGTGCTTCTATCGCGCCCATTTTTGAAAATTTTTTCGCGATTACGTCAAATATTTTAATAAATTAATGTTTTCATTTAAAAAATTAATTTCTTACCGTTGATGAAATTATTTTATAATTTTCAGCACTAGTGAAATTACGATTTACATATCAGATGTGGAGTTTCCCACTTCGACGACTCATCAATGCCTTACGGAATCGTTTCACACGTATTTGATGTTACGCTGCTTTATTTTTGCGATAAGTTGCTATCTTATCGCCAGACACGCTACCACGCCGTTTTTCGCCCGTGATAATTTAATTCAATTACTACTCAGCGAGCAGGAACTCCCGAGACCGAAGCATCTCTGCTTTTTGCCTGCGATTTGTATCCTCTCAATGGCTCTGAATCCGTCGCCATAGATACCTTATTTATCGAATAACAGAGTCCGTAACACTATGGGAGGGGGGTTCTCTCACCAGGATCGCTTCTACAACACATGTCCCTCAACTCAATTTTCGACGAGAAATTCCCTGGAATGAGAAGATGAGGAGTGGGAGGGATGAGAAAAGGAGGAAGTGGCGGAGGAGGGAAATAGAGAAAGGGAGGTGGTGGGAGAGGAGGGGGGGGGGGGAGGGGGGGAAGTAGGGGATGGAGATAGAGGGAGGAGGAGGTGGAAGAATGCAAATTTAGAGATGAGGAGAGGGAGGACTTCGTGCGGTATGAACGAATCACGCGAAGAGAATCCGAAGGTGACACGAAATGCAAACAAAAAGATTGCGAGGGTGATATTAAGGAGCAGGTGAATGCTAAAATTTAAGATATTTTGTATCGATTGAAAACTGTGTGCTTTACGCCACTCTTCGGCGACGACTCAAATATTTCCGAAGCAAAATTCACGGGCGCCTGCTGTCCCTCGTTTTCTTCTAAATTGTAACCAAAACATTTATCGAGGAAAGGGATAGACGTGAAACGCTTTCTCGAACCAAATGCATACGCATTTTAGCAACCAAGTGTCCTTCCTCAGATTCCACGATTGTTGACTCTACCACTTCGGACAGCTTCTTTGTAACTGAAATGGTTATCACGATTGCTTTATTATCATCGAAATTGCTTCGATCATCCAGTGCATTCAGTGGTTTCATAGATAAACAGGATTTCACGGCATCCCACTTTGAAATTAGTTTTGTTTGGGCATCAAAACGTTTGGACTCATTAATATGTTGGCACTACATCATCATCCATTTGTTAGAGAAATTATTGCTCTATTGACCTATCAGCATTTCATAATCGTTATTTATTTATTTAATAATGTTCTTCTTGGCACCCATAACAATCAGCTACGGCATCGCAACAAGCCATGGTATCCAGTTTGGGAACCACAAAGTTAGATGATTCGCTTTTTTTGGTTTATAAGCCTCCGAGAAATAATTATCCGTTTCAGATGGCGTATGTAACGAAAGGAAAGACTTTCAATGCTTTATTATTATGACATGTACGTTCCTATGTCCCTTCGTGTTGAGTGAACGCTAACGTAGAAAATTAAGAGTGTCGCGAAGTTCAAAGTGTAAAATTAGAAGGATTCATTCGAACTTTAAAAGGCTGAGAACGGCACATTTAAAAATATCTCTGTCTTCAAAAACGCCGCCACTAAAAAGCAGCATTCATATTTCACTCAATGAAGATGAATTGGGGTGCCACTTTACTAAAAAAACCAAAAAAGGTCATATCTCGTAAAATATTACTTATACCAAAAGAGCCTTCTAATAAAATTTATAGAACTTGTCAAATATAAAATTTCTTGACAAATACGTCTTTATCGAGAGAGCAGCCGTTTTGAATAAAATAAAGGTATAATATACTAATTCACTTTGAAATTATAAAATTTCTTAGCTGGCTCCTTAACTGTTATCAATACAACATTCGTAGCAACTGAAGTAAACAAGATCTGCGATAATTACGAAAATACGTTTAATTCTCTTTCGAGCGTACGCAGAATTCAGTAAGCGAAAATAAACATGGCCTACGATGAAGAAACGAACTTAAATACATTTATTTTGTACGTAGGTAAAAAGAAATGGATAAGGTACAACGAAGGAACTAAAGTAAACGTAAAGTTTGCATTACTTCTTCAAACTATATCGCTTAGTTTCAAATACTCCATCGCATTTGTGATACACTGAATACTTTCATTACTTGTTGAAATAGAGCGAAATAAGGAGGAAAAACGTGTTTTGGTTTTGAGTATGAATAGCAGAATAAGACATCCAGCTTTATGGCTAGTATCAAGTGGCAAACGGTGATGAAAATGACTTCTTTAAATTGCTTGACTTTATTATTACATGCGGTTTCGTCTGTTAAACAAAAACCTGCAAAAGTGAAATTAGTAAAAACTGAAAAAATATTAAATTTTAGTGTATGGAATTTATATTTATTTAAAATTCTAAATCATGACCTCACTGGCATTTCCCTTAATATACTAGAAGTCACATTTGAAAGCAATTGTGTACATCTGTGTGGTTGTGTATATGTATTGCAGATAATAAAACTGTTTTTACCATATTATTTTACAATCTCGACGATCAATGTAAATTTCTTGAAATGCACTTAACACATACCAAGAAAAAAAAGATTTCGAACATCAGGTTTTTTCAAGACAAAACGCATGAGCAGTTTTTCAATTAGGGAAATTTTCAGTTTTTAAGGTATAGGAATATTGAAAAATTGTGTTTGAGAAAACGCCATGGCTCCCTACTCCTCACAGAAGAAGTAAAGTCCTAGATATAAGTCTTTATTATTCTCATCTTATCATAGAATCCCGAGATCGGCCAATTCACGGATGTGCCTTCGATTATCGATGCTGTAATTAATTCGCTTGATTTCGGACATATGCGAAAGTTTACGACACACTTCATGTATACAGTGTTTAGGAAATGTGTTTCACAATTCATAGTCAATTTGAAACAAAAAAAGTTGCCATAAAGATGCTTAAAGAAACGCTTCCTAGCAGATCTACCGTCACTTTGAGTTAGCGGCGATGGAATATTTCCGAAACAACCCGTACAGTATATGAAGTGCGTCATGAATTTTAGCATATGTGACCTCTAACGGAAAAAGCCTTAAGTTTGTGGAGCGAGGAAGAGGCGCAAGAAACGTCCTCAGAGCAGTCATTTCATAGGCGGTAAGTCAAATTGCCTGCACGAGCTTGCAGTGCAAAAGTCTGGTGGTGAAGGGAGTAATACAGATAGTTTCATAACCTTTGGTTTGAGTAAGGGATGGTTTGAGCATTTTAAAAGGAACAGCCGACACGATGTTAAGTTGCTGGGTGAATCAATACATGTGGACGATTTGGTAGCTGTGAATTACCATGTGAAGGCATTAAAATGCATAAGAAGACAATGATCATGAGTCAGATCAAGTCTTCAAGGCAGACGAGATTACATTATTATGGAAGAGGGTCCCTTCGCTAATATTTTTTCTAAAGAAGGAGAAGACGGATGCTGGTTTTAATACAGCCAAGGTTTACCCTTTTTTCGTTGCTAATGCCTCAGGGGTCTGCATGGTGAAGTCCATGTTTTTATATTTAACCACCGAGCATTGAGGCGGAAAAGTACAGAACGCGGTGTCTGATTTTTAGAGAGATAATAAAAAAGCCTGACTCACAATTGCTGTGGTCTTACTTAGAGTGGTTCCATAAAGTGCTTTATAAGAGAAAAAGACCTTTTCTCAAAATCATTTCTCTTCAATGTACTCCTTGCTTTGGGAAATGTGCCTGTCCACTCCAAGGGACTCAATTAGGCACATACCAACATGGGAGGTCCTGCCTACTATCACATTATTGCCCTTGCAGGCATTAGACCGATTGCTGCATTCAATGCTTACTACCACAGGCCCACTCTTTTTTATATGTGATCGGATTTATAAATGGAATGTTATGCGACAATGGACATGAGGGTGTTGGAAGCCGCCCAATATAAACGCCTATTGAAGGAAGTTGTGGTAATAGGCAGAACTACTTCCGATTCCGTCAACGAAACGCAGAAAAGTGAAATTATTATGGAAAAAGAAACCGATGGAGGTTTTAAAAGCAGCGGTCTCAGGACTTTCACTGCCGATGGCACTAGAAAGGTCAGCCGGATTGGTCGGTTTTAGGTGTCCTCAGAAATTTGGGGCGCAATATATCCATCGGGGGTGGCTCAGTTAACTAGAGCGACAGCAGGCAATTGTACTAGAGCCGATATTCGCCATCTAAATATGAGATAAGGCCCTCGTTGTGATTCATTCCCATCAAAGTATTTATTTTATCATTATTACTGCCTGACTTTTACATTATAGTAGAATAAGGGCTGTAATCATGTTGGTTGATATACATTCAAGGAAAAGTGGCGTCCAATCCCCATCGCCACTTGTGGCGAATCGGCCATTGATATGATGCTCACTCTTTACACTCTACCGTTTTTTATTAGTTTATTAAATTTGTTATTATATGGTCGTGTAAATTTTACATACGACGGTCTTTCCGTAACATAATACAAAATAATATTTTTTTATAAATTACCCAAACATAATTCGCGTCTTCTCGCTCACTCCCGGCTGCTGCTACTTTCTAATTTTTACACAGCCAACGTCACGACGTCCAACAGCACGGCAGCGGCCGCTTGCTTGGCATGTGACTGTCGCGCACACAGTATTAACCAATTGCTATATTGTACACAACACACAGTAAACTTAAAATTTGTGGATTTTATGCCAAATTTGAAGTGCGCTACTTGAAAAAATGAACTGTCAAGCATCAGATTAAAATTTAATGATTTATTTGAATAATAAATTATTTATATTATTATTGTTTATCGTTGTAACTTTTAATTTAAATTAAGTCATACTTACTATATTAATATATTGTATTATGTGGTGAAAGCGCTGATCCGTTCGCCACACTTGTGACGAACATGAAAATTGTGTTGGACACGACTGCTTTGGAAGATATGGCTCATGCTATCATCTATCCTCACCTCACGGTGCTATGAAATGACGAACGTATTAATAAAGGTTAATAAACCTCTTTTGCGTGTCATTTAATTCGTTCCCTTTTATTTCTCTAAATGCAATTCGGAAAAATGATTCCTGTGCCGTTGAAATTTATTTTCTCTCTTCGATTGAGATTATGTATTTCATATATTCCTCTCTTCTCTCAAACCACTCTCCCACTCTCTCTCTCTCTCTCTATCTCTCTCTCCCTCTCTCCATCTCTCTCTCTCTCCTCCTCCTCCTACAGGCGCGGTGCTTATTCCTTTCAAAGGCGGATCATCTTCTTTTACTGGGCGCTCCGCTACGCCGTTAAAAAGTATCTCCGTCGCACATTTTCATTTTATTATCCTTTCCTCGCCGTCGTGCGATTCGAATTGGGAACAACTTTATGTATCACGAAGGTTTTGGTCAAAAGCCTAAAACAATTCCTGCTCAAGTCAGTCTACTCAAATAATGCATCGAGTTAAGTAAAGTTGATATTCAATACCGTTATGTTTTACGTACAATGGACGAAGCGTAGAATTATGCCTTTAAAATTTAGTTTAATACGGATGATGAATTCGAAGAACTTAGCATGGAGAAAGGATAGCAATTTGCTGGAAAGGTTAGCGTCCATATTATTATTTCGTCAGAGTTTAAAATAAAAAACCTCGATTTGCAATATAGCGGTGTTCTTCGAAGTATGGTTAGATACGGAGTGCATAGTAGATTGAAGGGACGCAATTTGGGTCACAAGAATCATGGCAGCATTTTATAAAAAGCCAAAAGATACAAAATCGTCATTGTCAACATTTTTTTATTATTATAAAAATGTTTTTCTTCAAACATCTGTTTCCATTTATCAAGAGCCTATTGGAAACCTAATGAAAAGATTCTATTTGAAGGGAGTGTAGGGCGCAGAAATTATCGTCGTCTTCAACTGGATTATAATACAAAAATTTTCAAAATAACTGAAATATATATAGGCTCATAACGACTCATTTTGTCCTCCGATCGTGTGCTTTCCGTAATATGTTAATTTTTAACGTTATAATATTCCATTTGTTTTGGCAGGATTGGGACTAACATTGACGCCACTGAATAATGTTGACATTTTAAGTGATTTTTAAAAATTTATTTGAAAAATTTCTGCGTTTCTATTACTCACATTTATATTCAATAATATTATATTAAAATAATTAATATCGGAGGTTGTTTCCGGTATTTATTTTGCATCTTCAGGATAGGAGATATTTTGATCATAACGAAAAGCTCTATTAACTTTTCAAATAGACTTGAGAAATGCCATCGCAATGTCATGCTGTGATATGTTACGTATGACATGACTTAATTGCATCTAACGAACAAACACGTCACCACTTTGCACATATGCGAAGACAAATTGAGTTTCCCTTTACAAATGCATTATCGCGTTAGTTTAAGAGGAAATACATCAAACTGTCGTATCACTAATCATATTCACAGAGTTTATGAGTCTATAAAATTTACTAACAATTATAGATAAATATTAGGTGATTTAATACGTAACTAGTAGCAAAAATAACTCATAGGCATAAATGATTTTTCAAAGAAAACTTGAGACTGACATTCAAGTGCAGAATGAATCAATCAGATACGATTTGTGTAGCTATATCTTTCTCTAATTTATAATTCAATCGTGTTATACGAGCTGAAGCGTGTAAATTCATTGGTTTAAGTTTAAAGATATACTTATTCCAACGAACAGCGAAGTAAGAATCGTCTTATAGTATGTTATGTCCTCGAGGGAATCATACAGAAACTTCTCTAAGGAGGATGTATTTTTTTCATAAAAAATAGACTCCATAAAAGTGCTATGGGGCGGAGGGAGGATTTTTTTTACGAGCCTCTTGCGTATCAGCAGTCGCCTGTCATGGAGACCCATCGCGTCAACTCCCGCTCGCACTGCTGCGGATCCCACTCTTCTTTTATTTTTTTAAAATCCTCTTGCTCCTCTCTTAAAATCCTCGATACCCGGGATTCTTCGTGACCAGACACCGGCCGTCCCAAATACAATACGCACACCTCTCTCCGTCCCAGCAACCTCTTCTCCCCTCCCCTCCCCTTTTTCCTCTCAACAGACATTTTTCTCCCCTTCTCTCGCAACCCCCGCATTCCCTTCTCCTGATGAACGCCAGACTTATTTTCTTCACGCAACATTCGAGAGATTCTTCTACTTCAGTCCTCCCTCCTTACCCCCTCATTTCTCTCTCTCTCTCTTCTTCCTTCTTTCTCCCTTTCTTTCTCCCCTCCCTTCCCCCTTCTCCCTCACCCTCCATTCTCACCCCTCTTGCCACCTGCATTCCCTCCCTGTGTCAATCCTCTTTTTATATTTCGTGCGCAATCCAAACGAGGATCTTCGTCCAACCTCGACCTCTTACATACATTCCCTTTTCTCTCTCTCTCTCTCTCTTCCTTTCTCTTTTACTCCCTTTCTTTCTTTTCACCTTCTTTGTGAAGGGAACACCGTTCGACGTACGCCCTACGATGCTCTTTTGAATACGCCCTTCTATCCTTACGCTTCCCTCCCTGTTTCTACTCTCTCTCTCCCCATCTTCCATTTCCTATTATTTATCTGTTTCCTCCAGTGGGCCACCGTCCAGAGGATTCGCCATTATTGAATTTGCCGCTCTCGAAATTCCCTCGTTTCGATTTCGGAAAATGATCTTTCGGCTACTAACAGTCCAAAACATATTACGATTTAATTACTAACTGAATCAATTTCATTGGCTTAAATTTTTGATAATGAATTAAATTAAATTAAATTTGCAATTTTGATTGTGATTCAGTATGGCATTTTAAACTATCTGAGAGTTTATATTTTCTCATTTGTTACGCAATATAAAAATGCTGGTTTTCCCAACCGTGAAATTGAAATGCAATTGGAATCGAAAATATATTTTGAGAAGTACGGGCGAGCGGGGCGGTTGCCCGGGGCGCCAAAGGCTTGGGGGCGCTATACCGATCATATATCTATCCATTACTTGCAAGTGAATAAATATTGGATACCAAATTATACCGCGGAACAGACTATAATCTTGTGATATTCCCTTTATTTTTTCATCATCAATAACATTTACATAGCTATGAATAAATTAACATGTACTTCGAAAATATCTCAACGAGCATTTACGGAGGAGGTACTTAATGCTATCTCACTTAGGGCGCCAAAATTCCTCGGACCGCCCGTAAGCAAGAGTAAATTATTACATCAATTCCCCGCTATACATCGCCCGCTTATAAATCGTCGTCAGTGAGCTCTGATCTTTATAGTGTTATGCTTAATGCATAAGGGTGTTCTAAAAATGCAAAAATTGAACTCCCGACCGTTGGGCTAAGACTTTGTAATATCAGTTACGAATTCGTTTGATCTTAAGTATAGTTCTTTAAAGCGTTTGTAAACATTAATTTTTATTTCTTCGGAGTCACTTCCTGCAGGTTCGCCACAATTCTTCAGTTTCCCGATGCAATAAAAACAATCGTCTGGCAGCTAAGTATGAATCAGCCCGCGCGCGACGTCACTCGATGATTCATTCTCGGAGATCTGAAAATGTCGCGCCACCAACTGGTCCAACGGAAAAGCGAAAGCGTATCTGAAACGCAACTACAGATATATTCGTGATTCACTGCATTTAAAAATCAAAGCGCACGCGCTCGAGACGCATCTCGTGTTTAAAAACGTCCACGTGTCCGTCCCGTTTGCGTGCGTGCCACACGCCTCGCTGGAAGAAATCGTTCTTCACGCCCCTCTGCCTCCTCTTTCCCGTCCCTCTACTCTCTACACCCTCTTTCTCGCCCCCCCCCCCCCCCCCCCCTGTCCCCTCGTGTCTCTCCCTCGACCCCCTCTGCCCCTTTATGTCCGCCCCTTCACCCTTCCCGCCCTTTTGTCCACTTGTATTCCTTCATTCCCTCTTTATCCCTCCGTAAGAGTCGTAAGCTGGCGAGCCGTCCTTAGATTATTGCCAAAGGTATGACTAACAACGTTTGCGCAGAATTTGGCAACGGAAGAGAACCTCGCATCAAAGGAGAGTTCCATTTCCAGGTTAAGACTTGCGTAAAAAAAATAGCGAGGATGTCGGAGGAGGGATGCTGTGTAAACACGGCACGTATTCTCAGAGAGCAGCCAAGGTCGGAATTCGGAGGCGAACATTTGGTTTGGAACGATAATTCTGAATCGGGAGTCACACATCCTGTTGAGAATGAGACGCCTCTTCAGAACACTCGACGGCCGCGAATAAAATTCCATCGAATTCCGAATGATCGCGTAGGGTGGCGAGATGAGATATGTAATAGAGAGAGAGAGAGGTAGAAGATAAAATGGAGATAGAGGGGGAAATGGGCGGAAGATGAGAGAGAGAGCAGGGGTGTTCAATCTTTTTACTCGCGTGCCCCTTGGGACATTTTTTATGGTCGCGGTAACCCTCCAAGTACATTTAAAGATATAAAGAAAATGAATGACACGTGTATTAAGATTGATAACTCAGGGTAATAACGTCAAAATTCGCAGTTTGGGCGTATTTTGATGTTTTATGATCAGGGCCGGCCAAATGGGGGATGCGGGACATCCGGGCACCCGAATAATGGGGACCCCAGGAGTTGTCAATTATTCAAGTATCGAGTGTAAATTTTGCAAAAACGTTTACTAAAAATCACTTGCACACTCATTTTCAATAAAGAAACACTCCGTAAAAGTTATAATCTTTAACATTTTCGCGTACCCCTTCAAAATTCTTAACGTGGCCCTTCCAGGAATACGCGTACCATCAGTTGAAAATCCCTAGCCTAGAAGATAAAGGAATCATCACTGACTTTCGTTTTCGTTATCGAATATGGTTTGTTTTCAAATAATTGAATTCGCAGATATTTTTAGCGCCAACCCCCCTCCAACGCCTTTGCTCGCTGTTTCTTCGTTTCTACCATGTACCTATTGGATTTAGATTAGTTTAACGGGAATATGTTTTGAATATGAGTTCAATGAATATATTTTATAAGGGATGTATGTTTGCTTTTTAATAACAAATTAAGAAAATTAGTTGAATAACTCGATAAAAAATAAACTGAAATTCCCGGAGATTAAAAATGGCTGAGGTATAGAGCGTTAAAGAGACAGAGAGAGAGAGAGACAACCAGAAATAGAATTTTAGTAATATAGATAAAAAATATAAATAACATGATTACTGCGTTCGAATTATTTGCATTAAATTCATATCTTCGGTCATTTCGAGCAAGTTTTGATCGTATTTTCGATCTTTAAGCCTTTATTTAAGTGCATATGCACGGAAATTACCGAGGACAACAATATCGGTAATCTTGGAATCTTATTACTGAAATGTTAAAAAATTACCAAAACTCGAGTATAAACTCAAAATATGAGCTAATTCGAATGAGATTGAGTATTCGACGGTAAGAATAAGAATTCTAATTCATTTTGGCGTGTTTTAGCGCAAATTTCGTGTCCATAACTTAATTTAAAATATTTTAAAGAGTAAAAGAATCCTTCAAACCAAAAAGGTGATTTTTACTTGTTATCTTATTGGAAACGACATTCATCCTCTGGAGTCGAACCCGGGACCTTTTTCGATTTAAAAAAATCATAACGTAGATATTTATTAACACTGAAATCCTGAGAAATTTCAGGCTTATAAGTTTATTTCTAATCGAGTTATTCACATAATTTGAGCGTTACGCATCATGATGACCATTTCGATTTTATATTATAGATATATATATATCGCCAAATTAGAATTAACGTTTTGGTCACACTTCTTAGTTGGTGGTTTGGAGGAAATATTCAATTATGACTGGTAAACAAAATTGTAACGTGTATCATGAGCCATCCCCGATGACTAGATCGCCCTAACACATAGCGGATATGCCAGCCAATTTTTTCGCAATTATTATAATCTTGATGATGCACGTCCTCATGGAAAACAAATTCTAAAATGTTTTGAAGGCAAATTTCGACTCTTTTAAGCAAATAAAATGATTATACCGCTCGCAATAAGGAAGTGTCACCAAATGCTATTGGTTGGAATAGAAAATCTAAACGACCCATTATGTGGAGGCGAAGGAGAGTGGAGGGAAGGGCGTGGTAGGGGGAGAGAGGGGGGAGGGAGAGGGATGGAGAGGAGGGGCAGAAAAAGGGAGGTAAGGGTGTGTTAGAGGGGGTGAGGAGGGGCGTTTTTGAGTAGAGCGTATGACTCCCACAGACGACGATATCAAACTGGCTTCCCAGTGAATCGAACTCGGTACGCGAGAGAAGATCTCTCTCAGAGAATTCCAAACAAAGTGACGCGAAAATTTTCCGCCTGCTAGAGAGCTACCACAGCGAGACTTGGAAGAAGGAAATCACGAGGAGTTTGGACAAAAAATTACCCGTGGTTCTCATTTGCAAAACGATAATAACGCTGGACAAAGGGCGCGCTAATAATGTTCTTTCCCCGCCGCCAATCCACTTTACGACGTGCAAACGAACAGATGCGCTCTGGTGGAGAGCGAAAGAGAGGATAGAAAAAGAGAAGACGTTGTCGGGAAAATTAAAATTGCCCAGGCATGAAACACTCAACATTCCTTCGGTTCTACATAAGATGAGACAGACGGGTTTTTAGTCCTTGCCTTCCGGAACTGGGCGGCTCTTTTTTATTAATGCCTTCGCTCAAAAACCTCGGTGGCTCCATTTCGCAGTTTCGGTGACGCGAACTATGAGATCGAACTTGTTCTCGACCTCCAAAGAGGTTCTTTCGCCGCCACTTTCACTTGGGCCCGTCCTCCTCCCTCTCTCCACCCCTCTTCCTGGTCCCAGCATCTTTATAAACCCCTCTCCCCCAGATTTCACCCACCTCTGCTCCGATCTCCTCCCGATCCAAGGTTTTACGCGTCGTGGGTGGAACCTATCTCGGTGCGGAGTGAGCGTGCGTATGTGTGCCATCCTTCTCGGGCTGTATAATTAGCTAGCCGGATCTTTTGTTGGCACACGTGCGTCGCCGTGTGCGTGCCTCGAATGGTCCGCGAGCGAACAAAAAGAATCAAAGGGTTTTCAAGAGCGACGGCTGCTCCTCCATCCGGGAATTTGGCGAGACGAGAGCTTTTTTCATTAAGTCAATAATGTATGCAGTCGGACTTCTACAACTAGAACTTGAAAGGAAAAAGGAAATACATTTAGAAAAGTGGATACTTTGCAATGCAGAAATCCCCGTCTCTCTTTCCATGTCTCACGTATTAGGGGCTACTTATGATGTCCATCGTCCTTAATGGTTCCGCCGTTTCTCTAAAAGAACTTTTATTAAAACATTTGGTATTGAACGAAAGCGTGTAGTCGTAGCGATGAAAGTTTTCCATTTTTGCGGAAGACATTCCCGGGAAAGCGTAATACAATGCAAATTATCGTTCAGCGTTTGATGGAAATATTTTAAATGAAATATTCAGTAATCGTTGAGATTGGCTGCTGAATTTTTCAATCTTCTACTTTCCTCTATGAAGGCATTCAAATTTCTGTGATGTGGGGCATTCACGTCTCATAATATTACCCTTTCCTTTTCTTCAAACTTTCCTACAATTATAAATCATAACAAGTTAGGAAAGTACTGCGAAAGCAGATAATATAAGGCAATTTATTTTTACAAAAATCTAACGTTCAAATTTTATGGGTACAAAATTCCTGCCACATATAGCTCTAAAAATTTGGTTTCTCTTGGTTGAACCGTTTCAGAGATATCGTCTGCACACAAGTGGATTTTTGTAAAAAACTCGCTAAAAATGCACTAATGTTCTAACACTCCATAATAATCTTTTCCGCATCACATTTGCTGGATTCTTTTCTCTTAGAATCTCTCTAAGATTTTTAAGGTTGTGGTTTCAGATGTCCATATAGCTTCAAAGATTTTCTCCAAAATAGAATATAGAAAGAGCCTCCATTTTCTTTCTTCCTATCGTTCGCCTTAGAAGCTCATGTTTCGCATTCATACAATGCTGCACACCATACACAACGCCATTTATTACTTATACTTATTTTGTTTTTGGTTTTTTCTGAACTTATTTCGCTTTCACATTTTTTACATCACTTTTTACGCACGTTGCCCATATAACTGAAAGCAGCCACTTTTCTATAATAGCATTCCTGAATTTAATGTCTATTCTTTTATTAGGGCTTTGAGAGTGTAACATTGCTTTGGTTTTAATTTTCTAATGTCAATTTTAAAATATGAAGATAGAGTACGCTGCGCTGAGAACATGGTTGATGCTCGACATTTCAACAACGTTCTCAATGCAGCGGAACCCCAAAACCTTCACCTGCAATTAAGAACGCTCCGTCTAAAATCTAGACAGTATGCCTTGCATTTCTTGTAAATTTTCTCGTAACTCAAAATATAATTTTACTATCGAGACCATAACGTTCACCTCTACGTTTATTTAATGCCTTCTTATTTATTATTGATGGATTTAAGCATCTCAATTGCTGCCAATTAAATTTTCAGGGATTTATATGATTGAAATGCTTGTTTTAGCGTTGAAGATATCAACAACGATTTAATATCACATTAAAAATACAGTAAAACCCCCAATTCGCGGGGGTTACTTTCCCGATAACACCGAAAATTTGGAATCCGCGAAAATAGAAGGCCTTATGAGAAAATGGGGGTTAGGTTCGCGGCTCTCCATTATTTTGACAACAATAAATGATGAAAAGGTAGACTAAAAGTGGTTTTGAACCAATACAATGTGGCATTTAAATCTGCCGTAGCTCTACTATAGGTTTAAAGAGATAATTTTGCATAAACCATGATTAGCAAAGAATATACCAAAAAATATTTATTGAATCGCGTAAACAGCAAAAAATGCATGCATTAAATTTGGTGAGAGCTAGAAAACGAACCCCACGCCGAGCATACCGTTACACTACCATTACGTTCAGCAATGTAATCATACCTTAAAATGTTAAAAAAGAAGATATTCAAGACATCTGCGAAAAATGCAATAAGGGCAACTGACAAGGTTTTTTGCAGGCTTCGATAATTTCTGTGTATGGCATCATCACATTTTCAATTCCTCTTTTCATTTTAATTATGCACTCCATATTGTGGTCCACCTCATAAATTTTGTCGATCAGTGATCTTTCACACTTAAGACACTTTAATATCAGTACTAGTCCCTTCACCACCTGATGTTTGAATAATGTGCCCATAGAGACGCAAAGCTTTATCGCGAATGAGCTGACTGCTGAGAGGCATGTTTTTTGTGATTGATCCTCGATCCACAAGTTTAAAGCTCTCTCCATCGTTTCCAACTTGGGATCACGAGCATGAGAAGTAACTTTCGCGCTCTGAAGAGTTCCTGCGGCCACCCTATCCCTGATGTTCTGTTCATTTTTCTTAATGTTCCGAACTGTTGACTCGTTTATCGCATATTGCCTGCCCACTGATGCCGCACTCTAGCCACTAGCAAGTTTATTTAGCAACTCAATTTTCTCACTTAAAGTCAACGTCTTGTTTTTGCTTTGCTTTCGGTATTATCACTTGCTTTCCTCTTGGTAGACATTTTCGTAAAACGGGGCCACAGCGTGATAAAAAAACCTCGTGGATGGGGAAATTCATTTGTTTAGTGTTTTTTCTCTTTACTTCAAAGATGACAGCAGTAGTCGAAAATCCGCGAAACTGCGAAGCACGCGAATTTGGAAGCCGTGAATTTGGGGGTTCTACTGTACTTTTATTTAATTATAAAGGTGGGTGGCAACAAGGTGTTGGAGGAAGCCCATTGGACACTACCAAAACTGGAGAGCCGCTGAGGGTGCTGAAGACACACGAAAAACAGAAACACGAAAAACAACACAAATTTGAAAGATTTTCGGGCCGAAGTCCTTCGTCGGTATTTAATTATTTCGAAATAACTTAATATTTATATGATGTTGTTTTTGTAAATTATAGACGAGATAAAAATCCTTCCTTATTACGTAAGTAATTTCTTCAACAGATTTAACATTTTTTTCGTATTTTGCACGTGATAAAATGGACGAGTGTTTTTCCTGACGCTTTTTATTCAAAATATTTTTTTTAATTTTTCTCTAAAGAAGCTAATTATTATGAGTAAAGATTTAGTTCTAGTTTATTCATAAGTTATTTTAAAAACGGACTTGGAGGCGACGTGGGATATTAAACGTTTGTTTCGCACACATTCTCGCGAAATATGGCTCGGGAATATTTTTATTTAGAAATATGTTCGACCATTAGAAGAATTTATCGTTTTTTTTAAGTCTTGAGAAAGTGTCTGCTGGGGAATGATTTCGTTTGGTTTTTCTATAATACAGAAGTACACTTAATAATATAATGGTGCAAGCAACGCCTGAGGCCCAAAAGGCGCCCTCTGTGCGGTCTGATACGATTCGTGGGTGCCCTCCAATACGAGCTTAAGATTTGAAACGAGGAGACTTTAAACTCTCCAACGTATTCGGTTTAGGGTTCTCCTTCAGAAATCGTAATTTTCGGACGGTCATAATTTTTAATTTCTCTCACGTGACCACGGGTCATTTGCGAAACTGGAATGCAGCATGAGAGACACGCCGGCGAAATTTCTCTAATAAAAGGGGAGCGCATTGGCGATTTAAAAAAACGCTCAGCGCTGTTTGAAGTAATGCTCTTCATTTGCGTCACGGATACATTTCTCAGAGGAAGGACCTGGTCGATGGAGAGTTTGTTCACCTGCTGCGAGGAAAAAGAGCCGACATTCGCAGGACAAATCTTTTTATTTTCATCGGAGGAGAGGACGTGATTTATGGCGTGATTCGCGCCGACACGGGAGCCGCGGCACGCGGAATAACTTGCGACGCGATTGGGTGAGGAAAGTTATCATAGGAGGAGAGAGAGAGAGTGGGAGGGAGGGGGGGAAGAGGGGGGAGAGTGGGAGGGAGGGGGGAAGAGGGGGAAGAGGGGGAGAGCGGATGAGATATGATAGAGATTAAAGGAGGAGACGCTGGTCAGATAAACAAAGAAGAGAAACGACGGATGGAAGGAGTACGCTTAGAGCGCACGCGTGCGTTATGAAAGTGAAATGAGTGTGCGTGGGAGACGGCCAAAGTGCGGCGGCTGACGCTGCCAAAATGCGGATTTCATCGGCCTTTCGTCCCACGTAAAAATAGTCTTTAACGGAACTGAGGAAAACGAGGCTATGGAATCCATCTTTCGAATTGCCCTGGCGGAGTCTAAAGTGACGCAGTCGAGAACGCGCAATCAGAAGAGATTTCAGATTACGCTTAGGCAGAACTCAAATAAGTTTCGATGTGAATTTTACACCCGTGTCTTTTAAAAAGAAAAGGCTCCAGCAAGCGGTTAACTCAAAAAGTGAAATTATCTCAATTTTAGTTGCGGTGACGACAAAAGAACCTTATTTTCACCTGGTATCGCCTCAAATTTTGACTTATCGGGCGTATTATTGTGACGTAACAGCTCTCCAAATATCTAAATGGACCGAAAAATTAACTTAATCCTTTATTTAGAACGCCTTGTTCGCGAGGATATCACGAATGGAATCCATGATGCGCTTATGTTTCTCTTTGGCATCACTTTGAGTCAAGGAACTGGTCACCCCTTCGCTCGTTCATAGTGAATTACAGCCCCGTGGCCTACGCTTACCGCTGCTGCTACTTCTCCCTCATTTGCAGACCGAGTTGATGCTCTTTCAGACACACGAAAAAATCGGTTTTACACCGGTTGTTTATGATTAGTAAAAATAAAATGAAGAGCAGTAAAATTTTATAGCAGTTCTCAGCGTAGCGATGGTTATTTTAAAACTTTTTCATTCGGGTCACGAACTTTCTATATAACTCATTCTCCATCGGCATCTTTATATTCAATCGATGCCGCCATCAACAGTTTCCTTACCGAAAATTATAATCGGTTTCTTTTCCTTATGAATGACACAAAATCCATTCTCAGTCTATGCAATCGACGCTTCTGTAATGATTTACTGCGCGTGGGATCGCAGTTCTGAATCCGAGGATCACAGAACGTCGAATGCGATATTTTGAGATGCTAGGTTTGTTAATGTAACAAAAAATACTCGATTTTATTTCTGCCTCAGGGGAATTGCTTCAAATTCAGCCATAGTGTAGCCTATTTAAATAACGCCGAGGAAAGATCTGGGCACAAGAGGCGTCGCTTTCTGCTTACTAATGGGAATAGCGGTAATTGCCTGTAATGATTCCACGTAGATCTAGACCAGGGGTCGGCGATCGCGGGCGCCATGGCACCCACAAAGCATTTACCAGTCGCCCGCCGTGCCGGCCGAAAAGAGAACAAAATAAACAGACACGGAAAACTCCCAGAAAATCAGTAATTTGTGTTACAAGACGGAAAATATAACTTTGGAGCGAACAACTGACCATATAACTTGAGCGGAATTGTATTTCTGTTACATAATAACATCTTGAAGGGTGTGAGGTTAAGAGCGAACGGACTGGGGGCATATATACATTGTTGGATAACGACATTAGTGTCATTAACAGCGGTCTTTTCAAATTGAATCCTCCCTATCCTGCCCCATAGTTTGTACCTCCCCCTTCCCCCCACCCTTCCCTAGTATAAATATAACCTACACAGCTCACTTGACTGTTCACTTCTACGTTTCTTTTGCCTGAAGATACATAGTTACTTATAATCGAAATACGATTCAGCTCAAGATATCACTGTAACTTGCTGATTATGGAGTTCTATTCTCCATCTTGTGACACAACTTGACTCAAGTTATTGTTGTAACTTGTTGGTTTCGGAGTCCTATTCTCCGTCTTGTGACCCAACTTGACTCAAGTTACTGTTGTAACTTGTTGGTTTCGGAAATATTTTCTCCAGTTAATACACAAAGTACTGGCTTTCTGAGGTTTTTATTCATCTCAAAGAATATCAGTCAGTGACAGCTCATATTCTCCTCTCCATTGGTTAAATATAAATCGGTTTAACATGCCAAACAATTCAGAATATTTCTGATATTTTCGGATATTCTTTGTGTTGTGATTATTAATTCTTTATTTTATCCCCATTATGAGTAATAAGATGGAAGGGGCATATAATTACAATTCTGATTGGGAAGAAGAATTCTGTTTTACTTATTTTAAAGGAAAGTGTGTTTGTTTATTGTGCAATGTTAGTGTCGTGCTTCCAAAGGAAAGTAATGTTGAAAGACACTTCAATACGGTCCACAGTAATTTTAATACTAGTTTTATGGTAAACTCTGAGATCAGGATAAAGAAATTTTCTGATATAAAATCTATTTTAACTAAACAGCAAAGTATTTCTACTATACCAGTTCAGCAATCAAAAAGAGCGATGATTGCATCATTTAAAATTACGCATTTGTTGGCCAAGAAGAAAAAACCTTTTGAAGATGGCTTGATTGTAAAAGAAGCCATGTTAGCAGCTGCTGACTCACTTTTCGAAGATTTAAAAAATAAAAATGAAATCGCTTCAGCGATAAAGACGATTCAGTTATCAGCAAGTACAGTTACAAGAAGAATCGAAGTTCTTGCAACTACAATTGAATCGGAGTTGGCAAGTGACTTACAAAAATGTATTTTCTTCTCGTTACAACTGGATGAGTCGACAGACATATTAGACATTTCTCAATTAGCTATGGTTGTGAAGATGGTGCTTAATGATTTCTCTGCCAAGGAAGAATTTCTAAAAGGACGAACAAGTGGTAAAAATATTTTTTCAATCTTCAAGAAATATATCGACGAAAGTAATATACCATTACAGAAGTTGCCCGCAATTACAACAGATCGTGCATCTGCAATGACAGGTTGTAAAAATGGATTCATTGCGCTATGTAAAGAAGATCCTGTGTTTCCAAAATTTTTTCTTATCACTGCATTATACATCAGGAAATATTATGCACGAAAGTTCTTCATTTTCAACATGTTATGAGAACTGTAACAAAAATTATAAATTCTATAAGAGCCGTAACAATGCAACACCGATTGTTTAAACTGCTTTTACAAGATGAAGATGCCGAATTCAGTGATCTCCTTTTACATACCTAAGTGAGATGGCTCAGCTGAGGAAAAATACTAGTGAGGTTTCTAAATCTAATAAAGGAGGTAAAGAAATTTCTCACGTCAAGGAATGAATATTATGAACAGTTGGATGGCAACGCTTAGTTGATGGATTTCGGATTTCTTGCTGATACAACTGTAAAATTGAACGAACTGAATTTGGAGATACAAGGTGAAAATCGTAATATTGCGAAAATGATAAGCGCAGTAAATGCATTCAAATGTAAATTGGCACTGTGGAAGTCTCAGAGAGCGATAATTTCATTATCACATTTTCCTAATTTAAAAAATATTATTGAAACTCTGTCTGATAAAAATAACATCGCTTTTTCATTTTAAGAAAATGTGCCCTAGTAATATATTCCAACTGTGCTTCAACATACTCTTGCGAGTCCATTTTTTCAAGCATGAAATATTTGAAATCCAAGTACCGATCCAGGCTCACCGATTACAATTTAGACAACTGCCTAAGAACGGGAAACTCGAGTTATGTGTCAGATTACAACAAGCTGACTGAAGATATGCTGTGCCAAGTTTCACATTGATTTATGTTTCATGTTTTTATAATAAATTCTTTAATAGTTTTTCTCTTATATATATATACAAAAACATCATTTAAATAAATATTGGTACATATCTACTCTTGTTGCTCTATGCGCCATTCACGTCAACAATAGTTTTGGTTGCGCCATCATAGCTTAAGAGGTTGCCGACCACTGATCTAGACAGTTGTTCTTTTCATTCTGCCGAAGTTGAATTCAAAGTGACTCCAATTCAAACTCGAATGCGAGTTATTTTGCAAGCGGAAGTTGCTTAAAATATCACAAAACCTTCTTCTTAGCTGAAGAAGCATCATCGCCAATTCCCATATTTACGAGGCACTGAGAAATGTTAGCGCGCATCCGTCCCGCAGCCATAAAACGGTCGGACGAAACAGATTCGCATTTCAGATACAAAACGGTCGTCCTCTGCAGTTATTCATCACACGTTGATTCTAAATCTTGTGAGTCGTCATTTAAGAATGAAATATCGACGAATTCGTCTCTATTTGCAGCTGAAATGAATGTGTACATATGAATACAGGATTACCATTTACCGTCGATCGTGACCTACAATTGATTTAAGAGACTTCGGCGAAGTTTTAAATGCGGAAAGAATTTCTCTTAAGCCGTTTAATAAAAATATTTAGAGGTTCATAAATAAGGAGAGGGATAAATAGAAAAGAATTGTACGAAAATCTTGCACTCAAGGGAGCAAAGGAAAAAAAATCGACAAAATAAAATACACCTGGTCCTCTTATAACGCGGGGGATGCGTTCTGGAAAATCTCCGTGTAATGTGAATGTGCCTTAAGTGAACCCTGTTTTGCATAGTGAAATGGGGATTGCGTTCCATACCCTTTCATGCTTCCTCATCCAGAACAAGAATTCCTATCTCTCTTATGCACATTCATGTAATCATATCTGCGTTTACAAAAACACTTTCCGTTGCCTTCATTTTTCACAATATCCTTAAACTCGTCTGGACAAATTCATCAGCGCTATCAGCTTCAGTTTGATTTTGACCCTTTCTGAACTTGTCAAAACAACCTTTACTTGCTAATAATGGCTCGGCAGTCGAAGGACCACCTGCCCCTCCTTTCTGTAAGTTATCGTACAGCATCGGCGCCTTTGCAGGGATTGTGTTAGAGCTAATCGCTATCTTCTTTTGATTCTAGTCGTCCACCCAGATTTCGTATACTTACTTTATTCGACAGCTAAAACTCTATATTATCTTATTATTGCGATGTTTACATGTTATACGAAGTTTTCAGAAATACGCATTCATTTTCGATATTTCGTGAATTTTTCGTACCCTTTCCGGACGTTGCCAAGGCGACTCTTATTGTAGCCTCCCAGTCAATTAGCGTCGATTAAGCCATCAACTTGACGGAATAATAGCGATATTCACTTCGCGTTTTGTTTAAGCTTCGAAATTATTGTTGTAGCAACGTCATTCTTTATGCATAGCGACGTATATAGTTATTATATAACGATTTGAGTCTTTTCTCATCATTTGAATGCTGAAACTATTTCTTAAGTAAAATAATTATATTCTACATTTTTGTCTTTACTGACGTTTTGATTCGATACACCATGTGTTGTAATTGTATACGGATCTATTAATCTAAAATCAGAATTATTAATTTACAAATTGATTACCTCATATAGAAAATATACAAAGCAAAAATAGTCATGGACGCATAAAAGTTGTGTAATTTTAAATGATTAATGTGTTCCAGTCATCCACGTGTTAATCAGATGGAGACAATAATGCTCCTACAATCTAATCCGCGACTTCAATGTAGACGGTGAGCAGCTAAAAATTTAGAACGGGTAAGGCCAAGTAAATCCTGAAAGTATGTCTAGTAATAGGATTTACCATAATGCCCCCTTGATCTTATGCCGCCGGTGGTGCTCTGAGTGCAGGCGCGGGTATAGCGTTACACCGGAAAGAGTAAAGATTGCGGAGACTATAGTATGTAGTATGTATAACTTGGGTAAAGCACGTCAAAAATTACGGGAGTAATAGCAGAAAAAATATTGGAATAAGCATCTGAAATTTAAAACATTAAAAAATTACTTATCTCAACTATGTCCAACAGCCACAACAAGGTTATGAAAAACCAAATGCGCATCTCGGCTACAAAACAGCCGCCTTCAGTGGTAATTCCATGAAAATAGAGAGTCACTTTCGGTGAATCTCCACTGAAGATCTTTAGCTGAAATACCTATTTGGCATTTCATAACCTTGTTGTTGCTATTGGAGATATCTGAGATACCTAAGTACTTTTTAATGTTTTGATTTTTAACTGCTCATTCTTGATTTACAAGTTATTTGTTGTAGGTTATGCAGTTGGAATTTCTATTTTTGCAACCAATAAGGTTGCTATCCCGATGGAGCTGCAGGATTCAAATTCTGTTTTATCTCACCACAGAGTAGACAATTTTACAGATGCAGAGAATAATTAACTTCTATCAAGACATTTAGGACTCGGATATAACTCATTAACATCAGATTTTATCGAAATCGTTTCTACATATATTTATAGACCTGCAGATAACGCTCATACAGCAATCAATGTTTTCTTTTGAAAAGAATCTTGCGTAAAATTTATTTGATATACTACATAGTTCGCCAATTCGATTCCCTCTACTTCGAAACATATGGTTTTTTTTTCAGTGGATCCCTCTTGGCTTTCAGAACATCAGATGTGTCCTGTGATTAATTCTCTTTGTGGAAACCGTTCATTAAGTGCATCCCGTGTTCCATCGAACAATTTAAACCGTCTTTGTCAAAGAATGCTATCAAAAGAAAAATTAATGCATAAGGTAAAAACACCTAGAGAATAATCCACTACATTTGTCTGTTGTTAAGAATATTAAGTCAACAGTAAAAAATCTCTAGAAAAAGTAAAGCTCAATTAATAAACTACTATGTTAGCTTTAAGTTGTGAACATCAATTTTAACATCAATGCGCGATTGGATTCGAAACGAGTTGACGGCAGCGCTATCTCTCAGTAATGTGAACAACTATGACGGATATCCTTGAAGAAGCAGTAGTCTTGTACAGTGCTGCTGGTGACATGTAACGTGGCGCTTAAGATAATTGTTTCTGCATGAATTTATCTTCATGTGATTCCAATATTTTATATGTAAGGAAAGAAGAGTTATTTCTTAGTAATTTATTACTTTTACTATGATTTTAAATCTTAGGGTATTTGTTTGAAACGCATTCGAATTTGTTTTCAAGTTTAAGACAAGTAATGATAGCTTTTTAATCAATTTGATGAAAAAACTTTGCAGGATTTCTAAATTATATTGAACCCGTAAAATTAAAAGGTGAGCTACTAATCAATGTAGAATCGTTTTGATTAATAACAATGATATCCATTAGATGGATACCGAGCAGTTATAGTCTCGAGTGTTTTTCCCTCATTAAGAGAGCTCCCTGTCTCCTATATAAATAACCTAATTAAGAGACCTCCCTGTCTCCTATATCTATAAATAAATCTTTACACCGGTTATTCTGTGGTTCAAGCCTCTTCCTTCTCCTCCTTACATATTGTTCACTGATTTACGAATTCTTCCTGATGTTGACTTTGCGAGCCGTAACAATACTTTTTTTATTTTTTCTGGAACTTTGTGATCATTTACCAAGCCTCTTTTGAAAATTCAAATTTATTGAAAATAAGATCCATGAATTTACGGTTTCTTCTGATTAATTGGCTCGGTGGTTCTGGCGGGCTTTTCTCCGATTAAACATTCGGGGCTCCTGATCAGAGGCAGAGCATTCCAAACTGCGGCCTTTCAGCGACTCCCTGCGTGGAAGCGCTAAACTTATTCTTAAATCTCGCCGTTGTTGAGAATTCTCATTCCCCGCTGCACTTGGAGACAATTGGCAGAGACAGATTAATTCGGTATGCGACTTCCAAGTTTGTAAAAACAGATTCGTTTTTGTTTCGTCGGTTCATTCGAAGAGAATCTAGCTAAGAAGGAGTGTCGTCATGTTCTATAGATTTACAAAAAATCATTAAAATCTGTTTTCAAATAAGTTTCACTCATTTTCTTTGCTCCAGCTGAAATTTATGGAACGTTTAATATATTTTAAACTTGTCAAATACCCGAATTCAATTTTTATCGATTCATATTTTGCAAGACGATGGTTCGAGCAGGCAATCGACTTTACGATGAATGGCATAAATATATCGATTTGAAGTTACTACGATCCTGACAACACAACTTGGCCTTCGTCATCTGCCAACTTATTAGGTACATCTTTGCCTCGATCTCTTTCTCTTAAATCGTCCATCTACAGCAGAGGTTGGCAGCCGCATGTATGCCCGTTGGTGCAAAGGTACCCGCCTATGTATTTCATGCAAAACATATTTGTATTGCTGAGTAAAAGTATAAGGTGCCTTCTGACTCTTTGGATGTTAGAGTTAGGATTTTCCAAATCTAAATGCGTTGTAATAATACTCCAGGTTACGTCAATCGAGCGGAAAAATACCACACAAAGGTTCGCATTATTTATGCAAACATGTGTCTTAATAAAAACAAATTTGTATGGTGCACGCTGCCTTATAATTACAAAGTGATATGATAAGTGACGAGCGTTCATTTGAAATATTCTGTAAGTCCTCACCAAGAGTGCTGGCGTATCCCGTTTAAAGGCATGACAAATTTTACTCCAGCGCACCAATCTAACTAACATAAGCTTTTCTCCTGAAGCTTAGAACTTTTAGAATAAAATCTTTGGAGGACCTTGTTCCAAAGGACATTCATAAATGCGATATCTGGTGGTTCTAATTCATTAATAGGGTCTTAGCCTCATCTCTAGCCCTCAGTTTTTCTTCAATATCATCATACATCTGACTAAGCCTATAATAGATTTCATTGTTGTTTTCATGCAGCACTTTCGTCGAAAGAGCCTTTCAGACTTTTTATTTTCCCAATCAGGCTTTTGAAGCTTAACTGGTTTCCTTTTAACACCATCTCTTGTCAATTCTAAACAAAATTTCTTACATAGTTGGGTGGAAGTAACACAGAAGTTATTTTAAAAAAAAGACGAAGAAAGCCAAATTAGTCGGAGGCACACGCTCGCAGCGTTCACTCCAACCAAGTTTACCTCAAGAAGCGTAATCCATATATATGTATATTTGTTTTCTTTTTCGAATGCGCCCGCAGACCGCTGTAAATCTCAGACATGCATATTAGAGACGCTGTCGAACGACTGACCAAGAATACACAATTTTCGCAATATCGCTTCAGTCGTAGATTGGACGATTCGAAGTCTACGTGAATCGCCCTTCAAATGTAGTTTCTTTGCTCGCATTACGTGAGGTCAGAGCTAGTCCATCGCAACGTGAAACATCTTGATACTAATCTATCCTTAAAGGAAGGTGTCTCCTCTCAACGTAAGACATCGTCAGCACAGAAACTTCAGCCGCGCAATTACACGGCGTATGTATAACTTCTTTCCATTGATGTTTTCTTCTTTTTCAATTTATTTGACAATAGAATCAATTTATCCACTGCAGTTATTCATTGCGCTTCATTTAGATGCCCATTAAAATTTTCATGGCTTTAAAATGAAAAAGATCCTTTAGTAAACGAATCACCTGAATCTCAGGAGAGAGAGAAGGAGTTTATAAAATAAATGTTTTTCCTTTGGATTGGAATGGATTAACCAATCCCTTCTCCTTGTCTCGCCATTTATAAATTCGAATGAAAATTAATTCGTATTGAATCTTTTTTTGAATGCGTCGATCGTTTCGATGCATGAAAATATTAGTAGCTATATTCCGATTTCCTATTTATGAACTCTCTGCTGTTCTATTCAGTAGCCCTTGAGTAAGCCCATAAGCTATATGGTGATAAAAAAATTGGTTGTAGGGAGACTTAATTCAATAATTATTTTCCCATATGTTTACACGTAATTTTCGATTTTTCTCAGTGCAGTATTTTCTTCATTCATTCATCTAAATAGGTAAATGCGGAGCGGTTTTCTTCATTTTTGCTTTATTCGACGGTTAAAACTGTACTATATTTTATTCTTGCGATGTTTAGATATTACACGGTTGAATTGTTACATTCACTAAATCCGTTGAAATTCAACGGGCATTATAATATATCCCTCTGATTCACATTAAAAGTTTACCCGTATAAAGCTGCCTTTACACATAGGAGTATACTCGTATATAAGTTACTGCTATAGAAGTGGTTGATCTCTAATCGTGTTTCAACACTCGTAAGACAGTAACTGAAATATCATGGCGCCGTAAAGAAAGAAGCCTAGCTGCGGTGGCGATTGTGGGGTTCTTGTTATTGGATGAATTGATAACAAGTAATGGGTATAAAAATAAATTTTTATAAATAACTTTTATATTTTAACATTTATTATACTCGTTACTTCAAATTTGGTGAAATTACCTGCATAAGTAGCCATTTACTGGTGGAGGCGGTGTTATATTCAATTGAACTGGATATCAAGGCTGAAGACATTTCTTGTCGTATACAAATGAACGAAGCGCAACACGAGTAACATCAAAGGTAAGTAATCGGTACTATTACACAATCATTTTGGGTGTAAACGTGCTTTGATTGCTTTTAATACGAGAGAGAGAGAGAAAGAGGGGGGGGGACAAAGGGAGGGAGGGTGAGAGAGGGAAGTGCCTTTCAATACAATTAATGTTTCTGATGCCAATTTGATCTCCATAAATAGCTTGAACGATCGAATCTTTACTCCCGTTGATATTTCAATGAGCATTACGCTAGTAAGGTTTTAAAGGAGAAATATAAGACTCTAATTCCCATTAAAAGCTTACCCATATGAAACCATTAAGGCTGTTGCCTAGGTAGCTGATTGTTGGACCCAGAAAAATTATCACTTTTTTCCGATAAAAACTATAAATTTACGCTAATTCTACTTGGATTGAAATTCTGTCTTCAAAAATAAGAAACTACAATTTATATCCTATCCGATAGTTTAAGTCTCGAGTTCGTATCTTGATGGGAAATAATTTTAAAGTGCAAATATAGAAACCTCTACACCAATTTACATGTTTTCTTATGGGCCAAAAATGGGACAAAAAGGGGCCAAAATAGCCCCTCAAATTGGGAATTTCGAAAGTTTCGGATTTTTTCCGGATTTTCGGATTTTTTGTGACCAAAACCTATAATCTTACCAAATATCAAGTTTCTAGCACATCTGGAAGTGCCTCAATTTTGTATCCTGCCAAAGTGGTTACAAACCGCTATATATATATATATCAAAGCCGGTTTGGTATTGAGCAAATATTGATTAAAGATATACTGTCTATGAATGGTGAAGATTTCGCCAACTTTTCTGGAATGAATTATGAAATGTTTTTAGATCTGCATTTCATGGTATGTACCAACAAATTGATGGTTTATATACGTTATCTGTTGAACCACCAGTAATCATCGCGCTTTCTATTTCTTTTTTGTCTCTTGTATGAATGTCGAACTCAGGGAAGTGATCTTCTTCTTGGCAAACTCAACAGACATTCCCATAGCATCACTAATACCTTTGTAGGAATTTAATCGTAAGACGTTATTTTTGTAGTCTTTCGATTTAGTGTCCCACAGACACGGGTGATCGCGATACAATGCAATCGAAGTCATAGTTTGCTCATCAATAACAACATGTTTCTCAGTTGACGCCATTTTGAAACTCGCAGAATAACAGCAGCTTGGACGGGAACTAGGAAAGCCACTTACTTATACGAATAACTTGCACGCACTGATATAAAAGTGTACTCGTATAAAAGTACCTATTCTACACTTCCAAGTACTCCTATAGCAGTAACTTCTATACGAGTGTGCTCCTATGTGTAAAGGCAGCTTAAAATCGTTGAGCTCGCTGCCATGACAGTCAATTATTGAAACCCAGAAAAACTCACACTTTTTCCTATAATAACTAAAAATGCACGCTAAAACTACAGGGATTTGAATTCTACACTTTCCATCAGTTCAAGTCCCGAGTTCGAATCTTGACGGGAAATAATTTAAAAAAGCAAATATATAAACGTCATCACCGATCCATCCTTAGGCAGAATACTTTCTAAATAATGTCGAATTAAAACAAATTCCACCTTTTCCAGCATTACTCCATCCTCTATAGCAATGAACTGGGAATCTCCACACTTGGAAATCTCACGGCTTTATTTTCTCCTATTAATTTTCATTTCAAACGCTTATTCCATTTTCTTTAAGGCATTTATAAGACATTTTCCGAATTACTCTAATGCTTTGTAATCTGCCAGTCTAGCTTATTTGACTAGGCTACATTCGATTTAAACTAATGCTGCTACTTTTTTCCTGCCTCTTTTGTCATAAATATTACTTAATAGAGAATGAACAGCTTGGCCTCACGCGCTTTATAGTGTTATCCAATCTAACTCCATCTCTGCTACCCTTACCTTGACAATCTGATTTTTTATTGATCGTCTATCTCTCCAACCAACTCCTATTTCTCTCAACACTTTCAGTAGTATAGGCTGTAAAACTCTGTCCATGTCCTTTTAGAAATCTATAAGGCACGGGAAAGTGTCCTGTTTGCATCTACACTTACGTAGTAATTCGTTTTCAAATGATCCTAGCATCGCCTACAAATTCCTAAGAAGTATTTTAGCTGCCGGTGAAACTAAACTGATATTTCTGTACTCTGCACATTTATTTGCTGCATTTTTCTCCTTTAAACGAACTGAAATACTGAATTCCTTTTGTCACTCTATATATATATTTACAACACAATCCGTAAAACTTCTCTATTCCCTCTTTTTTAAAATTCCTTTAACATTTATGTAGCGCACACATCATTTATTAGTAATTCTCCCTTTGATTTTATATTATCCTAATAGGTTTTTCAACCTCAGTGTCAATTGTTTCTGTGCCATAGTCCTCCCAATCTCAATCGATTTTGGCTTCAGATTTTTTGCGTATAATTCTTTAATACTCTATATCTTTTAGATGGAGATTATTAACTATCCTCCAGCTCGAATGGAATTTGTCCTTTTCTCTTTAATTATGTTTAACGCATTTCCATTCTCATTTCTCGTTAACTCCTTCATTTTTCTATACAATAAGTGTATTCTGTCTTTCTGAGCAGTTACCCAATGTCCGAACATAGTATTTTTTACCCCTCCTCTCTTGCTTTTGTGGTTTCCCTCCTAATCTAAACCAGGGGCAACCAATCCGGAGCTTTCGGAAGGAATACGACTTTTTAATCTATATGCGGTTCTTTTATATTTATATGCCCTAATGATACACAATAAGTCATTGTGATTTGAGACGTTTTGGTGATTCCTAAAGGGCACTCATTCTCTCTACATATATTGCTTCGAGGAAAGGTTATCTCTACTTTTCACAAATTTATGTGCGCAGAATATATGACTTACGGCTCCCTAACTTGTGACGTCTAGACCTACGGCTTGCGGGCCGGATGTGGCCCGTCAAGGGTTTTTGTGCGGCCCACGAACCCATGATGAAAAAGCAATCCAAAAAAATTAGTACAAAAAAATTCATATATTTTGTTATGAAATTTTTGCTAACAAATCTTTTAACATCGGAACGTTTACTATGAAAACCTCAATAATACTATATTTTCACTTAAATGGAACCTCAGAATATATAGATAACTTCCGATTTAAACTCTAATCTGGCCCTCGGAAGAATTGGCAAACACCTATGCGGCCCGCCATGTAGAAAAGTTTGAGCACCACTGGTCTGGACTCTATAGCCAGACAGACGGCATAGCGAAAAAACGTTTTTAGACTCAGGGGCACCTAAAACGTTTATTTCCGTAAAAATCTCGCGTAGATTTTGTTTTACGATTACAATACTTTATATATATAATACATAAATGAGAAAGAAATAAATGCATGCTGAATTTAACGTCAGTCTTAGACCAAAAATTTCCTCTTTTAAGGAATGGTATTAGAGGCGTTGAGCATCAATAACTACGCTTTATGTTACAATTCGTAAAATTCCATTAAAGGTAAATTTGACTCGATAAAGGTTTGCACTTCATTGTGATTAGGCGGAGTTAAAAACTCTTTTCCAGAAAATTTTTGTTCCAAGTCATGAAGAACGTAAAGATTTTTAAATTTATTAATTTAAGTAAGTATACAATATTTATTATAAGATTATTTCAACATTATTTCCACCTTTTATATATAATTTTCCGTTGCTTATTTGCGTGTTTGTAACCTTGTGGTCATATTAGTAGTAAGGGGAGCATATTAAAATTATGAAGACTTATCATGAGAATTTGAGATTTAAAACAAAGCCCAGAAGTACAAAATTTACTTTTTTTACAATTTGCGTACAATATTTTGTCTCAACATTCGTCCTTATCCCTTTCGTTAAGAGTGCATTACAATTATATTATCCGCTATGATATCGATTTGTGCATTGTTTAAATAAGACAATGGTTTTCTATGAACTTATTGCTTACAAAGTCGAAGGCCTATACAGTTTCCGTTGTTACGAAAGTCTCCTCTACGTAGTGAAAAGGGAGCGATGATTTTTATTCCTAGGGCTGATAAAACAGGTTTAGCTCCAGACACATTCTTTTCGTGCTTCAAATAAACTTTTGATATAAATATTGTTTAACTAATGGATTATTTTGCAATTTAATAAAAAAGTAGCTATATAGAATTTGTTAAAAACTTGAAAGCCAACAAGGACCAAATTAAGTGATTTACCAAAAACCTTTGCTTGCCATTACGGATTTTTTTGTCGCGAACCCCCTGAGACGTCTCTCGAACCCCCTGGGGGCCATCTCGCGAACCACAGTTTGAGAATCTCTGCTCTATAGATAAATATTGGAATTGTGTACGATGTATAGGTCCCATCAGGACCGGATTAAAGTCTTTAGAGGCCCATAATCATAGACCTATATCTCTCTATATTATAAAATCGTAATGGTCATCAGGATACGTAACGCTCTAATTCTGTGAATAACTCGATTAGAAATAAACTTAGAAGCCTGAAATTTCTCAGGATTCCAGGGTTGTTGAATCTTAACGTTATGACTAAAAAAGTATCCAGAGGATGAATGTCGTTTCCCATAAGATAACACGTAAACTTCACCTTTTTGGTTTGAAGGATTCTTTTACTCTTTAAAATATCTTAAAATTAAGTTATGGACACGAAATTTGCGCTAAAACACGCCAAAATGAATTAGAATTCTTATTCTTACCGTCGAATACTCAATCTCATTCGAATTAGCTCATATTTTGAGTTTATACTCGAGTTTTGGTAATTTTTTTTAACATTTCAATAATAAGATTCCATGGTTACCGGTATTCTTGTCCTCGGTAATTTCCGTGTACATGCACTTAAATAATGGCTTAAAGATAGAAAATAAGATTAAAACTTGCTCGAAATGACCGAAGATATGAATTTAATGCAAATACATCGAACGCAGTATTCATGTTATTTATATTTCTTTATCTATATTACTAAAATCCTATTTCTGGTTGTCTCTCTCTCTTTCTAACGCTGTATACCTCAGTCATTTTTAATCTCCAGGAATTTCAGTCCTCTTAAGTTTATTTTTTATCGAGTTATTCAATTAATATTCTTAATTTGTTATTAAAATCCAAACATACATCCCTTATAAAATATATTCATTAAACTCATATTCAAAACATATTCCCGTTAAACTAATATAAATCCAATAGGTACGTGGTAGAAACGAAGAAACAGCTAGCAGGGGAGTCTTATAATACATATGACTATTATACTCTGCTACTATGACTATGATATTTTGTCCTAAAACTTTTTCGTAGGCACTGGGAACTGTGCCCATTGTGCCCAATTGATAATCCAGGTCTGGTAAGTAGGTTTTAATAAATGTTGCAATCGCCTTTCATTTTACCAAATGAAAAAATACATAAATTAATAAGCTAAAACATTATGAGCTTGGTTTGTGTGGCATGTTTGTTTTCGTTTCTACAACAAATCTTTCTCTCATTCGCCATCTCTTCCACTGGCACGAATATTTATTTATTTATGCTTTAATTTATTGTTTAAACTTCACAATAGCGTCGAAATTTCTAGCTACAATCAAATTGAGAAAATAAACGTTCCTGGAATCGAACCCTTGATATTATGATAGACGATGTCTTGCCTAAAAGGTGCTAAATGCATATCCCGGTATAGTGAAAAACATAATGGAAAACCTAAGAACGGTTCTCGAGTTATGAACTGAAGGCCCCTCCGAATTCTTCCCAGACAGGAGAGCCTTCTACACAAACAGCAGATTAACACTGCCATTCTAATTAGTATACATCAAGTTTCCCGTGAATGTCGACGGATAAGTTTGATTGGTAAGCTCCATTTTGAGAGATCATCCAGCATAGACAAAACCTTCGGCCACTCTGTAATCACAGAAAATGGAAAATGACCAGCCACGGTCAAGTGGACGTCATTAAAACTGTGGATGTCGTTGCGATACGGTTTAATCATCCGCCCCTTCCACCCAGCACAAATATTGTCTGTCCAAATCGTCGCCATGCAATTCTTCTCCACCGCTGCTAAAAATAGATGAGTTTCGCGTAAACAAAGGGACTGCTTTCGCCGATGTCCTTAACTCCTTCCGCACATAGCCTTTAATGGAACGTTCGAAGAAGGCTGTCACTGCCTCCTTTGGTGCGGTGATGCACGGTTGTTGTCGCTTTACGGATGGCTCGCTCTTCTAAAGGCGATTTTGCTTTCTTTAACGAGAAGATTTCTAACGGAGACTCTTGGATCAATCACCCCTGTTGCCATGGGATTTATGCGCGAACTAGCGGTATTGGACGGGGCTTTATTTAGCAGCGGACGAACTGTAGAGGTGACCATATTTAGATGGTCGAGAGCATAAGGAGATCGCGATTCCTGCTTTAGGTATGGTGAGATGATGCGAATGGCCAGATGAGATGACGAAAAATCTCCGATTAATTCCAGCTAAGTTATTTCTGTGGCCGAATACTGGCCTATAAATACTGATTAATTTTAAAGTGTAGATGTTGCCATTGGTTATTTACTGCATCTTTTCACTTTGATCAGTTGTTTTATGTTATAGTATGCTACGCCATAAATATGTATTTATAGCTTAATGTCTCAAACAAAACCTGTTTTGGTGGGGTCTGCATCCTTACATGCATATGTACTATATACGTTTTTCTCTCATATATTTAATTAATTCATATATTTTTATCTTAACTTCGAGGTGATTCATATTGCGTGCTCGTTATGTGAGTCGAAAATAGTTTAAATGGGAATGTTACGCTTTGTTTTTAAGGTTTCTTTCGTGTTTTTTTTTAATTCCGGCTCTAAACAAGTGAAAGATTGTGTACACGGAAACACATGGGAAAATTGTTAGCTTAAATCCATATATTTATTGATTAAAAAACTTAATACATCTTTCATAATTGTCGCAGTGGTTTAACGCAGACTTTAATGTGCATACAATTTGCATATCACCAAGCTTATCTCGTTCCCAACTCAAATTTTGCCCATCTAATTAACTTGCGTCAACACTCATTACATTGATTCCTATTTAGTGAACACTGTAAAGTCGATGTCTAACTCAGTTTATAGCTCTTAATGATATATGTTAAAAAATGATTCATATACAATAACACTACTTAATCATTTGTTGTCGAGGATTTTCATCCGAATTTTATTGCTGGAGAAAGAAAAATTTTCAAATGGGTCATGGTTATCCTTGCCCTTAATTCTTTACGTTTAGGACGATTCGAGATTTGAATGTTTCGCGTGAATTTGCTATAATGAGTTCGGCCAATTAGTTTCCCGTTGGTAGATGCTAGAAAAATCCATCGAAGCATTCTCTGAGCCGATTTGCGGAAGAGAGTCTGTGGGGGGGAGAGAGAGAGGTGAGATTTTCGTAAGAAACTCCGCGAACGAGCAACATATATGATCATTCGAGGCGAAATATTTCCATGATAGTTCGTTTGATTCTCAATTAGTCATCGATAGTTTCATTTCGGTCGTGAGTTATGCATTTCCATTTATCCAGCGAGAATTTCCGAAATGGCGCCAATCCAAGGTCGCTGGGAGCGTCCCTCGCAGTGCATGCAATTCCCCAAGTCCCAATGCCCTCTATCTCTCCTTCCAATTTCCCTTTTTATTCTCGCCCTCCCTTTCTCCCCCCCTCCTATCTCCCCCCCTCCCCCCTCTCTCAATTTGCTCCCTTTTATCGCTCTCCGCAGGCGACTCCTTTCTCTTCTTTCTTTCTTCCGAACCGGTATTTCGGAGCGTCTCATCCGTGAGATAGAATCCGTCCGAATTCAAGAGGGCGCGCGCGTTTGTCTGCAGACGTATACGGAAAGCTGCTGGACGGCGTCTTTTCGGAGATGACGGTTTTGGGGGGTGGGGTGGGGAGGATGTGGTGATGCGAGTTAAAAGTAGGGGAGGAAGAGCGATGAAAAAGAGAGGGGGAGAAAGGGGATGGGGGAAAGAAAGGGAAGACGCGACTTGAGATGCTTCGAGTACTTCGATTGAAAACGAGAGGAAACACGATATGCACGACGAATATTTATTCGTGAAGCTACTCGGACGCCATAGAGATGGCTTTTTAATTGGATATTTCTGCAATTTTTTTGCTTCGCAATACACGTAAAATGCTCCGAAACTTTTTTCATATATAACAAGTCGAGCTGTTGTTTTAAACTCGAAGATAATATTTTATGGTTGTGGTAATGTTCCCCATTAGGAAGAGATTCGTTAGGTTGCTCCGTGAATCCGAATCCGAACTGGATAATAGTCCAAGAGGACGATTCGCCAGGCATCACACTCGGAAATCCAAACTCGTTTTACTTGTCGATGTGCGTTGCTTTTGATGCACTAAAGGCCTATATGAAACAATAAAATCGATTGTTATAACGAAAGAAAATGTTCCCATTGCGTTTGCGTTTCAGAGTAAGACCACCAAGTATGGCTAAATGTAAATATAACGTCCTATGCGTGATTCTCGTCGACGACTCTTTTTTATCCATTGCCTGATAAAGGCCTCATAAACTTCCTATATAGTTCTACCACTCGCTTCCAAATTAGCTTTACGTGCTTCATCTTTTCTTTGTCTCTCAATCTTCTTTTCGGTCTCTCGCTGTTCCTTGGACTCCATTGGATACCTTTGGATTTACTACGATGATAATTTCGTATTGCTGTCTGATTGATGCCATTTCAACCTACTGACATCGCAGATTTGCTTTATTATCCAATATTTGCTTTAACAGTCTCTTCGCGTACCTATTTCTGCATTTGCTTTGTCGCTTGCAGGCTCTGGATTATTCTAGCGTCAGCAGTCCACACCATCCATTTCGGAGATATTTAACCTTTTCCAATTTACAGCGCCACCACTATGTAGCGGTGAATTCTGTAAACATATTCAAAATATAATTTACGGCAATAAGGACGACTGTATCCTTTTACGATAGGAAATAATAATTTTGCCTTATAATGCTATTCATAATAATTTAAATATCTATACCCCAAATATGGAGAAAGTCATGTGTTGGCCACATCAGATATTTTCAGTGATAAAGTTCGGACGGAGTCGGTCGAATAATCTTAACCGATGGAGCGCAAATAGGGTCTTCCAAAATTCTCGTTACCCACAGTTTTTAAGGTTGATTAAGAAACATGTAACACACATCTCTATTTAAATTGGACTCTGGTCACATTCACCTTAAAAATTATAGAATTAAGAAAAGCAACTCGCAATCGCGGGATACAAAAGATGGTAATTACCTACCTCCTCTAATAGAGACGTAATAATTATATAGCTCGGTAAACTTACTTATTGTTTGTAGTCATTTAGGATTTTACATCGCCGTACGTGCATTGCATAACATAAACTGTATCCAAACTATATGAAAGACTGTCACTTTGCCAGTAATGCTTTTTGAAGCTAATATCTCACAGACGAATGAACAGAATTTGATGAAATTTTCAGGATAGCATTATGATATAATAACAAAACGTTTCAATGTCTCGAACTCGAGATCAAAGACCCGGGTTCGAATGTATCCTTGTAAGAACGTCAATCTTTATACAGAGCAACGCAAATAGATATTTGAATCGTCTTTCATCATTTGAATACTGAAACCTTACCTATTTCATAAGTCAAATAATTATATTCTACATTTTTTGTGTTTATTAACGGAAATAGCCCACCGATCTGGTTTACATTCACCAATTCAAAATGTTATCAAAGATAACTTCCTTGCTTGGTTCGAGCGTCAGTGCGAGGTGGCGGAAGAGCAGTGCGGCAGGTGTAGGGGCTGTGGAGGGTCTACTTACCATAATACTCGCACAGCTCCAGTCGTACAGCTCTATAGGCAGCTAACACTGCGACGCTGTCCCAACAGAGCTTCGATTTCGAAACTGAATGGGCAGATTATCAGTTAAATTAAAATAGTAAGTAAACGGAGAGGTAGAATACAAATTTATAGGGTGACTATATGATCTATAATACCATGTGTCACGCTGCCAAAGAATAATTTTGGAGAAATTTGTGGGCGTCTAGATTAGGGTGTCCAGATGCCGAGGAAGCAAAACCGGGATATTTTATGTTCTGAGGAAGAAAAACCCGGGACATAACGGGACACATTTATTTTTATTAATTTACGCACTTAAATATTACGTAAATGCATTTTGTGTGATTTGAGTGTAATATCAACATATATGTTAATTAAGGGAAGGCCTGTGTCAGTCACAACCTGAAGCGAAGCTTCTCCTCCACCTTCACTCAGCCACGCTTGAGGGGAATTGGAGAGGAAAGATATGCGCGAGAGGGGCTTGCGGGTTGTTGGAATAGGGCTTCGAGCCTCAGTGCGCAAGGCGGCGGGCGTCGTCGCGTCGGAGGCACGCGGGTTGGTAAGCGGAGGGCCTTCTTACCATAACGCAGTGCTCTCCACCCTTTTCTGCTCCACGGCACACCTAATGCATGTTTAAAAACATCGCGACACACCAAACCACCCTTAATTAATTTCACTGCGTAAGTACACATTTTTAAAGAAAAAACTAGCATAAAACAAGTATAATTCGCAATTATATTAGATTGTTATGATTAATAAAGTAATATTCAAACGAATGGATAATTTATTGTAAATTAAGTACATAAATAATTCATGAATTAAGAAACATATTTAGTGCTTTAGAGGATAATTGCCAGGAAGGTAGGGTTCTGTAATAACTGAGTAAAGGATATTTTTTCATTGTCTTTTGGATTATACATTCTTGGTCGTTGTGTTACTAAAGAATAAAGCTGAATCTAAAAAATTTCCATATCCTAATAAATATATATTTTTCTGAGACGAATTGATTAAATTATCAACAGGTGTAAAATTGAGAACTCTACCATGAAAGTTTTAGTTTCTTAGAATTCCTGAACAACGCCGGGTACATAAACGTGATTAAATAAACCGCAAATATAAAAATTAATATATTATCGAAGAATATAATAAAAAGTAATAAGTGTAAAAGTAAATATAGCATGTGTTTTCTATCTACTATCAATATGTACAACGTTAAAGGAACTTATGGAGCACCCTTTGCAGTGAGGTAAGTCATTGTTCGTATTGCGGCGTATTCCTTTCTCTGACAAGTTATCTGTCATCGTAGTGTCTGCCCTATGAAATCTAGCTCTTTGGGTTGAGTCGAATCAAATTGATTTTGAATGGCCCTGTTCAGTGTTTCCTAAATATTTTGGATGTTATCTAGAAAATTTTCATCGGGAATAATTATTAAAATATAATTATCTACCATTTATGTACAAATATAAGATACTTGCGCGATTCTCGAGTTAGTTTTTTCTCATCTCTGAGAAGACACTTAGGAAAAAACAAATGGAATCTTTTTCATACGGTATCTTGTCACCTTGGGTATTTCCGATGTTATAGGACCAGTTCCACCCACTTTTTATCGTTTTTTATGGTTACACTGTCCACGGTTACGTTTTTTCTGACTTTATATTTTTATTAAGTATATATATATATGAAACCTATTAGGTGGAAATGTTTCTTTTTCTCATTTTTCTGCTTTCCAATAACGGGTTGCGACAGAATTCTTCTACTTGCTTTAAACTCTAATTCCTGATTTAGAACCGTAACGTTCTTCCAGCTTCAATGCCGCAAAATGTCTATTGCATATCAAGAGGTCTTTTTTTATTCATTGTTTTTATTTTTACGATTTTCCGACCAAATTTATTTTTATAATCCTTAATGGACTCTCTAAAAATGTAGTACAATATATTAAGTGTCTCTGAGTTGCTTGGCAGTTTTTATTTCTTTCGTCTTGACTACCATATTTTTGTCGAGTTTGGATTCAAAGCGAGCACTTGTAGAACTCCCAAACAGTCTTTTTAACCCAGATTAATCAATGGAAACACGAAATTAAAGAATATGTTAGTATATATACCAAAGCTTATATTTTAGAGACCTCAATGACCGGCGACATAAAGTTATTATTACTCATATAATCATTAAATATCTAAACTTAAATAGTGACATCTATGAAAATTTCCATTGTAAAGCGTTGGGTTTAATTGTCATAAATAGTTGTAAAAATCATCAGTTATTGCGTTAAATTTTCGCTGTCAGATTTTTGATAGTATTTAATAACTAAATCACCTCATCTAGTGCCACATTCAGCACGTAATTTTCTCGGCGAGGTCACATTTCAGTCCAGATATGAGGCGCAAATCTCTCCAAACTAATAAATAGAATAAAACTATTACACGTAAGCGAATTAAACTGTTGTTCAGCCGTCGATCGTCTTGCGGTGCTTCGTCGGGAGTTCGTGCAGCAGGTCAGACGAGAGACTTCTATTCAAGGACAACACGACCTGTCTCACGGGAGTCCCGACTTCGAATCTCGTGCTTCCTCCGCCCCACCCTTCATTGTGAGAATTCCCTGCACACACCAACCCAACCCTCCGTCGTCGCGGAACCATGTTTGCCTTGGTGTCGGTCCTTAATCCTAAGCCACTGCCGACACGCCTATTATGCACTACTATAGACTCCGCTATCCACTCAGGCGCCCGCCTCGCCCTTCCACGCCATCGCCTCATCTTTTTTTTTTAAAAGAACATTTCTCTCATTATTTCGCTGATATGTTTTTTTCTTACCGTGGATTTGAAGCGTTCTATTTTTTTCGTAATGTAAGTCGTTCCATTTATTAAGAGTTCGCAACGCGACTTCTTTCTCACCTTCGAACCCTTTTCCTCCGTTTCTTTTTTCAAGCGAAACAGGCACGCACGTACATTTCAGACTCTTATTGGCGTTGATCTAGCCAGAGTTACGATCGTTGTCTGGCGTGCATATCTCGACTTTTTTCGTGAATGACATGAGCTCGTTCGTACCACTTCAGTGGAGTTGATTTTCTGGGTTTTTTTTTGTGCGTTTCGCTTCCAGCGAGAGCGCCTATTATTAGGTATGAAGACAGTTCGGACCGCAAAAAATCTATCTGAGATTCTATCTATACTCCTGCTTTATTAAGTTCTAAAAGTTTCAACGTTTGCATCCATCGACGACGCGTATGCATGCTGTTCATTACTCGCGATAGGTTTTGCAGTGAATTAACGAGAATCTCCTAGATAAATATTTAACAGTAGAAGTAGCAATTTTATTTTTCCTCGAAGCACGCCTTGTTTCCATTTAATCCGTATATTTCTTGTTCATAATTGTACCCTATAGCCTGAAATTGCTGATTTTCTTTTTTATATTATTCTCTAAACATAGTAATAAACATATACAGTCACTTGGAGAAACGGATGTTTAAAAAAAAGGCGTCGTTTCATACAACTCACTCGAAATATGAGAAATTGCGTTTTGGTTTATAACTTCACCTAAGCGTTTGTTCTCAACGTAATATGCTATTGATCGGCTTATTGTTATCGCTTTTAGTCAATAACTTATATGACAAAAAAAATAATGAAAGGTTGCAGGCATAACGGATGGAAAGTACACTCTTTTTCATTGGATGTATTTGAATGGAAGAATATACCATACTAAAAATATTCTTTATCCCCTCGCCATCAGATTTCCCGTTAGTACTCCGCCATTATCCTAAATTAACTCGTTCTTCAGAGCTATAGTTTGAGCAGTGTTGTGCGCAATATGAAAATAAAATTACTCTGTATAATAAATTGATTGTGACATTGGATAAAGAGAAGAAAAAATCCTAATATGCTACTATCGGAATTTAACATTATGTTTCTCAAAAATGTGTTTGCATAAAAAATGAAGGGAAGGTGACGTAAAAATATCTCCTTAAGGATAGATTGCATGTTTTGTTAAAACTAAATTAAAATTTTTTCTCAAAACATTATAGAACGGAATACATAATACAAAAATATTATAATATAAAGTTCAACATGCTCTTCTGACCATTAAATTATATATTTAACATTCTGGATTAAATATGCTATTAAATAATAAAAATATTACGATTCAGTATCAGTGATTATTAAGGATTCGTCACAGACGAACAAACCAAGACCCTTCTTAGACTTAGACTGTCAAGCCTTTCGACCGGCCATCTTCGATCCATTTAATCCTGAATATAACGAAGTTTACATCAATATGATCCTCTCAACAAACTCATATAATTGACATAAGAAAGGGATTGCGTAAGCTGAACATTAATTTTCATTTCATGCGCTTTAAAATAATTTTTATCGGTAAAAACACTGACGGTGCTGAAACGCAGCGAATCCGGTCGTGAGCTAATAAACCCACTGTTTCCACAAAGCTATCATTTTATTTTTTTAGCAATAATTTCCACAAATTTAGATCTGCAATGGCAGATGATAATTTTTAATCGGCTCATCCATCGACTAAAATCGCTCCGCTCAACCATGAATCAGTAGTCTTCTCGTGTTTTCGCCTTCAGCCCAGCATCCCCCTCCCCCAACGCGTTCCCTCTCTCCCAGCGCATCCCCGACGACACCACGCCCCGCTTGATCTTCCAACTCCCCCCCCCCTCCCCTCCCCCTCACTCACCCTCCCCCCTCCCTTCCCCATGCCGCACCCTGACGATTGCAACTCATACCACACCCACATCTTCCCTTTCCCCCTTCCCTGCATAGCCGCTCCCGACTATTTCTAACCCAATGCGACCAAAAGCAGCATTTTAAACTGCTTTTTATTTTGCTTTTGTTTTATCGCATCGTACTCCTCTTCAGCGTCGTCTCCTTCTTTCCCCCTCCTTTTGTCTTCCTCCTCTCCCTTCCTTACCTTTTCCGACGATATTCCCTAGTATATATAGGTCAAAAGCGGGTCCGCAATTCGAGACGCAGACGGTATCGCAAGAGAGACAATCTCATCACTGCCGCCGCAGAATCCTTAAGTCGTCGCTATGAAGGTGAGGCCAGTCTCTCTTTCTCTTCGTTTTGCACTTTCTCTCTCTTCTATCGCTCTCACTCTCCCCTCACCTATACTTTAGCTATTATCTGCCCTTCTTACTAGTTTTTATCTCCATAAATGTCTTTTTTGCTTGTTTTTTTGCGAAGAAAATTCGAGCCTTTCATCGTATTATCGCCGAATAAATAATACGGTACAAGTCAAAAATATATTTAAGAAATGAAAATTGTTCACCATAAAGTCCATTCACGTGCTGCGTAGTTTTTTAAGTCGATATACTCATCTTTTCAAAAGTTATTTCTCTATACTATGTTAGTTTTCCACGTAATTTTTTGCTTCTCTCACATTAAAGGCAAAATTGGAATAGGTGGCTTTTTTCGCGAGGTTAACTATTTTATGCAACTTTCTTTCCTTCGCGTGAATAAATGTAAGCGTTTACGTGAACGTTTATTTATAAAATATTTTCATGCACCTAGCTCGTGGAATATACTAAAATTAGTGCTGCCAATTGTTTACCTTACATTTTTAACCTAAATAGCGACTGTTCCCATAGTTTTACCCGAAACATTTATAAAAATCAATTTTTTCAGCACTATCTCTTTGATAACTTAGAGAACTAAACACTTGGTTGAATTCCACCGTTTATTGAAACTGTTACCTGACATCTGTTTTAATAAACTAAGGAAATCTGCATAAAGTCAGCTGATGAATCATTATTAAATTCGTGCAGTCGTTTGAATAAATAATGAGCTAGATTTTTGTTGATCTTCTTTGCCTATTACTGGACAGAATGTTTTGTTTGATTAGGCTTAATTTTCTTAGCCATCATTCATTTTGTAGGTGGCTTTTTTATCATGTTTAAAATGCCTCATGATAAACTCATTGCAAATACAGCGGCTTACCAAATCGTCCTGCCGTCTAACTTTGTTCATTCTCCACCAGAGTGAGCTGCGAGCTTCTAATGCGACGTTAACATTGCGTGGCTAAATATTTCGGAAAGGATGATTTAGAAAAACATTGCTAATTTGTTAGAAATATAGGAAGTTACCTATCGGAAAGGACGTAATGCAAATGATCTCCTTGGTGTTTCTCGTTAAGAGTAAGCCGACACAGGGTTTCTCTCCTCCCTTGCTTTGTGATTCACACTGAAAAACCTATTAGAGCTCCAATCAATGATCATTGTTCCTATTGATAATCAGTACTTTAACTCGATTTTTCATTAAACTGTATATTCGATTATCTCTAGACAAAATTCTTGGTTATCCTGAGTCAGATTATGGAAATATTTTTATGTTTAAGGAATATACTTCGCTTGACTTTTAGGTCGTTTGTGCCGTTTTGTGCTGCATGGTCGCCACCGCAATGGCCAGGCCACAGTTAATCCGCCCATGGCCTGTCTGGTCTCACGGTCACTCAACACCAGTGGTCATGGCGCGCCATGGACTGTGGCCTTACACAACTCAGGCAGCCGCTGCAGTTCCCGTCGTCGTGAGGTATCCATCTCAGGACACATCGAGAGGTCTCCCTCAGCCGGTCGAGGACACGCCCGAGGTGATTGGAGATTTCAACGACCGCTTTAAAACTGTCCAATGCATCGATGAGTCGTTACCACAATTAAGTTCTATCCGAACGGATGGCGTTCCGCTAAAATTGCGATTAAATTATATGCCATTAATGCATTTAAATCATGCATTAGTTTTGAGTTAGATTATTATTAGCACTGAAATATTTCTGCGTGTGTCGATTAGAACTATGCTTAGTTCGGAAATTTTTATAAGAAGGAAACGTTATGCTGAAATTTTCTTTTGAAAAAGAAATGCGAGTAAAAATAATTAATAAATGCCACATTCATAAAACTGTTGATAAAAATAACTAGTCCTCTCACAGTAGACGCAAAAACATCACGTTACTGTAATTGTTATTGTACTAGAGAAACGCGAACGTACAATTGCAATCGAGGATTAACTAGTATATCAAAGCTTAAGTAATACTTAGAAAAATAATAGAAAAACTTTTATTTGTTGTATAGTTTCGGATCTATCGCTGCATCATCTCCACATTATTTTGGCTAAAAAAGGAGAAAAACTAAACACCAGAGAAATTCTTATTTTCATCTCTTTTGCTAGCTTATGCCATAGCACGCACTAAATCTAGTTCCTTTAAAAATAATGGTAAACCGTTTGTAATTATTTGCGGTAAATAGACTTTGGTATTTACTGACCATATACCCTTAGGAAAATATTAATAACGATGGAAGATTAATTTTAATTTTTCGGGAATAATATGCTGAGATTAATCATTTAGGTTTTTTTCCGGTGTCGTTGTATATATTTTAAAATAAAATTACTACGTATCGGATGTAGATAACGTATAAATTAGAGTTAATCACACATTATCAGATTTGATTTGCATCTATGTAAAACGTATCAGTCAATATATTACCTACATTGAAATTTTCATGCGTAGCAATATTGTCTTTCGGATATCTATTGCATTCTACAATATATTTTAGGTAGTGGGAAGTAAAAAGCTTCATACGTAGTCGCGAGACGTTCTTTTTCACGAAACAACCCTCTCGTGCAGGTCCGCGCTGCCAAGATGGCTTTTGCCGCGGAATACGAGAAGGCTGCCGTGGCTGCCGCTCTGAGCCCAGCCACCGAGGACCTCGCCGAGGGTAGCGCTTTGGTCATCATCCCGGGCACGGAGAGCAAGATAGTGCCGACCATGGCGGTGCTCAAGGAGTCTAAAGCCGACATGGCCTCAGAGATGCCGGTCGAGGATTCCAAGGTGCGCAGGCGCCGCGAGGCCAAGGAACCCATCATGATGGTCGAGAAGAAGATGATGCTCATCACGCCCGCTTCCACGCACCGCATGGGAATGTCTCTGGACATGTCGGACCTCGTGATGCCGCACCATCCGGTTATCCCCGTGCCGGTTCCCATCGCCTCCGTGTCCCCGGTCGGCCCGATCGTGCCCATGATGGCGTACCCCGGAAAGGCGGCCGGGACTACCGCCGAGGGCGCCATCATAGTGCCACACACCAGGCCCATAATCTACACCTCGCCCGCCGGACCCGTCCTACCCCCGGTTGTGCTTCTCAAGGAAAAGGAAAACGTTAACTAGAGGGGGGTTAATGTCGACCACCCCCCGACGCCGCCCTCACCACCTGTCGCGAACGACATCTAAAGCCTTGAGCCGTGGAATCCTCTGGCGTCGGTGGACGTCGACGGCCGATGCTGCCGGTGTTGTCGAGTAGGTTACGTTGTGACGACGCTTCGGTCCAATGTTTCAAGGTCATATGTCGATACGGCGATCGCTCTCCACGATGTGGCTGGTTGATTCTACCTTTTAGCATTTTGGGGTCCAAATGAATCCTCGCTCGTTTGATGATTTTTATTCCTTTCCTCCGCCATTCCTTCCACAATTTTATACCCAATCCTCTCTATTGATGAAAGTCACTAATAAATAGTGTGGTATCATTTGAATTATTGGATGGTTAAATTATTTTCAAACCTTAATTTGTGACTATTACCTTGCCGGTGCTACAACAAAAATTGCCTAAATTTCTCTATTTTTGATTATGATCAAATTTAAGACGAAACGGTATTATTTATAACTAAAAAGTATTCTGGAGTAAACTAGTTAAATTCTCCATATAACCTGAGAAGCACATAGCCGGGCATAATGATCGCTTTTGTTGTAAACACATGTATGCTCTCGAGCAATATTCTACAACTTTAAAACTCACTTGCCTTTCATATGATTGGTAGTTTTAGTGAAGTACGTTTGATAAATATTGTCGAATTTTAATTCCTTTTTTATGGAATTCTAAATACGATCCTTCCTCATATTAAATAACTTTGATTAAACAAAAAAATTAACACAATATTTTGCAAATTTCAATTAAATAAGACTGGGTAACATCCATTATGAAATACAACTATAGTAAGCATCTAGGAACATTTTATTCTGCACAGACTTGCTGATGACACAACATTAGGAAGAACAGAGAGAGAGACACCGGTTGTATATACGAGAGGGAGATCGCTTCGTAAGAATTTCTCTCTGTTAATGGATAGCCTCTAGACTGCAAACTCCACGAGCAGTTGGACATTAGGCATTGTAATGCGATCAATTCATGAAATAATCGCCGTGACTCTTGCTTCCTCATAGTTATCTGTTTAAAATGCTTCAAAAAATAACATCCATGCAGTGTACATCATCCCTAATAACCGTTTTCTTTCATCCCGGTTTAAACAAATGAAGAGAGGAACTCGTTTTGCAATTGCATCCTTCCTTAATGCGCTTCTGCGGCATGATGGCCGTTCAGACGACCTTTAACACGCCAGATTCCAATTAATCTAATAACGCAATTCCTTGATGGGCTCCATAATGTATCGCCGTTTCATTCTACGCCATAATCTCCATCATTTCTTGTAATGTATGTAATATTAAAGTCTCCACGTGCAAATGTGACTGATTTCGCTGATGTCAGATAACGATGATTGGATTAAAAAACAAATATATTAGAAATTCACTCGCTTTGTCGGCATCGTTATCTGCTTGTGTTGGAAATAATGCCATTCAGATTGATTTGATGATTCATAATAAGAATAAATTACCCCACGATAATCTGTTAAACTTTGTTCTTTAATACCTATAGGCTATGCGGAATCATTTGATATTCAATCCCAGCGTCTAATTTATTCATTTACGCAATTTCCAATGTTATGGATTGAAAATCTTATATATTGAAGAAAGAACTGGCAGAGGCTGTATCGTGTTTTCTGGATTAATCGTACAACATATCTTTAACCACGGGTTTTACCATATTAATTTAATGTTTAAAATAAAATTATATATTTAAAATGTTTATAAAGTAATTGGTGAGAAAATTAAGCTAGGAATTCTAAAAAAATAAAATGCACAGACTCGGTATTAGAAAACCTGGTATTTATTATCTAGCTAGTTAGACAGCTGGAAACAAGAGGTTATGATTTGTTTTAAATTATAGATATTTCCACAGAGGACGCTTACTTTGAACCTGAAATGTACTATTTACTCAACCGCTTTATGGTTTATCTTGATCATCAGTAATCATATGTTAGAGGTTAAATATTATTAAAATTATCCAAGACATGGCATATGGAATGCGCTTAAGATTACCATAAACTTATTTATTCTTGTGAAGAATATAACTATGGTAATCAGTCATCCTATCACCTGATAAATATGAGCAATGCTGGTCTTCTCTGTAATGAATAATTGCTGGTTTGACTTTTACGAAAAATACTCGAACTGTTATTGATAATGCAACCACTTAGCGTTTCAGTGGTAAAATAATAGCAGCGAAGCTATAACAGGTTTAAGACAAATTTGAGGTGCTATTAAATTAATTAATTTAATTTATAATAATTTTACTAACATTCATATGTTTGTGGTTGTAAATAAGATATTATTGTTTTCTGTACGTCATTGAGTGCTACTAGAAAGGTTTTATTTTTCATCTTTAATGGAATTTTTGTGGATATATAAAATAGAAATCTCATTATATTTAACATTGGTAAAACCGACATTTTATCCAAAAAATTATCATATTCTATTCACAAACTACATCTTCATGGAATTTCAAATTTTATTATAAGATTGAAACGAATTTAAGGAGCTCGTACATCACACCTTACAGACTTTGTTTTGGAATTGGAATCTAATTTCAGTTGAGAAATTGAAACTGTAACGGGAATCAAATCCGCGAAATCGCAGAAGAGTTACAGATTGGTTACAAAACGATTAGGAGAGATATTTTTGGGATCAGTCACATGGCTTACCTTGATTATCTCGAGATATTCAGTTTCCTTTAGAGAGATATTTTATACACTAGTTGTGATCTACGTACGGTCCGCGGGCCACACGCGGCCCTGGAGAGCCTTTTATGCGCCCCGCGAAGCTATTATTAAAAAAAGATATTTCACAAAAATTCATATAATATACATTCAAATTACGGCAATAAAACACTTTATATTGAAATGTTGATCCTAAAAACCTAATTTAGACTTGATTTTCACTTATACCTTAAAAACTCTGGTTAACGTCCGATTTAAAGGCTAACGCGGTCCATCGAAGCATTGACAACTTGCAATGCGGCTCTTTGAGGAATTCGCAGCCACCAATGCGGACCTCCACGTAGAAATGTGTGAAATACCTTTCGTTATTTAGACTTTATGTTTCATGGACGATTGCGATTGTTATATTCAGCTGTCGAGGTTCTCTGCACAATTCAAACCAACGCGCCAAAATCCTACTTAATAATACTAATGTGAAACTTGGTGGAAATATTTGTATTTAATTCATATGTTTTTGCGGATATATGCAATTTTTGCATGGAATTTTAAATTAGTTTAATATTACATGAATATACCCGCTTCCAGGATAGCGTTCAATATATCGTCTTCTAGAATAGCAGTTTATTAAATATTTATCGTTATTATTTGACATTATGCCTGTGTTAAAATTAAGAACTTTCATGTTTACAGAAAAATTTTCTTGGACTTCTTGGTCTGCGATGCTTAGTTTAATGAAGCAGAATCATATGTTATATTTCGTGACTTCTTTAGAATGTTCCAAGATTTAATTGAATATTGCTAATATAAGGCGTAAATATTTGGAAGAACTGACGATTCTTAACGAATATCTAATATACCGAATCGTCTTATGGTATATTAGATACAATTAAAAAAGAATCATGAAGCTCACAAAATGTGCATCAGTGCCAATATTTATTATCATCGCTTAAACGATTTCTTTTCTAAAAGTAGAACCGATGACCTTCAACAACTTTCTTTGGACGCATGAGACATGTTACGACATAATAAATGCGTGTCCAGTCTTCATTTAAAAAAAAACAGCTTCGAATTCGATCAGAATGACAAGATGGTGTTCGTTTCATTTTATGCGGTGTTATTTTTTTCTCTATTTAATCCGAAACTGGTTCGTATTTCGTGTCACTCTCGTTGAGATTCGACCAACCCTACTTTCAGAAGGCGTTTTCACGCAGTGTGATAACATTTTTGTTGGAAATGTTTACCTTTAGGCTCAGCACTAATTGCAAGCAAGACGTCGCCATAAATTACTATGCCGCAACTGAGAAATTTCTATTGACGAGATTATTATTTGGAACGATTAAGGTTCAGATTATTTGAAATATCCTTTAATACAATAGAATTAGTTATATATTTAGTTTGCATTACATTGACTTCTCGGCAAAAGGCAAGAATTGTAACCGTCAGTTACATAAAATGCAGGTTTAATGGCTGCCAACCGTGGGCATTTGTAGGTTTTGATACTACCAGAATTGTTTAGGGGATATTTGCCAATAATGAAGGCAAAATTTATATCTTGGAATATTTCTTTACTCAAAATAACATACAGGATAAAATGTACGTAGTACTTGTTGGTGTAAACAAAAAGATGTAAATAAACAGATTCTATTTCCTCAGCTGCAAAGCGGAAATAAGCGGACAACGTAAAATGACCGGAGAGGAAGCTGAATTAATTAAGCAGCTTCCTCTAAGGAAGAGCATTGGGAGAGATAACGAGGGAAAGGAAGGTAGCGAAAGAATCTTTGGGTTCGAGGAACTCAAGGGCGTAACGTAATCACCAGAGTTGTGGGACTTTCACCATACGCCAGAGAGAGAGAGTAAATTTAATTATGAAACAATTAAATTATTAAACTCTTGATCAATTTGAGAGTCCATTTATATAAAGAAATGTTAATTGCACTTGTTTGAACAATAAACACTTATCTTGCATTTTGAGAAAATATTTTTTTCTTTTCTTAAGAGCCTCAAAGGCTCCGTAAAAATATAAATTAATGCTACTCTTTATCGCAACCTATTACATTACAAAGTAGGATTTTTACTATATTTATCCACAGGATACAAATAATATGAAATTATAAAATCGATATATTATTTTTGCATAATATGGTGCATAATATGGTTGCATATTTTTTAACATAAGGGACATGGAATATTTACTAAACCTTTTATTTTTCTGAAGGAAGTATAAACTAAGATTGGACTCCTACTTATTTTTAATTAGTAGTTTTAAATTTAAAGGAAATTGCTTCCGCCAATTCAAGCAACTATTTAATTTTATAAAACTGTCCCAAAGAATATATTTCCAATCGTTTATATATCATATGCATAATACGAGATTGAAATTATTGAAAATAATGCTTTTTATAAACTTTATTTGTGCTCTCGTTCTTGTCCACGTATAGATTTTTTTCGCGTATTCATTTCTGATTGGGTCTAATAAATACTTTGTGAAGTTCGGTGTCATTATTGCATTACAACATTACCGGATAAAGATCGGCGCGGGATTTGTGAACACGGTGTTATTTCTTGATTAGGTATTAGTCAGTTGCCTTCCGAAAGAGAATAAATTCCAGAAAATAATCTTAGAAATTCTGCGATACCATATTACAAGACAAGAAAACATCGAAATGGTGATATCGTTCTGGAAGAAGATTTGGCAGTCGTTTTAAGGAGGGGTGGGTCGAAATGTCTGCTTGGGCCCATCTCAGGGGGAGGAAGATTCGTAATAAAAACACGGAGAAAGTAACCGGGCAAGAATCGGTGTCAACACCCTTTGTGGTAAGAGAAGAAGAGTTCGCCATCGAAGTGGAAGGCAAGGCCAAGGTTGCGGCGATCTGTAAGCGCAGGTAAGGGAACTTCTCGTGAAAGGGAGGAGATTGAAGGGGGGGGGGGATGTTAGGGGGGAGGGAGAGAGAGAGGAAGGGGAGGGGGATTAGGAATGGATGGGGTTCTTTCTATAAGGTCAACTCAGGGGGTTAAAAACCTCGTCTTGGAAAAATGCTTCCGAGCTAAGATTTAAATTTGTCGCGAACCAGAAAGGAGAGCATGAAATGGGATTTTTTTATGGACCTGTTTTTTTAAAAAAACACTCCTTGATTATTCCGAAGATTCTTCTCCTCGTTCTGTGTTCGTGAAGTTTTTGTTTCCGTGGCGCTCACCCGCGCTGGACTGGACTAATTGCGTGTGGGAAGAAAATCAAATGGTTATCTAATCTGTGGAGGAGATGTCTTCAATTTTGGAGCGATAGATTATTTTAAGCCCGTTACCGGTATATTATCATAATTTTAAAATTAAAAATGTAAATAACGCGAATACTTTTTCGGGATTGACTGTAATTTTACGCAAATTGATCGCTTAGGATTATTTTTGCTGATTGGGAGGTACATAGAGTAATTGATTGGTCTTTAAGTAAACAGCCTTTATGCGGAAGCTATAATTATGAAGGGCGTATTTGCCGTTAACCTCTTGCTAACAGGTTATTTCTGTTAAAATCTTAATTCAATATTGAAAATCATCTTAAGAATGCTTATCTCTCTATTATATTTTCTAGCGTCGCATTGCAAAGCAAAACCCTTTATAGTCGTTTATCCAATTAAATTAGGCGTTCGAGTTTACCCAGAAGGAATTCAGGCGAGTAGCACTCTTTGGAAAACGTTATGGGACATCGCTTAAAGTAAACAATTCAAGATTTGAATTCATTCATTATAGTTTTCTGCAACTTGGGGGACGCAGACCCACGCATTGGGTGTGGGCCCCAAGATATTTGGGGTCCCACAAAAACACAGAATTTTCCCCGTAATCTGCGGTAAGGTATTCGAATGAAAGATTTCATCGCTCGAAATGAAGACGAAAATACCCAAGTGTTTGGAGTTGTTTTGTCCAATCCTTATAACGTTAGAATTATAAAAGTCTCAATATATTTTTGGAATTAAAAAGTAAAAATATTGATAAAAATCAAAACGGCATAATAATTTCATACATTTTTATATGAATGGGAGCCCCAAAAACTTGACTTGCGTGGGGGCCCCAAAACCTTAGTTACGCCCCTGGTCCTCTTACCTAGGACAGGTCCTCTATTTAAAATAAAACTCTGTTGTCCATTTCTATCCTGAGCAATACTCTTCAATCGTTCGTAACTTCTTACTTATTTTAATTCTTCAATAATATGAATCCTTCTCTTACCTCTTCCTTCTATTTTTCCTTCAATTACTTCCTTCAAAAAACATCTCCTCTCAGTATATATGTCCTAACCAATTAGCCCTCCTCTGCTTTATCACATGTAGTATTTTTCTTTTTTCATCCACTCTCTCTGTAGCACTTCTTCATTTGTTACCCTATCTGCTGTCCAGCTAATCCTTTTCTCCTTCTCCATACCCACATTTCAAAGCTTTCCAAATATTTCAGGTCTATTTTCCGAAGGGTCCATGTCTCTGCTTCGTATAATGCTGTGCTCCATATATAGCATTTAATCGGTTTTTTCTCAAATTCAAATTCTTTCTGCTCCCCAGCATAAATCTATTCTTAGTGAAAGCAGCTTTTGCCATTGCCATCCGTATTCTTATCTCATTTGTGCACTTTGCATCTCGCGATATCATACTTCCTAAATATTTTAATTCTTTCACCTGTTCCAGTATTTTATTCCCAATTCTAATATTCAAAAGATGAGAATATGAAAATTTATAATATCTCCCAAGGATAGCGGTAATTTAGACTTTAGGAGGATTAATGATAGCGTTTAGTGCCACGGGAGCAATTTCTTCTCCAACCACGCAATATATTCCATCTCGCAAGAAAGAATGTCACGTGGTATTCTTGAGAAATTTTATTATTCGTAAAACCCACACTGTGACAGTAAGCGCAAGTCGCACCTTAGACTCAAAGTCCACAATCCTCTGCATGTACCAAATACGGAAAAGCCAAACTGTGCGCAGACTGTTTTATAGCGAGTTTACTCTGTATATATCGCTCATTATCTTTCATTATATCAATTTTTTGTTAATGAAAAATGTTCTTGTTGAATTTATTTACTTTGTAAAATTCATATAGCGCAAGGTTAAGTAGTTTTAATAAACCTTATTAATTATATTTTTCCAAAACCTAAAAGAAATATAAACCATTTTCATAATGAAATAAATAAACATCGCTTAATTAGTCGAGGATACGTTTTCAAACATGTTTTGGCTAATTGGTTAATTGAGCCATGATCAAGTAGCAATGAGTTTCCATTTTGTATCGTTGCGGCGTGATAGTTTTTCCTACCCAAATGTAATTCGGGCGATTCTCTTATGTTAGAGCCGTGATGCGAGTAGTTCCACAAAGCTACGTCTCGCCTCCACGCCACTCGCTTCCAATTCTCTCCCACCACGCCTCCTAATTCTCTCCCACCACGCCTCCCTCCGCCTCCTCCGTCCCTCGTGCTTGCTGAGGTCAGGGCCCTTTTCAAAGGTGGATCCGCACTCCGGTCCCTCCAAGGACGCGGCCACGCCCAGCATGCTAACGATGCCAAATCCCTTCCCTCCTCCCAATCCTCGCCCATAGTCTTCCCTCCTGCCACCACCGAAACCTCCGACACGCCACCCTGCTCGCCCGCCCCCAGTTTCGCTTGGCCTTCTCCATCGCCTCCCCTTCGCTCTCCATCGCCTCCCCATAATCCCTTTGGAAATCTTCTTATCGTTGCATCTTGTTCTTATATTCGAGGCCTTTAAGCATGCGCAGTTTAGAAGCCATAATGCGCATGCCTCTATTTTTTAATTGATAGAATGCTGATTTATTAATTATAAAATTAAACCAAAAGCTCGTCTGAAAACATAAACATTAATTACATTAATCGACTTCTTGGAATTTCATAATGTTGAGGAAATGTGGCGCTGTTAACATTAAAGCAAAATTCGAACAACACACAGCTTTAATGTTACTTAGACTTCTTCCACACGACGCTGCATAAACACCACCGGTTTCGATGAATAATCACCATTTTTTGCGATGCTTAATTTTCCTAAAAGCGAAGAGAAGACTGAAATGTGACTTTGTCAAACGAATTATTCGATTGTTCGTCTCTTCCAGTCTTGCTTTTATCAATCCCATTTCACTTTATTATCCTCTTATATTTCCAAATAAAATACAATGAAGTAAAATTTAAAATATCAATTCTTAGTTATTTCACCTTGAATATCTCCTAGCCGGTACATTGACAGATTCAAGAGAATGAAAGGGAATTATGTTATTCCATTTTTAGCGAATTGGTGATAATTTCACGCTGAAAATGCCACTTCCTCGACGCACCTCAACGATATCTCGTCTCATATTTGCGCTAGCATTTTTGCCTAACTTCTCGCGAATACCAACTCCTAAACGTTTTATTTTGAGCACTTTTATCCAAAAAAATATCCTCCATATCTGGCTTGAAGCCTCCGTCATGTTACACAGCGCAGCGTCATTTGTGAACAATAAAAACATTAATGGACCACTGTTAAAGAAATGCAATGAAAATGAAAACCAACTACACGTATTCTGATGGATAAAATCAGAAATTACTAGCGAAACTATTCATCTCTCAGTGGATTAATTCGCGTTTCAGCTTTACAATTTATTGAAATTCTTCAAACGCCTTCTTGAAGTTGGCGAATAGACTTAAGTTTCACAATTTTTGCAAAAAAAGATAAAAAAAGTAGAGGCAACAAATCGAAGTGTCTATATTTTGTTTTTATACAATTTTTATCTGAACTTTGTTTTTTGCTAATACAGTACTCGCTAGGAGATAACATTTGGCTATGATTTAGTTTGATAGGAATTCCATTTTCATTCATATTTTGACGCTTCAGTAAAATTTAAGATATTTTATAAAGAACTTGTTCATTGCTCCGTAAAATAATTGCTATTGAAAAGATAAAAAAATCCCATACAGATTTCCGACTGACCGGCTTTATAAATTGGTTGAAAACTCAATCATTGGTAGGTAATCCATAGATAGATGATTGGGTTAGCGCCCCTTTTGGTCACAGTTTGCCGCCGCTTTGGCAACAGTTCGACTCGCCCGTATCTGCTGTTAGGCATGTTGCGGAAGAAGGAAGCCACATCAAATAGGATGAAGAATGTCACTAATTTTTTAACTTTCCAATTAACTACTTTATATACGAGTTATTCTTTAGACTACCTTGGATTTTTTAATTTTACCAAAATAGTCTGAATTGGTAACTTTGTTTTCCGGTAAAAAAATTTCCTGGTTTATAGTTGAAATTCGAGTTACCGATAAAAATTGAGTTATTTTATTTTATTTTTTCAACAGTATACAGAAAAAATATCGCATTTTATAAATTTTACTCAATAAAATAGCCTTTTCAAAGTAGAACATTCAGGAAGAGTCCTCCACACTTCATTTACATGTACGTATTACCGTTAAAGAGGCAAAAAATTCCTAAATTGCACCTCCAAATAATCATGACAGCAAACAAGCGTGGGAAAATATTGCTTTTCTGCGTCAATTACCAGCTTATTTATCAGGTAGAATATATTAGATTTAGGAAACACGTATCATCATTCTTATGAAGCAAATAAATAAATCGGTGCTTCCAATATGAGGATTAAAATGTAGAATATAATGCATCAAAATTGAAGCTGAACAACAAAATAATGGGCAATGTTTTCGTGTTTGAGAAATGGATCAGATATATAACAAAATCAGTAAGCTCGACACTTTGCATGACGTTATGAAACAAAAGAATTATACTCAAATCTGCCGTTATATTGCCTAGTGCAAGATTTTGTCCAAGGAAAGAATTATTCCACCTTTTTTATGGGCACGGAAGCATTAAAAAAAATAGAGAGACCCTTAATGGATGCGCGCGATTTCTTGAATACATGTTCTAATGTCGCGGTTTGATAAAATGAGCAAATAAAAAAATTGCACAATTATAGCGCACATATGTCGATTTGTATATATACTTTCTTAATTAATGAGTGATTTAGACCGTTAGAGGTTGTTCTCCCCTGTAACCAAATGTGGCGATGAAACTCGTCTCTCATTCTCTCTTCCATTTTCTCCTCTTTCTCTCTCTCTCTCCACGCCATTTCTTTGATGCATTCGTTTATTTTCATGTTCGGCATCTTCGTTGTGTGTGGCCTCAACGCACCCAAAATTCTCCATTCCTCCCTCCTTCCTATATAGCTATATGTAAGTACCTACTACATCTTTCTTCCTCTCCCTCTCTCTCTCCATCTTTCATTTCTATTCTCCTCTCTCTTCACTTGAATTCTCTCTCTCTCTACTTCTCCTTATTTACTCTTTTTGTGCGATTGCTTCTCTTTCAACGCTTCATTTTTGGAACCGGTCAGCGGATTACAGCGTTGCCGAGTTTATCATCTGTTGTGACTGGATAGTAAGGTCCAGTTCTCAGAAGAATCTCTTATCGTCTCTTATTCAATGAGACTTAAATCATTTAGATTACTGATTCTCTCATTTTTCGCCATGGTATCTCTTTTATATATATATATATATATATATATATTCTTCTTTGTATTTATGCCCCGCAAATATCTGGATGTTCTTAATTGCTTCCCTAGGATATACATATGTAAAGGAATCTTTCTTTTTCGTCTAGAAAATTTTAATTTGTATTTACTTTCAAATGTGCGATTTACGACTTTTCGATGCCAAAATTATAAAATACATGCATTTAAGTGATCGTTTCTCAACTACTCTCTCGAAATGTAAACTTCCAATATTTTAACACGTTTCTCTTTCACTTACGCTCTGACCTTGGATCTTTATCTTGCTATGAAAATCGTTCTCTAAATAGAAAAAGCTCTCTTAATGGGAACCATTACATAATATATGAGGTAATCAAAATGCTATTTAACTCGTACCATGCAAATAATTCAACAATTAATTCAGTTCAATAATTTTTAACAATATTGATTTTGCTCTTAGAGTTATTTTTGTTTCTCATAAATGGGCCAAAAAAGGTTTAACCTATTCGCCTTAAATATTTTCTTTTCTGGAAACTTGGAATGCTTGGTATGCTTTATAATATACTTCAATTTCATGTTCAAATCATCCATGCGAATGGATATGCGTGATCATATCCGTTTATAAACTACGAAAATTATTCCGTGTTTTGATGTGTTTGATTGCCATTTTTACTTAATTCCCATTTTAATTGTTTTCAAAACTATAACGCTGCAGATCACATAGGGGACAGATGTCGCACATAAGCTAATTCAAAAGGGTTAGCAGAGCAATGCATGGAGCGTGATACACTTCGCTATGTTCCAAGATTTGTGGCGTCGAAGGAATACAAGTATAATAACGGGCCTTCGAATTATCAACTTCGATTCTTTACTTCAGGATAGAGACAAATTCGGAGAAGTTAGACGAAAGATGAAGTTGTTGGAATTCCCGCTAAACTCATGCGAGGAATGGCTTGAATTGAGTGGTCATTGAAGATTTGTGGAGACGTGTCCTATTTCCGTTTCAGGAAGTTTTCTCGATTTTGATTCATTTCTCTCTGTATGACGAAATGAAAGGTGGGCGAGACCTTTCCTGCGCAGGCAAAACCATTCTTTCTTTGGCCAAATCATCCGGGCTGTTTCCAAGGAAAACTTTAATACTGGGTTCCATTGGCAAAGTAATGTCTCATCCGGGAATGATGTGAAACGATTTTTCCTTCCTCTGATCACGATTAATCACGCCATCTATATGCGCCGAGGGATAAACGATTCACCGTGACTTTCTTGCGGCCCAGCTCCTATATGATCTACACTTATATCACGGGAATCTCCCGTGAATTAGGACATTTTATATAAGATAGATTGCGGTTTATTGGTTCCTTTGTCGTCATATTGGAAGTCAAGATCACAAGAATCTAATGACGTCTCTCCAGCGATGAAGATTTTCGAGAGATATCTAGAAAAGATTTTTACTATTTCTTATTAAGGGTTTTCCACAACCCATTAGAAAAATGGCTAGCTATCATCATTGTGATACATATATTGGCTCAAATTCTGCCTCCATTTTAAGGAAGGTTCGCAATTACGCAAAAAGGAAGCGAATTTACGAGATAAGTTATTAAGAAGGCTGAAACGGACGGAAGTGGTCAACTCTCGATCGATGTTTCGTGCTCTGAAACGCCCGATTAGGAATGTTTTGTAACAAATGACCGATGCTGACATTGCAGCATTGTTTATCTTTACTAACGAATAAGGTTTCTTTTTTATTATTTGCCATCATCATAATATGTAAATCATAAATAATGGTAAGCAACAACAATGCAACCTTCATAATAATTTGAATTTTCCTGCACTAATTAACAAATGAATACGTGAGGAATAAAGTATTTTTGTTTTCTCTTGATTCGTTGTAAGATTTTTGTTGTATGTGTTTAAATATGTCTTTAAAATGCATTTACTAAAACGAACATCATCTTTCGAGTTAACATTTTAAATGATTTATGACGCTATACGGTTTCGGTACAACCATTTTATCTAAAACCGGCGTTGCTATAAGTAATTCAGAATAATGAAAAATAATCAAAGCCATGCTGGACACGGATGTCGTGCCCGTGTCCATGTGCTGTCAAACGCATTGTTGCCACTTCCTATTCGTTCGTTCGCAAGATGTGGAATCGGTTAAAAGATATAAATAAAACGGCGATAATCTTTCGGGAAAAGAGGACGGCAATGAAATGACTAAGGAGTGGCCACACACTCTCCCCCCCTCTCTCTCCCCCCTCTCTCCCCCCACCGCCCCCTCCCCTTCTCCCCTCCCACTTCATCTGGGGCGTTGCCGCTTGTCTTAAGGAGAGCACCCGAATCACTCCAGACTCGCGAAAATGTAACATTTCTTAACTTCAAATGGCAATAAAACTGGAAGTAAACACATTTTTAAAATTCTGTGTTCCTATAAGAATCTTTATTATTTACACCTCCATACTATTTTTTCATTATTCTGAATTACTTATAGCAACGCCGTTTCTTAATAACTTATCTCGTAAATTCACTACCTTTTTGCGTAATTCCGAACCTTCCTTAAAATGGAGACTGAATTTGAGCCATTATGTGTATCACAAGGGATACCGCCAAAAAAGCTAGCATTCGATACAAACGCGTTCACACAAAATACAACTGATATACGATGCGATGCGAGGGTCTGTCTTTGGAGCGAATGTTTGAATGTCTTTTGGCCGCAATGCGATCTGTCCGCATCTACCTCTTAAGGTTTCGAGATATCTCGATGGCTCCTTCGGAGATGAATGCGGTAACGAAAACTTCACATTTTCCAATAAACTGCATTATTTAGGATAAAAATTAATCATTTCCAAAGAAAAGTAATAAATAACGGTTTTTATATCAAGGACCTTGTGAGGGTAAATGTAGATTTTTTATTATCACTTAAAGGTTCTCTGATAACCTCCAGCATATAATCTATGTTTCCCAACATTCCATCTCGCCATAACATTTGTTGAAAAATAGGTAGGTACTGGAAATACATAACTCATTAATTTCAATTTTACTAACATTTATATGTAACAATTTTTTCGCCTTTTTCTAAATCATTTTAGTCGTATTTTAAAATTAAGTAGGATGAGAGATAGGTCCGAATTTGAACTCGAATATTCCACTTGCCCAGTGTTAGAAAACTAAAAATATTAAGTATTTGCTCGCCAATTAAAAGACTCGGATTCGGCACCAGATAATGTTCAGATACATTCATCTACGACATAGAATTTATATTTTAAAATATGATTTCCTCATTTATAAATAAATTTAGTCTTGAATCTACATCTGATAAAAAACACATTTCTAATACTGCATTCAAAGCACTAGCGATTTCATCCTGACTATTTCCGACTCTTAATCAATCATTCGTACACATTTTTATTGATTTTAAAAGTGAATTTCCGTCGAAATTCCTATACTAAGTGTTCGCATTAATAGTGGACGCCACACGTGCCTCTATTGGGGTTTGTTTACTTCCACGCCCTTTGCTGCGTTACATCCTCATTCCGAGCACGTCTTTCTTTTCCTTTGGGCGCTCGTCGCCAATCAGTCCGAGACGAAAATGACGCACTCCGCGATCCGTACATGTATCTCAGCACATCTACTCCAGTACTCTCAAAAACCCTGCGCATGTCCTACAGGGTCTCCATTAACCCTTTTCCCCCATTCCGTCACGAAGGCGGAGGAAATATCGTGCCTTTCCTCGCCCGCATAGTTCGTCCTTGCGCCCTCCATTCGGCCGCGTTCCTCTCTCCTCTCCCCCCTCCCCATCTCCTCCCCTCCCTCACCCCATCTCCTCTCCCCCCTCCCCATCTCCTCCCCCAATCTCCTCTCCCCCCTCACCCCCATCACCACCCTGTACACGCCAAATGTATCTGGCCGCCCAAGCACCAACCTTCGTATCACCCCCCACCCCTCCAACCCCTTCGCCTCGTCTCAATCGCCATATTGGTCCGATTTTATTGTTCGTAAATTCTTCCTCTCTTCTTCGGCCCGGCTTCAATCCGCCGCTATTTTTTCGCCTCCGGCCTCTCCTCTCCTTTCCTCCTCCTTCCACAGCAAACCGTGCGAACGGATGGGAAGGAGGGAGGGAGGGAGGGAGGGTGGGAGGGGGAGGGGGATGAGGGGAGGGTAGGAGTGGGCAGAGAGCGACGGTAGGAAACCTGCGAGGATCGTTCGTATTTAGCGGAGGTCGAGGTCTGCCTCAGGAGCAAAGTAACCTAGGGCGTCTCTTTGAAGAAAGGAGTGTGAGAAAGGCGGCGGTCGTACAGAGAGAGAGAGAGAGGTAGAGAGAGAGAGAGGGAGAGAGGTAGATAGAGGGAGAGAAAGAGGAAAAGTTGTGTGAAGGAGGGAGAAAGACACACTCTCGAAGGACTCCAGAGCGGAGCAGCGTAGCTTCCTGAGTTCTCTCCGGCTAACAGGAGAGTAGCGATCGCACGCTCTCTGCGAAGGGGACTTGACGTCGTGTCGCGATTTCGGACGGCATTATTTCTCGAGACATGGAGATTTTGGTGAGTCGGACATTCTCTGCGTGGCTTGTTGCATTATATTTTTTTCCAGAACGGTAGCAGACAGTTTCGCGATTCTTTTCGAATTTTCAAATAAAAGAGATCGTCTTTTTATGCATTCTTACACGTTATATGGGTTCACCGCAGAGATGCCCGTGAGAACCTTTTTTTAAAATTAAAATTTGAATTTATCGATAGAAAAATATCTGTGCTTTACATCCAGATAACGTTCGATATTTTTATGCATAATAATAATGCATTTATTAGAATTTAATTCATTATGCTTAGCCGTGGAAATTCGTCAGACCACGAAGAATTTTTTTAAAAACTTTAATAAATAATTTTACGTTAAGACCATTTATTTCAATCATATGTGATAGTTATCACGTATGCTTTTTAGTTTTATTTTGTTAAAGTTATGCAGCTAGCTATGGCATGTATTATTTCGTTATACGAGTTCCTTTTACTCCCTGGCCTCTATCATTCAATCATGAAAACAAAAGGAATACCCCGCATCTCACATTAAAATTCGCGTTACGCTAAGTAATGCTTTTTATTGGCATAAATTACATAATAATATATGTTAACACTTCTATGATTTACTTTAACAAGCACCCGAAATATAATTATCAATTTAAGGTGTCGAACATTAATTTTTCGAACTGCAATTACTTCGCTCTGACTTAACCTCGTAAATCATTTAAAAAGGAAGATGATAATTGTGAGATATAAAAATAATCTCTACTGAGTTCCACATTTAGAGGAAGCCAGATTCTTCTGCAAGGATCTTTAACCAATCAATTTTCGAAAATTCCAAGGGCACGCAAGCGACACCTGACGTCACCGATTTTTCAGCTGCAGCCAAAAGTGGGCGGCTTGAGGAGATTATAGTATTCGAAGGGAATTTCCGATTGGACGCCCTCTTCTCCCGCGGCGGACACATCGCCATCTCCCCCAAGTAATACCTTGGTCACGTCCATCTTCCTCTAATTCTCTTTTCCTATAAAAATTTTCTATTGCATCGCCTCCTTCAGCGCGAGTGGCGCGTGGGTGGGTCCTTTCTGGCGGACGTGTCCGGCGGCGGAATGACTCCGCCTACGATGCCCCTCCTGCCCCCTCCTGCCCCCTCCCGCCCCCTTCTGCCCCACCCTCCTGCTCCGAGTAACCTCGCTCCGCTGGGGCGAAGCGTCCGCATTTACACCTGTGGGACAATGGCAGATAATATTGCCAGGATTAGGCTGCCCTCTGAGAGACGTCATTTGTGATGATTTGCCTCACGTTATGGATATCAAGTATTGATAACGTATATATTAAAAGTTCTATTTTAATTTTTGATATGCATGGGTAATAATGAGTATATGACAGCGAAATGTCGCTTCAATGTCAAATTGTCGGGTTTGTGGAACTCCACTTTCCATGGCAACGTCATCTAGGATATCATTTTTTGAAAAAATTTAATATTTTTTCCACGCTTAATTAGTATTTATCATTTTACGGCATACATTTATTCATTGTGAAACTTCAACATCAATCGATCCGTATGGTTGTCACGACGTGTTAATTGCTCGCTTTTTATTCTTTGCGATTCCAATAGGAATTAATTATAGCGTTCCCAAGACAACCTGCAGAGAAGCAAAAACATGGAATCACCACTCCTTTATGGGCATTTTAAAAATAACAACAAACCGGTCTCGGGGAAAATAAAAAAGTTCGCATTTCGATTCCTGAGAATCTTGGGCGTGGGTTTTCTATGCCAAACATCCCGACATGCTCCGCACCATTTCATCTTCCGATTGCCATTTTCCTAATCATTGCGCGGGAAACCGTGACGACGTCCTGTTACCATGGAGAGAATTCGTGTGGTGGCGATGGTGCGGCGTGCGCAGAATGGCAGATTGCTGGATTAAAGGTTATGCGCCGAATTGCGATCTTTTTTCCGATTACATTATGTTAAATGTGATATCGACTGCTTAGAGTAGTTCAAAGACGGTATTTTGAATTCAAACTTTTATGAATAATTTTCTTTTTTTATTTTCTTTCAATTCAATTGTCGGTGTAGAAGCATTCTAAGCAAATGATAAATGCAATCTCTTATTATTCACTTCATAAGCACCGGCCTTTTTGCATCATATAATCGATCTTATTTTAGCAAAATTCTCAAAAATCTTTGGAAATTATTTTCTTTTCTGTGTATTTAACTTATCGTCTTCAGAAAGCTAAGTGTGAGAATTTTTATGGGAGAGTCGTCGTGCAATGTTTTCATGGTTCCGATTTGTTGACCTCGAAACCTAAAGGAGCCAAATCGGGACATCATTGCAAACATTTATAAATAAGTATTTTAACGACGCGTTAGATCTTTCACTGTAGTCAAATTAGCCACGTAAAATCTAAGGAAGATTTAGAATTTCAAGAAGTATTATTCACGCCGCGTAAAATTAAATTGTTCGCGAGTTTACACGTTATTCTAAGGATTTCTCAGATTGAGTGCAGCAAACGCCAGTCGAAACTGAAAAATACAATTGCCGTTTGTTTCAGTTATTACTGATTTCATAGAGTCGATTCATACCTTGAGTAATAACTTGAAAACGTGATATTAATTTCTAAATGAAACAATTTGTTCTGACACGACCGAAGCAAAATGAAATAGATTGCTCTCGAAAAACACATTACGCCATAGGAAGAAATATTTTAGATTTCATTTTCAAAAACAACACGATCAGAAATGACGTAAATTCTGAATTTAGGCTTAATCCTAGAAGGAATGTGGATTTCATTGAGCTGTCACTTTCTTAATTAAGACACCTTGATGCTCGACGGAACCAAGGTCTCCTCTCTTAACGAAGAAATGAAAATAAGTCGCGCGCTGATAATGATACACTTATATTGTCCTATTAGTAAAATATATTCGATGAATGATGAATCGTTACAATTTATCTGTCAGAATATTTTTTACTCGTTAAATCAAGTTGACCTACGGCCATTTGTAATAATTTGCCACACGTTGAGCCAGGCAAGTTACTTTCCGCCCGCTCTTTCTCTATCTATCTCTATCTCTCTCTCTCTCCACCTTCTCCTTCCCCTGTCATTCCACATCCTCCCCTCTTTTATTCTCCCCCCCCCTCTCTCTCTCTATCCTCCTGATCCAAAATTCCCTCTTTCCTGCCCTCATCCCCCTTCTAAAGCACACCCTGTCTAACCTTCGATACGAATATAAATAAAACTGGTGCTCCTGCTTTTCTGATTTAAAAAAACGTTTTAATAGAATTCCTTCGGGAGGGATGTTTTGATAATGCTGGAACGGTTATAGAATAAAACTTGCATGGACCTTCTCGTCAGATCTAAGCTGAGTGTTTATAAACCGTAGGTCTGATTATTTAAAAACTCTTGCGTAATTCGGTTGCTCGAACATGATGCATTCAAAAATTAATTATCAAAATATACAGGGGTAGATTTTGTGATCTATAATTTTTAGATTTCGCTGAACCACAATATTGTAGACTATATGTCCGTTGTGTTGAAAAAACATTGGTCGTATCCAGGGCCGTGCCCAGACATTTTGCCGCCTGGGGCGAGATATAATATGGCGCTCCCTGGCCTCGCTGACCTTATGAATTTATTTTGATAGGTTTTGATTTTTGTCAAATTTTGGCGCCCCCCTTCGAGAGGCGCCTGAGGCGGTTGCCTCGCCGCCTCACCCATCGGCCCTGGTCCTATCTCTAACAAAGTTATTATATCGGGCGTCAAGATGAAGTTTCTTATTAACGAGATTCGATCAAAAGTACTTGTAGGAAAAGAAAGACTAACGTTTCATGTCTAATTATTTCTAAATTTTTACATAAAATAATATCTATGAATCTTGTAACATGCGTTGTCAGTAAGAACATTTTTGAAGAGTCCATTGTCTAGATTTATTTACGATAGTTTGATAGATTGTTTAAGCTTCGGTTTGCGGTGTTTTCACATTGAAGTAGAAGTAATTTCCGTGATTTGCTTCTATTGTTTTGTTCAACAAATGAGAATTATTTTCCAAATGATCGCTCTCACATTTGTACCAAAAGAAAATTCGCTATTCTCATCGAATCAGCATAACATGATGAAAGCTGTAAGGCCATATGTACTGAAGTGTTGGAAGTCACTACACGGTCATCGAGAATCGCCTCTCTGCATGTCCGTGCATCAACTGGAAACGTGTAAAATACTCCCACAGTTTAATGATAAATCACAAACTTTTTATTACTGTTTTTTCCCCGAGCCAAATTTCCAACTCCTCTGTCGCTGCGGTCGTTCAAATCTCTAACGCACAACACTTCTCGCGCGCGTTCGAAGGACGTGCGTTCCCTGAGTAGACAATCGAAGGAGCGATTGGCGGCCTTTGGGTGTCAAACTGTTCTTCTCTTTCGTTTCGTCGCATTTAATGCGATTTCATTTACATTTTTCGATCGCATTTGGATTCCCATCCGAACACTCACGATTCGGGCACGAAATCACGAGCGTGATTCGCGAGTGCGCCTTTGGCAGTGGACTCGAGTAGGAAACGAACGGCGAATTCCGAGGCATCGCCACGAACGGTTGTGCTCCCGCGGCACACCATTTGGCAGTATGACACCCTCGTGCTCCTCCGTGCCTCGTCTCCTTTCCGTGTGGCGAGAATATTTGCTCAGTGCCGTCATTCCTGAAAATAAATCGTGCACACGATGAATGGGCGCTTCGGCGACAGTTTGCAGAATCGAGTAAATTTACCCACGCGCTCTTTTTACGTCAATGCAACTTTTTTATTTCTTGAAGATCAAAATTTTACTAAGGCAAACTCATGGACCACTAGTATATTTTTATATGCGCTTAAATCATTTTTTAAATGATTATTTTTGCATTACCAGCGTTATAAATTGCTTACTACCATTTAAATATCTATTAATGAAATTGCTAAATGCCTTTCAATTTAAGGCAATTTTTTAAGAAGACAAAAAATTGTAAAAACTAATACGAGGCTATGTAAATAGTGTTTAATATTATAGTAAGTATTGTAACTCAAATATAGCGGCAGAAAATTTTTTCAATTTTTTTTATTGTCACGTCGTGCACGGTTGCTCATCAATTCACACCGTATACATAAAAATGACCACAAACAACCAGGTGTGTTTTGCCTTTTAGAGAGAGCAATGAACCCAATCATTCCATCTCTTCGAGAATTCATAACAGATGACGAATAGAAGCTTTTTGAAATTCGTTCAATAGTTATGAAAAGTTAACGGATAAAATTGCTGAAGTGCCGTCTGTATGACATTACATAAACCTATATTTATAACAGATTTGCAGCAACTTCATAAAAGAGACCTTTAAATTACTTTTAGGTAATGCATTAAAAAAATTTTTTCGCACCCCCTGCAGGTCGTAAGCATTTGAGAGCCATCTTCGCAAATGGGATGTCTGGATGCTGATCCTCACGTTTTGCTAGCGAAAGAGAAGCTGGTTTCATCTTTACTGGCGGCCATTCATTCGATCTGACAGCTACCTCTCCCTCTCTCCCTTTCTCTCTCAATCCTTCATTTCTTCTCTCCTCCCCTCCCCTTCTCCCTCACTCAATTCTTTCAGCTCCACACGCTCTCCGCCTCTTCTCATTTCCTAGATTCGAATCCGTCGCTTAACCTCTCTCAACTCGCCAGTATCACGCACATCTCCAATCGCGTTAAGCGCTCTTTCAGTGAAATCGGATTTTCCACTCTTTCTTCTCAATTTTTTTCTTATTTGCATCGTCATTTACCTTGATTTCTACTTTATTATTTTTCTTCTCGCGACCTTTCTTTCATTTTCTTCCAATTCGTCTATTTATAGCTCGAAATGAGCTCCTCAAAGCACTTTTCATATAGGATTCAGTTTTTTAGATGGCGCTCGATTTCCCAAAACAAAAAAACATTCCCTCAGTTGCAAGACTTTTCTTGTAAAGTTTTGAGAAAGATAAGAGTAAAACTACACAAAATAAATAAGCGTCTTTCGATGGGTTGCGTTCATTTACAGGAGGCGAATGTGGCCGAAAGTGTGATAGTCCAACATTCCGTTCTCATCTCGGAGCTGCTGCTTGATATGAGATCACGAAACGAAACGAATTCTTCGTTTTTATGGCATTTCTTTATACCTCCGTCCGTCCGTCCGTCCGTCGGGCGGGCGGCGTTCTCTCTCCCTCCAGTCTCGCTCGACCGAATCTATTCTCTTCGGAAAGCGACACGGATAATCGAGAGTGAAGGGGAGGGAGGTTGGTTGAAGGGGATCCGTGGCGAAAAGGAAGAAGAGCGACTCTGTTGCGTCGAATTTTCTCTTTATACCAATAGTGCGATATTTTGAAACTGGAAGACTCGGGAATCGAACCCGGTTCGTCGATTCGTGATGGGCGATAGTGAGACTCGTGGGGAAATTTGTGACATCATTTGCACGCAACACAGCATGGGTCGGGAGCAAGTCCAAGTGTTTTGGGTTTAGAAAAAAATTATTTGTAATAAATCTGGAGAACAGAGTTATGAATTTTATATTTAAGTTAACATCAAAAACTGAATTCCTCGACTCCAGCAATGAACACTCATGAAACCTACATAGTTAGACAACCATATTTTATTCCTTGCAATCTCACTTGAATCAACTAAAAGTTTTTAATGTCCCTTAGTTAAATACGCCAGAGTGGTCGAGAGATGCTCATTGCTACTTTTTTTAAACTCAGTTATCTATGCAAAAAAACATTTAATGTATGACCAGTTGATTTTGCCTTTACTTCTGCAAGGGAAACTTGGTATTTAGGGAACCCTAGAGACGATAATCTCGAAGAGCTTATGCAACGGTGTTAGAGATTGGTGCGTGTGTGGGCGTGGGGCTTGCCAGTGCTGCGTCACCGCGCAGCGCTGGGTGCGCTGGAAAAGCGTCCATCACCGTCGAGCGCTGTCTCGCCGAACGAGTGCCTCTCGGGTTTAACGACCTTTTCTCGAGTGACAAGCAGACTGCGCTCTTCTTTTAGCGTCATTAACGCGTTCTTGAAAGTCTTTTGGGCCATTTTTACTGGAGTCTTGCGCATAATGAAAATGTCGGTCGCCGAAAAATCAATTTTAAAATTAACTACACGCCGCGAATCGGCTGGCAGGACATTAATATAAATAGTGAGACTGCGTTGAAATTTTCGGAGTAATTTACGTGTAAATTATTAGACAACTTTATTCGTCGATTTTCGGATAAATCATGAAATTATAACTTGGAGTTACATTTCCTTATATAGTGATCGATTGTGGTCTATTTAGTTGTTAGTTATAAAAACATTTTTCTAATACGAGTAAAGTAACGTAATATTTTAAAATTAAGGCTAATGCTCGCTTATTTGAAGTGCTAAAGAGCTGTGCCCAAGAAAGCCATTTCGAATGCATCAACGAAAAAATGTAAGGCATAATTAGCCGTAAATTAAACTTGATGAACGATGTGGTAACGTTGAAAATACGTCTCAGTAGACGGGGATTGTTTATTAATTTCTTGCTATGCGTGGAAAGAAAACAAAATCCTGGACGAAATCAACTCCAAGTGAAATGAGAATGGAGTGACGCATATTATTGGTGATCTGCGTTGGAAGACGAAAATCACCAACGTTATGGAAAAAGGTTTCACTTACATTGTTTCTGCTGTAACCTAGGCCACATTTAATGTCGAAATTAAATGCTTAAGTGGTCGTTTTAGGAAATTGTATATAGAGAAACCCACAAAAAATGTGCACTACCAAATTCTGAATCACGTAACGCTTTAGAAGCGAGCAAACACCCGCGTCGCCCCGCGCTAATGAATATTCACTCATTTGAAAAGAATACCTGATGCTCCCTCTCCCTCTCTCTCTCTCGCGTGCATGAATAACACAGCACGCGCTCACGATTCATTTTCGGCGAGTGGGAATTACCCGATGATTCATTCCTTTTCCGTTTGATCGGGCGTGGCGCTTCTTTCGCAGGACGTGGGCCATTCAGAAGATTTGGCTCCGGAAGAAAACAAAATTCCACCTCGATGATCGGGTTAGGCAACGCTCGTCTTGCGATTCCCGAATAACCGGACTAATATCAGCGCATCGTTATCGGTTGTAATCCGGTCAATCCGTTTTCTGCTGCAATACAATAGCACGTTGTAAATCAGTTGGAGGGAATTTTTAATTAAATTTATTAAGCGATGTTTCCTATTAGACGTCTTATTAGAAATGCACTACCGTAGATGGTTCTAAATGAGAGAGATTGCATAACTGTATGACGCCAAAACGAAATCACCTACCTGATTTTTAGACTGTCATATCAGTTTGTAAATATTTACGGCGCAGAGAAAAAGTTTATTTCCTGTTTCACACAATGTTAAATGCGTACATACAAAAAGAATAAACTGCCTATCTCTACCTCTTACGCTATACAACACTGCAAGTGAAATTTGGTCGAAATGGCGCTCCTTAAGGATAATTTCGCTTTTGATCTAATTGTTTTTGTCGAGAAAATGTCTCCTCGGAAGATTCCTCCATTGGTGTTCCTCTAAAGGCTTTCACGAATGCATTACGTCACTCTTAAAATGCGCATCGAAAGAGAATTTCATCTCTTGGAAACTTTGGAAAAGTTCGAATGATAAATGAGAATGTCTGAAAGCGCCGGGATTCAAATTAACTGAATTATTAACCACCAAAGCCATATAATAGCATTCTCACTTTCAAAAATGATTCATATGAAATGAAGTTCATATTAGTAGGAAAAATTTAGTCAATCATAGAAGACGAAGTCATAATCACTCAGCAGCAAAGTAAATTTTCTTTGTGATGAATGAGAGGACCGTTTTTGAGGCAATCAGTTGGTTTGCAAATAATGTTCTTCCATCCAATCTGCCGTGTGGGTTCGTTTGGTCTTTCGCTTAAGAACTCCTTTTATTCAATGCGCAGTCGGGTTTCATTTCTTTTTTGAATTCCTCATCAATTGACGCAGCATGGGTTATCTGTTGCCCGATGCTATCGCTTTTTATCTTAAATATTTTCTCGCTTACGAACTATTCTCCCGCCTCCGCCTAGCCTCTTTAACGGAAATTTTTATCTTTTAGTCCTTTCAATATAGTATTTATTTATTTATTTATTTATTCATTTATTTATTTAAATGGTTTACTCGAAAATGAAAAGATAATTTGGAAGACCTCGCCTTTTTCGTGTAAACCTATGCAATAACATGTATATATGTAAATGCACTTACAGCTCTTTCGTTGGTACACTGGAACAGGTGTGCATCGCCGCTCTTCTAGCCACCGCCTCCGCGGCCCCCAATATCTACTTCCTGCATCCGGGAGTAGCATACGGCTTGGGCGGAGGGGTCGTCCCTTACTCCGCCCCCATCCACATCGTTCCTCAGTCCCCCGCCGCCCCCGCCTCCCCTCAGAAGCCTCTCTTGAGGGTGGTGGACGTGCAGGAGTCCACTCAGTTCCACTCACAGGACGGGAGGGGGCAATTCCTCTTCGGGTGAGAGAAAATGAACCTGACGTACGATAATGGTTTAAAGTGTCCCTCGGGACAGCTCTGACGCTCCTTCTTCCAAAGAAGCTGGAAAGAGACTAATGGAGTTGTACGATAACTTTATGGGGAAGGTGTGCGTGTGTATGTACATTCGAAAGAATTTCGAACGAGAGAACTTGGAGACGTATGGCCTTGGGGGGATTTGAACTCGTGACATTTTAGTCTTGCGGAAAATAGAAACGGCGGGATGATGGATTGCTGAATATACCCGCATGCTTACGTTGCTGCGCTTAAATCTTAATGATATTACCATGAAAGCTTATTGAGTATTTTAAAAACTATATGTTGGTATTGCTGTCTCTTTGGCATGCATAAACAAATTTAATCGCCCATGCTATATTAAAAATTGATTGTATTACACGATCCGTAGTAATTTTGCAATTCTATTAGTGATTAGACGAGTTTCTTACACACACATTAATACAAATAAAATCGAATTTAACCAATGTTTAAGTTTTCTTTTTGAAGAATTTGTAAAGAGGAAAATTATGACAGTTTTTCCTAAAATTTTACAGAATCTCCTTCAAATTACATAGAATATAAATGAAAACGTCTCAGCTACATAGCTAATGAAGATTAGTAAATATTCATATTGATTTGTATAATGGTTACAAAAACACAGTGATTCGACACGAAAGTAATGTACTGTGTTTAATCTTTATTCTCAGCTAATGTTATTACGATATTTAATTGCTCTCACAGGTTCTCTATTTACAGAATTACAATAAAATAGATATATATTTTGAATTATCCTTAGCAAGTGTTTATAGGGAGGATTTTTCCTTGTTGACCAGGTACAGTATCCCCAACCAAGCCAGGATCGAATCCCGAACATCCGATGGAACGGTCCGCGGCTCTTACAGCTATCTGGACCCAATCGGAAGGGCAATTACCGTGCAGTACATAGCTGACAAGAGCGGGTACCACGCTGCCACCAACGAGGTCCCCGTTTCGACCCCCGGAGCAGGCCCCATCGTCTCTCGGGACCAGAACTCCGAGGTGAAATATTACGCGGCGTCCGCACCCACGCTCATTCCTGCCTCCGTAGTGGGCAAACTGCCTACGCCCGTCGAGGACACTCCGGAGGTGGCCGCTGCCAGGGAGGCTCACCTGCGCCTCCACCAGGCGGCGCTGGAGGCTCACGCTGCCGCGGTGGCGGAGGTAGAAGCTAAGGAGTCGGGAGTGCAGTCGAATGATGGGAGCAAGGTGGATTTCGAGGAGGACGTAGGGGAAGAAGTTGAGGTGGAGGAGGAGGCTGGGGAGGTATGAGATCCTCAGGATGCTTATATGATATATCGGTGTTAAATGAATTTATATGTGAACGCGGCATCAGAAGATAATAAATGAATAGCAGCCCACAGTAATTTATCATCCTTAAGGTTATGCAACCGCACGTACACGTATTATTAAATTAATCATATGCGGCTTTTTCTTTCAAATATTTATTCCATATTTTTGTGAACAGGAAAAATACATGCTACCAGCAAGTATTTTAAGCGAATAATTAAAAATTTTCTGAGGAATCTGGATTTTATCAAATGTAATTACTAGTTCATTATAATTCCAGCGCAATTAAAAAGCTAAGCCAACTCATTATCGGGATGGCTTTTATAAGACTATGACTATGTTAAATATATAAATAGGTCCCACCTATTCTTCATTTCTGACGCTAGTGCTGGACTCGGCCCTCGAGAAGTTCCATTTAAACTCTCATGAGCGTCGACTCATTTCAAACCGGTCGGAGGGTGAACATTATGACGTAACTGATTATTTGGCCGTCATTAAACGAGACCTATTTAACCGTTGATATTGTTGTGCTCGATGAAATGATTCCATTTAGATTTTTGAGCATTTACGTTGTCGTACCGTAGGCCAACTCCGCCATGAGCGACGAATCCGACGAAGGCGTCGTGATAGAGAGCGACGCAGTGGCCGACAGTAACGCCGACGCCGGGATTCCCAGCTACGACGATGACCACGAGCTGACCTACGAGAAGGACCGATACCCTAAACTGCAGTACGCGGTACTACCGGAGACGTACGATCCGGCACGCGTGCACGACGTGGCCAACAACGCCGTGATCGTCACTAACCCGGAGTTTGCGGACGAGGCAGAAGGCGTGTCCACGAAGAGCAAAGACGCTGAGGGGCAGAAGGGGGTCGCGGAGGGAGTGGCTGAGGGAATGGCGGAGGGAGTGGCGAAGGTCGCCGGCGGTCAACCAGGTCATTATCAATACGCGGCATACATTAGCGGTCCTTTTGACGCCACGATTTCTTTTCTCCTCCATATTGAATCGATCGAATTTCCATCTCGGCGGACCAATATGGCTTAGAAAACACTCCGTCGGGGCGAATGCAGACGAAAATTAATACATTTAGCGTAATTAGTCTAGTATTTAATTAATCAAATAGAATATTTATTTCTTCCTATCCATGGACCTTTAATTCTGTGGATTGATTTTTAGCATGTTTTCTTTAAAAATATGCTAATATGATCTCTGCTTTTGTCCGTCTGTCTGTGAGAAATCGCGTTTTTTTTTGTTTTAAGAGATATTTGAAATTTTTAAAATTACATAGCGCTTATCAAACTATTAATTTTTTATCGATTGGATTTTCTCAGCAGTTCATAGACTGTATGCTATGTGATTTCAAAATCGGAAAATTCGAAACTTTGAAATGGTATCGAAGCCAAACTACTTAATATAGAGGAGGGAAGTCTAATGAGGATTAACATTCCAACAGCACTGGTTTCGTCTTCTCCAAAGAGTAGGTAAAGATTGTGATAAAACTTATGAGAAAATGCGCTGTCATCTCTTTTTTAGCAAGGGTATCTTACTTTTCCTATTTTTTTTATTCACAGAGAATTCTTACCTTCACTTAATTATGTGTTTCAGACTTTACTCTCGTAATTTAAAATAAATAGCCATATGTACTGTGAGAGTGGCATGCAGAATGAGCATGTATTTTCTCACTCTTTGCAATAATGTTTGCTTTATTCATGGCATTTAAAATACTACAAAGAAGACGTATTAGCGTTTTAGCGATACGGTAAAATATTCCCAATCTTTTTCATAAAGAAATTAGTAGAAATTAAGGAGAACGTTCTTATACTACATTTAAAGTAACGTATCATTAGTTTTCATTGCCGAGTGACACTGCTAAGCTCTCTAACGTCTATGCAGTTCACTGGCTGTGGTTAGAGAGGTTTCAGAACATGAGCATTTAAACATATTTTTCACTTCGTAATTAACAAATCGTCCAGTTTAGGTAAAGGCAAGAGAGAGAGAGAGACCCGGGTTCGAGTTCCGGTCAAGCTCAGAATTTTTCTCCTTCTCTATCTTCACATTTGTGATGTCTTATGCACTCACGCATATAAATTAAATTTCCATCCTTTCACTCATGGTATATTATAGAACGTATCGTCATTGTAGAGGTAAAAGTCATTGTGCATTTTTGGCAAAAACACTACGAGTATTTTTTACCTTTTTTTCGTAAAAATAGCCTTAGTAAAGAAAACAATTCTAAGGACTCATTAAAGACCTTCAGAACTTGTCATATAAAAATACCTTCGAGACCCGGGTTCGAGTCCCGGTCAAGTTTAGAATTTTTCTTCTTCTCTATCTTCACGTTTGTTCTATAAAAACCAATTTAAAGTGTAATGCTAATGCTAATGCTAATCATGCTTTGGATTTACTCCCGATGATAGAGGCATGCTTGATTTATTTTGGCATTTCAAAACTCTTAAGTCAATGTTGTTTGTGTGTAAAGTAGGTCTTGATATTTATATCTCAAATCAACTTTGAAAAATACGCTCATTCTATGCATTTAAATTACACACATTTTGCATGATGTGGTGAATATAACGCCCTAGTGACCACAAGTGTGATAAATATCGAAATCTTATTGAGCACCTCTATTAGGTAGCCTCTCGGTTAACAGATCCATGATAATTCTCAGTTAAATTTGGTTCTGCATATTAGGTATACTCATATGTTCCGCAATCTTCTTCGTTTCTTCTCTTTTCCTTTTAAGTCGTCTATCAGCTGATATCTCTTCCTTTCCTAATTCAAATATAATCTCAGATGCGTACATTCAATTTAACGATGAAAGGACTTTAATCACCATCATCATCATAGGTAGTCTGTCCATTGACAGGTCCGTGATTATCCATGGTTAAACTTGGTTCTCCATATACTCCTATTTTCTGCAGTCTTCTTCATGTCTTGAGAGCTCTCTTTTCCTTTCAAGTCATCTACTAGCTGAAACCTTTTCCTACCTCTTTCTCCATCCAGTTTTCCTTCTAGCACTTCTTTAATCATGCACTCTCTCCTCAGGTAATGCCCAATCCAGTTCGCCTTCCTCTTTCTGATAGTCTGTATAATCGTTCGCTTCTCTCCTATTCTTCGTAGTACTTCCTCATTTTTCACCCTATCTGTCCATTTTATCTTTAGCATTCTTCTCCATGTCCACATTTCGAAGCTTTCCCAGTATTTAATATCATTTTTCCTTAGCGTCCATTTTCTGTCCCATACAAATCTATACTCCATACATAGCATTTTATCAACTCCTTTATATTCCCGTTAGTAGGAGTTTCTTTCTTCTGAAAGCGGCTTTTGCTTCCGTTATTCTAGTCCTAATTTCATCGGTACATTTTGCTCCTCTCGTTATGATGCTTTCAAGGTATTTATAATCTGAATCTTGTTCTAATGGCTTTCCTTCAATACTTAGGTTCAAATCGCCAATGAACATAGAAATATAGTAACGCCATTAAACAAGTAGACTAAAATTGATCTCTGAATTTTGTAGTTGTAGTAACTCATTCATTAAAGTTATTTCGTAGGTAAACTTTAAATATATTGCTTTAAAACGCAATAGTTGACTTATATACACAGTATTAATTTTTGTGTATAATTTCATTTCATTGTAAATTCTTCTTATTTCTCTTTAAAAACCGAAAGAAAGCATAAAACATAAATCTTCAAATTTATTCTTCAAGTTGAACTGTTAATTTATAAAAGGATGGCAAAATAACGTGGATTTCAAATTCTACTTTTATTTTTAACAAACAATTCAGGGTAAAATAGTTTTAGGTAAAACATTGATTTTTCATTTATTTGGCATGAAAATTCAATGACTATCACGGTAGAATGCCATTTTTGCTGAATATTGATGCATAATATAAAATACCTTTCTTAAATACCAATTTGTGAGTTACATTCGAAATTACAGAGTTAAAACTCTAAATGCTATATAACAGGGGTGGCCGCATACGATAATATTCGAAAGTTCGGAGCCGCATGACACACATTCTGTACTCATAAATTTACAAACGGTATATAACTTGCTTCCAAAGCAATTAAGATATATTGGCGTGTCCATTAGGAATCCAAAAAACCTCTCAAGTCACATTGCTTCACTGTATTCTGTCTTGAAATACGTTGAGTAGATATTTTAAAAGAGCCGCAAACTAAGTTAAAAGAGTCGCATGTGGCTCGCGAACCGCGGTTTGGCCACCCCTGCTATATAACCTCATTGAATAAAATTTGCCGTACAATTAATATTTTATATTTACTGTTTTTATGAAGTTATACTAAATAGATTTTATTGAGTTTTTTTACTACATAGATTGTATAGAATTTTTTCTACGAAATGGTTTACATTTAAATTTAAAATTTATTAACATGTTATTTAAGCAGAAATTTCATGTATATGTATGACTTTAACCTTTATAATTAATAGATAAAATGCACAAGATAAAAGATAATTAAAATAGGCCTTTGGGGAATAATTGAAACTGTAATAATGTAAGGAGCGAAGATGACACACATTTCATGAAATTTTTCTATAAGCATTACGCGTTCCTGATCCGAATGTGAAAAATCCTTTCCTTGTGTTAAGAAAATAGTCTTTATTTTTCGAAAATAGATTTTTAAAATTTACCTTTTTTCGATCACGGTGATTGCATCATAATTAATGATAATCTCCATCGGACGTTTCCGACTAACTTTCCTTAGTGCACGCCGCGACCAAGGCCTAAGCAGAAACCGCGCTTTCAAATCTTTTACTTTCCAGCGTAATAAAAGCACTTCATTCGGTTATCCGGTATGGACCAATGTGTGTCTCTTCCCTGCCTCCAGGAAAGGGTGCCTTCTTCTACAGCTTTCGACACGTCGTACCAGTATTCGTCACCGTACCCCACGGGCACCAGCACCACCACCAGATACTCCAGAGCCGTTTCCTCGGCGTCCTCGGTGCCCCGGGCGTGGTCAGGGCGTCACCGATCGCCTCGCAGCAGCCTCAGCTCTCGATATCCGAGAGGGCGTCCCTCCTCGGGGCCGTTCCCGTTGCAGCTGTCCACGACGCTCAAGTCTCTCCGGTTCAGAGAGACTCCCTCAAGGATCACCAAACACTGCCTCTGTACATCACTCCCGTTGAGATTGAAGAGAATTGAAGGGGGCGAGGGAAATGGCGGGTCGATGGCGACCGCCGCACCCGGCAGGAAGAACAGCGGAAACTGAATTTTCAGTTGTCTTGGAGATTCTATGATATAAATGGCGGGATCGATCAACCATTTAGGGAAGCCGTACATTTTGATAAGAAGTTCTCTTTGTGATGTAGTCAAAATTGATTGGTCCCTCTTTTATTTTTTACTGCCGGAATTTTTCGATACGCTTCATTTGACGCTGCACGTTGTCATTAATGGCCTGGCGATATTTAAAATTCCAATTTCAATAAGATTTTTATTCGAAAAATTCCTACGGTATTTTTTTCATTAAATATGAAAGGTTCAGGTCAAAATAATAAGTAAAGCATCATTTGGGGATTTATGATAAAACTTTTCAAAGCAAACATTCTAAATTGTGGGTTGGGTTTATAGAGGTGAAACAGTAAGTACAAAAACCAAGGATGACATTAAGATTTCATTCCGAAAAGGCGCGTGCAGTACGGCGGCCTCTTTAGTGAATGTTGCGGACGCCAGAGGGTGGGACGCGGTGTGAATGATGAGTAGATAGATGGATAATTCTATCTAAATGTTGTAAAAGAATCTGCTTTGAGTTAATGTGTAGAAGGAGACGAAGTTTTTGATATAGAATTTGAATGTATATGCATTGCTTGATGAATGGGATATGAATGTGAAGCACAAATGGGATTGATATGCAAATTAAAATGATAATTTTCAAAAGAACTATTTTCTCATAGTTTAGGCTAAAATAAAATAATTTGGGTTTTTATTTCTTGTTGTACCCCATCGAACTTAATTGCTATTTTTATCGGAAATTTTTAATTTAAATCTCTTAAATATGTGATGCATTGTTATTTAAAATGCATCCACTACCAAAACAAATTTCAAGCTTCTAAATAGTTAATCACACTACATTTTGTCCTAGGAACAATTAGTGATAACGTCTGCTTCATTACACCTGAGCTCTTCATTGTCTTAAAACCAACGAACTTGACTTACTTCCACACGGTAATTACTCATGAAAGCCAATTTCGCAATCATAATCGCAGCATCACTGCATCGCGGATGCAAAATGGCAATAGCTAAACCGGTGGCAAGAAATAGTATCATTTTGAAAAATATGAAGTTTGTTTCTAACGACTACATTTGGGGACATTCCTAATCAGCTGCATCTTTCCCTAATCAAAGTTTTCAATCTCTTATATGTCACTGTGATCAAGATCTCTCATTAATCTTGTATAAAATTAATAAATAAATCTTTTAGGTTTCCCACAAATAAAATATATTCTTAAATAAATTTAGCTTACCGAACTAATATGGTCCCGCCATTGTAATATATTGATCTAGATTTGAATTGTGCGTATAAGTAGCTTGGTAGTATTATTTTTAAAATATAGAGCATTATCTATATTAGGTCTCTCAAACGCGTACTCCTTTGAGTAAGTTTACCTTGCGGTAATTTTTATACTCCCGCAGTCAGTCTAATAATACCTAATCTGCCCAGCTCAAGGGCTTTATTTATTCTTTTCATTACCCCCTTTGAAAACATTTTCCTTTTCCCAATTCCCTGCCTTATTTTTATGAATTCTCTCAACCGTAGCTTTTTAAAATTCTGTTCAATTATCTTTTCTGTCTTTCTCTCACCGCTAGTAAAAACATTTCACTTACTGCATTTTAAAATTCTCATTTGTTTTCCTCTCAATCCGTATAATTTTCTTCAGCCTTCACAGTAAATGGTGTGAATATAGACGAAATATTCTCTGCAACTAGTTTTTCACTCCTCCTTGTGCTTTTCCTACATTTTCTCAATCTCTCTTTGCTGTTTTTACTTTAATTTAATTAAACCACATGTTCTGCGTTTTTAGTTGAATACCTTGAGTTTATCCGTATTTCAATTTCCATAACCGTGTTTAACTTTGATAAGGTTTCTCCTGAAATTGTGACATGACGTACTTTTATTTCTTTCCGGATGCACGAAATAGTCGCCCTCAGTGGCAATTCGTCCATCTCCGGTTTTAACAAAAATTCGCTCCTTCTGCAATTCTCCGCATGCGGCAGGTCAATTGCAGCCGTCACAAATATTCACTTGTCACTTATATTTATCTTCAACATTCGAAAAACCTTTTAAACGGGCATTTTATTAACCTGTGCGAATTTTTATTTGTATTGTCAAACCTTGCATCATAAGTCTGAAAATTTGTCTCTTTGTATGCAGCAGATTGTTCTGACAAGATTGCCACATGTCTATCGACCATAGTGACGCTATTTGAAACTGAAAGTATTCGCTTTTGAAAAGAAGTCATCATTAATATTAAAGTTACATTGAAATGTCAGAATGAAGAAGACACCCATTTAGGAAAAAATCAGGCTATTTGTTCATTATTCATTACTAAAAACAGCGATGGTTCTAAGAAATAATACGCCTTGAAATAATATCAATAAGATCAACGGAACTAGTAAACACCCACTTGTTAATATTAAGGTCTCTAAATGATCTCCTTGGCGCCACTGAGCGTTTATTAATAAGGTATTGAAAACTCCATCGAGTCAACTTCTTATTAGCATCTTCGTCTCAAAAGACATATTGCTATTTACTACTGGTTCCAGAATTACAGATAAGCACGTTTACCGAACTTATGGCCATTTTCCGTTAACAAAAATGAATGTTAATGTAAGTTCAAAGTCAAGGTTTTATAAACCTGTATGTTAAACAAATGTAGGCTGAAAATATTAGAGGTGGGATTTTTATCCGAGAAGTGTTGATGCTAAGCATTTTCAAATCATTTTTTTAGTGAAAATGCGCTCATTTGTTGAAATGCTTCACGCTTCAAAGGATTATTTGTTTAAATGCTCAGGAGGAAAAAATCGTAAAAAAATACGTTTTCCACCGCATTATCTCGCGAATTTTGTGTTTTTATGGCAATTGAAAAAACCGCATTTGTTTGAAATGGAAGAAAATAAGGAAATCGTATTCCAGGAGAAGAGTAAGTTAGTCTAATACTAATGAGTGAAAACCATTCAAATGATGAATGCTACTTATCGTTGCAAAGGAGAAAGCGTCTTCAGTATAATTTCACTAAATCTCTGTAATTGAAAAATATAACTATACCTTGACTTTGGTCTTGCGTGCATTCTATAAAACGCAAAAGTGAAATTTACATGTTGAGCATAGCATTCGGCTAAATATTTACCTTAACGTGGTTATGCAATTATCAATGAAATAGGCAGTGTTACAATAAAGAGTTGATATTTATTTTTGGATTTTGTAAAATAATTTATAAAATAAATAATGCGATTGCATTCTATAGATCTCTCGGTTAGTGATACGAGCGATCCAGTTTTATTCCATCGAAAATCACATTCAGAGATAACGAAGAAGCAGAAGTGACATAGTTAAAGAACACCTTGTCGCCATCGCATCCAAGCAAAGCGCATCTCGAAGATCGCACTCACATTTCGTGACTCGCGGATCTCCGCACCATCGACGACCAAATTTCGATAGCAGAAAAACTCTTAAACGTCCATTAATCCGCATTTGAGCCCTGACAAAGATATCGATTTTTATTCTTTTGGATAATAGAATTGGCCCGAGGACACGAAACTCGAGTTCATTGCGGCGAAATCTCTCACCCGTGCCGCGACGCCACCACGCTCTCGTTGATTAGAAGGGGGAATTTCCTCCCTTTGTGGGCGTGCGATTCAGATCCACCCTCACCGGCCTCGCTCCCAACGCAGCCTTCGCCACTTTCTCCACCGAATCCAATTCCTCCGAACTCTCTTCCGACGAATGCCCTTCATCCACGTCTCCTGACCTCAAGGGCACCTTCTTCTGGTCCACCTTCGTCGCTCTCTTCGGAGGAACCGTGGAGGTCGTGGGCACTTCCTTAGATTCGGAAGAGTTGCTCGAATCGCTGGAGTCGTCTTCCTCTTCGCTGGAATTTTTCTTAGAGCTATGTCCTTTGGTGCCATCTTTTTTCTTTTCTGGATCCGTTTTCTTGACGTCGCCTTTCTTGGCGTCATCTCCATCCTCCTCGCTGCTGCTGCTGCTGCTGCTACTACTGCTGTCGTCGTCATCGTCGTCCACGTTTTTCGCGTCCACTCTGACCATCACCTCGGTCACTTTTCCTGGTTTCTGCGCCGCCACGGTCACCGCAGAGGCGACCTCTTTGGCCACGTCCTTCGCAAAATCCATCATCTCCTTATCGTCCACCTGCACCACTTCGGTCACTTCCTTCTTCATCTCTTTGGCGACTTCTTTCTCTAACTCGGAATACAAGACCGATCCGAAAGAAGGGATTTGGGCTTCTCCTTCCTCCGTTGCTGGGTTATGCGATTGCGGTTTGTCCAAATCCATCGATCTCTTCCTCAGGTAGTCGGAGACTTTTATCGGTGGAGAGTCGTACATGGGCATAACGGCTATGACCTGATATGCGGCCACTGGAGCGTAGGAATCCGCGTCTGGACGCTCGGCAGTCTTGAAATAGCCTACTCCGTTCTTCGGCTTTAGGATTTGGGAGAGCAGTCCTTGGTGAGAGGGTGGGCCGTATTGGTAGTACCCGTCTCCCTTGATGTTCTGCGCCGAAGCGGCCAATTGGGCGGTGCTCTGTTGGATTTGGCTGAGGAACTGTTGGAAGCGGTTGAACGACGAGCTCAAGTAGTTGGAAAATGAGTTGACCGTATGGGGAACGTTGACCTAGAAAGCGGTTTTAATATCAGTATTTTTTTAAAATTAAGGCGCCATTTTTTTCATAAAAACTAAACATTATTACATTTTAGTGGTTTTTATGGTGTATATTTTTAAACTTTTAAAGAATTATCCTTTTAAAATTTTGTATGTTTTATTTAGTCAAGAATAACAAAATACGAAACTGAATCTCTTCATAAAACTACTTATAATATTTTTCTTCTTTTATAGAAGAATTATGCATGGAAGGTTTAAAACCTAATGATTTGTTTAGTTAAATATTTATGAAAATAAATTGCTTATAACATTAAAAACAACATTTAACAAATGAAAAATTAAAGCAATTAAAAATATTATGTATACATTAAAAAAAACTTACTGTTAGTGGTAGTTGTGGAAGATTGAGGTTGGAAAAGTAGATTTTGTTTCCAAAATGATCCTGTAGCAATCCGCCTCCTGCTGCGTTGGTCGGCTGGTACCAATAATTCGGGTTCTTGGTAAACGCTTGCTGCGGAAGGCCAAAGCGGAAGTTTGGTGCGTTCGGGGCATCGGTGTTCGGCGCGGAGTATGGCGACACTTGATAGGGATTTGGTTCTGCGAATATAGTTATTCCTTCAGAGTAAGGATCTTCGTAAGCGGAGTCCTGCGCTGATAGTTGCATAACAGGAACACCATTTGGAGCGCTAACAGCCGAAGACGCCAGCGCCATCAAGAGACACAGATGTAGCTCCATTTTCGATGACCTGTTGAATTTGTTTTGATTAATGCGTTGTTTATGCATTTATCCCAAATTGTCGTAAATAGGCTACAAGCCAAATTAGTAGCACGTGTTAACAATATTTGTCTCATGAAATATACATATGATATAGTGCACTGCTGATACCACTTACTTAGTTTTACAGAGAATTCTAAGTTCGAGACGGGTCTTTAGGGCTTCCGAAGGGCTCTCGAGGTCCCCACCGTCCCCCGCCCCATCTAACATTACTTCCTTCAACTCTGTAGTCATATTTATAATGTAATGTTCATCTAAAACTAAATTCACTTTTTTTAACGTGTGGCAGATTTAGGTAAGGGCTCAAAAAGAATATTTCAGGAGTAATGTCCATTGTCTGACTCTCCAGTTAATGAAGAAATATTCGCGTAATTTGTTATATGCTTCTTCAATTTAATTTTAAATTTGTTTCTCTTTCTCTTTGGCTTTTACATCCCACTCCTTAACTCTCTCCATATGCCTTATTCTGCCTCAAATATACCGCCTCATCTGATCTGTTTACCCTTCTCTTCTCCGTTGATTCTCAAAGTGATATTTTTATCATTTATTTGGCTCTCTCTCTTTTCAATCTTATTAATACACACGTTGCTGCCTTCTTCGGAAAATTTTCTGTATCTGATCTATCTCGTAACGATCCCTTACGTTCGTTGAAATTCTAATATTGGCATAACTACTGATTTGTTTACTAACACTCTACTTTTATCACCATTACCTTTTAGATTATGCGTCACGTTACGTAAAGTTTTTTAGTTTTCGCTACGATTTTATCAATGCGTGTACCCTATTTGGATCTTTTTCTATATAAATGCCAAGATATTTGAGATTATTCATCAAAGCATCGTCTCCCCATTTATTATATAGCGGCAGTTGCTCGCGGGTCTTTTATTTCCGTTTCGTATCTTCCTATGAAATTCCGTGATCTTTCTCAGTGTTTATTCGCCCATAGATAATGCTCTCATCTGCGAAATGTCGCTTGTGCGAATGTGGTCTATAGAGTGAAATTACTGCACATTGAACGGACATTTAGTAGTTTATTTTTACACCTGCAGCGAGGAGTAAAGTTTTATCAATATTTAATTCTGAAATTCATCAAATTTTTTGGTAACAGGTAATGCTAACCATCATCACATATTTTCTTATGCCGACAATCGAATGCGGTATACTATATCACCTTCTATGCAATATGTAACGTAAAATATCCTTGTAGACTATTTTCAGAAGAGTGGTGCACGCGATACAGCAGCGAAAATATCTATTTGCAAATATTTTATCTTTAAATTTCATAAATAGGAAATATTTTAATATAAAAAACATCCACCTCATCACCAAGTTCTTTACATAAAATTAGCTTTCATTTTTTTCATTTCGGGTGCCATGGCGATAAGAGGAAAGTGATTGAATGCAAAGTAATCATGTTGATAAATCGGTATTCTCCAAAGTCAATAAAATGTTATTATAAAATTCTGATTTATGAACTTGATCTTCGCCATAAGACGAGCATTATGCTTCTTTGAAAGTGAACAAAGTTGAACGAATTTGGAAAATATATTTGGGGAAAAAATAGCCCTTCCAAAAATGCATTTTATCTTCGTCATTTAACCTCACATTTCATGCAAGTCATAAATGTAAGCGTTTAGTTATTATTTACATACACTTTCACTTATGATTCGAGATATTTACAACATATATAACATGTTATTGACTTATTTGCGACACAAAAATATTTGGCAGTAAACCACGATTGATGTTGAGTATAAATTTTTATTTTAGGTATCGAAAAACCGTTTAATTGTTCGACTTAATTAAAAGGTGATAGGAATTTAGTGTATTACGCGTGCGTAATCAAGTAAGTAAAGTTTTCTCTAGCAAAATCTAATATAAAAAGAGCTTCCAATTCCTCAAGTGGGCCTCAAATTTTCATTAAAGTGCATGGAAACTCGCGTCCCGAATAAACGCTACATTTATTCGTTCTTTCTAAACTGTCTATCATTTTATAGGAAACCATCAAATGTTTCATAGGCGTATCTTCGGAAGATCTGCTTATGCTTTCGTTATTTTCAAGTACTTTATCACTAAAAGAATGTCGGGCGTAGTCATTTTTCCTTGGTGACAAGATAATGCATTTCCTCGGATATATTTTTCTTTGATAACTATTTAAAAGTCTTATATATTCCTTTGCAAGTGGCATCGAATCGAAATCAATGAAGCTATTTAAGAGGTGATGTCAAGGAGTCTGTAATCAGGGCTCTAAGTTAGTCAAACAAACATTCTGTCCTCGAAAGGTGAATGTTTGCTTAAGTTGTTTTCGACTCGGCGAAGTGTTTCCAAGCGACACGCGGTGGCACTGCAAGTGGTAAGTAGTCGAGTTCGCAAATTCTGCTCATGCGCACATGACAATGTGTCTTATTAGTCGTGACCGAACCATAATTGGCATCTCACGGTAGAGGAAAACGCATTAGAGGTCTTTAGAGTCAATCAGAGATAATGAGATTCATAGCATTTACAGATGTTAGAAGAAGAGCATTTAAAAATGATTTATGCTGCCATGTCCATTTCCAAATGTTTTTTTAAAGCGAATTTCTGGCAAATTGATTTGGAGCGAACTATATTTGCCTCTACATTTACGTTATACCCTGCAAGTCACCTAAATGGTTTATGGCGGGGGGTGCAATACACCAAACACGTTTGCCCATTACAAATCTACTATTTGCTACGCAACGATCTGTTTACTATCGTAATTACTTTTCATCCATCTAGCTGCCCTGCGCTGCGCTTCTTTTTAACTCCCCTTAGTATGGAGCCCATACAGCTTATGCATATTCTACCTGCGGCCTTATCAAAGATAAATAACACTATTTCGGTGCTACTCCGGAATATCCTACCAATAAAGGTCAAATTTTTGACAGCAGCACCTATCAACCGGCGAAGGTGAATGTCCCACGAGAGGTCGTATTGTAACACTGTAACTCTTAGGTATTTGACGATATCTGAAACGGGGATATCTAGTCAGAGAAAATTAAACAAAATGGAGCGCGTTTCGTGAAACATAGATATGGTAGGCAAGTAAGTGTCACGAGCCTAATAGAAGTCTCTAGGGAAACGGTGTGAAATGTCCCGGCATCGGCTGTTGCAGAGATTTAGATCAGAAGAGTTTAATGATGCATTATCACGCTTAATTAAGAGTCCAAGTTACGTTACACTGACAAGATTTGAGAAATTGATTGTACGTAGGACCGATAGATACAAGGGATTCTTCTTACCTAAGACAATAAGGGGGGATAATAGGAGATATATTCCTTCAACTTCATAATAACATCTATGAAATTATTTTAAATTTTAAAAAAGTTGACGACTCAGTTTTTTTCTCGGGTTATTTCCTTGTGTCGTGTAGTAAAGCTTTGAGATTATTCTCAAGTGCTGTTGGTCGTTAGGATCGCTTGTCTCCCTCAAAATAACAGTGTTGGCTGCGAAGTGTCGGATTTTTACTTCGAATTACTGAACTTATATCGTTATCCACAAGAGAATCGTTATACACAAGAGAACCAACAACGAACCGATGACATTTCCCTGAGGAACGCCAGAGTACACTTTCGCTGTGCTTGTGCACTTCCTATCAACGACTATACTTCTCTCCCTGTTGCTAAGAAATTCTCGGATCCAATTCATAACATTTCTATTACAAATTCTTCTAGCTTCACGATTAATGTTTCTGAAAATCTTTGTGGTATTTATAATTAACTTCTAATGAACATTTTTGGGAGTTTTTTTAAACCTGAAATAGAGTTATTGTCATTTACCCAGGTTATCGATATAATGAGTCAATTCTTTCGATTCTCATAAATGGATACAAAGGCATTTAAAGCTGATATATTTTCATACTACTTATAGTTTGCATCATTAGTGTTTGATAATCCTCCTATTGATATACATATTTTTTTAAACTTATATTTTGGAATGAATTATCGGCAGAAAAAAATTCACAAAATTTTATTTTTTCTAGTTTTTGATTCTATTAAAATTTTATTATTTCATGTATAACTTCAAACTCAAGAGAACTATTGCCAAAGAAAATGATCAATTACTCTACAGGTGGATAACTTAAAAAAATATAACTATTCACTATATTGATAACCTTTGATTATGTTTGCTTTATGAACAAAGTCTCCTTGCATTTTCATTTACAATGGATAGAAGAAACTGTGCTCATCACTAAGTTTAATATATTAGAGGAATCACTCAAAAATAATAAGACATTTTTCAATTATTGAAATATCACGAATGATTGTAATCACCAGCTCGATATTTTAGAGCGATATTATAGGCCCTTTTATAATTATGACCTAAATTTCCGAAGGCTTAGCTTAAACCTAAAGAGAGATGAATCTCATGGCGTTTAACCTTTCTTTAAATGTCTCGCTTCGTATTTATAGCTCTCGTCGAAGAGAATTGAAAATAGGATAGAAAAAAGGCGCTTACCTGCGTCTGCTGTTCGAGCGGGGAAGTGGAGATGCGTTCACTCGCTCTCTTTGACACCGGAAGAAGTTGTGCTTGGATATGGCACCAGACACCACTCTCTTATAAAGCTGCCATGTTTCCTCGGGGCGGAGGAGGGGAGAGGGCGTTTAGTGGGGAGGAGTGGGAGTGGAATAGCACCCACAAGGTCTGCTTAGAGGAGAGAGAGAGGATGGCCCGCCGAGATTTGAGCAAACAGAAAAATAACCCCTTCTATTACATCACTACCGTTTTCCTCCTCGAGAGGTGCTCCTGCAGCCCTCTTCTTTCATCCCTCCCCCTCCATCCCCTTCCTCCACACCCTTCCTCCTCCATACATCACCAATCGGGAAGATGTGTTGAAGACTCAGGTTTCTTCCGGAGAGATCCGAATCTTAAAGATCGAAATTAACCACGTGACGGCTTGATTTGACGATCGCATTTTCGCGCCATGACTGCTACACCGTCGTGGAAAATGTTATTCGCGTCGCATGTGTTTCAAGTTTCGTAACGAGCGGCGTTATCTATCGCGCACGACACTTGGCTCGCGGCGTTGCGTCATCAAAGTGATGTGACCGCGAATATTTACCGAGCGTTGTTTGGAATGAATCTGTGAACACATTGAGTGCCACTGTAAAAAGTGAACACAAATTATGAACAACCAAAGCCTTCTAGAATTTTCATTTCTATTTATCAGTTAAAATTGGAAATAATATCTTAGTACTAAATACGAGCAGAAAAATTATAAAAATATCTTTAACCGATGTGGAAATATAATCACTTAGATATAAATCACTAAATATCTCCTTCACTTTCATTGCCAGCCCCAAACAATGGAAGATTTTTGGATGAAAAATGGTGTGGTACGTACCATTTTTTTGGAATATTTTAATTTTAAATCGATTTTATTTCTGCGTCATGTGAGATGGTGATACTATACCGTAGAATATGTAAAAGTTTATGAACTAGCAAGCTTAAATGTCTTCAAATTCAAGAAGAAGGAAAAGGGCAGTTATTATACCTAATTTTTAAAAAAATATTTAAAGACATTGGAAAAGATATGGAACCATTTAGCCCTTATCTATATCGAACCCAAAGTGCGCCTCAAAGGAAAGCTATGAAGCGGAATGCGAATTTAACTTGTTATGTATCAGCAATCAAGCTCAATGAGGGGGATTTTTTTAATAGCAAAGAAGAGAGTGTGCTGGAAATGGTCCATTTCTAATTTAAAATTAACAAATAAATCCATACTATGAATTAGAGGTGTAGTGGTGGTGTGGATTGTGTTCTGTCCTTCCGTGTATTGGGCTTCGGTTCGAATCTTGGTGAAGACCGGATTTTTCAACTCGGACTTGCCCTACCCCGACGTGAGGAAAACACGGAATTACAGCATTTGCAAATTCCATTAAGACCGCTGTAAGACAAAGAGCTTCAAAAATACTATTCATTACGAAAACAGAAAATTTCATTTAAAAATTAATTTTCTTTAATTTCGAGCAATTCGTGGGAACTTCTACCTATTATAAATCAAAACATTATTCGTCATATTTCTTTATTAGGTCAGTCGTTCATGAGACGGGTGTAAATTTTAATGTTTTTTTCCAAGTATTTAACAATGCAAAGTTTTTAAAATTTGCAATAAAGGTATCATGAATTTCAATGGCTTAAAAAGAGTTTGGTTTATTCTAAGTCTGTATTTGTCTGTATAAACACATCGTATTCAACGTACTCAAGTTATTCCTTCGCTTATGATGTGCGTAAACAGCGTATCTTTTGTCAGTAATCATTTCATGGCTACAGGAATTAAATAAATAGGCCGACGTTGTGGAAACTTTTTAGAAAGTATTCGTATGGAGTATTTTTAAAATCAATTAATAAAATCTCATATTATTACGTCTATGAGTTAATTGTTTTGATGAAACGAGCGAGAGAGCGGTTAAGGTTGGAACGATGCGTATTTTCTCAAGGATGAGGTCATTAACACGTACTCACCGCGAAGGCATCGCCGTGATCCGACATTTGTTGACGTATTAGCGTCATCCGAGCGCAGCAACCGGAAATTGGTTCTCGTTTCGACTGATCCGAATCGTCATCAACCTGTATCACGCGATATCCATAACTTATGGATTAATTAATCATTAGTCATATCAATTCTCGGGGAAGCTATGGTCATCGCAGAAACGTATTATTTTAAATAGGTACATGCGCCAACGGAATGTATGAATCCTAGAATCGAAAATGTCTAAACATTTAGATAAGACATGCTATTGAAGTTGTTTTCCATAAAAATTTACCAGGCGCTTCAGATCGTCTAAATAACTTTTTTGCAACAAGCTCACACACTGAGCATTGCATAAAAACGACTTGCTTCCAATTATAGACGATGTCCAATCATAGATTCGAAACGCATTTTTTTGATTAGTATATATTTCCTTCCATTAATCATTTCCTTAATTTTTCTTTAGGAGTTTTCGTTCTCGTAGATTCGAAAACCTGTCTCGCTTGCGCCTACCCATGGTGTGTGGTGTGAATTTTCAAAATTCTCCAATAGTAAGGATTTAAAGGAGTAATTCATATTCTGTGACTAATTAGCATTGTATTGAATCTCATGCATTGTGTATAAGGCGCCGTCGACACCACTTCCAGTGATCACTTATGCGCCTCGAATATCTTCCCTCTTTTTTATTCTCTCTCAGTCATAGGACCGCGTACCGCTAAGCTAAGCTAAGCGGTCTCTCTCTCTCTCTCTGTCTCTTGCTCTCTCTCTCTCATCGCCCTTTCACTCCCTCTCCTCCTGAAAATAATCCCAGGTGGTGTCTGCCTCTCCCTCTCGCTCCTCCCACAAACACACAGAACTCGACCTCTCTTCACGCCATCGAATTTTCTTCACCATATACAACAATTTTCTACGAGTCTTTTTTATATGTCAATAAATGTTGATTTTTCACGAATAAGTACCTTTAGTTAATTTAATTCTAACTTAAGAATTGTGTTTTGACCGTCCATAATGTGTCATTCACAAGCGTAAAGTGAGAATATTTCTTTCACATAAAGCTTTCACTAATAGCAAAGATAGAATCTAGTTTCCACTGAATTTTATTAAATTTATTGATAGATTTTTTGTAGAGAAATTTATTTAAGCTATAAGTTCATTATTATAATTACATCAGGGTCAATATAGTACTTAAAATACTGCAAGAAAATTTAATTATAACTTTAAACCATTTAATTTATTCAGTATGGCGATGAAACGTATTCTCGCAAGAGTTATCAATTCGGAAATAACTTTAGCGATCAAATTTTGCGACGCTGAAATTGTGAATTTATTTCGAGGATATTTACTCACTGTGCAATTCAAATCTCATTTTTCAATTGAACTTCACTGTCTTGACTCCAGCCATTCTAAACACAATAAACCCTTCCCTTTCGCGAGGTTTACCTTTATCGAACACATTGTGAACGTCAAGACCTTGACTACATGAGAAATAGGGAGTTGATGATCCGATTGTACAGAATGTAGCTTATTTTTTTATTAGATGTCATCTTTTGGGGAAAATATTTAATCTTAAAAACAGGTATTGTTAATTAACCCATAGTCCCAAAGTAATAAAATCAAATATATTACTTTTTGTCATGCTTGATGATTCATCAGTTTGCGGCTGGAATCCAAAGCTGAAAGTAAAGCGGATTGCTATCTCAAAAATGCGAAATGTTTCATAGTTTAGGAGTAATTATTATTTAAAAATTTCCAATAAGAAAACATTGCAAATTCTTAAAGTTGAATTTTAACAATGACTAGAATTGAGATGCGCGCGTGGCATTGTAATTGTTCTGAATGTCATTCTTTAGCAGAACAACCGTCTCATCCGTGTCGAATACATATTGGGCATTACATTCGTTTTTTTCCATGACGCGTGTGTTCATAATAATGAGATTTTTTGCGAGTCTTAAAAATGCGTATTTGAATTAGTGAAACATCTTTTGGCTATCCCTACACACCGGTGCGGAGGCATTTTCAAATCGATCGCGATTCGCTTGTCTTCGAGAGTCTGCGTCGCGAACGGCAAAGTAAGGTCGCAACAAATAAATCACGAACCGTCAAAACCACCAAGGGTTTACTGTACAGAATGTTTAGACGTCCTTCGCCGCTCTGATACGTATGCTTCAAACACTTGGGACGCACGTAATCCACTTGCAAATATTCGAGATCGACTAGCTGTTACGGTTACTATGTTAAATATTATAATAGAGTAGGACCTCACCGTTCCTGGGAGCTACGTTTCGGAAAATTTCCGCTAACGGCTAGGTACGGAAAAACTGGTGTTAGGTTCTCGGTTCGCGAGATATTTTGTAATTTAACTTTTCAGTGGTAATATATGTTTATAAATATTGTTTGAAATTAAACAATTTAATTTAACATACGTAACAGTTAAATGGAACTGACGCGAAAAACGAATTTTTATCTCCGAAATTATAAATTGTAATTATACGGTTTTTGCGAACTTATTTTGGTGAAACTTGTCCTATATTCGAATAAATTTTTAAATCGTTGCATAAAAGCTAGAGATGGAGAAATATGGTATTTAATTGCTACTTGGCATAGGCCACACTAGTCTAACTTTATTTAATTGCTTATGTGAATTGAAAGTTCTAATTGACTGATGCAGCTCAAAAACATAACATAGCGATAAATTTTAATAAGGATCAATCGCACTTAATTTAATCAAAAACCTTTTAGCGGTTCAAAATATGAAATTCGCGACAGACGGACGAACGGAACGTACCCATAAGGCATCCCGCTACTATCTCTTCGCTGATAAAGAACCCCTAAAAATCAATGATTGTTCAAACTAACCAAAACTGTAAAAATTAAAAAAGTAAACTTGATGAAAAACACTGCTAAATTCTTGCGTATGATGAAGAAAAAGCTTTCTTGGTTTTCTATTTGAACAACTAGTCATTTGTATCTACTAAACGTAGATACGTGAGCAAACTATGATGCGAATTTGATGTGATGCATATATTACGCCGATCGACCATGATGAGATACCAAAACTCGCGCAAATATTACGAAGGACATCTTTTAAATGTTAATTAATTAGTTGAAATTATTTTGATTATGATTAATCTTTAAACCTTTATAAATTTATGGCTGCACCTCTGATATGGCAGACTACAGCACCTACCGCTAGGCGGAAATTACTTTCTTCCACGCCAACCCGCGAATAATCGAGGCGCTTAGGCCGCGAACGGTAAAGCTGTGTCTCAAAAACTTGCCCGCGAATCCAAGAAAGAGAAAACCGCGAACGGTAATGTCCTACAATATGAAGGAATAAAGAGGTTTTAAAGCCTAAATAATTGAGTTTCTAAGATATCGTAAAGTATATATTTGAGTGAATATCGCGCCCGTTTCACTTTACATTCAGCAGTTTTATTTATTGCCATGTCCTTAACATTGTAGCAAACCGAACGAAAAGAACGCTTTCTTCGATAATTATCCAATATTCTTTGATACATTGTTTAACCTTATAGTTGTGGCAAAAGATATTTTTGAGCAATATCATTTTGCAGAATGAAGACTTTAGACAGAGTTAGTATCTTTTAAAAGCTTTCAATTTATATAATAGTTCTGAAATGATTCATTGTGCTCAGCTTAACTATATAATATCACTGTAATTCAAAATAAGTACAATATCCATAAATCGGGTGATAAATCCAAATGATAGCACATCAGCTGCAAAGTTCCATACTTACTGATTTTAAACCGATCGATATTGAAATTATTCAGTAATTTTTCAGTTGATACTGGAGATAGCTTCTGAACAAGTTAGGAAAGTGTACAGCGTATCACAATTGGGCGCGTTTCGTGCAATGGAGTATCAAAATACTGTAATTGTGCTAAAAATTAATAAAATTGGCTTTATTATTTCATTTACAGATTGTTTTTATCATTCATACGTGCAAAGTTATTAAAGGTAAAAAGTGCACACGGATTTTATAAACACCCTGTATATATTTTTACAGCCGTTTTATGGATATAGCACTAATATGTTTGTCGATCGATAATTTTGAACGACAGAGGAACTTTTTCAGGATCACTTCCATGCAATCGTAAATTCGAATTAACTTTTACTGAGACGTCGAATTGTGTTTTGTATCGCACCCCTTAATAAAAAGCCTTTGTTTGGCTTTCAGAGCAATAATTCGAATGTCTTTCAAATCTCGGCGAAGTCTCTGTAATGTCTCTGCTATTGACTCCGCATTCCGGAGGCGTGCCTCTGGTTCTGAGACAGCAGACGAATACGATTAATCGCAATCCGAGACACTGCCAAACTGTGTGTTTTCCGCTACGTTTTGTACCTACATATGGCGTCACACGGAAAATTGGTCCTCTTCCACGAGAATTCAGTTTATGGCAACAGCAGAATGAAATGTTCTCAATCTCTCCATTCGGCGATTATTCCTTGGATGAAAGCATAATCTAGATATTTTAAAGAGTAGTGTTTAATTTTTTAAGAATATTTTTTGATATTATTGATAAATTACCTTTCTTAGTTTCCTCTGGATGCCTTGCATGCATTAATTAGGCACATTTTGTCACAGAAGTAGGATTTGATATATTTTTACTTTCTCCGTATACGTAGTATAGAGAAAGTATTGTTTTCATGAAAAAAATTGAATTCGAGATTTCAACGAAAATACACGTTCTGTGGTGACTAGAACACGTTTTAATCGTTTTCTCGATGATGTCTGTCTGTGTGTGTGTGTCCATATGTGAGTGACAGGAATTTTGTGCGCGCTCTAACTCAAAAACTATTCATCAGATCAGCGTGAAATTCTATATTTGTGATTTTATAAGAATTAAGATTTGGAAAGATTTTGTTAACAATCTGTCAGCTGGAAGTAGCGGTTTACTCCTGTCAAATTTTAGTTTTTCTTAAATATTTCGCTTAGCTATTATTATCTAATGATTTTCAGCAACTTCCTGTTGATGGTTACGATGTTGAAAAATTTCTCTTACCAATGCTGTTCACATTTAAATTATTACCCTTTAAACTGTCATTGTTGTGTGGTTTGGAGCATCATTTAACTATGCCTATTATCTAAAATAAAATAATATTAGTTTGTCTTATGTTAGCTGAGATATAGGATTTGTCGATTCTAGCGAACCTTTTTAACATAATTTGAATATGATAGTTAATGAAGTAGTAAACTGAAAAGTAAGATACTCTTAAGTGTTGTGAATTTTTTAATAACGTTCATTGGAGGATCCGAGTTTCATTTAGAGATTTTAAGTGGCATACAAACACTTGACGTCATTTTTGTTCGCTTTCGTAATGTCGCGTCCGAATAGTCAACTCCTAACATGCCCTCAACACAATAATAAATCTTTCGTGTGATAACATAACCCGACCTGCCAATTGCAACGTTCATTATAATCTGTAACAGTGAAAAGAGGTAGGATAAAGGACTAAAATACGTCAGTTTTTGCAGTTTATATATTTTTTTATTTTTAAAATAAAATTAAAAGAACTTTATTTCATTCATCTCTCAGATATTCTAGCGTGCCGAAAGACTTATTTTATTATGAAACAAATACTTCACTAAACATTCAGATCCATTTTAGATACTAGTTGATTATTATAGAATGTATACTCGCCACGTTACGATTTAATCTTGTAGTTTTATGCTGGGAAAATTCTTATTTATGGAGAAGATATCAGGGTAAAGCAATTCTCAGAAAACCTTTAGGTGGCGATAAACATATCTGTCTATATACTGAATATTCGACATTTCCCTGCTAAATAATTCAGTCATTACGATTGAATTGTAAGGATTGTTAATTGGTAGTTCTGTTTTCCAGCGATGTGTATGAACCGGAAAGATTCAAACTTTCATCTCTTTAAACTAGGTATCTCTTTTGAAAAGTATTCGTGTTGGAAGCAAATCAATGTCTGTGAGCATATGAGAGCGAGATACATTTTATGATTCCATAGTTCGAGCATTGAAGTAACTTCCGGTAAATATTGAACTCAAATATTAAAAAATATATATATAGATATGATTCAATAAATTCAAATGTCTTTTTTTACTATCATTTATCTGTTATCGAACAGCTTCTTCTAAATTGTAAGAGTCACAGAAATATATTGCGATAAGAAATAAAAATGTATGCATCCTGAATTGATTTTGCTTTGTTTACTTCAATATAAACATCATCTCTTCGAAATTATGTAGGAATTATTAAATAATAGCGGCAACTCTGGAGGTTAAACTTGAAGCTCCCTTTTAGGGGAGAAGCGATGAAAGCGAAGACGAAAACTTATAACGGGATCCTTTCTAGTGTTTATTCTTTTGCACAGCCTATAGGAAAGACTTCTTCCTCTTCTCACTGAAACGGGACAACGGGACAACTATTTATGTTCCGTCATCGACTAACAAACCCTTTCATTCGTTTAAGATAAACCTAATCATTCTTTAAAGAAAAACATGTGAATGCAGAGGCTAAATATTTTGTACGTAGCCTTACTTGAATTGAAGTAAATTATATGCTGTTAAAAAATATATTATCAGAGCAATATCCTATGTTGTCCTGGTGAAATACATAATTTTTAGAGGTAAAAAAAGAATATGCTTATGTGTTTCGTTTCTCCGTCTGTCTGTTTGACGTGCTAACTCCTTGTAAACGAAACCAGCTATAGACTTTGTTTTTTTTGCTGATCGATTAAGTATTCTCTCCAGTGATGCACAGTGTCCGTCTGCCACCCACCAATCTGATGGTTTGCAGGGTATTATGTAGATGTCTGACTATTTTTTTAACTGCAATTTTTCCTCTACTTTAGCAGGCCTTTCCTTACTTGTTTATTATTGATTTGCTCATTTTTCTCCTCGGCAGCAACGGAGGCGATTAATCGGTGAGAGATGAAAGTGATCCATTTTTTATGGCTCATAAATGGAACGGGGAATTTTGTTTTGCTTCTTTGGACTTAAATGTGAGATTCAATTAAATCAATGAAGATTCGTTAAAATGATTATAATGAATTACTGAAAGGTAATTATCTAAAAATAATAATTGGCTATTTGAGGAGTCCGACAGGTGATATATATTTTTTTATTATGTATCCGGGATCAAGTTAATTCCTAGGGCCAATAGAAATGCGATCCCTAATCATTCTGCAGTATTGCGTTGCAAAGTTCTATTTTATCAACTTTACAATTGAATATTTATCTTTATCTTGAGATAATATGTTAGCGTGTTATAGTTGACAAACGTTGCTCGAGCAGGATATTACCAATAATCTGGATGAAGGCAGTTTGCTCAAGTTAAGCGAAGATCGAAAAGAAATGTTATTCTCTTGCGAAACATGTCCAAGATTTACACTCACGCAAATGATTTATCAGCTGCCATTCTCAGAGGAAATATTACTATATGTGTAACTGATGTATTCACACACTGAAAAAATTGCGTCTAATGCGCTTTATCTTTAATTACGTTTTTTAAATTTAAGCATATGCTAATTTACTGCTTTTCAGCAAATGTAATCGACTCGGCGGGAAAAACTACGGATTAAGGGATTAGAAATTATAGTACCCATCGTCGTTTTGATGTATTAATCGCAAAAATATCTTCATCTTTCTATTCGAAGTTCTATTTATGAAAGAGGATACCAATGGAGCTTATATTGAATTTGAGAATGCAAAACAACGAAAACATTTAAATGGTGAACGAGAAAGTAACAAATTGTGTTATACAATTCGATCGTACGCTCTAATGACTTCGCTTGTCTTAGAACCAGTCAGATCCGTCTCTTTCGCCATCAACTGTCTTCGTGTCTTTTCCTTTTAAGGTCGCGGCGTGTTCAGCTTCCTTAGTGTAAACTGGGACCAACCACCAATAATGCGTCTCTTAACAAACGATGTCCTTAGGAGGAAACGTTAAGTAAGAAAATTAGATGAGAGTTCGGAGAAGATCTATTACGTGATGGGACATTCGTGACGTACAGAGACACGGTCTTATTGCGACGAATTTTTCATCATCATAGCCACATTCGGTTAAATTTTCCTCATTTTCCCACTGACGTCTCAAAGGGATTCAATATTTTTGTCCATCTAAATGCAAAGTTCTAATGTCCAGCATCCAAATGGCGCCGAGTGGAGTATGCTTCGATCTCATCTAGGACGCTATGCGAGAGCCCAAGGACGAAGTAAAGACGATGAATACCTCCAACGCACTTTGACCTGGCGTCAACCGATTCCCACATACTCGATTCAACGCAGAATTGCGCACCTATGGCGAAAAAAATCTGTCATGTTATAAATGAGTTTAAACGGAGCAATGGTTGCATAAAAAGAACCGTATTCTTATGAAAACGTTGGAAATAATAACACCCCTCAATCGATTCGTTGGAATTATTTTAAAATAAAATCATTTTTACAAAAACGGCAATTATTACGAACATGTGGAGTTTTATTCATGAAACTGGGTAAATTAGCGCGTTTTTTATTTTTCATGTGCTTATACCGTCACATATTCGGTCACTAGAGCCTTTTTTAGTTTAGTTTTGAGCGCAGCTAATTTTGCACTATAATTTTGTACGTTTCCCTATGTAAAGTTTTAAAAAACTATTCAAGAATAAATGACATCACTGTGGAAATGCAAACTCAAACATTTGGCTTTCCGTCTTGTATACCTTCAGAGATAAGTAAAACAATAGAAAATTTTTTAAAACATAGTTGAAGTTAATTTCTACGTCGTAAATTATCAAATCTTATTCACTTATAAAGCGCTTTGTCTGCACGAAAGGAAAATTAACGTATTAAGTTCATTTATTCGCCATAGATAATCAATTTCCTTTCATGTATTACGTTATGTGTGCACAAAAAAGGAAAGTAAACATATTTACGTATTTGTAGAAGATCTTGTTTACTTTAGTATCTACCAAAATTGTTTACATTGACAACGATTGATAAATCCGCATAAGAAAATTTTGTAATTTCAAAATAAATTACATTTTTCTCAATTTTTTCACGAATAAGTGGAATTAATGTGGAAATTTATGCTCAATTTTTCAGCTATCCATCATATATACTTTTAGAAATATAAAAAAAACAATATTTTTAATGGGACTCAGTCCGAAATTTTTCGAAACTCAAATTTAAAGAAAAACAAGAAATCTACCCTTTAGCTCTCTATCTTTTGCGGTTTCGTCACAATTTCAATTTAAGCAAATGCACAGACAGACGCCAAAGTGAAATATTTAGCGCATTTTTTTACAAAACCCGCGAAAACATTCTCCCCGTAAAATGAAGCACGTGTGCCGTGAGATGCGTCACCCGTCTCCGCCATTTTATCCCGAGGTCCAATAATACGCTTCTCGAATGCGAATCCAGTTTCCGTTTATGCGATTTGAACTCCTTCCATATTGAGCAGCGGTCGAGTAACGCACGCGTGCAAACTGCTAGACGCATCGCGTGCCAAAGAATGCGATCGTCATTTATCGTACGTTTGCTTCGCCTGAATCGCAAATGGATTCTGGGGCGGATTCGTGGAAAACCTTCTCGAAATATTTGTTAAGCTCAGCGCAACCCTCGCGGTAATGGCCGCTCCGCTCCATGCCTTCCAAAAGAACGAAACTTTCCGCACGGTGGCGTCTCATCTGCTATTGTTCTTACGAGTCTGTCTTTACTCTTTTAGCTACGCTATTTTTTTAGGCCAAATTATTTTCAAGCGAAAGATAGAATAATACGCTTATGTAATTTAACAGATAATAGCGAGATTTGGAAAAAACTCGAAGCATCCCAAGGATGTTATTAAAATGAAAAATCAAACTATAAATGTTATTGACCTAATACAATGTTAAAGAATTTTGCTTGACGTAGTTTATGATTACTCGTAAATTCTTCTGTGTGTTAATTCCTCGTTCCATATCAAAATATGTTGAAAAATCTCCTATAACTTTCATTATGAATGATTTTGCTGTCGCCATCAGCTAAATAATTGTCATAATATAATAATTGTTAATATAATTGAATAGTATAATGTCATTTTAAAATTATACAATTTTTCATATATATTTTACTCGCGTGAAAGGTCGATTCTCCCGTAACTCTCTTCACCTTAGTGACAGACTCGAAACTTTTTAACATAATCGCGACTATCAGATTTCCCCAATATCGAGTCAGTGATTACGATATATTCCTATTAATCTAGGGTAATTAACCTGTCATGCGAAAAGAGTAAAAGCAATGCCACAAATTTAATTAAACTAGGGTACAGCACGTCAAAAAGAAAATTTATGTTATCATACCGAAATTTCCAAAGGAAGAACAATTATATCTTAAAATTAAAACAGTTGCTTATATTCTTCCACGAAAGAGAATGAATGTATATATTCAATATAATAATTTACGAATGTTGTTTGCTTTGGTTGCTATGGAAATCATTTCCCTCTCCTTCCTTCCTTCTCTCTCTCTCTTATATTAAAAGCATTCAAAGCACGTTTACACCCATAAGGATTGAAATAACAATAGGATTTCGAGTTCTAACAATTTAATTGGTAGGCAAAACAACAACCCGTTCAAATGGCAAGAATTCCACCAAATATATGAATTTTAAACGTTTAACATGACTGATTTCGAAATGAAGGCGGAAAAAATATGAAAATTTATAATTTTTTCTTCCGAAGATCGTCGGTTAATTCTTTTTAATTTTAATCAAAAAAGAATGAAAGCCTGCACGTGAAAAAGTCGATTTTTACGTTTTATTTTATGGGAAATGGAAATATCTTCCTTGGAGTCGAACCCAGGACTTATTTTGAGATTATTTTCCCCACTACCCCAAAATATGTGACTCGAGCATTCCAGCCAAATTTAGCGTTACTATCTCGATTATTTTTTGAGTTAATTATAGTGGTACGGTTAGCGTGTGTAGTTCGTAATAGATAAGGTCGCAGGTTCGATTCCTGCTCAGAGGAATGTAAAAATAATTATTGTTATTCGTATTTTTTCTAGCGAGCGAGTTTAGTGTTACATCAGACGAACCAATCAGCAGATCGCGGAATCTATATATATATATATCGTTCATTAGTCAAGTAACTCTTATTGTTAGTTCATTTATCGATATATTTTTCAAAATTTTTATATACTTTAAATAACTATTGGTATATAATCAGAGAGCAGCTTTAAACATTTTTCGACTAGGATGTTCAATGAGAAACAAATTTTTATCACGCGAGCGTGTATACAATAAAAAAAAGTAATTTTTCCTTCTTTTTAAATGAGCGAAAACTATCAACTATGCACTCGTAAGCAAGCATTATTTTATTTTATTGCGTAATTAAGGTGGCTTTCATCAATTTCTCTCTTACGATCGATATGATTTTTAGAAACATTTACATTTCCTCAGAGCCTCTCTCTTGACTCGAGTCATCCTATTTACTTCTCTCGGCGACGTTGGAGTTCGATGACCTCCCACTAGAGGGGTGTGTCGCTTGCTTTCAACTCACGTACACTTGAAGGCAGGCGTCTATAATGACACTGCGTTAATGTCATGTGACCTCCATTCTGCGTCTGCACTCTAACGGTCGTGTGTAAATACGGAGAATATGTTTGAGGGTGAAAAAAAATGCATACATGGATGACTAATGTAAAAACATTCGCTTTTCACATAAGAATATCTTAGAGAATTGCTATCATACGGTGTGTAAATGAACGGTTGGTTCATTGTAAAATTTGACTCGGCGAAAGCATGAAACTTCAGGAGCCTGATGTAATAATTAAAATTTAACTATAATTCATTTGCGCACCTCATTTCAAAATACTACTTTCATTTTATTAAATACTAGCGGAAGTGCCCGTTGAATTTCAACGGGTTTAGTGAATCTGAAACTTCGACTATGTAACATGTAAACATTGCAATATTATGATAGTACACAGTTTTAACCGTCGAATAAAGCAAAAACGAAGAAAACCGCTCAGTATTTGCCTATTTAGATGAATGAAAGAAGAAAATCTTTCACCATGAAAATCAAAAATTGCGTGTAAACTTATAGGAAAATAATTGTTTAATTAACACCCCCTCCAAAAGTTTTATCACCATATAGCCTATGTTACCCGCAAAGTTAAATTACCTATGCGAAGTTTTGTGACGATATCTTTATTCCGGTTAAAATGTTCTACGTGCTGTAGTTGTTGAGTATATATATATATATATATATATATATATATATATATATATATATATATATATGTATATATATGTATATATATATATATATATATATATATATATATATATATATATATATATGTATGTATATGTATATATATGTATATATATATATATATATATATATATATATATATATATATATATATATATATATATATATATATATATATATATATGGGGTAACTAGGTGTTGGCAAATAAAGATATTTAGGTCAACTAGGTGTTGAAGGAAATCCAGTGAGCATTTACCAGAAAGAGAGCCGCTGAGGTGTCGGAGAGACATCCAAAAAAAAAATCTTCTCTAAGTTCAAATCATAATATAAAATAGACTTCCTCGTTCATGAATCACGCAATCACGTGTTAATGTTCATTAGAATAAAAAATTAATTCCAATAGCTTAATTCAAAATTTCGATTTTGCAAGTTGATATTCATTTCTCTGTTAAGTATTTAGGTCAAAAACAAGTTGACAATAACCACGGCTTCTAAAATGAGCAACCCTAAGAGAACTTATAAATGATTTGAGTTTGTTGTTTTTAGCCAATGTTGGCTAGACCACAGGAGTGCGGTGTGAGAATAGAGTTTGTAACTCACCTGGAGAGGCATCCCTGGGCAGAAACTCTTGTTCGTTTTATTTTTGTACAAAAATATATGGCGACTTCCGAATTTCAACTCCATCTGGAGTAAGTATTACATGATGATGCCTGCCCTGAAGGGTTATGATATGTTCTGTCAAATTCCGCTGGAGAGAAAAGTAAGAAAAACCCTGCAACGAGTGGTGGTCTGGGAATCATCGTAATATCTGGGGTGATTGGAGTGGGAAATTTAACGTACTAAGGGCCTAAAATTACTCTTTCCAGCGCTGAAAAAATTGATCCTTTGATCTGAAAATATTAACAACGTTAAAAAGCGCAGCTAAAGAATTGTTGCATGCGCAAGAACATAACTTCTTAAGAAGGAAGGGAAGGCCTCAATTTGCAAGAACATAACAACTACATCAGGCGACTTATTAATGAATTACAATACGAGTATGAGTGGTTTTCAAAAATGAGAGGTTACAAAATGTCTGTTAAACTCATCTAATTTTTTATAACATGAAAAATTGCATGTTGATATCAATATAATTTTATTAAAACATAAAAAATATTCAACAGTATAAACACCTTTTACAATACACTCAGAGTTCTCAAGAGTTACTAGAGATTTTCTCTAGAAATTAGTACTAACTTAATTCTTACCTGAAAGTTGGGGCATAATATACAGTTATGGGTATAGTATAATTGGGAGAGTATCAGTTCAGAAATACAATCAACAATTGTCATGATGGGTAGATGAATGTATTTGCATTTTAAAACGTTGTTGCCAATAATCATTTTAAAAATGAAGTTCATTTAAAGGAAGCTGGCATTACGACCCAGGATAATTTCATTTTTATTCAGTCATGGATTTCCAACCAAAATGTACACTATCGCAAATGCCCCTTAAAAGTTTTTTCTAAAACTTTATAAATATCCGTAGTCGTATAAATTATACGGTATAAGGATGAGTTTAATGCATTATAAATAAGCACCCTAAAGTGAACCAAGTTTAAACTCTCGTACTCACTCAGTCACAAGATTCTCTAGTACATAGCTGATAGCAAATTCACTTTTAAAAGGTTTATAAGTCTCATGTTGACAGAGTTCCTTATATTTTTCCTTTGAATTCGCGTGAGGCAATATAAGCCGGTGTAACAAGAATTTTCATTTGGCTCATTACCGAGTTTTATTGTATCTGCTGATTTATCGTTACTTATTTTTAATTGAGAAAATATTTCGAAAAATAATATTTTTCCAAATGCTTTTAATGACTGGAATAATTTGATCACTTCCGAAGATAAAATAATGACTCTAAACCATGAGTCACTAAATTAGATAAATATCATTTTTTACTCTCTCATGGCAATTCTGGCAATCAATCAAGAATCACGTACCAAATGAAAAATATGTCTGCGCCAATTTACATTCAACTCCATCACAAAAATACAGCATCGGAGAATCTCTGCCAGTTGCAGTTTCCTTCGACCGCTTTTACCCGCAAATTAATCGTACCCATCGAAACAACGAGCGATAGTATACACACTTGAACGTCCAACGCGGTGGCATGGCATCTTACAATTCAGTACCTCGGATAGTTGTATCCCTCGAACCTCTGTCTGTCGTTGTAATCGTGTCCTAAACTTCGGCCGTTTCTATAATACGACTGCTGTCCTTGCCAATTAGGAGAGCCGTTGTTCTGCTGGTGTCGCCCTCTGAGGTGCTTGTAGGGGTCAAAGGGCGTGCGAGGCCTGTCGTATCTGTAGCCCTGAAACGGCGCCGGTGTCGTGTTCTTTGTGATGTACAATTCGTAGGAATAAGCCTTCTGTGGCGGATCGACTATCAGCTGTTGCTGTTGAGGACCACCGGCATAGCCGCCGGCGGGAGAACTGTGCGGGTGTGAAGCACTCGCGGGGTGGTGCGCGGATGCGGGGTTATGCGGTGATACGGGATGGTGCACTGGTGCGGAGTTATGCGGTGATACGGGATGGTGCGCGGGCGTGGGGTGTTGCGGTGATCCATGTTGGTGCGCGGGTGCAGGGTGTTGCGGGTATGCGGGATGGTGTGTGGGTGTGGGATGGTGCGTTGGAGCGGGATCGTGCGTGGGAGCGGGATGGTGTGAGGGAGCGGGATGGTGCGTGTGAGCGGGATGGTGTGTGGGTGCTGGGTAGTGATTGGAAACTGGGTGTTGCGCAGTGACCGGATGATGCGTCGATGCTGGGTGGTGAGCGGTGGCTGGTTGGTGCGTCGTGGCGGGGAATCCCGTGGTAGGCTGCGATGTGTGGACCGCGGCGAGGGCGGGCGTGCCGTGCACTGGGGCGGCCACGTTCTGTCCGAACTGTTCGATGGAGTCTGGAGCCGATTCGACCGCCCCGGGCGACGCGAGGCCGCCCTGTGAACCGTTTGGAGATCCGGAGCCGCTCAGCGAAGCCGAGCCGGAGTCGGATCCGGAATCGGATCCGGAATTGGATTTCGAGTCGGATTTTGATTTGGAATCCGAATCAGATTTTGAATTAGAATCAGATTCAGAGTTCGATTTGGAATCCGAGTTTGAGGTCGAATTGGAATCCGAATTTGAATTGGAGTTGGCGCTGGCGTTGGACACGGAATTGGATATGCTCGTCGTGGTTATGTGGTTGTAAGTGGAAAAATAATTCTGAAACCTCTGGACCAATCCTTCTAGGAGGTTCGGGAACTTGTAGACCACGACCTTCTTCCCGTCCGATTCCGGAATCGAAACCGATACGGGAGAGTCTCTGTTTGGGGCTCCAAGGAACGTCGGCCGGTTGTTGGTCGCTCCAGAGTCCACACTCGGCTCCAGATCTTGCGGCGACCCGACCGTCGTCATTTCCAGAGTCGATGTGACGGGTGCGGAGTCGGTCGTCTCGTGAGAAGCATCGGTTGGGGCCGCATCGTCGACGGCCGGAGCAGGAGATGCGAGCGAGGGCTGGACCTCACCGGGGGCGGCCGTTTCTCGCGCATCCGTCGAGGGCGCCGTGCCCACGGGAGAGGCGGCGCCCTGGGTGGCGGCGGCTGGCGACGCTAGCGCCGCTGAGGCTGGCGAACCGGAGGAAGGAGAGGCCGAGGACGACGTCGTCACCGGATGTAGCGCAGCGGGATATGCGAGCGCGGTGTGGAATGCAGTGGGCGAGGTGACAAATGGGTAGGCGGAGACTATGGCAGCGGAAGGGGCGTAAACGAGAGGATCTCCCGTCGCCAAGCCCACGCTACGGGCCCATATCGGGAAGAGGGACTTCTGGAACAGTTTGCTGTGCACGGAAAAAACGGTCATCCATCAAAGTATTTAGCATATGATAAACTAATCATACAGCAAAAATATTCAAGCTCCATAACAATAATACGTTAATGACAAAAATTTATCCGAGTTAACCGCACATACGGAACACTTCAGCTTTGAATTGATGCTGAGGTACCTGAGGAAATAGAGCAATAAATCATTTTAGCAACACGTTTTGACTGACTCTGGATTATTAACAAAGTTTGTTAACAGGAAAATAATTTATGATCTTTGGTAATAAGAGTTAGGATTCGTTAAAAACACTGACCAGAAATCGGTTCTTGAATTTTTCGTTTATTTTTGGCGGTCGGACTGGGGTGGGTGGAATGGAGGAGAAAGGAGAAGGGTTGTGAATAGGGAGGGGGGTGAGGGTATTTGGGAAGGGGGAGAGAGAGGGGATGAGGAGGGGGAGAGAGGCGAGGGGGAAGGAGAAATGGTAAGACGAAGATGGCGCGAGATGTGTGGAAAAGGGGAGAATAAAAGGGGTGTTTGGGGAAGGAGGGGAGGGGAGGCGTCTGCTTGCGGGACGTGTGGGAATCGGGACGGCGCGCGGCGTAACCCTTTTTCGTTTCTTCACTTGGAGATGAGGCCTCTACGCCGCTTGGCTATCCTACAATTCCTCCTGCCAAAGACGTTTTTTATTTATATTAAAGACGCATAGGGTACCTTATATGTTGCAATACGACGCCGTTATTTCTCTTCCTTCCAATGAGCACGCAATTGACCGTAATCCTACTTTTTCTTATGGCCAGAGTTTAATTTCGCATTATAATACTTTCCGAGCAATAGCGTCCCATTTTGTTTCGTAAAATAGTTACGTTGTAACACACAGCGACTTCGTGCTTCGAAAGCTGATACGACAGCAATTAGCTCTAGCTAGAAAAAATATAACTGCTTCCATAGGTCCCATCTCTATAGTAATAATTTTTAAACTCAGGGCCGTGACACGTTTTTAACGCCGCTTATGCTCGGAACGCGGCAACAACGAAACTTTCCGTTCGATTTCATAGTGTAGTCTTTTGTTTTATGGAAAAACATTTAAATCTCATTAACGCGGTTTAAAATTTAAGAGGATAAGTTAAATTTAATACAGTCTCTGATATCGGAGGAGAAGTTTCCATTTGCTTATACCGGTTTAGTAAAGTTACAGTTAAACAGAGTTCAACTGTACTGTTATTCTCGTAATATTTCAATAATGCAATTTTTTTATCGCCTGAAGCGTTTCGCGTGGAGAAGGATTGCAGAGCCTAGATTAAACCTTTTCCATTACGCTCAAGCTTCACCTATAATTTAGAGGAAGCACTTCCATTAGTAACAAACTTTTATCTTCAAATCGCTTCTCTCTTCTTCGCTATAAACAACGAAAAATCAAACAGTAGAAGGAGAAATATCTAATTAACTATTTTACCTTTGATGCAAGTATAAATTTTTCAGGAATGTTTATAAAAGTTTCAACGTCTATACCGTTTTCGTTTATTTTGACGTAATTATAAACGCACGCACACAACACGAGAGAATTATAGAATCTGAAATGAAAACAATGTCTAATTCCCGATTAGAGCTCATCTTGCTTTATTAAAATACGTCACTTGGATTCTAGTTCGTTGCTTAACTGCCTAGTAAACAACATCGCTAAAATGAATGAATTTATTTTCCGCATTATCTCAATATGTGACGCGCCATTATTCAATCTACGGCCGTGCTTTCCGTCAATATTCATTGCGCTAGAAATGAATCGCATCCACGGATGACCTTGAGAACATGTTCCGCGCCTTCTTACATTTATTACGCGATCCGCGACGCTTACTTGCCGCGTCGCATTTCACACTTTCTTTTCTTTCGGAATTTCCTCCTTTCAGAGCGGAGGGGCCAGAGGGTTAAGGGGCAAGGGGGCTAAGGGGCGTTGTCAGATCAGTGGTCGTCCATTCTCGTCCATCGGAAGAAACGGGTTTTCGCATCCACGAAGGGGTTGGCTCCAAAAGAGACAAACAGACATTTATTTCGGAGAAACCACGGCAACGGCGTGCCCCAGCACACACACACACACACCCCTCCCTCATTTCCATTCTCTCTCTCTGGATCTTCTTAAGGCTTGCATCTTCGGAAGTTCGACCACCTCTTGGGGTCGTCCTTGTCCTTTACGGAGAGAGTCATTCCCCTCCACGTGAAAATTCTGACCAGCCATAAATATTAACAAAATGAAACCGAGAGACCGAAATGCCTCTTGATAGGATTCCACCTGTGACCATTGGAATTTCCTAACCCTCTATTTCCATTTTCCTCTACCTACCTTCCTTTCTCTCTCCTTCCTTCCTTCTTTCCATCGAATTATCTCTTTAGATTCCTCTCTTAAATGTTAAATGTAAGAAGGGACTATATAGTTTCAATTTAGCCCTCAGTGAAGTCGCTTGTCTGTCTGTCTGTCTTCATCTCTTTCCATCGCCACCTCTCTTCTTCTCTTTCCCTTCCTCCCCATTTTTCATCTCCCTATCCCCCCAATTCCCTCCCCCCGTCTTCTCTCCCCCAATTCCCTCCCGCTGTTTGTTTCATCCCCCGTTTCCTTCCTCTCCTCCTCCATTCGCTCACTCCACCCTAAACCTCTTTCCTTCGACCGCATCAGAGCTTTTTCCCCTTCCCCTGCATTTCTGTTTATTCTGAGTAGATCTCTAAACCGCCTTCTTCTTCGAGGCCTTTGATGAGGGTCCTTCTTGTGTCAAGTTTCATGAATATGATCGGCGTAACAGCTGAGGACTTGAATGCATGTTTTTTTTAAATTTATTTATTTTTCACAAGCTCATAAACAGAACTTTACAGCCATTGTAATGAGCGTAATAACAATAACAAAAACAAATACATACGGCCATGCCCTCGGCAGAATTCGAACCCTTGACCCTAGCATTGGGAGCTAGACACGGCATATGGTCCATTCGACCGGCATCTCTCTCTCTCCCTCAAATACACACATATGTACATTTACGAGCGACCGTCTCTTCCACATTCCTATTCCTTTAGAATCTCCAGCCCACTCTGTCCCTGTCTACCTGTTAAAGTCCTCTTGCATCTATTCTTTATCTCTGGTCATGCAATCAATCTCATTTACCATGGCATTACATCTTTATGTACCTGAAATGTATGAGCAGAGAAAATATCCAACGCTAATCAAAGTAATGGTAGACATAGAGCAAGTGAATGTCAGATAAAAATAATTTTACAGTAAATGATAAATATGCATTTCTATCGCCAATATATAGTGCTATTATATATATATATATATATATATATATATAAATAATTTCAATTAGTATGTACAATGCAAATGGTTTTTATAAATTTATGACGATTCATGAATCGAATCCTCAACACAGCAGACGCACATTGTGTTAATTATTAGCAATGTTTATCATTCCTTGAAAAAAATAAGTGTCGACATTAAGCTCTGAGTTGTGGAAATGTCCTGAGTATTGATAAAGAGGCGATTGGTGTTGATCTGCAACGCAATTCGATGCCTCGTGACCCAATATAATTTGAATCGACATATGCCCGGCCACGGAATGATTGTTCTCCTGATATCAAATTATTCCCATATTTCCGATACCAACGAAGAAAATTTTTAATGGCGGTTGATTTCGTTTGAGTACGTGCAAAAGCCGCTCTTCTGTATAATATAACCATTTTATTTTATTAATAAGCTTTAGTTAACTGAAAAATCATTCGATAAGTATTAAACATAAATGTAATTATATTTATATTGCAAAATCGACTTGTTTGATAATAAATTAGTTAGGTATTGAATTTTATTCCCGTTAAATTTAATTATATTATGAAGATATGCTGTTTTTATTAGTATAGCTATTTGCTCCTTGCATTTCCATTTCTTGTATTGTCGAGTGATGCGTTGGTGTTGCTATCACCGAATCGCATTCGAATAACATTTCGAATTCAATTCGCGTTCGGAATGTGCTCTCCATTAAGTGACACTGGCATTACTGTTAGATAAGACAACGAAGACGCAGACGAAGCGGAGGGCTAAGAACGCTCGGTCAAGGATAATTCAAACACTTTGGCAGGACGCCCACAAAGGGTGGGAATACGGAAAAAGGAATAAATTGTCAGAGAGGCGCGTTTCTTTGACACCGCAAATCACAAAAAAAATTCGTTTTACAAGGATTAATCACTTCTGGATGCGAACACTTGGGATAAATTTAGGAAAGTTTACATAGATTACGAAGACAGATGCGGAACCACAAAATGCGGTTGCGCACGAGCATACCGCGAATGAACTTTGAACTGGACGAAAAGGATTGTGAACAGTTTGTCCAATTGTGAAAAAATGAGAGATGATAGAGACAAAATATGGAAATGAATTGTTTGGATGGAGAATGATAACAGGTAGAAAGCACCGTAAATGTCCAAAATCCATAGCTTTTTTACTGCTAGATAATAAAGAGAGCATACCCCCAGCTGTGAAGCGAATGATGCACGATTGAGAATGTATCTTTCCAATCTAAAATTCGTGGAATTATTTTTAAAATAGCAGTGTTTCGTAAACTGAGCCTGTGAATGGTTTTATTTTTCACTGGATACTGAAATTCGTGAACTCCGGTTTACATTTTGCTGGTAAATAGAAGATTTTTAGGCCTTGATAATAAAACTAATTTTCGCGAAAATAGATTATAATCAGACGTGGTGCTAAGCATTATCTCACGTTTTTCAGTCTAAGATTTTTACCTGTAGAGATACATACAATTACAATTTTTACAATATAATGGTAAGATTGTATAAAAAATTTCTAATTAAATTTCCATCATAATATTTTTATAAAATAGCTATGGACTGTATATTAAGATATGGAATTATAAGAAAAAAGATGCGAAATATTTTAAAATATTGTTTTGACGTTTATTTCATAAAACTTTCGACTGGAGCAAATACCGTAGATAACACGTGGGCATTATTTGAAAGGTTATTATTCCCCATTTACACGTATTCAATGCGGTTCTCGTATAGTGTATCATTCCGCCGTAGAGCCTCGCCACATGAATTAAACAAACAATAACCACTATTACGAAGCGTTTCAAAACATGTCCGCCCCCCATCGGACATACGCATGCCAAAAAAGGTGAAAGTGGACTCGAAGTGACACACGCTGGCCAAAGCAAAAGAATAAAAGCTTCATTTTGGAAAGTGTCCACGCCCTGTTGCGCGAATGGGCCCTGGTCCTATCTCGAGTTTATGAAATTTGGCAAACTTTCGGCTAAGCGCCACGAACACATACACGACATGTGGTGTAATTCAAAACAAGGACGATGTGAGGAAAGTTGAATTGTATTTGAGACGCCGTCTGCTGTCAAGTATACGTGATTTCCGGTAATCTTTGCGCAATAATTAATAATTGCATCACGCTTGAGGATAAGTGTAGAATTGTATAATGTTTTTTATTTGGACGACTGATTATGATCGGCTTATCTTTTTCGAGATTAAGAATATAAGAATATCCATACTTTTTCCAGCAAATTCACTGATGATATTTGAGCTGCTGACATATTTTTAGAATACTTACAATTTGCTTAGAGTAAAAGTTTCCCTATTCTGGTTTCTCTTCTTGCAGAAATTTAAACAGTAATAAATAGGCTAATATAAGTTAACGGATAACATATTTATTATAGATAATATACAATTTCCTTACAATTGTAGTTTAATCTTCATGCAACAAGCAATTAGTCAACATTATTCTCTTTGATTCAAAGAAACTCCATGCAATTATTTTTAAGCCTGTTGAATAAATCAGTTACTTATGCTGATATATTTTTTGTTTCAAAATAAAGCAGAATAATAAATAGTGATTTGAGTATATTCTTTATGATTATGCGAATGCTTTTCGGCTTTACGTACCCGTGAAAAGTTGGCGGTTGAACTTGGACTAACCCTAAAGTCTGTTCTGGCCACACCTGTTGATGCGCTACGTCATAATGGTTGCTATACAGTGTCGCATAAGTAGACGGATATCCAGGGGCTGTTGCGAAATAGTGGCTTTCAGCATGGCGTAGCATACACGACGCTAAAACGATGAACAAACACCTCCTTGGATCCAGATTGCCAGTTACCTATAATGAATTTGCGATCATAAAGTTAAATATTATAGCGAATTCGTAGTAATAAATAGAAAAATTATTTTTTAGTTTAAAAAATAACAGTTAATGCAAATGTTTCTTTATCTAGTTTGGATAAAGAGATCTTTTGAAATTCATGTAAATATTAGAATAAAATATGTTAGGATCATAAAATTCAGAAATTTGCCTCCATAACCATTTCTCCAAACGGAGCTTAGCATTATTGATAAACTTTTGTCAAGAGGGCCACTTGGTTAACATGGTTAGTAAACCATCACCCCAGATGTTTTTGCTCTACCAAGCATCACTTTCAATCCTCCTGAATGGATTAAATGGACATGTAGAATTTAATCGAATTCTCCTAAATGATTTCTCTCAGATCTAATTTGGAGGGTGACTTTTGTGTCGCGAATTATTTATCTCGTTGATCCTTAAATTGCATTGAATTTTAAAGTAGCAACCTCAGAAACCATATTTAAAAATACATCTCGGCGGTAATTTTTAGAGAAAATTAAAATACAGTTTTGTTGATAGGGTACTTTGTGCTACTTTATAAACATGATGTATTAAGTGATGAAATGGGGTACATTAATTTCTTTGCTGAATTTTCACTCAAAGTGACTTTGGTTTCAATAATAACAATAAAAGTATTTGGAAAAAATAAAAATTGACTATGATATTCAAAATAATCAAATTAAAATGCAAAATAATGAAATCGTCGTTAATAATTAACTATTATGAGCTGGCTGACAAGTTTAAACATTTTTTCAGATATACAGGGTGGATTGAAGCGCAGTGCGAACGGGACACAAGTAGCAAATCTTTTGTTTCGGAAAGAGGAGTGATTTTGATCTCGATTTCTCCATATCATTCGGTCAGCCAGCGTGGATGACGATTTCAAGGGTGACCTTGACTCGGACGAGACTTTAAAAGTGGGCGTGGCACTTTGCGTGGGGAACGAGCGCCTTTGGAAAACCGCCCGTAACACATTTCCGATGTGTCGAGTTGCTAGATCTGCATGGCGCCACGAGGAGCGAATGGCGCCGGGATCACGAGTGGAAACCATAAACTCTCTCGTTCCTGAAGCGGGTCGCTAGGAAAAAGCATAACTAAAATACTCTTGCCGGCTATATCTACATGACAGTTGAGGGAAGGATTGCAGAGCAAATTTCATTAAGGGGCTTTTTTTTTACAGACTGCTATCTTTTTCATCGGAATATAGAATAGTAGAATATGATGTGTGTTATGGATTGCCTACATTTGTATAAGCATGTGCTTTAAAGCGATTTTTTCCGATTACTTCCCAGCAGCTAATCATAGACACATAAAATTTATATCATATATATCCCCAATATAGAGCTATATATTCTGGAATTTTAGCGTTTGTAACTTATGTTATCTTTGAGTTATTATTATTATTATTAATAAATATTATAATATTAATAAATATTATAATATTAATAATTATTACGTATATTATTCTTATTATTAATAAATATTTACTTTAGCTATAGGTTTAATTGACCTGGAAAATCTATTCATTCAAACTTCGTGTTGTATCATTAAAATATTTTAGCATAGTAAAGTTAATACCACCATAAAATGAGAAAACATTTCTCATTTTTAAGATACATTAAATTACTTTTAAACGAAAAATTATAAATTTGAATATTGATCAAGATATTTGTATCCAATAATGACATTTAAGATAAAATGCAAACGAATCAAATATGTGATATTATTGTTGCATTTTAGATGAATTTTTATCAAAAAATAAAAATTATTTAATCATGGAATAATAGAATATAATCCTTTTAAATACTGCCGTAGATGTAGTAATTTCTGTTTGCAAACATTTGTCGTTCTTATTCAAGACGGCTGCACTTAAATATATTTCCGTCGTTCGAGGGAATCCCCAAAATAAATCGAAGCGACATGCACCAAATATAAACGCCATTCTCTCACATGCGTTCGATTTCACATTGCGTTTCACTGAAAAACATGGGAAACTCGAGGTGATCCGCGAGCATCCTTCGAGGGTCAGTTGAAGTGCGACTCACCCGCTCGCTCGCCATTTCAGCCGAGACTTCCTTTCTCTCTCTCTCTCTCTTTCTCCTCTCCTCTCTCTTGTCCGCAGCAGGTGTCCAAGTGCACTGCTCTCTATACTCACTCCCACTCTCCGAGCAAATGATGACTCTGCGAGCCGATCTTCTTCCGACCCCTCTTTATAACCCCGTCGCACTTTCCCGCGAAGGGGATTATGGGTACGGAGGTGGAAGGGGGGCGTGGCGCGGCCTATAAGGGGGATGGGTGTGGAGGGGTGGCGGAGGAGAAGAAAGTTTCCTCGTTGCTTGGAGAAGAGGCGTGGAATGGGGCGTGGTGTGGGGGTGGAGGACGAAGGTGACGAGGGTCGTCTTTTCCAGTCCTACCTCAATTTATACTTCTCGTCGACCAGGATTTTATCTGGCCAGGTTGAGTGGACTTACCGAAATATTTTGCTCTATGCTTCGTAACAGTAATTATGTTCCATTCCCAAAAATCCAAATCAATCAATTCAAAGCGATATTCCGACTTCGGGCGACAGCGAGTGTTCTATACATATTTGACAAATTGAAAGAATTCCTATTTCGTCTTTTAGAATTTTACAATTACTTTCGTCCAATTTCAAAACGCTCAAACCAGGCCTTTCACCTTACAGCAATATTTTTACCTGATATTCAAATTTTACTGACAGCCAGAAGCGCTGACCGATATGTTACTGTGTAACGTTCTTACCCTCCTAACAATTTCGTCACAAATCCTCCTGGAATCTGAAACTATTTTTATTACATCGAGTTTACGAGAGAATTTGCTGCCTGCATTTTTCCTTGGTAAACCATCGACATAGAAAAAAATCTAACGATTAGCTACTCTGTTCGCGTTTCTCCGAGTTGGAGTGTAGATTTTTCCTGTCTAATTGCAGAAAAATTTAAGCATTTACGTAAAGTGTCTTAAAGACCTCGAATAAGTGACGAAAATTATTTAAAGTTCTCTTGTACTATTTTGATAGTGTTTACTAAATCGGGACATTTATTTTATTATAAGAGCAGGACAGACCAAGAAACTTCTCAATGGTAGAGTCAGATCGCCCTTTCTCCTCTTGAATCTACCAGGACCCTATTATTTCGAAAATCACTTTTTCTGAGAGAACCTTTCTTTCGCTTACACTATGAACATAATGGCTAACTCAGAATGAAGGAATATTGCGCGCAATGGATTGAATGTATCCTATGGAGGGCAGTGGAGACATCCATGTGGATGCTCTTCTTTGGATCTCCGGATGATTTACCATTAATTCGAGTAAGAATCTCATTAAAATCTTGATTTTTTTAATTAGTTGATATACCTAATTGCAGATTACTATTATATTCTTTTTTATTTTTTTGAATTGCTTTGTATAACTAATTGGCGAGCACTAATATATTCATTAGGCGATGTTACTCCAAATCCAGTTTTATATTGTTACACATAGATATCGAGCTAGATATCAATTAAATTCACTAGAAAAATTAATGTTGAAGGCCAGAAATCCTACTGATTTTCTGAAGGTAATGTTTTTCAGTGATTTTATTTTTTAAAACGTGATCGGTACAATTTAACTCAGTCAATTTCATATTTTTTCAGCGAAGACCTTTTCTGGTGGAGTTTTAAGGCTAGTAAACTAATTGAAATTGATTTTCACTATTACGAGAAGACAAAATCTTCCGATTTAAACGCCCATGCGTCCCACCGAAGCTCTCGTGATTTCCAATGCGGCCCGCCATATGGAAAAGGTTGACGACCACTGTTGTATACGTTAGCAGGTATTTTTGTATTATCTTATGTAAATCCAAATTTAAATTCCTCGTCTCATATGACACCGAAAGACTTTAAGCCACTTCACACAAAATTTTCAAATCACATGCGGTGTCTGCAGTCTGACTCAGGCGTTCAGAAATATTGTCTTGTAGTATATTTATCTGTTTCGAGAGACGCAGGTAGGCAATCCGCCCTTTCTTACGCTTGCTGAGCTGGTGGTTTTTTCCCCGTCAGAAAGTACTTGACACGCATATTCGTACTGGTGCATTTGTCTTATCTATGAGAATAACTCGAAATTAACTTTGAAAAGAGCCATTTTGGTTTTCATAAAGGCCGTGCACGCTCATAGTGACTATTTGTTTTTTGTGGTCGAGAGCAATAAATTTTAAACGTTCTTATAGTGTTATCTGTTATTGAGAACGTGATTCAGCTAATCATTTGAGGAGAGCAGATATAATGCCTCCCTTTACGTGGCTTTGGGTGGTTCGCTCCTCGAGGGAAAGTCAGCGCCCACGCCTTGTCAACACTGGATAATATATCGTTTTGAACTGATTCTTTTAGTGGCCGAGAGAGAAAATGCGTGTCTATTGGCAGTTGTTCGAGCAGTAATATCGATTCTTTCCAAACTTCTGTTATTCGCCTTTCTTTGTCTTTGGGTGATTTCCTTGCTCCTAGAATGAACGTGGACTACTTTGACTTGTTTCATGAATGGTACCTATTTATGCTTACGTTATGTCATTCGGTATGCATTTCACAATGAAGTAGTCCTTCGAAACCGGAATCATGATATCGAAATAAAATATTTTAGAACTTACAAAGTATTTTTCATTGTGTTAACGTTATTTGGAGCTTATTAGCGAATGTTTCAAACTGGATAAATCATTTCCATATTAAAATTATTACATTAAGGTGGATTTGTTTTTGGCGCTAAACGATTTTTATAGAGTCAGTTTATTTAAAGTTTCAAAGAATTATCTCATAAATCTCTTAATCTGCAATAAATTTTATTTAGGTTATTGTTCTTTATCATTTTCTATAAGTATTTCATATTTATATATATTTCATCTAAAAAGTTTAAGGAAAGGAATATGTAAAAATAATATTTGAAGGGGATATATTAAATATGTATTTGATATTTTAAATATGATATATTAAAGATTTTTGCTCAAGTTACTATAATAATACAGCAATTCCTCGTCGAATATACAGTTTTTCCTATTAGATATCCTTAAACACTCAAATGTATACAAACAAAATGTTTCTTCTTCTTTTAGGGCTTAGTTTCGGATGGTAGTACTGACTTCGTTTATTTTTTCGATTTTGAAGTTTTTATGCTAGAATATTGTTGTTCCCATATAGAATGTTAATGAATGCGAACGCACCACCATAATTGCTCGTCTACTTTTTCACCATCATCTACTTCTTCAATTGAGATAACTTATTTCCACATTCTGTATGTACACAGTCGGAGTTGGATTCAAAGACGAAATTGCTTCCAGGGACTCAAAGCAACGTTCTTAATACGCTTGAGCCAAACATTTCCATTTAAGAACATTACGTATTTTTCCCGAGTGCTACAGAGCCAGTAAGCTCCCTCTTATTGCTCACCTTCGAACGCAATGAACGGTTTCCCCTTTACTCTTTTATCGAGAAAACGCTTCGAAGCGTCCCTTTCACTCTTCGCCGTCTTCCGTCGCGAGGGCGATAAAATGCCCGAATATCGAATAGTAAGAGGGCGTAATAGAGACGCCTCGGAATGCCGGAGAAACACGGAACGTTTTGTTTCGACGTGCGCGGCTCGTGTCTAAACCAAGGCGCCCTCAGCTTTCGAATCGGACGTTTGTAATGTTTGTCGGCGTGATAGACGCCGGAGAACAAAACGATTTTTTGTCATTCGGGCGGCAGATGCACCCTCCCTCCTCTTCGCCCCTCTCACAATCCCTCTCCTCCTCGCTCTCCCCGTACTCAACTGTCAACACTCATCCCCGGCAATGGGAAATACGTATCTCTCCCTCTCCTTTGAAAAGAGCTCTGATTTGCAGGTCGATTGCTCGTGATGGTCTCTGCGAATTTTCGGGTGAGGGCGTCCTTTATTCTTCCGGGTCCCGATCGTCTTGTCCTTTCGAAACGCGACAGTAGGTCATAATATCGAGGCGTCGTGATGTAATTATGGCACGCTGCCTGCCAATGACACACGCATGACATCGGTCGGCTGAATTTATCTTTTGGTGTTTAACGATAAACGTACGCACGGGTGACTTTCTCCGCGACGGCACAGGTGTTTTCTGGTATATTCGCGATGTCGAATATGTAGAAATTATCCCTCGTAGATATTTTCAATATTCTTGGAATACGCAAACTGAAAAATCCCTACGAGTTGCATTATTGATTGGTATGATCTCTCTTATATTTATTGTTTAACTTTTCGTGGTTTGATAATTTTGAAAAGATTATTTAAAGAATGTGATGAATGAACTTTGAGTTATAAGCACTTTCGAACTCTGAATTTCATTCATACTTTAAAATGTAAATTTTAAGAAAGTTTCCCGACTTCCATCCTCAATTTAATTTTGTTTTCATTCTAAGGAAAGTATCTACACTATCTATTGGCAATTAACTTTTTCTGTAAATATCTTGTTCAGAATAAAGCGCCATTAAAACGTACTATGACTACAAAACCCTTGTAACGGCGTAATTTTCTTTAAAAAATGAACGTCTATTATGGCAGAAAAAAATCAAAATAAAAAATACGAAAAAATGGATTCATTTGAGATACGCACTGAATTAATGTAGTTTTTATCAGGTACTTGCTCCTTTCTGCCAGATACCGTTCTCTGCATTGGTTCATAAATTTAGTTTTTTCAAATATTAATTAATTTAGCTTGAAACGGTTAGCTTCGGCGAATATACAAGTTAAAAATCCTAATCGAAGATGAATTATTCTCTTATAAAAATCCAGACTTTCGCCGATAAACATCCGATTCAATAGAAGTAGACATTTTGCTAATTTGTAATTCGCGTTTTATCACAGAATTGAGAGTCAGATTGGAGTTCCGCCTTTCGTTATGTTTTAAACTTCATCTCCACTTTGGTAGTTTACAATCGTCTCAATATTTTTTGCAGCGAGGGATATTTGCTTAATAATTAAAATCTCTTGCATCATGATATTACACTCACAATCAGTTAAAATTTTAAATAGTAATTTCACTTTTCTATGTAATTTCGTATGAGCGATGCATTTTCCTGTTTCGGAAATGGAATTACATTGTTATCGTTTTTAATCATCGCGAAGAAGTTTTATTTATAGCCAGGAAACTACAACTAACAATAAGAGAATTTATTATCAAACCCTACTCCGTGAAGTGCCGATGCAAGAACAGCAATGAAGTTACTCCTATTAAGCCAATCGGCCTTTCGTTCTTTTTTACATAAGTCAAGCAAATCTTACACACTTGACGCTTACACAGAGTGACCTTCCAAATGGCGCCTTTTATTTTTCATTCTGCTCTCGTCCTGTCTCTCTAGTTGAAAGTCATGAGAAAGAAAGTATCGTTCGTCTATTGCCGCTCCCTTTGCTCCTTGGCTGGCGTTGGGAAAGTCTCTTTTAAGGGTGGCACCCCTTCGTGACTCAAGAAACTCAGGTTAGTTCCAAATTGTGAGACTAACAATAAGTGATTCATCGTCGAAATGGATCATTTCATTTGGCTCATATTTTTCGTACTTCTACCGTTTTAACCCTGGCTTCGAACGAATCCGTTACTTCCTCTCAGAATAAGAATAAAAAGTGAAAGTGTAAGTACATACCTACTTACTTTAGATATCTACAACACTCATAACAAGGTTATCGAAAGCCAGATGCTCATTTCGGCTACATTGCAGCCGTAATCAGTGGCGATTCACTGAAATTAGATTCTGAAGAGTCTGTGTGCTTTTTTTATTCCTTTCAATTTTTTTAGACTGACGTACTTATTCATGATCCACGTGTTATACCAAGAAATATCGTGGAATCGGGCCTAGATTAGAGTTGCCAGAATTCGTTTTTGAGGTTACGAGACACGTAAATCAAGTCTTCATCAAAATGAGGTACACAAAAAACGATCCAAAAGAAGACTAGCTTAAAAAACTTTAAATAATGTCTAGTTTCACAGCACAATTTATTTGCTTAGCCGTAACTTTGTAGAGTTCTATTTTGTAAAATGATATAACAGAAAAATTAATCTAAAGAAACAGGACTTTAATTTAACAGAAAAATGATCTTGGCTTCAATGTTCAGGTACAAAATATCGCTGTGACTTGGATTAAACACAAGACATGTGCAGATATGTAATCTGCCAATGAGAGCATGAAAAATGCACGTGCGTAGAATGTGGGTGCAGAAAGACAAAAAAGGTGTAAGGCACAAGCAGTCCATGCAATGTATTTAACCTACTTTTACATTTACATTTACATAAATACCTAAATACCCTGCAAGCCGCCAGAAGCGTTTGGCAGAGGGTGTCACAGCACCAAATGAACTCTAACTAATGCCTCTGTTGGACTGTCTTATCGCGTCTGGGAAAGAAGATCTGTAGTATTTCTCGGTTCTAGCGATTATTTCGACATTTTCTCGTACGCTCTGATCTAACGTAGCTTTCACTAACACCGATGGGTACAATTATGCCGCGTACTGTAACTATCGAGGAGGTGGAGGTTTGGGAGGAATAGGTATTTCGCGATGGAAATTTTTGATGTATTATTAATAAACAAAAATAAACACAAGATAAAGTTATATGCATATATATATATATTACGAGAAAATCCCAAAATCAGGCACATCGCAATTTTCCTGGGAAAAAACTGAAATAATTTCAGAAAATGCACATTTTCAAGATTTTCCCGGGAAAAACGCGATGTGACCACATAGTTTTGTACAAATCTAGATGTTACCACGTAGCTTTGGACAAACCTAATGAATTATATTTTCCTTTTGCCCAACACTAAATCGGTAGGTGGCAGACGGTGCGATGCACCTACACACACCTAATCGTTCTCGCTTTTAACTATAATTTTCTTGTTTTCTTCCTAATTGTCCTAAGGAAGAACGAACCGCGATATATTTCGGTCCTACAATCATTCTAGCGATTTTTTCGGGATGGTCCTGTCTCCCAATATATGTGGGTATTTCGATTTTTCCTATTGGGTACTTCTTGGGATAATCCCTGCTATCTGAATCTTTCAAGGAGATTAAATCCTGCTCTTCTTCATCCTGTCTCTAGCGACTCCTAATTTACATCCTTAAGTAATGACATAACACTAGTCTGTTTAGTACATCTGCTTCACGAATCTAGCTGCCCTGCTATTTCTAAATCTTTTACGTGACCTTTCTCTTGGGAGTTCCACATAGCTGACGTAATCAATGAAAAATAACATGTTTACTCGGACTTTTCCGTCTATTATGTAAATGTAAGTTTCTTCGAGTTCCTCGCACGTTGCAAATCTGGTAAGCGACATCCAATAGGGCCACTCAAATACGGGACATTTATTCGTCTCGAAAAGACGGTACAACTGGACAAGACAATGAAATAGCCTAGCCTAGCAACTCTAGTGTAGATCAGGATTTTTCAAACTTTTTTCTCCGCGTCCCAATAATAATAGGAAATACATTTAATCGGCCCATCAAAATTATACCTTATAAAATATTGTTAAAATAAGAATTTCTAATGATGTATTTAAAATATAAACTGTGCGATTTAATAACCTTTAAATCCAATTAGTTGATTATGACTACCTTGGCAACAATTTAACCTAAATTTTTCTTTAAAATATCTTCGATCGACCCTCCCTTGAGGCCCTTATTAAACGTTTTGCGACGCAGCGTTGGGCACTGGTGTAGATCATTGTTCATAGACTTGGTCTGATTTTTGAAAATGTGTAGCTTAGTGCGTTTGGCTTTATATTGTTGGGTTTTATTCGTTTCACATCCTTAATAAAAATTAAATGGCACATTTCTTGGATGATAACACTGTATTTCCGGAGTAATAATAAAAAATGGAAAATATTAAGGCTTTAGTATAATGTCTAAACACTGCAAAATTATATATCAGGAGGAAATATTGAATTTTTGATTTACCGATTCATTTTCGAACCACTCATTAATCAAACAATTTAAGATTATTTGAAACACCTCTCCTTTTAGTTAAGCAGATAAAATAATGTAATTTGTACGTTCACGCTCATTCCTTCGTCGTAACATTTCTTTTCACTTGCAAACGCTGTTTGCATACGCAAGGAAAATAAACGTTTTTAGGGTCATATCTTCGCCGTAGATATTTCATTTCTTTCGACTGATTAAGGATTTATGTATGCGTGCGATGGCAAACCAGACGTTTTTATCTAAATACAGCAAATATTGCTTACCTCAGTTACTACGGCCATTATTTTAGGACAAAAATTACAAAAAACAAGCAACTTAAAAATTTAAGTTCCAAGTGAATGAGAATATTCATATTGCATTTTATTGAAAACGATCGCTCCTTCGATAAAATTATACACGTCGGAAATATTCTTTTTATCTACTACAAATTATATTTGAAATAATTTGGCACGACTGATATTTTACGCGTTATGACGGACAGTTCATTCATTGGGAAAACGAATGACGTGTTCGTACCTCGAGGAATAACGTCTCCATAATGTCGATTTAGGCCCCTGAAGGTTTCATAGCAAAGCAATGTCGGCCGTGTGCCCTTCTCTTTAAACTCCTTGACTTTTTTGTCGAGAGATGTTTTAACTATGGTGTTCAGGAGTAAAAATCCAAGGAATATATCTTTCTAAATTTTTGCTTTATTCTCAAACAAACATATCGGAATACAAACGTAGAGGCGTGCCTTGGCGATATGGCGCCTACGGCAAAATTTTAAGAAACACCTTGGCTATGTAGGATATACTTTTTCTGCGTTTTAATAAAGAATAATATAGTTTTTATTACATATAAATTAACGTTTGATGATTAAAATGATAGTTATTTACGGGAAAATGAAATTTTAGCACTTTTTTCGGGAACGTTTGGCGCCTTTTGAAAGCGGTTCATATGGCAAATGCCACCTTCGTCATGCCGTAGTTACGACACTGCACAAACGTATTTCTTTGAATTTTCGAAGGCCGTCATGATAGTTTCCTAACGCAGGCATTCAAACGCCTGTTTTCTCAAAATGCTAAACCATCGTCTTCGTGGGTCTTTCAGGTCTTCTCCACTGAATTAGCGTACGCTACAACTCGCAGATCCAACCCCATGGTACATATTGCCGCTACTTTCCTGATACCCGCATCAGGGCATTCCAAATTGAAAGCAGGTTCCGAGTGAACGGCATCTTTCTCGGACGCAACGTAAAACCGTTTCTCAAAATCTGGTGGCGGTTTTTCTTATGAATTTTTCAACAACCATGTCCCAAACACGCCTCTCCAGTGAATCTTGCACCGATCGCAAAAGGTTTGACTCTATTTGAAAAGGAGACGACCAAAATATGCGTGGCTTAAATTATTAAAAAATGGTGGCCAATGTCTTTGGCGTAGGTATCAGACATCCAGAACATTTCTCGCTCGCCAAATCAAGAACGGAGACATTGAATATCGAGTATTCTCGACCTCATAAATCACTTCTTCGCGTTCTCGAGAGAAAACCTTTTCTCTCCTTTGGAGGGGACATCTTTGTAAAGTGCGTGTGTTAGACTGAGGTGCAGCGAGTTGCTTTAATAAGCGTGTATATTTGTAGATGTGTTCGACAGTCGTTGGATCGAAACCATCTGAGAAAATTCCATCAGAGATATGTGGAACCAAAAAGCGCCCTGAGCTTCAAGGCACAGCTCCACAGGAATGTATATTTTGATTCGTTCACTAATTTCCAGATATTTCCAGAGTCATCAGGTCCCATATCCATATTGGACATCAGTTGAATGTTAATCTGAATCGTATTTCCATATCTACTTCATTTCGGCTGAACCAAAATATTTTTTGATGACTAATGATATTTCAGATTCTCTAAGGAAGATATCTATGACAAATGGACTATCGATGTGTGTTAATAGGAACATTTTGAAACTTAAAAAAATAAATAAAATTTGCAGTTTTTACTGCGCATGTTTGGTTGTTTTGTGATTCTGTACTAATGGCGACTTTCTGATTTTTAAAACCTCGCGAGGACCACTTGAAATCATCAGGAGGCCGATCAGTCCTCTTCCGATCGACGGATTGGAGAACACGGGTGGTTTCGTTGCTGCTGTTAAAAATTTTACAATATTTTCAATTTCTTACCAACGTTTCTATCGATTATATCACAATAAACATACTCATATCCTTTAAAAGCTCACCTTATGCTTTATTAAAACATTGCAAAAAGAACATTTTGACGCTTTTGCTTTCTCGTCCGGCTCTATCTCTGTCTTCGTTTTTAGTGATGTGCTATTTAACCCATTGAAGCACAAATTAAGAATTGTCGATATTTTTTTTAAATTTGGATATGTATACAGATAAATTAATGAAAACTAATAAATGGTGAAAATAGGAAGACCATTTAGCTTACAAATACAGCTAAATTTTCTCACGCGATGTACTCAAATGATAATAAAATAACATAGTAATACAATCAAAATGCTTTCAATTGGGGACACCATGACTGAAAGAGAAGATTTTCCATTGAAGTGGCTCTGACGTAATGTTCATCACAGGTTGAATTGGGTCGCCTTCTTTCATAAAAATAATTCTGTGCAATCAGTGGCGGATTTGGAAACTTGCCACCCCTAGGACAAATTATTTTTCCGCTCCTTAAAAAACTCAATAAAATTTACTTAATGTATACATTATACCAGAGAACAATCCGTTCTTTTCTCGGGGATTCATGGTTATTACCTTGACAAACTTTTTTTACCAATGGCCTTTAATGATTTCAAAGTAATCTTCTTCGACCTCCATACTTTTTTAGATCACACCGAAAGCCCTCTTTACAGGACTTCCTCGTATACTATATTAACGGTTTGCAACTTGGCAAATGAATATACAAATCCGACCGCCCCGAAATCCTGCCGCTCCAAATACTCCGCTGCCCCTAGGCCATTGCCTACTTTAGCCTTATTGCAAATCCGCTAATGGATGCAGTATCTCAATTTATTCCATTTACACATTCCTGGAATAGTTTATTGTGTCATATTTATATTATTTTTAGATTTATCGAACGTTTTTAAAAATATTTGGTTCTAATAACTTGTTTAAAAGATCCTTTTTATCAAAATTAAATTATTTATTTTTCCTTTCGAAAGTTCTTAAATAACGCATTCTCCTAAAACCTAAAACGATTATGTAAGGGCCGTAAAAAATTTAATATTTCTTCTTGTTCTCCCAAAATGAAAGGTCCTCTCATATTAGAGCTTGTCTTCGAAATATAGATTTCGGAGTGAAATATTTTCCATCCACAAACGTTCACACTCATTAAAGAGTTTTCAAAGCTATTTTCCGCGTTTATTTAACGTTTACATGATTTTTATTAAAGAACTAGTGTAATTCCCGTTGAAATATCAACGGAAGAATTATAGATAGATTATTATTATTTTCATTTAAAATAATTAATATCAGACTTTTACATATGAAATATTTTGCCATATACAACATTTCTAGCGAGTATTCTGTTGTTGACAGGCTATCTTTAGTTAAAATTAAAATAGTTGCCTCTCTTTCCTTCCATCTCCCCCTCTACTTCCCTCTCTCCCCCTCCCTCTCGCTATCCCCCCCCCCCACCTCTCTCTCGTATTAAAAGCATTCAAAGCACGTTTATACCCATAAGGATTGAATTAACAATATGATATAGAGGTCTAACAATGGAATTGGTAGGCAAGGCAACATCCCGTTAAAATGGCAAGATTTCCTCAAACTATGTGAATTAAACGTTTACATTGAGAAATTTCAAACTGTAGGCGGAAAAAGATGAACAGAATAAGAAACTTTGTTTTTTTTTAAATGGTTCATATCCGAAAATTGTGGGCCAAATCTTTCGAATTTTAATCTAAAAAATAATGAAAGCCTGCACTTCGAAATGTCAATTTTTACGTGTTACTTTATTGGAAATGAAAATTATCCCCTAGAGTCGAACCCGGGTCTTTGATCTCGAGTTCGCTACATTAAAACGTTTTGTTATTATATCTTAATGCTAATCTGAAAATTTCATCAAATTCTGTTCAGTCGTTTGCGAGATATTAAGCTTCAAAAAGCATTACATGACAAATGGACAGAGTGACACTGTCTTTTATATATGTTTATGATTCTTTTCAATTAAAACGATTATAAAATTGAAGTATGTGTCAACATTCTATAATACCCTCTTATTGGTAATTTTTAGCAAAACACACGTTTTTGGGGTCCTATACTGGCATAGGGCCTCGGTGGGACTTATTATGCCGATGATCATGTCCCTCTGTTTCGACAGCTCTGCCAGCGAATCCTATCTCCACATCAACGCCCGTGACCTCTGGGCACGGCCTTTTTAAGGCTGTGGCAGACGGAGAAGGGTGAAAAGGCGAACATCCAGCGCCTCAATACTGGATTTATTGGCTAATTTATTTATTTTAAGTGTTCAAATACAGCACTGGGGCCTTTTACATTGGACGTGGTAACAAAATAATAGAATTAAAATAACTAATATTTGTAGAAATGAAACATATCAACGACAGAATACTCAAACACAAAAACAAGCGGAATTAAAGCAGGAGAGAGAGGAGCGATTAATCCTATCGGTGTGAAGTGCTCCGCTGAGAGCGGACTTGAAGAGGAGGAATTGTAAGGAGCGCTTACCTATTGGCGAGGCAGTGAAAGGCATCGGATAGCCGTGAATTGCGGAATGGATCACGTAAGGGAAGAAATAGATGTCAGTTCGAGGGTTCTGTTGGATGCATTTTCTTAAGGAAATTGAAGTCCATGGATGATCTTCGATCGGATAAAGTTGATATATCTAGCGAAGCAAGGGAATGAGGAAGGAATACGGAATGAGAAAACACGATGGCTAATTATGGAGAAGAAGGAATTTAGAGGTATGTATTAAAAGGGGCTTAATAGTATGTATTGGGAGATGCTGAGGAGCAAACAAGAAGGAGTAGTAGTAGCAGAGAAAAGTTTTTTGAAAGATTGAGAGATAATGATTGGGTTTTTCTGTTTGAAGAAGGCTCTTGCTAACAGAGTTTTGAGGATATCAAAGGAACCAAAATCTTTTCCTTCATTAAATATTTCGATGTATAACGAATATTAAAGATTTTTCTTCAAATATTCTTTTTGCCCTTCGAATTGGAAAAAGTTTGGCTAAAACAAAACAAGAGAGGAAATATGCAAGCATCCAGCGGGCATTCATTCAAGACTGATTGTGAGACGTTTATTTTACGATTTGTCGTCTTATCAAAAAAATATTAATGTATCAAAAGTGATATCTAGGAAATATTGAATTTTTTAATACCGACTCCTTTTCTGATCAGTTGTAATGAATAATACAATCGAAAATTATTTCAAATGTGCCTCGAAATGAGTTGTAGTAATCTTTGCGTTTACGTTAATTGGCCAAATATTTCCACTTACAAATGCTATTTTTATAAGTAAGGAAAATAAATATATTAAAGTTCGTTTCTTCATCGTGGATTTTAATTCACTTACTGAATTCTCTGTACGAACTAAAGGAAATCAAACATATTAACATATATATAACATAATTTTTTTGTTCAAAGTGAATTATGACATTCTTGTTTGATTTTATTGAAAACGGTTACACCTTGTATAAAAATGTATAGAACAGGAAATATTTTATTAGACTAGTTCTACAAATCTATTTAAAGACTTTTTTGGTATGACTTTCAATATTTTGCGAAATATGAAGTAAAGATAATTCTTCTGTTATAAATAAAGTGGGACAGGAAATATTTTATTTGACTAGTTCTACAAATCTATTTAAAGGCTTTTTTTGTATGACTTTCAATATTTTGCGAAATATGAAGTAAAGCTAATTCTTTTGTTATCAATAATATTCCTGATTGTGTTATGTAAACCGTTTATATTATTTTCTTACTGTTTTTGTTCATAAGTTCTTAATACTAAATTTCATGAATATTCTCCCAGTAGTTCCGGAGCTGACACATGCTGACGAATAGACAGTCGGATATGACCTGACCATACGGCATTCATCTTTACTTTTAGTAAAGAAAGCCTAATATTTGAATGTAGTTCCGGAGCTGACACATGCTGACGAATAGACAGTCGGATATGACCTGACCATACGGCATTCATCTTTACTTTTAGTAAAGAAAACCTAATATTTGAATGTATAGAACGCTCTTGATTATACAGGGTGATTCACGAGGAATCTTTATCTTATATTCAAGGATAAAATCTTAGTGATTGCGGTAAATTAAACCTTAAACGAATCTCAAAAGTCGAATTGCTTCTCAAAAGTGCATCGGAGTTCTTTGTCGCAAATATGAAAAATTCTGCCGGTTTACCCAAAATAAGTCGAATAAAATGGTTTAGTTATAATATAAAATATTAATCAACTTGATATTTTTAATTTACCTGTTTTTAAACGAATTTTCAAAAATTGTCGTCTACTAGTTCCTAGGTCGAAACTATTACTCGGTTTTGTTTTTAACATCTTAAAAAGAACATTTACAACACTGGATATGAAATATGATAAATCACTCGTTCGTATTTCGTCTTACAATCGAAAATAGTAAACGGTTATTAAGCAGAATGTAAATACATATCATTAAAATTCGAAAATCAGTAATTCAATTCGGCTTAAATATTAGCATACGTACATACTTACAATTGGATCTCTCCATATAATTTTTATAAAACATTTTCGCGCCCAAAATCTCCATTTCAGCAACCTCACTGATTACTTTCTCATTTCTCTAGCACGCCTCCTCTTTTGATGATTGCTGTCGAGGACTTCGAGTGTTCCTTCGTGAAACGTCTCCTTAAAACTTGGTAACCCAAGCTTTAGGATGAAAAAATATCATTTTGGGTCCTGTTTCCCAAATAATCAATTTCTGGCTGAGGAAATTTTATTTAAGCCACGCAATTATATATTTTTTCGTCACGTTTACATTATTGCATGCTTCGTAAAATACTCGCACTCGAGCGCTAAGTGAAGATTGTAGGTATTCCGTCATCAGTCATGATCGGCGATTGGTATTTCTAGTTCAATCATAATTAAACGTGTTTTCTCAACCAAAGCAACCATACTTAATACTTCGGCAAGTACAATTCCGGTAATTTTAGTGCTTTGCTTTCTACTCGATTGGTCTCGTGAAGGTTTCTATGGTAAGAAAGAGCGGAGTGAAAGTGAGGCTCCGTGAAGAGGACTTTACTGCTGAGGACACTAAATGAATTTGGATTCGGTCACGAAGCACGGATGAAATTCAAGGAAAGCTATTGACATCCTCGGCCTTCGATGTTCCTTAAGAGCTTTTCACATTGATTTGTAGGAAGAGAACTGCTTCTTTCGTCCAAACGCGCGAGATCTTTCCAAAATTATGTTAAATTACGAGTAAATCTCTTTATTTTAAAGTTGTGATATTGAAACAAGTCTTGCAAAAAGCCTTTTGGAGTGAATTTTTTGAAGTTTTAATTCCTTCCTTTTCATAGAATCTAGACAAAATTGAGTGATCAATCCTCGAAAGTAAAATAACGAAATGCTATTTAATGGAGGAATTCCACAGAAAAACCATTTAATCATTCTAAGATTATGAGGTAATACGACCCAGCGCAAAAGACTATATTATTTTATCTAGAAACAAATGATCAAGACAAAATCCTTGTTCTGGATTTTTAATTTAGTGTAAAAACATAGCCTTGAGATTATTTTGTTCATTTAAAATAGCAATGGCAATCAGCGTTTTTCCCGGTTGTCTAAAGATTCCGTGCTAGCAGTATTTTATTATTTATTGAGTTACAGTCTGGAAGATTCGCTATGAAATTCTTATAAAATCTCACATAAAACCACAAACGCATTTGAAACTTCATTGCTTCTTGGAATCAACACTCGGAAAACAGCCACTGGAGAAAGAACCGCCTAGAATCTCTTATGGGCATATACCTATGATTTTTCCGTCCATGCTACGGCAGTCAGTTTCCAATGCCATCTATTAATAGTGTTCAAATGAATTGTTGCGCTGAAAAATAAATTTTCATTTTACACTTTTTTGTTCATTTTTATGCCGTTAGAAAAGTTTCTCAGAAAGACAATTCTAATAAATTCTAGTCAAAAATTCCTTATGAGAAATGAGATAGTACTTGAAATTATTGTTTATATATTATTAGTTTTAATTTTATGATATTGTTAATCGTCGTATTCGATTTCCTTAATTTATGCTTCAAGAATGCATGCCAACACTCGGGCATCGTTAACTACTTATTTTTAACCGATTAGTTGTGATAATGCTGTTTCAGACCTCATTGAAAAATACATGCGTTCTCTAGAAAAGTGATTTTCTTTAACAGTTAACAATATTGAATTCTCAATTATGGAGAACGAATTTATAATTTCAGCCTGAATTATTCCCTAGGTTGAATTGAACGAAGTATTCTTAACGTGAAGACTTACCTACAAGATACACAAAGAACTATCGAAATAACCATAGGCGCCTAGCCATTTTTCTTCACGGAAGAGAGGATAGCCAAAAGTGGAGTGTGACCACCGTAAAACGGATTTTCAGACTCAAGAGAGTTGCAAAACCCCAAAAGAGACATACGGCAGGGTGCACGAGAGGGACGATAGGAATGGAGATAGGGCAGAGGGGATAAAAGGGGAGAAGGGAGCAGGTAAATTGTTGGTCGCTTTCACGACGGCCGCGTGGTCGTGCATCGGAGATAAAAGCGATTGTGTCACCCTCTGGTGGCTGTGAGTGAGATGCGACCAACTCGAGGGCGGTTTGGGCCATCGGAGCGCGTGACCTCCGTGAGCCTCGGAGACGAGTGGAATCGTCGATGAATCCTTTCATAGGCGGTTAGCAAATCGCGAGTTGGACTATTGGGCGCCTGACGTGGCAATGTTGCTGGCAGAGGCGCCTGGTGATCTTGCAGAGTATTCTCCAAAGCTCTTTTTATTAATCTTTCTTTCGGATTTGCTGAGATTTTAATTAGTGAACTCGGTTCACAGATTCTTCCAGGTAAATTAAATGGACATTTCCATTTCTATTTTAGAGAATTTATATAGCGAAGTAGCCTTCTTCAGCCCTAATTGATCAATACTTGCTTCCGATATGTACTCGAACTTTTTATGCCCACACGATTCAGTTATTTCATAAAATATTATAATTTTTATTTTACTAATTTCATAATGAAGTTTACAAACATACGCTGGGTTTTTCCTGACTATATATACGAGTATTTCTGCGGCAAGCAATATATAATTTCCGTAGAGGGTATGTCGATAATATATTTTCATATGGAAAAATCGTCCTAGTAGTACCGTGAAATATTCTACCTAAAATAGAAGCATATATTGCTACTATTTATGTGCATATAGTATGTTGAACGTATTCCTTGTACTATTAGTCCCTAACATTTTTATATTAGATCAAAAATGTACCTTAATTAATCTAATACAAATCAAGAGTGTAACAAATCCACGTGTCAACCATAAATTAAATCCTTTGTAAGAAATTGCATTTTGGCATATTTCTCTAAGCCAGTGGAACGGGAAGTCGAATAATAATCATTATAGAACTTTTCTCAATAAAAATACGGTAATTTTTAATGTAATAAATTACTAATAATAAAATGCATTTTACGTAAAAAATTAGCTTCTTTGAAAAATTGGGGTTTTATTTTTATTGTGATAAGACGCTTTTTTTTGAGAAAATGGTTGGTGGGACGTAAGACGCAAAAGGTTAAAAACCGCCACTCTAAGTGATGTAGAAAAATGTTTATTCTTCAATAGCGCGCATATTTAATAAGCCATTATAAGCTATCTCGTCCGAATTGAAGACGCCGGCAACTGCAACGATGACAAAACGTCGTATGTAAATCCCAGTGAACGCTGAAGCCATGTAGCCCATTATAAGCTATAGTTTGATTTCAACTTATAATTTACGAATGAAGAAATTGAAATATCTATTAAATTCGGTTATTCCATGCATGAAAAATTGCTGTTTTAATTTCTCACACAAAAAATGTATAAATTATTCTCAGTTGATCGCAGAGTTTGATTTATTACTACAAACTACTACTAAATACTATAATCATTTCAAGAATGGGGATAATAATGTTCATTATAAATTTTTGAAAGTAGTCTTTAAGAATTATATCTGGAATTAAATTCGTGATATTTAAATTTGATAAAACGTTTTAGAATGAATATATAGCATCAAAATTCTGATTTTCTGTCGAGATATTCAGATGTGAAACATTCTGTTAGTTAGACGTGAAATGTAAGATTCCTCCACTATGGTGATGCTGAAGACGTTTCTAATATCCACTTTCACTGTAAAAATAGTTAAAATTAGAGAAAATTGTTCCAGTTTGATATTTTTTATTATTACCGTATGTTATAAGATCAGACTCAAATTATCAAATAAATTATTGATATTAACATTATGCGGTAATGAATATTTTGCGAAATAACATATAGCAATATAATACCTTTTGTGGAGTTTTTATTTGAAATTAATTTGGAGGTGCATATCGAATTACCAATTCAATATCGCATGAGCACTTAAGATAATATGTTCCGATAATTACAATTCATTATCTTCTGTCGACTTTTGAAAATCAACAATTGTTGTTTGCTCATTTTCCCCCGTCTCAAATAAGATTTGTTACGAAATACGAATGTACGTCGCACATTATAAGATGACTCAAAAGGAAATATTTGGATTCGATTGCGACATCATTCTAAATATCTTACCTTTCGTACAGTTGTCATAGAGTTAATCTAACATGTCAGGATAACGGGCCTCTCTATTAATGAGCAATATAGCCATGGCGTGAAACATCAACTATCTCTCTCCTTACGAACAGTTATTCTCGTCATTTCTTAATTGTTTTTGTGCGCGCCGACCCCGTGTCAGCTAACGTTTCCTCATTTCAACGGGAGCGAACGCGACCCGATTTAATTGCTCATTTTTTGTCAACCAAATTCGTAGTTTCAAACTCTGTAGGCTAGAATGGGGAGCGAGGAAATCCCTCCCATTCTCAAACCGGCGATCATATCGTAAGCCGACTGTCTGGCTGCCTGGATTTTGGCCGCGTTAATCCTGGCCTCTTCCGGACTTATCTTCGTGGGTCGAACCTTAGTCCCCTTGGGCAGGAGTCCCGCTGGAGAACCCCCCGACGGTCCAGCCACGGCGGTGGCGGAGGGCGCCGCAACGGCCAGGCCGTTTGCTCCGACGACTGCGGTAGCGGTGGGCGCGGCGGCCGCCACTCCACCCACGCCGGCCAGTGCTATGGCCGCGGGTTTGGCCTGCGCAACGGAAGGATTGGTGCTGCCTGGTCCCACGACGACGCTGTCCTCTTCTTCCTCTTCTTCCTCTTTCTCCATCTCCTCTTCTTTCTCTTCCTCTATCACCTCTTCCTCGTTCTCTCCATCTACGCGAGGGAACGCTCTGCTCCTTGCTATCAGACGGGAAAGCACTTCGGACGCCACGGCCATATTGGCTCCTTCCACATTCGGACTTACTATGGTCTCTACGTTGGGATCTACGACTCCGATCACCATTGGTTCCGCCATTTCGGCGTTCGATTCTTCGGCGACAGGTGGTTGGGCGTTGGGTGTCTCCGAATTCGATGCCTGGGGTTTCGAACCACCCTGTCCGGGCCCCATGGTAACCTCTTCGGCTAGTTCTGACCCTCCCTGGGACTGTCCCGGTTCTTCTTCCGAAGGTTTCTCGTTGTTTGGTCTATTAAAAATCGGAAGCCCGCTTACGAAGCTCACGATATTCTGCCAGAGTTGGCGCTGGTCGGTTCTCAAATTTTGGGTTCCGGCGGGATATACGAGGTACTGCTTGTTGTTTTGGTATCCTTGCGGCCCTAGGGCGGTGACCTGAGAGTGAGCCACTGGTAGGAAACCGGCTGGTGACATGTAAGGCGTGATCACGTATCTCTGGTTGGGAAGTGCTTCCGGGTGGCTGCAGAGCGGAATGGAATAAAAATATTCGTTAGTTGAAATTTCTAATAAGAAAATGCGAGAGATTAAAAATACTTAAATTTACCTGGTGAATTAAATAAAATTCATGCGTTAATGAAATGACAGAATGTAGAAAGAGAAAAAAAAGATCGCAGTTAATGAATAAGATTGGACTTATTATGGTGGAAGGAGCCTAACTCCGATTTTCATCGCTCCCACCAAATGATTCGTTTCGCGGCGTCACTTTTAAAGTTTATTTTGTTTTGCGTTAGAGGTCTTAATTTCTTCGGATCACGCGAAAAAATACCATAATAAAAGGCAATGTTTTTCCCGCGTTTACACTTGTAGTTTTATAAATTTCAAATATATCAAGAGATTGATACTGGAGATCAAGAGATTGATACTGGTATCAAAATAAAGTATAATATGGTATTATGGGCAAATAAGGTTCACCTCTGAGACATGACAATAATTCCATTTCTTTGCTGTAAGACGTCTGATGATTTCGTAAAGTGTAATGCCATTCTGAATTCTTGTTGTAACCAATTTTCGTTCATAAATTTGAGTGGCGAAATTTTAAAACGCCCAATTCCTACATTTCCACTCCATTTTTCTGGAGATTTGATTGCAGATACTCAGCCCATGGGATTTTCAGTCGATAATACAGGAAGAAGGGAAACCTGGTACCGCCATTAGCTTACTCTTTGCATGAAACACCAACGTGTCTTCCGACGGACTTGCAAATCCCCCTCACAACACAATCCTTGTGTGAATAGGGAAATTAGCCCTCTAATCACTCTAATCACCGCTTCCCTCACGCTCCTTTTCTCCCACTTGTTTTTCTTTTAATCCTTCCACCTTCTCCCATCCCTCTCAATCCTATTCTCTCTCTACACTTCTTCCGTTTATCCTTCTTTCCAAATGTCTCCCACTCCTCTCCCTCTCTCCCTCTCTACCCTCTCATTCTCCTTCCGGAAATCTTTGCACTCATATTTTCTCTTTTATATAAAATTTTAACGAATCGACATTTCCCTCGATATTCACTGCATTCCCTTGCCCTCTTCCTGATGTGGAATAGTCTTTTTTAAAGTTTTTTTTGTTCTAGACAAACCGAAATGAAATGCAAAAGTGATTATCGTTAGGACCGTTAGATACAAAACACTAAGGATGTTGAATCAACGGAAAATTATCAGTTATCTTCAATTACCACAGTAATGTTATGAAAAACCATAATCTTATTGTGGCTGTTAAAGATATCTGGAATAAATATTTTTTTAATCTTCTGATTTTTAAGTGCTTGCTCTTGAATCAGACTTTCGTTTAGCTGTCAGAGCCTTCTTCAAATAAGTTATCCCATTTTGCGTACATTTTGCAATATAATATCTAGTATGATTCAGATAGCCATTACCTTCTATTTAGTTGGCAAAGTAACTCTGAAAGTTTTATCTCTGAGTTATTCCTGACACAATGACTCAACCAGAGTTTCCGGCGTGCAAAAAATAGGTAGCGATTCAGTTTTTCTCCATTAAAGGTCACATGCGTGGGTTTTCTCGTGGACCACGCGACCCGAGTCTCGGACAAGGACAGATCTTTGATCACTTTTAGCGAATTGCTCATTCGAAGCATACGGTTTTCGAGGACAGCGTCTGTGGTGGAGCTCCCGGTGCGCGGATTAATTCAATTTTCGCAATGTGCCGAACTATAAAAAATAGTTCATTTTATCGAAATGGCCACTAATTGCAGTAATACGCTTTTAGCCGATTTTACATTTTTGTATTGGTTGATGGTAAAATTTTTCAGGTGCATTTGAAATAATAATCCAGGTTTTCATTTATGGATTGAATAATTTCTTCATTCGTGCTATATCAAAATATATGTGCAGAATTTTAATAACCATCATCTATATATTTCCATTATATATAGATATATAATACCAATTACTCCAAAAAATCCTTTTATTTGACTTTTGCATGTAATCGTCAAGAGCGGTGCACTGCAATCGGTGTGTCGCGACTAAGTAATTGCTGTAACTTTGGAATTATTGTTTTATTGCGTTTTACTATAGAGACTGAATATCTCCTAAAGAGTGATATTTTTCGTTAAGATGTGTTACGCTCTTTCAGTTACTTGAAATAGAAACTGTCTTTTCTTAACTGGAGAATTGGCAATATTTATCATAGGATTATTTCGTTATCCCGACTACATATTTAAACGGAATTAAAAATATAGAGTTAACCAATAATTTTCTTCACATGCGTTTGTGGGACAGGCGATTATTTTCTTTTAATTTTATCGAATATAGGGCGATGAAATTTTTTACACAGTCTCGTTAAATTTGCTTCGGTTTTCCGAGAGGTTCCTGTAAACCGGAAAGTGTGCCGTGAATTTTTAATGGCTGCGTAGCACTGGCCCCGAGGACATTCTTACAGATGAAGCCTCGAGATCGAAATATCTGTAAAAGAATCGATTACCCGTTACTCCTCGCTACCGTCCAGTTCACTCACCTAACCGCCAAATACCTGAGCGACGTCCCAGCTCCTACTGGGCTGCGCGCCGCTGTCCTCGACGAAGATACCTCGGGGATGTAATATAGTGGCTGCTGATATCTCAATTGCTGTTGGTAAACACCTGGATATCCAGGTGCCATCGTGAGGTAGTGCTGAGGTGCCGAATTCGCCACCGTTACCAAACATAGTGCGATGCACAAGGCGCCGGCCCCAAACGACTGTAATTTGTAATCAAGAAATTTTCGCAATATATTTTAAACTTGTTTCAATCGGAATAATACGAATGAAGAAAGTTAAAATAATAATTTTTCGTAAATTCGTTACTTCATGGCGACTGACGGCATTAAGTTTTTGAAAAGGCGCATATTAACAAAATTGTTATAATTTGATTGTTTTACTGAAAATGGTACGCTGACCAACACAAAAAAGAAATACCAAATGTACATTAAACATAAAAAAAGAAATTTACCGATTCAAAATTCAAATGGTAAGGAGAATTTCGCAGAGCTGCGCTGTGGCACCATCTGAAGAAGAAAGCCCAAACCACGTCAATACTCTATCGATGAATACTAGCGCGCAATATTTCGAAATACGTTCGTAATGTGTCTCTTTATTTTGTCACTTTATCAATTAATAGTAGTTCGTATATCTTAACAAATTCATAACATAAGCTCTAAGATCACCGCTTCTTAGCAATGTTTTCAAAATTCCAAATCGATTATCTAAGTCTACTTTCAGTAATTCACGGATAATACTTTAATTTTTCTTTGATTATTTTCATGGTTACATGCACGCGAAATAATATCAGCCGTATTCTAAAAAAATTTATATTTAATTTTAATTTGAAAAAAGTTTTAAATTTACATTAAGAGTAATGTGTGTGTGTGTGTGTAATATTGGTATTGCTTTCTTGCTGGTAAGCGTATCATTTGCAGTGAAATAATCAAGTTATAACTATTTTGTAAATATGCCTTACGCAAAACACGATAAATATTACCATAAATGTACGAGAATGCATCAAATGAAAACGGCAAAATTCAAATAAAAAATTATATATTGAAACCTAGGTTTAATGAACTTCACTTTTCAACATAGCCTCTTTCTCTTCCGATACACTTCTTCCTTCACCAAACTAGTTCCTGCATTTATTTATTTATTATTATTTAATAATTATTATTGAATTATTCACTTTTGCTGTTTTCATTTGAACCACCCTCGTATGTCAGAATAAAATAATACGAAAAATAGTAATGTAATAAGCATTGCAAATATTCATTTAAACATAGGAAAATATTCATACAAGGGATTCATTAGCTTTAATTCAAATACAGTAATACCCCGCTATACGTCAGAGATGCGTTCTTGAAAAATGCGACTTATAACGAAACAGCGTATAGCGAAACAAAGATTACCATAAGAACTATGATAAAAGTTAGGGGTTACGTTCCTGGCGGATATTTTGTGACACATTTGTTTCCCAAATAATACATATCAATACAGTACATTAGACATACTATGTTACCACTATGTGTTTACCACTCATTGCTACTAGGGTTTAACATACATTTAATCGTAACAACGAGTAACCGATTGCAATAATAAATTCAGAAATCACCGAAAATAATTGTCTATAGTGTGATGGAGCACAAAAATTTTTTCTTTACTTACACGTACACTGACACGCACTTTAGAGTATTTTTCAAGCAGATTTTGCAATCCAATGTATATCCAATATCTCATGAGATATCAACGCAAATGTAAACACACAAAATGTTGGACACAACTGTTCACAAATAGGTTTTTACACATCGTCATTAAAACTGGGACAGGCCCCAGTCCCTTTTATCCCCTCTGTACCTTGTGAACCACCTAACCCGTCGTGATCTCTCAAACACATTGCCAGCAAATGTTTATTCTGAGTATGATTTTACATGAATTGATAAACATGAAATTAAATTAATTCATATAAATAATAATAAACGAAGTTAAAATCCGAATACAGTGTTTTTATTGTTATAGTTATAATTTATGCACCGCAATTGGAATTTCTGAAATTCTGCTTTTAATATTTCACGAACGAGTTATATGCGAAGCGACACAACTTATAACGAAACATGTTCCTTAATTGATTGGCGATGTATATGTGAAACAACGTATAGCGGGGCAACGTATATCGGGGTTTTACTGTACTGCACTATCATATAAATCTTGCAAATAAGACTATATTTTAATTACCTGCAATTTATGGGGATTCATTTAAAGATAATTTCACACCACAGCGTTCCGAATTTTATTGGCACCCTGCGCGACAACGCATTTCAGCACCATCTTCAGATTGATTTCAAAGACATTTTAAAGTCGCATGTTAATTTATTCATTCTTCCTTAAAAATCGAAGTATTGACCGCGAAGGAATAGAAGGAAGATACCTTTTAAACGATAAGTTAGCCAATATTTATATTTTTGCAAGCAATACGTACTTGGATAGTCCGTCGATAAAATATTCCCTGAATCCCATTTAAACGCTTTCAACCTGGATATAATGAACACACTATTATATTATATAATAATGTGTATGTAACTACATAATTTTTATAGTTCATAAAATTTTGATTTTTGTTGCAGATGACGCATATTTTGCACTTTATTTTTGTAATTACATAAGTTGGTCCTATAGATGCGTAATTTGTGGTTGTCACATGAATTTCCTAACAAAATTACTACCTATTTTAAAATTCTAAAATTCTGCAAAACTTTCATTGAATTTACCAATCAAATTACTCAGAAAATGCTTAACTTTATTCGTTAAGCGTCTTAAATTAATACTTTTTAAGAATAAAATTTCATTAAAATATCTTTCTATTGCGATTAAAATGAAGTTATCTTTTGGTAATCATTTAATCAGTTAACCTTCGCTCGTTAAAGTCTCCGGGATCTTTTAAGCGCGACAGATTAGTAAAAAGTTATCTTTCATGTCAACAGTTCAATCTCGTGTTGTTTCTTCAAATGGACGTCCGTCACATAAAAAATAGTCTTCAGAATTCTTCGAATTAAAAAAGAAAGCGCTTTCGAATGGAAACATCATTCGACTTAGAATCCAATGTAAAATACTTGTTATTGTTACGTGACTGAAAATTCTGTAGCCCGGGGTCGGCTTCTGGGGCGAGAAGTAGGGTGATTAAAACGAGAGGATGCAGACTGGTTAGGGCGCCGAGTGAGGCGGCCTCCGAGGGAGCAAGTGGTGGGCAGCGGGGGCAGGAATGGCAAAGTTAGAAGGGCGAGTGAGGAGGGGAGGTAAATGAAGAAGGGAGAGGGGAATGTTAAGGGCGAAGGCGAGATGAAGAACGCCCTTGAGGGGGTCGAGAACCGCGAGTGGCATTATAGCAAAGGAGCAAGGGCGTGGAAGGAGGAAGGAAGGGGGACGGGAGGAATGGAGGTGGAGGGGGAAGGAAGGAGGGCAGGAAAAGGGTTCGCTGACCTCTTATTCTTTTGGGGGAGAAGAAGAATTTTCACGCTCATCCAAAAGAAAATTACAGGAGTTCATTTTGAAGAGGTGTGCGGCTATTTAGACTCTTTTGCGTGTATACATAAATCCAATCCGAATATGATATATTATTTTAATTATTTCGGAGGACATGCGATCCCAGTGTCCTGATTTATCCTTTTAAAAATGACCTTTCTTAAACGAATTTGTTCAGTGCCTTTCAGTTACTAAACCTTCTAGTAATAATATTTGGAAATTCTTTTTTAATTGTTTATTACCGCTGAAAATAAAATAATAGCGTTTTTTTGAATCAACATATTCAACCTACGTTTGATAAAAAGTAAATTGAATTGTGTAACATAAGGTAACTTGAAACCAATTAGTCGCAAAGACACGACTTTCCACCTGAAAAATTAAACACGGTTATTGTGAGCGTTAATCCTGTGGGTGATTCCCTAAAGGCGACAAGGTCGCGAGTTCTAGCCTCGCAGGGAATGTAAATGTTACGATGTAATTTGTGCGCAGTCCATCAAGAGAACATAAGTGTCTGATCGATGGCTTAAATAATATATTAATATAAGAAAATTATAGAAAAATACTTTAAATCATTTATTAATGGGCGAAATGCATGTACATATTTCCGAAACAAGGCAGCCATTCTGTCAACTGTGATTATAATGATAATCAGCAACTGTTTCATTATCGATGGCGATACCTTTTTATTATGTTGATACAAATCATTTATAAGTAAATCATTTTCTTTTTCTTTTCTATTTCAGATCAATAAACGTCTGTGAATTTATCAGGATAACTCATACTACAAAGTTAACCGATTTATCAATGAGGAGAGCTATTCTATTGTATTAAGTGCAACTTGTTTCTTACCATAAAGTCCTACACTTATAATAAATTACAGAATCATTAGTATGAGCGGGCATTATTTTCTTGGCTCAAACTAGCGAAAGGTTCAATAGGCTCATGTCCTTTCTGAAGGACACGATCGCCCTGATGCGAATCGCCCCTGCTTGCAACGTTGGCTTGATGTTTATATGGACAGCTTTACATGCTTCACTCTATGATTTGCTATGACAATCCAATAGTTTTAGTGAATGCATATTTAGAAAGATTTTAGTTTTTGCTCATTAAGAACGATGAGTGCATTGGCCAGTTACGTAAATGAATTTCCGCTTAGAAGTAAAATCTAAAACAGAGCTTCGAGTTTAACACATGTTAGTTTGCAGTTAGTTAGTCCAATACACAGGTAGTTACATTATAAATTAATGTTGAGTCTACCATCTCTCAAAACACAAAATAATTATTTTGAGTTCTCTATTAAATGATATTTTATCTGGCGTTCAAATATAAATATTTGTTTCTTTAAGAATCCCAAAATATTTAGTATGAATACATTTAATTTTAGCCTCATTCATGTATGTTTTTTAAAGTTAATTTTTAAAATAAAGTTCTAAATCTTCAAATATTTTCGAAATGCAGCACAGCAAGGTTAATAAATTTTAGAAAATATAATTGATTCATAATAATATTCAAATAATTGTTAGTATTGGTCAGAGTAAACACAGTATAATCGTGGAAGATAAATGATTTCTATCAATAAATCAAACTTCAAATTTAACAATTACCATACAAACAGTAATTGTTTGTAATTTTTAATTTCATTTTGAAAACGAAGCTCTCCTGCTACTGAGTTTAACTTACCTAATCTCTTAATTGTACTCATATACATTATTCTCATATTTAATGCTGATGTGAAATTCCAACTCAGGTTCCATTGTGACTTTCTGATAAATCTTAAGAAGAATTTTTAAGACCATCAATAGTTTTATAACTTGTCCACATATTTTGATGACATTTATTCCCGCCGAGCGAAAGGAATGCAAATGAAGCGTTGAAGTACCGTTGATCCCAATCTTCAAAACTTATGATTATATTTTTAGGAGGATCTGATTTTGTAAATAATTTTACAATAAGTCTTTAATTTTTTTAACGTGGCAATAGTTTTATGAATACGATTCTACAGCTCTATAATCATTTTCGGGAGGTTTTATTAAATTAATTTTAGTTAAAATTCAATAATGTAATCTGGTTTGACAACTGTCACAAAAAACTTTAGAAAATTTTAAGACAAGTCCATATTTATTAACAATTTAATCGATAGTCAAAATGAAATTTCCATGACTCGTGCGAACGATAGTGAATCACGAAAAATAACACCAATCTCTGCACACAAAAAATCACATAAACGTATCAAACTCACCCTATGCACCTCCATGGCCGTCCCTTGCCTTGATCACTCTGGATCAGATACTCTGGACGCCGAACTCCGCGGAAGGGTGAAGGAATCGTTTACGTGCCCCGAACGAAAGGAGACGAACAGAATGGGAGGGAGAAGAAAGCGGAGGAAAAGAAATGGAGAAAAAGACAGAGAGGCCGCTCAGACGAGACACCAAACCGAACGGAGGCAGATTACAGAGTACTCCGTCCACGTTTGAACTCCTTGGCCTTATAAGACACCCCCTCGACCCCTCCCCCTGCCTCACCTCCGTCTTTGGGATCCACCCCTTCCTCTTCTCCCTTCCCCCTCCCCTCCCCTCCCTCCCCTCCCTCCTCCTCTTTGCTACTCATCCCTCCTTCGCCTCCTAGTGCCATCCACTCCCTTCACCACTTCTGCCAACATCTCCGATGGCCAACCCCAACCTCCTCCTCCTCCCATTCTCTTTCTCCTTTCCACCCCCCCTTTCACCCCCTTCTACCCCCCTTTCATCCCCTTCCATCCTCCCTTTCGACCCCTTCAATCCTCCCTCTCACCCCCTTCTTCCACCCCTTCCTCCATCCCTTTCCTCCCTTCTCTCTTCACGAAAATCTCATCTTCGACCAAGAGACGCACTTTTTAACCGCGTTAATATGATGCATTTCAGTAGTTTTTCAATGATTGGCTGTGTAAAAATCGGCAGTTATCATGGAAAAGGAAAAAGAATATAACCTGCTATCATTGGTGTTGAAACGCTTGCGATATGTGTGCTCCTTATATTTTGCATTCTTATTATAGATCGATGATAGTATGGCAATTGCAACTCGTGATGATGAATAAACATTTTCACCGTCATTAAAATATATTGCTCATGAATAAATTACTTCTTGTCTCGAATGATTGGGTTAAAATTTAAATGTTGAGATCGATGGAGTAAAACCGTTTTGTTTCTCTAAATTCATATTATCTAGTAGAAACAGTCAATATTGCACTTCGCGTGCACGAACTTAACATGGGATGACACACCGAATACAAGAGGTAATGATGATTAATAGCCAAAAAATAAACACCAGCGAACGAGTTATTCTCTTACGTCATCAGCTTATGGACGTGTTATTTTATCTGAAGGTGAAAGGTTGTAGTTATGGTGTTTTCATATTTTTTGCTGAAAATATTTTTACGGTTTACTTATAGTATACTTTTTCAAATACAGAATTGATTAGAAGTAATTGAAAAAAATATAATATATATTAAAACATTTAATTCGGAAAATATTGAATCTGCGAGCATTTCAGTTTTCAAAAGGTGTGTAATTTTGTCTTAACAGAACAACTTTATATTAAAACAAAAGGAACATTTTTGGTGAATCATGACTAATGATCTAGTTATTCCTTTCGGTTGTTTAATTGACAGAAAGTTAACTTCTTTAAAAAAGTTTTACGGTTTAAATCGTCGGAACCGAATGTCTGAGAGTGAATTGTATAATATGTAGCTCATTCGATGTTTATCTCGATTATCGGAATGACAAACACCACCTCAATACGAGAAAACCACCTCCTTAGAACACAGCCAATGAAGTAGCTATAATAAGAAAACAAAACAAAGAGGCTGCTTCTTATAGTTTTCCGTTGTAACGCTTTCGTTGCTAACGTCCCACATCCCCTTTCTGAGTATTGTTGCGTGCGGCCGCGTGTTATGCGTTTCTATGGTTAAGCTAAGCCCGCCCCCGCGTGGACAAGGCCCACATGCTACCGACGCTTATTGCAAACCCTTCCAACGCTCAACGCGAGAAGACAGATTCTGTCACGCGAAGATGCGTATGCACGTGAGGACTACGTGAATGGAAGGAATTGGTCGACCTCCTCGCAAAAAAATACAATGAAGATCGTGAATATAAATTAAACATGTAAGGACAGACAGAAGAAAGGACTCCATCACCTGATATGGGGTCAACAATTTAACTGTGCTTCGAATATTAGTAAAATTATAACGGCAATAATTATTTATAATTGCGCTAAAATCACATTAATTAATAACCAAATCTAAAAAGTTATTACAAAAATATTCATTGAAATACTTCTTATATCATTTGGGTGAATAGTGAAAACTATTTAAAAAGACGTTTTTGGTTATCGTGTATTATTTATTCGAATCTATACTTGACTACTTTTCAATAAAATCTCTAGTAAAAATAATAATTCTAAAAATATGCATGCGTAAGTATTTTGACAATATCGTCAAACAATTGTAAGAATTAATATGTTCTCCTGATAATTCCGGTAAGGACTGAAAACATTAAAATTTGTATTTACACACTTAAAATCATACTTCTTTGACAGTGGAAATATAGTATCAATTGTGTTTCTGATTTCAGAAATGTGACTCAAATTGAGGTATTTTGTCCAGTTTACATTGGAACACATATCAATCATCCAACCGCAAATCAGAGCACAGCAGAGATTTCTTTAGTCACTTTGATGAATCACAGAAAACACTCAACAATGCTTTCACTGTTTCTTTCTTAGTTTTTAAAACTTCCTGCCTTCGAAAGCTGCCACCATTTCTTACAATCATAAAGTTCAAGCAGTTTGAATTAGCATTTATGTCTTTTGAGAACTATCATTTTGGAAATGTACAGCTGCCCAGATATATACGCAGGAAAATATGACATAATATATTTATCGGCAAAAATTACGAAGGAAATATTTAAATTAAATTTTCCGTTTGACCAAAATACTATATTATACATACATATACTGTAATATAAATTCCTTGGATTTCATTCGTCCATTTTAAGCGTAGTTGTGGTTTTATTGTCTCGAGTTTTAGCGCATTACTTGACACAGTGACATTTAAAATTAATTAGTTTTTCTGGAGATTTCTTTGAAATTTAAAGTTTGTAGTCCAGTGAATCCTTTTTCTATCTAGCGCAGACGAATTTATTTGGCCGTTTCATTTCTTTCAAAATATGAGCGTTTTTTTTTGGGCCGTAATTAATTTTTAATTACTTAAAAATCTCTTCAGCAAAAATTCGATGGCGGCGAACATAATTTCCGTGTGTTACCTCTGGAACCAGGATGATGGTTTAATGGCATTATATTTAATAATTTTATCGCCATCATAGAGACATTTCAAAGCTGCTAATCCTGTTTCATCATATAAAAGCTTGAATATAAACGTTTTACACAGCGTTTCGGAATTCCGAACATCTGAGACTCTCACTCCGATGAAAACAAGGAAATCGCACATCGTCACATTTTCACGTGTTAACTCATTCCTGCACAAATTATTATTCAATAAATAGGACTAATGTATTAATATATACATCTAAAATTGACATTGATATTGATAATCTGCCAAAGAAATCACAGTATTTTCCGTCTGTTTTTAAAGGAAAATATTAATTATAAATTACTTCGAGTGGATAATTGGGATTAAATCTCGCAAATATTCCGCTTCATTCTTTTCTCGAGACACCGTTGGTTCCCGGTTTGTTGTTTCTATTTTCGGCAATCATAAAAATAGAAATATTTTTGTGCGTTTGACCATTGATTAACTCGTTCTCATTTTTTGCTTTGAGCGGTTAATAAATATTCTTTCTTCTCTTTCGGCTGCAACACAGCTGATATTGGTTGCATCGTAAATTTGCATTGGAAGTGCGTGTCCCCAAAAGATGCGATTCGGAAAATGATCCGCGTACATCCACGAAGAAGGACCGGATGAGCGAACACTATTCTCTCATTTTTTTTCCCCTCGCGATGATTCAATCTCGTGACGTCTTTTTTTCCCTTCGTGCCACTCACCTCGATACATTCCTGCGCAACTTCCTTCCTTGTTTGAATTTCCAAGGGATTCGCTGTAACTACTCCCGCAGTTTAGACCCTACGAAGGCCCTTCTTGCGCGAGGATCGCCGAGGTCCCTTCTGACGACGGGGCCTGCCCACCCTTTCCGCCCATTTGCATACTCAGTAGACGCGCAGATTGGGCGTTGGGCGTTTACTCTCCCGAAGACGATCGCAGATAAGAGCCCCTTAGCGAATTCTTAGGTCTCTTTGCCACTCGAAGTTTTGAACCGTGTGGGCAAAAGAGCTTCCTATTATCCGTGACCGTGACTTTGCTCGTTATGTGTAAAAACAAGGCGTGTCTATCTGTGACTCGAGGTTGAATTCATCAGCGCGCATTTTCAGATTGAGAACATTAGATGTGGCTTGTAGCGAATCGCTCTTTGTAGATTTAAGATCCATACGCTCTTCCAACGCTTTGGTCGGCGTTTTCATGCATCCTTTTAGGTTATTTTAGTTGATGGTTCCAGGACAAAGTGACTGTACGTTTCTCTGACATGTGTATGTATGTATTCCGCATAAAATAAAAATTTTATCTTCTTTCATTTTGTAGGAATACGGTTGAAACGAATATCGCTACAGGTATGTAGTTTATGGGGTTTTTTGACAGATATGATTTTTCAAGTTAATCTTATGCAAAAATTGACTTAGTGTTTAAGTATGCAGTTCTCTTTTCTGGGCTTCTGAATTGTTCATTTGTTTTTTCTAATTTTTTCTGCAAAAGAATACACGAGTGGATCTTTTACCCGAATTTCATCAAGTGAAAGCCTCAGCTATTCACTCTAATAAACTAAGTCTCTATACAATGTATCCCATTAATATTAACGTACACCATTTTATGCAATAAAATGAAATTGGGATATTGTATTTAATTTGGAGGGAAACTTGTGTAATAATTTCGAGAATTTTCTTCTTCCTCGTCTGTTTGTTTTTCAGTTATACTTCTTATTCCTGTGCCTCGCATCCCAATTACGCAGTCATAATTTCACGCGCTATGATGTTCTATTCCCTTCTTGTGGAATTCAATGATGAGCCTAGGAACTGGCTCCGAGCATATCTGTTGGCGTTGTCCACTTCTTTTGGAGGTCACTCCCCTTCTGCGCGTTGCCTAACACGGGCAAATGCGACGAACGCTTCTCTTCGCCCCACGCCTGAATCCACTAAAATTCGAACTTTATTACAGACGCCGTTATAGTCTTCGAATTTCATTACGTAAAATGACAATAGATTCAAGAATTTGGCGTTTATGATTTATTATTATTGAGCTTATAAACATAGAATTTTTCGTAAATTCCATTTATTTCTATAATTTTTAATTGCTTTCCATGAATTTCGATATTGTTTCTTATTTTTTATTTTCATGAATTATTTAAACTCAGTTTCAGCTTGAGTCGGTCCGCAATAAACATATTAGACGCTGCGTTAAAAATTTAAGTAGGTTGTGATAGCATCCTTAAAAAGAAAGGATTCAATAAAGAAATAAATTCATATGCGAAGCAACAAATGTTGAATTCGCCAGTCGAGTGTCCTTAAATTCTCTCTCTCTCTCTCTGTCTCTCTCTCTCTGTCTCTCTCTCTCTCTTCTCCCTCTCTCTCTCTCTCTCTCTCTCTCTTCCTTTCTTTCTTCCTCGAGCAACTCACCCACCTAGTCCTAGCAACATCTTTCCTACACTCCTGCCATTCTTTTATTCCTTCCCTTTCCCTGACATAAGCTACTTATTACAACGCTCTTGCTTAACATTTGACCTCCATAGTTACCGAATCCTAATGGAATTTGTGCCATACATATACTTTCTCGACTTGCGATGCCTCAGTGATTGAAAAACGTACGTAAACTCATTTTTGAAATAAATACTCATCCAGTTATTCCAGAAATCATGTATTCAGAAATACTAATAGTATTATCACATCTAATATGTATATATATATATATATATATATATATATATATATATATATAATGTATGTATGTGTAAGTAGGTATATATTACTATGTAATAAAATATAAACGTTCAATTAGACTAATTGATAAATGGAATATGTTTGTAAAAAATTTATTTCACGAAAATCAGGCCAAATAAGGTTTCAGTGCAATCAAATAAAGCAAATCGTGTGTATCAAATATTAACAATATCCATATACTTTTCACAATTATTTTATTATTTAACAATTGTATCTTAAATACAACATATTAGTTTAGTATTCAGCCTCCGTTTAATGTAATATAAGCTAAATTAATACATGTTTTTCAAAGCATAAATAAAGAGTATCATGTACATTTCATACTACGACTAAAATGTTTTTTACATGATTCGATAAACATATCACATTGATTTTACAAATCAGAATGGCACGAAAATATTTGAGCAAATTCATATAATAAAAATCAATAGCAGTTGGGATATAACAAAATACTATGATTTTTCCAATGTAAAGATAAAAAATATTCCGATAATTATATAAAAAACATCTTATTATTAAATTTTGACATAATTTCTATATTTGCTAATCCTGAATAACTACCTCATCTATAGTTTCCTACCAAGCCTTCATTCGCACTATTTCATCAACATAAATATCTTCACTTCGTTTTAAATATAATCTTTCAAAAGTAGCTACATGAAAGAGGTTGCATTTAAATAATTTTCTGCATATTCTATTATTCTCAATAACACCTTGGTATTATTCGTTACCATCATTGCAAATTTCTTTCAGCTTGTCCCATGTCATTAGCAACTAATATTGCATCCTACCCACCGAAAGCGAATCCTACTATTCTATTTAGATAATAATCGAAGTAACCGAGAAAATATTCTGGATTTTATTACCATTTTATCTAATTCACTTGCATTATCAATCTCTAATCAATTCCGCCATTGTTTATATATTTTTGGAAATTTATTATTTGTACATTTTTGATACATGGACGTGAATAAATATAGTGATGCGTGTGTCGCAAGAGGGATGATACAAAAAATAGATTTTTATTATTATTAGTTTCCTATTTGCTATGGCTTGCGAAGTAGGCTTGCGTATGCTGAAGCATGGCTGTTTTAAGTGTGAAGTATGCGAAATGAATTATAGAACAAGTTACCGTAATAATTATTCGGTCCTTATGTCCGTTTAAAAGGAAACTTATAATAGATCGGCCGTGTGACACGTTGCACGCTGTGCTGTGCTGTGTTGTTCCTGTCAATATTGCGTGATAAATGGAAAATTGGAGCGCGAAAGCGTTAGGAAAATTTCGAATCCGCCGGGTGGCTAATGACATTAAATGGCCTATCTTAGTTAATTTAACAATCTCACTCAGTTCTATGCCTGATACTTGACCTTGAAGAGGTCAAGCGACTACAACACACCTTTATGAAATTCCGCCCCTCGAGATCGGTCTACGATTCATCAAAAAATCGCAAAGTGGTTGTAGAGGGGAGGATAGTAGAGAACGTGGGTTGGGGCGTAAGGGGCGTAAAACATGGCTTGGGGCGGCTTCTCTTCGTCCGGTTCCTCGACATCCGGAGTGTCCTCGTCCTCTGGGGGCGGTTCGGTCACCTCTTCGGGCCTCAAGAATATAGTAGGGTTACCGCCTCCGGGTCCGGCCACCGCCACTGCAATCGGCCGAGAGATGGCCAATCCTCCTGGTCCCACGACCGCAACCCCTTGAGGGGCAGCCACGGCAATTCCACCTTGACCCGCGGTGGCCAAGCCCACCGGTTGAGCTTGGGCCACGGACTTTTCGCCCGAGTTCGAAACCACGACTTCGGAGGCCTCTACCACTTCCCCTGTCGAGTGGATGTCGTCATCGTCGCTTCTGTGTTCCAACCTGCCGAAACAGAGAAGAACATGTGAATGAGGATTGTTTAGTTTTGCTTTTTATATCGTCGCCAATGTCAAACAATTGAGATACAACGAGATATCACGATGACGTCCTCAGGCGATGTTAACTCATTGGTGTGATTTCTGGCTTTTAAGAACATGCTCTGTTTCTAAGTACAACCTGTATGTGATGAAAATTAAATCCGTATTACTCAGGGCGGTGTCCAGACATGTCGTTGTGACATTACATACAATAATGTTTAACAGAAATGCATTGAGTCGTCTGCTCAGCTTTGCGTGCGCCCTCCGAAGAATTCCGGCGCAGACAAAGGTCAATTCGATATCAACAATCAAATAACGGTTCTTTTGGATATAATATATTTTAGGAATAAAGGGTATGGAAAAATGTATGGATGATTATCTATTGCTAAGGCTCTTCTCATATACGCCAAACACAATATCTTAGCGTCTTTTCATTAAAATGGGTATTTCTCCTCATATCTCTCGTTCTCCGGGAATGGGTTGCTTTTCTGTTCAATCGCCTCGTTGCTGGGAAATATCGATCTATTTTTATCGATCATCAGAAAGATTGTTATTGACAACTGTTGCGCTCTAGATCATAGTCTTGTTGTCAATCGGATTCATTATTCGTTTTTTGGGGTTGAGTTTAAGAAATAATATAAAAATAACGTGAGTACTTCTTCTTTAGACTTTGAAGCAGTTTAAGAATAAAAACTTTAAAACAGTTATTGTCGCAACTCATTGTCAGATGGAAATAACTTCCCGCTGAACAACATCGATAGCGAATCGTTTTGAAGTTCGGGGCTCTTCATTTTCATTTGCTTTGGACCATAATATCCACTGAACACCTTGCTGTGATCTCTTAAGGTTAGCTCCGTAAAAGGTCAGTGTCGGCCCACCACCCTTGAGAATTTTCGCCAGTGTGGTGATTTTGTTTTTGCGCCCGTTAATAACACATATACATTCTTCATATCTATCAAGCGGGGCTCCGGTATAAGGTTGTACCTGCGAAAATCCTGTATTTTACGATAACAATTCTATATTTATCAACATTTGCCCTATGATACGTTGACTTTTGTCACAATTCCTCTTCTTTTTTAAATGTCATCTTTGAAATGAGTATAAAAATCTTCCCAAATCAATGGATCTCCCAAGGATGGACTCAGTCTGACCTCAACTCCATCGCGGTGAAAGCTATTGTTTCGGGGATTTTGTTACGCAACGGATTGCGGCGTCGAAGGACGTGATCTGGCAGTGTGGGGAGTCCTCCCGTGTCACACGCACTCTCTCGATGAATATCCGCTTATAACGTATGTCAGCGTCTTTTATTATTCTCTTTTTTGGGACCGTCGTTTTCGTCAGATCACATTTGAGATGTAATTCCGATAGATTGCTCCTGATTATAAATCTAACATCGCCAAAGATAATAACGCCTTTCCTAATTTTATATCAGTTTTGCTTTTCTAGATGAGGATATCGGGTTCTTTTTCATAAAAAGTCATTCATTGGCCGGCTTCTCCTTCACAGGATAGCACAGAGAGTAAATCTGTGGAAATGTTAAAATTCACGAAGTTCGAACTTGTCACTTTTGGAGTGACGTAACATCTTTAGATGAGGTGGGTGGTGAATCTTTTCTACGTGGCGGGCCGCATTGGTGGTCGCGAATCCTTCGGAGAGCCGCATTGGAAGTTACCAATACTACGGCGGACCGGATTAGAGTTTAAATCAAAAGTTACCTGGAGTTTCTGACATATCATATAAGTGAACAATCAAGTCTACGTGAGTATTTTAGGGTTAAAAATGAAAGGTTTCACTATGGTAATTTTTCCAAAAAAACGCGAATCTGTGCGTTAAAATGTACCGATCGCTTTTTCATCATAGCTTAGCGGGCCGCATAAAATGTTATCGGGGGCAGCACCCCACCCATGCTTTAGATGGTTAAACAATCTGGAGATTTTACTTATTTTATGTGACATGTATGTTTTCAAACTTTACTCTTAACTTGACTTGCACCGCATGAATTTACGAGCCACTATACTTTCTAACTCTAGAGCTTAGATTGGATTCCTATATCCGAAATAAATAACTTATCAGTCTGTTTATTTTGCAGCAATAACGTAAGGCTTTCGTGTATTACGCACCATAGCCTATAAAACACATAATAATCCTTATTTATTTTGTTGTGTACGCCGAAAGCCTTTATTTTACGCAGTATTATAAAGAGAACACTCGATAAAGCAAAAGTTTCGATAAAAAATCAAAATATTTGCTGTGCAGAATAATCTTGTTTTAACATTTATCTCTGGGAGTTCCCTCTTCATTACAACTAAGACAACAAGCTCTACAATAAAACTATAAAATCATAACATGCGAGAGATTATAAAAACCCAAGCTTAAAGATTCATGTGAGCAATGATAAAAGATAATTTGCTCACTAATCTTACGTATGTAAGAAAATTTATTTGCTTAATACATACATGTTACAAAAATAGAAAACTTTTTAAGATAAAAAAATTCGCTTTCTCGTTAATTTGTTTAGAAACCTTTTTCACAAAAAAAAGAATTCTCCATATAAGACGATTCATTGCATTCAGTCAAAGACTGCCACACCTCTGGTGTATCCTTCGATTCAATTATTATGAATCCAACGCGAGCGGTTTTGTAAATTTTCGGTTCTCTGGATCGTTTTTCTCCTCTTCCCACTTTCTCTTGATGATGAGCTCCGGTATAGCAATGGCGATGCCTCCGGGACCAGCTATCGCAGTCACCATTGGTCTGAAGATTACGCGATCTTCTCGACGTGCTAATATGGCCGTAGACACGGGTTTTGCAATGGCCGTCCCTCCTGCACCGGCAGCTGCGTGAGCTGTGGGACTAAGGACGAGAACTGTCCCTTTAGGATTGGACTGTATTGTGTCCGATTGGTCAGTTGACGTTGACGTGGCCGACAATCGATCTTGCTCATTCTTCCTCGCTTCCTGGAAAATCCTGTGTCCTTCCATTGACCTTGGGTAGAGTACTCTGGTGCCCATCATCGGTTGGTTGTTCCCGATTTCCGACCTAATTAGGAGGTGGCAAGTACCCAATGTCCAAATGATTTCTTATGCTTTCATATTACATTTAGCATATTCAATTTCCATGCACATGCAACATAGGGAAATAATCACCTTCAAAAATGTTTTCTTGCTTCCTAAATTGAGGCCATTTTTATATTTGAATTTCATCCAATAAACTGACATATACATTTCAGCAGGCATGTTCATTGGGTAAAGTGAGACTCGTTTCACTCTGGGAAATATCTTATTCTAATGATTAATAATGCAGGCGGAGAAGCACTTCCCTCCAGAAATATATTTCGGTCACATTTAAAGTGTTCTTGTTTTACCAATTTTATCCGACATTAAGTTGAAATCTACGAAAAACGAAGTAACTAAGGACATTGAGAGGACAATTCTCAAGGCAAAAGTTGATCTTTTTTAAATAGAATTTGGGTTTGGTTGGATTCTTTCTCATGAAAGTTCAACAAAAATATCATTTCATGTTTAATATTTTATTCATTTTAAATTTGTAAATGGTTTAAATAAGAGATTTTTAGAATAAAATACATCACATGAGAAATTCCAAAGAGATTTTTACTTAAAAAACACGTCTATTACAAAAGTATTAATTCCAGTTCCATTGCTAGTATCACAGTACACAGCCGTCACAAAAATACAGCTTCAAAATATTTTTAACACCAGGAAGCCTATTTCTGTCATTTAAATCTTGTTCATTTATGGGTCGATATTAGTTTTAAATATTCATTGAATAGTTTCGGCTTTTAAATAAAAATAAATAGTAAAAATACTTTCATTGCTAAGGTAACTGAAATGGTAAATGATGTCTGATCATTCTTTTGTGAGGTAGGCTTCTCAATTAATACCAAATACCACAGTGGTATAAAACGCCATTGCTTGCAAAAAATGGTTATTTTTAACAACAAAGTCAACAGTATTTCGTAATATTCTTTTAAATTTTAACATGAGTGCTTTTTTAAGATCATATTAACTTAAAATAATTTTCAGTTAGCAGCATTATACATTCTTTTAAAGAAATCCTCGCCATTATCTTATGATTTCAAGTATACATTCGACGACTGATGTAACATTTTGCATAATTTCACAACTCATATCACAATAAATCAACAAAATATATGCTTTATCCGTCGAGCGAAAGCGAGCATCTCCTGGTGCGATCTGACGGACTCTTTTCATTCTTCTTCGAAGGAAAAAATCCTCTCGAAATATACTGATGACCTCTACGAAGAACAGAAAGAGTTAAATCCTCAGGGTGGAGAGCCAGACAAAGGTTTAAGCGCGAGTTTATCAAGAGGAAGCATCATTTTCCCTGGCATCTTCATTTTTCATCTTCCGACGAGTCGTAGTATACCACCGGGCCCCTCGCCACCACGATTCCGTCCTCAAAATCCTCCGCCACGCCACCCAACTTAGCGTCGACTTCCGAGCCCTCCACCCCCTTCCTCCTAGCTAGCACCCTCCCTCCAGGACCCACCACCGCCAATCCGCCCGGCATTGTGTACACCACGCCCCCGGGACCCACGATCGCCGTTCCTCCTCGCCCCGCCGTCGCCACCCCTCCCGGCCCGGCGATGGCTACTCCTCCGCCCCTTACGATCATTTTATAACCGCCCCCTTCCATGGATATCTCTGTATCTTCCGGGTGGCGATGCCCCGTGGCGTCTCTCGTGGGTTTGCAGACGTCGGCGGAGGGTCCGTATTCGATCAACCCGCCGTATCCTCCCGTGATTGTCACGAAAGGGTCGTTGATTATTATTGGGAAATAATTTGAGAATGGCCAACTGATCCTTTTCGTAGGCGTCGCGAAACCCTGTTGGAGTCTAATCGCCGGCACGTAGGGTGCGAACCGGAGGGCGGTGTCACCGAGGTGCGCTCCACTCATGGGCACGTACACCACAGGAGGCACGTCCACCGCCCCGGGCTGAGGCGTTCCGGGGTCGGCCTTGCCCGCCCCGGGCGCTGAATGTGCCGCTTCCTCGGGCGCCGCATGCTCCTTCACCTTCACAGTTTGCCTTAAGCGCTCTCTCAACGCTTGGTCAGCTATCAATCTCTGACGCTCTAACTTCGCCGCCGTATCTTCGGATTTAGGCGCCGTCGCCTTGGAAATCGCGATGTTTTCGGATTTCGAGATGGTGACCTTCGTTTCTTCCTTGACCGGTTGTGCGACTGTCGATTGTTTTTCCTTTGTGTTTGAGGGACTAGGTCTGCTGTTTGCTATAGCTTCCATCAACCTGACAACGAAAAACAATTCTTGAATAAAATTGTGTCTGCAATTATTTTTTCTTATATGTTAATTCTATTATATTATAAAGTTATTTTATATTACCTTCGATGTATTTTCCTGCGGTGTGAGCAAATATTAAACCTTGGGTTGTTTCGAAGGATTTCAACAAGCTTCTTTTGTTAATGTTTGGAGAGTTAATAAGTAAAATTGGACCACATGAAAACCATCGGATCCGTGAACAAATCGGCTGCAATAAAAGTCATTAAAGAAACAAATTTCTTTTGACGACGCATTTTCACGTGTCCTCGTAGTTTCCGTCCCAACCGGAGATTCATTCTGCAAACATTTTTGCAATGACCCTCATCAAGAGTTCGCTGTTGCCAGGCCAACGCCCGTATTTGAGCCACAGTGTGTGACAAATAGTGTTCGATGACTTCGCGAATTGCGAGTGGAACAGAGTCGACATAGCAAAATTAGGTGAAGTACGTAGCCACTCTTCCCCGTTAATATAACAGTAAATGTGATGTTTGCTTTGAATGTTTGCAGCGTCAATTTTTCTACCGCTACAATCTGTCGGTTTTTGTCAAATCTAATAAATTATTGTAACGCAAAAAGGTATACGTGGCGAAATGGAATGTGGAAAGTTGTTAAAGGACCTCGCTTCAAATATATTTACAATTTTAAAACTGACCAACAGGTTTTTAGTAAGGTTTGGAGCGATATGATACTGCAGTAGCGATGAGAACGACGCATGGACATACAAAATGCTCATTTCACCTCAGGAAACGTGATCCATTAAGAAAGCAATGCGGAAAATGCTAAATAGAAAAGTGGAAACATGAAAAATGTAATAGCTTCCAACGTAACTTGGTGTAACTGCTTCATGATAATGAAAATGTTTGTGATTTCCACGTAAAATGATTATATCGCTCGGCAACAAAACCTTGGTCGTGACAAATGTATTTTATGCAGAATTTACAAAGATTTTTTTATTTTCACCGTAAAATGTTGAAAGTAAAATGTAAAAAGGACGAGATAAATGTAATGTTTAGGGATTAAGTAAAGGATTCCTAATAAAAAGCGATACTTATGTATCCTGTATATTGTTTTCAATTTTACGTAATTATGGTTTTAAAGTATTTTGTCGTAACCTAAATCTCTTTTATTTCTTTTGTCCTATATTCAATCAACGGCAGATTGGTTTCACTCATGATAAAGAAATACTTTAGATTTTAATCATAAATACTTCGTTTTGTTACAACGGGAATAATAAATAATTAAATTTAACTTTTCACCTTTAATAAATGTTCAACTGATCAATTGCACTATAGACCTCTGAAACCTTAAAATTTACTGGAAGACAAAAGTTTTTCTTATATAAATTCGGCCTAAAAGGGTTAGACTGGTAGGCAGTGCGCCTGCCTTCTAACCCAAAGGTCGCGGGTTCGAATCCCGCATGGATGTTGTGATGTATGTTGATTTTCTCTAACAGAATTTGACGGTGCAAAATAACCTTAGCTGTTGACGCACCTAAAAACCTAATTACTACTACTACTCGACCTAAAAGGAATGAGTGGGAAATATGATAATCATCTAAAGCAGTGCTTCTCAACCTTTTGCCTCTTCCGTCCCACCTACCACATTTTCAAGAAATCCCTGGTCCCACCATGATATAAAGAAAAACCTCACTTTTTTAAATAAATGTATTTCTACGTTTATAAGCATATAAGTAATACATTAATAATTGGTAGACACAAAGGAGAAGGTCGAAATAAAAAATATTTACTTGGTAAACCCACAAAAATTTATTTCTTTTTAAATAACAATTTTTGTGGAACTACCAAGTAAATCTTTTCTATTTCGACAATATGAAGAAATTCCATCAAATTACACCTGAGACTGTTAACTATATACAAGAGAAGGTGCCAGAAATTCTAAGCGATTGGGGTGCCAAAATGTCTTCACAGCCGGCGGCTCTATATAGGCGGCTTTCAAGCCCCACCACCGGTTGACAAACACTGATCTAAAGTACTATTGTGATGCCATTCCATCCGAACATAGCCATAATCATACGATAAAGCATAGTATGTATGTACGTATTAGAAAATCCAATTTGAATGACTTTACCGTTCACTTATGCGGCGTGTAAAACGCGACCCTGACTCAACAATATTTTTTTTTTTAATTTTCAGGCTTCCTTTGAATACTCCGATTCAAAATATTTAGTGGGGAAATAAAAATGACCTACTGAACTTATTTAAAAATGATAAGTTCGCATTTAAATTATTTCTTTAATGCAGAATTTTTATTATAAGAAGAAAAATGCCCTTTTTTATTTCTACACTTTTATTATCTAAATATAAATTAAAATTAATTGACGAAAAGTATCAGTTCTCTGAAAAATTCAAATTGGATGGTGAAGAAGTATCAACTTTTCTAACAAAGGAATTGTTTGAAAGAGATCGCATTTTTTCTCTTTTTCATTTGTTAATATAACATCAATATCCATTTAACCATAAGCGGAGTGAATATTACTTATATCGCTTGAATGTTGGAAGAAGCTTTTTTTAACTTAGCATTAATTATAATACCACTTTAAAAATTTGCTGTGATTGCAAACAGGCGAAACGTTGAAACACAAAGGAATGCATATCAAGTATTCATATGAGAAACGATAAAACTATGAAATGTCTATTTGCATTCCATTTAAATATTCTGAGAGAAATGAAGATGGAACATAATATGTAATTAAACTACAATAAGTGTTTAACGTTCAGAAATTGAATTTTTAGTTCGCTTTGTGGGTATAATCCAACTGGCAATGTCTCTATTTGCTGTCCGAGAACAAAACTCGTAATTAGACTACGGATTTGCCATTCTCAGAGGGTATTTACTAATCATTTCATAACTTTTGTTTTTTAAAGAAAAATATAAGGTGGTTAAATTTATTTTGTCTCTAAATGATCAATGAAGTGAAGAGATATCTGCATTGCAATGAAAGCGACGATATTGATCCTCGTGTCAACAAGTGCATCCAAGGCGGCGCAACGATTTTTTATATAGCTAGTCATATTGTACTTAACGTGATTTTTAGAGGGCTGCATTCGAACAATATAAGCAAATTCTTATGCAGCAGGTAACGCATTGTCCATAGAATTTTAAACAAAAAATCGACTATCCAATTATCTAAGGACCAATTTTTAATTTAAAATTTATTTTCGGTTTCGGCAAAAAGTAAATATTTTGATTTTCTTTCAGCAAACAAAATATAGTGGTGAACATATTATTCAGTCATTCGCGTTAAAATAAACAAAATTCGTTGTAACTACCCGTTTAATCGACAAGAGTCGACAAATAATTGAGTAAGAAAGCACTCGAATCAATGGCGGCCGCCATGAGTGGAGTGGAGTGTGCCGCAAGGCGTCGTCGCCGGTCCTTTAAGACTCTCTCGGACACTTCATTGATATTCTAGTGATGCCCTTAATACAAAATTGAGAGAATGGAGATATGACTCACTAAGCGGCGAACGTATTTATAAGCCCTCCATCCTGTCCTTTCAGTGGTTTATGTGTGAGTGAAAGAGAGAGAGAGAGAGGGAGAGAGAGAGAAAGAGAGAGAGAAATAGGGACTGTGAAATGGAATTCGAAGCCCGTTTGCGGTTCCACGTTTTGATTCCTTTTGGAAGGCGTCCAATTCCTGTCTCCGGCTACATCCCACTCTTCTTCGAGGCAGCTTCTCCTTCCCTCTCTCTCTCTCTCTCTCTGCGGACTCTCTCGCGTACATAAAAATGAATAAAATGAAATCGTGTACGTGGAAGGAAAGATTTGTAAGGTTTTTTTTGCAGCTCTGAGCCAGTCAGCGACGAGTAAGATTGAATCACAAGATACATAAGCAGCGGAAATGGAGGAACCGTTATTATACAGTGCGACATAACCATCGAGATCCTTCAGCATAATTTTAGGTGCAAATAATTTCATGTAAACTCTTTGCTGAAATAGAATCGGTAAATAAATCGAGTATCTGTCGATGTGGCTTTCGACAATACGCAGCACTCCGAGAGCGAAGTGGTCGTATGTTTCGAGGACGAGGATTTGAAGCTCAGAAATGCAGAATATATGTAGTTTTATCAACGGTGTTTGCTGTTTCAATCGTTTAGGAAATACTATCGATGTCAAAACAAAGAAAGATAGTCGTTTGCGTCAAACATATTTGTTAAAGAAAAAGTAATTTAAATAAACTCGCTTATAGCGACATTGCCAAGACTCTTACCGATATTCCTCAAGAAAATTGAGTGTTAACATCTTTTTATTTAGGGTTTGAATTATTTCAGCTATTACAGCATTTTATCCTTGTTTAAAAATATATTGGAAGAATTAAGTCTTGATTTTATTTATCATAGTATTATAAATATTGAGGCAGACGCATTCAGAAACACATAGATACATACATCTAACATTCAAATAAATACATAACGTGGATATTACTACAGCCCTTATTATCTTTTCGTGCCTTGAACGACCTATAATATACATCTAACTTTTACTTATTTAAACTTATTATTTCGTAATAATTAGTTCTGACTTAACATATTTCCATGAATAATCTATAATTGTCATTCAGGAACACTTCGTTAATAACTTTATAAAATAATCAGTTAAGAAATAAATTATCAGGAAAATGATCTAAAATTTGACTATATATTTAGCTATACCAACATAATATTTGTGTGTATATATATATATATATATATATATATATATATATATATATATATATATATATATATTTTCTTTTTCAGCTAGTAGACGACTTGAAAGGGAAAGAGAGCTATCAAGACATGAAGAAAACTGCGGAAAATAGGAGTATATGGAGAACCAAGTTTAACCTAGAATAATCACGGACCTGTCAACGGACAGACTACCTATGATGATGATGATAATATATATATATATATTTATTTATACGCAAACTCACATACAGCATATTTGCCCTTTTAAAGTGAAATGTTAACAGAAGAAAAGTACAAAATTAACTTAGAAAAATAAATGAATAGCAATAATTACATAATAGTTGGAAACATACAACAAACTGTCTTCATTTCAGTGAAATGTGTGTGATTCCTTGTTTAATGAATGATTTTAATGATAAAGAAAAAGGATCAATATTTATGGGTAGTGAATTAAAAAGAGAAGGAAGACGAAAGAAAAGAGAACGTTTGAGTAGAGAAATCCTTGGAGTAGGCATATTAAACAAGAAAGAAGAACGAGTAGTTTTAGTAGGATTTCGGAAATTTAAATGTTATAGTAATTCAGAACAGTCTGTACCGGAATTTAAAATATTATAAATAAACAAAAGATCATATTTAGTTCGAGTATCGGAAAGATTATTTAAAAGGAGAGTAGATAAAACAGCTGCATTAGAGGAATAGCGAAGAGAAGTCACACGATATTTCACAATTCTAAGAAAGAAATCTAAGACTCTGTCAAGGGAGAAGAGATTAGAAACAGTGGACATAGTCCATATCGGAGAACAACATGTTATAACAGGCAAAACGATGGTGGAAAAATACATTCTGAGCGCTAAAGGATCCCTAATATCTGTAAAACGGTACAAAATGCCTAAGAGAGACAGATTTATTTTTGATTGCTTTAACATGTTCAGAAAAAGTCAGTTTGCTTTCAGTAATTACACCTAGATCTTTCTGCTGTAAGACTCTAGTCATTAACTCCGAATTAATACAGTAGTTAAAATTTATAGGGTTTCTACGAATTGTGACAGACATAACATTGCATTTCTTTAAATTCAATTTTAGCTTCCAAACATCACACCAGTTTGATACCAAATTTATAGATTCTTGGAAAGATATATAGTCAGCCATTGCATTTACCTGTTTAAAATTTTTGCAGTCATCTGCATAAAGAAGGGTCTGAACCTCCGAAGCGTACAGGGAGGCAGTCAGGTTATCAACGTACAAATTAAACAAGTAGGTGCCAAGGACACTGCCCTGCGGGACACCGGAGGTGATGGGCGACCAGTCTGATGGAGTACCAGAAAGTACAACCCTCTGTGTACGATTATCCATAAAGCCACTCAGGAGATTTAGAAAATTCACATGAATATTAAATCGGTGGTTAAATTTGTGAGTTAAAAGGTTATGATTTATGGAGTCAAACGCCTTAGAGAAATCTAGGAAGACAGTGTCTATCTGAGATTTATTTGCTATGGCATCAATAGCATATTGCTGTAAAACTGCTAAGCTAGTCAAGCAGGATCGGGCTGGAACAAATCCGTGTTGCTTAGTGGAGAGATAGGGGGAAGTAAAATAATAAAGGCGGTTTAGAATGATTCTTTCACAGATGGAAGAAAAAATTGAAGGTAAGGAAATGGGACGATAATTAGCTACATCATGTTTTCAGCCAGATTTATGAATAGGAGTTACATTTGCAGATTTCCATTGGGGGGGAGGGGGGGGGGAAGTACCAAGCGAAAAACAGCGGTTAAACATAATTCATAGGGGAATAGATAGAGAAGAAGCACATTTACGAAGAAATAAAGGGCAAATGCCATCTGGGCCAGGGGTACGATACGGGGAAACTTTAGAAATGAATTGAAAGACTTCCTGAGGGATCGTTTGAAGTTGACATAGAGAAAAATTACATATAGGTGAGAGAGAAACATTATTTATGTTCAGAGAGGAGTATGCATTTGTATATATATATATATATATATATATATATATATATATATCGCTAATGGTAATCTTCAAAGCATGTTTAGCAATGCTGAAAGCTAAACAATTAAATTGAAATGGTGTTACTTAGGTAAAGTTATCAACCTCTAAAACAAAAAAGTATGCGACAAGTGATATTTTAAAAGTATTTAGATGCAAGCATAATATTATGAAATATATAATTTTTTACGAAGCTTTAATGAAACAATCAAGATTTCTGCTCTTTTCTAATCCTACTCAAACATTGAAAACTTGAATATGGGCCTTTTCTTCATCATTTTGCGATTGTCCAACGGAGGAAGATCTTCATCATCTTTCGAGGATAAGGAATATTACGGTATATTTCTCAAGAGCATTTGGCAACATCGCCCTGCTCCAGCCAAATAGCTCTCACCTCAATTTCACCGATTCCTTTTTGGATCTCTCCTCCCTCGGAGAGCCCTCGGCTGCATCGCTCTCGATTGGCAGTGCTGCCACCAACGCCAAACACGCCGCTATCAACAATGAGATGAGCTGCAAAAAAAATATGATACTCTTGATAATTCGAATCAAATTTATCTCGAAAATGTATTTTCTGCCTTCAATTAGAATAACCATACCATAATTTTTTATCTCGAATTCCTTCGTTACACGAAATATCCGGTAAATTTCATTGTTAATATATACTAAGAATGATATGCAGAAGTTATGGTTGTGGAGTTCATCTGGCGAATGAATAAACAATATTATCTACCTGCCGTAATTTCTATGTGCGTAATGATATTTTTATTCTTGTTATCTAATTTCCCAATGGCAGAAAATATTTGCTAAAAATCCAATATAACGAATTACAGATAATGTATTACAAGGCAATCGAACAGGATTTATGAAAGCGGGATCGCATTAGACCTGTATAACGTATCGCTACAAGGGATATTTTGCTGAATGATGGAAATGTGGGATTTCGTAATCCTATTTACATATACTACATATGACCATATATATGCAGAGTGGCCAGATCACTTTAATCTTAACTTTACCCTACCTTATTTATCAAAACACATATAAGTACATACTGATTTACTTAGAAAAAAACCAGTATTAGTCAGACATTTTCAATAGTTCCCTTAGAGTAAAAAGAGTATTTATGCATCCTTAGAAACTGAAACATTTCACAATTTGGAAATTAAACTTTAAAAGTCAAAAATAGGTAGTGGAAAGGCAGAACCTTTGGAAGCTTTGATCATTTTCATTGGATCTCATAAAACTGCCCATCATCTGTTCAATTCACTGCCTCAAAAATTATTAAAACATTTTGAATGTTCCTCCAATCATCGATTTTTATTCTTAAGCACATTTTGAATAAATACTAATTTCATTTATTTCTTCAAAAACGTTGCCAAGCAACAGGATACCTACAAATACGTCATAGCCGAGGAATGAAGGCAGTTTTCTAATTTCGCAAAGAATAAGCAAACCATAAGAACCGGCGAAAACTGCCACAGATTCTTCGAGACGAATATTATCTAGTCTAAAATTTAATCAGTTTAACTTTTGCTGCTCAGAGCAAGGCAAAAATCTTTTGTTTTTCCTTCTCAAGCTCCTTCTCATTCTCTGCATGCGTGGACGCAGCGTAACGGTGTGGATCGAGAAAGGTTATAGACCGCGAGCGACCAGGTTCCTTTCAACATTTCATTCGGTGGTGGGCGTTAGAATAGGGCGGCGATGGATCCGCTTCGCGTGGGCAATCGTTCCGTTATCGTGTGGATGGAGCTTCAAAAGAAATTGATAGAGGAAGAAGTGCTCCTTGTGGTAAGCGATGAAAATCGATAGCAACGAAATGAAGCGGGCGATGAGACCGTTGGAGGACTGACTCATAGCTGAATAGGCTATTAAAGAAGGCGCGCATAGATTGGCCAATGCCCCGCTTCGGGGTCTTATCTATCTAATCCGGCGAATACACATTTTTTACAAAGTGGAAAATGTGCGATGTGCATTAATTAAATGGTTAAACTAATTTTTACATAACGAGAAATGGTTATTTACTTTCCCCTATTATTGTGGAGTTCAAATTACCATCCCGTTAGATGATGCTTCATCACGCGCTTTAAGATACTCGTGTCGTCGATCTCACCTTTTGGTAACTCTGCTGAAACGAATTAACTCGACGTTTTCGGCTGTGAATAATTAAATATTTGCAGTACAATATTTCGAGTTAATATCTTGCAATATCATCCCAAATTTGTAAAGGCTGTTTTTTGTGTTTTACTTGGTAAATTTAAGAAAAATGCGAAGTAAATATTTTAGGCTGTAAGTAGTTATGAATGACAAAGTGAATCAAGAAATTATGTTCAAGAGTATGAGTTTTCAAATAGACGCAGGTCTACTTTCATTATTAACTAAATGTTACCATACTTATTTAAATATTCTACGTAAAATAGACGCGTGTCCATTAAATCCACCGTTTATCTGGACCAGCGCTTCTCCACCGTTTTGATAATACTGCCCACCTAAGCTAAGTATAGAAAATTATCCACGGCCCAACTTTGTGTATATTAACCTATAATAATCAATATTATTGACTAAAAGTACCAGTTTATTTAACAAAACAGAGCAATTCATTAAACTTTTCGTTAGTTATTAATTACGTTAGACTTTTAGAAAACATTAACTTTTTGGTATACTTTTGCGACAGTATACTGTTAACACATTCTAAAATTTACAATTTTTCGTGGTCCACCACAGGTTGAGAAAAACTGATCTAGACGATTATAAGTTATAAAATTATTTAAATGTTTTTTTAAATAATGTCTATTTTTATGTTAAATAAAGAAATGGCAAAAAACTTAAATTATTGTTATTCATATTTTTAATAGTTTTCTGCAGTTCTCAAAATGTTTTCGTCTAAATTTAACCAAACAATCACGTAGTATTGGCAGAAAACGAAAAAATAACCATATTTTATAATTGACGGCGCTGTTACACTTGAAACTTCATCCATCAAAGTTTTGCAATCTCGAATTTCTTGCACTTCCTCTCAGAGGAGAATAACCACTTGATCAGGCGTATCTATCCATCAACTCCATCACTCGAGATGATTTTCACTCATTACGTTACTCCAGAGTCGATTATATTTTCTCTGGCCTCGACTCCATTATTTTCATGGTCATTATCGCGATTGGCAGGTTATATAATAGAAATGTTTTCTCCTTTACGTAGTGCACATTGCTTCCTTCCATGACGAAAGGGTTGATCCAGGGATGAGAGGAGATAAAAGGGGTAATTACCATTCCCCACATGTTTTCAGTACACCGAAGAAATTAATAATATACTAAAAAATAATTTATCCGAGAAATGTTTCTTTTTAGTGTTTATTTTGCTGCATAAAATGATATATATTTCCTTTATGCATATTAAAATCTGTATTATTGTTAAGATGTTTTCAATTGGATCGTTTTTTCATCTTTAAATATATTCTTCCTTCTCTAAGGATGAAGCCTGGATCTGCCCTTGCTATGACGAGTGATATAAATTTTCCTGATCTAATTTTTAAATCCCCCCTTTCCTTTATTAATTCAAAAGTAATTCAAAATATATCACGTTGTAAATATTAGGATTGCTTCTTTGGAAAGGTAAAGATGCTTTTGCATTTTTTTTTCATTAAAAATTTTGGCCTTGAGTTTGTCTGATATGACAGTGTTTTACCGAATTGTACAAAAAATGCAATTATCCTACAGATTTATCTCTAAATATATCTCCTTCGAAGTTACTTTCTCAGTAAATCAATTGCTCTAATGAATTGTTCGTAATTTCAGAGTAAATTCTCTAGTATCATGGCGAACAACCACTTCATCTTGTAGGAAGTAAGTGAAATTAAAACGAAATAGACTAATTTAACGCATTTATTAATGATTTTGTATTGGTCTTGGATCAAAATCTTTTAAAATAATCCCTTACATTTTCTTCTTAGACTAACCATCAACATTACGGCTTTAAAAACACGTACGATCAGACAGTTGATGTATGAATACCAAAGAAACATTTACTATGTACGTATAAATGTCAAACTATCGAAATATAATAAGATATTTTCCAATGGAAATTTTCTGCACGTCATAATAGTGTTATATTTCATCAATTCCTTTCAATAAGAATCGTAGGAAAATATTTGCATCGTTGAGTTTCTACCAATGCACACCGTAAGTGCCAAATTATTGATTGAAGAACACCATGTAAAATTTCATAATACGCGAGCAGGATGCTTGCCCATTGCTAACAGCTATTCCTAAACTGATTCACACTGAAATCCTTTTTTATGACTCCTTGCTTCGGCCGCCATCGACCTTGAACTTGCTTTTTTCTCTTTCTAGATTGAGGAGAGAGTGAAGGCCGACTCTGATCGAGATGGTTCGGGCCAATTTACAAATGGTCGACCTGGAAACCCGATTCGTGGGTTTGCAATGCCTAATACAACAGAAGGAAAATGGTGATTCCTACAAAAAATGTATTTTCAATTGCATAAGTCTGTCTTTAGAGGTTTGAAAATCGTATACTTTAAGCGTTATAAGGTTGTTATATTTTGAAAACCTGCAAACGAAATTTCAGGTTAATAGGTTCTAAAATAAAAGTAATATTTTCAATATATTATTAGTGACTATCGGTGATATTTTTTATTTATTAGCACATTTAAAGAAAATAACTTGACTCACTGCACTGTGCTTGCTGCTGAGAAAAATAAATTTCTTTATTAAAATCAATATCGTTGTATGACCGTATTTGCTAGCTGTGGACTACGAAAGCAGTGTATCATATTATAAGCGCCATGAAAATATTTATTAAAACATGACCACATTAAAATACACTCGATTAAAACTTTTTTGAACTTTGTATGAACAAGTTATGTGAATAGTACGAAAAAATTAACATCACCAAATTTAAAAGTGAAAACAAAAATTTGTCTATTTTATAGGTAGTTTACGAACTTCATGGCACTAAAATTATCTTACGTCATCTTCACGCAAGCTCAGGAAAAAATATGTCAACCTTCACAGTGGCAGCGAAATATGAAAAAAATCACTCGCTAAAAGGGAATTTAGACAACGATGTAACCGGCACTTCTGTTATGAGATTCGACAGTAATACGAACGCCGAGTCACGATGGGCTTCTCATAGTGAGTCACGTTAGAAGGAATGGCGCGCGAAAATAAGAAGAGATTGAGGCAATGAAGGGAATACGTCGGTCAGCTGTGTTACTCACCTCGACCTTCATGTCTTCGCTTGTCTTCCTTTGGAACACCTCTCTCTAGACGCAGTCCAACCTCTGCGGTGGCGGATTCAACTCTGAGTGGAACTCGAGGGACCAACACCCTCTACATCCCCAACTCCCCCCCCCCTCCCTACTTCCAACCTCCGCCACCTCTGCACTACCTCTCTCCGCCCTCGCCCTCTCCTTACATTCGCTTCCTCCCGTACAAACCTCCTCCTCCTCCCCTCCATCTTCCTCCCATCCTCCTCTTTCATTGCCCTCAGTAAACGCCAGTCTCTAGACTTAATTTCTATTTTTTATTCTGAACTCCCACGTGTAGGTCACGATATTCCTCTGAATCTCAAAGAAAAAATGCGTGCTAAGGCATTCCGCGTATTTTTTCTTTTTGATGCATTAAGAACCGCTCTTTTAACTTTATAGATAACATATTTGTTATAAAATAGAATTTTTTATGCTTAGTTTTGGTTGTTGTTAGGATTTGGCCTGATATATCATTATGAGTAATTTAACAGTTAAATGGGACTTATTAACTTTCTGTCTTTCAAAATACCGAGAAAAATTTCACTCTGGCTTAATTTTGCATTACCCTTAGGAAGGAATTTTAATGCAAAATCATATAAATTTCTCTGGAAAGCATATTTTAAACACAATAAGCCTTTAGCCAGTAATAAGGAAAATAAATTTTTTGATGAAATTAATACAATGAGCCGAATGATTTTCTGGAGTATCTCTCAGTCTCCCTCTAATTCTCTCACCACTCTCTTCAAATCGCTTTCTCCTCCTCCCCAATATCCCATTCCTATCACATTCAAATTTCCTAAATCCCCTTTCGCAAGATCCTCAAGCACAATTCCACAGCGAAATAGATCTAAGTTCCCGCATAAATTGTCTTTACCGCTCGCCTAATTTTTTTCTCAGTAAAATATGTTTATTTCATATCTGCGCAAGATTTTCCATTGATGACGTATTTTTTCAGTTGCAGAGTCGTCAGCATTAATGCAACTTCTTCTGCAAATATTTTGCTTTTAGAGACTCAAATAGACAAAATTTAGTTTAACTGCTTAAAAACCTTCATAGATCACATATTCCTATCTTTTCCTTTTTCAATCTCTCATATTACATTTTTCAGTATCATATTTTCAAGGCAGTGATTTTTTTTCCGTGTAATACAATGACACACGAAGGAACAATATATTTTTTAATTATATCCGCGCCCACATCTATGGCGTGATCCAATCCTTAATGAAATGATATGAATTTTATTTACAAACCGTTCATGTCTTCGGAATCCCGATTATTCCATTGCTTTCTTCGTGAATATAAAGCGTCCGTTATGTGCAAATTGAGCCCAATTTGTGGCTCCCTTCCTAGACCATCCCTCCCCTCGCTTAATTTGGAAATGGTACTCTTTGATCTCATCCCCTTCTAAACCCCTTTGACCTTCCAGCTCCGCTGTTACAGCTCGAATCGAGCTTAGAGATTCTACTTCCGCGATCACTTTATCGCGCTCATCTTTTCCGCCGCCGAATTCTCCATATTCCACTTCCTCTTAAAACCATAACTACATTCCCCTCTTCTCAGTTCGTTTCCAAACTTCGCCGCACTCGCATGAACACCGGTTCATCGACTTCCTGCTGAGAGAGCCTTCTTTAATTCCACGCGTCGTTCTATTCGCAAGAACACCAAGAGATTTTCCCTTGTGATATCCTTTGCTCTTCGTTCTCGACGGTAGCGAACAAACGAGTCTCGTAAAACGCATTTTATCAACATGCAGAACGAGTATGTGATTTTCGTTCCATACGTGCTTTTTCAGGGGTTTGTACGTAACGAAAGGTCAGTTACATGGACCTATACCGTAATTTCTTCATACCCTATTTTTCATTTTCAACTTCTGCTCTTTTAAATTCTTTAATATACATAGAAAATTTTTGTAGAAAATCTGATTCACTTTTAAATGAGAATGATTCTATGGCGGCTGAAACTCAGTTTAATTGGGACCAAACCAAGAACGGTTTCATGCTTTCGCTTTTTATTTAGCAGAGGCTAATCACTATTCCTAGTAAAAGTCACATGAAACCTTTCTAAATAAATTGTCACTTCTGTCAAGTAAAATATCTTAACACCGAATATAAGCTACTTGCATACAAAAGCTGACAAGGCGCGTGGCTTAATCGCAGTCACGTATATTTGGAGAAGACAAGTACGTAAAGTCTAATAATTTTAAGTCATTCGTTTTTTTAAACCCTACAGATGATTTCTCAAGTAAAATAAATATTCATGGCTCTTTAATTCGATTTGTTTTTCTTTCGAGTGGCATAATGAATGACTGCGTGATTTTCACGACGTTCGAAAAGGTGTGATAATGGAAAATCATTGTTAGGAACGGGGGAGCATTCTGCCCGCGCATTCACTTGGATTTCATAACATGTTATGTCACGTTGCTCAACGGGGATTATGTCGACGTATTTTTTTTTTAAATCGTGAAGCGGAAATATTTTGGTTCTAGGCTCTGTTTGGCGTTCACTCGCACCTTTTACGGCTTTGTTTGTTTTAATGGTTCCTTTTCTACTATTACTTCCGCAGTTGTTATCTTTTTCCTCGCGTGGGAGCGCTCGCCTCTCACTCTATTCATTTCCAATTACTAATCTGTCCAAAGCCATCTTCGCCTTCTTATTTTTTAAAAAGATTATCACCCACGAAAACATTTCCCGTTATAAAACAGGTGATAATCGCACCATCGCCAGACTCGATTTCTTTCGTATCGCTCATTCGCTCGATGAATCACATTACTCGATTACGCAGTTATCTTAGAGAGAAAAAATATCGGAACTATAACATTATAAATTGTATTTTGATGATAATTCTTTTTCTATGTCCCTGAAATTAGTAAAAATTGCTTAAACTGATTTTTAATCGGTTATCAGATAAATATTACCAAGTTGAGTGGATTTAATGACATTTATGGGAGGTTTAATGAACTCGGATTTTAATTTTCTTAAATCCTTCGTTATCTAACACACTTTGAAAAACGTATTAATGCATTATTAAATAATGAACAGCGCATTATTTTTACTGCGTTAACTAGATATCTGATATCTGAATTGAATGTATTTCTATAACAATTTTATGTGCAGCTATGATTTTTAACGCTTTAGCGGTTCGATTTTAAATTTAGTATTCAAAATAGCATTAAAAGGCAAATACTTGATTTTCTATCTATCGATAAGGGTGACATGTTTGCATTTGTAATGCCTGCTTCAGCCACACCCGTAATTTTAGTTTCTAGTTTGACATTTCGAACCTGAAAAATAAAAATCTAATCTACTTTTGCTGCTAAAAATTCATTGATTTTTCGAAACTTGTGGGTGAAGAATATACTACACTGGAATTTGTTACCAATATATCTTCTGTTGCATTGCTTACGGATTTTCTCCGTCAGTCCTAGTGCAGCATGTACCGTTGCTGTCAGACACCCAAATTCCCATCTTCCCACCTTCACTCACTCTTCGCCGCCCATAAATTCTCATGCCCTCCATTGCTTTCCATATAATACCTACATATATACTGCGCCTATCTCTCTCCCTCTCTCCCTCACTCGATCTTGGAGACATCCCGATATTCAGCCCACGTCCATTGCGCGGCCCTACTCCTCTTCGCAGTTGTAACGTTATCCACACTATCGCCCACGCAATCGAATCCTACACTCGGACGTTAAACGCTACTGCATGGCTATTCCTGTTTTGAAAATTTTCCTTTTAAACCAGAGTGAGAGAATATATAGATGTGTGTGAAGCATTGACCTTCTTGAAAGAGAAGCGTCACCTCGGCAGTTCCTTAGGGAATCGTTTTAGGTCCGTCCTTATTTCTCATCCGCATCAACAAATTTCCTTTTTATATCAAGTCGAAGAGAAGATTATCTGAGGACGATTGGTTCGTGTATAGAATTGTAAAGTGCGATTTAGGCAGAGAGTTGCTTCAGATGACGAGGAAACCGTTATAGCTGAGGTGTATATAAATAAAATGAAAACGAACATAAACAAAAGTAAGTACATCATATTTTCCAGAAGGAGAGAAAAAAGCAAGGCGTATTTTATAAAAGGTATAGTTACACCGTAAGTTGAAGACATAAAGTACTTTAAAGTACACATAAAGAAATATTTAGGATGTGGGCTCCAGGTTGGAGATATCGTTTTAGGAGGCATTCGCTTTATAATAAAAAAAACCTGAAAATTTTCATTTTGGCAGTATTTGGCATTAGAGAGACCAGTGCTAAGAATCGGAAATTTGGGATACCATCCATAAGAAACTCGCTTTGAAATTGGAAAAGTTTCAGTGGAAGACAGCAGTTTTGTTCTAGGACATTTTAGAAGAGAAGATATTTTTTCGGAAATACTCAAATAACTAAGATGCAAATCACTGAAAAGCTATTTTAAAGGTTATGGAAGGCTAGTAGGCTTATATCGAACAAATACTGGTATCCCTACCTGGAAATTTTTATGGAAAAGTTTATTAAATCCGAATTTCATCGGAAAAAATGTTCACAGACAAAAATTAAATACTAAAATTTAAAGAAAAGATGTGGGTACATATTATTTCATGAACATAACTATGGAGGAATGAAAATAACTGCTTCATTGCTATTTTCCAAAGCTCCATTTCGAAAAAACTGATAATTCGTACTTAGTGTTAGCCTTTTAAGGTGGTATTTAGTTATTACGTCGAGTGTTGGAGTATCTACTCCGTAGGTTTAAAGGCGAAGAAAACGCTATCTTTTAACCGTTTTTATTGATCCAATTCGAATGAAAACAGAAGGCGAACTGAATTTCTATGGACGAAGATATTAAATTTAGTATGGCTGAAATTGCTGGATGCTATCTCGCTGTGACTAGAGTGTAAAAAAATATTTAATGTTCCGGAAATATCATTTATTAAGTTCAAAAATAATTTAAACTAGCGAATAAAAACCTTATGCCACTTAAGGTGATCCATACACAAATCAAGTAAGCAGTGAACAGTTACTCCAGAATTATCTTTCATTTAGATGCTCATTTTTATATAACAATTGCTTTTAACTTAAACCTGTCGATATTAAAATAGTGTATGCTTTAAAACTGAAAAGTTTGAAACTTTACTTAAAACAACTGCCAATGACAACTTTAAGCGAAATTCCAAAAGTAATAATGTATTTCTAAGTGTCTTCATTGCTTACGTCATAAGCTTGTCTCATCATGAAAATCCCGCATTTTAAATATAGTTCTCTGTTACTGGGGGGATACTTAAGTATTATGCATTTATACCACATTCTGACGGAAAGGTTTAAATAAGAAAACTTGGAGTGGTCGATAATTAGCTATAACGTCTCTTAATAACCCCTTGAGAAAAACTCTGGCGCAATTACAAATACATTTCCTGTCGCGTACAACGCGAATTCCTTTCTCATGCTGACTCTTGTTGTTAGGACGGATAAATAGTTATCTTTGGTTCATATCTTAATACATCCCTCTTCTACTGTCTCCTTTTCTCCCTTGGAAGCAACGAGCGTAAACGAAGCTAATTTCGAATCCTTTGGCCTAAAGCACTCTCTTTCTTTCTTTTCTCTCTTCATTCTTTCCCACCGACCGACCGCAGGTGAGGGCGACTCATCACGGCGCAGACGAAGCTTAATGCTCTGTTTTTATATCATTCTCAAAGGTCGTCATTCCAAGACGTCCTTTTTTATTATTTTTTGGTCAGACGTAGGATGTTTATTATGCCATCGTCCAAACGAGTCGCCACAAAACTATGCTTTATAACTACATTTTCAGCTACAAACTGCTCAAATGCGTTTAACGTTAGCATGACTAGCAAAACTGGACACTTTACAAATTATCATGTAATTATAAAAGCATTCAATGCGTATTTATATGTAGATTACGAATATTGTTACTTGTGATCGATTATAATTTTTACGGCCTGAGATTAATTCCAAATTTAAATTTTTATTTAAACAATGGAGGGTCCCGTAATAAAACTTTTTTTTCTTCGCCGAACAAAATGTTGTATAGACATTTTCTCGCAATTTTAGCGGTCTTGAAGTGTTTTAGATTAGTGTATTCCGTTGGATATGTTTGTTTTCATCATTTCCGCTTTAGCATAGCAGTGAATCAGGAGTGTAATAAATCGCGACTCATTTCGAATTAATGATATAAGTACATATGTTGAGGAAGTCTTATATGTGAATAATGATAATATATTAAGAGAGACTAAAAAATGTTTACGAAAGAGCGAAATTAGCATTTCTGATCTTAAGGGATGATGCGAAGTTCGTCGAAATGTTTTTAAAATTTTTACAGATTAAAAAAATGTACGACGTATGTGCCGGTGGAAATTTTCTATAGGAGAAAAATTCGTAATATTTTGTGAAACACTTAAATGATACTCTTTGTAAAAGAAAATTATTTTTATGTATAGAGGTGTAAATTCCTTTTCTGTATAATGTGGTAAAACATATTGTTTATTTTCTCATCTAACGCAAATTCCATAATTTTTAAGTAATTATTTTATTCGAAACGTCGCGTACCAAATTTTTTGTTCAGCTCATAACAGATTAAAATGCATTAATCAAAGTCATTGATATTAATAATTATTTATAAATTATATTTACTCTCAGATAAATTTAAATTATATATATACGTATATTCAACTACTCTAATTTTTACTTAGAACAGTGTTATTTACAGTTCCTTCTACGTTCATTTTGAAATTGTTAATTTTGTATCAAAGTTGAATATTTTATCACGAAACCTGATCTGACAACATGCCACAGATAAGATCATTAAAGCAAAATAAAAGGTATGCCATAAAAACCACTATTATTTCCTTAGACCTCACTGACGTATTCTCGTTTTATAATAATGTGCACTTAAAGCTTATTTATTCCAACCGTTTATAGTAAAGAAGAATAGGGAACATTAGCAAAAAAGATGTACACAATAGCCTTGAACTCCGAATCCATCTTAAAAATTAGCAGTCGAGGAGGGAAAAAGCACTCATTATGTGGGACCAAACTCACGTTTCAAACCGAAATTTAAAAACAATCTTCTCGACCATAAACTTTAAGGTTTATTTTCTAGCATCTGTGACGCAACTTCGTGAAACCTCTTTTTGCTTTTTTTTAAATCGTTGAAGCCAAAGGTCTCTCCTCAAATGGAGATATCCACGAAATGAATAGCGCCGTCCGATGGCCTCTCGAGCACTCAGAAGGGTCGAATCGCCCCATTCCTCCGCCCCTGCCTTCGTCTCTGGCATAAAAGGGAAAAAGCCCGGAAATGGTTCCCACGCTTGAGTTTTGGTGAGTCATTTTTCGTCCATTGTAATTGACTCCCCTTAGGCCACGATGGAGTCATTAGAGATTAATTTTGTTTTTGTTAAAAATATTCGACGGACATAGTATGTGCTTTGGTTATCAATTGGTTTTGCTGGGTGCTGCGATGCGATGCGTCTTTTTAGCCCTACAACTTGTTGCGCTCGTTTTAATTGAAACATTCACGATTTTAAGTTATTCCATAATTGCTATTGAAAGAATGTATCATATACGCACTTCTAAAGAATTTTATGAATTAAATTGGTGATCAATAACCTAGTTGATCGATCACGTTCTCTTTAAATTCAATAAGTGAAAGTAAAAGTTCGGAAATATCCGCTTATATAAATCATACAAAAATGGAAAATTGCTCGCGGACGTTTTCTATCGAATAAATTCATAATTTTTATTTCATTTCTCTCTTCTCTTGATCCATATCAGATAGAAACTTAACCAAAAAAACAACAAACTTTTTCAATGAATGGTCATTAAAGACAGCTGTTATAAAAATTTAGTATTTGTGTATTCGTGTTTTTGAACGTGAATCTTTCTTGTTCTTGTTACAGCGAACGATTTTATCGAAAGGCGATTTTGTTTATCATGCAAATCGAAGGAATGCATGACTCCCTTAAGGTTGGCAAATGCCTCTTCATCATTCCGGAATATTCTATTCTAACCTCTAAAAATGTTATAACCTTGAAATGTGGAATAAAAAAAAATTTTCCCAAAATAAAATAATTGCGTCGCCATATTTAGCAATATCTTTAAGCATTTAATATCATCTTATTAAATTAGTTAGAATTATTATAGGATACTTAAAACTTGGACACTCGTAGAGCTGAAATAACGTATTGTATTTTTCTCATACTGAGAATCCGAATCCACGCCAAATTAGCATAAAAATTCACTTGGTGCCGGAAACAAAACGGGAATCTTTCAATTAGTATTGTAACAATGAGAAGTTCTGTTATCATGGAAACGAGTAAAATGATTTTAAATGGGAAACGAGAGGATGGAGTCGGCGGAAGAGTTGGATAGAGAGAGAAAATAAAAAAATGGTATTTTTTACCGTGAAATGAGAATACAAAGAAAAAAGACGGGAAGCTATTTTTATTGCGATTCAATAACACGATTCTATTATCTAAATATCTAAAAATAGAAAATGATTCTCATAATTTTATTTCTTAAACAATAAATATTATAGGTAAAGGTTCATTTTCCTCTCCTCTCTCCTTTCCGTGTCACATCCTAAGCGCAACTAACGCTGCAACGAGCAGGCTAATATTAATTAATAATGATGCAATTTTGGGAAAACTAGCACGCAAAAGAATACTCCAAAGTAAAAGATTTCATATCACGGACGAAAAAGAGTTTCCAAGAGTTCAGGAAGGTTTCGAAGAATTTGGAGAATCTGGTTTAACATATTAAGAAAGGACGTTCAGTTGTGAAAACTTCTCACGTTGATGAAAACATTTTTTAGAAACTATGCTTATAGTAATTCAAATTTAAATAACTATTTAAAAAATATAAATGGAAGAATTTCATCTCATTTAATAAATGAGTTCAATTAAGTGCTCTAGCTGTAAAAAGGTTGTCTTGAATGCTTAAATACTTGATATAGTAAAACCTCAAATAGCGCGGTAATTGAGTTTCTTGAAATCGCGTTATATGAAGCATTAAGTTAGTTGGAAATATGGAGTTAGGTTCTTGGATCTCAAATTTTCTACATTTTTTTAGAATAATATTTTGACCGGTATTTAAATACGTAAAATAATACTGTATTTACTCGCATAATCCACGCCATCATGTAATTCACACAACCTTATTTCTCGATGTGGAATTAAGAAAAAAATAATATAATATAAAAAATTCTGAATTTACCATAAATAGAATAGAAAAACTGCAGAATTTTTCACATCGCAACACCACAGTTTCAAACAAAGCTGTGGAGATCGCGTTATCCGAAACTGTTCCGTATGACTTAGTTTCTCCAAGAAATAACTATGTTGGAGCTTCAGGTAATTGAAACAGTTTAATAAATTCGGCCATAAAGTATCGCTGTTTATTAAAAATTTATTTTCTGTGGTCATAGGTGAAGGATCATAAAACGCAGTAATATCCTTCCCGTTGCTTATAACGTAAAATATACCGCGGCACATCAAGGGCTCTATCGCGGCACACCGGTTGCGCAACTCTGCCGTATCAGCACAATATGATAAGCACACATACAAATCTCTCGACGCAACGTTTTTATAAGGTAAAATAATTACATGACTCAATTTGCCAGTATTTTTTTCATTAAAATGTTTTAATTTGAAGTTTTTATCGTCTTGTGAATTCGTCCTATGTGAGATTTTACTGTCTATGAATGTAGATTAATGGTACTTCCATAATTTTCCTTTCTCACAAATATAGGATTCCCATAAATTTAAGTACTACTTCCCGACCTCACACTCCTTGATTCTCATATCCGGGGTTATATCAGGGGGACAGTTTTGTTCCTCTTATACCGAAATCCTTACAGGAACTCCGAGACAGAATCCGTGACGAAATATCGAGTGTCAATGAAGCTGCGCTACATATATAGAGCAGTGTTATTCAACCTTTTTCGGTTGGCGAACCCTTAAGTGCATATTTAGAATTTTGGCGCACCTCTTGATAAATTTAAATACGGAGAAAGGCATCACAACGATAATAGTGCTTTTTCGATATGATGAAAAACATTAAAAACGCGAAATGTTTAGATTGTTAGAAACATTATATAGAAGATCTTCATTGAAAATCAGTAATTTTAAATCGTATCCGCGTCTCTTCGCGAACCCCCCAGAAAGAGCTCGCGCACCCTCAGAGATTCGCGCACCACATGTTGAATACCGCTGACACAGAGCGTGGGACGAGATTGCGTTCATATGGGACGTGTACCGCATCACCCGAGGTAGTCACATCGAGCTATGAACTAAAACTTGAATCTTGTGCCGTTGTTTGTAGAGAAATTCGTTTTGTAATTTGTCGCCTGAATTAATAGTTATAAGTATTTAAATTGTACTTTAATTTATGGGCACCCTGTATGAATTGCCTATACGAATTTATCGACGCAATCACATACCAGCGAAATTCCTTTCCCTGCCAGTCTCTCCGCGAACAATAAACTCCTGCCAAGAGTGCGTCTTTATAAATCCTCTCGCAATGCTCTTAGCAGTTATCCGGCGTGGAATCTAACCACATAAGACTACATAATTTTCTGCTTCATGTCCAAAGTGCGTACTTTAGGCGATGGTCCCGTTAACCCGTATTTTCATGAACTCATAAAAATAAATTTCATCTTATGATGAATGTTTTATATGCTGGGGTGGATGTTTAGATTACACAGTTCGCATTTATAGCTATATATGTATATAAATATTTCCATCTCGTGAGATAGCGTCAGAGAGTGACGTTTTATGAAATTGTAAATGAAATTGATTCCATCGGAGCGCATTTCATGAATGCGCTTTATCTGTGAATCTAATTTATATATTTTCGACAATGTACGTAATAAAAATAGGTAAAGGATTCTCACTGTCCATTTATAAATATAATTGCAAAATTTAAACAACTATTTGTATCTTTATCAAAAGTATTCCTCGTGTAAATATGCAACGGATAATAGAGTTAGCTACATTGAGGTATTATATACGTATATATATATTTCTCAAAGTATCATTTCAATAGGTTTTTGTCGGTAATATTAATTAGCTGTCCAAAACTAACTTTGATTCCTTTGAAATCATTAGAATGAACCTTAGTAGAAAACTATCAAGAATTCACATTTTCATTAAAAATGGAATTTGATAGACCCAAATAAAATCTTTATTTTTTTTTGGAAAATATTAATGAAAAAATAACTTTCAATAATAATACTAGTACCTACATACTACATGTAAACGTGTACAATTATGAACAGAATTATACTCCAGGACCATTTAACTTCTCTTGTACAGCACATTCTTTATTTCCATTTTAAAATTGCTTGAAATAATCGTACGAATTATAGCCTTGAGACATAGTACGCCTGAAATAAGGAAAATTCATTTTTCTACCGTCCATTTTATAACAAGCCTCAAATAGTGCCCCACATTTCTTTTGAAAGTGCAAATTCACCTTTTCGTCTGAAGTGGAGAAGTTCATTGTTTCCGAATTTGCGAAATTGTAATAGTTGATTGGAATTAAAACTATTACATTATTTCCAGTTTCTCCTACGTATAAATGCGTTTATTTCCACAATCTTGGTTTAACTGAATAATAAACCCTTTTAGTCATACAATTCGCCGTTTATATGCCGGAAAAAATTCACCTTTCTTACAAAACAAACGCGTTCATCCCAGCAGCATTCGGCCACGAATGAACGTGCTCATTCCTCCTCTTATTCTTCCGACCAGTAAACATTCTAACTCCTGCAATTCCCGGTTAATATACCAAACGAAAGCGTTCATTCTCGCATTTCTCCATTTTTCACCTTAAAAGAGGCGTTTGTCCTGGCAATTCCGGGTTTCTCCGCCATATATTTCGCTTTACTGCCTATCTTAATGATTAAATCCTTCCACGATGATTTATTTATAGAGACGTTATAATTTCTTTCGAAATTTTCTCCTCTGGAAATTAACAACCAATATTTCTATCGTATCTGTAACACGATCACCCTTCTTGTAGTTTTCCAATACGAAGCTTATACCAGTCATATGAAACATTCGTAGAATTTCGCTCGCCATAATAAATGTGAATTCCATACGATAACTCTGCGTTCAAATATTGGCCAAATTTTACAATTTGTAAATTACTTCCTTAGTCATTGAAATGCTTTTCCCTATTCATGAAATTCAAAGCTTCGTATTCTTTCTATGCAATGCTGCCTTTGCTAGAAAATTATGAGTGCGTCTTGCGATTGAAAACAAATTTTAAGTATGAGTACTTAAGTAGCAAAAACTGTAAAGAAGGAAGGAATGCTCCTCTACCTTAGGTAGTTCCAATAGCCATAATATAGTTATAAAAAACCAGATGCGCATTTCGTCACTTATTTTCGCTGCTGTAAGCGTGAAAAGATTTTTCAGTTATTTAGTTTGTTTGGACATATGTATTTCAAATTATTATGGCACCCTTTTCTTTAGAAGCTCCGTTTTGCGGCGTATGCGTTGTTACCTTATATTTTGTTACATAGATTCTATAAGAATGACCGCGTTCTTAAAAATCCCCGTTCTCGCTTAATATATAATTAGCTGAATACAATGGCACATGAATTATTTTAATTTTCTTTTAGAATACATTTTCCTTGCCTTCCTCATCTTGTTCTTTGGAAGGGAAATCTGCACGTCAAATCTGAATTCTCAAAGATTTATCGAGTGATTTTTACGAACTTTTAACATCACACCTAAATCTACTTTTTCGCTCAAGCTTTATCATTTTCACTTTCAAAATCCTCTTTCCCAAGCACCCTAATCGCTACGTCTCCGCTTTTATAAGCGCCTCACTCTCACTTCTAAGCTCTTCCTCAATCTCTCCCCCTTCCTCCTCAACTCCCATCCCAAGGAAGATAGTTACGCCTTCGATGAAACTCCAAAGACCTTGACACTCGTTTCGGCCGTTCAACTCTCTCGCAGCCTTCTTCATCTCTCTTATCCTCTCTTCCATTCTCCTTTCCTCACCCTTCTTCCCTCCATCCGCCTCTCTCTTGCACGTATTCCAGATACCATCTTTCTATATAATTCAACCTCTTTCTTTTTTTACAATTAAACGAAGTTTTATTACTTTGGATTGCCATGCCTCCCTCAATTTGTAATTACCATTTTTATCTGATATTATCTTACAGTGAAGCCGTAGAATTCCTGCGCTAATTTTCATCTTTAAATAAAAAATTGTATCTATTTGTGCACTCGATTCCATGGTGTGGCAGCTATTAAGTGAATAAATTTGCGATGCTTTAAATGGTTTCGATAATTATCTGATAGATTAATTAGAATTATTCATTGGTGATAAGATAAAATTTCTTCTTACCTTTTCGAAGCAATGGAATCATTTTGCATGAAAATATGCGTTTAGCAGTTACACAAGAACCGCTCTCAGTTTCATTTAACCGTCAGATGAGAAATATTGCAACAGATGATAAAAGGGTCCATTTCCATTGTGAGAATCAATCTGTTGCCTTAATTTAAGGAAAATGGCTAGTGTCGATGAATTTAATTTTGTATTGAATTAATGTTATTGTATACATGTGTTAAACAGATATTAATTTGGCATCATTGAAAATTTTTTTGGCAAATATCTTCTTGTTTGATTACTGTCCTTAACCCTGTGTGGTCGCGCCTATTAGGTCAACTATTTGGTCGCGCTTGGTCACTATGACCGTCAATAAAAATCCAAATTTTCGAAAAAATATCTCCTGATTTATAATTTTGCTCATCAGAGGCATATAATCTATTGCTGTGAGCCTAATCTTCTTCTTCTTCTTAATATATAATTTTGTGTGTTTGTATGTATGTCCGTTTTTAACTTAAGAAGCAAAACTTCCACAACTTTCAAACTTTGCAGGTGATTTTATATCGTCCCTGAAAAGATTTTAGGCAACTTTGTTTCCTCCACCTCCCCCCTATAGCCTCCCGCTCTCTTGGAAATTTTTTTAAATTTTCATATTTTTCAATTTTTTTACTTAATTCATACATTATCCCTTCTATAATGTGTATACAAAATTTGGGGGGCCTATGTCTCCCCGTTCCCCCGTAATTTTGATTTAAATTTACCCAATCCTTAGACAAATTGATCCTGGCAACGCCGGGTACTGTAGCCGGTATTAACTAATGAATAACCTTATTTTATGAAAAACATAACTTAAGCAATTGTGTTAAAACGGAACTGAAAACAGTGCTGTAAATGTTGGAATTAAAAAATACTATTTTAGTTATACATTTTAAGAGAGAAATTTTTATTTTATACCTGGACTACACACTAATTACACAACCAAACTTGAAAATTCTTACTTAAAACAAACAGCACTTACAAGTTTGTTGTGATTACCGAATGCATATTTTGGAAACTTGTGCAAAAATGGTATGCCTTGGTATCTTTGTTAATAGTGAAAAAATATTTTCGGAACCGTCTCCAGTTATTTCCGAAATTTTCGCTTGCAGCTGTCGCGACAAAGGTTAGGTAGCCAATCTGCTCTTCAGGTAATCTACGATCAGTTCCCGACAATCGCTTTAATATATGTAATGTAGTTTAACAAACTTTTTATGGCAGTTAGCCTCCAAAATAATTCTTGAATTTTTACCTCTAAATTATAAAACGGCCTACTCCGTTGTCTGAAATTCAGTAAATTTCGAATCCATCGTCTATTTTTGCCCATCGTCATCACGACAAGCAGTAGAAAATAGCATAACAGAACTCAAATCACACATTGACGAATAATAATGACGAAAACTACGTTTTAATCAATTAATAACTTTAAAAAATAATATTAAAAATCCAATGGAAAAAATTAATTAATTAAACGGTCTCAGTGTATGACCATGACGCCAATGTATCAGACAAAGAAAAACAGGAAATTGAGAGATACATAGCCGTAGGGGTCGCTTTACTTGGTAGGCATTGAGGTGTTGGGGTGTCTCGGAATATCCAGTTAGATATAACTAAGCAATAAACAACCCATCGGATCATGGGTTAGGGTCTACTTTTAAATTAAATATTTTTACTAGCGGCCCCTGTGTTTGTGATATTCATCTAAAAATATAAAAATTCAAGTTAATTTCTGATATAGTTTTTCGTTTATTGTTTACCTTTACATTTTATTATTTTAAAATTTCTGTATAAATGACACTGTCCGTTATATGCCCATTCAGTTAGATTTGTAAAATTTGATGCATTGAGCATACCTGATTTGAAATACCTATCTGAAGCTCGTTGACGTCTTTCTTCTAAAACAGAGGTTCTCAAACTTTTTTGGCAGCGTACCCCTTTGAATTCAAACAATCAATTAAAGTACCCCTTATAAAATAATACTGGTAGTTGAGTTAGTTAGTTCGTTCAAAATAGACATATGTCTTTAAAATTTACGAGTTTACATATAATTAATAAGCGTTTCCTATTATAAAATAACGCTCCAAGAATAATGAAAAATAGATTTATTTTAAAGTTAATGTTTACAAATTAATTTGTCAATTTTAGACTGCATAAAGAGTCTATCATCGGTTTGATTGAGGAAAGCCTCAATCTTACAATTAGATCAGGTTCCACATGCAATTTATTGCGATTTTTTGACTTAATTAAACTTAGAGATGAAAATCCAGTTTCGCACAGGTATGTTGTGGGAAAGGGTATCAATGTTTTGACTGCTTTCTTAACCACGGCCCCGTATTCGTTTAATAACCGTGCCCAGAAACCAATCAAAGATATTTTCGTGAAGTTGGTTTTTAAATCTCCGTCTGTAGAAATGTCCAGGAGGTTTTCTTGTTCTTTCCCTGTTAAATTTGGAATCGGAAAATCAACATCAAATGGATTGCGCACCCAGTTTTTACATTCGTCAGTCTCTGGAAAATATTCCCCAAGTTGCGCTACGAGTCCTTCCAAATGTTCCTTTATATCTGACTTCACCAATTTGTCCAACAACATTTCATTCATCGAGAGATATTCTTGCAGTGTCACGAAGCAATCCAATCTCTTTCCGAACAAGTGGCCCAAAATGTTAATTTTTTTATCATGGACTTTATTTGCCCTTTATATTAAAAATGGTCGTATTATCACCTTGAAGGCTCAAGTTTAATTTGTTCAAATGGCACAAATACGCCAGTCTTTGAGTCCAAATATTATCATCCAGAAGAGAAGAGAGTTGGAATGAGTTATTCCTAAAAAAAATTACGTACTTCATCACGTAGCTCAAAAATTCTCATCATCTCCGGGATAGTCATATGACTTCGGTATGAAGTAGAAGTATTTTGTGCTCGCTACCCATTTCATTACATAGGGATGAAAAAATTCTCGCATTTAACGGTCGAGCTTTGATGAAATCAATAATTTTCACCGATTCATCTAATACTGATCGCAACTTAGATGGCATTCTTTCAGCAGAAAGAGCCTCACGATGAATACAACAATGCGTCCATTCTGCATCTGGTGTTTTATACGAGTTACTAATCCACTGGTTTTCCCTGTCATTGATTTTGCTCCGTCCGTACAAATTAGACATTTAGACCAGTGAATATTATGTTCTCGCATGAAAGTATCAATTAACGAGAATATTTCTTCTGCTGTGGTTCGTGTTGGCAATGAACGGCAAAACAAAATATCTTCGTGGACGTCACAATCATGTATGTATCTTACATACACTAAAACTTGGGCAAAACCAGTTATATCTATTGTCTCGTCTAGTTGCAAAGAATAGAAAATGCTCTTCTTAACACGATCCAAAATCTGCAAAAGAACATTTTCTGCCATTTCTAATATGCGGCGGGACACAGTATACTGACTAGTTTCTTCACGGATTTTTCATCAAGTACGCATCTTATACCTTTTGCTGCGGGCAAAATTAAATTTTCGGCTATGGTGTGAGGTTTTCCCGTTTTGGCAGTCTTGTAGTTCACAAGGTAGGAGGCTTTAAGGGCATTTTTATTTTCTTTAACAGCAATAGATTGCATATTGTTTTGGCTCATTTTCAATTGTTCAGCCTTGCGTACAAAAAACTCAAGAGGTTTTCCTACATACTGACTATATTTCGTCATTAAATGACGACGTAATAAGGATGGCTTGAGACAATTATTGGATAACACTTCACAACACAACACACTAAATGGTTGAGGATGTTTAGAGTCTCCTGAAAATGTAAATCCAAATTCAATATAGCTCTCGTCGTATTTACGTCTTTTAACTCTTTGTATTTCTCTAATTGTGTTACTCCACGTTTTCTTTGTAAAATTCTGGAAGACGATTGTGGGGTTCTTTCTTGGTCAATATTTCCGCACTCTCCAGATTCAGGTGGAGCATTGGTTGTTTTAATAAGTTTCCCGGTTTTCAGCAACTTATCCATGATAAAAGAGGGCTGTGATTAAATATAATTATTTTATTTAGAAAACGATCGCAGATAAATTTATCAAAAATATCTCAAATAATTTTCTTGTTACTTATTTGATATAATTTAATATAAAATTTTTTTTTAGCTAATTTCATATTTATTTAATCAACAATCGGTAATAGTTACCGAGTTAATAGTAAAATAGGATTTAAGCTGAATAGGTACTTAAATAAGTTAATTTATAAGTTTATTGAACATACCTAGGAGAGTATTATTCAAAATCGTAAATGATTCTTCCACAGAAGCACTAAGCACTTGACACACGAACTATCTTTGACACTTGACAAATTCAAACTGACGAATAACACATTTGTATTGGTGGAGTGTTATAAGTTGTGCTCGGGCGGTCACGTGAAAGTTCTTCGGTAGTTCGCGCGGTCGCTGTGACAGTGTAGTCTTAAACCTTTCTATTGACACATTGAAGCTCATATTTAACAATCCATTATATGTGCTCTTTTGTATGAGATTACAAGGGTACATATTTTATAAATTGATTTTGAATGTACTTCATGAATGCATTTTAGAGACAAAATTATCCTATTTTATCGCTATTGTGTCAAAGCATCAAAATGAAAAAAGTTTATTTGAAGTGTCGAGTATGATAACGTCAGCCATTATGTAAATTTTCTCAAGTACCCCCTAGCACCTTTAAAAGTACCCCAAGGTGTACGGGTACCCCCCTTTGAGAACCCCTGTTCTAAAATATCATTGCGATTTAGTGAATAATGTTCACGTCTTTGTTCCAAAATTTCATTGCTATTTTCTACATATATTTGTCTTGAGGCTTCTCTTGAGGATTCCCGAGAACATTCGCTGCAGGTCTTTCCCGATTTCTTTAGCGACATAATTTCATGTATTCCCTTTGATTTTCTTTTTTATCAGCCATTTCACTAATAATGACATAAGGAAAAAGGATTTTAAGACAATTAAATAATCAAATAATAAGTTGAATTGATCTCTCATCGCTATTACACAAAATTACCAAGAAGTATTGTAGACTTAAACACCAAAAATATCTTTTTCATAGAATTTCCGTTGAGTCTTGGTCTATTCTTGTTAAAAAATTTCTCGAAGTTTACGATAGCTACGGGCATAGGGACATACATCATCATAAAACACATATAAAAGACAGTGTCACTTTGTCCCTTTGTCACGTAATGCTTTTTGAAGCTTAATATCTCGCAAACGACTGAACAGAATTTGATGAAATTTTCAGATTAGCATTAAGATATAATAACAAAACGTTTTAATGTAGCGAACTCGAGATCAAAGACCCGGGTTCGACTCTAGGGGATAATTTTCATTTCCAATAAAGTAACACGTAAAAATTGACATTTCGAAGTGCAGGCTTTCATTATTTTTTAGATTAAAATTCGAAAGATTTGGCCCACAATTTTCGGATATGAACCATTTAAAAAAAAACAAAGTTTCTTATTCTGTTCATCTTTTTCCGCCTACAGTTTGAAATTTCTCAATGTAAACGTTTAATTCACATAGTTTGAGGAAATCTTGCCATTTTAACGGGATGTTGCCTTGCCTACCAATTCCATTGTTAGACCTCTATATCATATTGTTAATTCAATCCTTATGGGTATAAACGTGCTTTGAATGCTTTTAATACGAGAGAGAGGTGGGGGGGGGGGGATAGCGAGAGGGAGGGGGAGAGAGGGAAGTAGAGGGGGAGATGGAAGGAAAGAGAGGCAACTATTTTAATTTTAACTAAAGATAGCCTGTCAACAACAGAATACTCGCTAGAAATGTTGTATATGGCAAAATATTTCATATGTAAAAGTCTGATATTAATTATTTTAAATGAAAATAATAATAATCTATCTATAATTCTTCCGTTGATATTTCAACGGACATTACACTAGTATAATATAGATTTCACACAATAACGCTTTCTTTCTCAAATACTTGGATATTTTTATTGCGTTGAGAAGGCTATTGCGTGATTTGATCTCTTTGAGATTGTAATGTAATGAAATAGTTTATTGTGATTAACTTAGTTAAAATATACACATAGTAATAATTCTAGTCAAGTGAGATGCAGTAACTATTCTTTTTGTCTCCAATGTTTTTCATTTACTCAAAGTATTTTTACTTACTTTTACTAACTATGCAAAACTTCAGCAGAATATCATTATGCAATTAAAATTTGATTTAATACCATACCAAATCATAAATATTTTTCCAACATGACAATCGCCATTGCATTGAATACCCATTTTAAATTTCTAACTCAAATTCTCTTTTCTAAATTTTTGTTGAAAGGAAAAAGATTTCCTTTACAAAGACCCCTTTCATAGCAAATACCTAGAGTGCGGAAACTCTTAGGCATTTAGCCATTTTATCTACCCATCAATATTATCTCTTCACTCGTTTTTTCGAGTAAGTTTAAGTTGAAATGTATGTTGCGTTGAAATTCCATTCAATAGGGATCTAGATTATTTGGTCCACGCAACAGAAACTTATATAATGAGAGAATATTTTTAGCATTAGAGAGTTAATGAATTTAAAATTCATTCTATACTGATTTTGAATATGGCCGTCAAATATAATGGTTTTTACATAATCAGATAAGCGTGTATGTGAAAATTACGAAACATTTTGATGTTCTGATAGTGGGAGACCCGATTGCCGGTCAAGTTCAGAATTTTCCTCCTCTTCACATTTGTGATCAGTCTTATGCTCTCATGCATATAAAGTTAAATTTCCAAACTTTCACTCTTGTTATTCTGATATCCACCTGTCAAACTATGTGATTATGTCTCCATATGCTAATAAACAGTCACTTAGGAGGTACTATTCAGAGTTGCGTGTGATGCGAATTCTGACACCGTCCCAGAGGAACACAGCCATTTTCTCCGAAAGGCTATTTCTGCGTGATATATTATTTACTTCCGGGAGAGTTAACAAAGTGATTTCTCGCATCATTAAACATTTCAAGCCTCAACTTCAGAACATTAGGCGAGCGATTATCTCCGCTCTTATCTTCCTGGGGTATAATCTGTGTCCTATGGCAAAACTTCAAGCGTTCGAGAATATGGACGCGAATTGGTTCGCTTTCCGAGGCATCTCGGGTTCCTATACAATAGATGCACACTACTTCGTGCGAACTATCAGACATTTTGGCTCGGCTTCAAGGTCATCCGTGACGGCCAAGATGACGCGGGATTGACATCTGCACGGAGACGAAATAAGGGCGCCTCTCATTGGCTCCGAAGCGTAGAGGAAGTTACTAAGATTTCGGTCTTCGTGGACCCCTAACATTTTGTACGTCTGAGAGCGTTCCTCTCTGCGAACGAGATTTTAGAGGGAGAGAGAGGGATTCGTGCGAATATTCCGTGACCTATGTTCCCACAAGAGGGAAATTAGAGGCGGAGAGAGAGTCCATATCTCACTCATAAGACGTTTCTTCTTCGAGGCGTAATTCTAACTTTAAGGGGATTTATTTATTGAGTCTAATTATTCTTACAATGCTAGTAATCTTAAAGTCCGCCCATTGCATTATACCCTGCAAGTCACCATATCACGTCCTTTGCTTTACGTAGGCTGAAATTATAAGTATAATCTCATTCATATTGGCTTAAACGTGCTTAAAACGCTGCGAGACTATCAAACTTCAGAAAAATATACCTTTGTAAATGAAATTTACATTAATCAACTCTTGGCTAGAAAAAAACATGCTGTAGATGAACTGCCTCACAAGGCCTTTTAATTTCTGCATTCGAAAACTAAATATCATTCTTAGGCTTTTTAATATAACGTAACAAAAAGAAGAAGAGCTTGAGTTAACGGCATGTCCATCAATCCATGGTTGTGCAAATCAAAGTAATTTCATCCAACCGACATCTGTTTCTGGAGTTTTCAAATTTATAGGTTTGTTAAAATCTGAGAAGTCTTTATCCAGGATCCACTAATATCATCCTAAATACGCCATTCGTTGTAATTATATTAGTTAAATTGAAATATTGTGGAAATAAATATAGCCACTACTACCCGACGTATTCTAACCATTGAAAGCTCTTTTTAGTAATAGACTGGGCTGCATTTTCCAATGAAATGTAAACAAATTGTTATGAATGCAAGAAATACTGCGGACATTGACTATAATCTATTATATGATGGATGACTTTGCGGAACATGTTTTGCTTGAAGAAATGAATGCTTCAACATGCACGAATTTACTAGGGAAGCAAACTGAAAAGTGTAGAAAATAAAAACAAAGGAATGTCCCAAAAGTTTCAGGTAATTTCTCTTATGTAAGCGTAAGGCAAACTCAATTTCCAACTTGCTTGCTTTTCGAAACGTTCGGTCCTCTCGCGAAACGCGAAGCACGCTTCCCTCTTGATCACTTGCCTTAATGGACGCATGGAGCTGGAAGAGTGAACATTTCATTTGGTTTTAATTTGGTTAAAAGTGCAATAGAGGGTTATAAACTATTGCAACAAGCACACCCTCATAAATATTTATCGCGTTCTGAGCGGTAAGCACGCTTTCGCTATGAAAGGTAGTGCGTTCAAACATTCAAACGGCTGCGATGGAGATCATAAACGGTATTACCAACAATAACATCCAGAATTACTTCAACGACGTTCAGCGACGCTAGTAACAGTGTATTAATGTAGGGGAAGATTATTTAGAAGTGGAAAAGTAACATCTTCCATTACTGTTTATAACATCGGTCTAGAACTTTTGAAGCATACCTTGTATTTATGCTATTTGGTATAAAATAAAACATAAAAACAAGATAAATTAAATTTAAAGATACATCTGTTTGGAAACACAAGTAAAATAAACCTCGACAAAAAATAATCTATACTTATAGCTAACTAGCGGAAGTGCTCGTTGAATTTCAAGGATATAGTAAATCTAAAACTTCGACCGTGTAGCATATAAACATCACCTGAATAAGATAGTACACAGTTTTATCCGTAGAATAAAGTAAAAATGAAGAAAACCGGTCCACATTTATCTATTTATATGAATGAAGGAATAAAATCTTGCACTGTGCTCGAAAATTACGTGTAAACTGATGGGAAAATAATTATAGAATTGAGCACCCCTTCCCCCAAATTTTTTAATCGCCATATAGCCTATGTTATCCGCAGAGTAAAATTATATAACTATGCGGAGTTTCGCGACGATATCTTCAACGGTGTGGAAATCACAAACTGTGGAATATTCACGTCTAATTATTTAAGTTATATAGTTTTAAAAACAGTTTGCTTTGGAGTATTATACGACATAAAAGTTTTTGGAAAGAATATGCTATTGGAATGAAGTTTCATCTCAAGAAGCTTGTTTCTGAAATCCCAAAAATGTTTCAGTTTAATTCTTCCGAGAAGTTCGCGTCTTCCGCTTTCATTTCACGCTGCGCCCTGTTGTTCTCACAATTAGATAAATATTCATCGAATCTGGGATACTTATGAAAAGAGCCGTTTCTTTCTAGAGTGCGACGGCGTTTATAATCTCGAGAGCTTCGAAGCAAGCGGCATGTATGTACCGCCTCATACCTGACGGACGCCACGCCCAAAATACTTTTCGACCACGCCTCGTCTCACCATAAAATGTCAATGACCTGCAAAATGATGCGTAAGATTTTCGGAAGAGACTCCATCGTAAAAGAGTTGGAGGGAGACGAAGTGTCCATTTCGTAGCGACGATGAAGGAATTTCCTAGTTCGTCCTTCACGGAGGCGTAACCTTGGCGATATGGTGCCTATGGCATAATTTTAGGAAAGATAATGTAAGATATATTTTTTCGTTATAATATAAATAATAATAGTGTTTTATTCTAAACAAATCAAACCAACTCACTTTTCGCACTTTTTGCGGGAACGTTTGGGGTCGTTTGCAAGGGGCGCCTACGGCAAATGACACCTTCGCCATACCCTAGTTACGGCACTGGTCCTTCAGGAAGATGTTCGCGCTTTAAATTAGCTCCCTTACATTGCGCCATTTTATACCTCTTTATATATTCATCCGTACTTGTCAAAAGTGTTTCGTTAGAGGGCTAGAGTGGGCTCCTATTCCTATATGTATTTTGTTTTAGCTTGTTATGTCAAATTAAATAAATAATCAATCTTATGAAATTCTTCTTTTTAAATAACGATTTTATTTTATTATTTTATTTTAAAATTACTTTTTATTTAACGTTGATAATTTATACACTGCTATATTTTAAAGTATTTATTTGCTTTAAAGGCTCCTGACAATATTTTACTGTTACATTAAACAATAAGTATTAGACCGTATCTCCCAGTGTTATCAAACATTTCCATTTCCTTAAGATTGTCATAAATTCATTTCTGATGGGTTTTCTGCTAGTCATCTTAACTCGTTGTTTAGTGTTCTTTAATCGCTTCTTCTCTCTTCACCGTTCTTCCATTTGCGCCTTTCTCCCATTTTATCATTCATCTTCCTTGTCATCTACAGTTATCTTCTACTGCTTTCGCAATTCCCTTCCTGCAACCTGTTTTATTCCTTCCAGTATTTGGACGAAGCAAGAGAAATGGAAGGCATAAGTGTAGAGGAACCTGGAATGGAGGAATACATACATGACAAAGGAGAAATAAGTAGTGAAATTATGTTATATTGTTTATTATTAAATATATAAGATATTTATTTCTATTACTGTAGTAATAAAATTGATATTGGAGTTCCGTGGAAGTATATATATCCACAGACGATGAGAATGTTCTTGCTTAAACTCTAGACGCCTTAGGAATACGCACCTTGAAAAATGTCTTCAACATGATTTACAATACTGACGAATGGCTGCAGGATTTCCTAGATGTAATAATGCTACCTTTACAATAGTAGAACAATGTCAATCTGTAAAAATTTCAGTAAAATCGACTTAATATCTTATGTATCGAAAGTTATTATAAGTATAATAGCAAGATGGATGGAAAAAGATTATAATAGATATTAGTGGAAGATCAAATTGAACTTGGTATGGGAAAAGGAAAAGGAAAAAGAAACGCAATCGGAGAATGAAAATCGCCATGGAGAGAGGATTAGGTTATAACCAGGATATTTGTGATTACTTCATATATTGTGTAAAGGCATCCAATGCAGTTAAGGATAGGAAATTAATAAGAAGGTTGTGCATGAAGTTGATAGTAAGAGTAAGTAATGAACAAATCAAACTCATTTTGATAGGAAGATTTGTAAGAAAAAGCTTCAGTGCATCATTATTACTAAACATTTATGAAAAGACACCAATACAGGAGGCCTTCGAACATATTTAGGGGATAAAGATAGGAGGAAAACTACTATGCATGCAGACGAGGACCTGAAAAGAAATTATAAGAAAATTGATTATCAAAGGAATTAAATCATTAATTCATAGTTTTTTCGATGGAACTTCCTCGCCCTGATGCAAAGTATATTATGCACCTCACGCCATCCCCAAATAGGGATTAACGCGTGCCCAATAGGAGGTTTACATTAATGGGATATTCCGCTTCCTTTTCTATAATCTACTCCACACCCATATCTCAGACGCCTCTAATTTAATTTTTTCATAGTCCATATCTCTCACCCATATAATGCTACACTAACCTTTTTTAAATGTCTTTATTCAAGCTCTCGTCGTCTCGTAAACATCTCCTTTGCTCTTTCGTACTTCTTCCATCCTGAGTCCAAATGCTAACTAAGCAAGTAAAATATTCCACCTGTTCCAGAATTTTCCCATCCACTGTAACATTGAACTGAGAATCTCCATTCTTGAAAATTCTCATGATTTTCATAAAATCCAAGGACTTTGACTGAAATTTATGGTAATTGATACTCATATTAACGAAGAAAAATAATTTAGTTAAATTCCACAAATTTAATTCATTTGTGGAATTTAACTAACAATAAGTTACTTTTTCCTCATGATTTTCATTTTCTTACTAAATTTCATCCCGAATACCTTTGCTTTTCATTTAAGGATCTAATTAACATCTGAAGGCTTTCATAATCACTCGCCTATGTTGTTAATCTTATTTAACCAGACTCTCTTCCACTTTTATCCCTGTTCATACATCTTCCTATGCCTCTCATAATTTCTTCGGCATTGCTATTAAACAATGCAGGTGAGAGTGGGCAGCCCTGTCGCACGCCCCTTCCCAAACTAATTCTCCCTCTGCACACTCTGTATCATGACCAAATTTCTAATCAAACGTCTACCTTTCCAATCTATCGTTATTTTTCTCCATTAGCTTAGGTTAGTAGTGCCCAACCTACGGCCGGATGCGGCCCTCGAAGGGTTATCATGCGACACCTTCTAAGGATTGCGTAACAGCCACGCGATAATATCACTTCTTTCTTCAGCTGAGCATTTTTATATCCCATTTCTGTCCTCCATTCCCCTTTTTCTATTTTTGTAAATTCCAAGCAAGACCTCATCACCGCCAAATTGTGGCCAGCGTCCTTATCTGCCACCGGAAAACTACGCGAGCTCAGTGCACTATTCCTATAACTTTATCTGACGAAAAAGAGAAAGAGGAAGGAAAAATGTTTCAGCTTATAGACGATTTGAGAGATAAAGAGAGTTATCAAGACATATAGAAGATTGTTTAAAGCAGGAGTTTGCGGAGAACCAGGTTTAATCAATAATAGTCACATATGTCCACGGACAGACCACTTATGATGATTGTGATTGTAGAAACACATTGCGCGCATATTGATACTCAGCTAGCAATACCATGTAGATAATTTATCTCACTACAGAGGCCGAAAAGGAACTAGATTTTGACCCAAATAAAAAAGTGCAAAGGGCAGAATATCGTTTACAAATGATTCATAGACAATATGGTGTTAGTTTCGAAGTAGTTCGAGGAAAAAAATCGTAAAGGAGAAAGAAAGAATCGCCAGACAGACCCTTTAAGTGCGCATTTTCCTTATTTATTAACAGGCCTTATACGATTTAAAAACATCCCGATAGTGTATTTTAACTGTAATAAAAACATTTATTGATTGATATGATTTACGAAGCATTGCTATTTCATTTAGTAATGATTACACATATTTACTCTTTGATAATATGTTTAGTCTTGTGAACCAAACATCCTCTTTTTCCGATTTGCCATGGTTTTGGAAATCAAAGTTTTTGCATTGCCGGTGTTTTCCAGGTATACAATTTGCGGATAGTAAGGATGTATTGCAAGCGCTAAGAAAACGAGATGAGTCTCGCCCAAGGAGAATTCAGTCAAAGGCACCCTTGATAAACACCGCCAGTAGTTAACTTTGAATTGGTTTCCAATATGATATGCTTCTTCACTCATTTCTGACAGGTTCGATATTCAAACCTAAAATGATTCCTCCAAGCTCTCCCGTCCTCTGCTACCTTCTTCGTTTTCTGGCAATTGCCAATCTTTACATCATCCAACATCCCCATTCTTCCGCTTCTGCCTTTAATCTTCCCTTCTGGCACATTTCTTAAGCAACGTCACCCAATCTGCGTCTCGCGTGCCGGAAGCGGCCCACTGTGCAATTTTATATTACCCACCGCTTGTCTTTCATTGTTTTCAAAACTTTTAATTTTTTATTTGCCAACCAAATATTATTATTATCTAGCAAAATCTGTCAATATATCAAATATTTCTTAATCCAACTAAGTTCCTTTTTAGTTAAGTTTTTTTAGCTTATCTCGAAAGTATTTGTAATGTTAAATTCTATCGTTATTTTTAATGTTGAAATATTAACCCTAAAAGTTGATTCTCACTAGATGACATCAGAATTAACTTTAATCCAGTCCGCCAAAGCATTGTCGATTTCCAATGCGGCCCACTAAATGATTCACTATCACCAATGCGACCCACCATGCAGCAATGGTAGCCCACCTCCGCACAATGTACATAGTTTATCATTTTTCTTTCTTCATTCATTCCTTGTTGAATTTCTTCATTTTGTCTGTCCCTTTTATCACTCCATCTTTCTTCATACCCACATCACAAAGCCTTTAAAGTATTGTACATCTTTCTTTCCGAGACTCCCTGTTTATATTCTATAAAGACCCCAAATTTAACATTGCACGAACCTTTTCCTTAATTCTGGCCAGAAGTACCCTTCTTCTGTTAAAAGCAGTTTTTAGCGCACTTTTTCGAGCTCATTTATGTTGTACACGTTAAATTCAGTGACAGAGCTTTCCAAATACCTAAATATACCTCTTCGAGTATAATTTCATCCACTGTGATATTCATGTTGTCCCCAATCCTTTGTTGCTGCCATCTCCTTATATTATTTTCATTTCATTTGAAATCAAAGAAAGCAGTAATAGATGATATTGATCATCTGAAGTAAGCCATAGAACGCAATACTCTAGGAAAGAGGCAAAGTGATAGGAAGAAACAAGTTATATTAGATGCATTAAAAGAAGGAATTTGGTATTAAAACTTGAGAAGAAAGGCTTTGGATAGTACAGATCTGTTATTGCCTAAAGCCTACCAGAATGCTCTCTTTTTCCTTCTAGTTTACCGTCTAACGTGCCTTTAATCATGCTCTCTCCCTCTCTCTTCTCAGATAATGTCCAATTTAGTTCGCTTTCATCTTTCTTATAATATGTATAATCATTCGATTCTCTTCCATTCATCTTAAGTACTTCTTCGTTTTTCATCTATTTTCATCATTAGCATTCCTCTCCATGTCAAATAGGTAAAAGCGAGAAATAAAATTTCGAATTTTTTGGAAGTTGCTCAGGATTTAAAGATAAGCATGGCATTCCTAAATTTTAAAAATTAGCTATATGATTTCAATGAAATCGTTACTCCCGAACCGTCTCCATAATATCGTTCAAAAAAGGAAATAAACTCTGGTTTACCGCCCTTAATTGGGCCCAGGAAAACCCAGCATTTAGCAAAACGACGCAAAACGTATCTTATTTTCTCATAAGAATTAATGTAAATGGGCTGAATTCGTTATCTCTTAGCTTTAAAAGTACATTTTTGTTGACGTGACTTTAATAATTATATATTTACATATATAATTTATAATTATATATTTACATATATAATTTATAATTATATATTTACATATATAATTTATATTTACATATATAAACAAGGAAATATATAAAACTTAAACTATCCCCCAAGATAGACACCGTGGTCCTAAATTTGTGTGAAAGTGGTCAATCAATGAGTCGTAAAATTGTCTTAGATTTGCCTTGTTCGCCTCAGTTTCATAGAAATGTTCTGGAGAGCGCCACTATTCACAGTATACGTCCAATGACATTTTTGTTTGATTTTACCGCCCATTCACATAACCCCTTAATGATTTTACGCAAATCCACGTTAAACTGGCAAATAAACCGGATAGGTATTTGACTACAAATAAGACACCGTATTACTTCTCCGATATTTTTTTTAAGTCTCTTCCTTTATCAAGAAAGCTGTAAACACTTCTTTGGCGTTTCAGTTATTTTAACAACATCGTCTTGCAAATCAACGACGAAGTAAAATACGTGCTGCGTTGGCGCAGATGCAATATCAACTCGTCAGCTGCGAAAATATTTTTAATGAGTGAATGTGATGTTGCAGCAACAAATGATTCGAACATACATCAAGACATAGCACAGTGTTAAACTCAAAACATTCCAAAAATATGGCATCAATTATAAGCTTTACTGATGAAAGATGGATTCTCTAGTAAATAAAAAAGCCTTCGTTGTATAGTGGAGGTTAGGACGTAACGCTTTCAGCTCCGCGAAACATGATCCCTCGCCTCCTCCTTCCCTCCCCCGCCCCTCCCCCACCCATCCCCCACCACTCCCCCTCCCCTCCCCCGCCCCTCCCCCACCCACTTCCTCACCTCGCATACCCTACGAAAAGGCAACTGGTCAGCCTTGTACGAGGGCAATGCCACACCCCTTACATTTATGTTTCTTTTTGCTCTCAATTCGACCGCAGCGCTTCTTTTGCCCCACTCTCCACGCGTGAGCCGAAAAACTTCATAAACACGGCCATGCTCTTTTAGGAACATCTTTTCGATCACGTTTTTTAGCTGCAGCCCAAAATATCAATATTTTTTCGTTATTATGGCTTCCTTAAAGCAGTTTACTTTTTCAAAATCCGGGAGAGTTTTGAGTGGATATTGATAAGGAACCTTTGACCTTTACGGATCTGTTAATCTTTGGTCATTCAGTCATTCCTCCTGAAAAATATCTACCGATAAGATGGAATCTTTTTTGCCACAAACAAGAAATAAATTTGAATAAAACTAGAAAATTCTATTTTTCCAGTTTTGTCTTAATATTGTTCAAGCTCATTTATATAATTTCTGTCACTAGAGAAATTCTTACTTCATAGCAAAATATTCCTCTCTATCGATTGTATTAAATTGAGTGCTGAAAAAAATTGTATTATAAGGAGTCTTAATTTAATTTAAACACTCCAGTAGAGGCAAAATATCTATTAGGTATTCATTCACACCTGCAAACAAAGGAAGGATGAAAACCCTGAATTGGAATTTTCCTACTATAACGAGATTCGCCGGGGGATAATGTCCATTCATCCGGTCTCGCCGCGTTCTCTCCTCCACCCCCCCCCCCATTCCCCCTTCCCCCTTCTCTCCCCCTGTTCTCTCCCCTTTTCCACCCTCTTGCCATTCCGACCCTATTCAAAGCCCTGCACCTCAACAAAAGGCGGCCTTCTTCACCCACAAATGGAAACCTAGACAAAGTATGCGATGCATATCGCAGAGGAAGCGGAATATCCCATTAATGTAAACCTCCTATTGGGCACGCGTTAATCCCTATTTGGGGATGGCGTGAGGTGCATAATATACTTTGCATCAGGGCGAGGAAGTTCCATCGAAGGAAACTCCGGCTGTATCACTGGTTGGAGTCTTTTATTATACTTGTTCAAATGATTGAACCCAACTTTGATGATTAATTGCATATTATGGCAGCTTTCGTCATCGAGATTATTTCTCCTCAACAAATATCCATTTAAAGAATAAAAAATAACATTATATTACTTACCAGGTTTATCAATAGTAGAAAAAAATGAATTGATTCTTTTTTAGAGGCTTTTAAATTAAATTTACCATCATGAGTTGAGCGTAATAGAGAAGATAGAGAGCAATCGCAAATTCTCCCACTTGATGAATATTACAGCTTTAAATGCATACTTATCAAATTCAATTTCTTCAAGATATTTTTCTCTATTTCTTGTCAAGCTAAAACAAGTACTAGATAATACTAGATAGATATATGAGATGGCTTTGGATTTTGTATAAATGAATAAATAAAAACAATAATGTGATAATGTGTAAAAGAAGCATTTGTGGTTGCGCGGTTATGAACAAAAGAATTCAAAATCCTATCACAATTTATGTGATTAAAAAAATATCTAAACGATAATAATTATACATATGGGCACACAAACATATCGTATAACAAAACAATTCCCTGGTTAACGAATCTAACCAATATTCCTGCTTATTTCTTCTTCCTAAATAATTTTCGTCTCACGTGAAAACTTCGATTTATTAGACTAAATGAATAATTTGTGATAATTGTAAGCAAAGATTTTTATGTTTATCGCTTTGCTTTACGGAATGAGTGGCGTAGTGGACTTGCGTATTAGAATCCCTGAGGTCTTCTCGTTTCCCAATTAATTATGCGTCGCATGTCCTTCGATTGGGATGCAGAACCATCTGGACCATTCGTGGGAGGTGACTGAGACTGGATTCCCCAATCCCCTCCCCCCTCTCTCTCTCTCTTTATCTCTTTCCATCTCTTTCTTTCTTCCGTAGAATGTCATCGGGCGGAATTTATTCGCCGCTTCTGGTGACAAGAAGCCGGCCTTACAGATTAACCCGCCATCTCACGAGAAACCGACTCACCGAGTGTAGCAATGTTTGTTTCAAGGCCATGCATTTGTTTCCATCCGATCCTCAGCCAGCATTTGCCCGCTAATTCAGCATTCACGACTGCACGATTTTCATGTGTCGGCAATGTATTTTTTCTTTTGCTCTTTGTTGCATTTCGGCTATGCTCTTTCGCATTCGCGTGGTTAAAACGCTCCTCGCAATCAACCACACCGATAGAAGCCGCCCAACCAGATATTCGTGACTTCCAACTAACCTTGTGCTTAAGAAAGCGGTTTCTTGAGTAGCAATCGGAGGAATTGTGTGAAACATAATAGCCTTCTATAAATCCATTAGCGTTCATTTCGTACAAATTATACCATCATATCGGGAGAGAGTGTTTTAACAAGTCACAGTCTCTCTGGAGACAGATGCATCCACTTAATGCCTTTGTGATGTTACCTTGGCGCCTGAGAAGCGTCGCTCGGGATTTCGGGATGGACGCCATTGGGACCCACGATACACTAGTCACCCGAATAATTCCTAAATTCTAATATATGTCGATTATTTCTTTTATAATCGTAATTAATGAATCTGTTTTTATATAGTGAGACATATCTTGAACCTCTTTCGATGTCAGGAATTGCACACGAAGAAATAAAGAAACTCCAGTTTCGATAGCCTTAACCTTTGGCAAATGGCAACAATTTTCATAATTAAAAAAAATAAAACTGAAAAATGAAGGCCGGAAAAAATAAACGCCAGAACACGTTTAACGGTTCTGCGTCCATTTTCACAAGATCTAAAGGTCGTCTGAGGCATGTCTCTTTAACCGGTGCGCAGATGCCCTTATGTTGTAGCATTTATGTTTGTCCTTGGTGTGAAATAACATATCGTGTTCATTTCTTGCTCGTACATATTTCACAGCGTTGATCACCCACCACGCCCTTCCGTGAAAGCTCGATAAGTGCTTTTTTCATGATAATTTGTCGACCATAGCGCTAGCGAGATTAGAAATGCGAATTAAATGACAAGACCGGTGAATTATGACAAACTTTCTTAACATATTTAATGAATACCGTCTAAACTTTAATTCTAAACTTTAATCCTAAAAATTCGTTCGTTTTTTGTCTAATTCAGTGGTTCTTAACCTTATTTGGCAGCGACCCACGTCCTCCAATACTTCACTTGAATAAATGATAAAATAAATAGGAGTTAAACAAGTAAATGAATTTTTAAGTTCTCAATCCATTTAAAACGAGCAGGTAATTATGAGTAATGGTTTATTTGGAAATAGACAGCCATGGAAGAACTTAGATAACCCATTGAAAATGGCTTGGCGACCCAATTTTGGGTCGCGACCCAGGGGTCGATTAGACCACTTGTCTAATCGACTCACGCACAAACTTAAATTTCAAAATGTAAATCATTAAAAATGACCACAGAACCAATTGAGGAATTCATAGTTGTTTAAAGTATGAGATTTATAATCGCATAGCAATATAGAATTCAAGGTTTGAAAGACGACGGAATGATTATGGCCAAATAATCAAGAATTTCTTAAGCGAAAAAAAAAATTCGAGCCAAAATGTAAAATGGAAATCTCTCTTATGAAATTAGGAAATTTTCTTTAGTGTTCTCTCGTAACCTATTGTATTGAATGTTGTAATTTAATCCTAACACGGCTTGTTGCGTTTTTGAAAGAAAGAGATTTGGGACATCCGTCCTTTCGCGCTGAAATCACGGCATGGACCGCCTGTTTTATTTGGTGATCAATTTCATGTCCAGTCAGCCTAATTATCCCATGGCTCCTCCCTTAATAAAAACTTTCTTTAGTAAAAATTTTATATCGTAAGTCTCTGGAAATAACCATATTTTTTGTATCTTAGAATCGTTTTTAATCATCTGCACAAGTGACAGATTTTTTCTGGCATTAAAAAAGATTCCGCATTTTGTTTACCACTGAAACAAGTATCAGTTGACGTAGAAAACATAAATTCCCTTACATTATTCCGGAATAAGAGGAAAAGATTTTCGATGCGAAAATAAACACGCACACACACACCCACAGCACAGTTTTCGCCTGCGGATACCATCCCTTCACTGCCCCTCCACTCCTCCTCCTTTTCTTCCTCTCCTATTCCTTTCTCCCTCTCCTCCTTTTCCCCTCTTCTACCACTTTCTCCCTCTCCTACCTCTTTCTACCTCTCACCCTCCTTTTCCCCTATCCTGCTCCTTTCCCCATCTCCCGTCTCTTCCTCCTCCCTCTTTCTCTCTATCTCCTACCTCTTTCTCGTCCCCCCCCTTTATTCTCCCTCTCCTCTTCCTTTCGTCCTCTCTTTACATTTTCCCCCTCTCCTAATTTCTCTTTTTCCTTCTGCTCCCAATTACTCGCCCTACCCTTCCCCTTTCCCCTTCTCATACTTCCTTTCTCCCTCTCCTACCCTTTTCTTCTCCCCCTTTCTCCCTCTCCTTCGCTTCTCTCGTCTCTTCTACTTCCACGTCCCACTAAAATTATTACTTTTCCTTATTCCAACGAAACTGACTTTTTAAAATTTGTATCTCGCTTCACTATCACATCACTATAGTAGACGAGACTAAGTTGGCCTCTGAAGAATTGGAGGGTGGGAGAATTAGAAGGGTACTTTTCAGGCTTGGGTCTATCAGAGCCTTGCGACGTTGCCATACTGTGCCTTAGTAGCGTCGCTTCGTTTTCTCATTCAGTAGCCTTTAGGTTGCTCGCTTATTAGTAGACAACGGGCGTGGACTGTAAGCGTAAATCCGACAACGTAGCTCTCCCTCTACTTTGTAGGCGTAAACATCTGGGAGGCCAACTTATTTCTCGTCAAGTATAATCTTTCCTTTCGTTTCTCTTCTCTGTTGTTTTTCTCGGTGTAATTCTGCATTTCATTGCATTTAAACAACTCAAACACTATTTCCAACTCACCATAACTCTTCTCCGCTTATATGCAGCCTTTCAGCCCTCTCTTATTCTTTTCGTTCTCATATTGTTTTCTGCAGCTTTATACCAAACGACGTATAATGTGCTGAAAGATATTCGCACAGTCGGTGCTCAAATGCATAATATGTGCTGAAAAAATTGTCGGTATACCCAGAAGAGCAATATAAAAACAATGAGAGTGAATGAATCCTGTAAACAGAGCCGTTTACCTAAATGAATTATGTTTGAAATCATGCTTTTTTTAAATTGTAAAATGTTATCCAATTTTACTTGTTTATACCCGTCAAGTACTTTAGTTTCAATAAAAAAACAAGATCAAGATATGACGTAGGTAAAAAAGACCAATATAAGTAAATATATGAATTACGCAAAAGACATTAGATTTATGGCGTGCGATACGTGTGTGTAGAAGTTTAAAATCGTTTTTTAATTAAGTAAAGAGGTCATACTTTGCCCTGGGACCACCATTGCCTTAAAGCTGCCCTGCCTGTAAAAGTCTTCCACCTTCGTTTTCAGAGTTAGCCACTTAATGAGACAAGAGGATGGATGCTAATAACAAATTTTGCATTTATTAAGGAATAGGAGATATACCTATTTCATTGAGTACAAAGAGATATTAGCTTTGTTTTACGGCAGCAAGGATCCTAATACGCTGAGAAAACGTTTAGGTGATATCAATGGCTTTAACTGTGTCATTAAGAAAAACCAGTTTTTTTACACTTATGATTTACTGAAACTTTCTAATTCATTAATTATAGCGCTCTTTCTATTACTTCACTACTTCTTACGATCGTTTCCTAAAAATTTTAAAGTTGTTTTTCTTAATTGTATTTTCCTCACCAATTCTGGAGTAAGCTTGCGATTGCCGCTTTGTTTTTCACGCTCAGGAACATGCGTACGCATTCAACCGCTTAGTTTTTCCGATCCCTTGAGTTTCGAGCGTTCCTCACTGGAACGCCACTTGTTAAGCCTTACTTTCACGTCTGTCGTTTCTGTCTCCGCGTAGTTTTGCGTTTTGCCTCTTGAGTGCGCCATTAAAGCACTTTGCTGACATACAAAGCGGCGATTTAGATATGCAAATTGTCCATACACTTCCTCTTCGAGGCTGTTTCATAGTTTTCCCGGAGATTTTTATAGGCACCTTATCCTATCCTTGAATCTTTATAAATTTTTACTTTATTAGAGCATTCTATTTCTTTTTATTTATTTATTTATTTTTCAATAGCTCTTAAACAGCACATATACGGCCTTTTACAAAGAGTTTTTAACAGTAACAAGGACAAACATACAGAAAAACAACATCACAACACCCATGCCCGAAGCGGGATTCGAACCCGCGACCTTTGGGTTAGAAGGCAGGCGCTCTGCCTACCAGTCTATTTTATATTTTATGCGCAACTTTTTATAAAATATTTACTTTATTGCGCATTGTGATGTGACATTTTCAATATTTTCTTTTCATCTGACGAAGCCTAGGTATTTTTATAGAGAATAATGATGGTATAGTGAAATATATCGTTTTCCTTGTCCGTCTATGTATATCTTGAGTCAGACAAAAATGTAAGGACTTGTTAATTAATAAAAATATTTCTTCACCCTCTCTTTGTCCTTCCAAAGGATTGCAGAACAAAAAATCTTCTTGGACCGTACATACGTATACCAGGAGCTGTTACATATATCGGTACTTTCATAGATTTGTATAGCAAACTTAGGACTATGTATTTGTAATCCCATCAATCAAACGCATTTTATCGTCTTCCGAATGAATTTAAATTTAACGCGACGGAGGAATTCTTTTTTAATGTGTCTGCAAACTTATTACCATATATGACCCCACATATTTAACAGGCGCAGGGAATAATGATGTTTCGCCTCGTAGTTTGGAATTTTTATCAATTATAATTAATTAAATAATAATTAACTGCGTAAAGAAACTTTCAAAGCTTTTATGTTATTCAGGTGTTTTAGGTTGGTTTTTAAAAGTAATTCTTGACGTTTGAAGCATTCAAATGTTTTGTGCGAGTAATCTGGATGTTTTGTTTGGAGTAGTCGCATTAGTTTTGTGGTTTTTCAAATTTCATTAGCTAAAACTTCTGAGCAAATGACGCATCTCGGTGGTTCTTCATCCTTGATTGTTTCGGAAATATAACCAAATTTCGAATAATTCACATTTATTCCACGAGGGTTCGCTATTTCATATTTTAGGTATGATTTTAACGGGTGTGATTGCCTCTAAAAGCTCTTTATGTTTTGTTTCCTTGCACGGTTCATCTGAAATTATTCCCGAATTAACTATTGCAAGTTTGCTGATTGCTAAAAATAAGCGTAACATATCCTTCCAAACTATTTACTGGATTCCATAAATTTCAGATTGCATATAACATTTATATACATTTTCCCTTATAAACAACAGTTTTTTTAAAATATATGCATGATAACTTTCGATTGGAATAGTAAAAATCCGAAATCCAATTATAAAAAGTTAAAATCTAAACGTAAGAAATTTAAATCAAAGTAGGTATAATTCATATATTATTTGCGATAATACGAATTGTATTGTAATTTAGCCGCAGATCATCAGCGATAAAGGTTTTTGACGCAGGGAATATGGAGAAAATCACAGCTGATTTGACAACCGGGCGTGCGAGCTAATGTGGCTTATGCAAGATTATGAAGATTTTTTATGACATAAATGGCATGAACTGATGGATCGTAACTGAATTATTTACACATTTACGTAAGAGAGAGTCTCCCAACATTATTATGCAAGATCCAAACTACGAATGGATAATTTTTCCTTCCGAATGCATGATTTTACTCGAACTCTCCAGAACCAGAGCCGAGTCAAGTTATAAGCGAGTAGAACGCCCGCAAAGGGCCCAACACGCTTAGGGGCATAACGAATAACAATTTCGACTTTAAAAGAAAGTTTTATATCATAAAATATATTTTAGTATACTTCTACATTGTAAACAAACTACTGTATTGAGAGGTATAAATGTGTGTGCTGTATATTTTCATTAGGAGAAGAGCGAAATTTTCAAACATTGCCTAGAGTGAAAACATATCTTGCTCCGGAATGGCAGGCACTCCCCAAGAAAGATTACAATGCTACTACTCAATTCAAGTTATATATTTTGCAAATAGTTTTCGATTATTTTATGAATTAGTACTTAGTAGGAAATGAATTGGCAAATCAAAAATGCAATATTTCCTTGACATCGCTTCAGATGTGTTTAAACATTATTCTAAGCCATTAATATGTATCTTTTCTTGATATGATTGCATACATTGTAAAGAACGCCTCTTTCTTGCATGTATGCACGCATGAAGTGTGCATCTTTCCTCTTGTTAGGAATTTACTGTAGTAATTGCACGTGAAATATGACGGGTATGCGTGAAAAAGCAATTAAATTAAATTAAATTAAAAGTTTAAACACTTTTAAAAGGTGCCGTATATCATGCATATCACAGCGTATCGATTTTTTTATTTTTTCGCATATTTTCTATGCTCCGTCGATAATATTTAGATACCCGCAAGACAAGCAGTTAAGTCAATACTAACTTAATGGTACAGAAAATGCAAACAAATCTGTTTCTATTCATTCATAAAATAGATAGTTATTTAATAAAAAATCGATGTTATTCTAAAATGTCAATTTGACTAACAAGCTCTCTTGAATCATAAATTATATATTATATTATGTCATAATTATCAGCTGTTTATCATAGGAAATAATCATGCCTTGGACTTCTATAATTGGTAATAAAGAAAAATACCAGGAAGTTTTTCTCACTAACCGTCATATGCTCAACTTAGAGAATTTAATAGAGCAGTGTGACAAGATCGCGCATAATATTAAATTTTATTGGTTCTATAGTCCTTGTAATTTGTACAAATGCAGCTTTCACATTATTTTGTGCTTTGTCTTTAATTAAAAAATATGTTTTTTCCCTTGATTCCGTTGTTGTTATTAATTTGTTTGTTTTGTGTGTCTTATAGATTTAAGTTATAGGTTTCCATCTTTAAGGATCGTAATGTTGATTTTTATTACTTGAACATAAAGCACATATTTTCGTTTTTGATTAAGCGCAAATTTATTATTTTAAGAAAATCATTTATTATTACATTATGCATTTTAGAATTGTATGGTTAGCGTCGCAATACTGTGTCGATGATGGCAAGATTATACAATACAGTCTATTTCCCTTAAATTACTTACGATACTCCTTTCAAACCTTTTGGTAAATTTTTCACAATGTTCTACGTAACTGTTTCTTCACTTATTCGATAATTTCTCTACTTTTCTCGTTCATTTTGCCGTTGTTAAACTTTTATATTTCTTTCGCTGAAGAGGCCTGTATTCATGCTAAAAACGCAGCGTAAACTTAGCTCAATTATAGAGCCTAAATGTTGACAGTTTCTTCTATAATCCATTTCATCTCTCGAATTATCCGTTTTACTCGAAATTTCGAGTGTCTTTTTCGAGATGACAGCAATTATTTAGTATCCGACTTCCCGATATATAAAATTAAATGGATCAGTTCGCCTCATTTGCTGAATCTGCAGACCCCAATAAAGTCCAACATTTGGCATCGAACCGTTTCATACGATCTGGTAAGGATTTGTCAGTGGGGCATAGGCTGGATGGAACCTCACCACGTATATGGGAAGAACCACCTTCCTCGGCGCCCACACCTCATTACCGATCAGGCCCCTCTGCCTCTCCTCACCCACGCCTCCCACGTGCTGCTGCCCTCCGGGAAAACCCCAGGGCCACGAGGCGGGGCCACCCCCTACCCCTTCCACCACCACCACTCCCTCCGCTCCCCTTCCCTCCCCTTTATTCCCCTCCTCCTCTCCTCCCTCCTCGCCTTTCTCCTCTCCTCCCTCTTCGCTCTTCTCTTCTTCTTCCTCGCTCTTCTCCGCCACCTCTTCGTTCTTCTCTTCTTCCTCTTCGTTCTTCTCTTCTACTTCTTCGTTTTTTTCCTGTTCCTCCTCGTTCTTCGCCTGTTCCTCCTCGTTCTTCGCCTGTTCTTCTTCGTTCTTCGCCTGTTCCTCTTCATTTTTCTTCGCCTCTTCTCGTTCCAACCTCTCCCGTTCCTGTTCTATCTTTTCCTGTTCCTCTTCCATCTTCTTCCGTTCCTCTTCCATCTTATTCAGTTCCTCTTCCATCTTCTTCTGCTCCTCTTCCATCTTCGTCTTCTCCTCTTCCATCTTTTTCTGCTCCTCTTCACCCTTCTCTTCCTCTTCTTCGTTCGTCTCCTCCTCCTCTTTGTTTCCTTCGCTTGGCTCCTCCGATTTCTCTTCTACCTCGCCGTTCTCTTCCTGTTTCTCCTCGCCGCCATCTGGCGCGCCTTCTGGATTCGGTGTTTCGCCTCCTGCCTCTTTGTCTGCCTCCGAAACCGTTTCCTCAGCCTCCTTGATGGTTTCCTCCTCTCCCGACTTGCCCTGAGGCACCATTTCTCCGGTATTCGTCTCTACCGCGGCTGCCTCCGCAGACTCCATGGTTTGCGGTTCCGGAATAGGGATCGCCGTCGCCGCCATCACCGACAGTAGAAGGGTCATCACCTAAAAGACATAAAGTAGACATAAGTTGACATAAGGTTAAATCGTATACTATATGCATATTTTAGGTGTGAAAATTCCGATTTAATATCTCTGAATCTATTCCTAATTGAACTCACAAACCATCGATTACCATGTTGCCAAATGTCTTTTCGTCAGATAAATTTGCAAATATAAATGTCTATTCACTTTCAGCTACTTTCATTAACGTGGTTGTATTATTTTTTCTTTTTTTTCATCTCTGAGTGGAAATTGTGAATCGAATAATTAATTCATGTGATGTATCTGATGACTTGATTAATCCACTTCCGAGGATTATCCGCGTGAGTTCATGCATTCATTGCTAATCTACAGTCTCTTATTTAATTTCCAATGGTTGTGGAATATCTTTGATTTGTATATCGCCAACTTTATATTTTATTTAAATTAATGGTCGGATTGATATGACTTATTTATGTAATAGATTACATGCTTCTGAAACAAAAATGTGATAAGCCTTTTAGTGGTTTTGTTAGCAAAGGCGTTATCCGGCAATGATAACATTTGTGCAAGTCAATTTTTAATATTTGCATCCCAGCTATCAAATTTTTAGAAGCTATTAAAAATTTTTTGGTTCTCCGCATTGTTATTTAACTTTACAGCATTTAGAATGAATTTCAATATGTAAATAAAGAACTTTTCAATTTCAGAGGGCATTAATGTTTATATTAAAATAAGCAGCAAATGTCCAATCATATTACTTTAATAATTGCTATATCTTGAGTTGAACACGTTTCCAACGAGTAAAATTTCTCTATGCACTTCCACCATGTTCGCGGCGGTCCCGTTACTTTCAACCGGTAGGTAGCTGCATGGTAATTTTGTCTTTTCGTACGAGAAGCAGTCGCATACAGACAAATAACTGTGCAAAATACAAAATTACTTATATTTCTATCTGGAAATTTCTTACTCGTGTTATGCATCGGATGAAAGGTTTATCTCCTCTAACCAAGCAACTTCTTGGACGAGTAGCTGTCCTGTCATGCTTAAGCCTCACCAGTCCGTTGAATTGCTTCCCTAAATCTCGCACCAATTCCCATGGTTTTTCGTTTCCCTTCCTTCAAATGCTCAGTTTTGCGTTTTCACTTTTTGGCCCATATGCTTCCGCAACCTGTTTCCTAATAGCTGTTCTTTCCTGCTCTCTCACCCTCTCCACCCATTTCCCCAGCCAGGGGCGTAGCCAAGGGGATATTCAGGGATTGAATATAATTTCAGGTAATAGGCCCAATTCTTGTTTTTGAAAGTAAAAGCAGAAAATTCCATTTGAGAATATTCGCCTACTACTATGCAGTATGCTCTTATGACCTGATGATGGTAAATAGGCTTTCAAACGAAATATGAACAAATATTCTTATTTAAGTAAGCTTTAAAATTTTACCAAATTATGTATTCAGATGAATTTCCAAAGAGAGATAATGGATTCATAAATCTCCAACCTTTTTCCTTATCGGTGCGGAGTTACCCATACGTGGTTCGACGCACTTTTTAATAACAAACTTGGACACTATGTCATTTTCCCGTCAACTGAGGGCAAGTATTTTTAAATGTATCACGAAAATGCCTCTCTCGAAAGAACGATCGAGGAGGAATGCGCTCGGTTTTGACGTTTCAAATATTCAAAGCTAAACATTTTGCCACAACTTTTACGTTAAACAATTATTAACTGAAATACTTCATTTATGAATTTATCTATTGTATTTAGAATCACGTTTCTCGTTAATTGGAATTGGCTAAAGTATATCCTTCTTGTGTAATTCATAAAATTCATGTTGTTTTGTTATAGGATGAAATCATAATGAAGTAACGACACATTTAAACTTCGCATTAATTATAAATACTACAATCTTAAATATTAAAATTAATTGTTTAAAATCAGCATCCTTTAAATAATTGAGTAATCGCTTTAAAACTTGTGCTGCCCAGTATTTTCTATTTTCGAAATAAATTAATTATCAATACTTCAACAATTATATATAAATTTCTCATTATTTTAGTAAATTTTTTGTAAGATGCGAAATGAAAGACAGCAATTCATTTATTTTCGTCCTCTATTTCGCAAAAATAATCGTGAAATACTAAAAAAACACCAATTTCACAATTCAGAGAACGATTCATGGACGAATGTTTCGTAAACTATCAAATAATTACCCCATATACCGCGGAAACTTCTCACGCAGCGTATCATTCTCTGTCTGAAATCGTGAAATAATTTTAGAAATTCAAGGATATAGAAAAAAGATTATCTTCATCTGAGATATCCCTTCAAGGCGTTCACATTGTTCTTTTCCTCCGTTGTCTTTTTATAGCATGATTTTTTTACGTAATATAATGTGAGCTTTTCTTTTAATTAGAATAGAAACCTATTTAAGCAGTTGACTGTTGTATCAACTGTAAAATATGCAGTTAATTCACATTATAGTTTGTAATTTAGTGTATTTTATCATATTTATGAGGGTGAGCAGAAGATTTCGTGATTACAGTGAAAATATGTAAACAAATAGGAAACTGATAGAGAATTACCTCAATGCATGAGATGCAATGAGATGAATATCTGACAAGACATAAGGAAATATTAAGGTTTTCGATTCTAAACGTCACTGGTCGCCAGGATTGCGTTATACATAAAGTATTCTTCGAATGAATCACACATCACTCCAGGGAGAGCGTCCTTTCCTGTAGCCTTGGGCTCTAGCCATTACACTCCCTTTACCTCGAACGGTTGACATTTGCGACTCAAAGAATTAAAGCAGTTCCAACCTGTTTGCCTACGCACAAATTCCATCGTAAGATTCATCGTTTTATTCCAAAAAAAGGACTCATTGGCGATTTACTGGCCAGTATTTTATTTTTTTATTACACTTTTTATCAAATTAATCTACATTTCTAAACGTCCATTGTCTCTTACCAAAAAATTAAAGTGATTTTAGAAAATGAAAGATAAAAAAGTGCATTACATTAAAAATTTATCAAAATTTGTACCCAATTCAATAACATAAAATAAATTGGAGTTAAGGAATTAACGTATGAACTAAAATCTATTCTTTGCTTTCGTAAAAAAACATATCAGCGGCGTCTCGGTGCGTTCCAGTAGAAATAGCCCCGATTAAAATTGTTATTAAAAAGGAAAACGTCTTACACAAGGAAGCATGAATCTCCGGTCGATTAGTACTTATGTCCCTTATGACAAGATATTAAGATTATACATAAAGGATTAAAGTCTGAAAATATGCAAGAAATAACAAACATGTTTACTGATTTAATAAAAAAATACTGCCATGTGTCTTTATTTTTAACTATGAATTTAATGAACTTATATAGCAGTTGACGTTGTAATCAATCAATCAAAAATATTTAAACATATGTCAACGAATTTACACTCATGATATTTGACTCTTAGGAAACGTACTATTATAACTTCTTACAAGACTGTTGCTAAATCTCTTCAAATGTTGGTATTTAGCTGATAGTAGGTATACAAAGTCTCTAAAGATACAGATCATTTCGCGCGGGAATTTAATCGACGTAGATTGCAGCTGTGCATCTTTCTAAGGATAAACTCTTCACTCAAACGTCAAAATGCATATGACTAGAACCTCTTTATTTCAATAAATGTAAATCTTACTATTATTTTAATGATTTTCAATATTTATATCAACTGGACATGAAAAATAGTATAAATAACGAAATTTTTAATTATACGAGAAAAAATAAATGAATTTCCTTTGAAGATTGCAAATTTTTTATTTAAAAATTAACGACTTTGGTGTTTAAAATTTCTATTATTTTTAGATGCCGAAAAATTCTGACGCTTAATGTACTTCATTATTACTACTAAAATAATAGAGCCGTTGATATGCACACTACTCGGAAACATGAAATAACTTGGGCACTCCTAAATTAGGTTCTCAATAACTGAAAAATACTAATCTCCAAATTTTAAATTAAGCATTGCGAAGAATTTGTTTTCAAAGAGTGGATTCAGAAAAACAACAAATTTGTACTTACTTCTGGTAAGTTTAAAGTAATAACATAAACACTTTAGCAAATGTTCGACTAATTATTTAATTCCTTTGCCCCACTACTTAAAGATATCAGTATGAGGGTCAAGCTGTACAACCGTCTCATCAGAAACACACACCAACACTTTCACTTTCTAAGCTCCAAAGGGTTAACTGCGGGAATTATCGAAAACAAATCGATCTTGACAACTTACCATTAAGTTCTTCATGCCGAGAAAATTCAGGACACTTGCTCGCAGAGAGAAGATGAAACTCGATGAATTAAAAACCCCACCAAAGACACGTTAAGTACCCTGCTCGTGCACCAAACCGTTCGTCTCGGTGTCCAGGCGACTTCTGTCACTCTATCTCCGCGCCATTCTTAGTGTTTGGGTACTGCAGAAGGCGGAAGTCGGGGGCAGGAGGGGGTTAGATTGTGTGCTACGAGGGATGTCTTTGGTAGACCGTTGATGGAAAGGCCGAGGTGAGTGGAGTGGGAAGAAGGCAAGAAAGCGAAAGTGGGGAAATTATGAGGGGAAGAAAGAGGCGGAGGTCACCGCAGTTGGAAATTATAGGAGCTTGCGTAGAACTTCCCAACCCAATTCCTTCAGGCGTTGCAGTCTCCCACCAATTCTTCCTCATTTCCTTGCCTGCCTTCTCTTAGGCGCCAATTAAGATTCCTCGAGACTCTCTCCTCTTCCGCATGCCACCTTTCTTCGTTTAAATTTCTCAGATTTGTTTATACCTTTCGATCCGTTCATTAGTTTTCTTCGATCCCTTCTCATAGGGTTTTTATTTAGCAATAGCTGGTTTTTCCAATTGCGCACAGTCATAGTTACGTGTTTATTGAGTGCGGAGCGAAGCCAAAGATATAATTATGGATTTCATTTCCTTTGGCCGATAAACTAGTTTCTACGGTAATTGCGTAAGCATTGTTTAATAATGTTTTTCTAAATGGGAAGTGACGTGTTCTAGTGAAGACTTGAGTCAATAACTAAAGCGTTCTTATTCTTCATACAGAAGTACTGCGCAGAAGATGTCGCAAAGAAAACCATTAAATTACCTCTCCAGAGAAGTTTTTTGCCTAACGATTTCTAAAACTAACTAAAATTTTGCCTGTGAAACAGACAAATTTTTTAAATATTTTATATTATCTTACAAATCTGCGATCTAGGAAGGACGCTATGAGGCCATAAACCAAATTAATTTTGAAATGCTGACAAAAATTGTGTTATGTACCAAATAAACAACACAGCGTTTGCATATCTTTATTGGTAGAAACAAGATACTCTTAAAAAAATATATACACATATATTAATTATAGAATGATATATTCAACTTAATGGTAATATAACAAATCCGAACACCATACTTAACTGCTCGCAGATCAATTTGTGTTACTTATGTGTCCTTGGTCACTATCAAATCGGCAACATTGTCCTAAGAAGAGGAATGAATGTTCAGTGCATATTCGTGGTTCAATTCTCGGCGTGCAGTGTCTAACTTAAGTTTTTTCGCATCGCCCATAAATTGTGCATGAGCTCTTTTTCACTTGTCTCCTGGAATGTCTGGCTTCACAATCGGCCTGTAAGCAAAGATGAATCATTTTAAATTGAGGAAGAGTCATATAATTATTATATAGTGTGTTCAGTGGAAAGGGTTTTTAATGCAATATAATTTTCATAGAAATTAATAGGAAAAACTATATGACCACTCTTTGATTATAAGTTATAGAGTAATTCATGATGCTATAACTCAAAGAATTTACTTAAATAAAATACTACTACAACATTTAAAATTGTATTATTTCATAAATAATACAAATTTATGATATTTTAGAAGGCATATGAAGATGCTAAGAATGTTACTGTTCAATCAATTATACCAAGTACCTACTTATCAATTAAATTGTTTATCTTTTTCGGACTAATATATTTATTTTGTACTAGCTGAGTATAATTTAAAAAACATTTGGTCTAATGCATTAAAATTACTGCAAAACTTTAAAGGTTTCATTAGTTCAATAATTTCCTCACTCTACTTTAAAACGAATATAATTACATACATAAATGCGTAGCTTGATCTACTTTCTGATATCCAAATATCAACTCTTATACCACACAAATTTTTGCGTCACGGTTTTATATTTAAGCCCTTCGACAAAATTAACGCTGAATACTTTAATGTTTCACCGATCAAGTCATGAAAGAAGTAATATATTTTATATTAATCAGATGAGTGTAATATACCGATAGTTTGTTTTCGTGATGACGGCGTGATTCATTTGAGATATACTATTTGATAGAGCATGTACATGGCATTGTAAAGTTAAGCAATCCGACAGATTTCGTATTGCGCCTCGGAATATTTAAAACGATGGGTTGGTCGCCAGCACACATGTCAGAGTTGCGCGAAATAGCCTTCTAAGAGATAAGAGTGCCAAGGAAAGAATATTCTTTCTTCATAATACCTGAAATCCTCGCACCGTAACTCACTTAATAGGCTCCCGTACAATACGTCACGTACGATTAAAAGCGTGAGATGGATGATGAAATCAGGCTATCGTTGATGTCCTGATAAATTAAATACATATATTTTAAAATTTTGATTTAATTAAAGTTGTGGAAAATTATCGTTATACACACACACACACTTGCGGAAGAGGAAAAGTAAATAAGGATATTTGGGGCAACTAGGTGTTGAAGGAAACCCAGTGAGCACTTACCGGAAGGAGAGCCGCTGGGGTGTCGGAGACACGCATTTCTAGACATTGTTGGAGCTTTCGGGATGATCCCTTCGTCAGCACAGGAGAGACACAACTCTGACACCCCAGCGGCTCTCCTTCCGGTAAGTGCTCACTGGATTTCCTTCAACACCTAGTTGCCCCAAATATATATATATATATATATATATACACACACACATACATGAACATTTTGAATTTGATGTAACATATAAATACTTAATGTTTATGTTTTTATGAAAAATCGTTATAAGTCTATATAAATAAACGACATATTGTTTGACCATAAAACGTTAGGCGCTCACAAAAGCATTTACTAGTTCCAGGAAGATTTCCATGAGTAAATATATCGATGCTGACGTTTAAATTTGAGGATTAATGTATAACTTCTGATTCGTTAAGTCTCTGAGAAAAGTTTAGGTTACCGTTGATTTAAATAACTGATCGAAAAGGCCTCACTAAGGCCAGATCTTTGATATCTTTCTCCAATTTTATAGAGTATTATAGGAGAGATTAAGTTTACCTATATTTGTATTAGTAATTAAAATTACCTTTTAGTTGAAAAATACATTCCAGAAATTCGTCTATTTATGAGAAAACTTTATTTGTACAGCATTGATTTGCAAAGGAATATTACGTACGGAAGGGAAAATTTGCATTCATGCCTCAAAAATTGTATTATTTAAAAGACTAGCTTTATTATAAAATTTAAATTAAAAGAAATTAAGTCAACAATTATTAAGAATTGTATGGCAAAATATACAACCTATTTTATGACCATCAGTGTTAAAATGGAGTTTTGCCGTATTAAATATTAAACGCAGCCTTGTAGCCTCGTTATATTTTAAGATACTGCCGATATCTCGAGTTTTATTAGATGATTCTGTACGAAATAGGAAAATAACAATAAGATCACATTCTTTTATTCTGGAGCGGAATTTGTTTTCGGTCGAATTCATTACTACATAGGGTAGTAATAATTTCACAATCATTTGAATCATATACAAATTAGGAATATAATCCCCTAATACCCTAACACTATATAATATCTGGTGGAATCACGCAGTTATTTGAACTAGACATGATGCCAGGACTGATTTTTTTTCTAAAATTTCCGCCTCTATATCTGATGGGATTAAGGTTTCAGTTCACGGTAAATTAATCATAATCTGAGTTTGGCGTGTCACTCTCGAAAATTTTGGCACGCGTGACTCGAGTTGACCATCACTGTTTGAAGTACACATGGGATTTTTCTGTAAAAATTGCGAAAGAATTTTCTCTTTAATAAAATTTAACCTCCAAATTTAAATTATCCTAATTGAGCTTCATGTTACAGGAACTTGCAGTAAAATAATTTGTATTAGGTACTCCTTATCTGAAATACGTATTTATAAAATTTTGTAATGTTATTTCTCTGAGAATAAATTGAAATTATAGAATTTATACTCTTTTGCATGATACATTATACACACATAAATATGCAAAATAAATTTACTTTAAAAATAATTTGGATAAAACGACGGCGAAAATCTATCCTACACGGTGCTTGGCTTAATTGTGTAGGTGCTTGCTTAGCATCATGAGAATTTTAATTATGTATTCACGACTTCTCTATGCTTAACATCGTCATGATGATTATAAGCATCGAAACCAGAGTTTCAAATCACGAATGAGTAATGGACACTATGGAACGCATATGGTTTTTATCTCTAATTTCGCCTGAGTCATTTCTCGCTAAATCTACGATAAATAAATTTAAATGTATTATGAAATTATATACAGCGAAAACCTCAATGCGCATCATTTAATAATTATTTCTTACACAATTCCATCAGAGGTCATTGAATTGGTGGAGGAATTGTCAGCGTGTTTTGCTTCCAGTTCTAGGATCGGGGGTTCTAAGTCTGTCGAGGGCATGGCCGTATGCGTTCGTCTTTGTTATCTTCGCAGCGCTCATTATATAATGCTGTTTATTGGTTAATTAAAAGTGAAAAAATAAATAGCAAAATGCTGTATATATGTCATTTTGATTTTTAGTTGTAATTGTTAATCTGCAGACAACATTACACACCTCATGATAGGTCTAAAAGTATAAATTCCCAATTTATGTGATTTTACAATTACGTATAGGAAATGTATCTAGCTGGCGGCGTTTATTTTATGTAGATATGATCAGTAAAAAAATCTTTAAATTTTTATAAAATTAACAAGAGAAAATTATTTGTTGTTTGCTTTTCAAAATCTCACCTATAACTATAAATGTTATGACGGTAGCTTATCTGCGAACGGAATACTTACTATAATATTGGTATCGACATATAAGAAGAATAAATGCAAATAACATTATACCTTAATTTAAAAAATAGAATATATTGGACTATTTAACACGTGATTACTGAAGTTAGCTATACTTGCTACACATTTATTATGATAACAATGGTATAAACATGAATTTAAATTTGCTTTCATCTACCTTCGAAGAGGTAGCACGTCAATATAACCAGATGCCAAAATAACATAGGGTTTTATTATTGCCACTTTTACTTGTGCAGAATAAAAAATCATTTTGAACTTAATTACCCATTTTAAAATCACGACTAACATTTTAAACTTTAACAGCAAATTTTATATGACAGTATTTGCTATAAAAATTATATATATATTAGTCGTTAAATTATGTAATGACATTCGTTCAACGATAATCTTGCATAAATGATTCATTAAACTATCAAAAGCAAATGGTGAACTACACAGATAGTTTTAAGGCATGAAACGCTCTTCAACTTAATTAAAATTGCAACAGAAATATTCATTGCACTTATAGCTAAATAACTTGTACCCTGAAAAACTCATGGATGCCTTATTTTAAACGTTACCTTCACGTATTGTCAGATCGCATATTATAAAGAATCCTTCACGAAAGGCGGTGAACCTAAAATATGAATAGATACGTGGAAGAGACACTAGAGCTCTCCAAAAATCCTATCTTAGCTCCTCGCTTAACATTTAATCTTACCATCTACGCCTCCGGATTCTCTGTTGGTCCTCTCTCATGGCAGCAAGTAGAGACTCTACCGGAAGACGTCGCCCGTCCCATATGATGCCTCCGTACTTCTACAGTGACTGAGGGGTTTAGAATACCGCCGGAAGGAGGAGAGGAAGTTGTGTTCGGCGTTATGCGAAATATCTTCTCGGCCAATCACTGACCGCCACACAACTTCTACGCCCTGGTAACCTCCATTGGCCTTGAACTCCTCACCCGCCTGCGGTCTCGCTTATTCCCTCCAACCCTTTCGCTACCCCTCGCCTTCTTACATCCATTGGCCATTTTTTCGCATCACCAGAAGGACGGATTTTTCGTCTCGGCATAGAAGAGCGATCGCAGTCCTCCGATACTCCTCTTTCTCGCCTAAATAAATACAGTACAGTCCTGATAATCCGAGGCGCATGAGAAAAAAGCATCAAAGCATTATTTTGAAAATTTGCAATTGAAAAGTATTATATTTGATACGTATCAAAGTGGCAACACTTATCTTAGCATTTAGGGTATTTCGATAATAAATACAATTTATTTCACAGTAATCTGTTTGTGAATTTATTTATTTCAACATGTAGTGTAACCCAGGTATGTGTTATTAAATACATTATACAGGCCTACACAATGAACGGAAGAATATGTGACGACTTTTGTTTTGTTTTTGGTATATCTCACGAAAATCGTCACGTAATTTACCGCTACGGGCAACGTTCCATATTATTCGAGGTCGGTGCGGTCCCGTCAATCTTGGAAAATCGGGACTCGACTGTATACATTTTAGATCACTAAGAATTTGTAACTTGTCTAACTCATAAATAAAACCCTTTGTTCCTAACCCTAACTGTTAAATAATAAGGCCCAAACATCTTGCTTAGCGTAAATGAAGAGAAGAAATTATAGAGTTGTCTTTCAGAGCCCAAAAACTGGAAATGACATTGCGTAATCTTATTTAATAATTCTCAAGTGTTCGCCTGTCCCTGCGTATTGTTTTTTAACGTACTTCCAATATGAAATTATAGCTAAAATCTTGTACGCTAATAGGGGACCTTGAATTTTTACCCGAAAATAGTAAATATCAGAGTAGAGTCCCTGGTTCTATTCCAGGAAACTTTATTTCTCCATTTGATTATCATTGGAGAGAGTTTCGGATATACTTATTCATGCATTTTGATATGCAGTATATTAGAATAAAAACATGCATGGGAGAGTGAAGCATTCATACGGATAATATAATGGAGCTTATTATTCATGCTAAGATAATCCGATTGTTCCCAAACGTTATTATTAAGTGAATCAATACTTAAATTCTTCATTTCTCTGATTTGATTAAAATTGTGAAGTTAGTAAAGTTTATAAATCAAAGTAATCTCTCTTTGGGTAATTATTTTTGCTGCATTATTGGAAACTTCATCGAAAAAGGCCGAAAGATAAACTTCTTAGCTTTTTTAGGTGATTACGTACCACTGCGCAGTTTATTTTATTTTTTTGCCATGCAATTATTTATAATGTAGTGTTCCACTAAGTGACTGCCTCTTCAATGGATTTCAATATAGTTATTTGATTGTAGTTTCAGATTTTAAAGAAATGTTCTTTACATAGTGTAAGCACGTCACATAACGACCATTCATGCTACATTTTATAATGCACAAGTGTCCGTCCGTCCGTTCCTAACATATTTTTAGGCATTTTCATTCGGAATTAATCGCTGAAATTTTGCACGCGCATACTTGTCTTAATTTCGACAACAAATCCATTCATTCACTGCTTTAATATTTTAATATTTTCATGAAATATTCGAGTAAATTTATTAAACTCTTAAATTATCGAAAACTTGTACAAAAAAATCGATAGGTAAAGTTAATTCTTAACATGTTAAAGAAGTAAAAGAAATATTATAGTATCGATTGGGACTGTAAAACTATTCATCCCACTACAGAGTGGTTTTAAATGGCAAAATTAAATCGGTTTATTATAAAGTCAGAAAAAATCCCAAAAGTGTACATATTACTTTGAGAACCAATGAGTAATATAGTATCGCTGTTTTATTATTAACCAGCGTATGAAACTGCAATGGCTTAATTTTAGTGAAACTATTACATTACTTTAAGGTAGGGTTCTCAAATTCAAATAGGTATGCGAGCCGCATTAAGGCACAGTACCAAATTTGCGGACCAAAATCCACACTTTCCCAGTCCTCGCAAATTTTGCGGTTCTTTGGAGATTGACGCTTCGCTTCCATATAAGGGAAATCGCCTCATAATGTTGTCTTAAACGCAGTAATTACAAAAATGCTAGATTCGGTGCCGAACGTTAAGTACTTCGGAAACACAAGAAACAATACACATTGGGATGAACGTTCTTCAGTAAAGTAGCTGTGAATTCTGTTATAAATGGAAATGAGGAATAAGCAGCGGATATTCTGAAAGGGTCGCGAGCTTCATGCGGCCCGCTAACCGCGAGTTCGAGATGCCTGCTTTAAGGTAATATTTTTCTGTAAAGTTATCAGTGATAAATCAGAAATGAGATAAGTGACAAAAAATATCAAGACAACTCAGTTATTTAAAAGACTTCTTATTATTAACTTATACAACGTCGGTGAAAATTTTAAGGCTATAAATAATAAAATTTTTGTTGTTCTATATTTTAAAATTAATACAGATTATCCCTCGTAAAAACTCTTAGTAAAAGCATTCCGACGGTACTCTTTATAAGAAACATTGGGATCCGTGGTATGTACCGATTTGAGTATTCGTCACGCGCTCGATAGCTCTAGTTTTATTTTTGTAAATCGTGTAAATCATCGATGTTTGTTCTCTTTTTAGAGGCGAGCAATGAAGGACACTAGAAAAACGCAATTATCAGGGTGGAAAAACAATTAAGGGAGGTTCTCCCGACTCGCCTTAAAGGAGGCACTCCTCTCGCTGCAAATTCCGATCACGTTCGAAGCACCAATCCCCTCGAGTGTCTATATACCTCAGGACAGTCTCATCGACCGCCGCTGTCCCAAAGGGTCACCTTCAACCCTTTCGGCAATTATTCCTCTCTTTTTGTCTTCCAACTTCTCGCTTTTCCCTCCTCGAACCTTCCCTCTCCTTCCTCTCTACCTCTCCTCCTCTCCTTACCTCTCCTTACCTCTCTTTCCTCTTCTCGATAGGAATGCATTAGAAAACGTGCCATCTGTTGCGTCGTGGAATTCTACAGAGTACGCCAAATAAAAGTAACCCCACGGGCCTTGCCATAGATTGGGTGTTTCCGAACTAATTTAACTCACAAAAGGTCTTTTAGCGATATTTGCCGTGCGTACCTAGATTTGTGCGGCCTCGTCGCGATATCCTCATCAATTTGTGTGGCGTGACGTGTTGTTTAAAATCATTCAAAATCATATTACAAGATGTTCATTTATTCCAAGATACCTCTCAAGTTATATAAGGCATAAAATCAATTCCATGTAGTTTTAATGAGAGGTATAATACTTTGTGATAGCTTTCAATCCAGTTGAATGAAATTTTGCGAAATAATCCCCTACATCAACACTAAATTCATCAATGAATGAACTACTGGAGCATTTTTATACCGATTAAAGATAGTTGAAATTCACATCCTTAAAAAGACATGCTAAATTCAGCCTGATGCTATGGAGTGAACCTTTCGAATAGAAACTTTCCTAAATTAAACTTTCCGATCCATCAATTTGAATCCGGAGCCTCATTTCTAAGGTGCATCTTTAAGCCATCTTCCATTTCAGAAAGATTTAGAAAAATATCATATATGGCTGTTATATTTTCTGTGCTATGCTTTGTTAAAAGCGCCGTTTTACTACAAAGAAGAGTTATCTACGTCGCTTTTATGGCTGGAATCCAATTGATAAATTAGGTAGTTCTATAAATGGGTTGCGAAAATCATTTGAGTTTTTCAGCCACAAAGAGACCATCATCAGTTTTCATTCACGGATAATAATCCTTTTCTAGAATATTCCACCGGCGAATCACCACTGACTACGACTGTCTTGTCACCAACATGGATTAACTATTACAAATATTAGCTGAATATGCGTAACGAATATATCATATATTTAAACTAATGTCATATGAAGGTAGTCATATTCTGTTATAAACATTTGGATTCAATAATTTGAAGCGTCGTTTGAAACGTTGACATTTTTTGCTGACCCTCGCTATGCATATCATTTCGTTCGAAATTTTTGAATATTCGCTTCTTAGACTCTCCAACAACAACTGCTTGTAATGAGAAACAATTCATTGATTTGTTTCGTCGTAAACGAAGAACAACCATTCATAGGACGATTTATTGGTATAAATTAAAAAAGGTTAACTCAGATAATCATCACCAACGATTATTTTCTCTAATAAAATTGAGATTCGCAATCTATGAGATAGTAACTTCTTTGAATATTTGACAAATGCACAATTTTATTCCGAGCACTTTTGACTTTTTCTATTTTTTTTAACATGTGACAGTCTACAGAAAACTCTCTCAAGCAGTCTAGCCTCGTATTTTATCTTTTTCACCTCAGGAAAATCACTTGCACTCCAAACGGTGTTGCAATACTCCCCTTCCCATCAGACGCGGCTCCATCCCTCTCCCCCTTCCCCCTCCCTCTTCCCCCTCCCCCTTCCCCCTCCCCCTCCAGCTCATCCCCTTCCTCTCATTCTACGGGCGCTTTTTTCTCGAAACATCAATCCATTCATGAAATGCAAAAGGAATAAGGAGAGGCGAGCCTTTGTCCCTGCGAGAATTCTGTGTTTGGTATAACCTCTCAGTTGGCAATATAAAATTCATTACACGTTCTCTCGAAAAACGAGTCAAACGGCTGTCACGTAGCCAACTCCCTTTACATGGACGTTTTTTTTCTTTTCAGCGAAATTACTTCGGAAATTATTGTGTTTCGTATAAGAGGATTTTCTCATGCTGTCAACTATAGTAATCGAATTTAAAATCAAAGCAGCCATTTTTCATTATTCTGCTAACTACGAATATTCCCTTTCTTAAGTTAGTTTAAAGTGTTTCAAATTCCTTGCATCGTTTATTTTTTAAGCATTCGTGTTTTAAAATATTTAAATATTTATTTGTACTTATTGGTTTTCATTCATTGTTTGATGCTGTGAGACATTAATTCATATATTAATCTTAGAAGCTGAGCTTCTTGCTAAATAAGACGAAACATTGCTCAACTTTTGGTTTTGCCTGCATTTATAGAATTGCTAATAATAAAACTAATGAGCAAATATAATACTTTCCGTCTTCACTAAATGCGAGAGGATGCGATCATAAATGAATCCAAAGTATACAATAATCTCTCAAATGTTTCGCGAGATTGCCTATAGCAATCATTTCAAGGTGTTGCCGAATTTCCATCGCTTTACTTCGTGTACCAGTGGTAATAAAACGTTGGAAGATCGTCTTAAATACAGTTTGGCGTTCGTGTATGTGAAATGTGAATAAATCTCTCTGATTTCATAGATTAACAGTGTCCAAATAAAAATAATGCTAATTGGTCCGAGAGGAATTAAAAAATCATCGTTTAAGTACATATTTTTGCGTAGATTTGTCGATATACTCCGGGAGAAAGACGGGACAAAAGCATTAAAATGTGTTGCGATGGCAACATTTTATCCTCACCATGAATCTGTAACAAACGGTGTAAGAAAGAATAAATATACCGTGCACCAGATTCGAGAGTCCTTAAGCCACGAGATTGACGTCCGCTATCTAACATTCAAAAATCTTTCCATATTTCTTCTTTATTGTTATCGTTTACATATTTCCTTCCTAAAGATGGTTCCCCGGCGTCGTTCTCCCTCTGAGCACCCCACCTCCCCACTTGCTTTCACTCCCATTAATCTCGCCTTTCCTCTCACTCCGCAAAACCCCTCCTTCCCTCTCTTTCTCTCTCTCTCTCTCTCTCTCCTCCCCATCTCCTTCCTTCCTAACCTCCCCAATGACCACCTGTGATGACCACTTTTCCATAGCAACAAGCGCTTAGCAACCGTTCCTCCGAGCAACGGCTTCTCTCTCCCCATCTTCTGAGAAGGGAGGAAGAAAGAGGAGGATGAGGGAAAGAGGAAGAGAGAGAGAGTGGAAGAGAGAGAGGAAAGAAGAGAGAAGGAGAGAGAGAGAGAGGAGAGAAGAGAGAGAGGAAGAGAGGGAGAGAAAGCGAGAGGGAGAGAGGGGAGAGAGGGAGTGAGAGAAGGGGAGAGGAAGAGAGAGAGGGAGGAAGAATCAGAGCATAAAGGACGAAGCAATAAACCAAACGAGGAGAAGTGTAGAAAAGGTGAGAAGAATAGTGTGGGTGGCGAAAGGATGGTTGAATAAATACGTAAGGAGGAAGAGGAAAGGAGGAGATAAAAAGGAGGAAGAGGAAATGAAAGGGAGGCGAGTATGATGAGAGATGGAGAGTGAGAAGAGAGAAAATGGGTTTAAACGGGACTCCTGTGTAGTAGAGCAAGAATGGAACAAATGGTCTAGTTCCCTTCCATGTGAGGATTGAGGGTGGGAATTGGAGGTGGGGATTGGGAGAGAGGGTCGGGAGTAAATAACTCTCGTTTATTGTTGTTCTCTTTACATCTCTCTCGCAGTCATTATCATCCTTCCCATATTTCCCTCATCATTCACCTCAACCTTCTTCTCCTCCGCCTCAACTTCCCAATTGTTTTCCTTTAACACGTACTCCTGCCGTTATTACGGAATGTTTTGACTACATTACGGAGGAGCAAACATTTCACTGTGTAATAATTATAGAAAGAATGGCTGAAGCAATCTATAAAATTAAAAGATTTGCTTTTGTACGCAACACGTAATATTGTTCAGTGAGAAACGCTATTCTATAATGTATGTATATGAAAACTCTTTCTTTTTGTCTTCATTTATATCTAAGAAAGACTTTGGTTTAGTCTAAGATGACTATTTAAATCCTTTTTCTTTAATTGTTGGTGAACAGATTAATTCTGCTTCGAAGGACATCCGCTGATGATCCATTCGCTAAATTTAGATAAGTTATTTTTAAAACATTATATAAACTTCGATGTTAAATATTTTGAGAATTTATATTTCCATCTATAGAAATAAAAAGTTCTTATTTTTCGATTTAGAATTCATTCTGATCCGAATTAGGCTTTGATAATTCAATGATCTCGCGGTGCTAACACATCGGGAAATTTGTTCCACATTTCTTTTGCTCTTATTCTCGATGCGCTTCAGTATAAAACACCTCGTGAGCACGACATCATTCCCGAGAAGCAGATGTACTCTATAGCATGATGCTCTTTTTTTTCTTCCGCCGCAAACCTTTTCTCGGCGAAAATCATAAATAATTCCGTCAGCGTCCGAAAGGGGAGCGCACTGTCGCAAATAGAGCCGGACCGATATCTATCATGGCGACGGGAGGAATCTTCTGTCCCACGATTTATTATTCATAACGTATCTCGGAGCCATGAAATTGTAATGAAGGAAGGCCATATTACGCCTGTCACGCCAATTACCATACAATGAACTACGCCCTCTCTTTCATTTTTTGCGAAACCGCCTCGAAATTGACTTTCCTCCGCCGTTCTTCAAAACCTGCACTTCCGAACGGATTTTATTCGGATAAAACCGCGCCTGCGAGAACCGAATACGACACAGACAGACAGACGGATGCAGGACGGAGTCTACTAATTAAGGTATAACAGGTGGAAATCACGGAGATTGTTTTTCGACCCGCATACATCTACGCCAATCCTACAACCCGCCACAATACAAGGAAATCCTCTCACCCCTCAGCAAATGATTACATCTTATCAGAACAACCGCAATGCATGGTTCAACATCCTTCATGAGTTATTTATACGCTGGAGTAAGAACGGACGTTCAAGTCTCTTCTCACTTAAAATAGCTCGATTTTTCCAATGTTGTACTAAAGCGATCCGAAGCTACAATTTTGTTTATGTACACTTTACAGCCACAAAACTCTGTTTTGCCAGGAACTCAAAAATAATACAGTTTTTCATATACGTCGTTTTATATCTCTAAATATAGCTTTTTCCTTAAGTAAACATATATTTAGATTACCATCAAGCAAGACGTCTTTAAAAGATATATTATTTCCACGCATTAATTTTCTACTAAGTGCGAATTATATTCATATTTTTCTAATCGTAAAAATATCTCATTCTTTTGTAGTGCTAAGAATTGCGATAAATTTCAGCGTATTTCAAAATATTAATCATTTCTTATATACATCCAAATAATGCAATTTAAATTATTAAATATCCAGTATTATTTTGGAAAAGGGGAAGAACCGCGCATTTTAAACCATAATTCATGACAACAGCGCAAAAGAGACCAATGACTGAGGAAAAATCCAAAATAACGAGAGAGTTACGCAAAGGTACGTGAAGCGTGCGGTTCGGATTAAAACGCGCGTGACCTAATGTTTTTAAGTTCAGAGATTTGTAGCGGCAGCAATTTTGTCTGCGTTATGATCTACTCTATTCGAGACCGCGTCCATATTTCTTTATCATCTTTCCTTCTCACTGTGTTCTTCCGCTTCCTCGTTCAGTTCCTATAAAGGATTCCTTGGTAAAGGAGTGTCTAATAAAATTATTTGAATTCACGTTATTCACATAAATATGACTTTATCTCGTCATTTACGTAATATTATAAATTTTTAGTCATATACGACGTGTTCAACAAAAAAGTAATTCGGTTTTTCGTGCGTTTTATAAACTCATCCATTACTGAAGTTAAGAAAAGTAAATATCCAATGAGTTAGAATTACTTCCTATTTATTTATGATTTGATACATTTTCCGTTGGCTTATTTTCTCTTAAAATTGATTACTTCTGACGCAGTTATACCCATGCTAACAGGTAGATCAATTAAAAAGGTCACGTAACAATAATCTTATTGCAAGATTCAATAATAAAAGTGCTGAATAGATTTATCACAAAATAATCCAATCCAGCCGAAAACATCAATTGTATACCCGTTGAATTTCACTCGTCCACTCGATGCTTTTTTTTATAACTCAATAAAAAATACTGCTATAAATATTATATCCTTGAAAACCTTGAAGCTTTTTATGCAGTGTAGCAAAAATATTTTATCGGACGCATTGATATACTGATTAACCCTCTAGAAAATGGGTGCAAAGCATCACGGGAAACTTTATCTGCCGTCGAGGATGAAACACTAAATCACACGATAAACATACATAAATATAGTTGCACAAAGAGGAGGAAATACGAGTGTTAAACGTGTGTGGCGCACTTTTTGCAAAAACCGCCATCGCCATCTCCGACGAAGAGGACATTGAGAGAGGGCGGCGGCCACGCTGCTCAGGATGCTCGCCAATGTTCTTTTGCCTTTATTGCGACCTCGGCGGCACCCCCATCATTTCTGATTCCCGAACCAGTTTTTCCAGAGCACAATGCGAGGTGGAATTCGTAGAGGGAAGGGAACGGCGTGTCGGTTTATCCTTTTTTTTTCTAATTCCTTCACCTTTTCTAAGAAAGGTGGCAGTGGGAAGTTTGTGGAACCGTAGAGAAAGGGCAAAGCAAAAGAAAGGTCCGCAGAGAGTAGGACCATGGTGGGACGCTCCAATCTCGGACCCAGTAGAATGTTGCGGACGACAGACAAGTGAGCGACGAAATAATGTGCTTTAAGATGTTCTCGAAAGGTTTTTTTAAATAGATTTAGACACATAGATCACTTAAGAGTGTAAAGAGCACCTGTGATTATAATTGATTTTAAGGTAACAATCTTATGTTCATGTTCTTTATCCAAAATATATTTCACTATTAATTTCACTATTAATACGGGCATGTAAACTACTAAAATTTTAAAATAAGTTTATCTTGAAAACATTGAAAAAGCCCTATGTATTTTGCAGCGCATTACTAATTATACTGCAATAAGCTTTAAGGCCATTGGTCTATGTTGAAAATCGAAAGGAACCAAATTGGCATTGCACATTTCCTTTTCAATCCAGCATAATAAGACAAACGGAGTGATTCCTTTGACTCAGTTGCTTAAAATTGCAATTGCTTAGTCGCCTACTTAGCTCTCTTCAGCTTCAGATATTGCACGGATTTTCTCAAAACATTTTCCCACAATAACTGTCAAAATTTCCCTAATTCGTAAGAAAAAATGTTGGTTTTCCATTACAGTTCATCTGCAGATTTAGTATAAACAAGGAGTAGAATATGCTTAGGTACATACAATAGGATAAAAAATTTTATGCGAGTTAACAATTTTTAGGAGGTAGTTTTGCCGAAATTCTTAGAATTTTTATTTGCACCATTAGATCATATTTACCTAGAAAAATTTAATTCATAAACAACTTGATATAGCATTATTTCTCGAATATCTCTTATACTTTCAGCATTAACTTCCTCATTAGATTTAAATTCAATACAAGCTGCCAAAAAAAACAACTATAATATGATCGGATCTCCTTTCGAACAACGTGAATTCTCTCGCTTGATGACGCTTATTTTTATATAAACAACATGCCACTCTACTCCTAGATAACAATTTTTTAGAGTGAAGCGAATCTAATCCTATTATGTGACTCGTCGGACATTCTTTTTCTTTCGAAATATTTAAAATTGTGAGTAAGCGACGTTATACAGACAGGCGCTTAAGGTTTATCCTTTGTGTTTTCCTTTATCAGAGAACAATGGCTGAGGCGAGGCGACTACTCAGGGGATAAGAGAACGCGTTGGGGACGACATTGGGGAGGCAGGCGGGTTGAGGGAGGAGGGATGATGGGGAGATATGCGGGCAGCAGAAGGGAGGAATGGGAGAGAGAGAGAGAAATATCAAGGGGAAAGAAGAGGGTGGAAGAGAGATGAGAGAGAGAGAGAGCGGAAGGTGGAAAGTGGGAGAGGTAAAGTGGAGATGTCGTAAAAGGGAATTGAATATATAGAAGGAAAGCGTGACTCTTTTGTTATTTTGCGGCTAAAGTTGCTGTTCGTTCTGTTTTATAGCTAAAGCTTATGTTAGTGTTTTTCCTTTCTGATAATGACAACGTTGATGGTCAACAAAAGTAAATATCGTTGCAACTGTGCGAAGGTTAATAGACATAAAATATATCTCCTACGTGTATATCCACGAAACTGTTTGATAAACTAAATAATCACCCAATCCACAATGTAGGCATTCACAACTGTAATTAATTGTTCTATTTTTTAATGAACGAATTTCTCCTCAGGAGTAATTTGCAACTGGAGTACGCTCCAAGTTTAATCGCCGTTCCGTGAAAATGATCAGATAATCTCATATTAAATTTCTGTTTACCCGTTATAATTTTTCCGGTGTTTGATTTTTGTAATCATTTTTCATTTCCTCTGATTTTCGATTAATTGAAATGAGATAGTGATAGTTTTTGCGCCGGTGTAATAGTTTAAACGCCGCGTTCATTGGAAAAGTGTTTATGGATCCATCTGTAAATTAAAGGCTCCTTTCAGATCACGACCTTTTCCCCACAATATGTGGAAATTAATGCAGGAAATGTAGCGTAAAAATTTGATTACTAAACAGGTTAGTACACTGCCCTTAAACAATCACTGTATGCCCACTGCCACACACCAATATGGTGAATTGCAGAATAAAATGTATTCACATCTAATTCCAAAATTACTTCAAACCGCAACAGAATAATATGTGGTTTTTTTAATTGATTTAATAAGAAGGAAATCTCTGTAAAAAGTTTAGACTGTGATTTTGAAGTTCTTTTCGTTTCATTTTGCCTTGTAGTAAGCATTCAATTATAAAATAAAATAAGTTTTTTCAACGCATTGATCTAATGACAATGTTAGTTTTTGAAACTTCACTTGCAACTATTATACTGTTAAATTTACATGATCTTGTAGTCGGTTTCCAAGTTCAGCTAATGTTTACGCTGTTCTGCTTTCTCTGATACGTATAGCAACCGCAGTGAGGAGATAACCTCTTTTATAGGCCCAGCTACGTTGTCCTTCAAATCGATCGTTCAACTCGTCCCCGCGAAATAAAAGTTTGTAATATAAACTGAGGTTAATGTTTTAGGGCAAATCATATAACGCCGTTGGGCTTTAACCTTCAGAAGGCATAAAATCGTACAACGTAAAGAAAATGTCTTCCAATGTTCTGCCCTAATCTCATAATAGTGTCAAAGAATCGGGCAGCGCGAGGAGGTAGAGTTTTTGTTCATGTAATATTCCATGAGGTGGAAGGAGTTTTGGATCTGTTATTATGATTTAACAATAGTTTAAAGATGTGCTTGATTCTTCAGTAAATACAAGGAAATCATAAAACCCTTGACTAGAATATGTGTATCTATCAAGCATACTGTATGTTACTTTAGAAATAGCATCTTAGGAATTACTTTTCCTTTTAAAAGTTTTATAGGCTTTTAATTAGTGCGATTTCCCACCAAAAATATGACGAATAAATATTAATTTAGATAAAATATACCTTTCATTCATTCCACTTGAATTTTCTATTTATACTGAGTGCATCTCACGACCCACCTCATTTCACGTATCGACACAAAGTTTGGGTAACGCTACTTGATCATAAAAGTATATAAGTGCCTTATACCTAGCAGTTGTTTAGAGAAAGAAATATAATTCTTATTTTACATGTCATTCCACTTTGGCTTTCGTAATTTCGGCAACAATGTGGTTGCCCTTAGCGATGAAACTTTTCACTTCCAAAAACGTGAAATTTCGTCATTCAAAACAAATACATATTTCGATTAATTAAGTGTATTTGAATCATTGCGGTAATAAAAGCAAATTTTATTATTTATTCCTTTAAAATTCGTGAATTCAAGTCCCAAATTCGTGCCATGATTCTAATTTATTTCAATATATAAATAAAAATTTTCCACGCTCATCCTCATGTTTATCCGACCGAGAAAAGACACGCTCCTGCAATAGAAAGCGTGAGATTACCCAATCGACAGGAAAATTTTTCGAGTATATCCTGAAATTATGATTGAAATTGGAGTCACATTTCCTCACTTATTAGCGTTTATTTAGTGTCCTCCAATTTAACGCCTCCGTTACCGACAGACTGACAGACGTATTAGATTCTTTTATGTTTGTGTAAACACTACCTTTTCCTGCATGACGTTTTTCAATTGTAAACATTGAGATAAAAGTATTAATCACACTATAACATTACTTCTAAATGATTATCTCAAACGTTTATTTAAAACTATGAAATCAATGAAACGATTGTTTCTTCCATGTTTTTTGTTGATAGAGTAAAAGTACAGTATGAAATTTTCTTTAGCTCTTACTTATAAAGTCAAAATTAATCAATTTCTCCTTGAGCGAATCGTCATGGGGTAAAAGCAAAACCAAACCCGATAAAATATGCGTTGAATCGGTTTTACTGTACTCTTAAGCTCATTGTTTACCATTAATATCTCTAACATAATATTTTTAAATACATTCATAGCCTTAATTCGGATAAATAAACGAGCAAATAAAGATACAGTTATGACATTGCTTTCACTGTCAAAATATATTTTTGTTTCTTGAGTAAGATATCTGTTCTAGATTAAACACGTTGAAGTTTTACTATCAAATTAATTGGATTATCTATTCAGTTTCTAACAGAGAGCAGAGAAAAATTTTACTATAGCTTTAGAATATTAAAAAATAAATTTTTTATCGCGTAGCATCTACGGCTCATCTAGAACAATTATGCTGAACCTCTTTTGTTCTCACAAGCCGGAAGATATCTTTTACATACCTGCACACACAAACACTAATTGGAATACTGATCAACGTTTGTCTGGGATCAATCTGTGGAAAACCTTAAATGGTGGTTGCCGACAACTGAAACTGATTCTACTTTGTTATATTATACATTGCAACTTCCATCAAATAATATGCAAATACATAATTGCATCATTTACTTATTCTTCGTCGAATGAAAAGAGTTGTTTTTATTACTTTTACATCCAATTATAAATTTACTCGGTTCCTTTATCACTGATTCCGAAAATATGTCACCTCACGTGGTCGAATTTGGAAATAAGGAACAAAATCGCTCAAATGCAAATTTTATGTTAGACTTCAGGTATCAACAAGAGAGACATACGCAGCATAGCAACACAGTAAGGCGTTCTTTTTTTTCGCACCTTGGCAAGCTTATCCTCTCGTGTGCAATATTCTATCTGGCAGCAGAGAATCAAGGAGTGCAGTTTGATGTGCATTAAATATATCCCTGCATAATATTCTGCTCCCAATATGAAGAAAAAGTGCGAAAGCTTACGAATGCGTTATTAGCCAAGAATGGAATTTGCACAGCTTACGCAACGTGGGCGTGTGTGTCATCAAGCGAGCGTGATTCTCAATTCAATACACTAACTGAAATGTAGTCATCAATGCGTTTTCGTTAATTGTAAGAGAATTTTTAGGCGCGTTTCGCTTCCAACGTGAGCGCCTATTATCGTCGGTCTGTCCGTCTGTTTGTCCGTCCGTCAGTCCGCATGTTCGTTCTCGGCTTCTACCGAACGGATTTTCATGAAATTTTATATTAAGGGCTTACAAACAAAGATAGAAAATTGCAAAAATGAATCACGTACGCCAGTCAGGAGTACCACTTTACTGGTGACAAAAAATTAATTCCGTCATATTTCCTAAAGTATTAGTCATATCAAAATATTTTTCAATTAGAAGTTGTATAACTAGTAAATTAGAGTATTTCTTTTCCTATACATTTTTATCGTTAGAGTAGCCGTTATCAAGAAAATCATACAAAAATATCTTAATTCGAGTTGAACAGAAATTTTCTTACATGGTTACTTCTTCATTGTTGCTAACATAACAATCTCACAAACAAACGTTTGATTTCCTTACGTGTGCGTGCACTCTTTTTAAATAGGAAGAAAATAGATAATTTATGACGAAGAAAAGAACTTTAAAACGCTATTTCCCTTACGTACAGGTATATCATTTCTTTCTAATACCACTGCACGAAACGCGCCCATTTGTGATAGGTTGTACACTTTCCGAACTTGTTTCGTTTAATAGTTGCTAATAATTTTGCACCTTAATATCGATCGAATTATTACTTAAGTAGGTAATCGGTTCGGATGAATGCTGAGAAATATTTCCTTCTTCTCAATTGGCAGTTTCTCTTTTCATTCTCTCCTTTTCTCATCATCATCCTCGTTATCTTTCTCTCCCTTCCTCAACCCGTTCAGAGCACACTGCTGCTACAGCCTTCTATTCCCTTGGAGTGAGGTTGTAGAGAACCTTCGGATTCACGATCCTCTTTCCTCGCTGTTTTCTGTCTCGTGGCCTTGGCAATGAGATATATGTCCCACGCTCTCTTCTCCTCCCTCTCCCTCTCTATCTCCACCGGCCACCTCCCTTCTCTCTCTCCGCCAGCCTCCTCCTACGCCACTCCGCTCACTCAGCACGCATAAACACTCTCTCCTTTTCCATCTTTCCCTCTTCTCAATTACTCCTTCTTCTTCTTCTTCCTTTTGCTCATTTTCATCCTTACTCCAGATTCTCCTCCACTATTTTATATTTATAATCTTTACTTTGTAGTCACCCGTTTTATTTTATTTTTTCCCCTTCTTAGCGTTTCCTTCGTTGCGTAGAACTCCATATCAATTCTATTTGTCTCATCTCAGCAACTTGGTAGAAAATGTATTCAACCTTCTCTCTTAAAATTCTTCCTTAAGTTCTCATTCGTCTTTCGTCTTATGGCCATTTTTCTTTCTTAGGTTTATTTTATATCGTTTTAGAGCGTATTTTGAATCTACAATCTCATTTATATTCCTTAATCTTGAGTTCCGCTCTTATTTTCTATTAACTTCTTTCGTGAATCAAACCAGGTTTTCCTCACCATTGATATCTTTAAGTCCATTTTGGCTTTTTCTCATTTTTCTTTATTTTATTTCCGGTTTCACTTGATTTTCGTTTTACATATTTATTTTATATAGGCGTATACATTTAACTGATAATTTATCTTGAAGAAACCATTTCTTAGTTTGTCGTATCATTTTCTCGCCCCTATCATGCCATCGTCAACTGTTTTAAGCTCAACAGTAATAGCTGTCTTCTTATGTAAGTCAACACGATTTTCATGTTAGTAAACAATTTAAAAATTATTCTTCACATATTGCAGATAATATGGACTGAATTTCACTTTCTCATTTTTAAAGGTATGAGGATTAATAATATTTTGAGTAACTTATATTTTATGTTATGGAGCGATTTTGTGACTACTTTACAAATCATTTGGGAAACATTATTAAATTACGGCGTGTGGCCGAATTTAAGGACGTATTTATAACCAAACTTTAATGAGTTTAATATAATCATCAAATTTGAATAGTTTACTTTTCAATACTTTCATGAAAACATGATGAAACAAATTGGCACGGGATGATGTGTGTTTATAGTGGCATATGCGGAGGTGAGATAATCTTATCTTCTCTTTCTTTGAGAATCCTCAGTTTTCTCAAAACTCCTTAGAGCGGCGTGCTTAGCCCTCTCCTCCCCCCCACCCCCTCCCTCCCCCTCTCTCCCACTTTCTCCTCTTGTCCCTCCCTCTACTCCTCCCTCCCCCCACCCCCCTCCCTCCCCCTCTCTCCCACTTTCTCCTCTTGTCCCTCCCTCTACTCCTCCCTCTCCCTTCACCACTTCCCTATACAGTCTTTTATCCTTCCATCTCGATTTACTTTGACACGCCGCCTTCCTCTTACTTTTCTAATTCTTTCTCGAACACATTGAGGCATTTCTGCCCATCTCTCGAACCAAACCAAACCTACCAACTCCCATTCAAACATTCTTCTTCGCATATCTTTCTCGGAGAAATTCTCCGACGTGTTCCTTTCTTCCCTCTTTTTCCTTTATTTTTCTTTCCTTCTGCTTTTCTCGACCTTCATTTGTCACCGGAGAATCTCCTCTCGCTGCCGCAGTCCACTTTCAAATACCCTGCGTGTCACATTACCCGCGCGGCGCGTCCGACCGAGAATTTCTAAGTGAGACCTCGCGGTTTCTCGATTAAATCACTCGGCATTTCGATTTGCCTGCTTGTCGTCATCCTCAAATCTATGAATGCACTGAAAGCTATTTGACAAGAGCGAGAGGTTTATCGGGTCATCAAAATTTTCAGATGTCTCATTTTTCTGCGCTATGGAAAATTTAACCAAGTTTAGCAATGTGAATAATGAATACGTATTCAGAGTTTTTACATTCAACACTATTTTTCTGAATTACCATTATATTCCTCGGGAAATCCTGTAATAAAGAAATGTAAGTGGTAAAAATAATATCATCCTTACTTGCACTAAATTTGGCTACCGAAGTTTCTCTAAAACGCTTGAAAGCTTTCAGAATGTAACGGAAGCAGTTGTTCCTATGTAGAAAAAAGCCTTGAATAAATTAATGCAATACCAATCAAATAGACATTTTTTCATCGTGTATATATGACTAACAAAACATTTAGCAGACACTCATATGAACATCAAACAAAAAAGCATAGCAAAATTAGCGTATAAAAGTATATAATTGGCTCTGTGGGAAAATAAAAATCTTTATTTCTTAAATTGAAACAGTTTTCGAAGACTTTCCGTAAACAACTTAGAGCTCTGCACGGGCCTGATTTTCTAGGCTCGGCCCGTACGATGTAACTGTAGGCCCGGCCCGTGAGACACTACGGAGGACCATTGTGACTCGCGTGATTTCCCGGGTCCGAAATTAATTCCGAATGAACGGCCCGTGCAGGACTCTAAAACAACTTTCTCTTCGATACGACGACGGGACCACCGCCACAATGCGAACAGTGGGCCTTTCAGCAGGTCTCGACCTTGCCCTTGACTCGGAACCAGACTTCCAACCTCCCGACCTATACTCCAGCCAAACTCTGCTTCTCCCATCGCCAGCCTCTTTCATTCTTCTTCCTCCATTATACTCTTTTCCCTTTCATCCCGTTTTTCAGAGCTTTTTCCTGTTGATATTCTTCCTTCCATCTTCATCTCCGCTTCTCTATTTAATCCTCTTTCCTTTGCCTCTCAATTTCCTTCAATCACCCTCTCGCTATCACTCGCATTAAATCTCTTAATTATACCGCCAATGCCATTTAGACTTTTATTATTCAGTTCTCATTATTAACTGACCTCCATTATTCATTCTGATGGGTTTTCTTCCCTTTTATTCACAAACTTCCCTTCGACTTTGCCTTCGACCCTCCCCCAACTTCTCTCTCTTTCTCTTGGGCCCTCCGAATTTCATTTCTAACAGAATTTACTCGTACCTATTGTAGTGTTTGCTTCTCTCTTCCTTTCTCTTATTCTCTCTTATTCTCTCTTATAGGTACTTACTATTATTGTCATTCCCTCTTCCCGCACATTCTTTTTTATACCCACTCTTAAATGATCTTAAAGTTCGATCCCTCCGATCTCTCACTTACCCTTCCTTTCATTACCGTTTTTTTACCTCTTTTCCTCTTACCTCTAACCATTTAATCATTTTCCTCTTCCTTACTTAGTATGGAAGAAATATTTATGAAAATAAAGAGTTAATATTTAACTTATATTTTTGATAATTTTATGTATGCTGAAACGGAAAATGTTCGCTATATTTCTTTGCAACGATGACCTATCATTCTCTGCTCAGACTTTTTTATGGTAAAGTTTTGCTTAACCTCAATCAAAATATATTTCATCATGTGAGCATATTCAAGCAATGAATATTCATTTATAAAAATTTCTTAAATGTAAATTAAATGAGACTTTCTATCCCGTGAATTTGTTATTCATGCTCAATTGAGGAAAATACAGCTACAAATAGCATAATTGCATTAAAAATTTCATGTTTAGACCAATGACACGATTAAAATTATAACCTATATCTTGTAAATATAATCAAGGAAAATCATTCGTAAATAAACTTTAATCTCCTCAGAGCAACAACTGATTCACTATAGACACAGTAAGTCATTAATTTTTGTTCCGTCCAATAAGTTAGTGGAAAAGTGAAATACAAATCTTTCCTCCTTTTGCAAAATTATAAAAGAACGAATATACACCAGATCTGGAACGCCGCGAAAGAGATAAATTTCTCCAACGGAAAGATTCGGAGGAAGACGGAGAGAGAGAGAGAGAGAGATGGAGATGGCGGAAAAGGAAGAAGAGGGTAATTGATGGAGGAGCCCGATTGGTCGAGAGGACTTGTTTAAGAAAATGTTACGCGGTTGTCCCAAGAGAAGACTCCGCGGATGGAATCGTTCTCATCGTTATTTACACTTTTTGTCTTATTTGCCTACGCACAATTTTTTCCACCCCCGACATCCCCTCCTGCCTCTCCCGACTACCTTGTCTCTCCGCGAATGCTTCGGGTAACGCGAGGGATGGGGCATCGTAGTCGAGCCTCCGGTTACGCGATGGGGCAGGGGTTTGTCCGCGGAGGGGGGCGGGTCGCCCCTTCTTCCTTTACGGTGGTCGCATCCGGTCCTATCGGGGGATGAGGGAGGGTGCGGGGGTCGCTCGCGTGTTTGTGCGTGTGTACGAGGGATGTATCTCTTCACCCTCCACCCCTATTGGAGACCTCGCCAACTCGCTCTCCAAGAGGATGGGAAGCGACTCGCTTGCTATATAAGAACCTATCCGAGTCCACCAAAATCGTCTGCAGTGGTTGAGTTATCTCAGAACCCTCTCTCACACTTAACGTCGCACCGACAAACCCCTAAGCATCATCATGAAGGTGGTGAGTATTCTACGACTGGTTCTCGGTCCGTCTCTCTCCGCCACTCCTACTTCATGCCATAGGTTTCTCATTTGCAGAGTAATAATAGATATTTTTTGGCCTAGTAAAATATTTTTGCTAAAAACCATTGCTTTTCCGCCATTTGTTTTATAATGTTTAACGTTAGGTAAAATTTTCTAAAGTAGGCCATTTGTCATAAGATAAACTTTTATGATTTAGTTGAGGAATATTATAATTATTATTATTTAATCTTTAAATTTAATTTTTGTCCAGTCTAAACTTAAAAGATGTTTCAAGCAAACTTTATTACATCTCAGTCATCATATATACCATATATGACAGCATTCTTTTAATGGAAATCGGCGAAATTTCCTCCACTATATAAATTTCTTATTGAAAATCAATCGTTTAAAATTAATTGACATTTAAAATTGAATTAAATAATTCATGCATAAAAGAGAAGCCCTGTTATATCACCGCTATTTTACTTATTTATTCTCTATGATAGAAACTAAGATTAAGTTTAACGCATGCCAATTTAAATGTAGAGCGAAAGTAAAACGCTAGAATATAGGAATTTTCTTCGTAATTAAAATTATCCTCCTGACAGGTTGCTCCCAAATGGGATTAGATTAGATTTAGTTTCTCCTTTTGATCAATGACATTATTCATTTAAAGATTTTTTTTAGCGTGACCCAATTGGTTTATGCCGCGCTGAAAGATTATTTGGGATATTCTACCTAGAAATGCTCTAGAAAAATCGCATATTTTTTCGGATTAATTAATTAAAATGATGTTAGGTCGTAAATGGGAGATTAATATGCATCGCCAATCCATTATCGATCGCCTCCAATGAAAAAAATTATTTTTCCCAAAAGTTCGCAGTTGTCCTCTTCGCCGTTTGCGTTGCTGCCGCCGCCGCTGTTGATTCCGTCGTCAAGGTGGATCGCGCCGGTGGAAACTTCGCTTATAGCGTGGATCAAGCCGGCCTGGTGCCGCACCCGTACATGGCCCACAGTCCGTACTTGGGTGGCGTCCCCGTCCACCCGGGAATGGTCGGTAAGCCGGTGGTAGCTTACACCGCCGCTCACCCCGTCGGCTCCGTTCCCGTCCCAGTTGGCGGTTACTACGGCTATCCTTACGGTGCGGCCCCCGTCGCCTATCCTTATGCCGCCCCTATGCACATGATGGCCAAGCAGGAGAAGTAAGAAAATGACTGCACGACCGCCTCCGCTCCTGCAGGGCCTCGCGAGCAGCCTCCAGAAGGCCCCCATGCGGCATTGAGACGCGCCGCCGCACCACCACCGTCCTGAAGGAGCCTTCTAATGACGACGATGACGGATTTGCGGATTGAAGGACGAATAGGATTCCCCGATCATCTCTCCTCATTTTGGATTTCACCCCCCTCCCCTCCCCCCTCCCCCCAATCCCCCACCACCCCGATCAAATCGAGGAAAAACTCGCGAAATTGCAATTGAAACTGTCTGTCTATACAAATGTCCGAAGATGCGACACTTTGAGGAGTTTACTTCTCTCGGATCGCATCCGAAGAAGTTGTTTGGTCAATAAAAATTTCTATCATCTTAAATGTACCCCTTATTACATACTGAATTGGTACCCTCACCATATTTGTGCGTGAGAATTATTTTACAGCATTTGGTTGGCTTTAAACAATTATCCAACCTGTTAAGAGAAATTGAGATTTTGAACTTTCCTGAACAGTGAGGCATAGAACCATAATTTATTTATTATTAAAAAAAGATCGTTCTTTACGTCAAAGATGAGCAACTTGATGATTTATACATATAATATCAAATTCATTTTGTATTATATCTTTATTAGAAATTTTAGAAAATTAACAACTGGAAGTGCCATACTTACATCAATCATCTCTCGATCTTATAATGCGTCTAAATTAATGCATCGTACATTTTTAATTGGCTAATTTCTTCTCCGCGGCGTGACCCACGAGCTTTCCATCATAGACTTTCTACTCTTAAATCGTTATCCTCATCAAATAATTCCTTAATTATTCTACACTATCCCAATACAAAAACATTCGGTTGTCAAAATAAACAAGATTTGTTTGGTTAAAAAGGAAAGAGACAACAATACCGGTGGCCAGGTAGTCGTAATAACAATGGCAATATTTAACATAAATTTGCGTTTTTAATTATTAATGCGAAAAATTTTGAATTTCTAGAATAAGAAACCGTATAGATTTTTCTTTACTATAGTACAAATACGAAGTTCAAAGGTCAATTATTTCTGATTTAATTTGGCAAAAAAACAAAACCCTGTACGTCAATTTTTTTATTTTACGTGTTATCTTGTGGGAAATACAAAATTATCCCCTGAGGTCGAACCCGGGTCTTTTTGCGAGATTTTTTTGCCTAAAATCTTCTCAGGGATGATATAAAAGCATGTGCAAAGTTTGAAAGTTTTTTGCGTTTTGTATTCTTGAATTATTAATGTACAAATATACAAACATATAAACACAAATATTCTTCTTTATATATTAGATATATATCTAATATATATATATATATAAGGATTACAGTTTATTTCACTGGTATTTAATCATTATTACTTAATCATTCTATTCTTTAATACAAGCACTACTTGAGCATTTTCAGCCGTGAATATTAGGACTGGACCTCAAAAGTGAATGTAGGTGGGGGAAGGTGCGCTGTGATTAGCGGTTCCCATCATGGCCTGATCCCCGAATCAAGTAGATTTTTTACTTTTTAATATATCAGTAGTGTTTTTTTGAGGGAGCATTGTTTATTATTCTAACGGCAATGGTAAGGAATTCAACCTGAAATATCTATCTATCTATCGATCTCTCATTGTTCAAAGGAAAATTAATAATCCAGAGGTCCCTTCTTTTATGTGGATTTATTCTCTGAAAGTTTATCTTAATTACTTTCTGAATATGGCTACGACGTGTTATATACCGTTAAATGCCATTTGGAGACTGTGACATGTTTTATAGTGGAAGATAAGGATGGTAAAGGGACCGGGAGCATGAGAAATATCAGAGCCCATTATTTCACTCCCGGTTCGCCCATGCCTGGTTCCGGCACTGGCTCTAATTAAATTGATAGAATACATTCCTTAAATAATCTTTAAAATGTTGAAAAAATCAGATGCGCATTTTGTATACAAAGCGACCATCATCAGAGGAGATTCATATATGGTATAATATAAATAGAAACGTTTGTGACGTTATTTTGATTGTTTTTATACTTTGAAATTCATTTAGGAATTATTATTGATAATAAACCATGGTAATTGTAGCCAAAATGCGCAACTTGTTCTCCCAAACTTTTTATTTGTACCGGAGTGTTGTAGTTTGTTAACGCAATGCCTGCCAAAGCAAGTATAACGACTCGAAATACCTTCGATTGCTTTATCAAATTATATATAAATAAATATTGGCGTATTAAGCATGAGGAATATTTAAAGCCAAGGATTTACTAGTATTATGTTCAGTTTTCCGCTTTGATAATAATTGGAACATTTCCTACAACACAATACGACACTGCTTGTTTTTTATACTACATAGCAAGGGTGGATCTAGAAATTCCCCAAGGGACTATTAATCAATGGAGGTGGGGGATATTTTGAATTTATACACTAAATCCTTGTAAAAATTATTTTTGTTACATATTTTTATTAATAAACCATGGAACAGAATAGAATAGTATGATAATTATCACAGTGAAGCCTATTGGGGAAAACCTCCTGCAGAATGACAACCCTCTAGGCCAGTTTTTCCCAACCGGTCGGATGCGTCCCACTGCAGTGGGACTTGGAAGCCGTCTAGGTGGGACCAGAATCTGCTGAGGACATTTTGGCACCCCAATCGGTTAGACTTTCTGGCACCTTCTCCTTTACATAGTTAACAGTTTCAGGCGCAACTTGATGGAATTTCTTCATATTGTCGAAATAAAAAAGATTTACTTGGTAATTTCACGTAAATTAATTTTTTTTAATAAATAATTTTTTGTGGAATTACCAAGTAAATCTTTTTTATTTCGACCTTCTCCTACCAATTATTAACGTGCTACTTATATGCTTATAAACGTAGAAATACATTTATTTAAAAAAGTGAGGTTTTTCTTTATATCATGGTGGGACCATGGTTTCTTGAAAAGGTGGTAGGTGGGGCGGAAGAGGCAAAAGGCTGAGAACCACTGCTCTAGGCCAGTGTTTCCCAACCTTTCTGGAGGCGCGGCACCCTTAAGTGACTTTTCAGAATTTCTATCCACCATCAGTAATAATCGTGGTGAAGTTGAACCCCTAACCCCATTCTCCATATCTCCTTTCATTTCGAAGTGCCTTAGCGACGAAATGAAGTTCGTCTTAACTCTGGTTTGGATTTTTGAAAGCCGACAATTCAAAATGGGGCTAAAAATGGGATAACAGAATAATTTTTGCTTCACCCCTCAGAGAACATCACGGCACCCAGGTTGGGAAACACTGGTTTAAACAATAAAATCTAACTTCACAAGGAAGTACTCCATAAATTCTAAATGCCATCAACCAATAGTTGTGCAGCCCTTCCCCACTAAGGACACGCTGTTTCCAACGCGAGTAATCATATTTCTGGTTCTGCCGCTTCCCTTCCCCACGCACCGACCAATTCGATCACCTGACCCAATCTGACCAATCTCCCCCCTCCCTCCCCTTCCTAACCACCAAACCTTAACAACCAATACCTTACTCCTTTAGGTATTCCCTCCCTCCCTCTCTATTTCCCTCTCTCTCCCTCCCACTCTCCCTCCTTTCCTAACCACCAAACCTTAACAACCAATACCTTACTCTTTTAGGTATTCCCTCCCTCCCTCTCTCTCTCTCTCCCTCCCTCTCTTTCACTCTCTCTCCCTCCCTCTCTTTCACTCTCTCTCCAGTCTCTCTCTCTTTCAGCCTTTCACCAGATTTTAAATTCATGCGGAAATAAATGGACCTTATTTAATGGTACTTACTGTTTATGACAATAATTGAAATTACATTCAAAGCAAAATTTAATTAACATATTTTGATTTCCTAAAATTAATTTTTAATAATTTTGGTACATTTTTTGTCACGATTGAATGTTTTACTAAAATGGATAACATACTGTTCTGTTGTTAACCGTGAAATGAGAATACAAAGAAGTTATTTCTTCATAAAAAACGATATTCTTTACGATTTTCTTTACTTATCACTTTGTAATACAGGCAACCCTCGCTTTACTTACAATTAGTTTCGCTTATTTTTCTACGCTCTCTGCAGAACATCCTTTCTTTGGAATTTTTTTCTTTGCGCCTATCGGGTGCTCAGGTCGTGCAAAAAACCTGAGTGGCCGACAATTTAGGCGGCCTACACCTTATATACCTCTATATTGACAATGAAAATTCCGTTTTCCTTAATGAATCGGACATAGACAATAAACTACACCAAAACACGCAGTCGTTTATGCAACGTATGTAAATAGGCGCTCAAATCAAACGAGTGACTCCTTTCACTGCTTTTCTATGAGGCTAAGGGGAACGAAGCAAATCAATGGCAAATTAAATGTGTTATATTATGCAGTGAATTGATCAATTGAGTTTCCAGCTGCTAACTTCCATGTCACCCCAGATGTTCTTTCATAACAGTTCATTTCTCGCAATCCAAATCAACGATTTCCACTTATTTCATTTGAATATTTTCATTCAATTTTCTGCAGTAATTGAAATCAAAGGATTAATTTTAATTCATAACTCAATGTCTAACCAAAAATAGCAACTTTTCGCCAATTCAGTGTAAAACTTAAAATGAGAAGAGTCGCAGGGCATGTGAAGATTGTTATTTTAAAAAAAATTAAGTTCATATTCAAAAACATCTTTAAAAGTAAACGTGAGCGTTTGGTAAATGAAGGCACTAGCTGATTTTACGTTCTAAGCGCTTTATAAGATGGAGGGAGGTGATTTAGATGAGTGGTTCTCAAGCTTTCAACTGTCGCGGCCACCTTGTATGTTCTGCGGCCTATATTTTATATAACTGTTAATAATTTTCATCGCATTTCCTAAAATTTCCCGATGAAATTTTATTTTCCTGAATATTTTATATTTTGGCATTTCACCTAACATCTAAAATAATTTTGCGCCTCCCTGAGGGTCCTCGGCCCACAGTTTGAGAAACACTGATTTAAAGAGTCATACATAATTCCTTTAAGAGACGCTGGTTGCCGACTCTTGACTAGAAGGTTACGTATTTTGTTTTGATCAAACTCCTTCGCTGTGATATACCGTTGCATTGAAAGTTTTAAACTTTTGAAAACGGTAATTGCCAATTATTTGGAAACGTGCTGAATTTCTAAGTATTAAAATAACTTTGGTGATCCTTTTTATTAAAATAAAATAACAGTAAATTTACCATTATTTTTCATGTTTTAAAATAAGTATTAGCATCTACCTTTGTCTTTTGTCTAATCAAGTTAAACAACCTTCGTATATTCCTATGCGTTTTTATTAGAATAAACACATACTCAATGACCGCTATGTTGAACTCTAGTCATTAAGTAATAAAATTATTTTCTATTACATTGCTCCATCTCTCTCTCTCTGTAAAATTCGTCGCTTATTGCAATTTTCGATCATATATTTCGTAATACACTTATTATCATAACATTCGCCATTTCGTCTGCTCCTCGTCCCTTATCCCATATACTACCTATATAGTTTCTCACGATCGAACGATTTTCATCTCTGCCTCTCCTTTCCTCACATTTCATTCTCTTTATCTTCTTACTTATTCACATATTCCTTTACTTTCCCTCTCTCTCTCTCTCTCTCCTCCCCCTCTCCCCCCTCCTCCCTTTCCTCCAATCTCCATTTTATTTCCTTTTTTTAGTTATTCTTCTGTTGCTAACCCACTTTCCCACTTTTCTCTTATAACGTTTTTCATTCGCAAATCCGATATATTTGGGTGTCTGCTATTCACAGGACAAATATTAGTGAGAAAATGTTTCCAAGCTCAAACGCGTTAACTGATAGTGATTCCCTGCATGCTCCATTATAATCTCGAAGTGTTACGATGAGAATGGCTGCGTCTGTGATGTGTAGCTGAGGGCACTTGAGCACATTAATAAGAAATCTGCCAAAATTTAAGTAGGATGTTGAAAGTACAGTTGGGGATTCAAAGTTCGAAAGTGAATGCTTCACTCTGCTGGACGAAAACAAATTTAAACATAAATAGTTAGTTTATCAATAAGCACTTTAAAAACGTCAATAATTATTTTAGGTAACTCCAATAGTCATAGCAATGTTATAAAAGAATTGGGGAAGAGAAAATATTCGGCATATCACTTCTAGATTGTATTATGGGGTTTGACGAAGCATGCCATGGAGCCACCTCGTGAGCAATTTCAAACTGTTTCAAAAAGGCTGGAATGTGTAAATGGAAAGAGAAAAATATGAGGCTCCTTTATTATAACTTCAGTCGTCCAAATTTAAAAAATAATATAGGTAAATTTTGAAGCCACTTTAGATGAATACGTGAATGTGGATTGTGACATGATAGTGGCTAAGATTCCAACTGGTAACTGAAATGATAAAAATAAAAGAAAATATGAATTATGAACAGTTAGAAGACGATGAAGAGGAATGTTATATATATATAATATATAATGAGACATTATTCTCTTTTTGATTTCCAATCCCTTTGTTCAATTTCTCCCTTTCATCATGCTTAGTGATATAAAAAATTATTTTTATTCAATCGAACAGGCAAATAAAAACGATAGTGATTAAATTTTAGACAGCCAGATTAGGATTAAATTTCGTATAAAAAACTGAATCATTTTTTAAACCTAAATCTGTACTTTTTCGAGGACTTAGTATTTCTTAATTTATGAGAAAATGCGTGACCACTGACATTTTTGACGGTCAACTATTTCAGTGCATGTGTAACCGTGGATTACTTTCAGATTTTGACTTTTTACTGCGTCCTCATGTCTTACAGAACTTGGCCCTTTTTCCCCGTGAGCCTCTATGCCTTCATATTCATAAACAAATTTCTGCACACAAACATATACGTACGCACACAATATTTTAGAGAGCCACAGTTTTTTCTCTTTTGCGATACTCTTGGTATTCCATATTTCTGTCTGCCCATAATTATAATAAATCCATTTCCTCTCTAAGAAATGCTTAAGCTTCTCTTAATATATGAATCGATAGATAATTTGCATGGTGTTTGGCGATATTTAGTCTTCAGATGAAGACTTGTGAAGCGTGTCGGAATTTATACAGTAGATAAATCCTTTGGAGGAAATATAATTCATAAGTAAAATAATCAGCCAAAAAACAGAAGATGCGAAAGAAAAATAACTTATTGTTAGTTAAATTCCACAATTGTGGAATTTAACTAACAATAAGTCATTTTTCTTCTTTAATGTATCAATTACCCCAAAGTTCAGCCAAATTCCTTGGAATTTATGCGAATGATTAGACTTATAAGAGCAGATGTTATGCACATCTTTTTGCCAGAATGTTTTATCGTTATCCGTATGTTTTTGTACTCTAGCTTTCCTTAAGAATCAATTTTTAATATTAGAGAAATTCCTTCAGTTTGGCCAGATAGATAATAGTGACTATTGGGAATTGCTTTAGGTGTGTGCCATTGAATTCGACCATCGGTTATATTCGCAGCCAACAGACAAAAGGGTTTATGTGCGTTTTGTTGGCTCCTCGTGTATTAACACATGCGGCAGATGGTGCATACCATTAGGCGTGGCTCTGATCACTCCCAAACTCCCAATTTAGCTGTTATTCTCCGAGGCCCGAGTTAATGCTTAAGCAAGAGCAAAGTTATCCAAAACGCTTAAACTGCAGAGAAAAAAAACTACCTCGCACAACCCTACCCCAGCCAATCACAGGTCGATCCTTCCACCACTTGTAACCACCCGCCCGGGGCGAAATGATGGGAAGCGGGGTTAAGACACTCGGAGGGGGCAGCTCTTCTTCCTTTGGGTTGGCTAGCATCCGGTCCTCCTGAGAGAGTGTGGGAGGGGCGCGACGGGGATGGCGTCGGATGTAGCCGAATCCCCCTCCTCCTCGCCCCATCTTCCTCCGATCCCTGTTTCCATGCCCTTCCATGACCCCTCCCCTCGGGACCTCGCCCACCTCGACCGCCGTGGGATGGGAACCGTCTCGATTGGTATATAAGCGCCTCGCTCGGCCCCTCAAGTTGTCTGCAGTCGTTCAGCTCAGAGCCTTCTCTACTCTCCACGTCTCGCCAACAAACCCCAGCATCATCATGAAGGTGGTAAGTAATGCATCCGATCGCTCATTGTCTTAATCTTCTTCGTTGTGGACCATAATCCTCTTCGGGAGCATACGATGCTCGTAGCTGGCGTCGGTCCCGCCTCAATTGTCACACTGTTGCTCTAATGTTGGTCCTTAAAATAGGAATACAGCATCGGTTGAGAATCTTTCTTCTATCGTCAAATTCACTACCGAATACCATGCTAATTATTCCTTCGAGAGTACGTTCTTCGTTTCTAATGCATCCCTTATTATTTGATCTATTTCTACAACGAATAACTTTCTGTATTAAAAGAACACAGCTCCTAAATTAGTTGCTTTATTTAGAGCACCTTTTCTAAATTCGTTCGGTCAAAATAATTACGGGAGCTTTGTCTTTTAATGTTTAGTCCTCTCATCTAATTCCAAAGTTACTTCGCAGCACTTTCATAGGATAAAATAAATTGTAAAAAAGCGCTTGTGCGGAATGCAAGAACTTATATTGGTTTTAAAATTTTCTTAAGAACTTTTAGATATTCTTCTTAGATATTCAATCTCTATGTAAAGGGAAAATGTTCTATACAGCTAGTCCACAAATTTCCAATTTAATTATATTCATTTTTTGCCAAATATAAATAAGGGTTTATTGCTTAAAAATATAACTCATTTGAAGCTCACCTTCCCTCCGCATCCATTCACGTAATACATCCGTTGTCATTCTTCGCTCCACAGTTCGCAGTTCTTCTCCTCGCCGTTTGCGCTGCCTCCGCCGCAGTTGTCGACTCCGTCGTCAAGGTGGAACGCAAGGGTGGAAACTTCGCTTACTCCATTGATGGTCTGGTACCCCACACCTACATGGCCCCCACTCCCTACGTGGCCCCATCACCCTACATGGCCCACACTCCTTATGTGGCCCCCGTTCCCGTCCACCCCGGAGTGGGTCCCGTGGTCGGTAAGCCGGTGATGACCTACACCGCCAATCACCCCGTCGGAGCCTACCCCGTTCCAGTTGGTGGTTACTATGGATACGGCGCCCCAATTGCCGCCTACCCCTACGGAGTACCCTACGGCGTTAGGCCTGAGAAGTTCGAATAAGCTACGAAGACTGCACGACCGGCTCCGATCCTCCAGAGGCAGAGGCTAGCGGCCCCAAGCGGTTCCAGCAGCCCCTAACATCGCTTCTTGGTCGGAGTCTCTCAAATGACTACGAATATGGATAAACGGAAAGAAAGACGAACAGGATTCCCGAAACCTAGATCATCTCCTCAAAATCCAGTATCCCTTTTAATCATGAAAAACACGGCTCATTCTCCGATCTTACTGGTTCTGAGGGCGCGACCACTTGTGGGCGGGGTTCTCGGCTTCGACTGTTTTTGGTCGCCTCCGAAGTTGTTTGGTCAATAAAAATCTCGATCATTCCCAAATTTTGTTGTTTTTATTTTTATACATTTGAATCCTCTTTTTTCCTGAAACACCACCGTCGCTTGGAAATATAAATATTATCGTAAAAAGTTTTAATCTAACCGATCTAGTTCTAAATCCATGTCCGTAGTACATACCGCACGACGCTAAATGCTCTTCTTAAACGCCAGAAGCGTACTTTCTAATAAAAATCCGATTTGCCGTATTTCGATAGGTGTAACGCAACAGCTTGAAGATAATAGAATCCTATCCGCTGATATAAATATTAGAGGAAATACTTACTACGGCTTCTCCATTTTCCGTGTTTTTCTCTATTTACGTCTTCGTTTAAATTATATGTGGCGAAGCGTAACTAAATCAATCCTTTATCACTCAAATTCCTCCAAAAGGATAGTATTGCGACGAAAGAGAGAGATCGTCGCCAAGGATGAGCAAATGGAATATGAGAAGATGAAAAATGAAGACTCCAGAAACATTTTCCTCCAGGCGATAATATCTCCAACGTCACGCTAGCATCGTGGTCGGCGACTTAAGTTCGTCTCCACCAATCAGCTACCACCCTTCTATAAAGCGCTTAGAGAGTAAAATTAGCTAGTGACTTCAATTGCCAAAAGTTTACGTTTACTTTTAATAATGTTCAAAAGTACGAACTGGTTTATTTTTAAATAAGAAACTCATTCACATTTACTGCGGCTCTTCTCGTGTTAGGTTTTAAGCTGCATTGATAAAAAGTGACTTCTTGCTGATTCGGCTGCCGGCCCTTACCCTAGCAAGATGTAACCACAACATAGACGGACGCATTTTTCCATTGCCTAAAAGTTCTTATAACTTCTTAAGTTAATCTATATATTTGCGTGAGTGTGCGTGTGTTGCTTGCCACGATATCTCTCCTTAGGCTGAAGTTTGAGTTTCTTTCTTCCGAGATATGTATAGGTAAATTCTTTTCCTCCGCCATATGATTTTAAAATTGATTGCAAAAATTTTACCTCTGAAATTTTTCCCCTGAAAATGTGGTAATCGGAAACTCTGATCTGCTGCGTTGACTTACACATTTTGATCACTGGTCGGAATTATTACCAATGTTTTTTTATTTCAAAAATATATTGTTTGGCGGGAAATTATGTTTTTTTACGTCTTTTCCTTGACTGGATTATTTAGAGAATTATTTTCTTCCAAGGCAGGCAAATCCATTGAGGTCTATTTTTTTTCATAAATTGGAATTAGTTCCGAGATAATGTTTTCAAACGGCAGCGCACGCCTATCTTAAGGGAACGGAGATATTTGATTATATTTAAAAAAGTTGGTATGATTCTTTCGCATGCGTAATAGTTACATATTGACGTGTAATAATCGTCTTCGCGGAAACACTCCAAAAATGTAATTTAAAACTCTCAGAAGCTAACCAAAACTTCATGGAACAGAGATGAAGAGTCATAAGCTCAAAGTAAATGCGTAGCTATAATGAAATTCTATGAAAATGTGTATATTACCTATATAAAAGCCCTATTTTGTTACAAATAGTATATTCGATTAACTTACCAATAAAGAAAACCAAACATTGTTAAGCCAGGCAACATTTTGTTTACAAATTGCTTTCCTTAAAACTGTCTCCATTGCTGTAAGATTTCCCAATTTATTGGGGCAAAAAAAGTGAATTTAAATTGTTCTGTTTACTTACGTTCGTGCTTGGAATTTTCGCTTTGCTCCAAATTACGTTTGATAAAAAACGAGAAACAAATTGTATTTAAAAAAAGAAAGCAATTCCCGTTTATCTTGTCGAGGAACCGGCTGTCTCAAAAGTTTTAGAGTAGTTATACGTTTGAAGTTTGTCGGAGAAGGATTTTTGACGCAATTAAAAATTTTTGGGAACAGTTTCATTCATCAACCACTGAACTGTTAACTTATATTAAAAACGGATTATGCAAAACTGAAGTTTTCTGCCTCTTACGATAGACACTTCAGTTTGTTTTTTTTAAATGAAATAACACTTTAATTTGCTCTACAGGTTTATTACTACAGGGTCTAAATATATAATCCATTCTAATCAATTATTTTATTGATTTGTGCCATATTTGCCTCAATATATCCGTGAATTCTTTCTCTCAATTTTACTCATTGTCTATCAGTTGTCAATCTGGCATTCGTAGAAGTGCAATTACAGAGGCTCCGCTCGAATCCTACCTTGGACATGTCCACATCTGTCATCCAACTCATTTGATTGGTCTCGAGAGCTACATCATCTATACTATAAGCTCAAATCTTACAGAGGAGGATATAGGAGGAGGAGGATATAGGAGGATACTAATGTCTGGCCCAGACTACAACAGTTGGAGAGCTGAAATTTTCAGAAATTGTAGATGGTATGGAGAAACCGCCAGAAAATTGAGATCTCCTACCTAAGTGTCATGGGTTCGACTCCAGAAATTCCGAAATTTGCGAGAAAAGCATTGCGGCATGTTTGAAAATTAATTTCGGACACTTTCCGATAAGATAGAGAATTCAAACTTGGATATCCACGAGATCTATTGGGGACCGCTATCACTTTTACCGCAAGTGTCCTGGGTTCGACTCCAGACGACCCGGTATATCTCCCATAAGAAAGCATGGAAAAATTTATTTCTTCATATAGACAACACTAAGAGGAATAAAGAGGTGATATTTTCAGGGTTTGTAGATGTCTTGATAATATCTCCATATTGCTTAGGAACTCCTGCGTAGGTGTCATCGGTTTGACTCCAGGCAGCCTTAAATTTGAGATTATTTCCCATAAGGAAACCACTGAAATTGGTGCAGGGCGCTTTTGCGTTTAAAATTTATTTGTCGGTTCTTACTCTTTATAATAAGGTGAGATAAGATGCTTTCAGAATGCAAGCACATATTACTAGTATCGCGTTATAACAATCGGTACATAAATCATGTTCTAAAAACATCGTAATTCGTGTGTTCGGCGACTTATTTACAGAATCTTCCTATATACATAGTTATCTTCCATTCGGAAGCTTCGATTGGAAGAGGTCCAGCTGCGGAGCACTGTTTGCTCGGAGAGCGAAGTTATGGCCAAAAATAGCTAACTAACAAAAACTTTCGTATTTATCACTTAAATTAAGATATTTCTTTGTGAATTTTTACGTAAACGAGTGGGAAAAACATGGTTTGCATTTGATTTTCACCCATCCATTGCAAAATAATCTCTACATAGGAAACATTTTATTTACGCTCTGATCCGGTCCGATCTTGAAACTTTAAATTCGACCGGCTTCGTAAAGAGTTTGCCCCCTGTTCTTTAGACTGCGTTTTACGGAGAATTATCCGTTTCTCGCACCAATTAAATCCATCTATCAAGGTAAGATATGTGCTTGCAGTTAACAGGATTACGGTTTTTCATGCTGCGAGCCGAAGTATTTTTTTGTTTTTTTAAACAAATTTTCATAAAACCGATGGTTTAAGAGATATCTTGATTTTATTTTAAATTTGTCAAATACGTCGCTAAGTGATACCATTGTTTCCGCTGCTATGATACAGCTTTCTAATTGCTGATAGCGTTGCGTACGCTACCAATGGTCATTTTAATCCGCATCGAAATTTTGTTATCCATAGAAAAAGTTAACAATTTTCTTTGCTTATTGTTTTTCTTATATAAAGACTATTGAAAATATTTTAAAATTATTTTCGAGTGTAATCGCTGATAAATATTTCTGATAACGCTGTTGTCGAGAGAGCAATCATATTCATTGTTCTGTTATATTGAGAAAGTCAAGTGTTGGCCACCTCGGATTTTTACGCTTATCACTCCGAAATTTATCTCCTATAATATATTTTGAAGGGTGTGTTTGTTGGTTTGTGGGTTTGTTTGTTTGTTCATGGAACTCCTCCTAAACGATAAAATCTAGATTAACCAAATTTGGTACGATTCTTCCTTACATCCTAACTTAGTAAATGGTCAAGGTTTTGTTTCTGTCCATCACTTTGATTCGAAATGGAGAACGATTTAATTATCAAACGTCACGTATTTTGCCCCGCGTACTGCAACTGAAATACAGGGATAAGTGTAAACTACTTTGAATTTGCACTTTAAAATTACATACTTAAAATCACGATACGAACTTGAGACTTGGATACTTCTTTGCGGAAAAGAACAAAGTTTATTTTTATTGAAGACAGATTCCGAATTCTGGTCGAATTCGCGTAGAAATGCGGTTAGAATCAATAAAATACGTGATTTTATCAGTTTTATTACAATACCAATTATAAGCTACCATGACAACTCCCATTGTCGTCGAAATTGAGAGTTAAATGGATTTATATGGGGGGAGAGGGAGAGAGGGTGAGGGAGAGAGGGGGAGGAAGAGAGGGGGAGAAGGGAAGGAGAGGATGGAAGGGAGGGGGAGGGAGTTTATACGTTATTTTCGGTTTTTCACAGTGCAAGATTTTCTTCTTTCATTCATCTAAATAGGAAAATGCGGAGCGATTTTCTTCATTTTTGTTTTATTCGACGGTTATAACTGTGTAATATCTTATTCTTGCGATGCTTACATGTTACACGGTCGAAGTTTTAAATTCACTAAAACCGTTGAAATTCAACGGGCACTCCTAAACGATAGAAGCTAGAACAACCAAATTTGGTACATTTCTTGCTTATATTCTTAGTGAATGGTCAAGGTTTGGTCAACCTAACATTTTTTATGGGGTTATTTTTGAGCCCATTGTCCAATTTCAACAAGCCATAAGAGTGCCACGGGTTTCTGTGCAAGCCAGACAAAAATACTTTTTTAGATTACTTAAAATTAACATACGAACTCGGGACAAAAACTTTTATATAGAAAGCATAATTAAAATCTGTGCCGAATTAGCTTCAATAATTGATTGTAATCACATGAAAAGGCTTTTTGTTCTCGCGCAGTTTTTATTTCGCGCGTCAAATCTAATTTTCTTTACGTTTTCATTATAATTAATTAAATAAACAAAATTTGAACAACAATAGCAGTATATAATAATGTATTATTTATCATTCTGGAATATTGCATTGCTAATGATTGCTAATAAACAGGATATCTTGGAGTATTAGACAAACTCTAATGGTAAGAGATGATGACAGAGAGTGCAAGATTTTCTTCTTTCATTCATCTAAATAGGTAATTGCGAACAGGTTTTCTTAATTTTTGCTTTATTCGACGGTTAAAACTTTGTACTATCTTATTCTTACGATGTTTATATGTTACGCGGTCGGCCTTAGATTCACTGACTCCGTTGAAATTCAAAGGGCAGTTCTGCTAGTAAATAAATAAATAATTAAAAAAGATGAATTCGATCCTTTTGTTGCATTTATCATCGCCAATGTCGTGCATCTTCCTTCCACGGAGGATTTGATATTTTAAAAGAAAAAAGTTCAGCCGGAATTCTTTAATTTATATCTTTACTCTAACTCTTTGTTACACAGAAACGATTAAATTGTAATATTTGTACTTCGTAAATTTATCCTTAATTGTGGAATTTCCATATAATCCTAAAATCAGATCAAAATCATTCCATGTGATTAAACCATCATTGCGTCGATGAGACGGTTTTAAGCAACCGTTTCGTCGGAGAGCGTGAATGACCCGTTAAACTCTCCGTTCGATATTTAAGTTGGTACCGACGGCGAAAAAAACATTTTTGCCGTCCTTTTGAATATCTTTTGTTAGGTTTATTCAGTTAAACGGTATATCAAATAATCAAATGCTACCGCAACGTCGTCCAAGTATATATGGAAATGCTATTTCTTAGAACTTGACGTGAATTTTAAAAACTGCTTTGTGCGAAATTAAAGAGTTTAACACAGAGGATTGTGTAGGCGCAAAGAAAAAGTGGGAGAAACAAAGATAATGGTAAATGGAGCAGTGTGGTAAGGAAGAAACAATTTCTGCAAATGGATAAACGGCCGATTTTAAAATATCATCTACCGGCACCCGATATACAAAAATATTTGCTGAATTAATAGTGTTAATTATTATTTTGAACCTTTCAGAGACTAGTTTATTAACCAATAAAATGTTTTATGAATCGAGAAATAAGTATCTCCCATCAATACTTGTCCTGAAAAAATGCATTCTTGATTAGAGTATAACTTTTTATTGAAATTATTAGCATTACATTTTATTAAAATAAATAATTATCAAAAGTTTTAAGAAAATCGTATCACCATCATATTCGTTTCGTAAAAATTATTTAGCGGAATTAATTCATTCGAAACTATTTACGTGAGATGTGTGGTCTATGAGTAATACGGTTCTAGATGTCTCCGTAAACACAAAGAGGATATTTTACAAATATTGATTCAACAAGGAATCTGTAATTAGTAAAAATAATTGCTTTCGTTATTCTATAGAGTATAGAGAAATAACTTTCAAAATCAAGTTAAATAATAAATTAACCGGACATTATTCGTGCCAATATTATGACTTGTGCTATATTATTTCTCTCTTCTAAGACCAGTTCAGGAAAATGTCAACGAACCAAAATCAACTATTAATGGAAGATATTTAAAATCAAAGGCAAATTCGAAAAAAATATTTTTATTTATGTACGTTTTTCTCACAGAAACATTGTTCAAAATCATCGGCGGCATCGAAAACTTATTCGCCCTAACAAATGGAGATGTTTTCCTTATGAAATCTGTGAAGTATTACAGAAATGACATATTCTAAAAAGAAAAACTGAAATAAGATGGAAGAGGTTAGATACCAAAAGGTCGAGCTCGTATATTTTTCATGCATTTTTCAATCTCTTTCTCTGTTCCCGTTGCTCATTTTTCTTCGAAACCCACCCGCACATCCTTTCTCTCCACCTAACGACACTTTAACCTCATAACAGTACACGCAAAACGCTTCTCTTCCCTTTCCATGACGCCTCCTCCCCCTCCCTCCCTCACTCCGCCCGCAGCTTACTCCGCGTAATATGCCTCCGTTGAGGCAGATCTATCCTTCCGTTGCCCCGCTTCGCCCTCCACATCCATTCCTCCTTCCAGCCCCGACGATCTGCACGCCGACCTCATCTCCAGCTCGACCCATTCTTTTTTGGATTCACGACTTCTTGCGGTCACGCCCGGAAAATACCGTACACTCGTGTGCGCTCCCGGGACTATGGCGTATATATATAACCGCGAGTTATTCTTCCGGGTTCAGTCTTATAAGCATTTCGAGGAAGATCACCGGCATTGTTTGTTGTTTGTCACCGCGCGACTCTTGAAGGCGGACGAGGAGAAGGGTTGAAGAACCTCTATCTGGTTGCGCCAAACGTCAGTATGGCGTCGGTAAGGACGATTTTCCTTTATCTTGTGACATTTAGTGAAGTTTATAGCATTAAATCATGTGCGGAATCCCCATTAAAGGAATAATTATCTCGATATTTTGAAAAGTGGGGCGTGTATCTAAGTTTGAACTTGATTGTTACCTCAGTTTTGCGGGAGTTTTTGAAAGGAGAAAGTGAAATTCTTGCATTCGGCGGAAAATAATTGACGAATACCTTCAAACAAATAGGTTTACTTTTATTTAACCGGTCACAAAAACTTTCTTCTCGAAGTGGCATATTTTTTAACACGGTGAAATTTATTTATTTATCTTTAAACTTGGTGCAAGATAAAGTTTTTTTAACTTTGTTCTGACTTTATTAAATTCGTTACATGTTTATTTGAAGTCGATGTAATTGATTCAATCGAAGGAAGATTCAGCAATATGGATCAAATTTTTACTTCTAGAAACTGCTTTATAACGTTTTTTTTGTTTTCACGGGCTGACCAGTATCGATATATGTATTATATTATTATATAGGAATCGATGTTCAAGTATGTCAATTACTTTCAGCCTTGGTGGTTACCCTTTCTGCTCTTCTCTGTGACGTCGGCTGAACTGTTTCCCAGTCCGATGATGGTTGATGGTGGTAGGGCCCTGGGGGGCCCTGGGCCCACGCCTAAGAATGCCATCCACCGCGAACGTTTAGCGCTGTACAACCTTTTGGAGTCACCGGTTCGGCCATTTACTTTATTATTGCATGCGTATTTTTAATTTTTCTTTCCGGTGCTATTCATCTCTCTGTATTCGAGGTCTCCGCTCTCGGAGGTGTTGACCTATGTTCTGAGGTTAGCGCAAAAATGACGCCAGGACTAGCAGAAATTTTAAGCGTCGATATTAATACCGAATAATAAAAAATTTTAATTGAATATTTGTTTTGCGATGAAGTACATTTATTCCACCATTTTAGCCTCAGATTTATTTTTTATTTTTGTTTTGCAGATACCTTCCTATCGTTGTACACTTTAAAAGAAATTCTTTTTATTTTTTGTGGATAGGCATATGGTCGCTGCTTAAGAATTATATTTCACTTTAGAGTAATTTATATAGCTGATAATTATATATTTTGATTAGACGTTCTTTATAAAAATTAAAAAATGAACGCCTTATAGTCAGGGTGTGCCCATCGGTGTACATATTTCATCTCCAAAACTATTGAGTAGATTTTCATGAAATATGGTAGATGTCAGGTAACATCTTGGTCTGGCATTCTCAAACATTGTGCACTTTTTGGAGTGACATTGTTCATCATTTGTTACTATAATATTGTTTTGGTAAACGAATCCAAACTATCGTAGATATTATTGAATATAAAACATTGGTTGAATGACAGCAAAGAGAGAAATGAATTAAATGACTGCCTGTTGATACTTTTCTTATTCTTCTTTGTTTCAAGAGGTATAAATAAGGTGCCTTCAAAAGCCATAAAAAAATGTTAAAAATTATGCCAATTTGATTTCAGCCATCAACCAAGCTTGATAATTCTTTGATGAATCCAAGAGGCTAATTTTCTAACTATTCATGTGAATGATCACACTTACATACATTGGTTAGTAGCTGAAATGCACATATGCATCTCTTGGTCATTGAATGGAGTTATCTTTATCATTTGGACTTCAGTTATGAAATGAGCTTTATAAAGTAATTTTTGATTTTTTAAATTTTTAATCACTACAATTTGCAAATCAAAGAGACAGAGATTACCACTTATAGTAAACATTTTAGTCTAAAAATCCAACTTTATTAACTTAATCACATAAAAGTAATAATATTTATTGTGTTGAGTGTCAGAAGTATTATATTCAATATTCAGTAATACTAAAGAAATTAAGAGCTGGTGAAATATAGAACCTAACTTTCAAAGTTACACTAGGCATCTTTTTAGTTATCGAATAGAATAATTTGAATATCATTTCCATGATGCAAAGATTTTGGTTTGGATTCAGAGGCGCTTTAAGACATTATGTGCCCGTAGGCAGAGTAAATTTTTGCACCCTCTCAAACTCATACTTTTTGTCATAAACTTTAAAAATGAAGCACCTGTTTTTTTAAATTAGTGTTCCGCACCCCTTAAAATTCGGCAGCCGTAGGCAGTTGCCTACTTGGCCTAGTGGATAAAGCACTACTGTTTGGATTAGAATCCTGTGTTTACATTTGAATGTGGATGAGTAGCTATTTGCTTTCAAACACACTCTCTAAGTGGGAGGATTATATAGTGGTGTTTTTGTAGATATTTTCTTAACAAAAAATATCTTCAAGATAAGTAAATTTTGTAAATTAACACTAATCCTACAATTTTATAAAAAGTATTTAGTTTAATAAATAATTCAAAACATTGTTACAATTTTGCACTGCTATTTTATCCCAAACATTATTGTTCTTGTGTGATGCTTCTAATATTAATGATCTTTAATATAATAGAGATTTGAAAAAATATTTTGTCATTTTCATCCAATGGACTGAATGTGTTTGACAAGTGATTGAAATCAGCATTTCTCAATCTTTTTGATGACACATTCCACCCAAGCTAACTAAATTATAAGAAACTTTTCACAACTCACCTAGGTATATATCAGTAAATGTGTATATATGCAGGAGAAATGTCTATTTCTATATTATCGACTAAGAGTTGTGGATTATTTAAAAATATATAACTATTCATTAAAATTTTCATTAGTAATTCCTTATGCAACTTTTGCAACAGTTTAAAGTATTGTTAATTGATTTTTAAAAATATTTTGTGGCCCACCCCAATACTTTTGCAGGTCACCAGTTGAAAAACAATTAATGTAAATAATTCTATAAGAAGTGTCATGAGTTTTAAGTACAAATTTACAAAAGTTAAATTTTAAGGTACAAATTCTAATATCCATTAATTGCATCATGCATTTTCTACTTTTTATTTATGCATATTATAAAAATAATAAGATATGCCAAACAACTTGCATGCACTGTAAGATTTTTAATCTCTATAAAAGTTTTAGTTGCTACTATAGCAAAATAATTAATAAAATCCTAATATCAAAATTTGATCAGGCATTTACAGGATGGATATTCCTAAATTATTTTTTCATGCCCAATGCTCAACTTAAAAAATATTATTATTTAAAGCAATGTATGACTGAGGGACAAGTGTCTTAAACCTTGAGAAAATTTCAAATTAAACATTTCAATTGTTTTATGATTGATAATTCTAAGAAAGATACTACTGCAAGTGATACATCAAATCAGTGTCAAACTGGTGGCCTTAATGTCAATTTTTATCTCCACTAAATGATTCAAGATATTATATGAATACCCAGTGCTTTTTTCTGCTAGAACGCACTGGAATGCCATTCCAGAACCTTCATTGCAATAAAATACTAATTTGCATAACCTGAAACAAATCAAACAAATCCATTTGCAATGTAATAATGTTTTACTCATATTGCACAATCTCACATATTTCTCTGCTGACAAATTATATTCAGTTCCCATTTTTTCTACACTCACTTCTATCATGTTCCAGAACCTTTTTTGTTAGAAAAAAAGTATTTTAAATACCTATTTTTTATAAAAAGGAAACAAGATTTGTTCTAATTTATTGATGTACAATATAATGTATTTTCTAAATTGTTTTGTTTTGCTAAACTGATGTCCAATCTTATAGAAAAGGTCAATTTTTTCCAGCTATGATCATAATATGGCCCATCCATAACATCCATTGCCTTTTTACAGCTCTTGTCCCTCTTTGAGTTTGACATGCCTGTCTTAAATTAACTTTATGTAATAATTTATAAACTTAAGAGGATTTTTTCAATGATTTCTTAAGTTAATTCATAATTACTTTATTTTAAAAAACCTGCTTTAATTGTTCATTTTTATTAGGGGCAAGGAGATACTCAAGATTCAGAAATTCGTCCAATATCACAGTATATTCCTCTTAAAATGGAATTACCGCAGCAGGATGCATTACCAAACATTAAGGAGTTGCCATTTGCCCCAGCTGTCTTTGCCCCAGGACTTCAGTTATTACCACCGAAGCCAATTAGAGCTCCTTATGCCACAGAACAATTCATGCCAACTGTGAACCATCATCAAATTTATCCATATCAACCACTAACAGTATATGCACCAGCGTTCCCTTTTGTGTACAAACCTCTGATTCAGGAATAAGACTCATAGACTTTGATATTTTTATGTCACCTATTCTGATGTTTCAAAGTTTAAAATTCCAGAAGCACTGATTAAAAGAAAGAAACTTCATGAGAAGGTACAAATTTCAGTGCTAATTTAGGTACAAAATGAAGACGCTTAATGAACACGATTAATTGATGCTTTTAATTTCAAAAGGTTAAAGTATTTTTATGCAATGTACTTATTACTAATGATAGTATTATTCTCTTAGGGAAACATTTGTATGAATATTTCATATATCAATCATCTCCCTAAAGCAGGGAATATATACTTTCACAGAATATGTAGTCTGAAGTATATATTATGGATAGAAGCAGACATTATGCATCTCATAAAAATTCAAAGTTTTTCATCTGAGAAATTTCTCAGATGAGCTCTGTAGATAAATTGGAAAATGACTATTATTAATGTTTATGATTGCATTATATTTAAAGTTTCATACTTCACAAAGCTACAGCTTTGATGCAGCTATTTAATGTAACTTAAGTTGTAGTTACTATACATATTCCATTTTTAACTTGTAATTTACAATGCATTTCACCATAAAATTCTGATCATGTATCTATTTTAGTGAATAAATTTATTAATATAGGTCTTAATTTATGGAACAAAGGTTCTTTGACAATTGCCACAAGTCTTTCTTTATGGGTAGATGTGATAAGTTTATATGTAAACCTGAATATGAAAATAAATTCCACGAAAATGAGGCACAACTACTTCTTGTGCTTATAAAAAAATTTTAAATCACTTTTGCTTTTCTTTTAATTTGTTTTACCTCATTGACATTCTGAACTGCTAACACTTATAAGGACTATGTGAGTTCATTGTGCATAAGAGAATTCTTATACAAAATAATACTCTCTGCATCTATGAAAGAATACAGTAATCAAGTTTTTGTTTTTGTCAAATTCTTCCTACTTCAGGGCAATCTGGATCCATCTTAAACGGTTAAGTGGTGACTGAAGTTTGCTAAACTCTAAATAACTTTTGCTCTATTATGCCAAGTACACTAATGAGTTGTTGCCACTGCTGAGGTATTAATCACACCAAAGAAAGTAAGACAGGCAGCCACATGACTCAGCAGCTCACTGGCTAGAGCCATTTAGTAACAAAATATGAAATTAACAGTCTGTCACAACTAGGGTAGCCACCCATCCTGATTTTATCGGGACAATCCCGACTTTTGAACAATTTTTTGCTCATGTCCTGCTTCATTCCCAAATTTTCCCAACTTTCTCATTCGACATTAATTAGAATTTGTTTTATTAAAAATTCATATGTATCAATATTTAATTTATTCACAAAAATAGATTATATTTCGATTTTCTACGTCTATAATGCCCATTATGCTTCCACAAATGTAATAGGAACATCTTCCTATACAGAATTAAAAGACTGTCATCCCCACCACCAAAGAAAAGATTTTGCACATTCAAAGACAAAAGGCTCAAAGATCCAAATTATTCATCGTGGATTGCAAAAACCGATGATCATTTCACTGCAAAATGCATTTTATGTCCATCTTTGATATCTTTAAAAAGTGAAGGCGCTAGAACTTTTAAGAAACATTTGGAAACTGCAAAGCATATTCAAAATTTGCTTATAACAAAAACTTCAAAGACAATTTATTCCTTCCTTCACATACATTCTTCCAAGAAAATAGATTACAGCAACATTGCTGAACTATGTTTTTCTTATCATGGAATAATGCACAAGCACAGTCATTTGTCTTCAGAGTGTGGAATAAAGCTATCACGTAAAATATTTTCTGACTCTAAAATGGGAGCAAAAATACATTGTGGTCGTACTAAATTAGAATGTTTAGCTCAAAACATTATGTCTCTGTATTCTTGCAAATTATTGCAGAAAGAGTCTAAAGAAAAATATTTCCCTGTAGCTTCAGATGCTTCTAACCAATGTAATATAAAATGTTATCCACTTATTCTTAAATTTTTTAACATAAACTAAAGTATTTTTTTAGTCAGTTTCCACTGAGATTATAAAAATAATAAAAATTATCTGATCAGTACCAGTAAGCAATGCAAGTGCTGAAAGAGTTTCTTTATTCATGAAAAACCTATGGACAGATGAACGAAACATTAAAAATAGCATGGGTGTTGGCAGGGAGGAGGGGCAAGGAGGGGGCAGCTGCCTCCCTGGAAACGTGTAAAAACATAAATATTATATTAGATAAATAGATGTAATGAGCCAGAGTGGCATTCCGACTCATTCCATGCACTGACCCTAGCACCAAATTTTTCTATCAATAATTATACTGAAAATAGGAAACTTTTCAAAATTCAACATAGGTATTATAGATTATTTCTTATAAAAATCTGATGTGTTCATTACTTTTCCCATACAAAGTAATGAATATGATTTCTCTCGACAACAGCATCCTCAAGAATAATTATTGGCAATTACACTCGTGAATAATTTTTAAACGATTTCAATAATTTTCACATTGAAAAATACTTTCAATACTTTTTCATATTGAAAAAACAATAACTAAATAAAAGTGTTAGCTGTCGCTATGGATGAGAATTTATTGATGAGAAAGAAAAATACACTTGGCAGCGTATGCATCACGATCAACAATTAGACAATTTTATCATACTAACGAAAAGTATATCACCTAGTGAAGCAGTTAACATAACTTCAGAGGAAAAATCAATATATCTCTTTAAAGATCAATTTTATGAAAAAATATTTCAAACAAAACTTGTAGGAAACAGAATTTTCTACAACTTTCACAATGATAAATGTTTAAATAAATTGTTTTAAAGGAGATATTTGAAAAAATCCAGTACATGACTTTCTTCATACAGAGTAACGAATATTATTGCTATCGACGTCAGCTTCCTCAAGAATAATTATCAGTAATTACGCATGTGAATCGTTGGAGGTTTAAGGTTCTTTAAAACCTTTGTTACCGCCTTCTTGAAGCGGTTATCTCTTTAAAATCCTAAAAATATCACACACTTTGATCAAAATATCTATTCTATGTAAAATGATATCAAAATAAACTACAACCTTAAAAATATTGCTTCACTTCATACCCAGGTGACTGCTTAATATTATTACCTTTGAAAGGTTTTGTAACGTGGAAATCTAGTTGTAATCTGACAAAATGGGTGATTTCGGATGTGAAACCAGGTCTGTAGTCGAGGGTATATGGCATATAACAATTTCTTAACGTAGGTACCTGTTCAGTGTTTAACACATTACTCAAGCACAAAACATATGAAATACACTGATAATAACATTTTCAGGAAGTCAACATAAAGATGATATAAACGACCTTCTCGACATACTTCGAGAAGGCCTTGGTATAAACTTGGCATCGGACAAGCTGATCCACAAAATTTCGGTTATACGAGGTGCTATCAAAAAGTTCCCGGACTGGCCGCGTGGAGCGCTAACCAGACGTAGTACAGACTTGGGCCGCTAGGTAGTGCTAAAGAGCTTCATTGTGAAGCAGTGTGCCAAGTGTCACATTAATACACGCAAGCATTTTTTTTCACGAGCGTTTTTGTGCGTTAGTGTTAGTGGTGTTCTGCGATTTTTGCGAGAAGAGTATCTTATTGTTAGCTACTGCCGCCGGATGATGATTTCATCGGCAACCTTGAGCACCATTTAATTGGACATAATCACTGAAAGATTTATAAATACTCTCCTTATTATGCGTGTATCGCTTCCAACGTGAGCGCCTATTTTCGTCGGTCTGTCCTCAGGTTCGTTCTCGGCTTCTACAGAACGGATTTTCATGAAATTTGATATTAATAACTTACAATAAAATATAATAAGAAAATTGCAAAAATGAATCACCTAAGCCAATCAGGGGTACCACTTTACTGGGGATAAAAAATTACATTTTCGTCATATCTCGTAAAGTATTGCTCATATCAAAATATGTTTCAAATAAATGTTGTGGAACTATACTCTGTTCACTATCTAAAGCCTCTTAAAGCAACAAAAAATCTATATCAATGGACAAAACTAAAAAACAGGATCCAACAGATTTACAAAGATTGTGACTTAATTATGATCGTACTGAAGCATGTATTGCAACTGAGATGAGTGATATTTACTGATTATTTGTGATTTTAATTTAATGTTTGATAAATAAATAATGCTTTTTACATTTTTAAAAAGTTTTGTACATTTATTATCACAGCTCCTTTTTTTACACATACTAAGCAGATGTTACAAATTCAGAAGTGTGTTGAAACATGAAAACTGTATTACCTGTGATGGTACACCACAGGTTGACTTGAGGAATGCAAGTACAAAGGATGAATGGCAGGAGCATGTGCAGTTGTATGCAAATTTGCCTTCATAAGTTCTATTTCCTTTTTATTGACTAAATTGAATATTTCACTTTTTACTTCCAATCTTTCTAATTCCGGAAATTTGAGAATGCTCTCAGCAATATCCTCAAAAAATATCATGAGTTTCTGCTTCTCAGTATTGATGCCACTTTTCTCTGTCTTTACTGAGATGAACTCCCCTAGCTTCTCCGCTAAATCTCCTCCAACAGCCTCTTTCCTCTTCTTTTGTGCAGACAGCTTTGGATCTGGAACCAATGACCATGAGGATCCAGGTGAATTGCATTCAATATCATCGCATTCATTGTTTGAATCCTCCAGTTCCAAACTTGAGGCATGCCTAAAACAAAACAATGAAGCAGTTAGTTAAAAATAAAATATTTAAAAAGTACTTTAAAAGAAATTTTCTTAAAATTTTAGACAATTCATTAAAACCCTCAAGAACATAATGATTAAATTTAGCTCTGGTTGAAGGAGCTTGGGCATATCATACTGTGAAACATAATCATGCATTTCGTTCTACTGACTGTACATTTAAACTAATCAAGAAGTGTTTTGAGAAAAACTTTGCATGTGCTAGAACTAGAAGTGAGGCAATTGTTTGCAAGGTTTTTTGCCCCAAATCATTAATCTTAAAATGGAACTAGCCCTAACAAATTGTGTTTCCGTGTATCTTGATTGCTCTAATCATGGTAACAAAACAATTTGTCCAATTTTGGTAAGATATTTCTTGCCAAATTGTGGGGTGAAATTTAACATCATGGAATTGAAGCAGCTGTGCGGTGAAACTTCAGACATTCTCTCAAATTACATAAAAGAAACTTTGGTCAATTATCAAGTGGCAAACAACTGTTAGCTTTATGCGCTGATAATACGAACTGTAACTTTGGAGGAATATCAAGAAGTGGACAAAATAATGTGTTCTACAAAATGCAACAGCAACAATCACTGAGTACACATTTAATTGGTGTAAATTGTGCTTGCCATGTCCTAAATAACTTTATACATCAGAATGTCTTCTTATTGAAATTGTAAAAATTTACTCATTCTTCTACATTTACACAGTCAGAGTAGAACAGTTAAGAGGAATTTGTGATTTATTAATGTTGAATACCAAAAACTACTTGATTTTAGTTAAACCAGGTGGTTGGCACTGACACCAGCAGTAGGGAGAGTGTTGAGATTATGCCAAACAATAAAAACTTTTTTATTGTCTCAAGAGAAACAGACTTCCCAAGATTTTAAGAAGCTTTTTTGAGAATTCATCTGCTGAGGTTTGGCTTCATTTTATCCAAAGTCAGGCCTTAACTTTTCAAACCTGCATACTCCAAATTGAATCAAGGAATGTCTCAATGCCAGAAGTATCAAATATCGGCATAGCAAACGTGGTCAAAATTTTTAACACCGGAGTTAGACCTGCCTGGTCGCGACTGTGGTGACGATTCGCATAACTATAATTTCGAAAGTACTATTTTACAGTTGAGAAACGTAACCCGTCGCACGTTTGTTTTTTTAAGTTTTTTTGGAAATATGTTAATCTTGGTCTCCACACAAAGAAGACTATTAAATCTTTCAAAATCCCGTAACTTTTACATCTGATATTTTATCGCTGCTTCGTGTATAGTTCTACCGCATTTTTTAATTATGCCAAACTTAAACGCAGCGATGTAATAAATTTATTCGTGATGGCAGAAAAGAAAAAGAGAGGCTCATTATCTTTAGAAAGACGGATCCAGGTAATCAAAGAAAGTGAAAAGGGAACTTCTCATAGAAATTTGGCCTTACAGTTTAACTGCGGAAAAACACAAATTGCCACAATATTACTACAGAAGGAAGAATTATTGCGGGAATGGGAGACAGTAGGAAAGAGGGATTGCTTTCTTAAGAGAAAAACGCCTATTGGAAAAGTCTACAACAAGTTAGTGTGGCCGGATGCCACCGTTAATGAGTTCGGACAAACAAAGGAAGTAAGAGAACAATCTTGGCCAACAGTGAAAATAAACAATTTAGTGTGGGCATGGTTAAGAGATGCCAATGCTAGATGCATCCCTATTAGTGGTCCTATTATCAAAGCGAAAGCCACGGAATATGCGCAAGGGCTTAACATCTCCTCATTCATTGCCAATGACGAATGGTTGGATAGTTTCAGAAAGCGACATAACATTATATCTATGACAGCATATGGTGGAAGTGGGAGCTTGGACTCTAACGTAGTTGTGGAGTGGAATATTCAGGCACTACCAACTGTGGAGGAGTACGATCCTCGAAATATTTATAATGTGGACGAAACAGGATTGTTTTTTAAAGAACTTCCGGGCAAATCACTTTTTAAAAAGACAAATGAGTGCACAGTAGGGAATTTCGCAAAAGAACGTTTTACAATTTGCTTGTGCTGCAATGCTGTCGGTGATAAAGAGCCACTCTTGGTTGTGTCCAGTTCTTTACGTCCCAGAAACTCAAATGGCGTTGACATTTCAATGTTAGGAATTCAGTGGAGAGCGAATAGAAGAGCTTGGATGACTACAGACATTTTTCAAGAATGGTTGGAAAATCTAAACGAAAAAATGATTCGTGAAAATCGTAAAATCCTTCTTTTTATGGACCATTCTTCCTGTCACCCTAATAATTTATCTTTGTCCAATATCAAGTTGCAGTTTATATCTCCAGACAGTCCAATTTTTTTACAGCCACTCGAAGAGGGTATTACACAGTCATTTAAAATACTATACAGAAAGAAGTTAATGAGAAATATTCTTGCCAGAATAAACGATAACGATCATGTAACATCAAGAAACGTAAGTTTGGCATCAATTATAAAATGGATGCATACTGCATGGGAAGAGGTGAAAGCTGAAACCGTAAGTAAGTGCTTCATGATGTGTGGTATTGCAGGGAAAATGTCACACGTGAATATTATGTGGGAAACGAATGAATCTGCTGAATTGAAGGATTTATGTAAAGCAGCTGGAATCAGTGATACAATTTTTGATGAAAAAATCCAATGTTGTCAGGATTTTGGTGATGAATGGGATCAGAATACAGATGAAAATGTTTATAATGTTTCATCTTCCCCTAATACTGTAGGATTAGATGTTATCAAAGAATTTGAGGAAGCAAATGGTGAGTCAGTTGTACCATTTTCTCTCCATGAGTCTCTCTCAGCAATAGATCGTCTCAGGGCAATGTTTGCAAATATAAATTCGGAGGGAAACTTTACTCATGTGTTTGATAGTTTGCAGCTGATTGAACAGACAATAGAAGAAATTATCATCAAGGACAAAATGAGTCACTTTTAAACTAGTCAGGAGAGCAGTATTATAATTATGTTGATATATCTATTCTTATTTTTTTTTATTTATTCTATAAGGTAATTACTTAAATTAGCAAAATAACATATTTTTATTCATTATTCATAGTAGTGAACGTGGTATTCCCTATAATTCTTCATAAAAACAAAATATAATTCCGTATGCTCCTTGTTACATCTTGTATATGGTTTTTATTTCATAATAAATCTCTCATAACTTATGGAAGAAGCTTTGCAGTTAAGTACTTAGACCTTGATTTAATTTCCGATTAATTTAGCAGAAATTTATCATTTATTTTGTGAAGAAGTAATTACTTTTCATCATAACGCAAATGATATATATTGTTCGTTATCAGAAAAGGGTTTTTAAGTGTCATCCTTGGTGAAGAAGTTATAATAGATTGGAATTCATGCTTAATGCAATGAATTCAGTTATCTAATTGCTAATACTGTTTATTTATTTATTTCATTTCTCTAGGTATTTTTATATTTGATCAATATCATGTAATCTTAATAGAATAGGTTGTCATTTTCACGTGCTTTTTTTTGTTTTTCTTCATTTTAGTTAACGTATTATAAAATTTGAACTATCTAACCGAAGTTCTAATTAGAGCTGCCAGATTTCAATTTTCAGACTATTGGACACCATTTCCTTGTGTCAGTGGCATATGCAGAATTTTCATTAAGAATAATTTTTATATCACCATTAATAATTAGTAATAAAAATTGAAGTGAATTTTAAAGTGAAAGAACTAATATCGAACAGTTAATTAATTAGTTTGTCATACTTCTTAACTGGAGAGGGGGGTCAACACCCTATGGAACCCCCCTGCATACGCCATTGACTTAGTGGAAATTAAGTATTTATAATAAGAAATGAATAAAATATCCATTAAAATATCAAGATTTATTGCAGTGACATTCTCTTGGCACTACAGTAAGGCAGTTAAATATGAACAGTCCCATGTAATGGAATGATTGGCAATTCCAGTTCTAATTAAGTAAATTATATGATTTTAATACTTCAAAACAACAAATATATGTTTATAATATCTTTAGTCAACCAGCATTAATTTTAAATCTAAAAAATTGGTGGTTTTATAATCTGTTACCTTTGTTATTGTTAGTTAAATCTGCTTGTAACATGCCATATCTAGATGAACATTAGCATTTTTGTGACATATAACTGAGGCCATAAATTTTGTTGTTTCACTGGTAGCACATATTAGGACAGGGATAGCAAATACCTGGCATGCATGCCGGAAGTGGTGCACATGCGATTTTACTTGGCGCACACAAATTTTTATTTTCTGTATAGAATAAGAAATTTCTTAAAGGAGTAGTAAACTAGTGGTACAGGAAAAAAATTTGATGATTCAAATTACTTTCTTGGCACACAGTGCAAAAATTATTTTCCATCCCTGTACTAGGACAAGTTTAAACATTTGTTAACATGAAAATATTGATTTAGCTCTTCTAGTCTATTTTGGTTTTGGTATTAAATTCAGGAAAAGATAATTATTGTTTGAACATTGTCATGAAACACAGTTAAAATTATGAAAAATGACAGGATTTGAGATTACCTTATTTAATTGAAATTTTTATCAGGATTTAATATTACATGCCAGCTGAATTGTTTTGCTGTCACAGAAAATTGAGGAATTGAAAAATGCCTTAAGGGTGAATTGTTTTATAAAATTATTAGTCAAAAGGTGCTATGACAATGCAATTCTTAGTTAAAATGGAGCTCAGTTGTTCCTGATGTTAGTAATATTTCAATTGTATTAATAGAATTTATCCTTTGGTATTTACTTAATTCATTTATAATTAATTGGAAACTTTAATTGGCCATATTATCAGTTCTGTATACCTATTTGGTATATTTTTTTAATGAAAATCTCTGCTGTCTAATTTTTTTAGCTTTGAATAGGTTTAGCTATACTTTCAAAAGCAGGTTCACACCTTAAATATTTTGACCCAATGAGTTAATTTTTACAATCTGTTTTAGCACAAATCAGTTTCAAACTGTGATAGCCAAGGAGAATAATATTGAGGTGGCCAAATTAAAAAAATATAAAATTAAATTTGCCAAAATTTATGCAAAACAGAAATTCTGTGATATTAATTAATTTTATATGTCTTAAATCTATCAGACATAAGCTAAAGCACTTGAGGAGTTGTTGAAAAAGATCGAGGGCATTATAAAAGCTTGAGACTGATTATATGATAAACTAAGTCATCACTTTGGCAACATGTATTTTGATAGATAACAATCATAAAATGTTTGCTTATGTATATTCATACAAACGAATGCTCAGGGAATTGAGTCAAAAACAGCTATACAGAAATGGATTTGAAACAGAAGTAGATGTTAAAGAATAAAACCAGAATAAAACAGTATTGTGTAAAAATTGCAATTGCAATTATTTTACACAAAATTTATAGCCTACCCTCTTAATTGAATATGCTTATAGAAGAGATAATTAATTCCATTGTTAAGAAGTTGAGTGAACAATATGCATATTTCAGCTATAAAATTGCTGCCTTCAATTCTTATCAGAATTAAAGATCAATGAATTGTTGCTAAAGGAAGGTGCTTTGAAGCTGAAATGTGTATTTTGATTTATCCTTCTATTATATGATTACTGGGGTTACCAGTATAATATAATGGATTTAGATCATAGGATGAACTTGTTTATCCATTTTTCACCATGCAGACTTAAGTAATTTTGCTGTAAAAAATCATTTTTGGGTGTGTATCACACTAATTAGTTCTGGTGTCTGTCATGTTATTGTTTAAGTTAAAGCCATTCAGAATAAATATATTGTGCAATGACACATTAAATAGCCTCATAGTTATTTTTCCATGCTTATGTTAAGGATGGTATTAGATGCAAAAATATTCATTTTAGAAAATACATATGGCTTACAAATAAATCTGGCTATATCTAAATGCAATATTAATTATATCAGTGTTTTTATATTCACATATCTGATGTTTTGTGCAAAAGATCTTTGGTAAAGAACATCTTGTCAATTTTTGATAAAATATTTATTAACTTTCAGCTTATGTATGTGAAATGTAATATGTAAAAATATGACAAATAGACATTCTGAATGTAAAGTCCCTAAATTATCGATTGCTGAAGAAAAGACTTGTACTTTTTTAAATTCCGTAGTTAGCTCCTTAAAAATCTATTATTGGCATGAATGAAATAGTATTAGCGTTTAATGGCTCATGAGAAATATTTTCTGTGAATAATGAAAAATTTTCATAAATATTTATACATGTAGAATGCATACAACAAATGAAACTGTTAAATCATTTGTTTAAGATAATAGCTAAATCTATTTTAAGGTTTGTTTATGAAATTCAACCATCTGTGACATTATGCATGCACAAATTTTGTGGCATATCTAGCATTTATATAATGCCATATTTCCCTAGTATGGGTTTTAATCCCATAAACTGTTGGTATTCCATATCTTATGTGTTGATAAAATAATCATTGAAGATATTTGATTATGGATATGCTTTAAATATCTTTTATGCTGAATGTCAGCACATATCAAATTTAAATGGGTTATTTTATGTGAGATTCGGTGGGATGTAGAATTATAGTGTACATCACAAATTATTAATATTAAAATTATTTGAATTAAATGTGAAAAAATGAATGAGAATTATTATAGATGTTGTCTATGTTTAAAGATAATTATTCTGTGGTCATTGTTGTAGAAACATTTAGTTTGTTAGAATATGCTACTATTTATTAATTTATATGACATTCCACTGTAAAAGTTCCTAAAATTTCTCCTAAACAGTTTGTGTTTAAAAAAGTGCTAGTCATTATCAATCCCTTGTTTAAATGGCTATCTATGGTCTCTGATTCTTATTTTAAGACATTCTTAACGTTGTATAGAGAATTTCAATACTTGCCTCTAATTTGGAATATTTTATCCTACAGATGCAAGTATGTATAGCAATTACTGCAGTGGGATTTATTGTATCCCATGATTTAAAAAAATATTAATGCAAACCTATTTTTAAGGTTATGCTTATGTATGTATAAAGTGTCCAGTTCAAAACCATCCACTATATTGTTATCTCAGATCTGTTACTTCTACACGAAAGTAGTTGGTAGATATATATATACTTCAACAGTTCACTGTGCAACTTGTAGAAATGTTATTTTACTTGAGAAATAAAGGTAGTTTTAACCTTATATCTATTGATTACCAAGAATTTATGTGATTATGATGGTGATGAACTGTGTTGTTCAGTATTCTTTTCATGCATAGTTATTAATGCAAATGCTTGCTTAAATGTAGGTATATCTATTTTACAGCAAGTTATACTATCATAACTGTGCATTTACAAATAAATATTTAAAGAAGCCAGGAATGGATATTTTCATACAAGAACGATCATATCCTTATTCAGGATGTTCCAATTGCAGTATTATTAGTCTTATGATGCTTGCTTACAGAATATTTGTAGAAGTATTATTTATTTTAAATAAACTTGCAAATAGAAACAAAAATTTTGGAATTGAGATTTCATTGCTGTGCAACAAATTGGTCAGTATTTTGTCAAAAATATTTATCTAGTGAATGTTAATAACATGGTCATTGTATTTTATGGCTTCATATAAATAAGTATTTTGGGCTTAATTTAAGTCTTTCTGATATATATATGTTATTGGCTGTGCCATATAACATCATATCTGTATGACAGCCTTTGAAACTATTTTTCAAAATAAAGGGGAGTATAGCTGCTTAAATGTGTATGTTTTCCTTATCCTTAGGATAGTTAAGGAATTAAATTTATTAACACAATCATTTAGCATCGTTATAATTTACAGCTGTCTTAGTGCATGTTCATTCTAGGCAAACTCTGTGTAATGCTATTTGCTCCGAGAGCCAATTTTGAAATTAATGTAAGTGATGTTTAAGGTATGTTAAATTATATTTGAATTTTTAATTAAAATATAATAAAAATGTCTATTTATTAAAATTGAAGCTTTTCCTCCATTCAATGAAACATCCCTTAATTTATATAAACTGTATAATGCAATTTTGAATAATTCAACTTCCTTCAGGAACCCATCCTTTTCACTAATGAAGGCATTGGTGTAGTTACATTTCTAACTCTTGTATAATAACTAATAAATTACAGAAAAGCTCTTGTGTGAATTTACGAAGCGAGCATTTACAAGAAAATTGTTTTTATTCAATTCTATTAAGTGGCAATGTTCATCTGTTAATAATTTGTTGTCCTCTGTCATGCTCAGTGGCATTTTCATTGGTTGACTGGCCAGCCAATCAGGTACATATCAGGATTTCATTGTTAACCCTTTCCCCTCGTATGTCGGGGGAGCCCCGACACTGTGATTTTCCTGTTCCGCTCGCATTTTGGGGCTCCCCCAACATCGTCGTTTCTTTCAATGTGCACATTTTCCTCACCAGAAATCTTCGTGAAATTGATACTCTACCCTTCTGCAATACTTTGTATATCTCTACAACTAAGTATCATCTTTCTATTGTGAGAATATAAATTTTGAGAGCACTTTGAAGAAAGCAGTTCAATTGTCTGCTCACTGTTGGAAAAGACGCTGGCAACAATATCTCATCCTAATTCATGAGAGGATCGTATAAATCACAGTATTTTTGCCTCTGTTTTAGTTGTGTTCTTTTCAAGTGTAGATATTCTGCTACTACAATTACTCTGATTTTTAATTACAACCTGTGGGGAATAAGGAGCAATATTTTTTCTAGGGGAACGGGTTAAGGAATACAAACTGTTTACCTAGGTTACGTTATCTGTTTACCTAATGTGAACGGATAATATTAAAACAATTCTAAAGTAACTATACGAAATTTAAGTTTAATCGTTGATTTCGTAAATTAATATTGCAACTTTAACAAGTATAGAGAACATTTGTCGTCTTCATACATGTTTCAAATGTAAAAACTATGATATATCAATTTTTGTATATATTTTTTAGGTTATCTATTTTACTTAATGCAAAATTTTCATTTATTCTCTGGAGACATTTTGTAGTAAGTATAGGACATTTAAGTATTTGTCATTAGAGTAGAAATTTAACTTTAGGTACAGTCAGTTCTCTTTGTGATGAAGTTACAATAGTAAAATTCATAACATAGAGGATTTTAATTTAGAAAATGTAGAAAAATAGTAAATTAATATTACAACTTTAACAAATATCGAGAAAGGAATACAAACTGTTTACCTCCGTTACATTATCTGTTTACCTAACGCGAACGGATAATATTAAAATAATTTTAAAGTACCTAAGTGTACAAAATTTATTTGTGTCATTAGATCAGTAAATTAATATTACAATTTTAACAAATATTGAGAACATTTATCATCTTCATTCATGTTTCAAATCTGACAGTCTATGGTCTAGCTATGGTATGGCAAAGATGGCTTTTGCCATTCTGCAAAAATGCCAAAAATTTATTTTCCCATTAATAAGTATTGACTTAATACACAAATGTTAAACTTATCGCAGGTACAAATGCTATTGTACCTTATTAAAATGCAGGAAAATAATATTCTACATAACCAAGGTGTTTCCTAAAATTTTGCAATATTGCCCATGTATGTCCTTGCCTTGATGTTTCAGTAATGGCTTCTTTATTTAAATTTATAGATTCAGTATATTTTAAATCATTTCATAATTAACCTGAGAGCTGGATATTTTTCTCAGTAGTCTCGTTTGACAAGCTGTATCCGCCATGCATGTCGGATCTCTTCAATTGTGTTATTTCCATTTCTTTCACTTTTTAGGATTTCTGGAGGAAAGATATATTTATGATTTTTATGTTCTTGCTGTTATCGCGATGAGCATTATACAAGATGTTCTCAAGAAACCTTTACAACATTAGCTACTCATGACTTTTTAGTTTTTAATTAGCTTGGATTACTTCTGAATTAAAGTCCTTCGGTAGAGGTCTGCACGGGCCGGGCTCGGCCCATGGGCTTAGGCCCGGCCCGGCCTGTGGGCCGAGCCTGGGCCGGGTAAGGCTGAAAAGCAATGGGCTCGGGCTGGGCTTGGGCCTAGACGATTTATCCGATGCCATTCCCGTTCAGGCTGATTCGGGTCAGTTGAGGACCCAGTGGACCCCCCTCATGTTTGCGCCACTGTGCAGTATTTCGTCTTTACTATTTCTTTTAGGGAGAGTTCTCCATTCTCTCCTTTACAAGCGACACATCTCCCAGGCCGCCACTAGAGCACCCACGAATTCCTACCAACCGACCATCTCTTAAACAACTACTTATATCACCATCAAGAGGGTTCTGTTTGCATTAGGAGATAGCGGGATCTTTGGGAGTCTTACACCCGAAACTTCATCCCATACCCTTACACCTTATCCCATTACCCTCCCTTTTGTATCTGCCATTGGTCGTCAGTTTGCTCTGGGTAGGGTGATATTGGTCTTCCGTACTGATAGAAATTGACATACCTAATTTGTATTCTTCATGCATTTCTGTGGTTTGAAATATATTTTGTGTTATTAAAACTTTCTATAAATCCCTAAAATACCAGAATGGATTTAATCAAGGAATTATTTTTTCAAGGTGCGGTTACATTTGAAATGCTTTGAAAATTTTTAAACATAAAAAGATACTTTATAAAAGGTATATGTTTACTGAAAAATGTACAAAATGTCCACGGTCGGGCCAAATTTGGGTCAGTTTAAAATTATTCGGGCTAGGTCTGGGTGAGAAAATGGGGTGAAGTCTGGGGCTGGGCTGGGCCGGGCTTGGACTCAATTATGAACGGGCCGAAGATTTCGGCCCATGCAGACCTCTACCTTAGAGCAGTGCTTCTCAACCTTTTTGGTGCTGCGGACCCCTTACGAAGTTTTCATATTTTTGAGGACCCCGTCTTGTTATTAAAACATAAATTTGGTTTGAATAGACATTGAAGTATATACCAAAATATAGATATTTTGGTATTAAATTGGTTTAAAATATATGATAAAAGGGAATGCTTAAATCTTATTGTACTGCCATATTTTCACTTGAAGGAAATGGACCTAAAAAATTTAATTCTATAAAAAAGTAGAATATGGTTCAGCCCTGGTTGCAACTTCTCTGTCTTTAAATTGGGAAAACTGTAATAGCCATGAATTAATGACTAGGAACTTCAAAACTTGATTCGAAATAGTCGAAAATGAAAAAGAAAAAAACTGAAATTGAACTGATATTTTATTAGTAAAATTGTTGAATAAAACGTTTTATAATGTATTATAAATTGTATATAATAAATTACATGGTTAGTGTTTTTCTTCTTTAATATGTAAAAATATAAATACATTGAAACTATATGCTAAAAAACTAATGTGATTTCTGTTCTTGAACTCCTTTTATTAATGACTCCAGTCTGTGCTCAATGGAGTTTATTAAAAGAGCTAATCGCATACAAGCATCAAGACAGAGTCGATTTCTTTTTTTTTATTGATGTTATGAAAGCTTTTTCACTCAATGTGTTATATTTGTTCCTAATACTTATCCAAAATGTTGCAAGCGACTTTTCCCTAAATCTTGTTTCCAAGCTACTGTCAGTGGCCAGATCAATGAGTTTGCCTTCTTCCAATGTTGTAAGCTGAAACCCTGATTGATGTGCAAAAGGATCTTGTACCCATAGGCTACACTTACAAATATCTTCAGATGTCAAGAAATAATCTTGAAATTTTTTACTAAGTGCATTCAGATGTGCTTTTATATATTAATCTTCTTTTCATCTGAAACAACGTGTTTACAGTTACTATTTGACAATACCAGTGATGGGGAGTAATTGAGTATAAGTAACTGAGTTACCGGTGATGATTACTTGGAGAGTATTTTTTACTTGTAATCGTTACTTTGAAAAAAATGTAATTAATACTTTTAATCTATACTTCTATTGCAGACAGAAGTAATCATCACATTTCGTTAATCATTACTTTTTATTCTGGTTATTTATTTTCCTTTGTGAAAAGGTATGAGTTCAACCGGAAATACTGGCATCGATTATTAACGATTAGATATTTTTTCATGAACACATCTGTGCACGTTGAGCATATACTTATTCGTAATGGAAACATGCAAAGAAGAGGATAGAAAGTTTCCTTTCCCTTATTTAAATAATTATTTTGGATTGGTTTCCAAAATATGACGGTGAAGTTCATGTTGTGAGCTGGAACCAAGTTCCTAAATTCAGCATGGAGCGTTAACCATTTTTCAGGCCGAATAAAACATGTTTGTTGGTTTCTTGCTGCCCTCCATTAAGTGCCTTCAGATAGAACTGCTGAAGAAATCAATGATCTGCAGGCCTCTCGCAAAGGCTTTATTGGAAGGTGTTTTGCAGAGGTTTGCACCAATAATGGCTGAGAGGAAGTTAATAATTGCTGCAGGTCTCATCCCTGCATTTAAGTATTCATGGTTGGAGTGACAAGAAAAGGAAAATCCAGTTCAGATGCTTAAGGAAGAGGCAGGCAGTGATGGAGACAATCTCCTTCATAGTGCCAGTGAAGGGGAGGAAGAAACTGCTGATGAGTAAGCTGCCTGCTTCAATGTTTGTAAGAAGTCAGTGACTTCCCCAGATGAAGATGAGGTGGATTCTTATCTTAAAGACTCTGTGATGGACAGGACATCTCTTTCGCAATACCCTATAAGCAAAGAGTTATTTTTGAAATGTAATGCAGGTTTACCATCAAGTGCTCCAGTGGAGCATCTGTTCTCCACAGGAAAAGAGGTCCTTACACCAAGGAGAGGAAAATTAGGAGACGATGGGTTTAATATGGAGCTTTTCTGCAAGATGAATAATGACATTTAAGATTCATTGTACTGCTGCAAATATTTTGTTGTAAAAATTAAACCCATTAATAAATGTTTTTTCTTAACTAGCTACTTTTTAGGCACGTTTCGCTTACAGCGTGAGTGCCTATTATCGGCGGTCAGTCCGTCTGTCTGTCCATTCACATGTTCATTCTCAGCTTCTACCGAACGGATTTTCATGAAATTTGATATTAAGGACACAATCAAATATAAGAAGAAAATCGCAAAAATGAAGTATTGCTCATATCAAAATATTTTTTAAATAAAAGTTGTAGAACTAATAAATTAGAGTATTTCTTTTCCTATACATTTTTATTGTAGGAGTAGCCGTTATCTATAAAATACAATGAGAATGTCTTAATTCGAGTTGAACTTAGAAATTTTCTTGCATGGTTACTTCTCCATTGTTGCTAACATAAACAATTTCGCAAACAAACGTTTAATTTCCTTACGTGTGCATGCAATATTTTTACATAGGAAGAAAATGGATTATTTATGATGAAGAAAAGAACTTTAAAACGCTATTTCCCTTACATACAGGTATATAATTTCTTTCTAATACTCCATTGCACGAAACGCGCCCATTTGTGATACGCTGTACACTTTCCTAACTTGTTATATTACTCTGGGAACTTATGACTTTTAGCTGGATAGATATGTTTTTACATTAATGATATTTTAATTTTTTTCTGATTATAATATGATAATGCACAAAAACAATAAAGATGAGACAGTGGCTGATTGAAATTTGTGCATTAACCTAAGATTGGCAACATTTTAAATTCATACAGAAATGTAATTGTAATCTACTCGTGCTTGTAATTAATTACTTTTTTGATAATGTAATTGGTGCTTGTACTTGAGTACAATGCAAATGAAGTAACTGTAACCAGGGCCAGCCCGAGATACAGGCGAGCCGGGCAGCTGCCCAGGGCGCTGGAGTGCTATCTCGCCCGGGGCACTGAAATTCCTCGGGCCGTCCCTGCTGTAACTGACCCCATTTACACTTTTTCTGGTACTCTTCCCATCACTGAACAGTACTGAAGAAACCTATCATAAATACCCATATCAATTCTGTTAAACTAAATAACTTTTCTGCAATGTTATTATTTTGTAATTTATGACAAATAATTAACCGTTCTTGCTGGAAGGGGTTAAGTTCATTGAAAATGCTGAATATGCACTTAAATATGCAAGTTTTGCAAACTAATTTCCATTATTATAAAGTATTCCTAAATCAGAGTTCCTCTCTTTCAAAAATATTTCCACCTCTGCTTTTAGCTCTACTAGTCATGTCAATATCTTCCATCAAGAAAGCCAGTGATATTGCTATGCAGAAGTGAAGTATGAGCAGTACCCATCTCTTCGCACAACACAGAGAACAATCGTGAATTATTAGCACTTGCTTTCACAAAATTTATAATTTTAACTGCTTGTGAAAATACTTTGATGAGTTCTGGCGCTATTTTTTAAGCAAGTTGTTCACGGTGAAAAAACAGGGTTGCAATAATATGTGTGAACAGTTCTCTTAATTCGGGCTACAACCCCAGATTTACGTCTGGTCATTGTTGCTGCTTCTTCTGTACACACGCCGATGCAGCACTTCCCCTACAAACCTTTCTTCTCAATAAATTCATTTAAAGCGTTAAAGATACATTCACTGGTGGTAAAAGTTTTAGCTCTATGCAGCAAAGCAGTTCTTCCTTTATTTCCCCTTTGGAATAATCAATAAACCGCACATAGACCCAGAGGCGTAGCACACATTTAGCGAACCGGTGCAATGTACTGGGGGCCCCATCCAAAGGGGGCATCCAAATCTTATATCTTTCAAAATAAAATTAATGATAGAGGCCCCAAAATCGAATTTTGCATGGGAGCACCATAAGAGTTTGCTCTGCCACTGCATAGACCAATAAAATGACTTGGATTAGTATATCTATTGATTCATCCATTTGAACAGCAGGCAAGCGTGACATAATAAATTTATCAATTAGTTGTTCTGTAACATTGCCCGACAACATCAGGATTCTTTGATTTATAGTATCAGAATGTCTTTATTTTTTTGCATAAGATTCCTCAAAAGTTACGGCGCACACACCTACCATACAAGGTTTAATGAAATCTTCTGCAATACCTAGTTAAAGGTTTCTTCACTTTTGCAAAATGCAGCTCTACTAAAAATGATGATTTTACAAGGGAATTGTTCGTCTCTAATGTAGGTTTTAGTGCATCTTCCTGCTTTGTTAAAGACATGGAATGCCTTAACAAATAATCAATTGGTTTATTTTTCGATCCAGGATGTTTCGTTTCCAAGTGACGAAGGAACTTTACAGGTTCCATTGCTTCATTTGATAATATGTCGCCACAAAGCACACACTGGGATCTTTCAGTCTCATTGAGTTCAATGCAACTAAAACCAACTGAATGTATGTCGAATCATATTTTCCATTTTTGCACTCATTTGACACACTCGTGGAAGGCTCATCCATCTTTTTCATATCTGCACTTGTCACTAGAAGTATTCGTAAAGACTGTACTAACATCTTCACTTTGCTGCTGTGAGAAGCCTGGTGGCTTCTTTGAGGTTGAAACAGAATCATAGTGTGTCCCTTGCTTACTCATTATTGAATAGGGGTAACTGAAAAAAATGTGAATGGCTGAATACGTATAATACGTCGAGAATCAAACTTCGTATTTCTTCGTAACCGGTAAATTCGTCTAACGGAAAATTCGTCTAAGGAAAATTCATCTAACCAACAATTCGTCTAACGGAACATTCATCTAAAGAATTTCTGTCGCATTTCTAGTACATATCGCACCTTTGCTTCAAAAGTAGCACAACTCAAAAACGCAAATTTTAAAATGAATAAAAATTCTTCGAACACAGATTTTTAAATTGAAGTAATTAATTAAAAATAATAAATAAAAATTACATTAATTAATTAATAAATCTACTATAATATATTTTGAAGGGTTTGTTTGCGTGTTTCTCCTCCTAAACGATGAACGCTAGAATAACCAAATTTTGTATGATTCTTCTTTACATCCTAACTTAGTGAATTGCCAAGGTTTGGTCAACCGGGATTAATCAGTGCTGCCAATATAGGGGATTAACATTTTTCCATAAGATAACACGTATGAATCCATTTCTTGACTTGCAAGGTTTTCTTCCTTCAAGCATCAAAATAAGTAAATATGGACCGATTTTTTACTTTATCCGTATGTAGTAATGGGAAAGTGTTGTGATAATGAAAAAAATCGACTTCGAGATTTCACAGAAATACACGTTTTGAGATCCCTAGAACACGTTTAGACTATTTTAGGAATGATGTCTGTGTGTGTGTACGTGTGTGTGTATGTTAGTGTGGGCGCTCTAACTCAAAAAGTACGTGCCATATCGTTACCAAACTTCATATCTAACACTCTTACATGAGCACAAAGAACGGATTAGTTTTTGGACAATAACGGATAACCGGAAGTCGAGGTTTATTCGAAACCCGATTCGGTTTTTGCGATATTTCTTGGTTAAAATATCATTTTTGTATTTACAATTCTATACAAATGTTATAGAGAATGTAATTTCCTACAACTTTCATTTGAAACAATTTTCCATAGCAGTTGTTTGGAAATTATTTATAGAAATAATCGGTTTTTCCGGTTTTCGTCAGATATCTCCTTAAAAACGTCGTAATTGGTCATCTTCGTAAGAACCAAAGTTGTAGAGAATAATATTTATTCCAAGTTTTGTTTGAAACAAATTTTCGTAGAACCATCCATTTCGGAGATATTTTGCTTATTCGTGAATTTTCAGTATACAGCGCTATCACCATCTAGCGGTGAATTCTTTAAAAATATTCAAACTATAGCTAATTTACGGCAGTAAAGACGACTGTATTCTCTTACGATAGGAAATAATAATTTTGCCTTATAATGCTATTCATAATAATTTAAATAACTATACCACAAATATGGAGAAAGTCATGTGTTGGCCACATCAGATTTTTTTGTTTTTGCTTTATTCGACGAATAAAACTATACCAACTTAGTCCTGCGAAGTTTGCATGTTACACGTTCGAAGTTTTCAGATATACGCTATTTGTTTCGAAATTTTGTGGATTTTTCGTACCCCTCCCGGGTGTTGCCAAGGCGGCCGTCATTGTTACCTCCGATTCAATTAACTTCAAAGAACTTCCAAATAGACGAAAGTTTAGCGTTATTCGATTCACACTTCTGTTTAAGCTACGAAACGATCGATGTTTATGGATAGCAACGTAAATAGATACTGATTATTATTCAGGAAGCGTTTATTGATGAAAGTAACTGAACCTTCTTTCGTCTATTGAATATCTTACATTTTTACTTTCTCCATACGTAGTAATGGGAAGGTATTGTATTCATGAAAAAAATCGACTTCGAGATTTCAACGGAAATACATGTTTTGAGGTCTCTAGACACGTTTAGACTATTTTCGGAATGATGTCTGTGTGTGTGTGTGTATGTTAGTGTGGCCGCTCTAACTCGGAAAGTACGTGCCATATCGTTACCAAACTTCATTTATAACACTTTAACATTAGCATAAAGAACTGATTAGTTTTTCGACAATAACGGGTAACCGTAGGTCGAGGTTTATTCGAAACTCGATTCGGTTTTTGCGATATTTCTTCGTTAAAATATCATTATTGTATTTACAATTCTATACAAAAGTTATAGAGAATGTAATTTCCTACAACTTTCATTTGAAACAATTTTCTATTGTAGTTATTGTTTAGGAGTTATTTATAAAAAATCTGATGTGGCCAACACATGACTTTCTCCATATTTGGGGTATAGATATTTGAATTATTATGAGTAGCATTATAAGGCAAAATTATTATTTCGTATCGTAAAAGAAGACACGTCGTTGCCGTAAATTACGTATATTTTGAATGTTTACAGAATTCACCGCTACATGGTGTTGGCGCTGTTGGCTGGTAATAAGAAAAAGCGAAATATATCCGAAATGGAAGGTTCTACGAAATTTAGTTTCAAACAAAACTTGGAGGAAATATAATTCTCTACAACTTTGGTCCTTACGAAGATTACCAATAACGATGTTGTTAAGGAGATATTTAACGGAAACCGAAAAACCGGTTATTTATAAATAACTCCTAAACAATAACTCCTATAGAAAATTGTTTCAAATTAAAACTGTAGGAAATTACATTCTGTATAACTTTTGTTTAGAATTGTATATACAATAATGATGTTTTAACAAAGAAATATCGCAGAAACCGAATCGGGTTTCGAATAAACCGCGACTTCAGGTTATCCGTTATTGTCCAAAAACTAATCAGTTCTTTGTGCTTATGTTAAAGTGTTATATATGAAGTTTGGTAACGATATGGTATGTACGTTTTGAGTTAGAGCGCCCACACTAACATACATACACACACACACAGACATCATTCCGAAAATAGTCTAAACGTGTTCTAGGGATCTCAAAACATGTATTTCCGTTGAAATCTCGAAGTCGATTTTTTTCATGAATACAATACTTTCCCATTACTACATATGGAGAAAGTAAAAACCGGTTTTTCGGTTTTCTCCTTAAAAACATCGTTATTGGTAATCTTCTGAGGACCAAAGTTGTAGAGAATAATATTTCTTCCAAGTTTTGTTTGAAACAAATTTTCGTAGAACCATCCCTTTCGGAGTTATTTTGCTTTTTACTTTTTATTTTCTCCATACGTAGTATTGTATTCATGAAAAAATCGACTTCGAGATTTCAACGGAAATACACGTTTTGAGGTCCCTAGAACACGTTTAGACTATTTTCGGAATGATGTGTGTGTGTGTATGTTAGTGTGGGCGCTCTAACTCAAAAGGTACTTGCCATATCGTTACCGAACTTCACATATAAAACTTTGGCATGAGCACAAAGAACTGATTAGTTTTTGAACAATAATGGTTAATCAGAAGTCGAGGTTTATATGAAACCCGATTCGGTTTTTGCGATATTTCTCCGTTAAAACATCATTATTTTATACACAATTCTATACAAAGGTTATAGAGAATGTAATTTCCTACAGTTTTTATTTGAAACAATTTTCTATTGGAGTTATTTTTTAGGAATTTATAAATAACCGGTTTTTCGGTTTCCGTCAAATATCTCCTTAAAAACATCGTTATTGGTAATCTTCGTAAGGACCAAAGTTGTAGAGAATAATATTTATTCCAAGTTTTGTTTGGAACAAATTTTCGTAGATATTTTCCGTGATATTTTGCTTTATCTTAATACCAGCATACAGCGCCAGCACCATGTAGCGGTGAATTCTGTAAACATATTCAAAATATACGTAATTTATGGCAATATGGACGACTGTATTCTTTTACGATATGAGATAAGAAATTTGCCTAATAATGCTGTTCATAATAATTTAAATATCTATACAACAAATATGGAGAAAGTCATGTTTTGGCCACATCAGATTTTCTTTAATATATGCATGCTACATCGAAGTAGTTCCGAGAGCTCCGAAAGACCTTTGAAGGTAGTTCTAGCCGTCTTAAAAAGTTGTGGTAGCTTCTGAATCGGTAGGCAGCGAGCATCGACTTAATTCTTATCGCTGTGAATGACTCAGGAATAGTCTACAAGTGTATGCCCGCTTTTGACTCTTTAACCGAAGACAGGACCGTTCCAAGGTATTAGCCTCCTCAGGCGAACCTCTAACCTTCCCCCTCATCCTGCTGTCACTACCAACCTTCGTCCCCCTCCCCTTCTCATTACCAACTTTCGAAAACGAATGACGCGCATTAGCAAGAATAAATTTCTACATTCAAAAGTTATCTACTATAACAGTGGATCTATGTCAGTGGTGTCCAATACGGTCGCCACATGTGGCGTATCGACTATAGAATTGAGATGAATTGATTCTCAGCTTACTCTACTAAAGTAGTTGCCGATTCTTATTATCAATGGTTATTCTTATCAGCCTATTATTGTAATCAAACGCGGAATTCCAAAACCAGATCTAATTTAAGAAAATTTGCCGTTTAATGCTATCAGCCGCTTGCTATAATCATTTAAATGTAACTCAGTATGATCACATAAAGCGAAACACACTGTACTACATTGTAATAATGTAGTGGTTGTAGAAAAATAATGTAAAATGTCATTTTTTAAAATAATAAATAATATAAAATATATTATATCATTCTAGCGCTCTCGTATAAAGTCCTATTTATAAATATAACATTGCATTTTGTATAATGTGGCAAAAACAGTATTGCATTTGTCACAATTGCGGCAAGCATGAAAATTATATTGGACACAACTGCTATAGACCAGGGGTCGGTAGCCTATGTCACGCGCGCCAAAAGTTACACGCGAGGTGATTTTGAATGGCAAGCGAAAGAAGAAAAGACAAAGAAGATAAATAAGTCATATTCTATATATTTATTACAAGTATTTAGAACTAACGTTATACTTTGCAGTAAGAGTAATTCTTCATCTATAAACTCTGCTTCTAATTCTGTAACACTGTTTTTATATAATTCATATGCCTTCCGTCTCGTGTTCTCTATCGCCGCCTATATGACTGAATGAATGCAAAATACGGAAATTCAGACTGATACGTACAAATGTACACCGTTTACATTGTGATCCTTCTTTAATTAAACCAACTCAACTAATAGAAAATGATCGTTCAGTTTTATTAAAATTTATTACTGGCACGCAAGACCATATATTGACGTGAATTTGGCACGCTACTTGTGCAACCACTTCTCTAGACCTTTCATATCCCACTGTATACAGCACTTATGTGCGAGAAATTAATTCAGATTATTGTCTCCGCCCTCCTAATTCTGCCGCGATAGGTGGTCTCCTGGTATACGTAAAGGTTGAACCTGCCTTTCTCCAGGAGCCTCGACTTATCGAGCCTTTTTGACCAGAGCTTGTAGAATAGTTCCTATGCCTCTCCTCGCGTTCCTGAAATGGAATTTTATCGGGTACGTCACAATAGCCGGGGCCCGGTTACTTGGGTTGGTTCTGTTGCGAGCTAGAGATAGATATCTAACCACTGAAAATCAACCTTCGCACATGCGCCGCGAGCGTTTTTTTTTTTGCCGCCATCTTAGCCCGTCAGTCAAACTTTGCCTTCATAGACGAACGGTCGTGTTCTTTCTCTATAGTGCCGATAAGTACACATTGTTCGGAAGTGACCGATTTTTGTATTACTGAAGGTAAATTCATAATCTGGGACCTCATCAGCGGACCTTAGTGCCTACTGGAAAAGTGTTTGTGAGCAGAATTTGCCAGATTCGTACGCCGTTGGAATCATCAAAGGTAAGGGGTCATTTCATCTAAATTCTCCTGAATTAGATACTTTTTAACTTACAATTAGCTTTTCTTAACAATTAATCATACCTGCTTGTAACAATCCGTTTCCGAACTTATTGCATTCAAATATAAAGATAATTTTATTTCCTATCATATTACTTTCGCCAAATCCAGCTTCATTTCTCGTGTAATTATGCCTCGCTGAAATATTTACTTTTTGTCTTGGAAGCAAGAAACCCGTGAAAAGGCAACGTACAGTTGTCCATGATTGAACATTGACTGGTAAATGTACACCAGATACGTGAGCTTATCTGCGTTAATAAACATTATAATGTAGACTATAATGATTTTACTTACAAAAAATGTAAGATTCCAGTATTCAATAGACGAAAGAAGGTTCAATTACTTTCATCAATAAACGCTTCCTGAATAATAATCAGTATCTATTTACGTTGCTATCCATAAACATCGATCGTTTCGTAGCTTAAACAGAAGTGTGAATCGAATAACGCTAAACTTTCGTCTATTTGGAAGTTCTTTGAAGCTAATTGAATCGGAGGTAACAATGACGGCCTCCTTGGCAACACCCGGGAGGGGTACGAAAAATCCACAAAATTTCGAAGCAAAAAGCGTGTATCTGAAAACTTCGAACGTGTAACATGTAAACTTCTCAGGAATAAGTTGGTATAGTTTTATTCGTCGAATAAATCAAAAACGAAAAAATCTGATTTATATCTATAGTTCACCCTGCAAGCCACCGCAATGGTGTGTGGCAGGGGGTGCAATAGCACCAAGGTAAAGCGCATAATAATGTATAGTATCACTCTACGTCGGCTGATTTCTTTTCGTAACTTCTGTTCTGCTCAGCTATCGTTCTAGGGAAAAACGAGCTTTTATACCTCTCAGTCCTACAGGCTATCTCTCTTATTTTACGAGGATGGTCCATTCTACCAATATAAGTTGGCGCTCTTATTATTTCTTCGACATCGCTGGACAATATATGCGTTCTAAATCTTTCAAGAAGTTTTAACCTAGATCGTGATCGGCGCTCAGCTAGTGATTCCCATCCTAAGTCCTGTATCAAGGCTGTAACACTATTGTTTCTATCGTAACAATTGTTGACGAATCTAGCGGATTTTCGCTGCACTCTTTCTAACTCTGAGATTGATCCTTTCACGTACGGATCCCATATGCTCGACGCGTACTGTAATAGCGATCTTACTAACGAGAAGTAACATGTCTCTTTGACTTTTTCCTCACTTTTACCTACTATGCGTTTGATGAATCCTAGTTTCTGTTTAGCCTTCCCGCATATATTTCGTATGTGCATATCCCACGACAGGTTGCTTGTTAGAGTAACGCCTAAGTATTTCACGGAATCGGCTAGTTTTAGCTGGACGCCTTCAACAGTGTAATTCGTCGTGTCAATGATTTTGTTTCCCCAGAATCTCATAAAGGAACATTTTCCTAAGTTCAATTCTAACTGCCACTCTTTACACCACTGTGGCCAACACATGACTTTCTCCATATTTGGGGTATAGGTATTTAAATTATTATGAATAGCATTATAAGGCAAAATTATTATTTCCTATCGTAAGAGAATACAGTCGTCTTTACTGCCGTAAATTAGCTATAGTTTGAATATTTTTAAAGAATTCACCGCTAGATGGTGATAGCGCTGTATACTGAAAATTCACGAATAAGCAAAATATCTCCGAAATGGATGGTTCTACGAAAATTTGTTTCAAACAAAACTTGGAATAAATATTATTCTCTACAACTTTGGTTCTTACGAAGATGACCAATTACGACGTTTTTAAGGAGATATCTGACGAAAACCGGAAAAACCGATTATTTCTATAAATAATTTCCAAACAACTGCTATGGAAAATTGTTTCAAATGAAAGTTGTAGGAAATTACATTCTCTATAACATTTGTATAGAATTGTAAATACAAAAATGATATTTTAACCAAGAAATATCGCAAAAACCGAATCGGGTTTCGAATAAACCTCGACTTCCGGTTATCCGTTATTGTCCAAAAACTAATCCGTTCTTTGTGCTCATGTAAGAGTGTTAGATATGAAGTTTGGTAACGATATGGCACGTACTTTTTGAGTTAGAGCGCCCACACTAACATACACACACACGTACACACACACAGACATCATTCCGAAAATAGTCTAAACGTGTTCTAGGGACCTCAAAACATGTATTTCCGTTGAAATCTCGAAGTCGATTTTTTTCATGAATACAATACTTTCCCATTACTACGTATGGAGAAAGTAAAAAATGGAAATATTGAAATTTTATGCAGAATGATACACCTAAAGCAATGTGTAGCCGTAAAACACTACACGTCCCGGGTAAATATTGTTGATAAGGTAATGTTTGAGTGGTTTTGTCAGCTAAGAAGTGAAGGTGTACCTATTTCAGGCCTAATGCTGATACAAAAAGCGAAAATTTTTCACAATAGCAAAAAGAGTGGTAGAAGATGACATTGAAACTGGGTTGATATCGACAATGATGCAGCTGTCGTACTTCAGCTGATGTGAAATAATGGACATGGTTTTGAAACATGAGCATGAAAAAGATGAAAAAAATGAAGGTGACGATGACCAAGAGATAGTGAATGACAAACCTTCAATAGATCTCTGTATACAGTTGGTCGCAGATACAATATCTGCTTTAGAACAACACTATTTCATTGATTTTCAAGAGATCATGTGTTTGTTTCGAATACAAGATAAACTTATGAAGGAAAAATCAAAATGCATGAAACAAGCTAGTTTGCCTGATCTGTTTAAAAAAATTCTCAGAATAATGTGTGATGAAAATAATGTTGTAAATGCATATTTCGTTATTTACTTTTTAATGGTTCTTTTATAATTCCTCGTTTTAGTGCATGTATAAGCAATAGTCTTTATTGATAATGGGTTCCCTTTTAATTTTTATTCATCATTTGAATTATATAATCAGTTACCAAAAATGTACATTACTTAAAGAATTTTTATAAAATTTCAATAACCCGGCAAATGCTAGGCCCCGAGGTTGCCGGGTTTATGAGGTTCTACTGTATCTCCATCAATGGAAAAATTAATCTTGGAAACAAGTTCTGCTACTAAAGAGATGTTTACCTGGTGTAACTCCAATAGACTAATCCTCAACCATTCCAAATCATCTTCCACACTTACCAATCTAAACTAACTAATTATCCACATATTATGGTGAATAACCAACCACCTTTATAAAATTTCCTTATGGACTACATCAGGATTAAACAATTCGCCATTATTGTGCAAATGTAGTTGAACTGTTGAATTTACTATTTTTATTTTTTCCTTTAATATACATACGTACATCTTGACAGGGCTACGTATAGTTTCCCATGGCCAAATACGGGCTACAGTAAAAGCATTCCTATACCATCAAATGTCTGACCTTGGCTTTTCTTGATTGTAATCGCAAATGTTGGAATAATGGGAAGTTGGCATCATTTTAAACAAAATAGTCACTTGGTGAGAGATCAAACTCACTTTCATTTGATTCAGAAATAATTTCAGCATCCACAAAATGTTCTTGTAAATGTTTCACAACCAATGTGGTGGCATTGCACAATCCTTTCCTTTGCTTTAAATTTCCTAAGAGCATAATGATTGCTCCTACTTTCAAAGTCAGTTTGTGAGGAGGCATTCCAAAAGGACATTGACTGTTTAAAAATTCTGTAGTGTAATTATTCAAATCTTCTGCACTATCGAGCATTATTGAGTACACCAAAGTAACTTCATGATTCACCAGGAACCAAGTTCAATATTTCATTGTTGAGATCCATCACAAAATTATTTTTGGCTGATAAACTTACGTTTTGGGCAAGTGAATTCAATTGATCAATATCAATACAATCTCCAAATTCAAACCTATTTTATTTTTGTTTACCTGTCAATTTTGATGGGATAATGGCTAGTATTCTGATAATTACTCAGATGATTTTCAACCTCTCTTTATTGGTCATGCACTGTGAATATCAAATTTATTTCAATAGGAAGTGTAGGTATAATTTCACAGTTTGGGAATTAGGAGTTTGGTGTAACCTTTAATTTAGTCTCATCAATATTAGTAAATGAAAATCAATATTGTTATAATTTGTACATATATTTATTGGTACTTCAAGATCCCTGTAAGATACAGAAGTTTTACTCTCCATAATGAAGTATAAAACCCAAGTATTATAATGTTCTTATCCATAGGTGAAGTTAAACAAATTGTTTTATTATCACAGAGGAGTTTTGGCAACAGAATCATCACTGGAGATATCATTACAACCATAATAAAAATGGCACTTTAATCATTTACAAAACTATGGTAGATCCCATTATAACACTCAAATTTTTTATATTTAATACAATTTTCAATTTCTATGCTTGTATTAATACACTAAATACCCAGTTGGAGAGAAAAGCAGCTCCATGACTGTTCTTATTTTTGGTCCTTTCAATTAAGAAAGGTGTTTTTTCTGCTTGCTTTGTATTTATAAAAGATTTTGCACTTAATTTGAGCATAAAAAGTAATTATATATTTAGATATCTTATTATTACCATTCTCATGTCCATGCTTTGCGAGGTCAAAATGTATTATTATTACTTAAAAAATATGTAGTCTATCTACATTTGCTAGAAAGAAAGTTATTTTGAGGAGAAGATGACTAAGGAAAGTATTCAAATTGAAAATCATAGAATTTCAATTAAGTAGCTAGTCAGCTTAATTTAAAGAAAATGGCACTATCAAATAAAAATTGATACGTTTTATTTACACTTGAGTGTCATATATATAGCCAAATTTGGTTGGACTTTGATGTGGAAGGAATGTACGGACAGAGTAAGGAGTTGATTGTAAAAGATTGGTTTTGGAATTTTGATAATTTGAATAGGTGTTAGTAGCAGTGATGAAGCTGCTTGGTTGAGAGGAAGCAAATATTCCTGCACTGACTGCTGTTGGAGAGGATGGGTTTGAAGAAGAAGTAAAGGATGATGAAGATATCGCAAAACCTGGAGATTGTTTTGAAGCTGGTGAAATAGTTGGCTGTAAATTTTCTCTTGTCAGAACGAATCCATCCTGTCCTCCTGCACGGTAATCTACTTTTCTAGTGACCCCATCAGGTCCAATGTAAGAGAAGGATCCTAAAACATTCCCGTATGCATCAGATGTCTCAGTCTTCTTGCTGGAGTCAGTTTCATAAGAGTATTTATAAGCCAATTCATCAGTGCCTCCAACTAGGGCTGAAGCAGGGAGGTGTTCTCCTTTAGCAATGAAACCTTTTTCAGCACCTGCTTCATATTCAACCTTCCTATTGATGCCATCCTTAGCAACAAATCTATAGTTGCCTTTTACATTCCCAGATGCATCAGAACTTTCTTGCCTTGAATGGTCATGTGCATCATATGAAAATGAATATGTGCCATCGACTGGAGCTGTTGAGGTAATCGAGGCTGATGGAAAAGCAGGATTGTAAGCCGTAGCCTTGTGATAAAACGGTAGACTTGGTGCTACTCCAGAAGTTCCAGTAGCTGTCTTAAATTCAAGTGATGTATCAAAAGGAATATGAGCTCCTTTGGCTACAAAGCCTTTCTCTGCTCCTGCTTCATAATCTACCTGCCTATTAATGCCATCCTTTGCAACAAATGAGAATTGTCCCCTTACATTTCCAGCAGGATCGGCCGATTCTTGTCTCGAGTGATCTCCAGCATTGTAGGAGAAAGAGTATGATCTATCGCCCGTGCTGTCGCTATCACTTCCTATGGATGAGACTGGTATGATCGGTTTAGGAGCATAGTAAGAGATTGGAGTGGAAATAGGGCCGACTACACCAGTTGTTTCTGGAGCGACTGGAATATGAGCTCCTTTTGCGATAAATCCTTTTTCTGCCCCAGCTTCATAGTCAACTTTCCTGTTAACACCGTCTTTCGCCACAAATGAGAAGTGACCTCTCACATTTCCTGCAGAATCAGCTGATTCTAGTCTCGAATGATCACCAGCATCATAGGAGAAGGAGTATGATCCATCAACTGGACTTTTACTGTCACTAATTGTAGATGAAACGGGTATGACTGGTTTGGGTGAATGGTAGGAGATCGGAGTGGCAATAGAGCTGATGAAACCAGTTGTCTCGGGTGCAGCTGGAATGTGGGCTCCTTTGGCTACAAATCCTTTGTCTGCTCCTGCTTCATAGTCGACCTTCCTGTTCACACCGTCTTTCGCTACAAATGAGAAGTGCCCTCTCACGTTTCCTGCAGCATCGGCCGATTCTTGTCTCGAGTGGTCGCTGGCATCATAGGAGAAGGAGTATGAGCCATCAATTGGGCTGCCACTATCACTACCTGGATATGAGACTGGTATGACCGCTTTGGGGGCATAATAAGAGGTGGGAGTGGCAATAGGGGTGACTACACCAGTAGTCTCAAGTGTAGCAGGAATATGAGCTCCTTTGGCTACAAAACCTTTCTCTGCTCCCGCTTCATAATCTACCTGCCTATTAATGCCATCCTTTGCAACAAATGAGAATTGTCCCCTTACATTTCCAGCAGGATCGGCCGATTCTTGTCTCGAGTGATCTCCAGCATTGTAGGAGAAAGAGTATGATCTATCGCCCGTGCTGTCGCTATCACTTCCTATGGATGAGATTGGTATGATCGGTTTAGGAGCATAGTAAGAGATTGGAGTGGAAATAGGGCCGACTACACCAGTTGTTTCTGGAGCGACTGGAATATGAGCTCCTTTTGCGATAAATCCTTTTTCTGCCCCAGCTTCGTAGTCAACTTTCCTGTTAACACCGTCTTTCGCCACAAATGAGAAGCGACCTCTCACGTTACCTGCAGCATCGGCCGATTCTTGTCTCGAGTGATCGCCGGCATTATAGGAGAAGGAGTAGGATCCGTCATCGTTCCTACTGCCATCAATATTTGCGGGAGAAGCGAGAGTTATCTGCTGCGGTGCCTTGAAAGCTGCCAGCGGTGCGGCGGGTGCTCCTGGCGCATCGACAGTCGGAAGATGACTTCCCTTGGCTAGGAAACCCTTCTCAGCTCCCGCTTCGTACTCTACCTGCCTTTCGACCCCGTCCTTAGCTACGAAAGCGAATCGTCCTCGGACATTTCCGGCCTTGTCCGCGTTTTCAGACCTGGAGTGATCTCCGGCGTCGTAAGAGAAGCTGTAAGAAGCGTCGGTGTCGGAAGTTCTTCCTTGATAAGAGCCAAACTCGGTCGACGCTTCCTTTCCCACTGCGCTCGAGGAGCCGATAACCGCCGTCGGAATCGAAGACACAGCCTCCGGAGCCACCGGAAGATGGGCTCCCGTCGCTATGAAACCCTTCTCCGCCCCCGCTTCGTAATCTACCTTACGGCCGATCCCGTCCTTGGCGGTGAATGCGAAACTTCCCCTGACATTTCCGGCGGCGTCCGAACTCTCTTGTCTGGAATGGTCGGCAGCGTCGTACGAAAAAGAATAAGACGCGTCCGCTGGACCAGACTCGTAAGACGCCTCGGATCCAAACGAGTTTTTGACTCCGAACGACCCGGCGTCTCCTGCATCGTCGGCTCCTGGGACTGCAAATCCTCCGGTGTAGGAGTAATCCAGGCTTCCCGACGCCGCCTTTCCTCCGTACTGGTAGTGACCTCTTACTCTGTTAGTCGTGTCGGACTTGGCTGCGTGGTTCGAACCTTCACCCGTATCGTAACCGAATAAGTAATCTCCTTCGGGATGGAGGATGTAGTACTGAAGTCGTCTACCGGCCGGCAGCTTCGGTGGTTCCCACGACGAAACTCCAATAGCTATCGCCATGAGCGTTACCAGCGAGAGACTCTGGAATTGAGATCGGAGATTAAGAAAAATATAATCGGTTCGGTATTAACATATATTTATTTTTTCATATTGAACTCATTTTTAGGCGCGTTTCGCTTACAGCGTGAGCGCCTATTATCGTCGGTCGGTCCGTCCGTCTGTCCGTCCGTCCGTCCGCATGTTCGTTCTCGGCTTCTACCCAACGGATTTTTATGAAATTTGATATTAAGGACTTACAATCAAATATAAGGAGAAAATCCCAAAAATGAATCTCGTACGCCAATCAGGGGTACCACTTTACTAGAGACAAAAAATTAAATTTTCGTCATATCTCGTAAACTATTGTTCATATCAAAATATTTTTCAAATAAACGTTGTAGAACTGGTAAAGTAGAGTATTTCCTTTTCTATATATTTTTATCGTAGGAGTAGCCGTTATCGAGAAAATCAAACAAGAAAGTCTTATATGGAGTTGAACTTAGAAAATTTCTTGCATGGTTACTTCATTGTTGCTAACATAAACAATCTCCCAAACAAACGTTTAATTTCCTTACGTGTGCATGTAATACTATTAAATAGGAAGAAAATGGTTTATTTATGATGAAGAAAAGAACTTTAAAACGCTATTTCCCTTACGTACAGGTATATAATTGCCTTCTAATACTCCATTGCACGAAACGCGCCCCATTTGTGATACGTTGTACGCTTTCCTAACTTGTTAATGCTATCGCAAAAGATCTCAATAATCTCGACATATATAAAGTCGTGATTTATTGGTGTGTGAAATTTAGGAGAATAGAGCAATTAATTTATCGCTATTGTGGAATTTTAAGTAGGAATCAAGCTGTACCAGTGGCATGTATTCGGTTTCGTTTTTTACTTTCTCATACGAAGTATCGAGAAAGTATTGTTATCGCGAAAAAATTCGACCTCGAGATTTTTACGGAAATACACGTTTTAGGTGTCGCTGAATCCGAAAAAGTGGTTTTCGCAATGCCGTTTGTCTGTCTGTTACTGGCTCTGGAGCCTAGACGGTAGAACGAAATAGAATGAAATCTCCTACTTAGGCATTTTATCATACTGAGCAGAGTATACATAGAAATGGTTGACATTGATAAATAATTAACAGTAGTTTAGTCTACGCATTTTTAACAACAATCCGATTTTCTCGAAAACGGCTATAACGATTTTGATCAAATTTCGTACAGTTACCTGAGTTTACGTCTTCAATAATACGGTATAGTTCATATTTCTCAAAAAATGAATATAAGGCTAGTTTATTCAAGGCAACTTTAACAACAATTCGATTTTCTCGAAAACGGCTCTAACGATTTTGATCAAATTTCGTGCAGTTACTTGAGTATACATCTACAATAATACTACGTATTTTATTTTTCTCACTGAATGAATATAAGGCTAGTTTATTCTTGGGAAACTTTAACAAAAATTGGATTTTCTAAAAACAGGCTCATACGATATTTATTTTCTAAAGATAACTAAACGACGTATTAGTATTTCAGTAAGTTTGTACAATGTAAGTTGTACCGATTTTTTAGTAAGAACTCTATCAAATTATGTTATTTATTGAATCAGTTTCATTACCGAAGAACAGTGCTATACCGGAAAATTCCTGCCACTTCCGTCACGGATTCATATTCCTCCATATTGTCCTCTTATTTGAAAAATTTCTGCTTTTGTCGTTGAAGTTCGTAACTTAATATTATAAAAGTGTCACGATCCTGAGGATATTTATCCATAACCTTATCTCCATGATTCTTGGGTTAAAATCATCAGCCGTGAATGCGCCCTTATAAAAGAATCAATTAAAAATCACGTCAATCACTGCCATCATGAAGCATTTTTTATTGTAGTGCGTTCAGCATTCCTAAAAATGTAAATATTTTCCGTAGTTTTAATATAAAGTATTGAAACTTCTCTGGTTGGTGAACTAATCCAAAAGCGTGTTTTATCGAATTTTACTCTGCCACACCGATTCAAATCGGGTGATTTCATTTAATTTTTCTAAAGCATATAAGGCAATACATTGCAAGACGTAAACAAATATTCTAGATATTACGGCAAACAATACTTTTGGACCCATAAATATAAGCTATCGTGGCTACATACTTCGATTTGTCAATTTAATATGAGACCCTAGTAATAAATACAACATTTCTTCGAATTTTGATGCGTTATTTATATCATTAAAATACAAAATTTCAAGATTCGTTGCGGTTTTAGCTTCATCGTCGAAAAATAACTTGATAAAAAGATTTTCGTTTAATCTGGATGACTAGCATAAGTGCCCGTTGAATTTCAACGGGTTTAATGAATCTAAATTTTCGTAAAAATCGCAAGAATAAAATTGTGCACTGTTTTAACCATAGAATATTTCTATATTATAAGTCTGTTTTAATTGATTAACTAAAATCTCACAGAAATTCCTTGTGAATAAAATAGTACCTTTCTTTCTACTAAAATAGCCATTGTTATTAGTTTTAAATTGATTATAGCATTAGGATTTCAATTTCATTAAATAAGCAGAATTCCGGTTCCAAAAAATTAGTTCAATCTTCAATTGCCTCCGATAATACTTTAAATAGATTTTGGAATATAATGTACCTCAATATCGTTTATCGTCTGCTCACCACTCTGGACTTCTCATTTTCCGAAACAGCCGCTTTCACCAGTTTTAATGGATTTCAAACTTAGAAGAGAACTTGATTCAATTCATTTAAAATAACCACATAACAAACTTCTTATTCCAAAGAAAATCCTTTTATAATATGCAATGTTAACCTAGAATTCATTCATTCTGAAAAGTGAATAAAAGTACCATGTACATATATTTCTTTCAACTAAAATAGCCACTCTTAACAGATTTTAATGGATTAATGCATTAGCATTTCAATTTCATGAAATAAGCAGAATTCCGGTAACAAAAAAATTTGTTCAATCTTCAATTGCCTCTGATAATAAATAGATTTTGGAATAAAATGTACCTTATATTCGTTTAGCGTCCGCTCACCACTCTGGACTTCTCAGTTTCCGAAACAACAACTTTCAATAGTTTTAAATTGATTTTTGCTTTGAAATATACTTGAGTAAATTCAGTACAACTTCCACTTTACATACTGTAAATTCCAAAGTAACTCATTTTATAATAGGCAGTGCTAGCTTAAAATTAATTCATTCTGTAAAGTGAATAAATAAAGTTCTTTCTTTAAACTATAATAGCCACTGTTATTACATTTAAATGGATTATAAGCCTTAGAACGTACTCTGTATTAAATAAGCACCAAAATTCCTTTTATAAAAACAAATCAATTCATTAAAAGATCCACTGTTGTTTCTTCGAAAATTGCCTGTTAACAGTTTTAAATGTCCTTTTAATTTTAATTGAATTTTAATTTATATTCGTTTCCAAGCTTCGGCCATTGTTACGAAATTAATTCGAGGAATAACATAAATTCGTAAGCACGTATGGTTTACAAAGAATTTAATTTAAGAATGCTTTTTATTTCCAATTTTTCTAAAATGACACTGTTGATACTTAAAATTTTTTATATTTACGTTAATATACTTATTGTCCAAAAAACACGCCAATCTCTCCCCTTCCTTCCTCTCTCTCTCTCTTTCTCGTATTGAAGCACTCAAGGCACGCTTATTCCCAGAAGGATGTATACAATAATAGTAATTTGAGGTGTAACAATGATAATGGTCGACATAGCAGCATCACGTTAAAATGGCGAGATTTCCACAAAATATGCAAATTAAACGTTTAACATGGAATATTTCGAACTGTGGGCGAAAAAAGACGAACGGAATAAGAAACTCTATAAATTTTTCTTCAAAATGGTTCAAATCCGAAGGTCGTCTGTTAATTTCATCTAATTTTAATTTCCAAATGAATAAAAGTCTGCACGTCGAAAAATCGCGTTTTACATGTTAAGTAATGGGAAATGGAAATGCCTCTCTTGCAGACGAACCAAGGAATTTTTTCGCGATTTAAATTTGCCATTCTCTGTGTTAATCAAGCATCCCTACCAAATTTCGAATTTCTATCATTATTATTTCTCGAGATATTAGCGTTTGCATAGCGTGACCAACCAACAGACGACGGCTATTATTATATAAAATGATGAGGATGCTATAGCTTCGATGCACTGAACCTAACGTATCTAATATAATGTTTGATTCAGCATCGCCGCAGCATCTTGGCCCCCATCGAGAAACTATCCGCTTGGATGAAAAATCCAACAAAAAGATTTCGAAGAGACATTCACAGTTGGAAGTGGATTTAACAATCGAATCGCATTCTATTTTATTAAACCAAATGTTGACGCTTTTCTCTGTTGTACGCGCTTTCCTTTTTTCAGCAATATATTTAATTAGTCTCATTTTTAATAACTTTTATATTAACCTCACTCGATATATATATATATACTAGTTAATGTGTGCTTGCATTCTGCAAGCATTTTTAAAGTTTAGCATTTTTACAATTTCAAATTATTCCCAATCAGTTTTGTACAAAATCATATAACCGTATCAAATTTCAACTTTGTAGCTCATTTAGAAGTGCATTATAATTTTATTCGTCGCATAGGACAATTATGTGGCAAAATATTCGCTACGACTTTCAATTTTTACATTATCGGATTCCTTCTTTCTGCTGTTAGTTAAAACCCACAATACTGCCATATTTCATGCTTGTATCTCATTAAGAATTGCCGTATAATGTTCACACTCGTATGGGGCGGAAATGGGGCAAAATCGCCCCTTAGAAATCGGAATTTTTTCAATTTCTTTATTTTATCTTCGGTTGCAATGAAATTTCTATAATGGTGCTATATTTCAAGTCTGTAGATCATATGGAGGTGCCTCATCATTTTTGTTATCGTATAGAGCAATACTGGGGCTAAAGAGCTCCAAAAATGGGGATTATTACAATATCGGATTTCCTTCATTAGGCATAGTGTAACATTAAAGGCATTAAAATATAAACCTCTGATTCCCATTAAAAGCTTACCCATATGAAAGCATTAAGTCTGTTGCCTAGGAAGCCTAATGTTAGACCCTAAAAAATTACCACTTTTTTCGATAAAAACTATAAATTCATGCTAATTCTACTCGGATTTGACTTCTGTCTTCAAAAATAAGAAACTACAATTTATGTCCTATCCGATAGTTTAAGTCTCGAGTTCATATCTTGACGGGAAGTAATTTTAAAATGCAAATACAAAAATCTCTACACCAATTTACGTTTTCTTATGAGCCAAAAATGGGGCAAAAAGAGGCCAAAAAAGCCGCTCAAAATAGGAATTTCGCCAGTTTCGGATTTTTTCCTTCGGTTGTGACCAAAACCCTATAATCCTACTAAATTTCAAGTTTCTAGCACGTCTGGTAATGCCTCATAATTTTATATCCTCCTATATATATATATTAGGGTGGCCCTTAGTTATACACAATGAAATTTTTTTTCAAATTTCTTTGGTCTCACCCCCTAGAATGGTTCCAATTCCTAAAATAATGAACTACAAAATTTTTAGCCCTATCGGAGAATATTAACAGGTGCCACAAAGGCCCCAAAGTTACGAAATTGTAGATTTTTCTGGATGTATCAATTTTTTAACATTTCAGGTAATATCTCAAAACTGGTAAGTCCTTATCGAAATTTTGATGAGATGATGTCGATAGAGCATTAAATTTCCTACAATTTTGGTATTTAAACTTTTTTCATGCGCCCAACCGTTTTTGAGATAATCGCATTTGAATGTAGAGAAAGCAAAAAAGAATACTCTAGTAGTGATTCGGAAGTCGCCGTTTTTGTGGCAGCGTGAATAAACAAACACTTTACAACAGAGAGCAGTGAAATTAACCCCTGATTTCATTTGCTTTGTCGGCTTTTTCTTCCCGCGATTTGCTCTTTCTGGCGGCTCCAGTTACATTGACATTGACCACGTGACGAGTTCACTTAGGTATATGCGGCAGTTGTGGTAAAACTGTGGTAGTTGAAATGTTTGACAGTGCTTTCGTTCAAGTTTATTTGTGTTAATTGTGTTTATAAAAGTGTTAAAGTATTAAAATTTATTGTAAAATGGCTGCATCTTCATCGTCATCAGCAAGTATCACTCTTCGTGCGCATGATGAAAAATATTTGATAGGAAATGTGACAAACCAAACATGACCTTCTGTATCTGCCCTGTCGACGCCACATTTTGGAACTAATGCTGAGGAGTGTTCGATGTGAAATGAGATTGCCTACATTGGGTACAGACGTTCCTATTTTCAAAAGATTTCAAGAACGTGGCCCAATATCGACGCAACAGAATTTGACGTTGGAATAAAGGATACATTTGTGAAATCAGCCATTCAAAAGATCCTAAATCAGACTATAGAATTTTGTATACATTCTCTAAAAGTCCAACAGTGTAGGGAGGATTATAGGGAATTACTGGAGTTAACAGTTATATTTCTGGGATCAACTCCACCTCGTGGCATTTCCTTTCGATATATTGGTGTTTTCCTTCATGCGAGGTTGATGTCGAAAGCAATATATAGCTTAAAAGTACTTATGTTCCGAAATCAATTTCAGCTTCAAGCTAGGGAAGAGAGAGCATTTCGAGACATGCATTTTTTTGGTTCATTCGTGTGTAGAAGCCTGGTTCTGAGCTCCTGTTGCAATCGAAGCCCCTTTTAACGATTTTCAATTATTAAAAAACTTGGCGCAGTATCCAGATTCTGATATTTCTCGCACGTCCATGAGTAAGTTTTGCGGACACTTATGGTACCTCGCTCCTGAGAGTATTGCTCTCGCGTTTTTTGATTCTCGTGTGCCAAAGGATACGAAATTTAAAATGGTAGAGGCAAAAAAATTATCGGAGGAATCAGAGGATGTTAAAAGGATTTTATTCCGTCCAAGAGATGTGAAGGATTTCACAATGAAAGAGTTAAACAAATTCTTATCATTGGAAACGAACATTTTTTCAAGATTTAAAATTCAACAGATTTTTTGGAGGCAGACCCCGATGCATGGAGAGCAAGAGATGATTATCAGAAAGGAATCCGAATCTTGACAAAATTATCGGTAGTGAATGATGTGGCAGAAAGGGGAATTAAGTTAATACAAGAGTACAATAATATTATAACAAAAGATGAAAGTCAAAAGCAATATCTGTTACAAGTTGTTAACGATTATCGAAAAAATATCCGGATTGTAAAAAAGAAACGCTGTTACAAAAATAAGTGTGTAATTTAATTTTGTGTGTTTTTAAAAACGATTTTGTTGTTCTGTTAATCGTAATGGGTAGTGATGTATTTCTAATATATAACGTGTAAAAACTTTACTATAATAATAACATTATTGGCAGCATTTTTCCTTTATTCTTTTTAGGTCTGTGTCCTATCTCTAGTATGGTTTTTTACTTTCTCTACATTCAAATGCGATTATCTCAAAAACGGTTGGGCGCATGAAAAAAGTTTAAATACCAAAATTGTAGGAAATTTAATGCTCTATCGACATCATCTCATCAAAATTTCGATAAGGACTTACCAGTTTTGAGATATTACCTGAAATGTTAAAAAATTGATACATCCAGAAAAATCTACAATTTCGTAACTTTGGGGCCTTTGTGGCACCTGTTAACATTCTCCGATCGGGCTAAAAAATTTTGTAGTTCATTATTTTAGGAATTGGAACCATTCTAGGGGGTGAGACCAAAAAAATTCGAAAGTGGAAAATTAAGGGCCACCCTAATATATATATATATACATATATATATATATATACATATATATATATATACCATGTGTAAGAAGCATCTACATATTATAGATATACATATATAGCGGTTTGTAACCACATTGGCAGGATACAAAATTGAGGCACTTCCAGATAAGCTAGAAACTTGAAAATTGGTAGGATTATAGGTTTTTGGTCACAGTAAAAGGAAAAATCCGAAACTTAAGAAATTCCAAATTTGAGGGGCTATTTTGACCCCTTTTTGCCCCATTTTTGGCCCATAAGAAAACATGTAAATTGGTGTAGAGATTTCTATATTTGCACTTTCCCGTCAAGATACGAACTCGAGACTTAAACTATCGGATAGGATATAAATTGTAGTTTCTTCTTTTTGAAGACAGAATTTCAATCCAAGTAGAATTAGCGTAAATTTATAGTTTTTATCGGAAAAAAATGGTAATTTCTCTGGGAACAACAATCAGCTACCTAGGCAACAGCCTTAATGCTATCGTATGGGTAAGCTTTTAATGGGAATTAGAGTGTTATATTTCTCCTTTAAAGCCTTACTAGCGTAATGCTCATAGAAATATCAACGGGAGTAAAGATTCGATCGTTCAAGCTATTTATGGAGATCAAATTGGCATCAGACACATTAATTGTATTGAAAGTCATTTCCCTCTCTCACCCTCCCTCCCTTTGTCCCCCGTCTCTCCTCTCTCTCGTATTAAAAGCAATCAAAGCACGTTTACGCCCAAAATGATTGTGTAATAGTACCGATTACTTACCTTTGATATTACTCGTGTTGCGCTTCGTTGATTTGTATACGACAAAAAATGTCTTCAGCCTTGATATCCAGTTCAATTGAATATAACACCGCCTCCACCAGTAAAAGGTTACTTATGCAGGTAATTTCACCAAATTTGAAGTAACGAGTACCGTATTTGACCGAATATAGCCCCCCCCCGAATATAGCCCCCCTACCCATTTTTCTCACACAAATCTAGAAAATATTTTAATACCCTGAAAGGACGATTATTTTTAGGACTTTAATGTCATGAAACATGTTGTATAATTTGAAGAAATATCAAACGCACTCATTTAATAAAAAAGTACCAATTAGCGAGTGATAAAACGCCATGCTAATTGGAATTTTAAGGTTTTCAGATTTGTTCCTCAGAATTCAGAGGGTATACTAACGAGAGAGATATTTGACAAGGAATTGAACAAAAATACATTTTTAGGGAGTAAAAATAAACTTTAAAAAGTCGAAATAACATACTAATTAATGCAGCAATATTAGCAAGTCGAAATAACATACCAATTTATGCAGCAATATAAATTCGCACTTTGCTCAGATTTCGATCTATGTTTCGTTTGTGTAATTAACAATTCGAGCTTAGCCAGGCAATTAGTCCATTCTCGGGCAAGGTCAATTTCGTTGGTATTACCGTATTTGCTCGTGTAATCTGCGCACCTTTTTTCCCAAAACGCTGGTGGAAAAGAGGGGGTGCGTGTCTTACACGAATTCTTTTATTTGCCGCTCACCTTTTTTCCCAAAATGTCGTGTCGGTAAACAAATATACGTTAAGCTAGCACCCATGCCGCATCTATTATTCTATTTCTGAATTTCAGTGTATTTAGTCATTTTCATTCGTAAAAAATTTTAAATGAGTTTTAAGTTTATTAAGGGTGCTCCCCAAACTCGACGAATTCTTCTGCTGCAATCGTCACGGAGGCCACGGCGCATGCGCGACCAGTTCGGGTTGGTGGTTTTGTTCTCACGGCAGACGACGCCTACCATGTTCACATACGGCGTGCTTCCTTTATTCTATGATACGTCTATGAAAGTCATAGCCACCGTGGTGATCATTGAATGATCGCTGATCATAATTTTAGTTCGCCAAAAAAATGACGACCGCTACGGTAGGGATCAGTGACCATATGGCTGGAAAATTACGTACAGCAGAATGATCGCTACCGGAGTGATTTCTGCGAACATGACCAATGTGACCACAAAAACAGTTACGTGTTTAACAAAAGAGGACTACCGAGATTTCTGCTAGTACCGATATAGAGAGATCACCCAATAAATTCGTCACGTAGGAATGTGAAGATGCTTAACTTGAGCGTAGCATTTTTTAGAAATAGGAATTGGTGATTTAAAAAACCCTTTTTCGGCTCAAATAAATTTTTTTCCCTAGAGCTGGCCCAAAAACCGGGGTGCGCGGAATACACGGGGTCTCGGCTTACACGAGCAAATACGGTAAAACTTGCAATTTGACAATAATGAGAGCGATCAGGTAATAAAAAAATCCTTCCTATATGGTGACGTCAATCAGCCTTGCAAATAAATATTCGCAACCCGAGTAGTTTGGTCTTACAAAGGATAGAAAGACTTACTGACTCGAATGAAATTCATCATTACTTAAGCTTTGCAAACTTGTTTGTACCCACCTAATTTTTAGTGCCCGAAAATAGCCCCCCCCCCAACTTTTGCACTTCGCTTTTGGCCAAAAACAGGGGGGCTATATTCGGTCATATACGGTATAATAAATGTTAAAATATAAAATTTATTTATAAAAATTTATTTTTATACCCATTACTTGTTCCTTTCTCATACGAAGTATCGAGAAAGTATTGTTATCGCGAAAAAATTCGACCTCGAGATTTTTACGGAAATACCCGTTTTAGGTGTCGCTGAATCCGAAAAAGTGGTTTTCGCAATGCCGTTTGTCTGTCTGTTACTGGCTCTGGAGCCTAGACGGTAGAACGAAAATGAATGAAATCTCCTACTTAGGCATTCTATCATACTGAGCAGAGTATACATAGAAATGGTTGACATTGATAAATAATTAACAGTAGTTTATTCTACGCATTTTTAACAACAATCCGATTTTCTCGAAAACGGCTATAACGATTTTGATCAAATTTCGTACAGTTACTTGAGTTTACGTCTTCAATAATACTGTATAGTTCATATTTCTCAAAAAATGAATATAAGGCTAGTTTACCCTAGGCAACTTTAACAACAATTCGATTTTCTCAATAACTGCTCTAACGATTTTGATCAAATTTCGTACAGTTACTTGAGTATACATCTACAATAATACTACGTATTTTATTTTTCTCACTGAATGAATATAAGGCTAGTTTATTCTTGGGCAACTTTAACAAAAATTGGATTTTCTAAAAACAGGCTCATACGATATTCATTTTCTAAAGATAACTAAACGACGCATTAGTACCTATATATGAGAAAGTTTGTACAATGCATGTTGTACCGATTTTTATAGTATAGTATAGATCAGGGATCGGTGACGTTTTTCTGTTGGGTGCCACTCTTTATCAATATTCATAATCCTTGACCCTTCACGCGTGACATCTCAAAATCCGTTTTGTCCGTAACGCTCTTACGAGGAGCGGTTCTTATATTATAAGGAATCCTGAATATAATGTGGTATCATTAAAATAGAATATAAAATTGAAATAAAAATTAAATTATTTCAAAAATACATACTTTTCGTAATTATTATATGAAATATCGTGCCAATTAACATCTCTCCTCTTGCTATTTAACATTTCTTCGTTTGCCAACTTTTGGCACGCGTGCCATAGGTTGCCGACCCCTATAGTACAGATCAGGGGTGCCCATTACGTTCTATTTTCTAATATGAACTTAATTAAATCAAAAACCAGAAATGCTGTCACTAATGAACATCTGGAAGACTGTTTATTTCTCTCTGTTACTAGTTACATGCCAAATTACCATTCACTAGCTGAAGATATACAGTGTAAACGTGCCCATAATCGCGCAAATCAAGATGAAATTGAATTAAATTAATCAGGTATATAATGTTGTTTGATTTATAAGGTATAATAAATGTATTTTGCGGTGAATTTGTAGTCTAAAATCCCTTTTTATATATTGAAAAAATAAGTAGCCCGCAAGACAATTACCAGGATGAAAGTAGCCCATGATATGAAAAAGTTTGGACACCCCTGCATTAGATGATCTGGTATATTAATATATAAATGAAGGATGAGGTTTATAAATATTTAGTCGATCGATGCTTGTGTTGTTACTCGTACAAGCGCTTTATTAATTTGTTTACGGGAATAAGTCTTAGCGGATAAAAACGCTTTTTTATGAGAAATTGCATTTGAAAACTCTTAGAGAAATTGCGCATCTATTGATATATTTTTAGAACTTAATATATCCGTTACACTCAATTTATACAACTTCTTGTGAAATAAATATAAAATTTGGCATTGGCAAACTTTTTCGAGTTCTTAAGAGCGTCCACAAAATACTACTACGACTACGTATTTTCTATTCGGAGGATGTAGTAACCTCGAATGAATTAATTTAGGAGACTCTCAGTTAAGACAGTGTCCCGCAACGGGTGTGCTGCGACACATTACTGCGCCGCGAAAAAGCACTCGGTGTGACGCGATAAATTTTCAAATTATTGGTATGGGAAAAATAGTTTATTTTATTTTTCTGATGCTAAGACCAGAGAAACCAAATAACTCTTACGGTACGACTTCTTAGGCTGTTTCCGCTACTTGAAACGGAAACCAAGTTGCTTCGTAACTGGAGAATTGGAATTTTTATATCATAGGAACATTTCGTAATCCGGGCTAAATGATTGGAAATTTTTGAATTTTAGCAATAATTTTATTAATTTGTGTGTGAAAGGCGATTTTATCTTTTTTGTTCCTACATGGTGGTAAAAATGTCCTACAGTCTCGATAAATTTGGTTCGGGGTGTCGCGAATTTCGAAAGAACCCGAAAGCGTGCCGTGAACATTAAAAGGTTGCGAATCACTGAAGTAAGAGACGCTAGGATCGCAGAAAGAACCATTCACACGGTGTTTAACGAAAAATATCAACTAATCATAAACGTCTGAAGTAAACAAAAAAGTGATTCTTTTACACTTTAATCGTAATTGTATTAAATTTTATGTACTAGATATTATAAACAAAATAAGAATTGAAACTCATTTTAATTCGCTGATGTTTCAATGTAATATAGCATCTTACGAGGCGTAATAAAATTATAGTAAAAATAAAAAAATCTAGGTGCTACCTGCAAAAATTTTATTTCGTAACCGAACAAAATAAATTCGTAACGACAGAGACGGGAGGAACTATATGTTGAAAAATACGTCACATCTTTTCTTTCCTTTTTTCATTTTTCCAGTTTTGCTGTAGAAATTAGTCGTAGTCAGCAACTCCAAATGGAGATCGCGAGAGATTAGCGTGATAGTAAAAATGCTTGTCATTTCGAAGGGGAGTGCGACATTCCAAATGGCATCCAAAAATCAACTCAAGAACTGTTCCTTAAATCTCTGGAAGTGATTGGGCAAAAAGTGAAGCTCATTTGGCAAATATTAATTACTTCGCCACGTAATTTTCCCATATATTCCTATCCTTTGTGTGTCTTAATGATGAGACGATATATGTAGCGCATAAATTGTTTCCCTGGAAACCTGTGCTTAAGTAATAAATCAAGTGTTGTTGGAAACGACTTTGATCAGAGCGATGCGTTTTTCTGCACGATTTCCATTAGTTGATTTTATTTTCCTATTATCGTTCCTTTGATATTGCATCAGGCTTAAAATTGATTAGCTCTTATTTATATAATACACTTCAATTACACAGAAAAATGTCTATCATTAAGGTATTTATTATTGAAGGATAATTTCAAAAATAGAAAGGAGTAATATTCAGTTCCTTAGCTATTTTATTTTTACCACCAGTATTAGTATCAAATTCCCAAACTAAGAATCTTGGGAATTTGACACTAATGCGTGACTATGAAATTTCCAATAGAGGGCTTTTCAATATTCCCAACAATATCGTTATTTTATAGCGTATTTTATTTTTAAAACTTGAACTATATAAATGTTACGTTTTAGCAAGGAAACAACGCATTATGAATTAATGCATATCCATAAGCGTCTACAATTTCCACGAGAGGCTATGCTGTACGCCTAATACAGAGTAATTGGTTGTACAGAAATGCTATATTTCGCCATTCTTTCACTCGGAAGGAAACGAGTTTTCCTTTGTTAATTAACTGCCTTGGACTTGATGTAATTCAATTCGAATTGAAGTGAAGCTAGCCAACATTACATTTTTCCAAAGGAACTACGATGGACTAATTATCCTTATAAAATTGCGTTTTATTATGCTTTCTATCACATAGCAGCGTAAATGTTATGCATTTCAGACAAAACGTAATGTGAAGGTTTGTTTTAGCCACTAGCTTAAATTAGGATTATTTAATTATTCTTGATATTAAGAATTTATTCAACGTTTATCAATCAATATGGCCTTGGCTAATAATTTAAATAATAATAATAATTCAATAATTTGTCTGTCAAAAATGAGGCATCCAAGACAATCATTTTACAAAAAATACTTGTTACTTGAAAAATCAATTTTGCCGTTCGCTCGTCAAAACATCATTAAATATTTTGTAACACCGGCGAAGGAGAAATTTGACCAGTGGAAAAGAGATACTTAACAAATGCTGCACTTACGTGAGAAAACTTCACCATGATGACCACTCTTAGGCCGGCGACGTATTCAAACACTTCTCTTCGCTACTTTTCGAAAGGGTTATATGTGGCACTGAGGGTTTTCGGCCGCAGACGCCAAACAGGAGCACCTCCACGACACTGCTGATTGCTGTCCATCTCCGAAGGGTTTATATAGTGGGCAGTGGGGAGGGAAGAGGGCTTCCATCCCATCGGCCTCTGCGACTGACCCATCTCCACCTCACGCGCATCTCCCTCGCCCCCACCCCCCTCCACTTCCATCTCTCTCTCTCTCTCGCCCCACCCTCTCCCTCTCTCCTTCGCCACTCCCTCCCTCCCTCCCTCCCTCGCACCTCTCCTGCCTGCCTCAACCCCGTTCCGTTCTTCGTGATTAACCTTCTGCTTTGCCATGGTGATCGCCCATTTATACCGTAGAGTTTTGATTTCCCGTTTTTTTTTGCAATTAATTTGAACTTTGTGGAGAGATGTCCCTTGCCTTCGAACTGAATCCTGTCCGAGACTCGGAGAGCGAATTTTCGATTCATACTATTTTGCAGTTAGAACTTAGACTCGTAAAAAATATTTCGCCGACTTTGACCGTTTAAATGCGGATTTTTAATAAGAATAATCAGCTATCGGAAATCTTTTGCTGTTAAGGTCGATACTTTTTTACTTGAAGCAAAAGAATTATTATTCTGCCTGCCTAATAATTTCATTTTTAACATTGTTTTAGCATTAGAGATTTTAAAATGAAAATTAATTAGATTTATAACGAAACAAATATAAAACGCCAAACTCCACCGTTTCTCGAGGAATTTTGTCGTTGTTTAATTTTTTTTCTATTTTTACTTCATGTACCTGATTAAAGTCATTATCGCAATAAATAATCAGATTTTTTAAATATGAACTCTGACAACTATTGAAATTTTCTACTCAAAACATTTAAGTTTTACTTCCTGTTGTTGACAATTCAATCTCCGATATTCAACTTTTATCTCATGGATCTCTTTACCATTGTTTTTTTGTCATATCAACGACGTTCTCTTCGCTATAGCAGCGGAATCGCAACTTATTATGGTTCTTATTTAAAATGTTTAATGATTTTATTAATGCGCTTTGTTTGTTTTGACAACCGCGATGATGACCCGAAGGCATATTTTTACAGTCGTCATTCACACAATGGAAACACTTTTATTTATTTGGTTTACAATGAAATATGTTTCATAATGTTACGATGAAACGTTAAAAATATTATTTGGTAAACGCGATACTAATATACGCCCTTGTCGCAAATCATTCTTCATCGCTTGGACTCAGAAAATCACAGCAATCACTATAACTTTGATCAATTCCTCTTCTTCAACGCTATAGTATTATTATCTCACGATAAATGTTAATGATTTTTTCGAGAGAAGATGCGATTTAAATTTTCTTAGCTATTCGCCTACACTAATGTAAACTGAAGACATATTCTTCTAAATCAAAGGTCTTATGTAAAATTCACCGGTTCATTTCCTGCTTATTACGCCTTTCTTATATTTTTATTCACGTTTACAAGTGGATCTTCTAAGCAATTAAACATCACATCGTTGTTTTTCTTGTTCAAATTCTATATAAATTGTAATTTTACATTTTATTTTTTATTTTGTTCAACTACGTGGATATGTATGTCGAGTTATTTGAGATCGTCAGTGTTCTCTCTTTGAACATTTTTGAATCAGCCATTTATACTTTAAAAGTTAAAAAGCAATTAACATTATTTTTGAAAATTATATTCCATTGGCATTTCAAACAAAGTAATTTTTGCTATTAACATTCGTGTACTTTTTATTCCCCGATTTCCGTCGCCATATTTCGCGTGTGTCTCACTTTCGTTTTCTTCCATTCCTCGCACACAACTTCCCTTCGCCCAACTCGCGTAGGTATTGCCCTATTCTCCAGTCTGTCCTTTTCCCCTTCCGCCTTTTATTCATCCCTTTGTCTGCATAACTACGGAAACGCTCTTCTTTTGTCCTCTTCCTTTTCCTTTCTCCTGACACATCCATTCCACCTTCCTTCATTTCCTCAACGCCTCTTAACTTCATCTCACCGTTATTTCTTCTTTTCACACTTTCCTTTACTTCCTACGTCTGAATTCCGTCCAACTTTCATTCATTCGCCATTTCTCCCCTTTCTTCTGCTCCTCTCTTCGCCCACTTGACTTTCTTCTCGTATTCTGATGGCCCATTGGTTCGACCTCGGAGGCGAGGTTTGGAGCCTGGATCACGAAAAGCGTCCAGTCTAGCGGAATGCGTGGGCGTTTAAAAGCTTTTTGATGCGGCCGTCAATCCATTGTCTTAAGGCGATTAAATTAGTTTCTCTCAAAACCTTCTAAAGACTCGAGTTTATATTCTTTGCGTATGCATATTTCCGTTTCATTGAAATGCCCTTATCGCATTTACGAATAATGAGATGGAGAAGGACGGAGGACACCTATTGACTAAGGCCCTAAACTTCATTTCTTTACTTCCTTAATCGAATCGCAATGCGTGTTAAAATTAATCAGTTGAGTCGCTTAACAGAATAAGGCGCGTTACCGTGGTCTTTCATTTGAGCTTTGATCGACTTTTACGTTTAGGCGATTCCAGTTTATTCTTGAAAGAGTGAGAGCTATGGTATACGATCATTTATTTTTACTTTAAAAAAAAGATAGGAAGATAACTTCGCGGACGAATTGCTTACGATTTGCGTCTATGGAAAATTAGGGAAAAGTTTTCCATTGCGTTCACAGAGAGTTTTTCTCTTTTTCTGTAACTGTCATTATATGTATTGCCGACCGTGGTAGATGGGTGGTTAGCGCATCTGCCTCTTAATCATAAGGTCGCGGGTTCGATTCCTGCTTTGCGCATGGATGTATGCGTTTGTCTTTGTTACCGTTAAAAACTCTCTGTAAAAGGCCGTATAGGTGCTGTTTAAGAGCTACTGAAAATAAATGTAATTTCTAAACACGTAATCATCACGAAAAGAAAATGTGGGCGGGTCCGTTTGGCATTAACTGAAATCGATCGTGGATTCCTCCGCGTTTCAATAACGCCTTGAAACGTATTCTTATTTATTTCCTTCTCCGATCGAACTCACGAGGGCGTAGATATTTGTGTGCCAAAAACGAAGACTTTTTACCGGCATGTTTCTTATCGCCCTTCAACTCTGACCCCAGAAGTGGTTCCTTGGAATATTTAACGCGCGCGCGAGTCACTCTGTTTCCGTGGATCAGTCGCCCACCTGCGACAAGTCACTCATAAATAAACCGCATTTCTCTCTAAAGTAAGCTCCGGTCATCAAATTCGGATTGTTCACTCTCTTTGTACCACCCTTCTTTCTTTCCTGCCTGGAAAAGGCTATTGTTTTTTATAGCGCGGTGCTTTTATTTTTTAATTCGTGGAGGAGGCTCTATTTTTAGCGATTTTTTAAAAAATCGCTTATCTATTCACTTTGTCTGTCTGTCCGTCCGACTCTGCAGACGATGTCTCTGAAACGATTCAACCTAGAGAAACAAAACTTTTAGGATAAGTTACTTGCTATGAGAGCTACATGTGGCAAGAATTTGGTGGGCCTGGATCAGCTGCTGGGGACTAATTTCTCCACATTAATGTCCCGTAAGAAAAGCACGTAACTTGATGATGAGGTTTATATATTTGCTTTTCTAAGATTATTCCCCGTCAAGATTCGAACTCAGTACTTAAGCTGCCGGAATGTTTAGAAATTGTAGTTTATTATTTTTGAAGATGGGATTCAAATCCCTCTAGATTTAGCGTAAATTTTTAGTTTTTATTCGAAAAAAGTGAGAGTTTTTTGGGTCTCAACAATCGACTACCGTGTCATCGAGCTCAGTGCTTTTATATGGGTAAGATTTTAATGGGGATCAGAAGACTATATGTATTATATTGCCATTAATATTAAACTAAGACCAATGAAAGAAATTTATTTTTGTAATAAATCGCCTTATAGTAATATCTGCTTTCGCAGCACTTTCCTTATACTTGTTTTAAATGCCACTCCTTTGACGAGCGTCCAAGCGTAATTTCTCTTATCTATTGTTCCGAGGAGGAAATCTTAAAGAAAAGTATTTATTATTACATGTGGTACCAACGGTACGATATCCGTGACGAATCGTAACGATAATATCGAATAAAGAGATCCCCTCCTCCCTAATGCAGGTGTTTACGTTAAATCACGTGCTTATGTCAACGAAATGTTTATTTTGCTCACTTGCTTTATTTGGAGGTTAATCTTAAAATTACTTAAGAAGTTCTCAGTTTATTTTATTCTGCCCTTAACATTTTCATTCCATTTTGTACCAAATGCTCTATATTGTTGTAATTGCCGAATCAGATTCTGACTTCTTTGAATCGCATGTTTTCCTAGTCTATACGTATATTGCAGCACATCTCGGATATTTCTCCCTTTCCTACCATATTTTCCATCTTATCGACACATTTTCATCGCTATTATAGTTTATTCACATTTTTTATTTCGCCACCTCTCGCTTTCACCCTTCATCACATTCGCATTGGACACCTACGTATTTATATCTTTCTATCCATCTCACATCCTCCTATCTCTAATTCATTCGGCTGCTCTCCTTTTTTTCCCTTCGACCTTTCCTGCACATCCTCCTTCTCCCTCCTTCCTCAATCTCCCTCCCTTCCTCCATGTCTCCCCTCCCCCTCCATCTCCCTCCTCTGTCTCTCTCCCTCCCTTCTTTTTTTTACCGATTCGGCCTGCTCCCTCTCTCACTCTCGCTCACTTTCTTGCTCTCTCCTCTCCGCCCCGCACTCAAGGACCCGCTTCATTTAGCGCTAACACAGGAGCAGAAATTTCCCTCTCCCTCCGATCACTTGATCCGCTCTTCTTCTGCTCTTCTGACTCGTCATTCCCTGTCTCACGCCACGCACGCCCGTCCACCTTGAGACAAATTCTTCCTCTCCCCTTCCCCTCGCCTCTCTCTCTCTCTCCCACCTTCCCACTCCTTCCTCACGCTCTATTCCGTTCTTTATACAAATCATCCTCCCACTTTCCGCTTGCTCTTCTTCTGACTCCTTTAGCCTTCACCCAACCCTGAAATTCCTTCCCTTCACCCGTTCCATTTTTCTGCCCATCCTGCTTCCATTCCGTTGCGAGAAGTTTGTTATTCCGTTCGCTATTTTTTTGGGCATTCCCAGATTTTTCTATCGCTTCAATGTCGCCTTCGGCTTGCTTTTCTTTCGCTGCCGTGCGAGTGAAGACTCATGCTGACAATGAGATCGCTTCCTGGTCGTCGAACAATTTCTAGCGCGCGACCGCGACCGTGGTTGCGATGCCTAATATTTGCCGGAGGCAGGTTCCATGGGTCAAGAATTTTTGTTTGTTTGCTCGCTATCTGTATATGGATGTCATATGCGAAACGTTATCTTTTCGTGGATATTTTCCTGTCGGAAAAACCGCGGAGACTTTAACGCTCGAATTAGTAAAGAATTGAATTTTTAGCCAGGTGACCTGTCTTTGTGAGAGGCTTCTCGGATGAACTTATGCTATGATTCCGTTCAAAAATATAGAGTTGTATACTGTGGAAATTTTATTTTCGCCGCAATATGAGCTCGGTAATTCTCTATTGAACTCAGAGGACCATATTTAGAGAGAGTTGGGAATATTTTCTTTCGTGGGTTAACTCATAGGCGAGATTCTTCTATCTAAACAACGGAAAACCTTCAGGAGATATACGTAAGATAGCAAATGGATTGTCATTGGTGAAATGCATGATTCCTGGACTAATCTCAGTATTTGAAGACGGATAGAATACGTAAGCTCTTCAAGGCAGTTATCTCTAAGCACTGGCTGTTAATAATATTGAAAATATCTTTTATAATTACAACTTTACAGATGATAACATGTAAAAAGATTAATTTTCACAAAAATTATTTGTTGAATTATTAATTAAAAACATTGAGTACCATATACGAAGAGTAAATGGAAATCCTAAAGAGGTAAAATTTCAAACGATAACTTGTAATTAAATGAAATAAACACAATTTATAATGACTGAATTTTGCTAACAAAAGAGGAACAGTAAAAAGTTTTCATGAAATGGACTACCTCGATGCGATTCCGATTTGTACCAACTAACCATTGCCTAAAATACCACCAAAATATGACAAGCAAGATTTTATGAAAGTAAAAAACCGTGTTTCTGTGTGAACTAGGATGTTACATGCGACATAACCGTTTTATAATCTGCGGAACGTGACACTCGCGTTGGCATTGAAAGGTGCGGTGTAAGTCTTGTCAAGAAACACCGAATACCTGGCGAATTTCACTCGGACGCAACTTGAATTCATGTCAACAAACCACAGAGATGGTTGTGGATTACCATTTTGTGTTGCGTTTGTTTTAATTTTTGCGGCAGGAACCAAGGTGAACGAGATGTCGATTTTTGAAGACCGTTCAAATAGATATTAATGAGAACGTTTCGAATCATCAATGACTCAAGACAGAACATATTCTTCAGGCTTTATGCATAAAATGCAAGTACGTTTGTGTGTTTATTGAAATTAAAAATTATATTTTATGAATTGTATTGTATTCTTTTAGTCTCGGGGGTATATGGCAAGGTACTAATATATTATAAAATTAATTTATATTAATTACATTGTATATCTATTTGTAAAATTAACGGTTTCCAAAATTTTAATCACCTTGAGGATATTATGTGAAATGAATTTTTATCTAGTAAATATCGTTTTTAATGAAGCGCTTAGTTGTCTTTCCTAACCAAATTCCCTGTAAATTTGTGCAAAGGAACCAAATGAAACGGTTATGAAGGGTTTGAAATGGCTATATACTCTTTTTTTATTATTAATTATTGCTGTGTGAATGCATATTTCCTTAACAAGCATGCCTCTTAATCTCTTTAAAAATATGGCAAAGGCTAGGCTTTATTAGATGAATTCGCAAATTTTTTATTAGCACAAGTTTATTTGTCGCCGTGTTATTTAGAGCAGCGGTATTCAACAAGGGATACGCGTACCCCTAGGGTAAAGCTAATGGTTGGTATTTTCCCATTTGACAAAAACAACCGATGTGTGATTAGAAAAGACGAATTGGGAGAAGGGAAGAAAGTGTGAAAATAGGAATTCTGCAGTAAATAATGCAGTTACGGACAGATTGCTTACAGAGTTTGGATAATGAGAAGCGGTGAACTATTGGGAAAGAGTAATTCATTGTATTCCAAGGAGTACAAATTTCTTCAAAAATGTTTTAAGGTTTCGCCGAAAAAGTTGAATGTCGCTGATTTAGGGCAACTCGGTTAATCTCTTTTGTTTTACACTCTCTTCCAAAATCGTATCTTTTACAGTCTCTTTCGCAGAAATATTTTAATACGAATTTCGTTAGATCCGCATTTTCAAGGTCGTTAAATTTATTTGGTAATATTTCAAGGAACTATTTATTAACCTTGACAGCTATGATGGCATCCCTAAAATATATAACCATACTAAATCCTTTATTGATTTCTATAGTGGGCTAAATAGATCACATCGCTGGCACGACTTTTATGCTTCTTCTTATTCGCTGAATCGAAGACTAAGAATTCCGAGCTTTTATCTTTCAAACCTAGACTTTTTCTTGAATCTGCCTAACGTAGCGTTTTACTGTCTTATTAGGTGTCATTTTTCAGTTTTTGAGTTACCTGGTGATTAAACGTTTTAATCGAAGCTAAAAGATTCGTTCTTTTCAAAATATAACCATCGCATAATAAAAAACCTAAGAAAATAGTATCGTCCCAGCCTTTTCAAGGACACCCTTATTCTCATTCGAATCCGAAAAAACAAAATCACCGCTACAAAAAAGCCCTCCTGTGGCCCACGCGACATCCTGCTCATCCACTCGCTCTCTCACGCACGCACGCACTCACTCTCCTCATGTTTACAGACTCGTATAAAAACTTCATGGCGGAGGGTGAGTGGGGGGAAATTAGGGGCGCCTATTCTCTCTTTTTTATTGCCCGGCATTTTTTCAGGACCAGTCCTAAAAGGGCATTAGCTCGACGCAGGATTCGCTCCTTTCCCCACGCATGTTCGGCTCACGGGAGAACGAAAGCTTAAAAATAACAGCCGGGATCTTCGGAGAATGATGAGACATTCGCCTACTCGAGCGGTCATTTGCATTTTTTCTGCGCGCTTCGTGTCACGCCCTCTTTCGGAAGGGTGGTGCGTCCGTACGTGGGATGTGGAAGGACCTTGCGTCTCCTAGACACCCCCGTTCCCGGCTGCCGATGCATCACACACATGGTTACCTCTCGTCGGTGCGATTGCTGGGCGGGTCGGCGATGAGGGGCCCTCGAGGGCGCGAAGGGGTCGCGACCTTTAGATTCGAAAGGCGAAGGCCCCTCTCGCCCTTGGATGCCTCGTCCATCTTTTGTGCAGGGCACTCGATCGTGAACCTTCCAAGTTTTATCCCGAAAAAAACAGGGAACTCTCAAAAAAGCTTAGTTTTCCAAGTTTTCCAAATAATTTATGGAGGAGACCTAATAACATGTAATGTGCTGTGGGTAGTGGAGAATGATCATCCTTATCTTATTGAACTCTCCTTCGGACAACAACATTTGCTCCACACTGAATAATTCTATTTTCTCGGTGTCCTGAGGGTAATTGCTCTACGAAGAGTTCCCTCGCTCCCTTTATATTTCATCGGACGCCATGTTTCTCTTTGTTGGCGTTTACCGTATTTCATTTAAAATATTTCAATTAAACTTAACGCGCTCGCATTGTTACTATGAAAGCTGTATTTTTATGACATCTGAGGTCTGTTGTATCTTTCCAACTGAAGTATTGATTTTATCCTTATATATTATCCGCATACCATTTCGACGAAATCGAATTTTTACTTTATCCTTCAACAAGGTGAAATTTTTATAATTTTTCTCTTTGAACAGTTGGGATGTCTTATTAAAAAGAGACGATTTTCTTGATGCTATTTCTCCAATTATTTGCAATAACCATTCCTGTCAATATTGTATTCATCCGGTTATTTATGATGCCTTCAAATTAATGACATTGTGCAAAACGTCTAAGTTATCAAGATTAATGTTTAGAAAAGGCGTTATTCTGATTTCAATGCTTTGAGCTTTTAAAGAGGTATCACTAAATGTGGCTATGAATTTCACTTATTTATCTTTTATAAGTAGCTCATAAGGGTCTCTGACGGCCTTTTTACGACGATCTGTATAACGATAATGAGGTGCACCTGCAACCATTCTCTGGACGGGATTCGAACCCGGGAGCCCAACACACTAACCACCCTTCTACCCGAGTCTTACTTGTTAGAGCAGCAATATTCAATGTGTTCTCCTAGCAGGATTTTTGGGAAATGGCGTTAATAAAATGTTTCAAAATATCTTAAATCCTAGGGAAAAACTATTTATGCACCTCAAAATAATTCTACTCCATTTCTGCGTTATGTTCTCTTACCGATGCAGGAATGTGAATAATACTTCAATTTTCAATTGAGGTTTCAATGAACCGTTTTTCCTATTTCTAATTAAGTAAATTGCGACGAAAATTTAGGATCATCAAAAACCTCATTTGGCGAAAAAGGTGGTTTTCATAAATCTCTTCCGGGCTTGAGGGGTTAAAGTGCTTTTAACTTCTTTATTAGAAAAAGTATCGAAATCTCAGGCATATTATACTTATGAGGTTCAAAACTCGATTTTCCAGCATCATTCGTATCTGCTTAACCCTCAACTCAAAGAAATCTTCAACGAAACTGGAATTAAAATCCAGGAAAGAAATTTCCTTTCCCGTTTCTATCTTCTCTCTCTTCTCTCCCATGCCTCTTCTGCGTTTTTGTCGCCACCACTTTTCACGGCCTCCCCCCGTCACACCCCCTGCCACACTTCTACACCCCACCTCCCCACCACACACAAACACAAACACACACATAGGAGGCGCCACCCTTTCGCCAGCGGTCATCCACCCCTTTTTTCTCTTTCTCTCATTTCAGGCAATTTCCTCGTTTCTCCACCTTTGTTCATCATCTCTTTTGTTTCCCTTTTCGCGATCAATCGAAGCGTCTTTTCCAAAGAGTCTTTTTCCTTTTCGATGGGATAACAATCTTCAATAGGGTTCGATCGATCGAAGAGGCGCGGAACAGATAATTCTTCCGGAACGAAGGATGACGATTTTTCGGAGAAGAGGTAAAAAGGTTTCCCTTTTAGCGAGGAGAGTGTCGTCCTCCTCTGCCTCATGGAGATTGACATCGGATAAGTAATCTTTTGATTGCATTTTTATCGTGCTCTCAAATAATCAGCGTTTTCGAGTTTTTTTAGTGCTAATGTTCTGAATTTAGTCATAAATACTACTCTCAGGACAGTATTTTCTCCATAATTAATTAATACTATGATTATAAAGTTTTTAACAACGGATTACGTAACGAAGGCTTTCATTTATAGCATTCTTAACATGAGATAAATTACTGTTTTGATCAATATCTTCTCAATATTATTAAATGCTAATTTTGTAAATAAAACATTCAAAATGGGCATTCATTCGCCAGCTAAGCCAATTACGTGACGTTCTCTCTACTGGACATGTTACTACTGAATGTAACTTCCAGTATTTAATGCAAATAACCACCTTATGCTCAGATTTGTGAAATTTCCTCATTTCGGATGGGGAAAGGAAACGAATATCTCCTAATTATTTGTAATTGCGCACGTATTTTAATTTCAACTCGTATATTCCGTATGGGTAGGAGTTTCGTGAGGGAATAAATTCTTATAATGCGTGATTTTAATATCTCTCTATGTTCAAGTCAAGTTGCCAATCCTTAATACCGCTTCAAAACAGCATGAAGGCCCCCTTGCAATTTCACTTAGTCTTTTCCTGAGCTGATTTATCTATTCACAATGTTATACATATTATCTGCCTAATTGCAGTTCCCTGCGACACTTCGGAAATCATTTTGGCAATGTGTGACTCAACTCTATCGACGTCTACTCTCTGGGTTCTATCTGAAAGGCACAAATTATTCCAATTTACGACTCTCTTGTCAATTGAGTAAGCTTTAAATTTTTGTAAAATTTCGGGTGGGAAACAGTGGCGAACGCTTTCCTAAAATAAAAAAATCTGATGTGGCCAACACATGACTCTCTCCATATTTGGGGTATAGATATTTAAATTATTTTGGATAGCATTATGAGGCAAAATTATTATTTCGTATCGTAAATGAATAGTCGTCCTTATTGCCGTAAATTACGTATATTTTGAATATGTTTACAGAATTCACCGCTACATGGTGCTGGCACTGTATACTGGTATTAAGATAAAGCAAAATATCTCCGAAATGGATGGTTCTACGAAAATTTCTTTCAAACAAAACTTGGAAGAAATATTATTTTCTACAACTTTGATCCTTACGAAAATTACCAATAACGATGTTTTTAAGGAGATATTTGACGGAAACCGAAAAAACGGTTATTTATAAATAACTCCTAAACAATAAGTCCCATAGAAAATTGTTCCAAATGAAAACTGTAGGAAATTACATTCTCTATAACCTTTATGTAGAATTTTATATACAATAATGATGTTTTAACGGAGAAATATCGCAAAAACCGAATCGGGTTTCTAAGAAACCTCGACTTCCGGTTAACCGTTATTGTCTAAATACTAATCAGTTTTTTGTGCTCATGCTGAAGTTTTATATATGAAGTTTGGTAACGATATGGTAAGTACTTTGTGAGTTAGAGCGCCCACAATCACATACACACACAGTCATCATTCCGAAAATAGTCTAAACGTGTTCTAGAGACCTCAAAACGTATTTCCGTTGAAATCTCGAAGTCGATTTTTTTCGTGATCACAATACTTTCCCATTACTTCGTATGGAGAAAGTAAAAAATACCGATCAGGAAAATACGGCGTTGTTGAAATAAAACAAAAATCTCACATTCAAATGAATATTCATCGAAACCGATCGTATTGACGTATTATGTTATGCGGAAAAGTATAAGTATTTTTTAAAAAGTGCCCTGTGAGATTCTTGTTTTATTTCAACAACGCCGTATTTTCCTGATTATCATGAAGTATCGGTTTCCTCTATTAAATTTAAAAAATTTGATGTGCCCAAGACGACTTTCTCCATATTTGGGGTATAGATATTTAAATTCCTTTTATGAATAGCATTATAAGGCAAAATTATTATTTCGTATCGTAAAAGTATACAGTCGTCCTTATTGACGTAAATTACATAAATTTTGAATGTTTACATAATAACATACATACATAATAACATACACACACACACACACAGACATCATTCCGAAAATAGTCTAAACGTGTTCTAAGGACCTCAAAACGTGTATTTCCGTTGAAATCTCGAAGTCGATTTTTTTCGTGAATACAATACTTTCCCATTACTACGTATGGAGAAAGTAAAAATACTGCATTTAGTCAAATTCCTCCGTCCGCTGATTTCACAATATCATGGATGAGTGGAGCTAACTGAGTCCCGCATGACCTTCTCTGTAAACCGAGTTGGTTTCTATGCATAGCTCCGTCGCTTTAAGGAATTGCATTATTGAGCTTTCAACGTTCAGCCGAAACAGTAGCAAAAGATGCGATGATCTGCTTTGCCGCGGTACAATTTGCGGAATTACGTGTAAGGGAAAAATACTCTGTTTTATTATTCTCAAGCGAAGATCATAGAAACGAAATCTTTCCTAAAGGGCGATATTCTGTGGAAGGATTTCATACACCGTTTCACCTACTTGAAACCGAAATCAAGTTGTTTCGTAAATGGAGAAATAGCAATTTTTATCATCTATCTATTCCGTCATCCGTTATTTAAAACATTTGAAAAATGTACATTTTTAACGATGGTTTTCTCCGTTTGTCTGGGAAAGACGAATATTTTCTATCATCTGATTACAGTTGGCGATGAAAATGTTTGGTTAGTCGTGCCGCGAAGTTGGAGTGAACCGGAAGACGTGGAGTGAAATTGAAATGTTTGGGGAGCAGTGTGTGTCAGTCTATGGGGTCATCCGAGGGATAAACGTGATTACCGAAGCCATGGGAACAACGATACGCATAGCGATACGATACGCATAGCGCAAGATCGTTTCGTGGGGCCGCTTCGGATATCTAGGCGCCGTTTGAGGTGGCCTTGTGTTTATTCTAATGAGGTTTTCGCAAAAGCAGCGAATGAGACTAAAAGTCCATTTGAATAAACACTTTAAAATGTGCGTCGCGGGATTTGTGAACCGAGTCACGGTGGAAGGTATAGATAAAGGGATGTACTAATTATACATGAAGATTAGCAAGAAAGAGATATGTATAGCGGAGAGAAAGGAAGCTGCTTATAAAGCGGAATTAAGCCGAGAACACATCCCGTCGGAACGATCCTCAAACATAGCAATTTCGCGGTCTACTGAGGACGTCCTTCCGGTCTTTGGTTCGATCCCCTCTCGACCACAATTTATATTCGTTTAAGTTTATTATTTGTTTATACGTGATTATTTTTTTTTACTTTCGTATAAATTTAACATGCGCAAATTCATCCCGCGATGACCCGATTAAGTTGTTACTTTCGAAGCGTAAGCAATTGTGTTTTATTTGCTCTCAATTATAATACTATTGTGTCATCGTATGTTTTTACGTAAATACGATCGTATTTTAGGCGAATTCAATATTTTTATTTCCTGCTCCTGTGTTTAGGTAAAAATTTCGAACCGTTCGTTTATATATCCCCTGCACAGTATGCTTTTGTGGATTGCCATGGAAAGAGCGTTCTTCATCTGCGTACGCGTTTGTATTCTTAGTATCTCTTATTTTTACTTTCTTCATACGTAGTAATGGGAATGTATTGTGTTCATGAATTAAATCGACTTTGAGATTTCAACGGAAATACACGTTTTGAGGTCCCTAGAACACGTTTAGACTATTTTCGGAATGATGTCTGTGTGTGAGTGCGGGCGCGCTCGCGCGTATGTGTGTATGTATGTGATTGTGGGCGCTCTAACTCAAACAGTACTTGCCATATCGTTACCAAACTTCATATATAACACTTTAACATGAGCACAAAGAATGATTAGTTTTTGGACAATAACGGTTAACCGAAAGTCGAGATTTATTCGAAACCCGATTCGGTTTTTGCGATATTTCTCCATTAAAACATCATTATTGTATATACAATTCTATACAAATGTTATAGAGAATGTAATTTCCTACAACTTTCATTTGAAACAATTTTCCATAGCAGTTATTGTTTAGGAATTATTTATAAAAAATCAGTTTTTTCGGTTTCCGTCAAATATCTCCTTAAAAACGTCGTAATTAGTCATCTTCGTAATGACCAAATTTGTAGAGAATAATATTTCTTCCAAGTTTTGTTTGAAACAAATTTTCGTAGAACCATCCATTTCGGAGATATTTTGCTTTTTCTAGTATACAGCGCCAACACCATGTAGCGGTGAATTCTGTAAACATATTCAAAATACACGTAATTTACGGCATTAAGGACGACTGTATTCTTTTACCATAGGAAATAATAATTTTTCTTTATAATGCTATTCATAATAATTTAAATAACTAGACCCCAAATATGGAGAAAGTCATGTGTTGGCCACATCAGATTTTTTCAAAATCTTTTCGAGTTTACCTTCTATGATTTTTTTCCTTTTCTCAAAACAATGATCAAGAATTGGTTAATTTTCATGTGCAATTACATTTTTACCACTTGGAATCATGCGTGAGTCAATGTTTTCTGAACAGGCTAAAGGTACGTTCCCATTTACGGGGTGCGGACGGATACCTAAACCATGGTCGTCTCCATGAAATCGTCTATCGAAGAACTAACAGTTGACTGTAGTAATTCGCACCTTGTATCTTCCACTTTATTTTTTCACAATTCAATGGGCGTCTTTGAAGATCAGCTTTCTTGAAATTGAATTACAAATTTAAAACCCTTTATCACCACTTTACTAATTTCTAGATACACCACTGGTGGGTGTGAAAAATGGGGGTTGCTACGCAAGACTTTTCAAACTTTCCCTTTATAAAATAAGATTAATTTCCTGTGAATCTCGTCACAGTTTTCCTTTGTGTCGGTCCAATGTGTACATTTAGTCGCATTCATCGCAAGCGAATTTATAAATACCTAGTTCATCAAGTTCTTTTGTGCTTTAATTAAGTAACAAAAGTTCGCTTTGGAACAAAAAGAGAATTTCAAACCTTGGAAAATCTTTCTAAGGTCGCGAGTTTACGGTGGTTAATAAAGTAGTTTTGTCTTTTTCTTCAGAAATGTCTGGGCTTTTTCGTATGTTGATAACCAGCATATGAGACCCTAGAATCGGATGAAAGGTTAAATTTATGTTTAGACACGGTTTTAGTAAGTCATCCAGTTAGGAATTTTTATTTTCATTCATAGAAATCAATATTTTTTAATATCAGACATACAATGGTCACTCCGAGAAATTCTAAACATTTTTGGCAATATTTGCAATTAATATCAAAGCTAATTTCTAAGTGGCTCCGTGGTAGCAGTAAAATAACGTTGGAACCGGAGGAAAGACATGAACACGTGTCTCGGTAGGAGAATGGCTTAGGACAGCGATTCCCAGCGTATGTGCCGCAAGAAATTTACGTGTGTCGCGAAAATATCTTAAGTTAAATTTAAATTGAGCATTTTATTTAATTGTTTTCATTAATAAGTGCTATGACCTAATCCCAAATTATTTGTGCTACACAATTCAATTAATCCGCAAGAAAAGTTGTCAGGAGTTATTTGTGCTCCTTTCAAGAATATTAATCCTAATGTAATTTGCATTCATGTGTAGCCGAAAAAATAACACTCCAGCCACGTGTGCCGCACCATAAAAAAGGTTGGGAATCTCTGACCTAGTTAGTGTGAACTGGGGAGGAGATTAGTTTTAAAGAGTTGGCTATTTAAAACAAAGTGTTGGTTATTTAATTAAATATTTAATGTATAGTGGAGGGAAGAGGCACGAAATAGCCGAACTAGGATGTCCTATTTCCTAACCTACGAGGTTTGATTACGGGAGGTCCCACGATATAAACAACATTTAATCACTTGCAAGAAGGGACGGATTAAGAGACTCCACACACATCATGTTGAAGGCCCCACACAAATTGTAAATTTTTAACAAGTAACAGGTTATTGCAGGTTTGTGTTCTGTGCGGCAACACTGTAAGTGTTTCGACGAAACGTCCCACTGTGGGCCCCTTTATCCTCTGGGCCCCTCGCACTTGCGTGTTTTACGTACCGTTTAATCCGACCCCGTGGGCAAGTAATGACTAAATCGGGTTATCACTCCCAATACTTTGTCCCGTGCCTTCTGCCGGTTCTAGTATTCTTCTAGAAACAGGCAATCGTTTCCAGAATGCTGATGTAATGTGTGTAACGGAAAATACAATTAATTACCGACAGCTAATAAAATGTAGTCAGATTGAATAACTGAATTATAATTTTAAATGAAGAAGACAAATTGAAAGTTGATAAGTTTTTGGGTGTATATTTTGATTGTAATTAATAAATTGATGTGTCCGACACATGACTTTCTCCATACGTAAGTTCCGCGCTTCACTGGCAACAACGAGGATATATTCACCTTTGCCGTCACTGCCACGCTCGCGAGCTGCCCACTAACCGTCAATTTCGGAGAAAATTGAATATATCTTGAAATATTCCTCATATGAAAATTTATGTCAAACAAGAGTTGTAGAAAAAATAATATCTATAACTTTATGTGTGTGTGTGTTAACAAAAATTCAGTTTTAAGCGAAATATTTAAGAAAAACTAAAATTTGACAGGAGTAAACCGCTACTTTTGGCTGACCGATTGTTATCAAAATCTTTTCAAATCTTAAGTATATATAAAAAATCACAAATATAGAATTTCATGCTGATCCGATGAATAGTTTTTGAGTTAGAGCACCCACAAAATTCCTGTCACACACATACGGACATACACACAGACATAATCGAAATAACGGTCAAAACGTGTTCAGTAGTCCTCAAAACGTGTATTTCCGCTGAAATCTCGAATTCGAATTTTTTCATGAAAACAATATTACTTTCCCTATACTACGTATGGGAAAGTAAAAATTACATCCCTTTGTAAATTCAGTAGGGAAAACTCGGCTAATTCCGTAAAATATTAAGAAACTTAATGACTATTAAAACAGATGTAAATATTTTGCCGTTTTTATGTTGCAAAATTACACCAGCGCTTTCTACTATACCTTTTCTACAAGTATCATGCACCACACCACGCTTCCAGACTCTGGTTTAATTTCGTGAATCAGCTTTATTTAAACTATCACGGAATTAGCCATATCAAAGAATTTGCCAAGTTTCCCCTGTATTCTGTTAAACCAGTGTGACGTGGAAATTATCGCATGTAAAAATAGAAACCAATTTAAACGTTTTAAACGAGCATTTAACACTTCATAAAATAATGGCATCGGAGTTGCGGCGATAAAAAAGGAAACTTTTCTCACTTGAAGTGAAATCGTTCTTGCGAGGACCCGGTCAGGGCGCGCGATCTCAGCCAGACGTGGACGATTAGATAATTTAAATTTCCCGATCTCGTTTTCACGCCAGAAGATGCAATCGCAGTTGGGATCAGCGCACCGCTCAACAGTAGTCCGATAAAACAAGAGACTTCCGGCGTCTCCGTCGTCCGCACCGCTCTGACACCCTCCCTTCTACCATTTCGTTTTCCACCCGCCAATTGCCAACGCAGCTGGAAGATAAATTTATTTCTCTCGGTCAAAAAACTCTCGGTAATCACTCTCCAATCTTTATCCAAATGAGATTTTGTATAATTTGTACATTTTTGAGGTTATTTTTCCATTCCTTTCTCACTCTCTCAAACTGCCTTTCTCTCTCCCCCTCACTCCATTTATTTATTTGTTGAACTGGTTGTATGATTGTGTCATCTAACGATTATAGCGAAAAGAGTCATGTCTTGTAATGAAAATCTTTTCGCGGAAGTTTACACCGTTATTTTTTCTGCGATTGTAATAAATCGATTACACAAAAGTTACCCCAAGTTTATTGATGGTAGATTGGCTTATGCTGTTTTATCAGCCCAAGAAAAACCAGATTAAATCCTTTAAGGCAGTGGTCCTCAAATATAGGGTCGCGACCTCCACTGGGGGTCGCAAGACAAATTTGCGGGGGTCGTGAGCAGTCTTCGCTAGTTCAGCTATTTTTTTGCTCATTCTCTCAATCCTTGACTACAGTGTAGTGGAACAGTCAATTCAATGTAAAATGTTGTTAGATTCTGGTGTGAGATTAATAGAGTTTTGGTTAAAGATGAAGGGAAAATATAAAAATATTTTGAGCTTAGCAGAACAGGTCCTAGTGGTTTTTCTCACTACTTATCTTTGCGAACTTGGATTTTCTAATTTATTGTCAATGAAACGTAAAGCGAGAAACAAGTTGATAGACGTTGATGGCGAATTACGTTGTGTTCTAAGTAAGCTGTGTCCCAGAATTGACAAGTTGTGTGTGTGTGTGTGTGTATATATAACAAGTATATACGTCTCGGTAATGATAAATATCTCAAAATGTGTGTATTCGCATTGAAAAATGTTAATAAAATAATTTCAGTGGTAAAATTTTAACATATTATCCCAAATTCCTATTTCCGGAGAAATCCTTTTTTTACATTACAAAAAATCATGGAAGGTCGCGGCGACCAAACATCTGCACAGAGGGGGTCGCAGGTAGATCTGCCTGAGGACCACTGCCATTAGACTGCACCAACGGCAGTCATTTCATTTTTTCATGTTTCCAAGTGATTAAAATTTCCGTAATTAATTGAAAGAATTAAAACGCAATTTTTATCAAATTGTTCCAAATATTTTTTTGTATTTTATACATATAAAATATGGAATGGAGTATATAAATCCACATTAACGGAACAGCAATTTAAAAAAGTTAAAACGATATCTAATCTGGATATTTCTGAGGGTTGGGAAATTTTACCGGACATGAAGTTTAAAGGCAGCCCTTCCTTGTCCGTCAGTCTCCTTGGAAATTGTAGTCGCGGAAAATATGTCGTCCCGCACGGGTCAGATTCTCAGTCACGCTTCCAGACAGAGACGGTGGCATCTTCAATTTGTATTGTGATTCTCACTCCCGAGAAAAGCCTTCAAATTCAGAATATATTTTAGAACCGGTTATGCGACTAAACTGAATTCGTTATTCGGAAAATTCTTTTGATTGCCGGAATTTCATCTGAGATTCCTTCGCTCAGCTAAATTTGGCGATGATACGACTCGTGCCGCTATCGTGTACCTATCATTCTCCCCAACAAGGCCAAAGGGCGCTCTCCTCTCTCTCTCTTTTCGATCTCACGTATATAAAGGCTCGTCGTATCTCTAATTTAAATCGAAAATTGATGTTTTTTTGGCTATCAACCCTTTTAGTGCTTTTTACTTTCTCCATATACGTAAATTTTGAAATTTCAAAGAAAATACACGTCTTGAGAGATCCTCTGAGAGTGCGTTTTCACCATTTTCTCGTTGATGTCCGTAATGATCAGATCAGCGAAAAACTTAATATTTAAGATTCATATTTGTAATTTAAGCCCTGTAAATGTTTTGGCTGAAGCCGTTATATTTAATAGTACCGGAGATAGACAACAACCTTACTCACTGATAAAGTTGGGATCTTAAAGAGGACATCCCGCCAGTGGTTCTCGACATTTTGCATCTTGCGTCCCATCAACCATTTCTTCAAAAAGCACTGGTCCCACCACGATAAAAACCAAATATATTTTCCAAGAAATGGACACTTTCGTCAATTTCGTTTTGGTATTATATAAACCATTAATGGGACATTTTAAGGATCTTAAATATTACAGTATTTTGCTCTTAAAAAGTTTTACAATAATTATTTTCGAACTTTTGCGTCCCGCCTAGACGACCTTCGTGTCCCAACGGATGAGAACTTTAAGGGACACATAACTCTTTTGTACTTGTTATCGAAATTACATCGCGGTGCGTTTTATGGAATTAAGCGAACGAGCAATGCGCAATGAGATAGGCGGGCGCAAATAAGTGAAATATACATTTGGCGAACATTGAAAATTGCATTAATACTTTCTGCGCTAATATGTGGAATTTCGAGCATAAAATCCGCGAAGTGGTGGCACTACTGTAAATGAAAAGTAAGTTTTCATAATCGTCAACAATTTCATGCTAAAATTCTGTTATTTTGCCTGGTATTCTCCGTAAACAACTGTAACTGACGTTTTTACGAAGTCCATCTGTAAGTTATTGTGTAGTATTCGCGTCTTCTCACACTGATTACTGCAGACATAGATGTGTAATTTTTGTGTAGGAAACATTTCTCATGAAGTGGTTTTAAACGTGTTGGAGAGGTTTTAGCAAAGTAAAATTCAAATCGTTCGTGTCATATTTTATCTAGGTTAAATGAAACCGCAATTTCTTAGTTTTATAAAAATTTTTATTATCCAATTATTTCTATTTTATGCATAAATTTACATGGACTGTACTTAGGAAATATGCGATGCCCATTTTTTCTACCTTCCCCTCTCTCAAGGGAAACGGTAAATTTTAGTTTTACTTAATATATATTCCTCTACCTTACAAAAATATACACATATAAATAAAAGCTTAATCCATATTGAACATTCGTCGACGACTTAGGAATAAAAAAGCCGATTAATCTCTAGGGCGCATGCGCATCATTAAAGTGAAGCTTCGCAGAAATTCACAGACGATGGCGAAAATAGGGCGAAAGTAATTTAGGCCGGCGGCGAACGGAAACGCTGTCTCTGGGTAACCGTCAGCGACGAACGATTCTAACGTCCACATTTTTTGCGAAATGTCTTTTTCGGAGTAAACGAGTTGTATGGCTGGATTTTCCTTGGGGCGAACAGGTGGAATTCCGTCCGCGCGATCTTTGCCTGAAAGAGGACTCGAGCTTTTGATCGGTGCTGTGTTCGGTTAGTTCCGCCTCCGACATTAAGCGGGGGTGTCTCGTGCAGAGGGCGTCCACCTCCTCGCCGCGGGAACTCTGAGAGGAGGAGCCGACCTCCTCGAAGCGAAAGTCGCTCCGGCCTCGAGGGCAGCCGCCGGCTGTGGGGCTCCCGAACCAGCGGGACCGAGGTCGATCGATTGGACCAGCGCGATTCCGGGCGCTGTCCCCACATCACCCGGGGCGGGGCCTTCCACGATGGAGTTATCATCCCTCCTATAGTCCCTGGGATGTCCGTCTTTCCTTATGGGTCTGTTAGCTCTCCTTCCCTTCACCCTGATCCTTTTCCTGCCGTAGGGACTCTCTCCGACGGACCTGCTGCCTATGATGCGTCCTCTGAAGGGCCCTCCCGGCCGGGCTCCACCGACGCCGCCGCCGCCGCCTACCCGTTCGCCGTTGCCCTCGTTTTCGAAGTCCCTCCCAGGAAAATCCCCGCCTCCTCCCCTTTGGCCACTGGCTTCTTGGTCGTTGGGGCTATCCTTATCGAAGTCCTCCACCTCGAACGAGTTGTCTCCCGTCACCTCCTCTCCGCGTCTGAATGGTCTGTCGTCCGCCCTCGGGGGAGAGGGAGGCGGAGGGAGAGACTGATCGCCGGGGTCTTCGTCGTCGAACTCCTTGCCCGGATACTTTCCGGCATTCGATTCGGGGACCGAGGGTCCGACGTCGCCTCCCCTTATTGGAGGACTGGTCAGATCGTCTTCGGTGGGGAAAGGGGTATCGAGGGGATTTCCGGGAGAAGCGGCTCCTTGAGGGAAGTTTCCGCCACCGCTGGAAGACAAGTCTGGGATGCTGTCGAGGCTCTCCTCCTTGAAATCCGTGTCGGGAGGTCGCGGTACCGCGTTGGGGTTTGCGGGGAATGTGGAGGCGGATGGCCTGAGAGTGGCGGGACCGCCTGCCGGCCTGGGGCGCGTCGTAGGAGATTGAGGAACTAAAGTCGGTCTCGGGAACGGATAGACGAAAGGTCCCGGGGGTCCAAGAGTATTCTGAGTGACCCTGAACCCTATTCCGGGCCCTGCGATGTACTGCACCGTCCTGGTTCTTCCTTGGGAGTCGAGATAAGTGTATGCTCCTCTGACGTTACCGTTAGCGTCAGAGGACTCCCTCCTACGGTGCTCGGGCCCGCCGTAATCGAACCTATATGACCCGTCGACGCCTCTGTGGACGGAAGTTCTAGCACGGGCCGGGCCTCTCCCTCCGGGGCCGTAAGACGCTTGGAAAAGGGATAACCCAGGGATCTCGGGGTCCGGGTAAGATCCCCTCACGTAGAACCCGGTGCGACTGCCTGCGAGGTAGTCCACCACCCGCCTGACCCCTGCGTCGTCAACGTACGTGTAGCGTCCGGAAACTTCTCCTTTTGGGTCCGCCTGTTCGCGCCTAGAGTGTACCGGCGAGTCGAAGCGGAAGTTGTAGCTCCTGTCCGCGTTCGGGTCATCGTAATCGGGTTCCTCGTCCTTCTGGGGCCCTCCGCTTCCCGGTGGTCCTCCCTGAGAACCTGGCCGGCGTCTACCTGCCGCGTCCTGCCTCCTGGAAATGGCGTGCCTCGACGACTCGCTTCCTTCGACGCCGTCCTCTTCCGATTTAGAAGTAGGAACGCTCTGGACCGCGTTCTGCCTGTGAGAGAACGATTGCCTGGACGAAGACTCGCTCGCAGTCAGAGCCTCGCGCTCGGGGGCCAATGGAGTGGGTCTGAAAGGGGCATCCTGCCTTCGAGATATGGCGTGGCTCAACGAAGACTCGCTTTCGTCCAGATTGTCCCGTCGCCGCCCAGAAGCCTTCTCTCTGACTTCTCCTCCGTGCCCGCGCGTCACCGGGGCCTCTACGGCCGGGGATCTGTTCTCTTCCAGACGGTAGCGTTCTATTTTCGGAGGAGATGAGGATGCATCTTGCCCTCGAGAGAAGGGATGCACGACCGAAGTTTCGCTTCCCACGAGATTCTCGTACTCAGCCTGAGTCGTCCTCGGTCTGTAAGTGGTTATGGCGAAAGGGGAAGGAGTGGCTGCCGTGGAAATATCGGAGGATGAGATTGCTCTCAGAGCGATGAGGAGCAGCATAGGTGTTGACCACATGGTGGTGGCTGAAATGAAAAACGATGAAAATTAGTTAGAAAACCTTTTTGTAGCGTTCTACAACAATATATTTGCTCGATTCAAATATCAAAAGGATAGGGAAATGCATTTTGTGTTTTTTCAAATTGATCAACAATTGAATTTTGATCTAAAGCTTGGAATGTTTGGAAAAGAGGGTTAAGTTTAAAGCTGCAACAAATCGAATGTTGCTACATCGAGTTTTGGGACGTTTGAGAAATAATTTTACTAGAAGATATAACAAAAAGAATTATTTCATGTGTTTAAATTATTTTTTCGGAACAGTAGTCTGCGAAGGTATATTCAAAGACAGAGTTATTAAAATCCTCGAATGCATTGCTTCAAATTTCAGCAAATCAACACGATTTAAGTTAAAACTGTTTTAAAAGGCCGAAAGAGTGCCAACGTTACTTTCGCTTTCGAAAGTTTTCACTAAATCTACATTAGCCGAATCATTTCAGCATACGCTCGTTTCATGTCTATTACGTAGAAAGTTATCAGACTGAGGAAAAATTGAGATTAAATCATGCGATTAAAGATATGAAATTTTCTGTTTTATGCCGATATGAGTCATTACGACCCAGTGTATGAAGAACCGGATCCTAAATGAAAATTAAATTAAAGGCTTTTCTGCGTTTAAAAAATTGTTAGCAAAGATTGCAAATAATTTTCACGCGATGTTTCAAAAATAATTATTCTTTTTAGTTATAAATATACGATAGGAAATAAAATGAAGTTTTTAATAAAGAAAGCATTTACATTGCAAATTGATCTGTTCGTATGGCAGGATTTCTACGATAAAACATAATCAGTACATGAAATTGATAAAGGCGATCAAATTTCTAAATCCAATGTAAGCATTTGAAGAGAAACAGGAAACCTGAAGCCTTGTGTTCCTTTTTATGACGCGTGTTTTCGTGGCAATGAGAGGCTAATCTGAACAGAGATTGTTGTCTCCCTAGACGGCCGCCGCGGGCACGTGGGAGCCACTGTGCTTTTTTACTCACGGCGGTTTTATGATTTCCGCGCTGCAGGGATTCATTAGTTTTTCTCACAGAATCTCGAGGCTTATCGCCGAAATTTAATTATCATAAATTTTATTTAGAAAATTGTCTTTTTTATAAGCGGATTGAATTAATTTAAGACGACCGTGTATTATTTCCCGTCCGAAATAATTTTTTAGGGATCGGCGCCGTTCCAGCCTTCCTGCAGAGGGGGAGCCCACGGGGAAGCGCTTAGTTATCAATTTTTATTTATGTTCATACAAATGTATACAGAATAATATTTTCCGCTTATTTATGGCAACTAGCAAAACTACGCATTTTGTTAATTTTGCATTCATGCATTTTTCAAAATATGAGTTCCGTAATTCATTTTGTCACCTGGGTCCACGCAGTCCTGTAGTTACACCAAAACTGCGGTGTTAACCTCAGGATTTTACATTCTATAACTACGTGCTAATTTGTTGGGTTATTAAAAGTGTGCTGCTTCCTTAGTGATCGATAAGGTACGATGTTCTCAGAAAGTATTTACAATAATTACAGCTTAAAATTAAATTCAGAATTATACTGAAAAATTAACTATTTTTTCCTCGGGCGTTGCTCTTTCGATGTTTTAATTCAAAGATATAATTAAACAGCCGTATTCTACTCGCCATTATTCCCCTAAAATGTCTTTTATCAGTAACTTTGTTGTGCATCAAGATGATTCATTTGATAATTATCTTTCATAATACGTCAATTTACCTCAAACTGCGTCAAATTGTAATCGTATTGTTTTAAAATGCTATTTTCGCATTTAACTTGAAGGTACGCAATATTATATACCAGCTGTTATTTCTGAATACTGCCTCCCTGAATTGAAAATTTAATTTTAATGAAGTTGATAATAGCCATCACGAAGATCCTTTAATGCAGAGGTCGTTAAACTTCGGCCCGCGGAAAGCATCCAGCACTCGAAGCCGTTTTATCCTATCTACGGGATCTATTAAAAAAATAGTGTCATGTTTGTTAATGAAAACTATGATAATTTTTTTTAGTATTGATATTTTAACGTTGTCAAAATTTTATACTTGATTTTCGTTCTTATGATAGCGCATAATCTTTTGAGGTAAGCTCTAATGTGGCCCGCTTTAAGCATTGGCAACTTCCAAGCGTGCGCAACCTTCATTGCGGCCTTTTATATAGTGCTATGAGTTCTTTCCTCAAGTGTAATGTTCAAATTCGTTATAAGATGCCTTGAAATGCCTTTTACATCATGTTATTGTTCATTTTCATTTATGATTGAATAATTGAATGTACCAATTGAAGCCGTCTAGTTGTAAAACTCGGTGCAGTTCTTCCTAGCAAAAACCTTTCACCGTGAAAGACTATAACTCCTTCACGTGACATATCGGAGCCATAAATCGCGTGTGAAGAATCATCACTATGGTGACCTTGAAAAATTTCAACCGCGGAAGCATTCGGCGTGGCGTATGGGAATCTTAATCTTTTCCACGGAGCCGGAAGGAACAGTGCACAATGAGAAAACTTCTCTTAATTAATAATCTTTGCCCTTGGCCGAATTTTACATCTGCGTATCGGGAAGGTTGCAATATAGCGATTTAATATAATCATAACATCGCCAGGCGCTTATTTTTTAATCTACAAAATCCTTGGGTAGTCTTTGGAGATGTTGACGTAAAAATTTTTAAAAACTTGAATAGTTTATGTTTCCGCCAAGTTAATTAATCCACTCGAGACTAATGCCTTTTTCAGTCATGTGATTGCGAGTTTTATATTCATCATTTTCTTTTCTAATGCAACTTGAAAACATAAGTACTTCTTAAGAATAAACAAAAACGTAGAAAATGGCCATGATAATGACTCTACGGATGCGGAAAAGACGCGCCAGATTTACATCAAAGCGTTGGTTTGATAAAAATCTCATCATACTAAAAAAAACTTATAGTTTTAAACGGAAAATGACGCTTTTTTCAATTTTATATTCATCCTTGTCATCATGACACGATTTTACGAATGTGGCCATGCAAAACAACCAACTACTGCCTTCTAGGTTGTCAAATTAAATAGAATATGATTTTGGAAACTTTGTTCGTGTTTTATTCATTTCTGTCGGTGATTTAAGGATATGCAAAATAAATCTGCGTAGGTAGAAGCGTCACTCTGACCATTTTTATATCTCCTATTTTGTAGTTATGACAATCTGATGAATACATTTGCGCCCAAAACTTAATTGGTTTGATGTTCTTTTCTGAATTTAAGTAAGAGCAAGGAGAGAAATTACATTAGCTTAAATTATTTCCTTTGATAGTTGAACTAAAATGATTTTTCGTGTCAGATATACTAATTATGTAAATATTTAACCGTCGCGTTATCCTGTAATTACTGAAGCTCATTTTATCGGATCTCATTTCTAATTGGATATGTAAACATTTTCTTCTTTGTTATCTATCAGAAAAATAAGCTCAGACGAAATTTCTATCATTTTTCCATGCAATCGTATAATTATTCAAATTATGCCTGTTCATATTCACATATTCTGATTTAATAATTTTTTAAATTTTCAAAAATAATTTGATTTTCTTCTTTAAAATGTATTCCGCTTGTCTTATACGTAACATGTATGACCATATGATTGCGCTGTAGGATAATTGAACATTATTTTGAAGTTTAGAGATCTTATCTCGAGTTAATTATGTCTTCCCCTTTAGATTATTAATAGAGCTAATAATTCTCACGTAAGACTCCAAAACTAATTAACAAATTAATATATAACACCAAAAATATTATCATTTGCAATAAAATTAATTAAAAACTACATAATAAATATAATTTCCTCAATATATCTCCAGCTTTTTTCTTTCTCATATACGAAGTATAGTGAGAAAGTACTTATTGTTATCGCGAAAAAATTCGACCTGGATATTTTTACGGAAATATACGTTTTAGGTGTCGCTGAATCCGAAAAAGTGGTTTTCGAAATACCGTATGTCTGTCTGTTACTGGCTCTAGAGCCTAGACGGTACATCGAAAATGAATGAAATCTCATACTTCGGCATTTTATCATACAGAGCAGAGTATATGAAGAAATGGTTTACATTGCTCAGTAATTAAGGGAAGTTTATTCTACGCAGTTTTAAAAACAATTCGATTTTCTCGAAAACAGCTCTAACGATTTTGATCAAATTTCGTACAGTTATTTGAGTTTACTTCTTCAATAATACTACATTGTTAATATTTCTCGAAAAATGAATATAAGGCTAGTTTATTCTAGGCAACTTTAAGAATAATTTTATTTTCTCAAAAACGGCTCTAACGATTTTGATCAAATTCCGTACCGTCACTTGAGTGTGCGTCTGGTCAACTTTAACAAAACTGATTTTCTAAAAACCATCTCATACGATTTTCATTTTCTAAAGATAACTAAACGACGCATTAGTATTTGAGAATGGTTGTACAACGTATGTTGTACCGATTTCTTCATTTCTTTGCGTCGGGCACACATCAATATTTAAATATTATAATAGAATCATTCATATACACCGTTAATAAGCGAGTGCAACGCAGCTTTCTTAAACGACGAAAACTCTTTATCTGCATGCAACGCACTTCCACGACCGCATCGTGCTAAAACCTCACACTTCCTTCTGCTATCCTAAATAGACAATCTCGTCCCACAATCTGCCGATTCCAATCTAATCGTCCATTTCCCTCTCCCACACTTCCTCCTTTTCCCCTACGCCACGCTAAATGCCTCCTTCCAACCTTCCAACCACTCCATCTACCCCTTTGAAGCCCACAAGTCGTTCCACCCGCTCCTCACGGGGTCGCAGTTTTATAGGAGAGGGAATAAATGCCATCTTGCCCTCTTCTTCTCTCACATATTCCTTTCCCTCTCCGACGCCTTCTTTCTCACTTCCTTTCCATCGTTTTCACGCCCTTTTATCGCCTGTTTACTTTCCCTTCCACTTCTCCGTCTCCTCCCCATCCCTCAGCATCTGTTTTCTGTATCCTACCCCCTTCCACCTCCCTCCCCTCCACCCCGACCCTTCCCACTTTTTAATGATGATTCCTAATGATGTCTCAGGGTCACCTTCGTTCGGCGCCATTGTCTCCCTCGAAAGATGGCGGAAGTGAGGTGAGGAAGGTCGCTTGGGGCTCTTATCTAATGCTCCGATCTTTCTTAAAGTTCCATCGGCGTGCGGGCCGCTGGATAGGAAGTGGCCAAGATGAGGTCGATACGCACCGCGGTTTTTGGGGTCTAAGAAGCTCCTCCCACTTAATTAGCGTCCAAAATAGGGCCAGCTCTCCTGAAATCGAGGCTCTCCGGATAAGAGTACCTACTGTACTTGTTGATGGACGTAGGTGAAGGAACGATCTCTCCTAATTCTGACTGCACTAGCCCTGCTTGCGTGTTTTGCAATGCTTGCAGAAAATATATCAAATATGTACTTGCAATTCGGTGATGATGTTCGATATATTATTTCTACGGAAGTGTATCTTCCAGAATAGTTTCGCTTATTTTCATTGATGTTCCTTATCCTGCCTCTGTCTACTTTCTATTGATTATTAATCGATTAAACCTCGGAGACGGAAAGACATTCGAGAATTTTTATACAATTTTATAGATTAGGGGAAAATAAAACTTTAACATTTTTTAAGTCTCTCATCCACGCATGGGACACGATATTTGTTTGGGAGTTCATAAATCAATGTGATATGTTTAATCGAAAATATCGTTAATTTTTCTGCAAGAATAATAAATTCCAATCTCTAATCATTTACTTGATCCTTAACTTCTGATATCGGGACAACATATTCTCTTATTTTCGCCTTAAACGATGTACTGAGATATTTTGAAATGTAAATAAAAAGATTTTAAGTATCTTAATGAAATTCATTAAGTAAACTAATAGTTGGAAAACATTTTATGATATTACGAATATCATAAAATATAATAGCAAAAAATGGAAAAGCTCTCACCATTATTTTAGAAAATTTACATTTTTCTATCATAATTTCTGCGCAAAATAATATTTTATAAACTTTTCATTTGAATTAATGAATTTTAATTTAAATTAATTTAATATTTTGCTTAAACTTAAAAAAATGCGTCACCAAAAATAAGAATAAAACAATCATAAAATCGTTAGCTTTGCATTTATATTAATATCCGAATTAATTAACAAAAGTAATTATTAAAAGTAATATGCCAAGAATTAAATTAACTAAGAAATTTGCGACGCAAAGCAGTAACGCCATTAGACCAGCCATCAAATGGAGCCGCTCAACCGTAGCGACAGCCGCTGAGTACGCAAGAACTCGTATTTTTACGGCGCATGTGTTTTTTTTAAACAACTCCTCATCACCAGACTCACCCCTTGCTACTCAAAGTCCTTGCGGGTTTGAGAGGACTCCGGACACCATTCACCTAACCCTTCAGCACCGGCGTCAACCGGGTATCCAAATTCGTTCCTCACTCACAAAAGGGACTTTTTAAAGCGCACTCTTCATTCAACTCGGACCGACTAAACCTCGCTTTCTTATGACCACCGTTTTTTATGCCCCACGTATATATACAGGCGGGGGTGAGTGAGGGCGAGCCCAGGGGAGTCGCTCTCTGGGGTCCGGAGGTGGCCAAGAGGGGGAGGAGTCGGCCAGGGTGGGGGCCGCGAGTCTTGTCATTGGGAGTTGTGTTCAGAGGGATGTCAGGGGTGACGTGGAGGAGGAGGGGGTGGCATCTTTCAGTCCTCTTCGTCGTCTCGCAAGAGGGTCTCCCCTCCCTCCCCTCGCCACGTACCCCTCTCCCCCTCATTCGGTCGGAGGTGAAGAGTTAGCAGTCGTGAAGGTGTTAAGGGCGGAGACCGAGAGGGGGAGGGGGTGGAGGAGGGATTGAAAAAAATTCTTGGGAACACAGAACGAGATCGACGACCGTTGATAAAGTTTCACAGTGACTTCTTTTCCAGCGCTGCCTTTTCCACCCAAGGACTTTTCCCTGTGCTGGACTGAGACAATGGAAGGAGACTGCGGTTCCCGTATTTTCGTTTCCTCCCTTCCCCCCACCCCCTCTCAGCCGGCATCCCTTCGCCTAAAAAAACACACGGAGTAATGTACATTATGCACGAACTAACCTTTACCTATTTCTTTCGAACGTTGGGAAATTTCTCCCTTGCGTTTTTTCCGATTCGCTCATTTTTCTTCGCAGAGGAATTTCCGCGGAAGTAGCCTTCATTTATTATTCCGGGAAATAAAAATCTCGCCTTATCGAACCGCTTTTGTTTTCGACCGCTAGGGCCGCTTACCTCGTCGATCGGGCGATTTGTTCCCTTTTTAGGGGTTCGCTCGTGTATAGCGCTGGATTCAAGGAAGGTGTTACCTGTCATTGACCTCAAACTCGGAAATTGCTTTCCTCGCGTCAAACTCTGAACTTATCACGTGAATAATTGGCTATTATTACTCTAGATTCTAGAACAATGATTTCCAAACTGTGTCGCGACACATCAGCCTGCCACTAAATGTAGGGAGGTATTTCGGGGATATACCTACTCAAAATATGTACAAGAAATTTTTAATATGAAGTATAATTCTTCCGGAAAAACAACGCAAAACTGCTTAAAAATATATAAAGATCTAATACTGTAATAGACCTAAAATAAACAAAAACAACTTCAATAATAATATAAACAAAAGTATGTATTTGGTTATAATATAGTCTTAATATTATAACGCTTTTGTCTAGGGTTCGTCAAGCTGCGGCTCTTTAGCCAGTTAGTGATTGCAAACTCACAATACACTAAAATCAACGAAGGAAGCCTTTACTTGGTGGAACTCCATCATGAATAAAATTTATTTATTCACAATTACATAAACCATCATTCTCTCCCCGTACGTTATTTTAATGTATTTATAACGCTTCTTAGCGTTATAAATACATTAAAATTATGTACGGGGCTACATGCCAAAAATTATTGCATTAATTTTTGGCATGTAGCCTAGAGTTTCGCCACCAGAAAAGGTTTGTAAAACACAGGTCTTTTAGTCGGAGACTCTTTTGATGGGAAAAAAATTTCAACTTATAAAAATGACTTAACATAAGATTTCGCAATTTCAAAATGAACCTTAATGATATCTATGAAGTACTTTTTTCTATGAAATTGTGTGTTTATAATTAAATGTCGCTCTTTTTTTATCAATGCCAAAAAATAATGCTCACGACCGGATGACGTGGGTGCTCCCCCCAACTACTTGAGCATGGTGATTAAAAACTGTGCCATAGTAAAAACAATAAGATCTCTTTTCGACATATTGTATCATTTTATTAATTCAACATAATTTTTATCGGTTTATTGTTTATTTAGGAACTAAATTAATTCAGTGTCTTTGTCATAGTCCAATTTTTCGGCGCCCCCCTCCCCTTCCCGGAAATAGGTTACCGGTTCCCGCTTTAAGAAACACTGGACTAGAAAATTAGCATATATTTTCTTACCGTTTGTCTCGTGATAATTTACGTTTTTTCTCTATCATTGTATTTACAGGCTATAAAAGTATACGTATGTGTGCGGTTGTGTACACACACACTATCATTCATAAATAGCTGGAATTTTGTCTCTGATAAATCAGGCAATGACTCTTAACGTTGGACGTTCATATCAGTGGCGGATCCAGGGGTGGGGGGGGGGGAGGGCTAACGCCCCCTCCTTGGATAACCCCATTGCACTCCACTGGGCGCTTTCTTAAATTCATTCCGCGCAAAAATCCTCAATTATACGCCGCAGATTAGGTCTGTATAGCGAGGTAAAGAAGGATTCTGATAGGGGTAGGGATTTTCAAAATATAGGTCAGTTGGCAGGAGCGGATTAGATAGGTGGAGGGGCGATCGCCCCCTCCCCTTTGAGAAGTTTCTGGATCCGCCCATGGTTCATATCAATAAAGTTTATTTGTTAATCCTTAGCGGTTCTCTGTCGGACTGAGTTCGACTTTCAATTTTTTGCGTTCCAAGTACCACACTATGAAAAAACACCGCTAAGTGCTTTCTGGAACCCAAAGGAATTAAGATATACTGTAATGAAAGCAGAGGCGTACCTAGGAGATAGAGCGTCTATGACAAATTTTAAGGAAACACCTCAGTTACGTAAAATATCATTTTTCCTGCCTTTTAAATAGAATAATTACATTTTATTAACGATGCCTTTAACATTAGAGTATTAAATTTATACTTATTTATCAAAAATACTCTTTTGGCATGTTTTGAGGAAACGTTTGGCGGGTTTGAAGACGGTGCCTATGGCAAATGCCATCTTCGCCATACCCTAGTTACGGCACTGAATGAAAGGTATTATTTTTCAAAAGTTGTTATATTTCTTATTCATAACGCATTTTTATTGAATTAATTGGACATGGCGGGGAAGTAAGGAGTAAAAAAATTGAACCGCAAAGGGTTAAAATAATTTCCGTGTGCTTGAGTTTATTTTTATTTGAAATTACACTAATTGCTATCATGCCTGTTTTATTTTAAAAAAACCTTTTTAATATTCCGATTCTTATTTATCAGAATAACGTTGATTTGTATCTTTATGCCGAAGGTAGAGTCATGTTTCAACCTAATTGTCCATTGGGAATCGCCCTTTCCCATCAAAATTTTGTAATTAAGAGCTCATTTGCGCTTTCATTACAATCTCTTTATGGTTTTCTCATAATGTTTTCTCCAAAACCCTCAATTAGCAACATCATCCTTCGTTAAAACGGTCCTACCGCAACTGCCTTAAACCAACCGACCCTCAACGAGAACCGTTTCATGTCTTAATAAGTGGAAAAATACATTTATTATAATGCATAGAAAAGCGCGATATTTTCCCATGACGATATATACCATAATTCACTGTGAGAGTAACAAGGACATCGAAACTTCACTCGCTGGATGTTTCATTATTTTATTTCCTAGTTTCCTTTGTCTTTTTTCCAGTCGCGATGAGGGGGGGAATGGGGTGGGGGGCGCCCTTAGAGAGCGCCCGTGTGCGTGTGTGCGGGAGGGGCGAAGGGGGGCGGAGAAGATCGCTTCGCGACTATCTGTAACGCTCATCAGACGGATAAGGAGCGGCGACGAAGGATCTTCCCTCCTCTCGACTTCCCCTCCTCCCCGCCCGAGTGAGCATCCTCCTCCCCCTCCCTCCCTCCCCTCCCTCTCCCCTCCCCCTCCCACCCTCTAGAACACCCGCCTATCTTTCCCGCTTATTTCCTCCAACCCGTCGCTCTTCCTTTGTCTGCCATTGTTACGGTTCGTTTGCTTTGCTCAGTGACAGTGATAGGGTAAACACCTCTAATGAATGGCAGGCATGAAAACGAACTTCTCTGTTAAATTTCGAGCGACTTAAGGGTAACGTAGAGAAGTTTTGAAGCCTATTTGAACGAAGAAATTTGTTTTTTGCTGATGTTAAATTATTCCAGTGAGCTCATCAAACTCTCTCATGAGCGTTGATAATTACTATTGATAACTGATTTATTCACGACAGTAATTTGTAATGAATGTACATCTTGTGTGTTGGAAAGTTATATATTCCACCTAGTTTGTTATAGGACCCAAAAACACGCAGCTACGATAAATCTGAGTTATAAAAATATTTTTCAATATATTACTTTTTTACATTTTTTACAAATCCTGTAATTAAATATACCGGTTAAAGGTTCGGACACAAGCACTTGGCATTGTTTAATACGGTTCGAAAAACACGAACGGAAAAAATCCAGGGAAAAAATTCGACAGCTTTCACAATGAGATCGATCGTGTTTTTGTTGTGTCGTTCACTTTTTTATACGGTCATGAAAATAATTTAACTTTGTCTATTTTTTTATAAGGAGATATTAAAAAACATCTTAATTGAATGTTTCTGCATTAAAAAAGTCGATCTTTTATGCATACATCCCAGTATTGAAACAAATAAAACAGCTTATATAACTAGCAGTTTCGAACATAGTGAGCTCGTAAGTGAAGAAAACGAGAAAGTTTTGACCGATAAATCATATCGGTGTATTTTTAAAAACTCATTCAGATATCATTTTATTTTTCCGAAAATTATTCAAAATCAAGTAGATTTGTGTCTCGGTCACCGCAACGCGTCATACGAAATTTTATTTATATATAATAAGGCATTGGTTTTTAATCCGCCATTCTGTTGAACTAGTTACAATTTTTATAAAATAAATTGCATTTTTAAAGCAACGCAAGCTTCATTTAGATGTTTCAACTAAATCTCAATCTGTTAATCGACGCTGTCGGAATTAAATTGCGTAGTACAATGTATCGCATTCTACACGAAACTCCTGTTTAATCTTTTAATTTATATGTATTTAACACCTTTAGCTTAAATTAGCTCGGATTCAATATCCTTTGATAAGCCATCTAGATGAACCTCACATTTTCGTACAATGAGCAAGGGACGAGGTTGCTGTTAAACACGAAAACAGGATCGCGCACCATCCTGTCCAACCTTTGATAGATCTGCCGTCGCTCATCACGGCAAATGTTAACAATTCGAGAAGAGAGCTATCGGAGGTGTCGGCGCATGCGCAGAGGTGTGGGAAGTGGGCGAATGAGTAATTAGGGCGGCGAGTGGACGTGTGTTGCGGGTGGAGGCCATACGAGTGGCCCTCCACCTATGGATTTTAGGAGATAAGAGAGGACGACCTCCACCAGACTAAAACCATTGTCTTCGAATACGCCATTAAAGTTTCGCTCTTAATGAGGAACCGAGATGGCGGCGTCTGAGTAAATTCACACGACTCTCTTGAGAAATGATCGCTGGATGAGCATTCTTTCGTTTCTTGCGACTCCTCCTCCGCGCTCCTGCGACTGAACCTTCGTCTGATGCTAATGCAGAGAGAGACAACGTGTCAAAGTTCAAGTCGATCGAAATTATGCGTAAATGCATTAAATTATTGTCATCGAAAACAAGCTTCTCGCGGCATTTTGCGAATTCGTTTTGTTTAGCATCACTTTTGGTGGTGTTGCCTCTCTATGCTAAAAAGAAGAATCATAATGAACAATCGCTTATAAATTAGTAATTTTTTTAAAATCACCCTTTCGATCTTAGCTCAACATCTTGAGAACTGCCTTTATAATTTTAGTATGAAAGTATATTTTTTAAATATTTTATTCACGGTGTGTCTGCGAAATTTCCTGTCAAGAACTCTCATAGTCTCGTAAATGCTATTAGAGATTATAAGAAAACAATTATAAATTTGTTTTAATATCAAGAAAAATGTTTTAAATGATAATTTGGAAAGGAACAAAAAACCGAAGAAACTAAAACAAGATTTTTCATTGAGTCATCATGTGTCAAAGATAATTTATTTCAAAGAATTTTGTTAAAAAACTATTTCACGCCAATCGTCTTAAGCATACCTTGGAGTCAATTTACTTTTACGAGTATTTTAAAAATCAGCAGAAAATTCGTTTTTGTTATTTCTTCGACCTGGTGGCATATCTGCTAGTTAATTTAATGCGTACGCTGAATGAGATAAGCGGTGGAAATAATGAATCCCGAGGCAGATAATGAAGTAAGGTCAGGAAGGCAGATAATTAAGAAGATATTATCACGCTTGAGTATGCTTAAAGTCTTTCTATTAGCAAGATTTAATGTCAGAATAGACAACTCATTGTTGTGCTAATTTGCAGCAAAATCTGATGTCTATTTTGAGGATCGTTTTCCACGCAAAACTCCATCCATTCTATTTTTCCTTATATGATTGTAATCAGGTGGTCTGAGGTGGAATTTCTTATTAAATTTTTTAAGGCTAAAACGAAACTTAATGCAGAAATTGAGAGATCGTGAATTTTCCTGCTTTCTTAAATAATTTGGTACTTACGTATTATGGGGGAGCTCAACTTAAAAATATAAATACGGAACAAATACCATTTTAATTTTTAAGAACAACATTAAAAGAAACCATTTAACATTTAAATGATTTGTTATGGATAACAATTGAAAAAAACAATCACTGATCGGCCTGTCGCGACATTTAAAAACCCGATCACCGGACAACGGGGAGGGATAGTTTGGTTCCTGCGAGGCGAAGGGCGCGGTAGCGCCCGGAGACGACAAGTAAAATAAAAAAAATCTGATGTGGCCAACACATGACTTTCTCCATATTTGGCGTACAGATATTTAAATTATTATGAATAATATTACGAGGCAAAATTATTATTTCGTATCGTAAAAGAAGACACGTCCTTATTGCCGTAAATTACGTATATTTTGAATGTTTACAGAATTCACCGCTACATGGTGTTGGCGCTGTACACTGGTATTAAGATAAAGCGAAATATATCCGAAATGGATGGTTCTACGAAAATTAATTTCAAACAAAACTTCGAAGAAATATTATTCTCTACAACTTTGATCCTTACAAAGATTACCAATAACGATGTTTTAAGGAGATATTTAACGGAAACCGAAAAACCGGTTATTTATAAATAACTCCTAAACAATAACTCGTATAGAAAATTGTTTCAAATGAAAGTCGTAGGAAATTACATTCTCTATAACCTTTGTACAGAATTGTATATACTATAATGATGTTTTAACGAAGAAATATCGCAAAAACCGAATCGGGTTTCGAATAAACCTCGACTTCCGGTTATCCGTTATTGTCCAAAAACTAATCAGTTCTTTATGCTCATGTTAAAGTGTTATATATGAAGTTTGGTAACGATATGGTACGTACTTTTTGAGTTAGAGCTCCCACAATAACATACACACAGACATCATTCCGAAAATAGTCTAAACGTGTTCTAGGGACCTCAAAACATGTATTTCCGTTGAAATCTGGAAGTCGATTTTTTTCATGAATACAATACTTTCCCATTACTACGTATGGAGAAAGTAACAAAGCGAGCCGAAGGCTCGCCAATATCCTCTCCATTTGCGACGCAAAAGTCAAGCGAGATATAATTCCTCTCTAGACTACAGATATCTTGGTAGAAACCAATCGGTACTTACGTATTAAATTTAAGTTGGGCTCCCCGTTAATACGTAAGTACCAATAATTTAAAGGAAATCTAAATATTACATAAAGGTAAACCGATATGGTTACAGTTATCAAATGAATATGTATGAATAAATTGTCGACTTCTGCGGTTTCAATTATGACTTTTATATGCATTTCATGGAAGTCAGTGACCTATAAATATTTTCTTTAAGCGGGATTCTTTTTGTCATTTTGAATCGCATAGAACAGAGCTTCCGTCTCTTTATTCGTTGAGGATATTTAGTACTAGCTGCAGTACCCGGCGTTGCCCGGGTCAATTTGATTGGGTTACTTCAAATCAAAATTATGGGGGAACGGGGAGACATAGACTCCCCAAATTTTGTATACACATTGCAGAAGGGATAATGTACGACTTAAGTAAAAAAATTGAAAAAATATGAAAATTGAAAAAAATTTCCAAGAGAGTGAGGGGTTATAGGGGGAAGGTGTGGGAAACAAAGTTGCCTAAAATCTTTTCAGGGATGATATAAAATCATGTGCAAAGTTTAATTGTTATGGAACTTTTGGTCCTTAAGTTACAAACGGACATACATACAAACACATTAAATTATATATAGAGAAGATGTTCACAACCAATTGTAACCTAAAATGACGATATAGTCTTACGACTCCGTTAAAACCACTTGCGCCGTTTTTTCATTTTTGGAAATCCTTTATTCCTTCATTGTAAGCTAACACTCGTTAACTCAGAGTGAGAGGAAGTACCTGTGCGTCCACGTTACTACGTGTAATTTCCGATGACGCTATATGAACGTTGCGCGGATGCTTAGATTTTAGAGACTGCTGTCCTCTTAAATACTATGCAAGTGTTTTCCAAGCCGGATGACTCGGTTCTTCGATTCAAGTGAAAATATATTGATGCGTCCAACAGATGACTTTCTCCATACGTAAGTTGTCATCTAAAATCAAATAAATACGGCGATAGGAAAAGTTCAACTTACACGCTTCAGCGCTAACGATTCAATTGTTTTGTAAATTCACCTTTTCTGTCAATTACCACGCGCGCGAGCTGCCCACTAACCGTCAATTTCGAAGAAATTTAATATCTCTTGAAATATTCCTCATATGAAAATTTATTTTAAACAAGAGTTTTAGAAAAAATAATATCTACAACTTATATATATATATATATATTATCAAGTACTTCTAGCAATAAAGGAAAAGGAACTCCAGAAAATTATAAATAGACTAGTGATAACAGCTGGAAAATACGGTATGGAAATTAATACAAAAAAATCCAAGGTTATGCGAATATCAAGTAAAGAAGAAGAAAATTTGAACATAAGTATTGGAGGAAAGCCATTAGAACAAGTTTCAGATTATAAATACCTTGGAAGCATCATAACGAGAGAAGCAAAATGTACAGATGAAATCAGGACTAGAATAACAAAAGCAAAAGCCGCTTTCAGAAGAAAGAAACTCCTACTAACGGGAAATATAAAGCAGGAAATCCGCAAGAGGTTGATAAAATGCTATGTATGGAGTATAGCTTTGTATGGGGCAGAAACAGGGACGCTAAGGAAAAATGATATAAAATACTTGGAAAGCTTGGAAATGTGGACATGGAGAAGAATGCTGAAGATAAAATGGACAGATAGGGCGAAAAATGAGGAAGTACTACGAAGAATAGGAGAGAAGCGAACGATTATACAGACTATCAGAAAGAGGAAGGCGAACTGGATTGGATATTGTCTGAGGAGAGAGTGCATGATTAAAGAAGTGCTAGAAGGAAAACTGGATGCAAAAAGAGAAAGAGGTAGGAAAAGGTTTCAGCTAGTAGACGACTTGAAAGGGAAAGAGAGCTATCAAGACGAAGAAAACTGCGGAAAATAGGAGTATATGGAGAACCAAGTTTAACCATGAATAATCACGGACCTGTCAACGGACTGACTACCTATGATGATGATATGTTAACAAAAATTCAGTTTTAGGCGATATATTTAAGAAAAACAAAAATATTTGGCAGGGGTAAACCGTTACTTCCGTCTAACCTATTGTTATCAAAATCTTTTCAAATCTTAAGAATATATATAAAATCACAAATGTAGAATTTCATGAAGATCTGATGAATAGTTTTTGAGTTAGAGCGCCACAAAATTTTATTCAGACACACAGACATCATCGAGAAAACGGTCAAAACGTGTTCAGAAGACCTCAAAACGCCTATTCCTGTTGAAATTGCGAATTCGAATTTTTTCATGAAAACGATACTTTCCCTATACTACGTATATGGAGAAAGTAAAAACGCCTTTTCCAAGTTTTTCTCGAGAAACTATCAGAATAATCTCGCAAACCACCTGTTGGGAAATGCCGCTGTATTGGGATGTTCAAATTCCTGTTGTTGTAAACATTCACGCCTGATGTGATTTTTTATGTAATCACTCCTAAGTCGTCTTTTCCTCACTTTTTCTTGTCATTTTCCTTCAATCATAAATCATGCCTTAACACGCGTTCTACGCGTTCTGCATGCATCTTTTGAACTTTTTCCATCAGCAGCTCAAATAACTGAAAGTAATTACTTTTCCTATTATAGTATTCTCAAACTGGATACTCATTCTTCTTCTGTACTTTCGAGAACGTATCGTTAATTTGGTTTTTGTTTCATTTATGTTAATTTTATAATATATTTTAAGTATAATTTCCGAATCTTGTGGCATTGCTTATTACTCTGTTGCTTATCTGTTTTTTCATCAACAAAGAGAAACCTGCCTATGTTCTCACTTTAATCCCAATCTTTTCGCCGACTTATTGAGCCTAGAATAAACACCCTTATTACAAGAATGCAAATCTGCGGATAAAGCCATCTGGACGTAAATGGTATAATAATATAACGATGACCTCATGTATTTGAAAATCGAACTTGACAAGTAGTTATAACAGACATAAATATCAAGTAATACGTGAATTGGCGAAGGAATATAAACGGTAAAGCATTTTTACTGGACTTTATGATACTAACAATAAGTTCTATAACTGAATGAATTTTAATCAAAATCGTTTTCTGAACTTTTGAATGAATCGACATTTTGTGAAAATGGACAAAAATAAACTCACGTTCACTACTGCGCTATATCGTTCATCTCTTCAGAAGTTATGGAAGATTTTATTTATATTTCCATCAACACTCAAAGTAGATTTTTTCGCGATAACAGTACTTTCTATATATACTACGTATGTGAGAAAGAAAACCATTATTCTCTTACTTATTAGCATCACCTCACTACGAGATTTTGATGAAATGGTTTTGGAAACGATATTCGTAACCATTTAAAAGTGATTAAGATGTGTTCATACTGTTCTTTAAGAGGAAGATACGGCGTGAAGATGGCTCGCTATCAATTTAAATAATGATTATGCACTATTCTCAATCAAAATCTTTATTCTAAGTAACTCATCAAACTTTAACAAGGGATTTATTCAAGAACAAGCTCTTAAGTATAAAAAATCGAAAAAATGAGTACCTACTTGTCTTATATATCTCCAATAGCCACAACATGGTTATGAAAAGCAGGTGTGGATACAGGCTAAAATGCAACAGCCTTCACCGAAAGTAGATTCTACAAGAGCTTTGGCTGAGCCACCACAGAAGACGAATGCTTTTTGGCCGAAATGCGCATCTGGTGTTTCATAAACTCGTTATAACTATTAGAGATACCTAAACCAAGTACTTAAATTTTCAACTTTCGATATTGAAGTGCTCATTCTTAAATTTGATTTCAGCGCACTCGATAATTCTTTACTTATGGAATTTTATTGCTTTTGAAAGTCTTTCTTCGATATTTTGACCGTGAGTAGAACAGCACCTATTCCAGGTCTAATTCATTTCAAAATTTCTATACGGTGGACCGGATACTAAGAAATCAGTATAATTGGGTGTGAATAAAATATCCTAAGTCGAAATAAGATTATATGTTAATGTTTTAAGGTGGCAGTGCAGCAATTAACACGGTCACGTGCATAACGAGTAATACAAAGTGTTAAGTATAAAATCTAATTTATTTGACGAAAGAACTGGATGACTGAAATGGTACGCTTAAAACTTTTTCATTTTCTGCCAAACCGTGTTTTTAAAAAACAACAGCGTGACCCAAGTCTTTCTGCCTCTCCAGCCATGCCATTCCAGCCTTTTTATGACTCTGTACGTGACGGTCACTTATGAACTTTAACGTTATGTTAGAAAATTGTGTTTTTCGTACTACCACATTTTACCGCATGTTTACCTAAAATCAGGTATATCAATATGATAAAATAAACGTAAAAAATAATTTTACAAAGAATACCAAATTTCCAATTGTATTGCGAATAATTAGAAGTTTGCATAATTCTGGCTCGGGTAGTTCGTTATATGCCGTAAAGGCGTACCCCTCTTAGCGAAACTTGGAATAATGACATTTCCTTATAACGACGCACTAAAATCTCCCCAAAAATCTATTTTTTGACGTCTCTCAACTCGATATAGCAACACTTAAAAAATATCAGTATCTTATTTTATAATTTTTCTTAGAAGACCTCAAAAGCTTTATAAATCATCCCGAGAGTGTATTTCAATGTATTGTTAATCAAGGAAGGTTTCGCATCCTGGAACGAAGTCACACTTACAAAATCAAACTCGCTATGTGAATTTATTCTTAAATTTATTATACTGGCGACCGATTTCACAATAACAAATTCATTATCAGTTAGTTTGATTTCATTTGTATTTCAATCGTTGGTAAATTTAAAGTACTATTCCTATGTCCTCTTGTAATAATATAGATATTAATTCTTTTGGTTATATGTTTAGTCTTGTGAGCCAGGAATCCTTTATTTCCAAATGCCCTTGATTTTGATATACGTAGTGTTTTTCCGGAAAGTAAACCCACCTCCCCTGCCCCTGGGATACGGATGTCCCTTTGTATTTGATACTACATTGATATCCTTTTTAGAGTATTATCACGAAATTTCACATCCGGAAGAATGAAACAAAGCTTTGTTTCGTCTCAAGTATTAAGCACTTGGAGGCAAACGATTTGAAACGTAGACATTTTACTTGATTAAAAATAAATCAAGATAAAAACGCATGCGTTGGAAATAGATTGAAACTGAGATTTGATGCTTAACTAGTATTTGTGATTCTCCCTCTGAAGATATTCAAACAAAGCGCCGTCCAATTAGCCCGCAACCATTGGTGTGTGCTGAGTGCATTAAAGAGAGTCAATTACGAGGCACACGCGTGGCAAAGCCGTGACCGACGGCGAAGATTTACGAGGACCCTTTACTACGGGGGAGCGTGCTAATACCTAAGTGCGAGCCTTGGATTTCCTTTGTTAGGGAAGAGGGAAAAAGAATGTCCAACGGAAGAGTGTAAATGCAGCCTTGCTCGTGCCCGATCGACCTCCTGCCCGCAAAGCCGTGAGAACGCGCGTGATTTACGTTCGCAACCCTATTCGTAGAGAGACAGTTCTGAAGCAATCCGAAGGGAAGAAAGAGTTAAATTTAAGGGATTTTCGGTTGCACGTCAGTCGTCTGGGAGCGTTTACGTGTTCCTAAGGGCGCGCGTGAAGCAACGATTCCTCCGTAACTTGTAAAAAGTGCGCCCTCAACACACATAGGAACCCTTTCGAATGAAGCTATTAGTCACACACAAACAACAGCTGGAATTTTTGTCTGAAAGGAAAAATGCCTTTGAAAGCTTTTCCGTCATTCATCTCGGGAACAATGGCGCAAATTTACCCTCGACCTCACAGCAGTATTTGTCGCTATCGCAGATGTGGCTGTTAAAACAAAATGACCTAAAACATAAACTTCATTTTTTGCGAGACAAAGAATTTCGGACGCGTTTGTAAATGGAATAAACGGAATTTTATCCGTAGATTAGAAATTTATTTGAAGTCGACTTGCTGAATCGACCTCATAGAATGCTATAATTTCCAGTTTGAGGTATTTGGAGAATGTTGAGGAGGCTGAAACATTTTTATAGATAACATTAATGAGAATACTAACATTTAACCTGTAGTATGATGAAAAATCACCAAACTTAATCAAATTTTGATGCATTGGATTCGATTAACTGCCTCTTCAATTAAGTCTCTCCTAGAACTTTGTATTGATAAGAGTTAAATGTGTACGACAGAGGTATTTACTTTTTTCAGTTTTGTCATTTCTATTGTAATTTAAACGATATTAAAATAAACCTATTTCGAAATATATACATGCTGCGATAACCGAAGAGGAATTTGGGAAGAAAAATCGGTGCATCACACTTTGCACAAACTGTCTCATATCCTTATCTTTCAACACAACCTCTGTGATTAAACGCATTTACGCGATATAAGTATTTTCTCTCAGTTTAACTCATGGCAACGACGCTACTAGTTGAGATAGCTGGCCACAAAACTCAATATATTACAATGCAACTTGTATTGTAAAAAAAAAGTTGCTTTTATATTACTGTGTATGACAATCTCCAAATTTGGACCAATTTGAATCAAAATCCACGAAACTCTTTTTCAGTTTCGAATCGATAATAATACCTAAACGTCAATCCATTACGGCGCTGCATCGCTTATTTCTACAAAGCTTCTATTCCAAATGAGTACATATTTTGATATTAAATTTCATCAGAATGTATTTAACCTTTCAGCGCTAAAAGCTGCACACAAAGAACATAGGTGCGGACGGATTCGAAAAAAAATACTTTTTCTGACACGGGGGCAGAAAATTATTCGGATAACTCGAAATGGGTAATTATGATGTGCTTCAATGTAAGGAAAGTTCGTAGCTTGTGGTTAAACTTAAAACCACCGTAGCCGTAGCGTATGAGATGTATCCTTGATTATACTTACGGGATAACATGAATCATATTTGCCTGAATTTAAAACACAGAAGAACGAATTGATCTCACAAATGCGATTTTAACTTGAGAAACTGGGTTTTTAAATGTTACGAACGAATAAAAGAAAGAAAAATGTATCAAGCGATCTTGGCAGTAAGTGATGACGAGATATATGCGTAACTGAGAAAGTTAAAAAATCTTTGTTTGGAAGTATTTACAAATTTATTTATTTTAACAATTGTATTATATTTAAAGGATATAGAATACCTTGATAATATAATATTCAAATGATCTTTATGCGCATTTATTTAGAAAAGTATCGCAATTAGCAGTTTTAAGGAAATGTGAAATGCCTAGCTTTTATTTCAAGGAGTTAACTATTTGCTGATCTACATTTTGGTTTTAGGCATAAGAGGGGATAATAAGCCTCAACCTCGCCCAAATAAAAGCATTTGTCTCTCTGTCTATGAATCAAATTCACATCTTTTTTTTACAATGAATGGTGAAACAATATGCGTACAGTGGATTATAGACTTCCGATTAATGTTGCTTTTTATGGATGCATTTTCCAGTAATTTTGTATCGTAATGGGTAGCTAGAATATTATATCTTAAAAACGTATATAGCGGTGAGGTAATAGATTTGACGGACAAAGCCATTAAATTACTTTTTATTAATCATTTCAAACTATTTGGAAAATTCGTTTGAAGCAACTTTTACTCAAGGAAATAAACAATAAGAAGCCGAGACTCCTTATAAATAAATTCACATTGTATCGATTAACACACTTTGGATTACATCAGTGCATTAAGTGACAAGAGTGCAATTTTATTTATACTGGTAAATTAACATAATCGATCCTGTATGTTCATGGATTTAAAGTCGAAAGAATCGATGTTCTTACGAAACATTTCGAACAATTAGGCTCTCTATCTATTTACCATTTATTCGCGAGGAGTAATAATTGAAATTGTTCGAAATTCTGCTCTACTGAGATTCGAAAGTGTCACAAAAAGGTAGAAAGGAGTCAAATCTTCGAATTAGCTGAACGCTTATTGCTTCTGGAACGCATACAAAAGAGTAAAAGAAAATAAAACACAAGAGGCAAAATAATGCCTCTTCAAGGAAGGTGATCAGGAAGATAGGAAATATTCTTGAAGAACGCTTTCACCTCTGTCAATTTTTGCACTTTCCAAAATCCGAAGGACTCTTATACTCCATAAACCTCAATCAAAAGTTATTTCAATGCCTTTTCGAGGATTTTATCGTTTTTTCTTCTGGAAGTTATATCGGTGTGTCTGGCCGTTTATCTAACATCCATACGAGTTGTGGAATTTTTATAGACTTTCTCCATGTGCAAAGTTAACAAGTAAGAACATTTTCCGTCCAGTTGTGTAATCCACTCTCGCGACATCCACGCAAGGACATTTTTCGACATTTTAAACGGCAGTGTGATTGTGAATTCATTTATGCGGTGTTTACGAAAAAAAACTTTAATAAAACCTGCGTAGTTAAATGAAAACTTACTTAACGTACTAAGTGGTAGCACACGTTTAAACTTTCGATAAAATTACAAATTAACCGTTGTTTTGCTTACTTTATATTTATACCAGTGCTTTAATGAATCTTAATTCGAAGATAAAATTGTTTTGTACACGTATTATTTTTCCTTATTGTTGTAATCTTAGTTTTTAACTGTTGAACAAATGAAACAAAATATGGGTAAAATATTATAATCTCTGCTAGTGCGCTGATAATTTGTGACACAGTTGCGCTTTCGAATCCAACATAAATTCGTAATCAGGAAAAGAAGGTCTTCGGCATTGTCGGACGTGTTGCGTTGCAGATTTCGTGCTTTCCGGTGAGATTTATCTCACATCCATGAAAAGGGCCAAACTTATCTTTCTCTTCACAGTTTTGATGTACTACATATTTCCAAATTGATCATTGTTGGATTCAGTTCGCCGTTAGAGGGACGCTTTTACGTCAAAGTTGAGTTTTTCCTATTCTCGCTTGATTATTTTCCAACGTGATTTTAAAGCCATCGTTTTTCCTATAATGGATCTCTGGTTTGCTTTATTAAGGGTTTCTTTGTCGTAGATAATCCATTTCCATCAACATATTTAAAGTATTTAAATAAAATATTTGTAAATAATAAAAATATAAGAAATGTAATAAATTAACAGTTCCAAAACGTTCGCAGTTTATTGTTCTTTCTCATTGAAAATGTTTTGCAGATTTAGGGTACAGAAGAATGTTAACATTAAATGCGGCCTGCGGGAAAGGCACATTTCCATCACGTGGCTCACGATTATAATATAGGAGAGTTGATCGAGGAGGATCTTGTGGAACTCTAAGCTCAAATGAAAGCAGCGAGGAAAAAGAGAGTGATGTGACTCCAAAGCCTCAGAGTTCGCTTAAGGCACTGGCAGAGATTTTGGACATGTCTAAGGCTCTGAATGACAAGGTGATTGAAATGGATACTTTGATGGAGCGTAGTATAAAAGTTAAAAGAGGATTGGAGGCTCTTACAGCCCCTTACAACGAGACGTATAGGGATTTGCAACGAAAAACGAAGCAAACATCTATACTGAGTTTTATTTAAGAACATCCCAACTGCACCTTCTTCCTCTGAAGACTCTTTTAAGTCACTTTCCCGGAAATATCCTCAAGAGGACCACACATCTCTAATCTATCCTCCTACATCACCGCCACCCTCATCATCTTTTCAATACCGCCATCGTCGGTGAGTTAAATGTTTTTTATTATATTATATTCTATTTTTATTTATCCTTCATATAAAATATTCATAGCGTTTACATTTACATATTTATTTCTGTTATAATAAGCGTGCTTTTTACATATATTACAATTAACATTCGCCTCGATTTTCGTAAAAAAAGGTCCACCTAACCCCCCTTCTTCCATAAGCCAATGTCTTAACATTCGCGGCGATTTCCAGGAACGTATCCCCCGCGAATGTCGAGGTTTACTGTAAACAGTAAAAATTTTAATTAAAAGAAAATGTAAAGAAAAATAACAGAGCAAATAGAACAAGATAAAATAAAAATATTTATTCTTTTTCGACATTAAGAATGCGGTTTAAATGAGAATTTCGATTTTATAGGAAAATCCCCAGGTGATTTTTTCTTTTTATCATATTAACGTGTGAAAGAACACTCGGTTACTGTTTATGGCTCATCACATTTTCGTGGGAAAAATAAACATTCGTTTTGAGGTTCGATTGTGTGGTAGGGTAGGGGAATAAGAAATCCTCAGTCATAGCAAGTTAACACTTCTCCATTTAAGGGTTCGAGAGATGGTATTAGAGATTACGAGGATTGAGTTTAAAGGGTATCCTGTAGTCTCATATTAACTGGTCCTCAAATTTATCAATTCCACTTGATGGTATGAGCGTTCGCACTAAACCATTTGCGGAAATAAAGAGGAGCAAAGGCGCCTCTGTCCTCGTCTTAGGTTTTACATCTCTTCCTCAGGCTTTCGTACCTCGTGGCTGCAGATAGCGAAAACACTGTGAAACTAACAAAATAACGAAGGTTTTTCTTCGTTTTTCGTTACAGTTACGGTGAAAATTTTGCTAACGTTTTTCTTTACGTTATTCAAAAATTATTTCTTTATTTCTTTAGGTTACGGATAAAGTTTTCCAACGCTGTATAATGTGAAGAATAATTTTGTGGTTTTCAAACCGCAAAAATAATCAATGGTTAAGTTAATTGGCTATTCGTTGCATTTCCATAGAGATAAAACAATTGAAATGAATAATGGCATAAGTGAAAGATAAGAACTATGATTTATTTTATAATAAAAGAAGAATAATTTAAATGAAATAAGAAAAGAGTAATGGAGTTTTGAAGCCAAATATTCGGGGCTGAAAAGCTTCAGAAATTGACTACCACCATAATTTTTAACATAAACAAGACTGGATTCGTTCTTTCCCAGGGAGAGTGTATGAGGACTAGGCAGAAAACACTCCGGAGTGCGTCCCACCTAGTCAGGAGACATTCCCGGGACTGGGGAAAGCGGCGGGCGGACGTTGGGCCGCGAAGTAACCAGGGGACGGAGCCTCCTATATAGATAGCCCTTTTAGGGCCACACGACGATATATCGTCGTTTGCTTCTCCTGCTAGAAGTGCCAACGACGACATATCGTTGTTTGCGTATACAAAATTTTTAATATTTGCTGTTTATTTGATATTGATAGGAGGCATGTGATTTTTATATCATCTTAAAGAGAAAGTTTTGTTGTTGTTTAATTTGTTGCAAAGTTTTGCATATAAAGTATATTCAAATAAATATGCTTGTATGAATATGCTCAGATTCGGGCGACGTACGCACATTGAAATCAAAGGGAAAAGGATAGGTGTTTTCCGAGATGGAGCGACGCCTGAGTCATTGATACATTTTGAGCCATTGATATTCCGCAGGAAATAAGAGCAAGCAAATTTCAATATATTGGATTATTTCCTTCGACGTGTTTAGTAGAACAATTTAGTCTGTAAGCTATTTTGTCATTATATAGCCGGGGAAAAAAGATGGATAGACTTCAATTTACATCCGAGATAATACATAGTATTGAGTTGGAGTGGTTGTCTTCAAAGAATTCTTCCGGCCCGTCATCTGCTGAAAATGAAACATTGGCAGCGCCGCCGATGTTCGGGATTAGGAAGCTGCCTGGACAGAGGGAAAAGGTTTATGTGGTTTGCAGCAGAAAAGATGGAGGCCCTGTTCAAAGGTCTAGGACTGTATGTGTCAAATGTGTAAAAGGTCTGCATGGAGTTTGTCTGCCACAACATAAATGCGAATAAAGTGTTCATTTGTGTGTATGTGTGTTGCAGGAAGCGATCATTACTGTTCGTACTAATGATTTTTATTTTTTGTACTATTGTTTCCTCCTTCAAAATGCAAGTGACATAAGCATAGTCAGTAGTAGCATTCATAATAATTCTTTGTTTACGGTATTTTCAATTATATTTTAGATTTTTACAAAGCAATAACTCGTAGGAAGTGCTCATCCATGCCGAAGGTTCTCCCATGAATTATATGCTATTTGCAATATAAAAGTATATTGTCCAGTATTCCCAATTTTTTATGTAAATTCTATGTGTTTTTGTTTATTTCTATAGTTAAAGGCCTATTATTTGCAATTATTAGTGTATTATTGGAAAAGAAGATTTTTATTGTTTAGTTTTTTTCATAAACTGAAAAGATTTTATTTTCATTTTTGCAAAATAAAAAAAAACTCATATCGTGTAACATCTTTGCATATATGGTTCTATATTTATCAATAAATATGTAAAATGCAATATGTACTTTCATTTAGCGAAAATCTCACTGAAAAATATTCATAACATTATTGTGATTTTTCTAAGAAAGTGATGCAAAATGCCCCAAATATGCGTAGCACTTCTGGGTACACCCACCAAAAAATCCGCGGCACTGAAATGGCTAGTCATCGTTAATGATGGGAAATTGTGACCTAACTTTATTGTTTCCTCTCGTTCCCTTCCAACAAGATTCACGAATCTTTTTGGCCATTTGCATCGTCCTCGTCGCTTGAGAACTTTTTTGGACAACTTCCCTGTATTCCTGCTCAAATACTTGGATTTTCCAATCGATCAGAAAAAAAATATTCATGCAGGATCCGGATTTTCCGGTCCTTAAAATTGTGACTGCTCGCAAAAAATCCTTTTCTAGCGCTTGCCTTATAACCTTTTAAAAAAAACCTAATTTCTGCGAGGACGCTTCAGATGACCCGAGACCTTGAGGCATCAACTCAAAGATCTTCGACCCACGCGAGCGCATGACCTTGTCATCTGGAGAACATTTCCGACTCATAACTCACTTTGGTTCCTTCTTCGTTTGATTAATGCTCGCTCGCTCTCGTCCATGTTGGATTTTTCTCGAATGACACGTTCAGCCTTTCCGTCAGCGTCATAAAGCCAAGCCGGTGCTATGTATGTCGAAGGCAAATCGAATCGCAAACCGTAAAATTATGTGATCTTTGAATCGTAAAAATACATTCGCAAAGCGTAGCTAAGGAAATCACTTTTATTTAAGTCGGGTGAATATTTCATATCAAGCGAAAGTTTTGTAAATGAAGGAATTGCGTTTTATTCGATGCTTTATTGCTGACATACTCTCATCCTCTTCGTTCTTCAAACCTTTTCAGTATGCATACTATGTGTCGGTGGTGCGTATGCAAATGTTTATACGCTATATTTCCATTTTATAGAATCCATTTATATAATAGACACACACACACACACCTACTTCTACTTACACATATAAGAAGCATATAGGGAAAGTAATGTGGCCTTTAAAAAAATCGTGTTCGATCGCCGGCATAATCCACTCCCTAAATTTTTAGATTCGAAAAGTAGAAAAGTTTAAACCCGGAACCGTGCTTTCCCTTATAAGAGACATTTTCAACGATGGTCACTGAGACAGAAATTCCGAGGAAGAAGGAAATGTGAGGAAGAGAAACAGGGTTGCAGGTCCAGAATTCACAAGTCCGATATTATTGTGCGCTATAAAATGCTTCCAAGGGTGTATTTTTGTCGCATTATATATTAACTATTGTAATTACCAGTAAAAAATTACGGGAATATATGAAGAAAACGTTAAAATGAAGGCAGTTCTAATTCCCTTTCTCTCCTCCTCCCTACCGTTCCTGCTCTTTCCGGGCGTTGCCAAGGTGGCCGTCATTGTTACCTCCTATTCAATTAGCTTCAATGAAGCCTTCAAATAGACTACAGTTTAGCGTTATTCGCTTTTCACTTCTGTTTAAGCAATGAAATGATCGATGTAGCAATCTATACATAGCAACGTAAATAGTTACTCATTCAGGAAACTGCGTGTGGGAAGCGTTTATAACGATTGACCAAAGCAATGGAACCTTCTTTTCTCTATCGAATACTGGAATCCTACCTTTTTTGCAAGTGAAATATTTATATTCTATGTTTTGTTATGTTTATTAACGCAAATAGGCCCACGCATCTGGTGTACATTTACCAGAGCGAGTGTTCAGTCATGGACAACTATGCTACGTTGCCTTTTCACGGGTTTCTTGCTTACAAAACATAAAAGTAAACATTTCAGAAAGGCATAATTACGCTAGAAATGAAGCTGCATTTGGAGAAAGTGATATAAAATAAAATTATCGTAATATTTTAATGCAATACACTCGGAAACGGATCGTTTACAAAGAAATTTGGTTAATTATTAAAAAAGCTAAGTGAAAAAGTGTTCTTTATTAGTGATTTTCAGTTTTTCGTAGACTAAAATGTTTTTGTATAGTAGGTATTCCGCATTGGACCTTAGAATTCGCAGCGAAAATAGATTCACTAAATCCGTTGAAATTCAACGGGCACTTACGCTAGTAAAAATACATTTATACTTAATCTCAAAATTATTGAAGTGGAGACTCGAATTATGATGTTTAAAGTGTTGAAATGTATAATTAACTCTTGAGAAATTTTTGAGAAAACGTTCGAAATTGGAATTAATTCTTAAAAATGGTACAAATTCTAAATATATTCTCTGTCAAAGGAATTTATACTCCAATGTTTTTATCATAATTAGTCTAATTTCCAGCCGGTTCATTTGCATATACGATGCATTAATTAACCTGAAAGTGGACAACTAGAGGGACAGAAAAAAACATATGATGCGAGAAAGTGCATCATATAGGCACTCTGTCATACCATACTAGTTTGAAGTGGAAATCTGCGATGTCTTTTGCGTGTTGACATGGTGAAAATATGGCGGAATATTAGTTTTTCCTCGCTATCAGCAGTGCTCAGGGATACGAATGAGGATTTATTCGAGAACTTGGATATTCATCGATCGGTTTTTTTTTAAGGTCTTTTATAGTTTACAAAAATAGTGACAAAATTTTTCTTCGAGGTGAGAGTGTTTCTCATTCAGACCTATTGCGCTAATAAAATCTTATTATTCTACAGTTGTAAAGACGCAGTCGTTATAAAACAGTACTTTGCCTAGGGTAAGAAAAATATATAAAAATCATTTATTAACGTTGCAAGTTTTGATATTTATTTCGTCAATACTTTCTTCTGAGAAGTGAAAGATAAAATACGCGAATCGCTTCTTAAGTAGATGGCATTCGCTTTCCATCGGCCGACAGTTTGAGGTTATCAGGTTCTTCAGTCAAAGACCGCCGCCTTTGGTCGTACGGTATTCGAGCATCAACGTGATTAGCATAACATCGAAGCACATTTGTCGGAATAAATCTTGCCCAACCACATAAATTCAACCTTTCCTAACTTGTTTAAACTCTTCATATGCCACAAATCGACGCGACGATTGTCCAGTTGTCCAACCGGTGTGCCGCGGCACAGTAGTGTGCCGCGAGGAAGGCACTAGTGTGCCGCGCAGTCTGAGTATATTTAATTTTCATAAAAGCGTTTGGAACAAAAAAATTCGCATACATACCAAAGAATTTATTCTGAAACTACGAGCGGAATTGGTAGACCTTAGTAACGATCATATAACTTAAAATTATTATGCCACCTTTAGATGTATTTTGGCTAAAAGCTAAAGGTGTGAATATCCTTCAATATCTGAATATCCCATCTATATGACGTTCCAAATTCAACGACGTATTTATGCGAATTTAGTTGTTCTTCAAGCCATATTAAAAATATTATTATAGGACATGTTTAAAGAACATTGAGACAAATATGAAGCGTCTTTGTACTTAATTTACAATTATTTTAATATTACTTTACCAATCATAACAATCTAATATAACTAGTGTAATGCTCGTTGAAATATCAACGGAAGAATTATAGATAGATAGATAGATTATTATTATTTTCATTTAAAATAATTAATAACACGCTTTTACATATGAAATATTTTGTCATATACAACATTTCTAGTGAATACTCTGTTGTTGACGGGCTATCTTTAGTTAAACTTAAAATAGTTGCCTCTCTTTTCCTCCCTCTCCCCCCTCTCTCCCCCTCCCCCTCTACTTCCTTCTCTCCCCTTCCCCCTCTACTTCCTTCTCTCCCCCTCCCTCTCGCTCCCACTTCTACCTCTCTTCCCCCCTCTGTCGTATTAAAATCATTCAAAGCACGTTTATACCATAAGGATTGAATTAACAATAACAATGGAATTGGTAGCCAAGGCAGAATTCCGTTAAAATGGCAATATTTCCACGAAATATGTGAATTAAACGTATAACATGAGCGATTTCGAATTGTATGCGGAAAAAGATGAACAGAATAAGAAACTTTGTAATGTTTTCTTAAAAATGGTTCAGATCCGAAGATCGTCGGTTAATTACTTCTAATTTTAATTTCCAAAACAATAAAAGCCTGCACATCACAACATTGATTTTTACGTTACCTTACGGAAAACGGAAATGTCTTCCTTGGAGTCGAACCCAGGACTTTTTTGGAGATTTATTTTCGTCATTACCTTAAAATATGTTAATCAAGCATCCTTGCCAAATTTCAATCTTCTACCTATTCGTGAAAGAGTGACCAACCAACCAACAGACCTGGTCTATTATAGTATAAAATTGCGACTTTTATTTGTTTTATGTTAGTTTTTCTTTAAATATGTGTATTTACGCAGTGAAATTAATTAGGGGTGGTTTGGTGTGCCGCGATGTTTTTAAGCATGCATGAAGGTGTGCCGTGGAGAAAAAAAGGTTGGCGAGCACTGCAATAAGGTTCCCCCATCAGCCAGGAGGCGCCCTCTTTTACCCGGACGACCACTTCATCTGCATATCACCTGTAGGTCATCTTCTTTCCCTCATCGCTCCCCCCAAAAAGTTGCTTCGCGTTCCATTCCTACTCTCGCCCCCCCCCCTCTAACTCTCCCTCCCCTTCCCCTCTCCCTCCCTTCCGAATTCTCATTCCCCTCCCCTCAGCACCTCATTCATAGTCGCCGCCGACGACTAATTTCCCCTCCGCCCCCCCCCCCCCCCCTCTTCCCCTTCCCTCTCATTCCCTCCTGCGCGTCGCAATCTCTCACTGATCTCGCCGTTTTTTTCACTTAACGTCCGCTTTTTGTCGGTGGATAGGGCGGCGTTCGAATATGGATCGAAGGCGGCTTCCGATACTCGTCCTTGGAGGAGCGTCCGCTCTCTTCATGATTGTCTCGTGAGCGCAAGGTCGGTTGTGTCCCTTGGGGCTGCCATCAATAAAGCTCCCACCCTTCCGCCGCTCCCCGATGCACCTCTATACATATAACAGGGAACGTATCCTATTATATTTCTTCGACGATCGCGAGGACGCGGACGGAGATTTTGGTTGGAGGCAAAAAATGATGCGATTGCGAATTTTTAGGGAAGAGTGGCGATCGCAGCGTCGTAAGGATTTCTCCGCGCTTTTTGGTGGATTTGATTAAATCTATAACTTATTTGGCATTGTGATTTCCGGAACTATCGACGTAGGCACAGTCTTTCAGTCTTTTTAGCGTTTCCTTCTAAATGCGATTATACTACGTATGTTCACTTTGGCGTCTATCTTTCTGTGCACTTGTTTAAATTTAAATTGTGACGATACGATAGAGAGCTGATATTTTAGGTTTTTGTTCTGATACCTTTTTTTTCTTAAGATTTGAGTTTTGAAAAAATATATAGGGCAGGATGAAGGCTCATTATTCTTTTTTCAAATATCTAATGAAAGATGGCAAGGCGTAATTTTGAGCGTACGCTTTCACATTGATGCCACTCACTAATGAGACTCTAATGGTTTAACCACATGAAAATTAAATTAAGCTAGATTTACGCATAAAACAGGTGATAATATCCTAAAGTTCTTCAATTAGGTTAATGAGAAAAATCTTAATAACGAAGTGAAAAACAAAATATTACTGAATTCAATAACAGAAGAAGAACAGGATTATTTTCCCATGTTCATGGATAACACACCATTTGTTTTCTCTTTGGACCAATAGATGGTAATTCAACTTTTCGCGAACCGCTGGAATTTTTCCTCGTGAGACATCAATTAGATACTTACTATGCATTGGATTAATATTTAAATTTATATTAGAAAGCATTTTTATACTCCACAAATTCATTTTGTGCTATTTATATTTTTGTCAACATTTTAATGTAATTGGAAAATTAATGGATTGCATAAAGATCCGTTTGGAATATTTCGTGTGCCTTCTTCGAATAATTCTCCTCTGTGAAGGGTCGGAGAGGAGATTCGTTTTATAAACTAGAAAATCACCCTTGTGCCATTGTGTTCGGTGGGCTGTCATTTTTTGATTTCTGTATATTTTACAACGAGAGACTTTGATTTGATAAGCGGACGTCTTTTAAATGTTCTTTCGAAGATTGCCGAATGAAGGTAATACATCCGAGCTATCAAGATACTATTTGGCCGCATTGCGTGTGGCTGATCAAATACGCTCTATGGATTCGATGAAATAGAGGGAAGAAATACGACAGAAACTATTTTCTCCTGGTAGATGTGGCCTCGAAATTGAACCTTGAATTAAATTTCGTATTTGGTGATTTTGATGGCACAGCAATTAGTAGATAAGGACCGAATCTTCGGGGAAGATCCACATCGAACGAATTAAATCAGGGACTCGTCTGTAATTTGATCAGCTCCTCATCCTCGTGACCTCTGAAGCAAGGTCGCTCTGGAATTCCCGTGCCCCATAAAAATGCTTCTCGGACGCCTCCGCCCTGACGTCACTGCTAATATTTTAAGAAGTGCGGTCCTAATGGTATTCATGAAACACTTATAATATTATTTTGTCATTTCTTACAACTTCCGAGCTGATAGGCGCAAAGGAATTTTTATGTCTCATGTGTTGAGACAGAAAAGTCATTCCTATCGCTCGTCACGTTGCTTATAAAACTCAACAAGATTGCTCGAAGGGTATCGTTCTAAAATAACTAACAAAATCGAATTTTCCTTAAGTTGATTTGTATTACTTAATATTACATTTGTATCGGGTCGACAGTTTAAATGTACCAATTGTTAAAAATAATCATTAGGTATGTCAATTGAAACACTTAAAAATCTCTACTATCTCTATTAGCCGCAACAACGCTGTGAAAAATTGTCAGTACCTGAGACAAGTGCTTCTATTAAGTGCGTGTTCTTTAGTTTTTTTTTTCAACCATAAGATGATCTCGGTAATTCTCTGCTGAGATAGGTATGTCTCCAAATTTATTTGTAGGCAACTGATACTATAACTTGGTAAACATCAATATGTATATTATAGAGATGTTTTATTCCGTTTCCATCGATCGATAGAATTTTATTTTCTGTAAACTGTCAAGTTCTCAACTTTTCAAATTTGATAGAAAATGCGACTTAAAAAAACAAGGATAACTCCTGCCCATTGTGTGAAATTAATGAGACAGTTAGTTAATGCGGCCATTGTATTTCTTGAGTTCCGTTGCTAAAGTAGATGGTTTTTCGTGTCAAATAAAACGCTGTTTTCTAAAATATTCTTTTCCCTCTATGGAGCCGTCGCTTAAAATCTATTTCAAAATAGAAATAGGGTCATGAATAGGTCTCGTGATACAATTAGCTGTTTGTATGAAGAATAAAAGCTGTAATATCGGGAAACTGCTCTAAACTAACTAAATTTTATAAAAATATTTATTATAAATGAATGTAAATTTTACTAGAGAAGAACCTATTCGTGACCGATAGAATACATTCTATCCTCCTGTTTGAAGTTTCTAGATAATAATTAACTCCTTATATCTCAGTTATAGCAGAAAGTTTAATAAGAAGAAGTTTAAAGTTACGCGCGTGCTTTTTCAGTTGAAATCGAAATATATATTTTATATTATTTTTTAAATGAACAATTTCCGATCTAATATACGTATATATTAGTAATATTCAATCACTGTATACCAATGTCGAGCTTATTCAATCGTATTGAAAAGGAGGTGTGGAGGGGGGTGAGGAGGAGAGAGAGAGGGGGGGTGGGGTAGGAGGAGGAGAGAGAGAGGGGGGAGGTGGGGTAGGGGGAAGAGAGAGAGGGGGGGAAAGGGGGTGGAGAAATGCGTAGCAGGGGAGGGAGGCCGAAAGTGGACACCTCCGTGGGATCGACGTTAGTCCAGTTCCATCGCGTGGAGAGGAGCAGTGGTCAGCATTTGAGCATCCCCAAGGTCGTCGTCATGCGAGAGAAACGGAAAAAGGAACAAAAAAATGCGAACGGATAAGAGAAGATGGAGCGAGGTTTCGAAATGAGGGTCTGCATTAAAAAGGCAATCTCACCGTCGAAATGTTTTCCTCCATATTTACCTCCTCCTTTTCGAATTCTTTCGTCTCTCTCTCTCTCTCCCACTCCCTTTGGACTGGATCCTTATTATCATTATCCGGTCCATCCTTGGACTTTTTCCAGGCAACCCCTTAAATATTCCACCTCAGCCTCACCCTCCCCACGTGATCTTTAGCCCCCCCCTCCCCTCTCATTCTGCTCATCCGTCGCCGCCCCCTTCCCTCTCCCGATTCACTTCTCTTCCCATGCACACCTTTCCACACCTCATTCGTCTCATTTTTCCCTCCACGACCTCCGTTTGCCATTTTGAGCGACGCGGAAACCTTCTGGAAATCTACATTATGTTCTCGTCTCTAGAAAATTCGTTCACGTGGGGACTGACACGTAGTCGTTTTTATCTCCGTCGTATAATTCGATAAAATAATAGAGCGTTGCGTTGGTCTATGTAATTTCTTGCGATTCCTGCAAAGATGGGCACTTCTTCTCGAGGGCAGAAGTTGTGTGGGCCCGCAAATCGTGGTCCGAAGAGCTCAAATCGCAACCGCAATCATAAGGAAATAAATTACGCTGATCTCCGCTTACCTTTTGCGCGCGGGCGAGGCAGTTACGCCCATAGAGGGCAGTTGTTTGGTGACCTTCTATCCGAATAATTTTTGCCGCTATTTCTCTTCGGGCAGCATCGTGAGCAGTGAATTAACGTTTTAGGTCTTTCTGTTTAAAATCTTATGTATTTTAAATAGCAGAAACAATCAATCGAATAGAACGAAGCTGTAACTCTAATTTCGTATTTATTGTTATAAATAAAATGTTTGTTATTGGATGGTTAATTAATTATTTCGAGGAAGTTTTCGCCTCACGGCAAAGAACATAAAACGATTCGTCCTTTTTCTCCACCGAACGAATTGAAGCTTAGATTTATTAACACACTGTCGATAAATACGCACTAAAGTTGCCAGCTTTTCTTCGCGGTGATCCGTTTTGCACACTTACACAAATAAAAAATATTGGAAGCACACCACATCCTATTTTCCAGTGACGTTTTCCCGCCTCTTCCAAAATGCCATAATTAATATAAACGTCTCCAAGATAATAATCAAGGCTTTGAATATATATTTTCCGGCATGGTTTGCCGACTTGTACTACGAATTAAACGAGCAATTTTTCCTTTAATCTATTAAAATTGCTTAAGACGGGAGAGAATAACAATCTTTTTTATCTAATGATTTATTGCTTAATGCGAAACTTAAAAGAATCATGTCCCCGTTATAGTATGCTTTGAACCCAGTGGCGGATCCAGGGGAGGGGGGGGGGCGATGGGGGCGATCGCCCCCTCCTTGGATAACCCCATTGCACTCCACTGGGCGCTTTCTTAAATTCTTCCGCGCAAAAATCCTCAATTATACGCTGCAGATTAGGTCTGTATAGCGAGGGAAAGAAGGATTCTGATAGGGGTAGGGATTTTCAAAATGTAGGGCAGTTGGCAGGGGCGGGTTCGATAGGTGGAGGGGCGATCGCCCTTGGTTGAACCACGGGTCATTCAGATTAAATACATGCACATCTATATTAGATTTTGTGCTGTCATGAGTAACCTTATAGTTTCATTTATTAAAGACTAGTTGTTTCCGGGCGAAGACATACATAAGTAGCTTTCGTTATATTTAGTTCCATAATACCCATGTTTTGAATTATTTCATTAATTTACAATTCATCAATATCAGGAAAAATAGCCGCAGTTTTATCTTCTTTGGCATTTTTCAACGTGTCTGCAACTTCTTATCCTCGCATAATCTTCAATGTCACATATTTCAATCAAAATTCGAAAAAATCATTTTAAATTGCATAAGACCATAGATAACTACTATGAAAGAGAATGAAATAAAAGTATGGTTACACGTAGCTAACGTAATAAATGGTATCATTTATAATTTTTGTTTTAAAATAATAGTATCTGCTTTCACGGTCACTACTATACCATAATATAATTTTGAAATAAAAGTGGACATTACAATTTTTTTAATTTATTGTTTTGGTTTATAAAAAGTTAAACCATTTTAGTTAAGTTCAACTTTTAGATTATTTAGTGGCTATATTCTCTATGAGCATAAGATATTTTTCGAATGTTTGATATGGAAAAAAGACTATACTTTCTACGAGCACGGTTTAATTATATTTTCTATTATTTTTCCAAAACCTAGAATCATATAATAAAAGTAAAAAGTTTTTAATATATGCTGGCTCTATTCGGGATCGATGTTATCGTCAGAACCTTTGTCTAATTGTTAAATCATCGTTAAACGAACTATTAAACTAAATAAATATATTTTCAGGAAAATACTGCAATTCCATGAAGTCTCGGCCTCATTTTAAACAAAATATTTTATGTAAAGCTCGGTTACAAAAATTATATTTGAGGCGGCACTTCTAATTAAATTTTTTATAAAGTATGAAGATATTCCTGTAAAGAAATTGATTGTATATTTTATACATCAGTTACCTATATTTCATGAGCTGTGATTTTGTACGGACGCGAAAACGACTCATAATAGGTGAGCATTCCGACCTCAACAATCAGAGCATCTATTATCTCATTGTAGCGCTTGTTCCTCGAGGATAGAAGTTTTTCTTTCCAGCAGCTGTTTAGAAGACATTAAATGCGAATTCAGAAATTAATTTTCTGTTGGTTTGCTTACCTAAATCGTTTTGCGAATTTGCGAATTTCCAAATTGAATCGTATATAGCGTATGATTTAGCGTTCTTTGGTGATGAGACCTCTTGCCTCGCAGCAAATGTCGCTCTCCTCTCATCAATCCTTTTTAAGACCGCGTCGAAAATTAATATTCCCAGAATTTAATCAGTCTATAAATAATAATTAAAATCTCTTTTCTACGGCGTCGTTTTTTCCGCAGCATTGTTCAGAGCTTACCTTTACGTAGCAACCGCATTCGGCGTATCCATTGACAGCTCCGAGAGAATGATTGGCATCTCTTCCCCTCCCACGTTCCGCCTCCCTGTCCCATCTGATGAGGACGCTCCTGCGGCGACGCCTAAATGGCCTTCGAGCCTCCTCCCCCCTCCCCCCAAACCCCTTCAACCCCATCCAGACCACTCGGATGCGACGCAAACCCAGGTCCTCATCGGTCGACACCCAAGGAGCTTCCAAATGTGTAGCGAGCAGGAAGGTCAGTTTATGGAGGTCGGTGGGGGAGTGAAAGGGGCCGAGGGGGGGGGGGGGGGAGGCGGAGCAATATGCATTCACGATAATTAGTGTCTGGAGATCTCATTTCTCGGAGCGGAAAAGCAATTCTTTCACCAGCAAAATTCTCGGAAAAGGGACACGGGATGGTATCTGAATCGCTTGTAAATCGCAATAGAAAAAATGCTGGCTTATGAAATCCAAAAAATTTGAAACTGCGTCGTCTTCTATTTAGAGAAATGAATAAACATTTGTCTTAGAAAATGAGGAATTATTGTTGAAATTACTTTGAAATTACCAAACTTTTACGTCTGCATGCATGCAGTGTTTACTTTAATTAAGGATACTTTTCGGATCAAAACATGGTTGTCTGCAAATGTATAACTACGTTATTTAATCTGTGAGATGCGATTTCTTTCGAAAATTTAAATATAATATGGGCAAGTGCTTCAAGATGTTTAAAATTGCACAATTAATCTGACGTTTTAAAAATAAAATGAGTATGTCCTTCAGTAAAAGCTACGTGTTTAAATTTTGCTGCAGTGCATTCATCGAAGATAATTAGGGATTCATTGAATGAAAAAAGAACAGATTCTTGTCATAATAATTGATCATTCATCTTGTCAACAATCATCAGTGAAAATTTGACGCGTTTTGTGCTGTAACCAGGCGTCACTGTCGGAAATTCCGAAAGAGTCGGAATATATTTCTAAAGCACCGAATACTTATCTTACTTGACATATAAACATATGCTGGCAGACCTATTTTTACGTCTTCTAAAATTACTTTCAAGTTAAAAGAGAAATGTATGGTTATAATTTTTGAAACTCTGTTGAAAATCTCAATCAGATTATTTTGTGTAGCATTTCCCAAGCATGTGGACACAATATTTCTTATCCGTATGCTTTATAAGATTAGTGAAAATGGGGGTACCAACCCATTTTTAGAAGATAATAAGTAGAAATATCTTATATTTGAATTACTAATTTCGTTTTTTTCAGAGATTCAGCTATGGAAATAATTTTTCAAGGGTTGAAGTCTATCGGTATAATATATTGTATATATGTAGAGTTTGTGTGTTTGTACAAAATAAAGTCATACTTCCCGATTACTTGCAGATACCGAATATTGTATAAACAATCCTGTCACTTAAATTTGCTGAATATGCTACTTTTGACAAAAAAATATGCTGGGTGAAAGATTTAATTTGTGGGTTATACGCCAACCCAACCCCCCTCTCTTGTTGAAATTATTGTTTCGAATGCCTCACTAGATCCAAAAGAACTTATTTAAATTGAGAAATATTTACTTCCCAATTTAACGCTAGATAATCCAACAGATTTGTTCAGATATAAAACAATATTTGGTAGGTAAGTCTAAATGAAAATGAAAACTATGAAACACTGGGGGTTGGGCCGCATAAGAAATAGTGGGCTGCATCTGGTTGGCAGGCCTCAGGTTGGACGGATTGAGGTAACTTTCCCGAAAACCAATTTCCCGAATGCCGGTTTCCTTAATACCACTTTCCCGAATGCCCACTTTCCACAATAGCCATTTTCCAGAATCCATTTTATTTAGTTGCCCTTTTTCCCAAAAACATATTTCCGAAATTTCCATGTTGTCGTCAGTTTCTCTTGTTTGGGAGGCCTTTCACTTCCCAACCCTAGTTTCCTAATTGGTCCTTATCACTTTACCCCGTCACCCACCAACCAGGTGAATGACGGGACCATTTTTTTTAAACCTTCTTCCAACCAACCCAACCATTTTTTGAAAAACTTCTTCCAACCAGTTCAACCCAACCATTTTTTTCAAACTCTTCTTCCAACCAGCCCAAACATTTTTTTTTGAAATCCTTCTTCCTACCAGGATAAGGTCATAGAATATTCCTTGTGAAGAACGCAAGACTAGCTAACTTGTTTTAACCCACAATACTTGGAATCCTATTAATATACATGAAGGATCACAGTTTTTGTTGATTTAAATAAATTTTTATGCAATATTAAAACATCGTTCTAATTTTTCCATTTTCTGGAAAGTGGCATTCGGGAAAGTGACCTTATTACGGTGTGTGTCTCAATGATAGGAGATATACACAAATCCTAAGCGGTTGGGCTAACCAGAGACATATTTCAGATTCAGACTAAACATCACTGCGAATGAATTACTGTTTAAGACGGATACTGTGTTGTCATAAAACCCATGTGTGTTGTACTTCACAATTATATAGCGACAGGAGTTACACTTATTGCGTAATGGAGCCAATCCGTAAGGTTACCTCGATAATGCAATTTTTGTAATTAAATAATATTTCGAATTATAAAACATCCCTACGATGGATTTCACTTTAATTGCAAATTCTGAAACCAAAGGGGGCGTGGCAGTGGGTGTGACTGCATAGCAACAGCACTACTTGAAATCTCTGTTGGCGTAGTATTACCGCATTAGGGAAAAGTATTTGTACTGCCTATCGACACGAGAGATTATTTCTCCATTGCGGTCCATTTCTCCGCTCGTTAGCACCAACGGGAATAAGTGCGGTGTACACATCCTCAATGGCCGTAATTGGCATCTATCCAACCATTCTCCAAATTCCTCTTTGCGCCATTTGTTTCAGGTAAATTTAATGTGTGTTGCCATGCGACGTGAAAGATTGAAGCTACTCAGTCTTTTCTTCAGAACTCTCAACCTGCTCGTCTCAATAGCGATCTATATTAATTAAATAGTTGGATTTTATAAAGTGCCTTGTTGGACAAAAGGCCTAAGTATAATTACCTAATCAGTATCCTGCAGGAGGGCTTTTCAATGCAATGCGGTGTCGTAAAAAAACCGCGGCGAAAGGGGAATAATAATCTCGGCGTCAAGGTCGGAGGGAAAGACTCAGAAATCGGGAGTGTATTATTAATAGTATCGGGGCCATCCATTGTTTCGCTCCGAATACATCTCACGTTCCATTGAGGCAAAGTGGCTTTGAGGAGGAAATTGACGGAGAATGTGACTTACTAGTAGGTATGCGCACGACCCAGGCCGCGGTCCATGTATGGAGAACAGTTCACACGAGGCGTTCGATTACCAAGGCCTTCCTGATTGATGCAACTGATAATTACGCCACGAACATGAATAAAAAATCGCTTTTTTGTAAGTTATTGATGTCACAATATCCGCCATAATTAATCGTTCGCCTATTCGGCATGTTTGGCGTATTACGTTCATGTAATCGCCCATTGCTGCATGTTTGTACGCGTGGATCTGCTTATTTCAGGCTCTATTACATTCTCCCTTTTTGAATGGTGTCAGTAAATTTGGAAATAAAACCAAATTTCCGCAAGCGTAACTCATTCCCGCGCTCATAATATACTATTTACTCCGATCTTATTTTTCCTCTTCGATGGTCGGCCGGTGAAACCAATCGTTTTTAACGATAGACGTGACGTTCGAACATTAAATCAATCTGGATGCAGAACCGGTGACTCCGAGAAGGAATTATAGAACGTTTATGCGAGCTAGCGGTCTCAACTCGAGAGAGAGAGTCTTGCGAAAGTGAGCGCCGATTGCATTCGCCTGCGGTGGTTTCTTTTCCTATGCAAATTTTGCGGAGTTTTATTTTTCGTGCGACGCGATCATCCTTGGCACCTTAGCTCCCTTTGTGCGCCAGCCCCTTTGCCCCCTCGCCCCACCTCCTTGGAATATATTCTTTAAAAATCTTCGACCTTTCGCCTACTTTTTTCCTTTCGTCGCTAACCCTTCTGCTGTGATGGATGATAATCTCATTCTGTTTCTAGCGTGTTATTTCGCTGTCTTCCTGAGCGGAAAAATGGGGCTTCGACGCCAGTTAGCAGATTGGACCCTCCCCCTGACGACGCAATCACGTGATACTAGAATGTAGTGCTGAGAATACTTTAAAGTTTATCAGTCGTGATTCATAATGGTTTTGCGTATCACCGCTTTATATTCGTTTTTTTATTTTAAAAGATGCTTTTATTATAAATGGAGTAAAACTGAATATACTAGTGAATGCAGAGATTTAACGAATTTTAGCTTCCCATCGAAATATTTATCATATGTTTTTTATAGTATAAACGAACATGCAAATGAAATCTAGAACGAGTTTAAATACCAAACATTGTTTCAGTTGTGATATGTTCAGATTGAAACTGGCCCATATACTATGTATTCTTGTTAGAAATTTAACCAGGGAAATCGGAAATACATACATGACGGTATATAATTCTGTGACTGTAGGATGCCCATAATAAAAATGGCAGTAGACTATGCAAATACTTGAAAACATTTTTAGTGTGATTGCGTTAAATAAAATAATCACAAACATGGATAATTTAGATGGCTACAGTAGCAATTAAATAATTCGGAAAAAGGTATGTATGCTACAACATAGGAATAGGTAGATTATGTCTTATGCATTTTTCCTAAGCCAACAAAAACAAGTTTACCGAGTTTTATCGTCATAGTCACCAATGACTTATCGAAACCGATTTCCTAAATAGTTGCGACGCATCGACGTATACGGCAACGGTCTCCCGTCTCTCACCTTTTGTCTCCACCACCCGGATGCGATTCCATTCCCGTCGTTAACGTAACACGAAAGCAATCTCATCCTCTCCCTCTCTTGGCGCCGGGGTGCCTATGTGTGTGTGTGTGTATGGGGAGGACGCAGGGGGCGGGGGTGGGGGCGGGGGGGAGAGGGCGTAGTCATCCTCCGCAGGATAGAATGGGTGTGCGCGGGGAATGACGGGAAGGAGGAGATGTGGGTGGAGTGGTGCGCGCGAAGAGCCACGGGTGAGAAACGCTCCCCCATCTCTCCCAATCCAACCTCCTCCTACTTTCCCCTCTCAACCCAACCTCCTATCTGCCGATGGCCCAGACAGTCCTGCCGGAGACGCTCCCTTTTCCCGCCAAGTGAAATAACATCTCCTCCAAGGACTCCGCTCCTCCCAAATGCCGCACCGAAGAAATCACCCGACGGGGAACATGACGAGCTCTCGAATTAAAATATTTAAATGCGATGGGCTCCATATAAAGCGAGTGGTTCTCGCGTTCCGAGTTTCACTTGTCGATTTCCCGCCTTCCGGTCACGGAGTCTCCTTCGAAGAGGCATTTGCATCCGATGTTCCCATCCGAGGAGCGTATCTCTGTCCGAATGGCCGTAAAAAGCTCTTTTTTGATTTGTAAATGCAGTCGCCAAGTGCCCAACGGGTGGACCCGTTGTTAATGCGTTTTTCTTGCGTCTTTAATTCGCGGTTTTCCTTGGCTTGATATATCGTATAACCGTCTGCGTAGAATTCCGTCCCTTTTCCTGCCGTACCCTTGATTAGGTTTGCCACATTTTCAGAGCGGAAAATCCGGATATTTTTCACTTTTCATTACAGAAAATCTGGACATTTTCCAAGCACCTTATTCAATCTAAAATATTTGAATATTTCAAAAAAATATGTATAAAAATATACATTTCCGTTAAATACCTTTATTAAACCGGCATATACAAGGTATATCGAAATAAATACATTTTCAAACCTTTAATAATCTCCAAGCACAATAAATATGCAACTTTTCTTAAAAGATGATACACAGAAATTGGTGTATACATGCTTATTATACAATAGTATTATTCTTGAATATGTACTTTTTCTTACTCTTAGCAGACTTTAATAAATCTCTGCGTGTATTAGAATTAATCATCTTAGAAATTCTGAGAAAGACAATGAATAGTTAACCTGGCCACTACTACAAACTGAAGACTGCAAGTTATGATAAACATCGATTCCTACGCAGTGGCATACACAGACATTCTTTCGCCTGAGGAGAGATGTAACAATCATGGATGACTTTGTGTGTTTTCTTAGAAGTTATATTTGGAGACTTATTTAAGCGGTTTCTGAAGCGACCGCTTCGTTGTTCCTCCTATCAGCAGACGGCAAAGATATAATTTCATCACGGATTTTGATAAATAAATCGTAATTCTTAAATATTTGTAAATAAAATTAAGTTCTTAAGTAATCAAATTCTAGAAAATGCTTACTGTTTGTCATTCAACAAAAATCCGGACAAAGCACGTTCTGAAATGTGCAAGCTGGACACCGGATATTTCGATAAATTTCAATAAATTGCCGAACTATTCGGACAAAATCCGGGCGGGTAGCAACTCAAGTCAGACCCCAGTCGTTTTGGATAAATGTTCTTCTACTGTATAAAGAAAACTGGAAACGCTGTATATGCGCAAACTTAAAACGGTAGTTGTTGTATACTGTATTAGATGACTTCAAAAGCACACTTGTTCGACTGAATTCTGCATGAAATTTCTTTATTTTCTATTAACTTGAAAAGCCAGGCAATTACACGTCCGGCTTAAGCATGAGGGAGGACGCCATTTTAATGTCCGGAAAGCCAGATATGTGGCAACCCTACCCTTGATAAGTATGTAACTGAAATCGCTTTTATTCTAAGAATGACTGCCATGTTTGCATTAGATATGACGGTGTTATTCCAGTTTTTTCCGGCGATAGTAGTTGAATTTTATGATTCAATCGAAGAAATATTCTCCATATTTTTTTATGAAAGAGCTATGTGGTTAGCAGTTCTATAATAAAAGTTAGAAGTTTGCATTAGTCGATAACTAAAAATAAAGCTAATTCTGGACCGAGTTCTGACATATATTTCAACATTTTTATTTTTAAAAACTGAAATTAGTGTAGAAATAAACAGCCTTTTAATTTGTTTCCTTTGGTGGGCAGACTTTCGAAATATTCCAACAGTTCCTATCTTTTTTTCCGTATAGCGAAGGTTATTCCGTTCATGTCATTTGCACCACATGACCTCTGCATGATCTTTTAAAAAGTAGATACTCTTAATATGTATCTACGTAACGCGCGCTGTGAAATTTTGTGGAAGTTGGTAAAATTACATACAATAACTCTCGTGTTATGCATGGGAATTTGAGAAATTTCGTGAAAAATCATTGGACAAATTTTTTAAATTAAAAAGACCTCTAAGGAGATAGGTGTCCATGCTGCGGATCTATGACGTCCTTCGATTGCGGTTCATTTGTTTTTTTTCTAAAGAGTTATCCGTAACATAAAAATGAATAAAAATGTCATACGACAATGTCATGTGACTGAAGTGTAGACGGGAAGTCGGGTGACTCATTCTATGTTTTCACTGTTCAGTTTCTTTGTGACATCAGTAAACATTTGGGAGTTTCAAAAGAGGAAGTTGAGAGGAAGTTAAAAAATGTAGTGGGGCAATTTACAAGAGAAATTAAGAAGTTGAAAGAGAAGAAGTCGGGCAGCGCTCCAGATGAGGCAAATGAAAGTAAATGGTTTGCTTTTCAGCAATTTTCGGACCTATCATATTTAGTAATTCTTCGAAATCACTGCAAGACATTCGAAAAAAGTTTCTGAATCCGCCATTGCACCGGTATTCCAGGTTTAGAGGATCGACTTCGTCACAAATTAGATCGGTCATCAAATCACTGCCATTGTATCGCGTTCTACTTTTGAGACTCGGACGTACCCAAAACCTCCGCGCGCCATATTGTCTTTTGGATCTTTGTTTTATTATAAATGAAGCAGCAGCGATTATTAACACGTCTTCCTCGTCCCACATATTTTTACAGACTGAGGGCAAAAGAGCATTCAGTCAGGCAGAAACTGCTCTCAGATGTAGACACGGACTTGTCGAATGACACTGTCATATGACTTTGTCACGCGACAGTGTCGTAATACCATGTCGCTCAAGTGTAGATCCACCATAAGGCGACAATCGGGAAATATGTTACGAGAGCATTCCTCTAAATTACACTTAAAACTCATAGATTCGAATGAAAATGCAATGAAAACTAAAAGGCTCGCTGTTTTTCGTTTAATAAAACAGACACTCGACTCTGATAAACTCGGATTAGGAACCCAAAACTCGAGGGTAGAGGTACCTGAGCTCGGATTTGGGGATGGGCCTCGATTTTCGGTCTCCTAATCCGAATATATATATATATATATATATATATATATATATATATATATATATATATACATAGAGCTCCAAAATTGGCAGGAAACGATAACAGCGAACGATTACTCCAAAGCGACACGTGTAAATGGCGTCAGATGGCGCTCCTAGGAGGCTCATGGGAAATGAGTTCATCTCCTCAGGCACGGTCCCGATTGTTTGGTGCCTATATCTTTGAGTGCGATATTTGAATTTTTCCGTTACCATTGTTTGACGTTTGGGAATCCAAAGTCCTAAGCTAAGAAAGAAGGAAGCTCAGTTTCACATTGCTTCAAATACAGTTTTGTCCACAAAGGCAAAAAATTAAATATCCCGTCTTAATTTTAATGATTTGCATTGTGTTCTGGATGTTTTATGTTCTCCTGTTTTATCGTTCAAATTTAAATGTTTTGATTTACATGCATCAGTCAACAGACGTAGGTTTCGTTGGGCAACGCGATGGGTAACATAAAAAGTATATCCCTCGGAGCAATTTTCTATAAAACGCTATGTTCCGTTCCTAACTCAAAAATGTTAGCCTCGTGAGCTATGCAGATATTGAAATAATTTGCTTTTGTAATTCTGTATGGTGATAAAACCCTAAGTTTCCATTTTTCTAAAATATAGCATCATATTTATACTCCTTGCATACAATGGACAATCCTCGTGCCAGTGGTGTCAGTAGATGGTTGACAAAAACGAGGGCCATCTACACCTCGCTAACCATAAATTACATTTCGATTTTCCAGTAATACTGTCTTGAAAATGGCCGAAAGGAAATCATTAGAGTAGATGTCACTGCAACTTTCAGTGAAACGGTCACGTCTATGGAAAGATCTATTGGATAAAGGAATTTAATCGCTATTTGAATGTTTTAAACGCATATTAAATAACTTCTTTAGGAGGAATTTTTAACGAAGGATATCACATCTCGCTTTTCTGCCCTTAACGTTGTCGCGAAGTTTTAGCAGACAACCGTGCATCGAAGACAATCGTTGTTCTATAAGGCTTCAACGACAATATTCTTACTATCGTTTAAAGCCGTAAATTTTAAAATTTACTCGGATACTAACAACTTAAAAGTTCTGTTAGCAATTATTAGGGGTAATTTATTCGATGAAGGATACGCACATATCATGAATGTATTGTTTTGAATCACGACAGGTGATATTCTACGTGCATGGATAGGCAGAAAAATGCCTGGGAATAATTCTAACGAGAACGTCATTTATCGTGTGAATACATAACGCGAAAGAAAAACTGCCCAAAGACTTTTTCAGGTTGAAACAAATGGCCATCTTCATTTAACGAATGCATTAAAACGATAGTAAGTTTTAATAAATAAATCCTCTATGCTTGGATTGCTGTTGCTGACAGTAAAGGTAAAGGCGGTCGTTCACTTCCAGCAAACGTCGGCTTTCTTCACCCAGGTCAGTTCCTTCCGAGTCGATGTGTTTTGGGAAATGAATGGAAAGAGGGCGTGGTGTATAAATGTAGTGCCCCAAAGATACCTTTAGGCATCAATGGCGAGGATGGAATGTGAGGAACGAGACGGCGGGAGTAGGGCGTCGTGCCAGATGGCCTCGCTCCGCAATGCCCACGCCCTCTGCCCGCCTTTATAGCAGTATATAAATATACCTAAATGTAGAGAGAGAGAGAGAGGGGGGCGATAACCCCGCCTCGACCTCACCCAATCTGACCATAATATGTAATTCCGATACGTTTCCGCAGTAAACTCTGAGACTGCGATCTCGTTTAAGTCGGACTTGCCACCATGAATGAACCCACCGAACATTTCCCTATTTCTCCCACGTAAGGGATTAGCTGCAATGGAGAGCAAATGTTCATTCAATTAAACCGGTCGTACATAAATACTATAGATGCAACGAATATGGATTTTGACCGAATTACGAATATTATATTAAAGTCGACATTCGGCCGAAACCGAAGCCTAGGCCGAATAACACTGTTATAGCATTATTTTTAGGCGCGTTTCGCTTCCAGCGTGAGAGCTTATTATAGTCAGTCTGTCCGTCCGTCCGCATGTTCGTTCTCGGCTTCTACAGAACGGATTTTCATGAAATTTTATATTAAGGATTTGCAATCAAATATAATAAGAAAATCGCAAAAATGAATCACGTACGCCAATCAGGGGCGACAAAAATTTAAATTTTCGTAATATCTCGTCAAGTATTAGTCACATCAAAATATTTTTCAAATAAAAGTTGTAGAACTGATGAAGAAGAGTATTTGCTTCTCTATACATTTTTATCGTAGGAGTAGCTGTTATCGATAAAATCAAACAAAAATGTCTTAATTCGAGTTAAACTTCGAAATTTTCTTACATGGTTACTTCTCCATTGTTGCTAACATAAGCAATCTCACAAATAAACGTTTAATTTACTTACATGTGCATGCACTATCTTTAACTAGGAAGAAATAGGATTATTTATGATGAAGAAAAGAACTTTAAAACGCTATTTCCCTTACGTACAGGTATATAATTTCTTTCTAATACTCCATTGCACGAAACGCGACCATTTGTGATACGTTGTACACTTTCCTAACTTGTTTAAATTACCTAACCAAAAATAAAACTAAATTTATCAACTAACCTTTTTATTTACCTATTTATTATTGCAGTTTTTGCTGTTAGTATCAGTAGTCAATTTTCAAAAGTTTTATTTTATGGTGTAAAAACAATCGTTTCTCTGCATTGTCTCCCACCAAATTCCTTCTGCAGTAACTGTATTGAACACCTGCAATGCTAAAAATTCGCTCACTTTCGACGGATCTATTCTGTTATAGCGCCACCACTCAGAAATCTTCGGTTGTAGCACCACAACTCACGAAATATTTATAGTTGAGAGGCTCATGGGATCGCTATGTAAATATTTATTTTGCGAAATTATGTATAGTTGGAATTTTTAATTACAAGTAATCGTGGATATTGGCGAGCCTTCGGCTCGCTTTCTTTTTAAATTATAATACCTTTTATATTGGGTGTAGCCTTCTCCGGGCTCTATCGCGCCCTTCGCCTCTCTGGAACAAAACTATCCCTCCCCATTTAGTCCAGGAAAATTAGACGATTTTTTACCAAATAGCGGAAAAAATTCGAACAAAGCTGATTTTTGGCAGAGATGCTCAGACTGGCATCTAGTTCAACATACTAAAAGTCCTCAATGATCCGGTGTGAGCTTCGGCCGCCATATTGGAAAAATGGCGCCCGAAATCAGTTTTCCGTGAATATCTCGCGAACTGTGGCACCTACTTGAAAAGTTCTAAATAGAAAGATGTAGCGAATTAACTTTCCTACAAAAAAGGTTCTATCACTTTTTGTCGTCAGAGTAACCGTTCTCCGTCAAAATAGCGAAAAACAAAGTGAACTAAATGAAAACGGGGAGAAACGTGGCGAAATCCGTATGAGTATGTGTTGGTAATGTCTCCGCATCGCTGTTTTTTTATGTGTATGTGCTTTGGTGGTGGAGGGGGGTGGTATGGGGAAATGGTCACTGTCAAACCGGGGGAGGGAGCATGACCCCCCCTAAAAAATTTCATTCTTGGAGGAAGAAGCGCTGAACGATATACCTCTGATGTCCACATTTATATCTTTTTATACTTATTTCCACAACACCCTGGAGGTAAAGTATATGGCGCGTTTTTTTAATGTGGTATCCCCAGTAGGTCTAGTCCACAAAATATCGTTCAGCTTATTCCAATCTCAGTCTTTTAACAGCTCTACTGGTCGTTGGTTCATCCTCAGTAGATGTAGTAGGAAATACGTCACTACACTCCATTCTATCATCATCGAATACATATGGTTCATTTACTAGGTATCATCATCGGTTTCATTTTCGTCATCGTTTTTTGTATCATTTACGGTTTCATTTTCGGTATCCTAGTCGGTGATGTTTTCTTCTCCATTTTCAGGTGATGTTCGATGCTCCTATTCTGCTGCTTCGACATCATCAACATCTTCCTCTTCTTCCACTACTAAGTACCTGGCGTTATCACAGGATACTCCACTGCAATTTAGGCAAACATTTGAGCACTTCAGTCCGGTTTTTCGGCATCCACAAGCCTGGCGACATTTTTTAGTACAGCTGCAAAAAACTCTTTGCAAAATATTATCTGGAGCAGGTGGTTTTGTTAATCGAAGAGGTGAGAAATTAGGTTGGATTTTCCAGCCCCAGTTTTCAGGAAGCATTTTAATGCCTCGCCATAACTGAATTTGATGGTAAACGCGATAACTGTGCAGGCGAGCGGCGTCCTCGGTTAGGGGTAATGATGAGAGGCTCTTTTTTCCTCGAGCAACTCCTTTTTTGAAACAGATGAAAGGGTGATTGTTTAGAGATTGTTCATATTTATTAGCGCCATATAAAGCAAGAAAAACTAAATTTCCAGCATCAGCAATATCATCATGAGAAGCTTCTTCGTTTTGGAAAATTTGAGCCGTTTTTCTGAATAACCGTCAAAAACGACAATTGATTTACGATTGTGGTTTCGTTCGACATATGAAACGTAATTATTTGCAACCCTACAATATGTGCTACCTGTAGGCCAAATAACGCGATGTAGAAGCCATCCTCCATCTATGATGCAGGTGCAATCATCCGGAACCGTAGGATCACTTTTCTTTTCAAAAACTGCATAAAGCGCTGCTTTGTTGGTTTTTCGCATGCCGTTTTAATCGAAAGAGACAAGGGGAAAGGAGCAAGTTCATACTGGAAGTAAGAATTCAGTTCTTCCTCAGACTTCAAAAATAATGAAATACGCTGAAAAAGGAGCAACGGATCGGCAGTGACAACAGAACTCTGGAATTAAAAGAATTATTGACCATTGCTATTGTTTGTACTCAGCCTTTACGCGGAAGTTTTACATCACCAAATTTTTTCCAACATTCGCCTTCATTGCTTTGCTACCGATATTGTGAGCATCATAGCAGTTTATTTATTATACGTATTCGATGATGATAGAATGGAGTGTAGTGAGGTATTTCCTTCTGCATCTACTGAGGATGAACCAACGACCAGTAGAGCTGTTGAAAGACTGAGATTGGAATAAGCTGAACGATATTTTGTGGACTAGGCCTACTGGGGATACCACATTAAAAAAACGCGCCATATACTTTACCTCCAGGGTGTTGTGGAAATAAGTATAAAAAGATATAAATGTGAACATCAGAGGTATATCGTTCAGCGCTTCTTCCTCCAAGAATGAAATTTTTTAGGAGGGTCATGCTCCCCCCCTCCCCCGGTTTGACAGTGACCATTTCCCCATACCACCCCCCTCCACCACCAAAGCACATACACATAAAAAAACAGCGATGCGGAGACATTACCAACACATACTCATACGGATTTCGCCACGTTTCTCCCCGTTTTCATTTAGTTCACTTTGTTTTTCGCTATTTTGACGGAGAATGGTTACTCTGACGACAAAAAGTGATAGAACCTTTTTTGTAGAAAATTTAATTCGCTACATCTTTCTATTTAGAACTTTTCAAGTAGGTGCCACAGTTCGCGAGATATTCACGGAAAACTGATTTCGGGCGCCATTTTTCCAATATGGCGGCCGAAGCTCACACCGGATCATTGAGGACTTTTAGTATGTTGAACTAGATGCCAGTCTGAGCATCTCTGCCAAAAATCAGCTTTGTTCGAATTTTTCCCGCTATTTTTCCTAACTTTCCTGTACTAATTGGCATTGAGTAAATGTCGCCACAGGCAGATCAGATAATTTTTTGAGATAACCCTTTCACGCAAAAGCTTGCTAACCCATGACTGATCTGCCTGTGGCGACATTTACCCACCCGGCTACACCCGATTTAAAAGAGACGGCTACACCCGATATAAAAGGCAATATAATCTAAAAAGAAAGCGAGCCGAAGGCTCGCCAGTATCCTCGGTCGAAATGTGAATCTCTGCACCCAAACCCTCGTACGTTTCGACTCACTTTGTTTTCATTGTTATTATTGGGTTAATAGGTTCAAGAAAGTGGTGGTTCTATAACAGAAAAGATCCCTTTCGACAGAGGTTGGAGGAGGGGCAATATGTTTATGTGCAAACTTTGCCAATACTGCAAGTGGAGGGTGAGAAGACTCGAGTTGGGGAAAACCGAGGATAGCGTAAATATAATGCCATGTTCACACTATGCGAACGATGGCGATCGAAAGACAGCGAACGAAGTTTCGGGAATTCGGAGTGTGCGTTCGCAAATGTGTTTACACCAAACGAATGCAAGCGAATGTTTGCATTCGTTGATGTTCGGTTATTTATACCAGTTGTCTTGCTGAACGCTAACTCAATTGTGTGTTTCATTTTCTTTTTTTAATTGTAATTACAATGTCCGACGAAGAAACTATTATCGCAAGTGCATCATTCATAGTGTTAAGTGAACTATGTACTTAGGAAAAAAAACTAGAAGAAAGAGACTGTAAACAATCCACAATCTCCTTCCATGCATTACATTTTTTTATGTTAACTTATAGCTTTTATTTGTCGGGTCGCATAAATATGGTCTTTCCCGATATAATTCAATTAATTCAAGTATGATGTCATTTGACCACTCCATTATTTATTTCTTTATTTACAACACGTGCAAGACTGCAAGTTCGTTTGGCAGTTATAAATCCAACTAGAATGTGCGACCGAACAGCGAATGCTAACGATTTCCGTCCACACTGCGCACCGAATTCTCTTGATTTATCGCTCGGCTAGCGAACCCTAGCGAAGGCGAACGCATGCATTCATAAGCATTCGTTCTCATTCGTTTGACCGTACACACTAAACGAATTCTTTCGTTCGCTGTCGTTCGTTCGCATAGTGTGTACGTAGCTTAAGACAACTGGAAGAGACCGACACAACGGTACATGGACCTCCGTAAAATGCTTTGCACCCGTTCACAAGCCTAGTGATATTTCCGACACACTCTGGGCTTCAGACGTCTTACGTGCGTAGGTGAAATAGCATTAGAATACGGAAAAGCAATAACTCCTGGCCATGGGCGCCCGCAGTGAGGGGCAAGAGGGGGCACTTGCCCTCCGCCCCCTCCCCCCTGAGTTTCTCAAAAAAATTTACATATGGCATTTTAAAGTTTACGCTGGCACAAGCAGAGCTGACAGATGGCGGTGTCAACGGTGTGACTGCACCGGACCCTGCGTTTTCTAAAAATATTTGTTTTATTTGCGGCTGTGCCAAAATCTGCTGAAGTGTGGCTGCAAGTAAATGTTTTGAGTGCAATAAAACTACAATACTCCTTCTATTGAAAATGTATTTCCGAATTTTGATTGTAAGAAATATAAGGAATTCAGATGACTGGATGTAATTTTCCCGACATTTTTGTTGCCATTTGGGTTCTGTATAATCAACAGTAAAGGAAAAAGTAATCCGAGCACAAGCTGAGAGGCTTCCCGGAAAGCCATTCGCAAAACGGAAGAAGAAAGGATGGAACACGTTAAAGTAATTATTTGCTCTCCGGCATTATTCCAAGTGCCCTATGCTGGAATATATCGTAAAGTAGCAGAGATATCAACCTTTGAAACTTTAGCAGGGCTGTACTGCAAGCAGGGGGGAGGGGGAGGGGGCGGCGGAGTTTTACTGTGCGACTGCGAATAACAAATAAACGAATATTTCAAATAAACGAAAAGATCCAATGTAGGCAATCTACTTTTGATTAGTAAAGGCAATGTATTTTTTTGTTTCTCTTTTGTTTCTGTATTTGCGATGGGTGTTTTTCCTTTTTGTGTTGTGTAAGTTTGCCACGGGAGGGCGATGTCGCCCATAAAACTGACCTACGGGTCGAACTAGATCAGAAGTGAAAGAGTCGCCGGGAAGTGAACCCCTTACCCCTTAACACGGTGCGTGTGTGCCCTCCTCAACTCGGCCGGGCTACACAACTCTCTGCAAGTGTGGTGAGGCCTACACAGCTCTCTGCTAGTGTGGTGAAGTACTCTTACCAAAAAGTTGTTTTTTTGTGTATCGTTGTTTTTGGAGACTACCGAAACAACTTTTATGTATAACGAAAAAACCTACGTCGTTGAGTAATTTCGAATCTTTCAATATCTATCGCAGCAACTAACTCGCGTTGCTAATAACATTAGATGTAATACTTTATGGAGAATTTTAGAAACCAACATTTTATCTGCGGTGTGCAATAATACTCCATTAAAACGAAAAGCAGGCCCTGCTTAAAAAATCAATTTAAAAACTTGTTCTTTGCTATATTTGTGTAAGTAGCCCCTGCGAGGTGAGCAAACAATGCTAATGGGTGAGCATTTTGACCCTCCCCGAAAAAATTTCTGCGGGCGCCCTTGCTCCTGGCCACTCAGGCAACCCCAGCCCATGGACAACATCGCCCCACCCCCGATGTCCCGGCTGCGCAATCAACCCCTGGTAGGCTTCCCTTGTCCTCTGGGCCCCGCACACTTGCGTGTTTTGCGTACCGCTTAATTCGGCCCTGATTATAATTAATTTCGATTTCATTGAAACCATATGATTAAAAATTCACGTATACATAGTCCCAATATGTCAGGATTGTGATACTTACGAAGGAAAGCATACTGACTGTACTCGAGAATCGTAAGAACGATTTTCACCGTAAATAACACGCGCGGCGTTATGCTCGGAAAACCTAAGGATTTAAAACTATGTATATGGAATTGAGTATTTACTTTATTTTATTTTCAATTTTAAATTCGGTAACGTATTTGACACTGCATCATATAATAATTTTCCGAAGTCCTTCATTCCTTCAGTCCACAACCCTCTCCCTACTAATTGTAAGTCGGTCGAAAACGACCAAGACTATTTCATCACTAACTACCAAGGTTAAATGCCCAATATCCCCCGTTTTGACATTATTTCGCGAGTGGCACTCACTACGAGCATAATTTCATTTAACTACAAAAAACTCGAGAACTCCGTCCACATCGCGGATAAACCGCGCAGCGATCCAAACCTTGCAACAAGAGGACGCTCGGCACGGTGTTGCAAATCGTTCTTCGCCTGTTTTCCGCCAGTATCCATTCGGTTTCCGAGTAGAGATGAAGTCTCTTCATGTAGCTGCTGCAGCTTATATTTTTATGCATAAATACGCTTCCAAGAAAAAAGGAGACAAAGACGATGATGGCAGACCCAGCTGTATAATAGTAGAGCAGTGTACAGTGGATCTACATTTTTAACAAACTGAAGAGTTGAAGAAGCGAGTGGGCTATTTCAAAATTTTACTGGAATGCATGTTTTCTTGCTACTGGTGATTCGTACTCCAGTCTATAATACGTTTTTAAAATTTCAAAGCAAACAGTTAGTAGCAGTTTATGAAGCTATCATTGAGGCATTCTTAATTAATTTATTAAAATGGTCCTTGTTTTTTGCATCCCAAAGAACCTCTTTGCACCTATAGATTTCAATAAATTTCAACACCGTTTCATTGGGTCACTCCATTTTAATAATACAGTCTACAACTGAACGATATACATAGGCGAACAACGATGTGTCTTCCTTGGTGGTAAGATGATAACTGGGTGTAAACACGTCTACACTCGCTTAAATGTTGCACATCCGTCCAGACAGGTTGCGTGTGCGTGCAACATCCTTTGATGGTTTGCTGAAATACTGACTACACATGGATCGCCAGTTTATTGCGCAGAAACGTTGCACGTTTGTGTTCATGTTTGCCAAAATGTTGCACTACTTTGCTCGGTTCGTTATTCTGTTGCAGGGAAATACGCATATGTGTACAAGGCTTAAGGCACGCACGAGGCTCTTTCTCCTGTACAGGAAAACCCCAGAGGGTATGCTTCACAGGGGAACCAAAAGAAGCGGCTACGCTAACGAGAATTGAAAGCTGATAAATTGGGGCTGAAAACCACGAAGCCCTCCGCAGGAACTCAGATATGGTAGCCCGTAGGGCCAGAAGTCTTTTTCATAATAACAAAGTTGATAGAGCAAATTATCTCTTACCAATGATTATAGAGCGCCCCTCTTGTTTTTCAAAGAATCAAATCCTTTTTAGTTTTTGTTTTTTTACTAGTATAAAAGTCCGTCAATATGATGGGCTATTTTTAGTTAAAAATAGTTGCCTCTCTCTCTCCCCCCTCTTTCTCTCTCTCTCTCCCCCTCTCTCCCTGCCCTGCCCCATCCCCTCCCTCCCTCTCATCAACATCAGGCTTTGAAGGCTTTTGGGAAAGGCATTGGAATTATCGAAGGGACTAGATATCGAAACACATATATCAGAACCTCGTATTTGAAATACAGAACAATTTTTTTAGTATGAACATAAATATCAAGCAATAGGAGACCCTAAAAAGAAGCTTGAGGTTGAATTTTTAATTATTTTGGTGATCAAAGCTTTAATTAAATTGGAAGGGAGATTGGAACATCCTGAAAAAATAAGCAAATCTTTCTACTTTCTTATCGCAACTAAAAATTTTATTAGTTTAGATGAAGCAAGCATAAGTATTAAATCGAAGAAGCTAGAAGTTTCAATTGGGGAAAATAGAGTAATTGATGTTGATGGGGTAGATTTAGTATTTGAAATTAAATCACTCCAGCACGTCATAAAAAATCTTACACTAAGCACTTGTGATATTTTAGAAAAGATTGTAGAATTGAGGATGGAAGAAATTTATCCTAATGCAATCATTACCTTGAGGATATATTTGACATTACCTATAACCCTTGCAGTAGTGGAAAGATCATTTCCAAATTAAAATTAATTAAATCCTACTTAAGGTCAATTATTCTGCAAGAAAGATTGAGTAGTCTAGCTCTTACATCTATCAAAAAAGAAATTTGTGATGCATTATATACACAGGAGATTTGTAATAAATTTATAAGGAAAAAGTGCTGAAAAAAGATTTAGTGTAAGTGTAATAGTAACAAGTTAGGAAAGTGTACAGAACATCACAAATGGGTGTTTCGTGCAATAGAGTACATACTTGAAAGAAATGATATACATGTACCTAAGGGAAATAGCATTTTAAAGTTCTTTTCTTCATCATAAATAATCCATTTTCTTCCAATTTAAAAATATTGTTTGCACACGTAAGGAAATTAAACGTATTTTTGTGAGGTTATGTTAGCAACAATGAAGAAGTAACCATGCAAGAAAGTTCAACTTGAATTAAGACATTTCTGTTTGATTTTCTTGTTAACGATGATGATAAAAAAGTATAGGAAAAGAAATGCTTTTACTAGTAATACAAGTTTCATTTGAAAATTATTTTGATATGACCAATAATTTACAAGATATGATGGTTTATTTTTTATTACCAGTAAAGTGGTATCCCTGATTGACGTACGTGATTCATTTTTGCGATTTTCTTATTGTCTTTGGCTGTAAGTCCTTAATATCAAATTGCATGAAAATCCGTTTGGTAGAAGCCGAGAACGAAAGTGAGGACGGATGGACAGATCGACACTAGTAGGCACTTATAATGGAAGCGAAACGCACCTAAAACTGCTTTATTTTGTACCTCCTAGCAAAACCATCATATTAGCACAAAGGATACTTTTAAAAATGAAAAATTGTTTTCTCTTATAATTTGGTTGTGTGAAAATTAATCTTAAAGTGACAAGTGTTAAATTAGATGGCATCATGTGCACATTCATGAGTCCAGTAGCATATCCTTTAAATAAAGGTTGTATGAGACTGGGGCCTGCGAAGTCCATCTCAACCAGTGAAAGTTGCATCCGGTACTGAATATGGTTGACAAAATTCAAGTATCATTTTTATGTAAATAAGATTTATGCTGTAGAATTATCCAGGCAGAATATTAGGATATAAACTAACAGCAATAAATTATGTGGCCATCAGCTATAGATAAAAAAATAACAGAAGGAAAGGTTTTCGTAAAATGGAATGTAAGAAGTTAACTTTCTTTAATGGATTTATTTAATGTCTTCTAACAATGGAAATACTCTTTTTTATAAACCATATTTATGTTCGTACTATACATATCAACATGCCCAAAATTGTTGCTTTTAAAGCAATATGCAGAATAATTTTTATAAATGAAATCTGAAAATATTAGAGTATAAAACAATCCTGGGTTATTTAAAATATTTTCATATCTACAATGTAATAAAAAATTTTGTTTTTGGTCATCTTATGTACAATGAAGCTTTATACAATACTTATAAAATTATTGTTAAATGTTTGTTTTATATACATTTAATTTTCAGAAGCAATATATTTATCAGTATAGTTAAATATTTACATTTTGAACAGATTTTACATAGAACACATGTGAAGATAAAAATATAAAATATTAGAATATCAATTTACATAGTAAATAAAAGACAAAGGCTTAAATCTTTCTAATTAATTTAAATACTTTTTGGTGCAACTATTCATTTTTATCTTAATTTGCTATGTGAGAAGTTAAATTACAATAGACATTTTTTAAAAGTTCTATTTCCCTTATTCACTATCAACATTATCAACTAGTAAATATTTTGATATTTGATGAAAATATTTTTAGTAAAATAAACTAAGAACTCAGATAAATACAAAATTTAAAAGTATTGTAATTTCATAATGTATTAGTTTCCATGCTGCTTCAATACTGTAGGTAGTAGTAAACTGTTAGTTTTTGGTTCAAGCATTTAATTGTTATAAATACTTACACTTTTACATAAATGTTTAGTATTTAAAATATTTAGTACATACTTGACATTATTGCATAAATAATCATGGAAAGAATGCAACTCATATTTTCAAATATTTCTCTGAATTAATTTCTTTAGGCATTCATTAAATTATCTATTTCATAGTAATTAGTGATTAACATTGCCCTATTATTCTAACAAAAAATTTATATTTCTAATGAATAATTCTCATTGAATGACGATAATGTTTAATTTAAACAGTAAGATTTGAAGGAAGTGCATGAAATTTTCAATTAATCATTAACTCATTTTTTATAATTCCTAAAAAAATTACAACAGTGGCATGATTATGTAACTGTCATTTTCATTAAGGTTTTAAAGTTTTGTAATTAATCTCACAAGGCTTGGAAATTGCCTATATTTTTGCAGAGGTTTAACCATAACTGATTGCAATTTATGGTCATTTCCAATGCAATGACTCCCATAGTTATGACTATGCAGCTAGGTAGACAAAACAGGTACAGTAATCTGTTCCCAAATCAGCCGCATCCATTGCAGAATTTTTGTCTTTTTTAAAATATGGTTTCAATGGATAGAACAACAGTCCCAGTCCATTTTTAAATTCAATTGGGACAGTGTATTTCACTATTCACTTCACAGTTGAATTCTTTGATCCCAGACACCTGAAATGATAAATTAATCATAGGTTTAACTTATAAAATATGTTAATTTTCTATGCTACATGACTTAAATCACAAATGATGAAATAAATACATCATTGATACCCTCTCAGGTAATTATTTTAAAACAAATACCGTGTGCCCTTGATTAACATCATTAATTCTTTCTTGAAATTCATGACGTTGAATGAAACAACATTAAATGAATCAACAATTCCCATAAGAACCAATGTTATACAATATAATCGGTTCTAAAATCTCTGACTCAACACTTCGAAAAACAAAAAGACTATACAAATGTGAAGATGGAGTAAATAAAACATTTACAGGCAGACCTCGTCTTTCGTGGGGGTTACGTTCCTGAAAATGCCGTGAAAGAGAAGTAATTAATGCAATTGGAAATACAGGGTTTGGTTCCCATCCCAGCAAGAATGGGTCATTTGCCCTTTGTATTGGTGACCGCAAAAAAATAGCGAAAGAGACGGAAAAATTAACATCAATGAAAGAGAGACTTAAACAAGATAAAAGAACATGAAAAAGTATCAGAAAATAAAATCTTATTTAAGTTCCGTAGTAGAGAAAAATGAATGGTGGTTGCCTAACTCGCAGGAGATAATTTTCCAAATACACCGGACCTTGTCTTTCTCGGGGTTACATCCCTGGAAAACTCCACCAATAATAAATGATGCGTAAAATGCAAAGCTTAAGGGTTTGAACTAAAATCTGATCAAATACCCCAATGATCCTGAATAGGACGGGTCAAGAGTTGAAGGATGAGTCTTTCTCCTTGGGATTTCCCTGTCGTCAAAAAGAAAGAAAAAGCTCCTGAACGGTGATAGCAGCTTATATTTTGCAACTTTTCACGTGTGATGGAGCACAAAAGTGTGGGAGGATTGCATCCTAACAATATTTGAGAGTATATATAGACACTTGTATATAATTTTTTTAATTATGCATATACATTACATTAATGCACTTACGTAGAATAACGCAACAATATTTTTCAGGCCTATGAGAGAAAATGTGAGGAAAACGCGATTCATTCCACATATAGAAAATTTTGCGTAGCCTTTTCAGTGATTTTTTCTGAAAAAGAGTGAAACATAAGACCGCAAAAGACATAACTGGTCGCAAATGCAGAACTGGGAAAGATCGAAACACACGAAAGATAAAGCCATGAAAGATGAGGTCTGCCGGTATTTAGTTGTTTTTATTTAACTACGGGTTTTGTTTATTCACTTCGTCGAGCCACAGCTGATACAAACTATAATAAAATCGGGGTTGTTAAACTCAAGTTAGCCTCTTTGAAATTCTTTCATTTTGTCCGAGTCCTTCAGAATTGTCCTGACCGTTGTAGCTGGCAACCCCAAAACTCTGCCTGTTTGCAGTTGTTTCACCTTGTTCACGGTGCATAACAATATTGTTTTATTTGCTCCAAAGTAATTGTCTTGCACAATTTTTTCGCTGCTGATATACTCCCATTATTACCACATCTCTTTGGACCCATTTAAAAAAAATCACCTTGAAAATATAGCAAATTTAATAAAAATGCGTCAATCCAGAACGTTTTTCCACTCAAATAGGGTGATTAGCTCAAATTTTGCAACAGATACGCAATTATTTTCGTGCGTCATTTCAGTGCCGAGTCAGGACGATGTTAACTCGAATCTTCGATGACGTTAATTCGAATATGGGTATTAATTTTTGAATGACGTTAATGCAAATCAACGTTAATCGAGACGACGTTAAACCGAGGACACACTGTATATGTTCATTTCATTATTTGGGAGATAGCTTAAGAAGGGAAGTTTAAGTTAAAACTTTTTGGCATGCAGAGATGTTATTTTTAACTTTTAGCATACCTCTTTAGTTGACGTGTTGCTGTTTAATACCATCTTAGGAGATGATGACAGTGATTTCTGTGTATTTATTTCATTCTTGTTTGTTTTGGAAGCCTTGCAGTCTTTTGTATCTTTGTGTGGTGATGGTGTCCTTAAACTTGGTGCCAGTGGGACAGTTGCAAGGAGCCCTGATGGAAAAATAAAAGTGGACAAGGAGAACAGTTGGAGAGGTAAGGCAGAGGAAAAGAGAAGGATGGCGTGAGGGTGAATTGAAAGGAGGAAGGGGAGTTGGATTTTAGTATGAGGTTACAAAGCATTATTATTATATTTTAGGATTTAGGTTATCCATGGATTTGAGTGAAGGTTTAAAAGCGATAAAGAGAAAGTAGATAAGAGCATATTAATGAAGATGCCAATGAAATCCTTTCTCTTTATTGAACTATCTTAAAATGAAACCAATATCTATAACAATGAAGCACTCTTTTTTCCTTTAAATATCTATGAAATTTTAAAAGTAATCACACAGTTATTATGATTTTTTTTTAAAGTGTTATTTAGAATTCATGGAATTTCCTTAATATATATTTTGTATATGATAATTATTTAAAATAATTCTCTTGATAGAATCATTGGATAATTTTTTTAAGCTTCCTTATTTAAAACTCTTATCCTCAAAATGTCTTTATATTACTTCCATATATAAGACTATTTTAGCACAATCTATCATCACAGCTAACTTTGTATATTATGAATTGCCTAGAAAAATATAAAATTTCTTTCTTAAGCCTATGGTAAACTTCTGCATTTTTGTTTGAATTGAGTATGAAATTTTGTACACCTGCATAACTAAGGGTGGATAAAATTTATCAAATTAATTTTCTATGATTTTCAACAAAAGAATTATTAAGTAGCATGCCAACGTGTTTGTGATGGAAAATGTTATATTTAAATGATATAATTTGAATCAAGGTGAAAAGTTCACATAACTTTTAGGTAGATATATGAGATCATCTGAAATATTTTCTCAATGAATATGAATAGCTATGTATATAATGAAAGTGGAATTCGATATTTAAATGTCCTTATGAAATGCAAAATTGTGGTAGGTGCCTTCATTTCATATTATGAGGTTAAATTTTAGATACTGAAAGTTCTTGTTATTTCATATCAAATACATTTATGGCAACCGCTTATAAATTTTCCTTACTTTGTTGAGAGAATTAGTCTCGAACTGTAAATGAATTTTGGTATTTAATTACCAAATGGGCTTTTAAAATAATTTTCCAATTACCTCACATATAAAATGCTTGGGCATATCTACCACATATATAAATCAACTCATTTGTAGGGCCAATACTCACACAATAGTATGGGAAAGATAAGAAAATTTTTAATATCATTCTGATAAGGAGATAGCTACTGAGTTTAGCTCGAGATTTGGAAAATTATATTATTTTGCTATAAACATTTAATGAATAGAATTGAAGGAAATCTAATTGTCCTAACCCATTATTTTTTTGTGAATTTATTTATGCCTATGAGGTATCCCCTATGTTCTGTCTCATTATATTTTTAACCTACAGATTATTTGTTTCACCCCATGCTTTTAAGAGCACTGGCCATACTATTGAGTTTTAGAATGCTTAAAAAGGAGGTTGTGGCCATTTGAAGACTCTTCTGCCTGGGCAAGCCCGCCTCATCTCGTTTCCCCTGAGAGCATCCCTCCCAATACCAAATAAGCCGCTCACCAACAGAACACTCCTTTGCCGAAGGATGATGCTCAGATCCTGCAAAATAGCAGCTGTAGGATGGTCATTATTAAAGTTAGTGTTGTAGGTACTTGTGAAGTGCAGTTTCTGATTTTCTTGGTTTATGTTAGAATTTATTCCTTTATACTAAATACATTCCATATACATACATCTAAGCTTAAGATTTAAAATGAAATTTTTCATCCAATCTTATAAAGTTATTTTAAATGTTGTAATAATGAATAAAAAATCATAGTCAATACTAGTCACACTTTGAACAGAAGTTGGTATAGGGAATGTGGAAAATTGGTATATTTACCAGTGGAATTTAAATATTGCTATGAGATCTTGTTGCAACTTTGGAGACTGCTTTTATGACCTGATATATTAATACTGAAGTGACATCCAATGTTCTTTACCATGTCTTTGACTAACTGGAAATAATTCTGCCCGATTCATTTTTTGAAAAATATTTTATTTATTTATGGATTTTCATTGAAATGTTTGCTGCTTGTAGCTATAAAGACAATCAATACCAAGAGAAATTTTTCATCGTTTCACTTAATAAATTTTTATAATGATAATAAACATGATAATTCATAGTCTGAATGCAATATAATAAAGGTAAAAAAATGGTCTAGCAAAACTAATATTTTTGCAAAGATCGACTTTTGTTTTAAAAGTGAAAGTTCTTAGTCCCATCTCTTAAAGTAATTAATACTGTGATGTCTGCTTATGTAATCTTTAAGGGTAAATACAACCGACTTGGCATGCTAGGTAGATAAGATACATTTTCAGCAATAATCTATGGACATGAAATTTTCAATCCTCGAAATTACCAAAATTTCTTATGCAGATGTACACTTCAAAATTAGCGTAATGTCTGAAATGTCTGGAATTTCCCTTCATCTGTCAGATTATGTTTCAAATTTAAATTTAAGCAAATTAGAATTAACATAGAAATACGTGATTTAATTTTTCATTTTCCATGTTTACTTTGCTCTGGGATATTTGTAGGTGTATTTTAACAGGATATCCAAAAGTATTAGCTTGCATAAATGTTTTAATATTTGCTGATACAGTCAGTTATACAATTTTTTACAAAAGCTGCCTCTATATATAATGATAATAGCATTTTTAAGCCTGTAATTGTCAAGACAAATAGCAAAAAAGTCTGAAATGTGCCAAGGTTTCTAGCTCCTGCATTGTACTTGGAACAATGAAAATATCAAACTTTTCCATGAAAAGTGCAGAATAAGTTATTGTTTGCAGAACATCAACTTAGGTTTTGATAGATTTCAACCATTTAGTAAATACATTAAGGTTGTATAAATGTTATCTTAAAAAGGGGCATTTCTCATGCATAATGCGCACTAAATAATTCTGAAATTTTTACAAAAAACTTGGTATTTATTTTTTATACATGGGAATTTAGGATACATTTATTATAAAATTTTGCTAATCAGAAAATAGAACCACATGATTTGTGTATGATTGTACTATAAAAGGCCTCTTATTTGAAAGATTGTTCTCTAATAGTTTCATAGACATATGAATTTGTTAAAATTTAAACACATCATATTCAAATACCCCAAATAAAATACAGCAATGGTGGAGCATTTAAATCGATATTTATGTTTGAGATACCGGAATAGTGTTAGCAGGTAGAAAAAAGTAGTTTTAACTCTCCACAGACCACTGAACATTAAAAATGCATCTTAAATCATCTATATATTATAATTGGTGGTGAAAAACTAGGAGTCGCTGTGAGTGATGCTGGCACTTTTAACAGATCTTTCAAGCATTGTTCAGAGTGACATTGGCATTCTTAAGAGTTAATACATATCTAAGCTTTACAGGGATGCATATAATGTTTTACTGTCTTTTACAATGATTAGAGTTTAGCAGTATGCCAGGATATTTAGATATAATATAATATTTATAATCATAATTTTCCTTGAAATTTCAAAAATATATACCAAAATACATTAGTAAAGAATTATCTCAGCTGTACTTTTTACTTTCTTCAGAATTATGATATTTTATGAAATATAATTTTTATCCATAGGTACTTTGATATGTGCCATATTTCCTGACCTACAAGATGCATCCATATCTTAAATTAAAATATTCACATAAAATACTTCCTCCTCCATATTCACTCTAGGTGGGAGAGTTTTATGTTCACTTTAAATTAAAATACAGGATTAGCCTTAGCCATTTAGGCAACTTCAAAAAATTCTAGCTCAACAACAGTAGATTCAATGTGACTATTGCTATGCCTCATTGATTACCAATCTCAACAACTTTATTCACCTTTACACTACATCAATGTTTGCTGCATATGCAGTGGTGAATCCAGGGGGGGGGGGGGGGGGGCAATGGGGGTTATTGCCTCCCTTTGGATAATCATTAGGGATAGCAAAAGGGGAAGCCGACAGGGTTGTCATGCTGCAGGAAGTTTACCTATTGGAGTTTTCACTATCAGTGCAAATGAGCCATACTATTCTATCGTGTTCCATGGTTTATTAATAAAAAAATAATAAAAATAATTTTAACAAAGATTTAGTGTACAAATTTAGCACAACTCCCACCACAGTCATAAAATAGTAATCGCCCTCCCCCCTGGGGAGTTTCTAGATCCACCCTTGTGCATATGACAAGCAAAATAGTGACTCAGACAGAGAAAGCATGAATTTGAGTTCTGTTGCTAAATCTTGGAGATGATGTAGAGCAGGGGTCTCTAACCTTTCATCATCCAAGATCTACTATTCATTTGTAAATTTACCAAGGATCGACCCAGTGGAGTGAGGCTTGATATGAGAAATACTGTGGAGCAGGGGAGGAGGGAGAGGTAGGAAGAGGGATCCCCGCATATTTCTGCCAAACTTTAAGGGACATCGAAACCAGCTTAATAACATGAAATGTCCTGCTTAACACATCATTCAAATTTAATTACAAACAACTTTTTATTTAAATTAAACAAGCTCGAATAAAGTTTTATTTGAGTTTTTGTTCTGTACAAGAGAATATTTTAGTTAAAATAAAATTGATTAAAGTTTTATCCACCAGGATAATTCAATGTATTACTAAGTTTTAAGGTATTAGAAGTTGAAGAAAAAGGCTATTAAATAACTACATACACAGACGGAAGAAATCAACTAAAACATAACTGGAATTAGTTAATCAAGTTACACGTAAAGACGCAGTCAGCCTCAAACTTTTGCCTTTTGCAATAATTTGCGATTGGAACACCATGTATTGTGCTACACTTAAGCATACTCAGGATCAATAAACATTGATACGCTCTTGTCTCGCTGCGAGAACTGATATCAAGAGATATCTGTATTGTTTGATTTATGCATTCCAATTGCTTATAATTTTTGAACGATTATAAAATCACCTGCATAGCTTGATAGAAAAGTTCCAACTGTAAGTTCAAAATCTATATCGGCTCAACATTTCTCCCTTGATTCAATAAAAAGTAACAGCGCTGAGGCAAGATTCAGCGATCGACTTTAAAAGGGCCAAAGATAAACCAGTCGATCATGATCGAATGGTTGAAGACACCTGGTGTAAAGTGTGAATGCTTGAACCAATTTGTGGCATTCAGTGACAAGGTGAAATCTAACCTAACATGGGCATAAGAATTTGCATGAGGAGAAACTGAGAACCCATATGTCTTTCTTGAAGCTATTTGCAATTTTTCATAGGCTATTGCCTTTTGTGAGAGAATCTGCATGAGCCTTTTGTCTTTATGTAACTGGAATCATCCATCTTGAAACGCTTCAAACAGCAATATCTGTGGTTTCTGATTGAATTTATTGAAATTGTTATCATGAAAAACTCTGTAAGGTCATCAACAAATGAATCTGGTAACACAATTATAGAAGGAGTTTCTTCATTTTTGTCAGATGAAGAATCTCACTGATCATAGTCATTGTTCATGAATGAATTCCTGATGTCTGGAAACCATTCATGATGCAATTAGGAGTGATTTCAGCCCAACTAAGGTGTGCAATCTACCTACCCTCCAAACTTCCCAGTGCCTTCATAGTTTTTATTTAAATGATTTGTTCGTTAAAATATCCAGCTGTGGGAGTTTCTTTGTCAGATCTCCGGGGATAATTCCTAAATTGGAATATTTCTTCACTAACTCCTTTGAATCGTTAGCGATGTGGGGTTGTGGTGAATCCAATATAAGTAATGCTTTAAGTTTAAACAATACTTACCCTATACTACATATGGAGAAAGTAAAAATGAGCCTCTTCCCATATCCCTTTTACCCATGTTGCCTTTCGCACTTCATCCAGCCCTTAGGACTAACACAAACTTCAACATCCATTGGAGAGTTCTGCTTAGGAATATTTTTGTTTGAAAATGACCATCGGCATAACCTCCCCTCCATCGGCCATTATTGATGACACAACAGTAAAACACATTTTCTCAGCTCCTACAGTGTTTATTTTAATGCCTTTCATACTTTTCACATCAACTGTGAATTTTGACGGCATGTCAATGCTCATTGGAGCCTCATCCATGCTCCCTATCTGACTTGGTTCTATCCCTTTTTTTATTTTTAATAAAGACAAGAAATGCTTCCACTTTCTCTTCCCAATCCTCTCATAATCACTGCCCAGTTGATGTAACAGCTAAAATAGATAAACTATTTTGCTTCATGAAATTATAACATCAGCAATTACTACCTGAAAAAATTATCAATGTGTCTTTCGTGAGCTATTTTCCTTGCTTTATATTTGATAGCAATCATTGAAACCCTTCTTCCTGCAGTCCTCTTTGCACAAATCCAATCCTTCAGTGCCTGTTATAACTGTGGCCAGAATTTCATTTGTTTCCTTTGTGCCCATTTTGTTGCAGGTAAATGCTTAATAATGCCTTTTGAGACCGCAATTCACACACACTGGTTTTGCCAACCTCAAAGAAACAAGCTGCAAAATGATTCCTGCATATCTCAGTATAGCTTATAATTTCCAATCTTTACTGTGCAGTATATGACTTTCTTACTTTTGGCATAGTTATATTTCTTGATAAAGGGTGTCTTTATTACCAAAATTAAGGAAACCTTTATTAAATTTCTATTTTAAAGTATTATTCATAAATATATGGAAAATATTCATTACTATACAGGAAGTATTCGTAAATATACAGAAAACATGGAACATGGGCTCAGTCTGTAAGGTGCATTATACACAATACTTTAGGTCAGAGGTTTCCCAACTTTGTGAAGACACGAAATCTTAACTAAGAGGTGATAAGACAAATCAAAATTAAATTAACTGTAAAATAATTATTGTCTATTTACATAGCTTATGTATCTTACAGTATACAGTTTACAAGTGAAGCCTATGTTTTCTGCTGTAAATAAGAGAAGGAAGAACATATTGGTCACTTCCTCTCCCTAGCACAGAACTGCATTTAGCTTCTGCGGAACCCTTGAGTTCCACGGAACACAGTTTGAGAAACCTTGCTTTAGGGTATAACAAAATACATTTGTAGCTATAAGGTTAAAAACTTTTACTCACCTTTACATGATCCAAATTCTGGATAATATTAACTTCTGCACAGATTACCTGAGCTTTTATTTATTCATTTAAAACATTCCTAGAAACCCCCAAGAAATTCAAATTGATCAATAATGCTTGCAAATACTGGACTAGAGATATGCAATTTAAAATTGCAAAATGTGTGGCATGATTTTGAAATTTGAAAAATATTTACTAGATTAAAATAAACAATTTCTTAGTTTTAGAATGTCTAATTGGTAAACGATATGAACTCCATGGATGCAGACTGAATGAAACCTCAGAATATGAAATATAAAACTTAACACTTTGGTGTGAGCAACTTTATACTGAAATCTCTAAGTAAATAAATGCATGGTGTTAAAACATTTCATCTCATTGAAGAGGTAAAAGAAATGTTAATAACACTTGCAAGGCTATTTAATTCTTGCTATGAAATAATTATAAATTGACGGAAAGGATGATTCAAAGATCCTTATGCAACAGGCATAAGCTGAATGGGAAATGCAGAAACAGGTGAAAAAATCTGTCATGACCGGGAATCAAACCCAGGTCTTCCATGTGCCGGGCGGATATTCCTCCACAGAACTACCATGGCAGACTAATTCTCCTGTTTCGGAAAGGGAATATTTTCTTGGGTTGGGAACAGGCTAGCTATGCTAGTATCAACCAGCCCCAACAGATGTATTTATATCATGGTATTGGTTTGCTGTTTATTAATTTTTTTAGACATCTACTTTATAATTTCAAATATCCATTGTACTTTCAACTTTATTCTGCAATATTGGATAATGTGTGGTACATTTCAAAACATGGTACAACACACAGAGAAGGATTTACAGGGCAGTTTTTTACATCGATAGGCTGTCTCCTTCCTTATTCCCTTCTTTGTGCAAACAACGTACTTCCTTTGCCCTGTTAGCAGTGATGCTGTTCTCCTTTCTTTAGTTTTGTGGGAATCCCTTTCCAGTTCAACTTTACTGTGCCAACAGCATCAGTATTCCTATCAACTAACCTTTGGGATAACTACAGATTAAATCTTTGTCATTATTATCCACAAAATGCAGAAATCGCGATAGAAGAGAAATTCTTTCCTCAAACATAATATCTGATAAAAATGGAGATGCTAGAAGATATTTACAAGTGAAATACATCTTTATATTTGGTTTAGAAATGGTTTAGAAGACACATTCCCAACAGAACTCTTATTTCATTAGGAGAGCTAGGATACCTTTTCGAAAACATACGAAAGGAAAAAGTTTTTGCTTTCTCCAAATACCAGCTTGTGTACCAATTGGTCTCTTCAATAATTAGTTTTATAAAACTTTATAAAAACCTTCAAAGCACTCTAGTGGGATATCAATTAAAATTTTAAGGTTCACAGCACATTCACAATCCAAAGGAGAAACTATATTTGCACTAATGATATAATTCTAATGAAAAACACGGGCAGTCAGTTCATTTCGATTTTATAATCTGTCACAACTACCATCCTAATCTTAAATTTCACTTTCTGAAGTTAAGAAATATCCTTCTGAAGTCTCACTCACAAAAGAAACAATACTTTTCATCATACACAAATTCAGCTTTTCTGCATCAGTAAGCAACTTACTTATTGACGCCATGGTCACAGACTGAACAAGGGGACTTACCCTCTTGAAAAAAACTTCAAGAGAGAGATAATGTTTGTTTAGGAACAGTCCCTGACTCATGATGTTTACAGGGATATATCCTTTGCTACTGTGACTCAAAGAACAAAGTGAGTAGCTGTAACAGAAGATACTGAGTTGGATGACATGTCATCCTGCATGCTTGAGGGGTTAATCTTGTGATATGATGAAAGGAAAACATTCTTGCAAATGAGTATGAAGTATACTTGGATACTTTGATAGCATAGATATTATATGTATTATGTAAAATAAGATCATACCTGATAGTCCAAAGCTATGAAGTGAATGCTGGAACCTATTCTGATGTAACAAATGTAAAAAAAAAGTCCTACCAGTCCTACACATTAAGCTTAGGCAATATGACAATTACTAACCACTGCAAATCTAAGGGTTCCTTGATATTAAAATTATAATTAATTAAAGGATTACAAATTAATAATTCTGAATTTCCTTTTTCTATTTAATTCTAACTATTGTGGATCAATTTGTAAAGGTCAGGTTAGCAAATGTAAATATTGGTAGAGGAGTAAGAAAGGCACAGGAGTCTTCAAAATTGGAGGAAGGAATATAAGAATGTGGATGACCAAGTACTTCTAGCAAGAAAGGAAAAGAAAGTTTATAAAATGCTATGTATGGAGTATAGCTTTGTATGTAGCAGAAACATGGACGCTAAGGAAAAATCACATAAAATACTTGGAATGTTTCAAAATGTGGGCATGGAGAAAAATGCTGAAGATAAAATGGACAGATAGGATGAAAAATGAGGAAGTGCTATGAAGAATAAGAGAGCAGCAAACGATATACAGATCATCAGAAATGCATTGGACATAATCTGAGGAGAGAGAGCATGATTAAAGAAGTTTTAGAAGGAAAACTGTATGGAAAAAGAGAGAGGTTTCAGCTGATAGACGACTTGAAAGGGAAAGAGAGCTATCAAGACAAGCATGTGGAGAACCAGGTTTAACCATGAATAATCACAGACCTGTCTGCAGACAGACTACCTATGATGGTGATGAACTATTACAATAATATGTAAATTTAGTTGGTTACAAGACACTTTCATCATCTCTTACAATTTTTGCCTATTTTCCAATTTTCTTTTATTTACCTACCAATCATTCTCTTCTAATTATAAAAAGTGAAAACTGAAAATTAGATCTTGCTAAAATAGTCTCGTTTTTTTTAATTTCTCTGTTTAACATTGTGCTTCTTTTTGGAGCACAATTTTAAAAAGTTATGGCTAACAACATTAACTTAATTAACATAATAGTTAAATATTTAAAGCTTAGAAATATTACTTTTTAATATACAGTAGACTTTATAACTATTTGACAAGCTGTACGAAAGTGAAACATAGATGTTATGCCAAAATCAGAGTCACTAAGAAAATGCAGTGTGTTCATAAGGGCTCTTACATGTAAACATTTTTAATAGGAAATTTTAATAAATAGAGCAATCTCTCTCACTGTGGCAGTGTTTGATATTTTCCAATTCTAAACATATATATACTTTATAATTATAACAAATACATTTTAGAGAGTGTGAAGGTTTTGTAAATGCAGGGCCCTGTGTAGTCACACCATCGGCACTGTGATCAAGCCAGCACTGGCCAAAATATATTACTTTTATTTGGAAATAGATTATTTTTTAGGATAGATTAAATTATAAATTAGTAATATATGTAAAAAGCATAAGCTTGCTATATAATATATTAATTTTTAAGCTAACTGCTTAAGCAATAAATACATTTTATTTTTAGAATCAGATTGTTTGCAAGACAGAAAAAAAATTCTATATGTTTTAAGTTATATTTGTGACAGATATACTTAATGAAGGAAATACTGTATATGCACTTACCAGCTCCTCGATATTTGCTAAGCTGCCGATAGACTTGCTTCATTCTCTCCATATTCACTCTGCTAGCCCCTGCATGATTAACCATGGGAACTGAATAATCCTTCCCTATAATGCATTTTGAGGTTCGCTGAACTGATTCTGGCGCCATCCATGGCTCATGAATGTATTTGGTAGGAAAGTTCTTCAGTACAGGCACATACTTCCTTTAAAATCACAAAGTAATGCTGTTTTAATACATTATTTGAAAAAATGCTAAAATTAGGCATATGATCTCCTATAATTATTTTTTTTGTAAAATGCTACCTTCTAAAATGTGATGTCAACAAATTAGTTTTAAAAACACATATGGAACTCTCAAAGCAATACAAAAAATTTTAATGGCAACTTTATAGAATTATGAGAAAATCCAAAAATTTTAAATTATGCTACAAAGCTAGGAATGTATATTTTTTGTGAAAGTTCCAACTTTTACTTACAAATTACAAACTTGGAGAATAGTAATCAATTCTAACCTGATGTAATCTCCATTGGGGTCAGCTTTGCGTCCAAATCGCACTGGACAGTAGCAGTGGAAAAACTGCTGGAAGAAGGATGAACAGGAAAGCCACATCCACGTGCCTGCATTGACCGACCAATCAGCATCAAGTAATAACTCTTCAAAAACCTAAAATTATGAAATGAGAGCAATATAATTTAAAATTAATGATTTTCATATTTATCACTGCTCATACCATAATATACTTTAAAATATAATTCGTAAAACAATCCTTTTACATTTTTAATGATAACTAGTAGATCTAGTCAATGATGTTTTTGGCAATATTTACCCCTTCTCATCCACATTAAGATAGTGATTGTACAGGTTTGAGGTTGTGTTGTTGGCAACTGGATAAAGTATAGTTTGATTTCTAACCCTCTGTGACTTACCACATTAATTGACTCACAGAGCACATAAAGCCTAACTATAAACATAGATATTTTAATTTTAAAGAAACCATCGAAAGAGATAAATTTTAGCATACAATTAGCATTAATTTCCATTTGATACAAACCTTCATGCCTTCTTCCCATGATATCCAAAGATCTCCTCTAGTCAGGAAGCATGCCACAGCATGGCGAGCTAAATGATGAATCCAACCTTCTTCCCTAAGTTGTGTCATAATGGCATCAATCCATGGAAATCCAGTCTGGCCCTATTTAAATAAGGTAGGTTTATGATCATATTCTTTTTTTTAGCCACATAATTCATCCAAAACATTATATCATTCCCATTAAGCCATTATAGTTCAAAATAAATTAGTGTTAATAAAACAACCAATGGAATAAAGTAATATTGAATCAGGGTGTGCTGAGCATAATCATGAAGGCAAATGAGTATTAATTTTAAGTATCACTGTAAGTGGACATACGAGCTTTAACTGGTAATGTAATATGCATCCAAATTGCGCAGGTAAAAAATGCATTCAAATAAAATAATTTAAAAATATATTTGCCAAACAAAAAATTTACATGAGCATGAAGTTAATGAAAGCCAAAATCAGCTGAAAATGAAAGTCATGACAACCAGAACAAGCTGCCGACTGACCTAACATCTCAATAGCTAATGCTTAGTACCCGGCATCTCTCTGTTGCATAGCTTCCTGTGCAGCCAGAAAAATGGGCGGAGATCATGCGTGAACTGGTCTGCTTGCCTTTGCTAGCTATCTCCCAGTGCATGACCACATTAATGTGTGGTAGAAGATGGCAGTAATGTAAATTTTCAACCCAACTGCATTGCAAAGTAACCAACATTATTTTGGTAAATAACATTTAACCATCATTTCATGATAGTCATTGGATGTGCAGTGTACACCTAGCACACCCTGAATATATGCCCCTTGAAAACATCCTAATTTATATAAGATGCCTTGGAAAAATCTGAAACATTAAACATACTTACATTTGCCCATTTAGCTAAGGCCTCCTGGTTTTTGTCCCATGGAATTTGGACACAAATAGGATTTCCAGCCATCTTGTCAAAATTGGGGTTTTGTGTTGCTGCACAATAGAAAAATTCCCTCCAAAGTATTTGACCATGAAGAGAAAGAGGAGGTGGGGCCTTTTTGATCTGTGAATGAATTTTTATAATACATTTAACTTTCGAGTAATATAAGCTGTAAGAAATCCAGTTTAGATATTATTAATTAAGAAATTTTAACTTTCTATCTGTAATCATTTGCTCATAATCTTAATTTGAAAACTTTAGAGGTATCCCCTGACGCACATTTATTTTTCCAAAAATATTCTTTGACAGTGTAATAAATGACATCATAGATCACATACCCCCTGAAAATTTCAGTCTTCTATCTGTTACTGTTTACTTGCTATTCTAATTTGACCAGTTGTATAGATGGGCAGACATACAAGGCAAAAGTAATGCATATATAAAATAAAACATGCTAAAAACAATCATTTTGTTTATAAATTGAGGTTATAAGGGATTGAAATTTCTTATTTATGTATTAATTCAAGAAAGATTCTCAAATTTGTTCATGGATTACTATTCTACTAACTGTACCCACTTAATGGTGCAAATGATGTAACCATAGAAAACTATTGTATTAAAGACATCTTTTACCATATTCCTGAATAACTCTTCTTCTCCCCTATCTTCCTCCTTCCTCTCTCTCTCTCCTTTCCCCTCTTTACCTTCCACTTCTATCCTTTTCCCCTCTCTCCTTTTCCCCTTACCCTCTCTTCATTTAAACAGCTTATAAAACGTTAATTTTATGCTCGTAAGCTATATATGGTTTTACAACAATAGGACTTCAAGCACGACAATGCCTGTCATCAAGGTACAACATTTAGCAATAAAATGGCAAATTATGTGCATTAAATTTTAAATACAGGCAATTTTGAACAAAAAATAACTATAAGAATCCTTGATCATCTTTTTTAAAAACTATCCAGATCCAAAGCTTGTATGCCAATATCTTGAATTTATATGAGCAAATGAATGAAAGTCTGCATGCCAAAAAGTCGAGTTTTATGTGTTATCTTATGGAAAATATAAATGGAATATGGAGGATGGACACACAGACACCTAAGCCTTTTTATATATATACAGTAAACTTCCAGTTATCCGGCACTCAAGCAACCGGCATCTCCGGCCTCTCGAATTTTTTTTTTATTTAATATAGTTCGGAATGTTACCGCTAATATTGGCGCTTTCTGCGAATTTTTACATCTATTTCGGAATGCTACCGCTAATTTAAATAAATTTGGTGTTTGCGTTGGCAGTCGCAATATGCAATTATGTATGTTTTTTGGAATCAGTGTTTGTGTTAAATGAAATATTTCGTCCACCCTTTTTAAATGCCTTCTAAAACTGTAATATGCGCTAAAGGAGGTAAAAGGAAATGGGTTGTACTAACTTTAACCCGGAAACTTAATATCATTAAACGTTTAGAGAAAGGTGAGAATCGCATTGTTTTAATCACAGAGTTCAATGTCGGTTCTTCAACTATTTATCACATTAAGGCACAGAAATCATAGTTATTGAAATTTGTTACGTCTTCTGAGACTACTAGAGGAATTGAATATCGGTGCACTCTTCATAAGCCGAAACTTGAGCTATTGGATATTGCTGTGTATGAATGGTTTTCTATAAAGCGTTCCGAGGGAGGCCATATTTCTGGACAAATGTTGATTGAAAAGACCAAAGATTTTTATGAACAAATGGACATTAGTGAACCGTGTGCATTTTCAGATGGATGGTTAACACGTTTTAATGTTCGGACGTCTAGATATTTCGGGTGATAAAATATCGGACGACAGAGAAGCTGCCGATAAATTTTTGATTTTTTTGAAACATTAGTTAAGAAACATGACCTAACCCCTGATCAGATTTATAATGCAGATGAGACCGGTTTATTTTGGTGATGTTTACCACATTCAACTCTGGCTAGTTCAAGTATTACTGTACTTGTTTCTCTCTCGAGTCCAATTTTTTTGTTAATAAAAAAAATAAAAGACGTAAGTTGACTTTTTCCCCCACATAAAGTTTACAATCTGATTCGTAGATGGAAACACCTTACAGCAGAAAAAAGAACTACGTAGGCATAGTGTCATAGGTTTCCGTTCTTTTATCAAACCTCTTAAATAAGAATGTTTTAATAGTGAGACAGTTTCATACATTATAATAGTTTATTACTTTATTTTAAGGCTGCATTATTATTTTGGGCTTAGATGCAGAATCATACTTTCATCTTGGAATTGCTTATTTATACACTACTTGATTCATGTTCGTCTTTCGTTTAATATCAATTTTCCTCAAAAATCTCTGCTAATAATTTGAGTTGTGTGAGGATAATTCCTATCCTTTCCTCGGACATGGAAACAATTTTTGTTGTTGGAAAATTCTAATGGTTGGACTAAGTTAATCCTTACCTCCCGTTGTTATTAAAACAAAAGAGAAGCTAATAGCGATAGGCATACGAGAAACTGCTGGGTGTAATGTAACTATTAATTATTAAAATATTGTTATTAAGTGTATTGAATACTTGTATATTTTGATTTAATTACTTCTTTGAATGTCAAGAAATTATTTAAGAATAATTGTTAGTAGAATATCGATTCTACGGGTTAGAAATTCCAAGGCATATGTATAGTTTTGCATCTGTTCCATATTTTGGTTTCCAAATGCATTATTGAGGCCTATCCAATAAAACTCTCAAGCACCCGGTATATTCAGTTAACCGGAAAACCCATGAAATGAAAATTTCTATAGAAAGAGGAAAGAAATTCAAAATACCAATTATGTGAACTTCTCATTCTTTGAAAAATCTTTTTCTATGAGAAAATGAATGAATATTTAACTTATGTAGAGGAATTATATTTCTCAATAATTTATTTCACTTTATCTTCCTTGACCTTTAAAACGAAACTCATGCATTTTAAAGGTCAAGGAAGATGAAGTGAAATAAATTATTGAGAAATATAATTCCTCTACATAAGTTAAATATTCATTCATTTTCTCATAGAAAAAGATTTTTCAAAGAATGAGAAGTTCACATAATTGGTATTTTGAATTTCTTTCCTCTTTCTATAGAAATTTTCATTCCACAGTTTCATTTTATGTTTATCATGTTTTCAAAATAGAGGTTAACAATTTTATTTTAGATATTTATGACTTTAATTGTGGTGTATGAGTTATTGAAAACTATGCAATATTAAGATCAATAAAACAGCATTCACCTTTCGATAGAGATCTGTAAGTTGGTAATAAAACAGTCTTGTAGAAAGGCATCCAAATCGAAGGTAAGGGGAAAGACCAGTCTGGCTTGCTAGCAGTGATTGTGGTGTCATTTTTGGTCGTCCAAATGACGCCACCCATGCTTTTCGTTCCAAGTGACGTTCTAAGCGTGCAAGTGCTTCCGATTCACCACCTTGCCATACAGGTGGAAGGAGTCCTTCAGTGTCAAATCCTGCAATTGTATTATGGACAGTAATAGAAAGCATCCATTATCATTAAATTAATACCACAATGACTTTTCAGAATGCTTTTAAAATCTGCTCTGAATTTCAGTAAAAAGAAAGTCATTGTTCAGAAATAAAACACTTGAAATACATAACAAAAACTAAAGAGAAATATGTACATATAAGATAATAATGTAAGAATAAGATTTATAAGTTCAAAATCTGCAGAGTTATTAAGATACATGATGGGAAAGGAAATAAGAATTATTTTGATAATGATGTCATTAGAAACAGCATAAGAATGAATCACTAAAGTTAAAAAGTAAAGAATTTATACTGCCAAACATACACCAACTGCCCCGTTGTTATGTCACCAACCTACTTATGACAACCCCTACGAGTATGCCACCCAATTTGCACAGAATCCCTTAACCTGGGAGAGCACGAGCCTACGGGGAATCCCCGCACTTCTTTAATTTTTTCAAATATTTCTCCGTCCAGAAGTAGGGTAAGCTAGAGACTCCATCTACCTTGCTGTTTATGTCCATACAATTATTCGACATCGCGCCAATGATGAATTTGCACGTGTTTGTGTATAAGTGGTCTTTTTGTTATCTTTTCGGTTGATTCCCTGTCGTATGTGTTACCACGTAATTGAATTTTGGTGGATTTCTATGAATTTTTGAGTGATTTATTTGTTCGATTTGATGTGGTTTACAGGTTTATTACAGTTTAAATTTATTTTATGCTATTGCCCTTTAAAATCAACATGGACGAAACCGAAATACAGCACATTTTGGCACTTATTGCTCTAAAAGAAAGAATCCCAAAACCAAGACAAGATGCAATCGTTGTGAAAAGCTGATCAATAGAGAGCATATAACATTTAATTGTTCTTCATGCTATCAACAAACGAATTTTGAAGAAGAATCTGAATAAGTAAACGAAAAGTTTCGTATTTCAATATTCCTGTTTATACTCCTGTTTTTTAACTGTAGTAATTTTCAATCATCTTCATTCTTTATAAAATATGTAATTACGAGCTTTTTTTAAATAACGTTTGCACAAATACAATTTTTGCATTAATAAATTGCAAAAAGCAAGTTTTTAGTAATTGGTCTTTTCCCTAACATGAGTGCCATGGTGTGATAAAAGGTAGAGCGTGTTCTGACGGGTTAATGCAGTGGTGCCCAACCTGCAGGTCGGATGTGGCCCGCGAAGGGTTTTTGCGTGGCCTGCAATGTCATGATGATATAAAAGCAATTCGAAAAATTTAACACACAAATATATATATTTTTATGAAAATTTTGCTAACAAAACTTTTAATATCGGAATTTTTACCATAAAAACCTCATTTAGTCCTTATTTTCACTTAAATGGCACCTTAGAATATATAGATATGATTTAAACTCTAATCCGGCCCGCAACTTCCAATGCTGCCTGCCGAAGTATTCACAATCACCGATGTGGTCCACCATTTATAGGTTGGGCACCACTGCCTTAATGTATGCAACCAGACATTTGCCTGAAGTAACCTTGCAGCATATGCCACCCAAAATACACCAAATTTTCCGTGCTCCTGTGTCACCCAAATTATACTACTTTTATGTACAATTCGGCAGCCCCGGGCGACTGCCCAGCTCGCCCACCCCTAAAACCGGCTCTGCTCATCTCATTGTACAAGGTTGTACCTTGTGCCATGATAACACATCTTTGCATTTCCCTAAGACCCCTGAAGAATTGAGGTTCGAGATCATAGTTCATCCACTATTTTTACCAAAACTATTACTCTGCAATTTTTTCTAGTCGGAAGTTAAAATAAAATTTTTGATGTGACAATTTTGAGATCAATAACAATCTGTTACAGGTATATTCAATAAACTCTCAAACAATGGTTTTAACATCTTTGATAAATGTAAAATTAGATGGAATAATTGCATTGTCTTGGAAAGGGAATATCAGAATGGCAATTAATAAGTTTCATATAAGCAGTGTGTGGAATGAGCCGGAATGCACCAGAATGCCGCTCAGGCTCGTCACATGCACTGATGATACCATTCTGTTTCATCAGACATTTAGAAATACCGTCCCTTATAACAAGCGTTCTGTTTTGTTAAAATTTCCATTCCACTACCAATACAAGCATTCCGTTTCGTAACATTTTCCATTTTGAGCACTGCATATAAGCTTGATATTGCCATATTACTGTAAGGAAAAATGGCAATAATTCTTTCTCTAGCTTCTTGAGATTATAAACAGTTGAGTTGCCAACACCATACTCATCACCCTATTCCGAGCAGAAGTAATACAGAATTGATCTTCTCATAGCATATCTTCAGCCTTTTTGTGAGAATTCTTGTGATGATCTTCGACACGTGCGACAATATGCTTATAGTCCTGAACACTTTACGGCTTCTTCCTTATAGAGATCATAATAACTTAAATGATATTCTGAGGTCCCTCTAATATAGATAATGTAGATACAGGCAGTCCCCTGCTTTCGTACATAATGCATTCTTGAAAACGTGTACGAAAGTTGAACAACAGACTTACATGTTATAATGGGGGTTCCATTCCCAGAGAGCCAAAAAATATTATAAAATCTCTAATTATGGTATAAATGTTTAGTTTTTTGAGCAGGGGCCTTTTAGACATAATCATCGATTTTATAATATAGAGAGATAGGGTAAAATGCAATAAAATATTAAAATAATTGCACAAATAAACACTGCCGTTCACACAAAGATGGCAACGTGGCAGAAACTGGTGGCTGGCAGCCAGCACCACTATGCGGTAACTCAAAATGTTCGATCGTCATTTTGCTGATGTACGAAAGTCCAAATCGGCGCATGAAAGGCGGTTCAGGGGTGTCAATGTATAATGTATGAAAGTGCAAGTTTTTTCATTAAAGCATTTTGCTATTTTCATAGTTTTTTGTAATATTGCCTAATCATGGCCCCAAAGAGAGTGATGATTGAGATGAAAGAAAAGTTTTAGATAGGCTTGCGCATAATGAATCTGCTTCATCAGTTGGTAAATTACTTAGTGTGAACGAGTCCACAATAAGATCGATACGGAAAGTGAAGAAACGATTAGAGCTAGTGTTGCAAGTGGTACTTCAATGAGTATATAAGTGTCTTTTGTACCTAGAAATCCATATGTAGAGATGCCAGAGAAGGATTAAAACCTGTGAATCAAGACCCAAACTCGCAAGAAAGTCTCGCTGAGTTCATTTGTCTTTTGTGAGAAAGCCAAGCAACTGCACAATCATTATGTCTCAAATTGTTTCGCGGTCTGCTAATGGGATATCGCCAACATCATCGAAGCGTGTGTAGATCGGTTCCTTGCTCTTTAAAAAAATTAAAATCTGCTAGGTCACTTTCTAGAAACTCATCAATTGAGTGGAATGATTTAGATTTCAGCCAAGAAGCCATTACTCTTTTGAATTTTATTATATTTATGCATTTTGCTTCATTTGGTAATTTATTAAAAGTGTTGGCTTGACTGACAGACAGCGCTACTATGCGATAGCTCGAAATGTTTGTTCGTCAGCTGACGTACGAAAGTCCAAATTCGGCGTATGAAAGGCAGTTTAGGGGTGTGAATGTATAATGTACGAAAGTGCGAGTTGTATGAAAGTCGAATGTACAAAAGTCGAGGACTGCCTGTATATGACTAATGAAAGGAATCGATTCGCCACAGAGTTGCAGCAAATTTGCCACATGTGACGAGTGGCAAGGGGTTGGAAAACGGTGCTCTATACAGGGTAATGAATATAATTCCTCTCAACACCAGCATCCTAAATATTGGTAATTACACTTGTGAATAATTTTGAAACCCTTTCAATAATCATTACATTGAAAAATTGTCATTTAAATCCTTGGAATTCTATGCTATCTTTTATATACCGAGCTAATTTTTACATATGAATACAGAAGGCTTAAGCATATCGCACATTCATCATTATTTAATGACAGACTTTGACAGGTTTGGTGTTCTGATTTGTAATAGTTTCCTTTGTTGTCTCACTGTTATTTGCATTTAATACGTATAATTTTCTCGATTTTAAAATGGTCGCTCACCTAATTCTTCCAATGTAGGCACGCCATACTTTTCGTCGTGGTCATCACACAGGGGTGTGTAAGCAGATCCAACAAATGGTGCAGTAATAGGTGGTGCTGCACATTCTGGGGGATCCATAGATGCCACAACCATTTGAAACTGGTGATAGGTTAAAGGTGGCTTTCCAGCATTTTTTGATATGATGCTATGAAAGGTAGAGAAAATAATATCTTAAATAAATTCATCTAGACTTCTTAAAAATTAGTTCTTATTTAAAAGAAATAATTCTTTGTATGAATCAATAATGATAGACAAATTCAATATTATGCAAGATAAGAAATTATCTTTAATATAAAATTTCATTAATTTCATTATTTTCAACAGTTTTAGTATTCAAAACCATATCTACTATGTATGTATACGTATTTAAATTCATAAAAGGGAGATTACTGTTGTTTTAAATCATTTTTACTTAAACAGAGATAATTTAGGATTCAATGTCAAAATAAGACTGTGAAACATTACTTTGAGTTCTCTGCTTTATTAGAAGTTTATTTTTGAAGATTATCAAAACATAAGGAATACTCCTCAGGATTATACATAACTTTACATGATAAATATGCTATTACACTAACTTTTCCAGTTTGTAGAGAGTATGAGAAACCCTAGAACAGACTTCTATGCCTATTTCTTTACACATGGCAGTGATGTTCTGGTCTCGAACTCTTCCAAATGGCTCTGGATCCTCTTCAAATGTTAAACATGTTGTTCCCCATTCCTGTTATGATGTTATGTCACGTTCAAAATTCAGTAACTTGAAATTCCAGTTCAGATGAAATTAATACTATGTGAAAAATTCATCAATCTTACCTTAAAAAGCTTAGGAAGAGCATCTGCTGGTTGACCTCGTATTACAAACAATCTTGAGTTTAGCTTACGGAGACTACGGTCAAGATCCTCCAGACATTGTAACAAGAATCTGAAATTTCAAATTTCGATAATCATGCTTAAATCTTCAAATTTCTATATTGATTGTAAATATATAACCCCATCAGTATAATTTACTAAATTACAAAATCCTGAATTTTAATTTAAAGTTAACGTTTGGGAATAAATTATTCTAAAAGAAAAGAGTTCTATTTAAGTACAGAAACAAAAATTATTCTCAAGAATGTTTAAGACAGTAACAAGAGTGACAGCAGGGAAGTGATCAAAGATTTAACACTGCCACCATAAACTAGCAGGTACATATATAAAAAATCGGTACAACATACATTGTACAAACTTTCTCATTTACTAATGCATCGTTTAGTTATATTTAGAAAATAAAAATCATATCAGCCGGTTTTTAGAAAATCCAATTTTTGTTCAAGTTGCCCAAGAATAAACTAGCCTTATATTCATTCATTGAGAAAAATGAAATACGTTGTATTATTGTAGATGTATACTGTACGAAATTTGATCAAAATCGTTGGCCGTTTTTGAGAAAATCGAATTGTTGTTAAAAATGCGTAGAATAAACTACCCTTAATTATTCAGCAATGACAACCATTTCTATGTATACTCTGCTCAGTATGATAAAACACCTAAGTACGAGATTTCATTCATTTTTGCTTTACCGTTTAGGCTCCAGAGCCAGTAACAGACAGACAGACGGCATTGCACAAACCACTTTTTCGGATTCAGCGACATCTAAAACGTATATATCCGTAAAAATCTCGAGGTCGAATTTTTTCGCGATAACAATATGTACTTTCTCGATACTTTGTATGAGAAAGTAAAAAAAAGTTGCAAAATTAAGGGCGAAAATTGGGATGAGAGCAGATAAGAAAGGAAATTGCTTCTATATAGCTTTTCATTGTATTTTGATTCATTTTTATGCATGATAATATTTTTTCTCAGCTTTGAATAATTACTAACTGTCATTTAGGCAATGTAAAAATCATTCTCTGGTACATAATTTATCTAGATCAGTGTCGGGCAACCTTTTCTGCATGGTGGGTCACATTGGTGGCAGTGAATCCTTTGGTGGGCCACATTGGAAATTGACATTTGATTATAATTAAATCGGAAGTTACCTAGACATTCTTATTCACCATACGTGTGGAAATCAAGTTAGAATTAGCTTTTTAAAGTTCACATTTCAATATTAGAAATAATGATGGAATTCAATTTTAGAAATGTCTTTGGGAAAAAAATAAAAAACTGCATTAAAAAGAACTTGGATACTTGAATTGAAAAATATTTACTAAGAGGTCCCAATTTAACGCTACATGTTTTAACAGATTTTGCTACATGAAAAATAATATTTGGCAATCAATTAAAATAAATGAAAAAAAGTTTTCAAACTATGACACACTGGTAGTGGGCAGCATAAAATTGCCTATTGGGCCGCATACGACCTGTGGGCTGCAGGATGGGCACCCCTGATACAGACTGTATCTATCTAGGATTGTTTATACGTATCGTTTATTAAAAATCTTTTTAAATGCTTACAAATTTAAAAGAAGAAATTTACTCATTTTTTGGTTATTCAACTAGTTATAAACAAAAATAACACTTTTAGGTCATACAGGTAAATCAAAGTTGCCACTTTATGATTCAATATTTTTATTTAAAGCAGACTACATAATAATCCTGTTGAGTTCAACCAACAAGATGAACATATGATGGTACCATAATTATAATACATGATACATCATATTTATTAAAAAACACATTACTCCTTTAAATTGTGTAAAACAGACACACTCGGTTCTCCTATATCATGCATTCCGAAAAAGTGCTGGATAATGTGAATCTATGCTATGGGAACATAGCTTTACAAAGTAAAAGGAAGGTCAAGTACCACACCTCTTTAATCATGGTCCTCTAGGCCAGAAGTTCACAAACCTCTACAAATAGCATGATGTTGTTGATTATCTAAGAAAGCACTAAGGCCCTCAAAATTTCTATTTCTCACTCAGCATTCTTGAGTCACACATCCCACTGAACAACATTAATGTGAACAATAATCCACATAATGTGAATTTTTGGTATTAAAAAACAAACTATGTTGTAGCGCTTACTGAAGGAGTACTGACAGCCTAGGACTTAGGTCGTACTTGATAGTGTTCACGAACACAAATAAGTGAAAAACTTTCATTTCAGTTTCAATCAATCTTTAAGCGTTTGCCCAGCATATCTCATTGCATGGTTTATGTTAGACATCCTCTTCATTTGATTAACATAATATGTATTGAGTGCAGAATATATTAAATTTTCATTTTAGGATTTGTTGAAATCAAGCTAAGAATTGAGACAAATGCTTCTATGGATAAATTAATGAAATTTGTTTTTGCTGAAGATAGAAATGGAATCTGTGAAGAATTTGTGAGAAAACTTTTTTTTAGTCTCATACCCAGAGTTCTTCATATTTTTTAACGATGAGAAATCGTAACTACAAAGATTTTCATACATGTATATATATGCAGGGTTGTAGTGACCACTTTTGGTGCCCTGGGCAGAGGATTTTTTGGCGCCCCAAGATGATCTAATAAAATAAGTGCATATTTTAAAAGGGGCATTTAACTAAAATAAACAATCATGTCTTTAAAAATCTTTTTTTTCGGGCTTTCCTTGCAGCAAACATACTTAATTGAATTTTTAATTGAAATGCGGCACTGAACCTCACGACGAGCTGGAACGTCTCATACGACAGTTAGTTTCCAATAAAATGTTAAAACCATAGTCGACCTGCATTGTCCCTTTGTTGACAAACATACAAGCAAATAATATTCGATTAGGCTTCATAAACCGCAGATGAATACACCTGCCTCCCTAATCGCACACGGATTAAAAATAATAGGACGAAATTTAGAGCGAGAGAGAGAGAGATTGTCCCTCGGAACGAAAGTCCTCTTGTCTCACAATTAAAATACGGAAAACCGTCGGGCACATGCACTTCCCCTCTCTCCCTCGCACCATATCCCAACCCCTCGGGGAGGGAAGAACAGACGGAGACCCCTCCTCCTTAATCGATTCGAACGAGCGGCGCACGTGCCGGAGGAAGCCTCTCTCCCTCCTCGGCTTTCGGCCGGTCACGTTTTCTGTTCTTCGCCGTAAGAATGAAGCTACGCCCCTGATGCGTTTTTAGGCCACCGAGTTCTCTCACGTATTCGTAGGAATGGCCCAAATAAGAGTGAAAGGAAGGGCTCAAAGCGCCGCCGCTGACCTACCTGTTGTGCTTTTGCTGGCAGCGATGCTAATTTAGCTATTTAAATTTGGCAATTGGTTAAGGTAACTAATAATCCATTCAGTGGTTCTGTAATCACTGTGGGTGCAATTATGGACATTAACTGAAAAAGCAGAGTTTTCAGCCAAATGAATAAACAGTAATAAATAAGTTCTATATCACAAGCAAGCCATAAGCCAGAGATTTATAGATAAGGAGACTAGATTTTTACGAAGGGAAGCCGAGATGATCTGAGGAAGAAAGATACGATACACGAGTTTACCCTTTTATATTTTCCTATGATAAAGTCTACAATAAATTAATTTTGAGCAGCTAGAATATAATTTCGTTATAGCAGAAGCGAAAACTTTAACACTATTACAGAATATGAATTTGACCAACCGACCGCAACGTCTAGTCATAAAGAGCAACGTGTGCCACCCTAGTAAAGGTTCCTACTAGGTACATTTCTGTGATTTTTAAGGATCCGGCAAGGATTTAATAAAAATAGGAAGCTCTAGAAACGAAGAAAAATAGGGATAGTTGAAATGTCAACACGGAATTCGATCAAATTTCTCAATTTCAAATTAAATATCCAAAATTAGGGCATTACCGAAAAACTGGCCATTGCATCATCCCGATCAAGGAAGATGATTAAGTTGGATAGGCCAGCCTGACAATGAGGAAATTATATATTTTTTCTTCATCTCTAATATGGCTCGGGACCTTTTCATCAGAGAAAATTAACTACTCGCAGAATTAGTCGGAAAATGCCCGAAGTATAGAGTTACAGCTTTATAACGTTTGGCATGTTAATTAATATCTTTGGATGAAATGTACTGAGTTTATTTTTTATAAATCGTTTAAAGTAAATAATCAAAGACAAGGGCGGATCCAGGCATCATCCTTGGATGACGTCATCAAATTTGAAAAAAAAATGAAAATATTATCATAAGGTTAGAGATTTAAATATTCAAAAAGGAAATAGAATTTTGTGCAACCGAATCAGTACAGTAAAAATGTAACAATACATCAAAATGTTATTTATCGATGTATTTCTAAAAACTAAACTAAATTTCAGACGTGAAAATGAATTCCGACTAAAATTTTATCATATTCTTGGACGTCAAAAACATTTTTAGAAAATGCCGAATTTGCGAAAGTTACAATAATCTTCTTCTGCAGCTCATACAGCCTTTCGCATTCAGTGCAAAAATACAACCGTTTCTATAATTACAATTTTATCTTTATACGGCGATGTGTATTTGTATATTATTTTCAATGAAAATTTTTTCTCGAGTTTTACCTTTGACACAACGCATTCACATTTTCGAATTTAGATATCGAAGATCAAACTCATTTTTAGGAGAATGCCTTCGTGTATCGTATGGGTGTCCAGAGATAGAAGCTCTTGTAGCCTTATAATGGCCAGAAAAAGTCTTGAGTGGCCACACTAGAATGTAGGATTTGTTTGCTAAAACAATTATTAATTTTTCTGTTAGCTTTTTATATTGCATATTTCTTTTAAATTTTTTTCAAAGTATTCTTAATTCATTTAATTCAAATTATAAATTTTTCTTTTCTTTTTTATAATACATCTTTCTTTAATAAAGTTTAATTAAAAAAAGTATTTTAAATTTATTTAATTCAAAAGATCATCAATTTGTAAATCCTTTAATTTTGTGGATGATAATTTGAGCTGATGGGTCAGATTTTCATCGGTCATATTATACCGGTATTAAAACTTTAATAGGCCATATTGCTAAAACAATATGAATATATATTTAAACAGCAAATAAAATTACGACAATTGAAAATATTTTGGAACTTCTTCTCTCGAAAATTAAAATCATTCAGCGGGCCGCACGAAATCGTGAACGTGGCCGCAGTTTGGACACCCATGGGAACCTGTTAATGTAGTTTCTTTTTAAAAATAACTCTCGGCATAAAGGAATAATCGCATTTCATCCAGCATTCACGTTATCACCCCCCACCCCAATCCAACATCAAAATGAACGCAGTGGCGGATCCCCCCCCCCTCCCCATGGATATCCTTTAGCGGTAGCAAAAGGGGAAGCCGAGAGGTAAGAATTAGTGTACAAGTTTAAAATATCCCCCCTCCCCCATGGAAAAATAGTAATCGCCCCTCTCCTCCCCCCCTTGGGAAGTGGATGTTTATTCTGGTCATTTTTCCTTTTTTTCCAAGTATCACCTTTAGTACTCAATTTATGTAAATATTTGTTATTATTAAAGTTGTAGACAATGTAATTTTCTACGTTTTGTTTGAAACATTTTTTCCATAAAACTGATTCTTTAATATAAATTTCGATTTACACTCTGAATCTGTTAAGTACATCGTTAAGTGATACCATTGTTTCCGTTGCTGTGACAAAATTTTCTAATTGTTGATAGAGTTGCCTACGTTATCATCTACTATAAGAAAACGCTTGATGTCTTTGTCGCAGCCTGACCGGACGGTCTCATCAGTTAGTTATGCAAACTGGCTGGTAGATGGCAGCACTTGCCAGTACAATTAGTGCTGCCCCTCCACTGTAACTAATTGCGGCCGCACCTATATTCATTTACGTAAATTGGATGGATGGTAAATACATAATATAATAATAACAATACAATTTATTTCAGCGTTGGCATATACATTTGCATGGTTTCGTCACTTACGTACATATTAACGGGGAGCCCAACTTAAAAATATAAATACGAAACAAATACCATTTAAATCATGTTTTAAAATTTAAGAACATTAAAAGAAACCAATTAACATTTAAATGATTTGTTATAGATAACAATAGAAAAAACAATCACATTTTAATTTCTGGTGGCCAATATTTAGCAATTTCTTCTAAAATTAATTGTTATTTTAATACGAGAACTAAATTAGATTAACATTTTGAACAAGTAACGCAGTGAATTTCGAAAGATGTTATTTGAATAATACTTTTGTTGAACTTTATTATGTCTTCTGAACTAAAATTAAGAATTCGTGTCTGCGGTTCCATGGGTAAAATGTAAACACTACCGATACACTCACGTAATTAATTACGTTAGAAAAGTAAAACATTTTACTACATTATTTAAAATCGATTCGTTCGAATATCTCAATCTATTATTCAATTAATTACGATGGAAAACACAATTAAGATCAATAATTTTATATCTATTTAGAGTAATAATAGGTATTCTTATTTTGGTTCTCCTGTTATTATGTTGACATAAAAACTCATATTCCGCGTAATCAATATTTACTCATCACTACGACACGCTATTTTGTGATTGTTGGTTGTTTATTTAGCAACTGAATAGAAAGCGTCAGTCGCCATCATCAAATACATTGAGCTTTAGGAGATTATTCGTTGGTTGGTTTTGGTTAGTTTGTTGTTTTCATTTGCTTTCGTTTCGTGTCCATTTTTTGTGTTCTTTGTTTGTTTTCTTTGTTTTCGTTCTTAGTTGTTCATTTTGTAGTCTGTTTATATTCTTTGGTTGTGCTCTTGATTTTTGTTCCTTGATTACCTATTTGTCGGTTTACACCTTTTATGCCGGCTATTGGTTACAGTTTAATTCATTTCTTTTTTCTTGGTGGTTTTTACATTGAACTTATATTCTTTGGTTGTACTCTTAATTTATGTTCCACGATTATTTATTTGTCGGTTTACATCCTTTTCTACCGGGTATTGGTTAGCGTTTAATTCATTTCTTTTTTCATGGTGGTTTTTTTAGTTTTCGTATTGGTTCGTTTCGTGTTCTTTCCACTTTATTTCAAGACTCCTAATGTAGTTTACAGAAAGGAGAGGAGAAGCTTTAGTATGTATCATTTTCTCAAGCTGTCTTCTAAGCGGGAAAAAGTATAACTATTTGCAGTCCGAAATGCACCCGGGCGAAGCCGGGTACGAAAAGCTAGTATAAGTATAAAATTTCATGTTTATTTGTCCAAAAAAAAGTCGCTGAATTAATTCCGCAGTCTTTCAGAATCTACGCTATATTTAGCTCGGTCATAGCTGCCCTCGATAGACCGTCCATAAATCAAAGCCTCGCATTATTCCTCTCCTTCCGAAAGCTTCCTTTCCATCTGTCGGCCAACCTTTATTACGCAACGGTGAGATTTCCATACCAGATGGCGAAACGGCGCTGCAAATGATTGATGCTCACATTCCATAATAGCCCTTTGAACGCAACGGACAGATGTGCCACGGCATTTGGAGAGAATAGGTAGACACGCACGTCAATTGTTAACAATTGGATTAAAAAACATTTTGGATGCCAGAAGTATAAAAAAAACTCTTAGTGCAGCGCAAAAAGTCGCCGCCTTTTTAAAGCTCAATTAATGTAATTCAATTTATAAATTTAATTGTCAATTTCACAGCTCCGCAAAAAGTTTTATTTTGAATTAGGCGCTCCATTTTGTGAAACATATTTCAGACAATTGTAGCATTATACCCATCTCTCTAGCAATACTTTCAGAAGCAGGAAATACTTTGGAATTTATTTATTGTGTAATTAGCTAACTCCTATAATCAAAAGCGATGGAATAAACTATGTGTTGATAGAGAAGTCGTCCGATTAGCAGTTTATTTTAACAATTATTTGATAAAAACAATTCAAATATTAAAGTAATATTTATAAATTCCTGCCAACATGTCAGCCGTCGAAGTACGAAGTACGTCACAACGCCGTTTAATCGCATCACTATTCTTTCTTAGCACACGAAGTTTCCCGTTCTTTTTAATAACTTTTATATTAACCGCACTCGATATATATATATATATATAAGATATAAAGGAGAATGTTTGTATGTTTATATGTTTGTACCTTAATAACTCAAAAATACAAAGTCCAAAAAACTTTCAAACTTTGCACGTTTTTATGTCATCCCTGAGAAGGTTTTAGGCAAAAAAAATTTCGCAAAAAGACCCGGGTTCGACCCCAGGGGATAATTTTGTATTTCCCACAAGCTAACACGTAAAAATAAAAAATTTGACGTGCGTTTTATTTTTTTGCCAAATTAAATCAGAAATAATTGACCTGTGAACTTCGTATTTGTACTATAGTAAAGAAAAATGTATAAGGTTTCTTATTCTGTTCGTCTTTTTCCGCTAGAAATTCGAAATTTCTCGTATTAATCATTAAAAACGCAAATTTATGTTAAATATTGACATTTTTATTACGACTACCATGGCCACCGGTATTGTTGTCTCTTTCCTTTTTAAACAAATTTTGTTTATTTTGACAACCGAATGTTTTTTGTATTGGGATAGTTTAGAATAACTCATGGTAAGGAATTATTTGATGAGGATAATGATTTAAGTCTCTCATAATTGCATCATAATAAACTGTTCATTATGTACAGCAGGTTAGTAAAACATGAATAATAATTTTAATTTTTAAGTGTCGATTTCAATAGCTTTTTAAACAGTTTACCAAATTTGATACGATAATCATATTTTGATCAAATGATATATTTGTTAGTTTATTACATCAATTTGTAAACTCATGAAATTTCATTCTCATTCCATTTTTATTTCTGTTCGGATTTTAGCTGAAATCTTACCTCATTACTTACGTCATTTATATACGAGGAATAAAAATTCTACGATCGCGGTAAGTTTGGATCTAGAGCTTTGGATAATATAATTTATTTATTTCTACAATTCCTACAATATCAGTCTATCTGACAGTTTAATTCTATTTTTCATTTGAATTTCTATAATTATAGTTAATGGCTATAATCTAAACAGTATTAAACAGAATATGGAGAACTCTTTTTGTATCGATAGCAGGGTTCCGAAACATTTTCCCGCGATTTCTACTTTCTACTAAGTCACTTGGCACTTCTTTACATGGGTACCCTCCTACTACAAAATGTAAACAAAATGACAAAAAACAAAATGACAAAGTTAATATATTTTTAATATTCTTCCTTAATACATCATTTAAGGTAAGGGATACAATTCGCTTATTTGAGATAGTAAATGATATAGGCAATCAGGACCTGAGAATAAATAACCGATTAAAAAAAACCTTTTAGATTGTTTAATAATTTTTAATTAGGACAATATGTATATCTGATTGGCCGGTCTCGACATTTACAAACCCAATCACTGGACAACGGGGAGGGATACTTTGGGGGGCCAGTTCCGTATTGCCCCCCACTCGGTTTCTATGGACTTATTGATATAAATAAATTAATAATATCCATCGTATAGATACGCCAATAAACAGTAGGTTTTCGAAGTACAATACTACATATATTCCCGCCTAACAAAAAATATTTTGAATAAGAAAATAATTCAATATAACTTTATTTGGTAATCATGAAGTTTAGTCACTTTTATTATCCAAGGAGTTCCAAGCTAATGAAGTTTAGTCACTTTTATTATGAAGGAGGTTTTAGCACATAGGAACACCCAAATTCAATTTTTAAAGCATTTATTACTATGTTTAATATAAATTCAAGTGAATCACAAAACATACTCCTCAATAACACAAAGTAAAAAGCTATTAAAAAGATCTGAATCACGAAATGCGTTTCGCCAAATGAATTACATTGGTTCCATTTGCGACGCAACAGTCAAGAGGATATAACATTGAAAGGATATATTGACGAGTCTTCGGCTCGCTATGTTTTAATGCGTAGTCGTCTCCGGGCGCTACTGCGCCATTCGCCTCGCCCGGAACCATAGTAACCCTCCACGTTGGAGGAGAAGGGAGCGGTAGCGCCCGGAGCCGACTACGCGTTAAAACATAGGGTGCCGAAGGCTCGTCAATACATCCTTTCAATGTTGTTTGAAGTATACATATCCATTTACATAATAAAGTGACAACTTTAGCTTGGAACCCCTTCATAATAAAAGTGACTAAACTTCATGATTACCCTTTATTTATTATTTGGAGTGTATAATTCTTTGATACAAGATATAAAATAAACAAAAGGATCTAAATTATAATGACTCACAAAAAATGGAAGGATATATTGACGAGCCTTTGGCTCGCTTAGTTTTAATGGTTAGCCGTCTCCGGGCGCTACCGCGCCCTTCGCCTCGCCCGGAACCAAACTATCCCTCCCCGTTGTCCGGTGATCGGGTTAGTAAATGTCGAGACCGGCCAATCAGTTTCTGTTAATGTTGTTTTGAAAATAAAATATCGTAAATCCAACAATACGTTGTTATTCTGTGATACGTAAGATAATACCAAAGTAAGGTCCTGGAGATAATACGTAAGTACCCTATATTGAAACAATAGTATGAAGATTAAGAAAATTTATGTAAACAATCATTATATTATTCAGTACTTTATTTTATAGAGAATTTGGATCATATAAATCCTTAATACATAATAAAAAATAATCAAAAGAATCAAGATTATTAATTGACAAGAGGATATAACATTGAAAGGATATATTATCGGTAGATCTAATAATTTATATCGGAATATATGTAGTATTGTACTTCGAAAACCTACTGTTTATTGGCGTATCTATACGATGGATATTATTAATTTATTTATATCAATAAGTCCATAGAAACCGAGTGGGGGGCAATACGGAACTGGTTCCGTCAATATATCCTTTCAAAGTTATATCCCCTTGGCTGTTGCGCCGCATGTTTTTATTTATCCTACACATTTACCTTGGAAACGACAAGAGGGGGTACCCAACTACAAAAGTAGATCTTGCAGTCATTTCAAAAATTCCTCTTCGCCGGGATTTAATTTTTCCCATAGCTTCTTAGAATTAAAGTTTTTTAACTCATCCATTATTCTATGGGTAAATTCCGTTGCTATTTACTATGTTACTATTTACTGTAAACATTTATCCTAGAAACAAGATCATTTTATAGTAGGGGGTACCCATGTAAAGAAGTACCAGTCACTTTAATTATTGAACGGATTACAATCTTTTTCCTAAAAAATTATTATTACACAAAAAAATCCATTTTCAGAGCATTTTATAGAAATATTATTCCAGTAAAAAGAAAAAGCCAGCTAGGATGAAAGACTGCAGGTGTAAAAAAATTGGCTATATTAAGAGCAGCTGAAAGTGTAGAAGAGAGGCAGATTCGTGTAGACAACCAACGTGTAATACAAGCAGAATTAAGGGCATCCGAGAGTCAAGACCAGTGACACGGCTCAAAATCTGCGACTTACATATGCAGAATCTAGAGCAGCTGAAAGTGTGGAACAGAGGCGGGTTCGGCTTGATAACCAACGTGTAATACAAGCAAAATTAAGGGCATCCGAGAGTCAAGACCAGAGACAGACACGGCTCGATAAAAACGAGTATATCCTGAAGCTCTATAAGAATAAAAATTAGAGATGTTTCAAAAATTAATTACTGTACATAATAAAAAGAAATTAATATAGATTTTCGTGTTTTTTTAATTAGGTCATTTTTACACTGCAACGCCGGGTAAACTATCGCTAGTAGGTAGGTTTGTGCTCACTTCATGAAGGCTAGTATCATCCTAGCAAGATTGGTAGTCGCCCACGGGAACGGTGCAAATACATCCGGTGACGCCACCGACGCAACTAATGAGATTGGGATAAATATGGTTTTTATTTTAATAACTCAAAATCTGTAATATATCCCATTAAAATGCAAATTTTAGCGTTTCGTCTTTGCCCCTCTTTTCCTGACATCTAGCAGATAATAAAAAAATCAGAGCTTGTTCGGATGGATGATAGATGGCGACGTACACACAGATTGGAACTACGAAAAACTGAAGAAATGTTTGTTTATTACATCGTATATTTCTACAAAGTAAACTATTTCGTAGTTTGACACATTTTCTAATATAATTAAGTAGCAGAATTTCCCGCTGAATTTCAACGGATTTAGTGAAGCTACTACAGCACAACATACACACTCTTTAAAATATATAGTAGATACTTTTTAATTTACAATTAGCTTTTCTTAACAATTAATCATATTTGCTTGTAACAATCCGTTTCCGTGCCTATTGCATTAAAATATAACGATAACGGCCTTGATCGAGTAATGCACACAGTGCCACGTAATGGTCAAAATAGGAAGTTCTTAGTAGGCACACCGGTGCGCATAAGTAATGCCATCTAGCCGGGAAACGTAGAACGAGGTAGTGTGGCACTGTTACTATCATTGTACCAATAATTACAAATTTAATGACAATAAAAAGATATTTTAATCATTCTAACATCGATAAAATACAAGAAATTATACTTATTTTTCCATAACTCTCTCAACAAACATTGTGCGTAAGGCTCTAAAGTTATATTATGTAACAGTGAAAAGTAAACTCCACAAAAATAAGGTAAAATCACTACGCATTTACCCCAATAAAACGAAATCCAGAAATTTTCCAAATAATTTCAAGGTGCCCTGTTTTACCGCCATCTTAGGAGACATTAGTGGAAAACTGAAAACGAACGCAGTCGTATTCCATAAACACTGCAAATATAATATGATTAAACGTAAGAAAACCTGGGAATATATAAGCGCCGAAGAGGCTAAAAGTGGGGCATTTCCTTCGGAAGCACTCTGATTGCAGAGCAGTAGGTATCGATTATTCCTCCGAAGCCCATTATGGTCAGATGGACTTATAAAAAATGTATGGATAAATGCACAAGGCAAAAACCTAGGCCTATATTCATTGTACTTTCGTATGAAAACTGACGGGCATTCGTATTCAATCCGATACAATTTAGGAAGCCATGTGTAGCGATTTGTATCCGTCGATTGAGAAACGATCGTTTTCGCACTCATTTCGTATGCTGTTGTCGTCAGAGACGGCCGTTCCAAAAATACTCAGTGTATCTTTGCAATGCATATTTCGAAGCGGGTCGGCCGAATTTGCAGATTTGCAGTCGGTGGGGGTCAGCGGGTGCAAAGGGCAAATAAAAAAAATTCTCTCCTCCTGGTGGCGCCCTATCTATCCCTTCTCATCTGGGATGATACACCGCGTCGCCACCAACTTGTCTATCTAAAAAGCACGTCAACGGTCGCCACTTGGGGAAGTAAGACGACAGATTATGCTATTTATGTAACGGTCGCAATGGCCGATCCGAGTCTCTTCTGAGTGGCGAGGGATTTATCGCATTACACCTCACGGATTTATAACAAGCTCGAGTAACGGGTGCTGCTGCTTCCGTTCAATGTTTCTGACATTTCTGCGAATGAAGAGAATGTTCGAATCGGTTGTTATGAAGAAACACCGCCATTGACTATCGCTGATTTTTGTTAAATTCATAATGCGCATATTACAGTAAAATCTACGTGGTTAGTAAATGTTTTTATATCTAAGTAGTCATATACAGTGTAACCTCGATAGAACAAGTACGGTATACAACAAGAACTTCATCATAGCGAGCTAAAAAAGTCGCCGTCAATTTCTGAACGTTACATATACGGAGTTTAATTTTCAGATATCATGAGTTCCCGTTAGAGAGTTTTTTAAATAAATTCTTTCGATTATCGTTATATCGAGGTTTCGCTGGTTACTGTAATATTAATACATACAATGATAAAAACGCGAACCTCATATATAACTTGCTTGGCGACGTCGTGATGTTTTAAGACGCTCGGAGCACCACCGGCGGCATAAGATCCAGGGTCATTATGGTAAATCCCATTAGATTCATAATTTCAGGATTTACTTGGTCTTACACCTTTTAAATATTTTGCTGCTCACCATCTACATTGAAATCATGGGTTTGATTGTAGGAGCGTTATTTATAAATTTGATTAACACGTAGCGCATAAATCATTTGCATATTAAAATTACACAAATTTTACATGTCACTGACTATTTTTACTTCCTGGAACATTCGGTTATGTGGATTTTGTATTTATCGTTTGCTTTTTAGTGCATATAAAAGTTGGTTTCCTTTACTTGAATTTAACGTAATATTTAATTCATGAATACCCGTTATATTTTACGTGTAATTGCACTAGTACTGACATAAAACGTGTTGCGTATTGATTTAGAAGTAACTATAAACTTTTATATATTTTGTGCATAGCTTTAATAAGTTTGGCGGCCGCAACGTCGTGAGATTAACGATAAAAATAAAAAACACTAAGAGAAAATTTGAAATCACTTTGTGCAGATAAGAAATAAAATCCTCAATATATTACTCAAAAATGAATTCCAGAATAAGCACTTAAGCATCAAATGTTGAAAATTTATATACTTGGCTTAGGTATCTCGAATAGTCATAACAAGATTATCCCGAATCAACGAACGAATTTGCTTACTCAGCGCATGACTCGTGTCTAATATATGATATAATACAGTGGTTCCCAAACTGAGAGACGATATGTTTTTCCCTTATTTTAAATTTTATCCATGGATATCTTTATAATAAAATTAATTTATTGCGCACATAAGAGATATATTTATAATATTGTATTTTCAAATTAACCTTTCACTTTATATTTATTCGTTGATAGATGAAGCTACAGGTGTCGCGATATGGTCGACTGCCTTAATAAGGAAACGTTCGCTGGGTAGGGAATATTTTATTTGTGCGCTTATATGAATTCTGGCGTTCTATATAATTTAACTTCTAGGAAAATCCCCATGTTTGCAAATAACTTCACATTTAATTTATATGTGTGAATCACGTTAAAGCGAATTTGGAGTTTAAAAATTCTACCACAGTGAGTTTTATAATGATTTTTATAGGTTTAAAAAAAATCATTTGAATATAACATTTCAGCCTAAAATGGACAGCGATCGCTCTGAAGTGTTGAAGCACCTTAAAAATATAAAAACGAAGAGTCAGCAGGAACAAATTTTAGTTTTTTCTATATCAGGAAATATTGTTAAATACTAAAGTTCGAAACAAGCTTTCGTATTTTTGAGAAGCTTTTTTGCAAAGCAAAAATCAATGTGCTTATGTAGCAGTTCTTTGGACCACAATTTTAAGAAATAAAACTATTAAAATATATTTTCTGTTTGATTTAACTTGAAAAAACTATTCTCTATTCCCGGGATTTTTCAGAAAGTATGTCTCGAGTTCCGGGAAATGGAAAATGTGGGAAATCAGAATGAATAATCCAAGGTGAACGAATATCTGTTGAGGGAAGTGGAGAAGGTATTTCCTATCAGTTGACAATTGTGCTTCACAGAGAATTAATCACCTCGCAATACACCTTTTCACTTTTTATTATGTCACTTTATTTTGAAAAAAAAACAGTTTCCATCAGAGGTGTTCGCTCAACTCTGGCAGCATATATATCTGCATCATACACATTGATGGCAACAAATTATTGGACTAAATACCATCTACTATTTTAATAATTATAATAAAAACGGCAGAAAAGTTGCTAAGTTGGAATCACTTTCGAGTGCATTGAATTAAGTTAGGAATGTCATTCGAAACATCCACTTCGTCCGGGTGATACGCTCCGGAGAACTTGGAAGTTACACCTCAGGGTGCATGGGAAATCGCTTATGAAAGGCTTTATTACACTGAAAGAAAATTTCAAAATTAAGAACTTCTTAACCATAGAAAGATACGGTTAAGAAGTTCTTAATTTTGAAATATCCATCTCGCCGTAGTCTCCAACCCTTTTTAACTGGAAAGATAATTGACAAATAATTTAATTCCTTTAATTTAAAATTTATTTATTTTTGCCAAAATAATTTTTTTATTTTATGCTCAAATACTTGATTATTACTGACCCCTTTCTTGTTTGATAGTTACACCTTTGGCAATCCTGCTGTGAAGGTTAAACGCTATGTTATCGACCTAATTCACGAGTTTATAGCGAAAAATTTAAGTAACAATAATTGTCTTCGTACTCGTCTCCTTCCTGACATTTCATGGTACATGATGATGGGGTGATTACTTATGAAATAGAAATTACATTTTCAAACGAATTTTATTTTTGTTCTAAGTTGGAAAAATTAAAATATACGACATGAAAATAAAGTCATTATAATTTCGTTAACAAGTATCAGTATATTATACCAATTACGTAAATGACTGAGCTTAAAATTGACTTTTCTAACTTTATATGTCCACGCATTGTTGAGTCGTATTTTCATCCATAGAAATAAACTAAAAGACGCGGATTTTCAAGAATTGTGGACCGTATCGAAGAAACATTACGATCTCTTGGAAGTTCTGTATATTCCCGTCCACATCGGCCACTTCTACGCGCTCAACTAGCAGCTGCGTGCAGGAAACGTGAGGCAATACGGAAGTGATTCCAGATTTCTTATTCGTTTAAGATTTACTCGAAGAAATCTATCAAAAATCGTCTATATGCATTAAAAGTATAAGAAATATATGTAAAAGGGAGGAGGCATGTTTCCAAAAGCATTTTGTTTAATTGTTCAATGTAGACCCGAGTATTAACGCGGTTTTCAAAACATACTAGATATATATAAAATAAAGGAAAAATTCAGCGCAGTGGTATATTTTTTATTTCAGTAATTGAAAGGTAAGATGCGTTTTAGTTTTAAAAATCATCCGAAAATATAAAGCGAAAATACAAGCGTTTCTCAAAAATTTCCTCAATGGGAGAAAGAATGCACGAAAATATATGTAGAGCTAGGGAATATGAAATATTTTCAAATTTCCACGTTTATTGAAAAATGACGGAAAGGAAATTAAAGAACATCGGCGTGAAAATGAAGTATAAAACACGCATATTCTTGTAAGCTAACGTATATTGAGATATTATGACAAATTCGTGCCTCTTACCTCCATTTGTTGATCCCGACATTAGAAGAACCAGCAAACCAAGGATCCAAAATAAATACACACCGGAATGTCGTCGCACCTTTAAGTCCTTCACGCAAACTAGGATTGTCATGCAGACGCAATCCTTTCCTAAACCAATGTACAGTATGCTTCGGAGTTTTTTCGGTGCCCATTTTTATCCAGAGTTAAAACCACTCGTTAAGGCGCAGGTCATTGTGTAAAGTAAACTAGTATTCTCAGAGGCTGCGAGCGTCCCAGACACACCATCCACGGACCACTTCTCACGTAATCATAACTTCAAACCCACACCGCTATCAACGTGACTTACTAACTTGAGTGGGGAGCAGCCCTCTGATTGGACAAAAGTGGTCACATGTTAATAGCAGTCACGTTGCTGTCCGTGAGGCAAGCGAGGGGTATTCTGAAAAAGATGTTGTGGATTCCGGTTTTCAAATAAAACGTAAACATCTCGTTGCGGTTGTGAGGGTATGAGCGAAGTCAGGAGCAGTTTACTATAACAGGCGGAACGTGCATATTGTCATTTATGTTCACTGGTTTTCGAAATAAAACTATCTCACAATTTATTGAAGTCATCAGTATTTTCGTGCAAAATAATGATTAAATAAAAATTATATTAATATTACATCTTGTAAATCTCGGATAATTAGTGATAAAATTATAGAATTAAGTCAAATTTAAATTACGACGAGCGAAACATTTTTGAATTAATTAGATAATTACAGCATGTAAATTAAAATAAAATTACTGATAAAAATATTGTAGACATTAGACAAAACCTGGTATTAAGATGAGTTTGAAGGAAAATTCTGGATAACATTGTATAAGGATATTACAAATACACGGTTAGCTATCGGCCTGCATCAGTCCTTGAAACGCATAGTTTATCGTTTTCGTAACTATGCGGCTCTATTTTATATTCGATAGCTGATATTCTCATACTAACTTACGCTAGGACCGATACTACAATAAAGGAATTATTTTTATCTTTTTAATATTTGTGTAATTTTAAAATTAAATTACTTAAATATTTACGCTTGATTAATTTTATTTGTTATTTTTTCACTGAATCGTTGAATGTCAACTGCATTAAAATTTACCGTTTTACTGATTTCTTTTGTTCGGGTTTCGGTCTAGACTGTTTCGCGGTTAAAATGGCGAAGAGTTTGAAAACGTCTGGCTCAACTAAGAACAATTTACGTAAACCGTTAACATTGGTAGATGTTGAATGTCCTGTTTGCAGGGACATTTTTATCGAACCCGTCACATTGCCCTGTAAACATTGTTTTTGTTTGCAATGCTTCGATGGCACTATGGAGAGTGTAAGCTTGCAATGCCCAATGTGTAGAACTAGAGTAGGTGGTTGGTTACGTACAGCAACTAAGGACAATCGAGTGGTTGATATGAAATTGTGGGAAATTATTCAGCGTGATTTTTCTGAGTACGTCAAAGCAAAACTAAGAGGAGAAGTTAAAGAAATAGAGCAAGGTAATAGTAATGGGGTGACATTGGAATACATAGTGTTTGTAAGGCATAAAAGATCGTATGTTTTACGCCCAAAGTTATCAATCATTTGTTTCCAACGCGTTTTAATGTTAGTTGTGTATACAGACAAATACTCAGCCACATCTGTGAAGTTGAACGACTCGGAAATTAGCACAATATGCCAATTTTTAAACAGACTATAAAATGAAAGTTCGGAGTATTTTACTTGAGGGAATATTTTGGTAATGGTCACATATGTTTAGGATCTATACTTTGGTATCTTGGATACACCAAAAAGTCTGACAGCTGTAATTTCACATTACGATGGTGTTTAGACATAGTATTTAGTATGTTGAATCTGTGTAATTACAAGTAACACTTTTGAATAATTTTTATTATAGAAGTTCCTCCAATTTGTATAAGTAAACCAGGAGAAGTTCGTCACGAATACGAATTGCAAAAAATGGCCATCGAAGAAGAAACACGAAGACAGCGTGAAAAAGAATCAAGAGCTAGTACAGAGTTAATAATAAAGTTACAGGTATTTATGGATATTGATAAAGTTATAAAGAGGTGTACTAAAAGCTATCATCTTTGATGTATGTAAATATTAATGCAGTTTAATTTCCAATTTCTTATGTTTGTAATGATAAGCTTGCCTCAGCAAACTTGATGCTATTCAGAATCCTGTATCTGGTATATATTTTGTGATTTTACATCTTTATTGTGTTTGTTTAGGATACCACTAAAAGTTTTTTATCAACACATTTAAAAGTAATCAAATATTTACCGAGGTCGAATTCATATGTTCATATGCGCAGCCTCTCAAGAATCGTGTTTAATTATCAGTTCCATGTAGAGTAATTAATATCAGCATTAAATTTTATAGTAATTTTTTAGTTGATTCAAAAATACTTATGTGAATTCAGCGAATTATTATTTAGAATGAAATTCAATTCTTTTGCCACTGGAAGCATATTCAACCACATGGAAATTCCAGCAATTTACTGATGCTGTTTACATTCATAATATATAACTGGAATTAGGTTATTTGTGTGATATTAAAATTGAAATGTAAATTATATAGAGATTGTTATTAACTATTGACTATATGGTTGTTTAAAAAATCTGATGCTGGTAATGTTTTGAAGTGTTTCTTTTACGGTATATACTTGTCAGTTCTGTGCCTTGTATTTGTTATCTTTTGTGATATTTTCGTAAAATAGGATGGTATCTCTATTTCTCTCAACTTGAAAAAGTATTTTATATTATATTAATATATATTAATATCAGTCATGGTGAACAAGTTTATTTTTCTCATCTTTGTTAACACATACTAAGTTATATTAGTTTTAATTATTTTAAAAGCATTTATTTTGCTTTATTTTTCACAGTTTATTTTATGCTATATAAGGACTGTTTTCATCATTTAACACTCCAGCATGAGTGGTTGCGTGGAATGCTATTGTATTCAACTTCACAAATGAGTTTTCATTAAAAGACAAGTGAATAGGGTAACTTTAAATGTTCTAATATTTATTTTTGCTTTATTCTAAAAAGTATTATGCATTAAAAATAATACAATATAGCCAAAATTAATAAAAACTTTAAACTTATGAAGCCCTTGAATATTTTCATCATAATATTATATAGACATTATTTACAGCTGCCTTTTTAACTGCAAACCATTTCAAACTTTGCTTAAACACAATCTTATTTTCATTCTCTGAAATATTATTAGTCTCCAACCAGCAATCACATTGACGTTCAAGGTGTTCTAAGCACACCCATCTATAGAGTATAGAACAATATTGTCTTGTACATTTGTTTTTTGCTTTTGTCAATAGCAGAAAAGGGTGTTGATCATCATACTCTAATCTACCAGTTGTTCTGAGAAGATACTGAAAGGGATAAGGTGATTTCTTTCTCCATCTAAGAGAAATTTAAAGAACTAATTTGGTGGGGTACAGTAGTATCCCACGTGACTACTGGAGTGTTAAACTTACATGAAATAGCAAATATCACACTGTTAAGATCTATAACAACATCATTTCCATAATTTTTAAAGTGCAGTCAGAACATGATCACTGATAATCATTGTTGAAATAATGTCGTAAAGAAAAAGTCAGATTACCTCACTATTCCTGATTTTAGCTCCTCTGAGGTAGCAGAAAACTAACTTGTGTCCATTTACTGTTCCAATTGAACTTGATTTTTAGTTTATATTATCTTCCAGAATTTTTATTATGTATTTAAGTCATTTTAGCAGAGACTAGGAAGGAACCAATAGCTTTTATTAAATAGTCCTGTAAATTTTATCAACATAGTTCAGTAACATTCAATATATTTTAAGGAAGTGTGACTGTAAGATGACATTTCTATTAGAGTAAGAAAGAGGAGGCAGTGACAATTGCATAGCATCAGCTTGTTCTAAATGGATTATACATTTACTTTTCACGAGTAAATTTTAATTTTTAAGTTTTTTCTACAAGATTTAGCTAAGCTTGAATTAATGAAAATAAGCACTCAGTGACATTAATTTCATCTAAAACAATTCATTTTGAAGTGTCATAAAAGTATTGTTTTCACTTGGATGTAACATTTTTCTTTTTAATTAGAGTAAATTATTGACAATTTCAATTTATTTCAGGAGGAGGAGAAGCTGGAACTGGCGAAAAAAACAATGAAAGTGAAGAGGAGTTTGGCATTGGATGAAGAAATTGCTCGCAAGCTAATGATGGAAGAGGTATGAAAATGACTATCTTATCTGATCAAATGTGGAGGTTTAGCATTAACATCTTTACTATTTGTTTTCCTTTCTATTTCTATGATAACTTTCTCAGTTATTTTTGAATTATTATTTCTATCATCTTTCATTATTCCAAGTTTAAATTTATATAGTCTAGTAAACTTCTACGTAACCTCAAGAAAATTCATATAATGTTTCCTCTTTTAAGGAAATTTGCCATTTTATAATTATTTTATAACTTATAGGTAGTGTTATTGAAAAGAAATCTTTTGCCTTTGTCATTTTATATAATTACGTACACATGGGTAAAACTACAAGTGACTTGATAACGAAGGAGAATCAAGATGTTTGATTAAGTGGAATAAATATTTGTTTGTCCGTGTTTGGCAATGTGAAAGTTACTTCTTTATATTGGACATTAATTCTAAATTTACATTTGTAATTGAATTTTGTTCTTGTCGATGAAGGATTTACAATGCAAGGAATAAAATATTAGAAATGTAACACTGTTTAGATTTATAAAGCAGGTGGAATCGATGAAACACAATATAATACAGGTATCACTCGAGATATGCTTTTTTGCATCGTGCCAAAATTAAGTACACAAAATTTGAGATATGCAGTCTTCCATTGCTACTATGACATTTTAAATATTTCATTGTCATGATATTTATTATTTCTATTTATTTATTAACAGCAATCAACTTACAGCACAAGGCCAATTACAGAAGATCGAACAATGTTATAAATAATAAATAATAAAAACAAAGAAAATAACAGGACTAATAAAAAAACTACCAGTGATGCAATAACAACAACAAAATGAAATATGTTAAGAAGAGTTCGTAGTGGTATACGAAAGGGATCTATATTGTTGTGAGAACAGAGAAAATTTAGCAAGAAGAAAAATGAACGCTTAATAATCGAAAGACACGGAGTACTTACAGAAAGGGTGACAAAGAGGCGAGTTTTTCTAGAAGGGACTCGAAAATTGAGCAAAGAAAGCAATAGAGGAGAGTCAATTTTGTTATTTAGAAGGTTATGCAGAAAGGAAATATCAGAGAATTTTCGGGAGGTTTGAAAGAAATGTAAGTTGAGGAACTCTAAAATCTGCATTTTGATGGAATTTTGTAGAGAGGGAACACGAAATCGAACGATTTTGATGAAGAAGTTAAGGACGCGGTCAAGGCGGGCAAGATTGGATGGAGCAAACATAGACCATGCGGGAGAGCAATACATAATAAGCGGAAGAACGCAGCTGCAAAATTAGGTGCAAGGGGATCTTTGATATCCGCGAATCTATACAGCATCCCTAACCATGACATAGCCTTCTTTCTTACAGAATCGATGTGATGCCCAAAGTTTAATTTCGCATTTATAAAAACATCAAGGTCCTTTTGATGGCTTATACGTGGGATAGGAATCCCAACTATATTGTAATCATGAATAATTGGCAATTTTTTGAGAGAAATAGAGAGTACACTGCACTTGTCAGGGTTTGGCTTTAGTCTCCACAAGGAGCACCAGTGGGATGCCTTATCTAGAGCTGATTGTAAAAACAGACAGTCATTGGTGGAGCTTATACGCTTAAAAATTTTGCAGTCATCAGCAAAGAGTCACTGGATATACCGTATATTCTGGCGTATAAGTCGACCTTTGAGGTCGAAAAAAGTTTTCCTAAAACTTAGGGTCAACTTATACGCTGAACATAAAAATGTGAACCTTAAATTAAAAATGAATAACATCGATATTTAAGAAGACCATTGATCTTTCGGTGGAGGTGATCGCTGTTTTGAATCAGCTGTTCCAGTATTTACATTTTATGGCATTTGCCGTATTTACTCGTGTACCCCATGCACATTTTTTCTCGAAACGCCGGGGAAAAAGGGGGGTGCACGTCTTACACGAGGATTTCTGAACAGGTTATATAAATTGTATCGATAGTAAATTCTCTGCAATATGCTCTGCTTGCTTGCATCTACGTTTATATTCGTAAAAGACGTCGAATTCTACGAAGAATATGCGTATTTATGCGACCAAGCAAACGTGTAAGTTACACCCGCGCTGCTGGCAAAAACTCACAGAACTAGGCAGAAAGAATACGCCGACTAACTGATAACTATAGTTCAATGAATACTGAGGGTTTGCTGGCTTGAAAATAGGTAGGTTCAAGTTTGGTCCTTTTCCTTCATCCACTTCAAGGAATTCGGAGTGGTGAAATTTTGTTGTGAATGAAAGATTTCATCTCACGAGACGATATGCGAAAAAACTCCCCATCCACCTAAGGAAGTTCCCGTTCATAGATGAACAAATAGTTCATGAAGCTCAACATCTGTTCGTAATATTACGTCAAAAACAGAAGCGGGGGCAAAGTTGCGTAATAATACAACAAAAACAGTTAAGGAATTAAAAAAAGAGGACTATCGGTGAGGAGATTTCTGCTAGTATCGTCATAAAGAGATCATCCAATAAATTGCATCACGTAGAAGGGAGAAATTGCTTAACTTGAGCGGAACTTGTTTCAGGGAGTGGGAATCGGTGACATAAAAAAAACTTATTCTTACTCAAATTAATTTTTCCCTCCGAACCGGCCCAAAAATAGGAGTGCATGGGTTATATGGGTAAATACGGTATTTTAGAATATTTATAATAATTAATTTTAATACTGTATTTACTCATGTAATCCGCATCCTCATGTACCACGTGCACCCCTATTTTTGGACCAGTTCGAGGAGGAAAAAATAAATTCGTACTTTAATAAGTTGATGTCTACGACAGCGGAAAATTAGAATAAAATCAAAAAAATATGGGGATTCCTCGTGGGTGTGTTCTCTCCATGGTTCCCTCTAAGCTGTGACTGCGCGGACGTGCAGTGTTTTTTGAAGTGCCGCGCACTAAATTTTTCAAGCCCGAGCGATTAGAAGGAACTATGGTTCTCTCCCGGGTTAAAGGAGCATCACTGGCTCACGATGAATATGGCGAATAGAGATACCAGATGCCAACTTATTCCGGCAAAAACTATAGGTAGAAACTGATAGTAAATTTTTAATGACAGAACTGCTTTTCTTGAGTAACAATAATAAACTTAAATCGTAATTAAAAGGTACAGCTTTAATATTATAAAAATATTACGTCATCTCAATGTTGAAGATGCACAAACGGCAGTATAAACAGCATTTAAACCATACATGTTTCTTGGTCGTGTAGATACGCGTAAACTTCGTAGAATTCTTCGTCTTTTGCGAGTATAAATGTAGACGCAAGCGTGTTGCAGTAAATTTACTATGAAAAATCGTAATTTTTAAAACTTGGTCAGAAATCTTCATCTATGACCAACATTTTGAGAAAAAAGGTGCGCGGGTTACACATTTGTGATATTTTATTGAATTTTGCCACCATAGAGATCGATCGCGATCACTAGCTATAGTTCATTTCGATAGTATCAGCTGAAATCAGTCGAATTATAGGAAACTTAATTTAGTGGGTCAAGTTCTCCAAAAATAAGTTTCTTAATGGTTGTAATTAAAACATCTGTCACATGGAATGCTCAAGAAGAATAGCACGGACTCTAAACAATATTTATATATATATATTTTTTTTTGTTTATTGCTGATTTGTTAAAACTTGGATTGTACATGACTTTGATTTTGTCTGAAAACGGTTTCATGAGAAGTATTTTTAAGTGAAAAAGTGGGGGTTGACTTACACGGCGAACATATGCTTAATCATGTATTTTCTTCCAAAAAAGCAGGGGTCGACTTATATGCCGGGTCGACTTATACATCGGAATATACGGTATATTTGGAAAGATCGTCCATAAATAGAGTAAAGAGGTAGGGTCCAAGAGCACTACCTTGTGGAATGCCAGAGATAACAGAAGAATAAGAAGATGAGGAACCAGACAGAACTACTCTTTGGTATATGTTGGAAAGAAAGCTATTAATAAGAGAAAGGAAATTACCATGGAGGCCGAATCGATTTTGAAGTTTGTGCAGTAATAGTCTATGGTCAAGAGAATCTAAAGCTTTAGCAAGGTCTATGAAGCAAACGTCAAGTTGAGAGTATCAATTGCTTCTATAGCATGGTGTTGAAGTGAGGAGAGATTAGTCAGGCAAGAGCATCAGGGAAGGAAGCCATGTTGAGACGAAGAAAGGTAAGGTGCAGTGAACTCTGAGAGGTGTTTTAAGATGATGCGCTCAGAAATCATACTCAGGACTGGAAGTAAGGAAATAGGGCGATAGGATTTGACTGAATTTCTGTCTCCATTTTTGTTAAGAGGGATAACGTTTGCTGATTTCCAGAGAGAAGGAAAATATCCGGATGCGTAGCACCTGTTAAGAATTATGGATAATGGTAAAGCCAGTGATGGTGCAGCATTCTTTAAAAATATAGCGCCAACATGGTCGGAACCTGTAGCACGGTTGGGGGAGAGGGAATTTAAAAGGAGAAAACATTCATCAGGGGTACTGGATATGGAGGAAAGGGAATGGGAGCACACACTGTTGACACTTAAGGTACGTTCACAAGCATCACTTGGAGAAGAAAACACGGATTTAAAATATTCATTAAAAAGGTCTGCTCTGAGGACACCAGAGGCAACCTTATTGTCAAAGGATCTGTTATCAGGTATCTTTCCATTTTTACAATGAGAGTTTATCATAGTCCAGAAACGCTTTGGATTTGAAGCAGATTCCGATGCTGTTGATTCAACGTAGTTGTTATAGTCTCTCTTCAATAAGAATTTGAAGTAGCATCTCAGATTTTTAAAAACATTCAGTGTATGGGGGTTAGGGAAGCATTTAAGAAGGCACCAGGCTCTATGTTTATTCCTTTTGGTATGGATTGTCTCTTCTTTTACCCAAAAAGGGAATTTTCGGGAGCGTTGTATCCGGTGGGAGACAAAGTCCTTCACTGAGGCCAAGACCCAGTCATAAAACAAAGAGAGAGCCTCATCAATGGTTCCGGACTCTAAGAGACATCAGGGGAAAAGGGTTAGGGTGTGATTGACGTCCGCCCAATTCGTCTTTTTCTAGTTAGGTAGGACCATAGGGGATGAGGCATTGATATGACTCCCACTAAAGACTGCTCAAGCCAACTCAGAACTCTTCTCCTGTGGTGTTCACATCCATGGGTTTTCCATTACATTCTTTGTGATCATTATTTTTGTGCATTAAGTAATAAAACTCATGTCGGGAAATAAGGCTCAAGTTGCATCTAATTGTAAGAGAGAATGTATTATTTCCCTTGAAATAAAACTTGAAGTCTTGAATTGCTTTGAAAACAGACAGCGTGGAATGGAAATTGTAAATAAAAATAACAGTCTCAGGCACGACTTCATCGAAGTGTTTGATATTATTCATAATGAAATATCTTTCCATGAGATATTATATGTGTCCCATGTTGAAGTCTAGTGAATAGATAAAAGAATATGCAAAATTACTACACCTTTAACTGCTCCTTCGGTTACTCTTGTGAACAGAATCCTATTATGCTGAAGATGGAGGAGTTATTTAATATCTGGATTGAAAAGCAGGTTCAAAGAAATGCTTTTTAGCCAAAATTTTTAGGGAAAAAAGTGTTATACGTGGGTATATATGGTATATCAGTATTTAGGTAATGACTAACAAAGTTAAAATTTCGCAAGCTGGGGACAAATTAATCGTTATAACATAGGGTTATATGGGAAAATGTCTTCCGAGATATGCTTTTTCGAGATAAACTCAGTTTCTTAGAAAAGCATCTTTATCTCGAGGGAAACCTGTAATTTATATTTGCATATGAAAGAGTAACTGTAATGTTTCACTGATATAAATATCTGCTTACCTTGTTGTTACCCATTGCAGATGAATAGATTCAACAGGACTAGCCCGAATGGATTGTCTAAGAAGAATGTTACTCATTCATCTGAGAGCAAGGGAAGCTCAAATCAGCCTAATAGGACAGATAACAAGGAGAATAAAGCGTTAAAGACCTCCACATCTTTAGTAAAGGGGCCTATGGATGTTTATTTAGGTAAAGTAGATTTAATTTATATGTGTTGAGTAGTTATTTTTGATATTCATTACATACTACCATGAAATATCAACATAATTTCATTACAGTAGTTATTTCATACTCTAATTGTTGTTGAAGCATAAAAATTGAGTAGAAGGTAGTATTTTATTATTATGTCAACATCTCAATAAAACCCTCTAAAATAAAATAAGTGGACAAGAATAATGTTTACAAAGCACAATTTGTTAAACATTTTGATGTTTAGCATTGTCATAAGGTGAAATTTGGTCAGAAACATGACATAGGAGGGTGATTCAAATGAAAACTGCCAAGTTGTAAAATTATAACATTGCAAAAAATAATATGTCATGTCGCGTTGTTTGAGTAAAGTTCACTGGCAACTCTGCTGAGTAGATGTTGCACAAGATGACTTAGCAATGAATGATTTTCACCTTTTCTGGCCTCTGAAAGAAGCACTAATAAAAGGTCACTTCTCGTCAGATGAAGGGATCAGGACAACAATGCATGAATGAGGCCAGCCAAAATAATTCTCCTCTCAAGTAATACGCTCATTGGCTTTGTTGCTGGAGGAAGTGTGTAGAACATAATGGGGGTTATATTCAGGATTTTAAAATGTTTTGCTTATTGTGTGGTTAGAATAGCTTTTATTTAACTTTTGCAGTTTTCATTTCAATGGCCTTTGTATATTGAAAAGTAAGGTAGAGGATGAAGGAGCTGTTGTGGAAATGGGAAAGAATGAGGGTGGAAGTTAACAGTTCATAGTAATTTGAAAGGGAAGAAAACGTGTGAGCTTAACAGCAGAAAGGCTCTTTCGTCATAATATTTTTATTTTGACCAATTAGAATCCTATTCTCTCCTTGATCATAATATGAAGATGTATTTGGGGTGTCATTGCATTAGTTCTTTATATGCTTTGAACCATTAACAAGAGCAGCTGTTGTGATTGTAGCATTTCCATTTTCCTTGTTAGTTTCATAATTAACTAGCTGAAATGCCCGGCTTCGCTCGGGAAAGAGTGGCAAACGATTTTTATTGCTCGGGGCAAACGTTTCCCATTCCTTAATTACGCAAGCAATGCTTACATTAACATTTACTATTTTATGTATTGTATTGTACACATTAACGTCTTACTTAATATTCACATGGATAGATGCACCGAAGCCTTTAAAGTGGCAATAAAATTATGTGGATTATGTCAATACTATTAGCCAAAACGTAAACAATAAACAACATCTTGGTTACTGAACAAATGTAAGTAGATGTATCAATTTATGTTGCGGTAAATCTTTCAATGTTAATGGTAAAAGATAATGTTCTAATATTCCTTAAAAATCATTTGACTCACTTTAAAAGTAGGATTCATAGACTATATTTAGGCATATCTTGGCGTTAGCTATTCTTCCTCTACGGCATGCCACGGCGTGGATTTTCCTTGCATTAATCTTTACATGTATATCTTCCTTTGAAGAGGACAACAATTAAAAAAATGAAGCCGCCTGGAAAAAACCGATAAATTTTGTGCTTAAAGGAAAATTTCGGGCGATTTAGCATGTAATACTACGAAGAATGAACAGAATTAAAATATTCAGTCTTTCGTGCATAAAATAATCCATTTCCCGTGATCGTAAGCTAATATTAAGTATATTTATATCCACATCAGCGAAGGGCTGCATGGCATTTTGGGGTTTCTCCACACCATTTCCCATGAATTCTAATGGAAATAGTATTTTGTTGACCCCATGTGTTGTAAAAAACCACACGGTCTGCAAACCTAGATTAAGTTCTTCCTTTGGTCCATAGGATGGCCCATGAAACTTTTGAATTCGATAGCTCAACGGTGTAAAAACATATAAAGAACATACATACACACACACATACACTCTAAACTATGTACAGTAAAAGCCCATTCTAACGGCATCCACGGGACCAAAGGCGTGCTGCTAAAATGAATGTGCCACTATAGCAAATGGTGCCGCAAAATCACATTCCAATTACTTTGAGAGCATATTTGGTATCTTTTAACGTTCTTCTTCCCTATAAGATATTCAATGTTTTTCTTCGTTATCTAATTTACTATTTTTTGCCATAATTATTACGGTGTAATAAATCTATCTCACTATATATTAATTTTACGTTGACGTCTGTCGACATTTGTGTATAGTTTATATCGGCATATTTCATGAGAACCGTTCACCGTAAAGATATGTGGTAAACGGCATTTTGTTTCTACTGGCTATGAGGTCCATGGAAAAATATTTTCATTTTCTAAAGCGTCCCAGGTTCGAATTCAGGAGACAATTATATTTTCCCATACGTTTACACGGGATTTTCGATTTTTCAGAGTGCAAGGTTTTTTCCTTCATTTATTAAAATACATAAATACGGGCTGATTTTTTTTGTATTTGCTTTATTCGATGGCTAAAACTCTATACTGTCTTCTTCTTATGATGTTTACATGTTACACGGTCAAAGTTTTCAGAAATACACACTTTTTCAAAATTTTGCGAATTTTTCGTACTCATTCCGGGCGTTGCCAAGGAGGCTCTCATTGTTGCCTCCGATTCATTTAAGGCCAACTAAACCTTCAAATAGACGAAAGAAAAGGTTATTCGCTTCAAACTGTTGTTTGGGCATCGAAATTAATGAAGCATAGCAATGTAAATATTTAAGGACAATTATTCTGTTGACTGCATATTGCTGCGTATGGGAAGCGTTTCTAACAATTTAGTCGAAGCAATTGAATCTTCATTTCATCGTTTGAATGCTGGAATCTTACTTTTTTGTAAGTAGAACCATCAAATTACAAATCTGTAATCCTAATTAACGCAAATAGACTCACGCGTAAATTAAAAATTAGCTGAGAATAGGGACGCACGTTATTTTGTAAACGCATTACATTTATGGTTATCTTCTCTTCATTGATAATCTAAATAAATGGTTGCATTGATGTCGCCTTTATAGTAGGTACTGTAAGAAGTTAGCACTTGAAGGAAAGCAACTGTTTGTTTGTCTATAAGGGTGCAACGATAATCATTGGCACTAAGGTAAGGTAGATTTGAAAATTTTTCCCCTTTGAATATATCGCGATATTAAACTAGCATTGAGTAACTCTGTGACATTGTGATCACATAATTGCTCTAATATATTGCTGTAAAATCACAGAAAATTAAAAAATGCCAATGGGTAGACCAGTGAAAAGGAGAGCTATTAACAAAGAAATAGAGAAACGTCAAATGAATAGGGAACAAAGATCTAACCTACAGCCGAACTATTTAGATTATTTGCATTTCATTTATTTCATTAAGTATTCAATAAAAATTATTTCACTAAACCTTCAGTTTATTTAAATCGCGTTGAGGATCGGAGATCTGGGGCTGCCCTAGTAATTTTATTAATTTTTGTAATGCTCATTCTGGGAACCAAAATGGTCCATTGAAAATAACATTTTTACTGCAACCATAATTTATTATTCACAATTAACGTATTTTCGTAAATATCAACAATTCGTATATTCACGAATGTGCAGCCTCAATATCAGCTGATTTAAGTTCACCCGAGACATCTAGTTTTCGTATCCCCTTACGATGTTTAAAACGAGATAGTCACCCATCAGAAAAAAGACATCGCTGATAAAAGTTGAAGCCTGTGCAGTGTGAGATTGAGAGATTCAAGTTCACTTAAGGCCATTCTTACGTCATCCAAATGATATGCAACTGGTTGTACACCATCAATCTGTGCAGAACACCTAGTTTTGGACATCCCATGCAGTGAAACTGGAAGATGTTGCTTCAATATTTCTCACCTTTGTGGACTGCTATTGAATAAGTTGTACATTTGCTGTATAGTTCCAAAGTAAGTGATTGCCTCTTTGCACGATTTGGCACAGTTAACACCTACAAGGTTGTATGTGTGGTTTCTACAGCTGGAGAAAATGCATTTTGAGTTATGCTCAAGGAGTACTGATTGTGCGCTGTTATACTTGCCAGCCATGTTAGATCCATTGTTGTAGGCTTGACCAATGCAGAGTTGAAAATCTAACCCAAACTCCTCTAGAATTGTTAAAACTCGAGCAGCAATTTCCCTTCCAGTTTTTTAGTGAAATTATCAAAACAAAAACCTTTCTTCGATTGAAAATGTTGAGCTGTTGTCGACAATCTTTACATACCGAATTACAATAGTGGTTTGTTCTTTGTTAAAACAATTTGGCAGAGCATCAACAATTATTGAAAAATATTTGGCATTTTGGAGTTAAGAACACAACGCAGCCCTGCCCAAAAATTACAAACTATCACAATATTTCAATGGGTGACGAAATTTGCAGTGCCTATCCACTAATGAAGAACAAACAAGATACAAGTCGGACTGACTCGTAGCGTAGTTACAGTTGTGACAACAACTAGACCCCTGTGATAGCTCCTTTGCTCCCTGACAACGCTGTTGCCAGTGTTGCCAAGCGCTAAGCTAGTAGGAAGTGTACTGCTTGCCACTGTTTATGTTAATACATAGTACACTAGAGGCGGTGTGGCCCGGTAATGGGACACAAGTTTTAAGTTGTATGATGAACGTCTTCTTTCAATCCTGTCATTGTATCTCTGTGTCTGTATCTATAACCTCATTTGGAGAAAACGTCAAAAGTCTAAATTTGAGGACCTCCATGAATGTGAGGCCTGGGCCAAATGGCCCTCCTGGCCTCCCCTGTGATAGGCCATGTGTGTGTGTATGTATACACACACACAATAAAGTTAACGCATTCTTATTGTAATTATAAAACATTAATTGGACAAAAAATAAACATGTGGTTGACCTATTGCTTAATAGGAAAAAGTTGGTTATTTCATTGTTTCATCTTTTTCTTAAATTCATTTGGATACAATATTTTATACTCTGTTAAATAGCAAGAGATTATTGTAATCCTCCATATTAAAAAAAACCTTTCTAGCACATTCAAAGCCTTTTGTGTGTGTGTTAATGTAGTAATTAATCAAGACAGTATTTTTCATTACCAGTTTTCTCATTCACAAAAAATATGGAGGTCTAATGGAAAACCTCTTTGTAGTGAACCCCCATTTATCAAAATTTCCAAAAATCTTGTCCCTTCCATTTTGATATATAGAGATTTTACTGTAATTTGGTTATTTGTAGTCTGTATGGAATTTACTGTTATGCAATTTGTGTAGTTATTTATGCTTTACTTTCAGGAAAGAAAAAGCCTCCCACTAATTTGAAAAAGTTGGTACCTATAGGCAGCTCTGACAACTTCAAGTTTCATTCCAAAACTGATAAAGTGGCCGGTTGGTAGAAGCATTGTATTCTTCTTATGCTTTTAAAAAGTTTTATTTTCTAGATAAAATTGTAATTATTCATGCCTTTTATATACTGACTATGATATGGATGACTGTTTTATCACAAGTTAATATTTGCAGATGGCGAGAAAGATCGAAGTGCAAGTGGTCTTAGTACTGGAAGCTCAGATAGTATCAACCAAGAAATGCATCATTTCAAACCAATTAAAGTTGTTCCAAGGACTCCGCCAAAGCAAATGCCAGGTGAAAATTTAATATAATCAGTTGATTTTTTAAAACCTGTACCTCATTATCTGAACAACTCTTAACATCTTATGACTTAACTACCAAATCCTTTCAATATGTGATTGTATTTAGTTCCAGAAGAAAATTTCCTTTATTTTAATTTTTAATCCTTTTATGTGATCAGGTATTAGGTCTATTAACCCCTCAGCATGTGGCATTTAAATTCCTTTCCATCCCCATCTGCGGGAGGAGGTTGAACCAGGGTATTTAAATTTTAAATAGTATACGAGCTCAAAAATCTTCAATTTTTTTACGATTAGTATGAAAATTGGAGATCATATTTGCTTAACACTATGTTATCATACCTCAAAAATTCAAGACTGTGATAAGTCTTGAAACAGCCATCGATGCAAAGGCCAGCTTGACACGGTCTTCTTCCATTATTTTTATAAAAAACAACTCACCTCTTCTGTGGCCTGGATTTCTTCTCTGTTGGAGGAATATGCTCTAGGAAGTGTCTCTCCGTAAGCTGCGGCACCTTGTTGTCTGTCAAATGCCTCCCAGATACCTTTCTTTCTGTTTCCTCTGCGTGTTCCACTAGAAGTGCCTGCACTAAGTCCACTTTAAACTTTAGATGGTCGATCTTTTCACAGGGCGAGTTAGCTCTGCAAATTAGCATTGTGTTAAGGATTGTGGCATTTAGTAGTCTTTTGAATAGTTTAATGTACCATTATTCATTTTTTTCATTCTAGGAGGTACATCTGCAGAAGCTGATCCTTTAGATCTACTCCACCCATGTGCTGGTTATAATCCAACACACAAATTGGTTTGTTTTTCTTTTCCTGCTTTTGTGGTTACTTTCCGGGTTTTGTTGTCATGATACGTAAATATCATAGTTACGATTTTTTTGTCACACCATTTAATTACCGAAACTGGTCCGGAATGTTGTGCAATCACCTCTCCCTTCTTCAACTTTTTTCTTTCACTTTCTTTGGCACATATTTCCTATTCAACCGTAAGGTGCCAACACAATCAGTCCTCATGCTTTTAAGTTTCTTAGCCAAAGAGGGTGAGTTGTAAAAGTTGTCCATCCACAATGTATAACCTTGACCTATCAAAGGTTCCATAAGTGTCATCACAATAGCTTCCGTCTTGTTTGCTTCTGCTGAAATGAAGGATGACTTGAGCTTTGTGTCTTTGCCTGTGTAAACAATGAAAGACCACAGGTAACCTGTACTCCATTCACACAATTCGTAGGATTTTATTCCAAATTGCGAGGATTTTTTGTGGAAGGTACTGCCGAAAGGAGAGCCTTCCTTTTCACAGGGTGAGCAACTCATCTATTGAAATATTTTGTTGCGGGTTATACAAATTCTTAAATTTTCTGTTCAGATACATTATGATGGGGTAAATTTTGAAAAGTTTAGGAGGACCTTGGTAATTGTTTATGCTCTGATTGTCGATAAAGTGCATGAATTTATAAATAAGCTCAAATCTGTCCATTGAGATTATAGAACAAAAAATTGGTGTCACTAGGAGACAAATTTTACTAAAATATGACCTCAATGTAGGTTTTTGCACTATTCCCATGAGCATGAAAAGAGCTAAAACTACATATATATATTTTGTCTTTAGTGACCGGTTTCCAGTCTCTCACTCAAGATCGGAAGGGAAACGGGACACTTCTTGAGTTTATGTGCTGTTCTGCATATCGATTTGTTTCATGCACAATTCCACCAGTTCATCTGTGAAAAACATTTCGAAAACTTTCATGCCATCAGTCATATACTTTGCATCATTTTGAGGTCCACAATCGCCAGTAAATTGTTCTCTATTACCTAAATAACCCAGTACTCCCTCCCAAGTAAATCTAGTATCTTTTATATCCATGAAATGAGTGCTACTTAGGTACACACTGAGAGTCTTCATTATTGCTCTCACTCTCATCCATAATCTCACGAGTAGCTAAATCTTCTGTTGCACTTGAATCATCATCAGAGTCCAGCATATTATCATCACAATCACTTAAATAATCTTCCAATAAACTGAACAGCCTCTGTCAATAAATTAGACACTACTTGAAGCCATGCCTAGGGTAAACCAGACGAACACAACAAAAACGTGATCACTGAAAGATCAAAAAAATCGAAAAACATCGTTTTCTTAAATCGAAATCATAATAAATCGAAAGATGAATATCTTCCCAATAAAAGGAATTTGCCAAAATTCATGTATCATGATTAGTAACTGATAGATGGAAGCACAAAACGAGGCCTGCAAAATGCGTGCCGTGCACGGCACTTCACTACGGAGGACGGCTGAGCTATGACGTGTCCTGCACGGCACTCCACGCTAAGAGGTTAAGATTCATACGTACCTGTGGAACAATTTCATCGAATGTATATTATTTACAGAATTCATATTATTCGTATAGAAATACAGTAAAACTCTGTTATAACACGCCTCACTATACCGCAGATCTAGTCATGTCCCCCAAAATGATTCCATTTATTTTCTTTGTAAACAACCTTCTTACAGATTTTACTGCAATTTATTTTCTTTGTAAACAACTTCGTTCAAATTTTACCGCGATTTATTTCCTTCGTAAACAACTTGGTTAAAATTTTACCGCGATTTATTTTCGTAAACGCCATCAGCTGTCACACCAAAAGAAAATATTGGACTATTTTAAAAACACCAATTAAAGTAAGGTATCCATTTAAATCAAAATACGAATGCAGTTTTTATAGTGTTTTGCAATTAAATTTGTTATAAAGCATATACTTTAACATTTTTAAAAATTATTTCCCGAAATACCTCGATTTGCCGATACATTGTCTCCCGAAACCTGCATTATAACGGGGTTTTACTGATTAATAATCTCGGAATTTCTTAGTAGTCTATGTATGAATTTACGTAATTCCACATTGTAATTTCCTCGCGATTACATTTATGTTGATGACTAACATGCAAATAACGGAGTTGGCTATATCAAATAATGGTGCCGGTCGACCTCCACCAAGATGCAATTGAACTGCAACTATGGTCATATTCTGTTTCGACTGATATTTAAAACTGTCGTCTTCACACTGGGAAACTGCTAGACTATGTAAGAGCTCTTTTCTTAAATGGCAGATTTTTATAACCCACTTGAGTAAATTGCTGTCTTACTTAGTACTACCTGAAGTACATAGAGTTTCATTGGTTTACTTATCTCAATGACATTGACAATATAACGAATAATTTTTCCATTGAATGATAAGCATGTGACAGAAATCGAATTCTAGAAACATATGCATGCTATGCGCAGGTACATAAAACATCTCACAGAATATGGTGCCAAAAACCTCCCTGTGTGTTATACGCGGGTGCATTTAATACATGGGTATATACGGTGAATTGCTGGCTATATATACTAAATGATCATAAAAGTCTTATGACAGAAACTTATGGAACTTTCCACTTTTTAATCTTTTATGACTTTTTTCAGTGAACTGATGATTCATGTAATTTCATTAATAATTTAGTTTTATGTTAATATTAATGGAAGTAATTTTTTATATGATGAGCAATGGAGTTGCAACCAAAGTGAATCAATGTTTTTATTTCCAGATGGCAGAATAATTGAACCCAAAATAGTGAAAATAACTCCACTTAATCTAATCTGTCCTTCTGAAGATAAAATCGGCCTGGAACCTCATCAAAAGTATGTTATGTGTATTACTTTTATTATTAATGATCAATAGATTTCATTTTACATTTGAAATATTGTTGCTCTTTCATTTTTTAGTCACGTAGTTATCAACTAACACCAATTTCTTATCTTTTGAATTGGTTAGAAAAGTAAACAAATACAGGCAGACCTCACCTTTCACAGGGGTTACATTCCTGAAAACCGCAAAATATGAAATCGCAAAAGAGAAGTAATTAAGGCAATGGGAAATTCAGGGTTTGGTTCCTATTCCAGCAAGATCAAACTATAACATGATTTTTTTGCTATATTGGCGACCGCAAAACAAATATAAACAAAAACTGTATATGAAATTTAAAGGAATACAAACAAAATATACAAAAGAACATGCGAATGAAGTTAAAGAAAATAAAATGTTATTTAATTTCTGAAGTAGAATCCGAGAAGTTAACAACAGTTGCCTAACTACTCACTTAACTAAAACAGAAAGCATCGGGACTAAGATACAATCAAATCGAACGTTTAAAGGAGAGACATAAAAGAGGACCCTCATAAATAAGTGAAAAAATCTGATGTGGCCAACACGTCTTTTTCCATATTTGGGGTATAGATATTTAAATTATTATGAATAACATTATAAGGCAAAGTTATTATTTCATATCCTAAAAGAATACAGTCGTCCTTATTGCTGTAAACTATATTTTGAATATGTTTACAGAATTCACTGGAAGTTGGTGGCGCTGTATAACGGAAATTTACGAATAAATTAATTATCTACTAAATGGAAGGTTCTACAAAACTTTGTTGCAAACAAAAGTTGGGAGGAATATTATTCTCTATAATTTTGGTCCTAATAAAGATTGTAAATAACACCGTTTTAAAGAACATATTCGATGAAAACCGAAAAAACCGATTATTTATAAATAATTCCAAAACAATAACTGCTATGGGAAATTGTTTCAAATGAAAGTTTAGGAAATTACATTCTCTACATTTTTTTAAATGGTTGATGTGTACTATAATGATGTATTACCGGAGAAATATTGCAAAAACTGAATTGGGTTTCGAATAAACCTTGACTTCTGGTTAACCGGTATTGTCCAAAAACTAATCAGCTCTTCATGCTCATACCAAAGTGTTATACAGTAGACTCCCGATTATCCAGGATGGTAGGGAATAAACTAATCCTGGTTAATCTAACATCCATTTGATATACAGTAAGTCCACAACCAACAAGGTTAATTCGTTCACAAAATTCTCATGCAAGTTGAAAATCATGTAATTCGAACAATAATTAAACCAATACCATTTTGAAAGCAATGCAGTGCGGTACTTGCGGAAATGTAAAGAGAGCTTTAGCGGAAACATACGGCAGACACGATCTTTTGAGCGTCAGTTCAAATAACCTGATTCATGCGGCAATTCAACAAATTTGTTTGAATACAGTTACGAGATAAACTTCACGCACTTGATTAAAAAAAACGAGGTTAACAATATCACTTGTCTGCTGCTTTTAGTGTGCGTAGCGCTATGTATTGAGCGACTGTCTAACGCGCGGCAATTAACCTACTGCAATTAAACATGCTCATGAGTTATGCCATGTTTCCGTGTGTCTGGTTTTACTGTATTAAAACAATAAGATTATAGAAAAAAATTTAAATGAAAAATATGTACTTACTTATTCCTATTTTATTTAAAATACAATAGCAAAGAAGTTTGCTTTTTCGATTCGTTAATCTTTCGGCAAATGGTGCTGTGCAGATTTCTCAGCCAGGGTGCTGTCTTGCTATCCCTCCAAATAATCCAGCAGAGCTTCGGTGTGATTTAAAGCAGTGCTGTGATTGATACTTTGCTCTGGTATTAGGTTGTCCTCTTCCTGGTCCAAATCATTGACCGCCATTACGTCGTCGACATCGACGGTATTGATACGTTCCACAATTTCTTCGTCACTCAAAACTTCATGGCCAGCCAAATTTTGGTCTGCATTTAACCACTTGCGCACTGTTTCCTCATCAACATTTGCACATCCACTAATGCTATGTAAATTATGCAGTAGTTCAGGCACCGTTTCATTGAAACTCCTCAAAAAGAAGAAATTCCTCGTCGTTTCCCAGTAAAATTTTTCACCATGATTTTTTTAATGTCAAACTTTTCACTGTTTTCCAAGCAGCAGAAATTTCATAAATAGTATCCAATACAGTTAGCTTTTTCCAAAACAACAGCAAATCATCACCGTCTTCCTTTACAAACTTCAACAGCAAGTTTCTTTGATAAATTGTTTTCATGTTTTGTATCACTCCTTGATCCATAGGCTGAATCAAAGCTGTCACATTCGGAGGTAAGTACTTCACAAATATATTTCCGTCTTCGGACTTTAAAGTATCTTCATTTGGGTGACTGGGGGCATTGTCTAAGATTAAAATCGCCTTTTGTGGCAGATCTAAAGATTCTTAGTGTTGACCCACTGCTGGAATGAATTTTGTTTTAAACCAGTCCATAAAAATTTCTCTGTCCATCCATGCTGACTTATTACTGTAGTAATCGACAGATAAATTCGATAAAACTTTAACTTTTGAGAAAGCTTGAGGTTTTGCATTCTCAATAACACACAGTTTCAAAAAATGAGACCCGGCGGCATTACCAGAGCACAAAACTGTTAGGCATTGTTTCTGAAGTTTATGCCCTGCAGCACTTTTTTCATTTTCATGAGCTAAAGTTTTTTGTGGTAGATACTTCCAGTATAAACCAGTTTCATCAGCGTTATAAATTTGTTCTGACGTGAATCCTTCATTATCGACAAAATGTTGAAACTTAGACTTAAATTCCTCAGCTGCCACCTCATCACAGCTAAGTTTTTCTCCTTCGATAGCAATCTGACGAATTCCATGCCTTTGCTTAAATCTTGTCAACCACCCACATGATGCATTAAAGTCCCCTTTCAATTTCAGTTCATCGAAAAAATACTTTGCTTTCACTGCACAAACAGCTCCTGAAACCGGGATTCCCTCAGCTCTCTGTTGGTTAAACCACAAAACCATTGCTTTCTCCAAATCATCGTAGGTTGACGTCTTCATTGTTTTCCGTCTAGACATGCCACTTGCACTATCAGAAATTCCAGCAAACTCAATCAGCTTATGTTTGATTTTCACAATATCACGCACTGTTTGGTCACCCACACTGTACTCGTTCATTAATGACTTCACCATCACACCTTTTTCAGATTTTTTAATTATGTCAAGTGTTTGTTCTATAGTAAGAACAACTCTTTTACGTTTCTACATGATCACGTAAGGGCTATTCGAATTTAAAATTAATAAGAACAAAATGACATGCACCCGTTATGACGCACGAAAATAAAGTGAACACTCGAAATATTCTGATCCAATTCCGCACTAGCGATCAGGATCTACTTCATGGCGATCACGCGCTGTCTACTCAATGTTTTTATAAGTGAAATGCATACCATGTGATAATATGTATGTATCTCTAGCTCACATGGAGTAGTGAGAACTATGTAGGTATCTCGTTACTTGCCTTTCACCCTCCTCCCCTCTTCATTCCTTCACTCTGCACTTCGCCCGTGGTTTCAGTTACGCTGTCGCATTGTTTTTCAGTGGCCAATTTCTCATACTATGCATTCTAAATTAATTTCATATTTCGTTTTTTTTACATCTCGGTTAATCCAAATCCAGGTTAAGCCGATCCCGGATAATCGAGAGTCTACTGTATATGAAATTTGGTAATGATATGGCAAGTACTTTTTGAGTTAGAGCACCCACAATCACATACATACACAAAGACATCATTCCGAAAATAGTCTAAACGTGTTCTAGGGACCGCAAAACGTATTTCCGTTGAAATCTCAAAGTCGATTTTTTTCATGAAAACAATACTTTCTCTATACTAAGTATATGGAGAAAGTAAAAAGGGATATAGTCCAGGAAAATTAGACGATTTTTTACCAAATAGCGGAAAAAATTCGAACAAAGCTGATTTTTGGCAGAGATGCTCAGACTGGCATCTAGTTCAACATACTAAAAGACCTCAATGATCCGGTGTGAGCTTTCTCCGCCATATTGGAAAAATGGCGCCCGAAATCAGTTTTTCGTGAATATCTCGCGAACGGTAGCATCTATATGAAAATTTCCTATTACAAGATTGTAGCGAATTAAATTTCCTACAAAAACAGTCCTATCACTTTTTGTCATCAGAGTAACCATTCTCCGTCAAAATAGCAAAAAACAAAGCGAACTCAATGAAAACGGCGAGAAACGTGGCGAAATCCATATGAGTATGTGTTGGTAATGTCTCCGCATCGCTGTTTTTTTTATATATGTACTTTGGTGATGGAGGGGGGTAGTTAGGGGGTATGGTCACTGTCAAACCGGGGGAGGGGGAGCATGACCCCCCCCTAAAAAATTTGATTCTTGGAGAAAGAAGCGCTGAACGATATACCTGTGATGTTCACATTTACATCTTTTTATACTTATTTCCACACCACCTTGGAGGTAAAGTATATGGCGCGTTTTTTTAATGTGGTATCCCCAGTAGGTCTAGTCCACAAAATATCGTTCAGCTTATTCCAATCTCAGTCTTTTAACAGCTGTAATGGTCGTTGGTTCATCCTCAGTAGATGTAGAAGGAAATACGTCACTACACTCCATTCTATCATCATCGAATACATATGATTCATTTGCTGGGTCATCATCGGTTTCATTTTCGTCATCGTTTTTTGTATCATTTTCAGTTTCATTTTCGGTATCATAGTCGGTGATGTTTTCTTCTCCATTATCAGGTGATGTTCGATGCTCCTATTCTGCTGCTTCGACATCATCAACATCTTCCTCTTCTTCCACTACTAAGTACCTGGCGTTATCACAGGATACTCCACTGCAATTTAGGCAAACATTTGAGCACCTCAATCCGGTTTTTCGGCATCCACAAGCCTGGCGACATCCTTTAGTACAGCTGCAAAAAACACTGTAAAATATTATCTGGAGCAGGTGGTTTGGTTAATCGAAGAGGTGACTAATTAGGTTGGATTTGCCAGCCCCAATTTTCAGTAAGCATTTTAATACCTCGCCATAACTGAATTTGATCATAAACGCGATAACTGTGCAGGCAAGCAGCGTCCTCGGTTAGGGGTAATGATGAGAGGCTCTTTTTTCCTCGAGCAACTCCTTTTTTGAAGCAGATGAAAGGGTGATTGTTTAGAGATTGTTCGTCTTTTTTAGCGCCATATAAAGCAAGAAAAACTAAATTTCCAGCATCAACAATCTCATCGTGAGAAGCTTCTTCGTTTTGAAAAATTTGAGCCGTTTCTCTTACTTCTTCATTTTTTTCTAAAACTTTTGCAAGTGACATTTTGCCTTTCCCAAATATAGCAGATGTCGTGTCACAGCTGGAGAAAGAATGCAGAAACAAAATATTATTCTTTACATTTGCTTTATTTTCCAGACTGTACGATGAATATAAGGTTGTTTGAATTTTAGCTCTACCTGGTTTTACAAAGAATATTTCTTTCTCTGGAGGCGCTAAAGCAGTCAGCAAAACAAGGAGATCAACGTCCTCTCCAATAATAGCTGTAACGTCACCAGAACCTGCTGTTTCAATAGCCGTATTAACAATTAGCGTGTCTGCATCTCCTTGAGCCTGCTTTACGTTAAAACCTTTTTGCGAAAACTTTTTCATAAACATGGAGATAAGATTCGTCTTATTTCGATCATTATACAGAAATTTTTCTTGAGGTATTTTTACATTCGTGTGTTCATCAAACTGGATATCAGGCGCGAAGTTTTTATAAGAGCGACGTGATCTTTCAGCTGCTTTTGTATTGTATACGTTTTCTGAATAACCGTCAAAAACAACAATTGATTTACGATTGTGGTTTCGTTCGACATATGAAACGTAATTATTTGCAACCCTACAATATGTGCTACCTGTAGTCCAAATAACGCGATGTAGAAGCCATCCTCCATCTATGATGCAGGTGCAATCATCCGGAACCGTAGGATCACTTTTCTTTTAAAAAACTGCATAAAGCGCTGCTTTGTTGGTTTTTCGCATGCCGTTTTAATCAGAAAGAGACAAGGGGTAAGGAGCAAGTTCATACTGGAAGTAGGAATTTAAGTCTTCCTCAGACTTCAAAAATACTGAAATACGCTGAAAAAGGAGCAACGGATCGGCAGTGACAACAGAACCCTGGAATTAAAAGAATTATTGACCATTGCTAATGTTTGTACTCGGTCTTTACGCGAAAGTTTTACATCACCAAATTTTTTTCCTACATTCGCCTTCATTGCTTTGTTACCGATATTGTGAGCATCATAGCAGTTTATTTATTATATATATTCGATGATGATAGAATGGAGTGTAGTGACGTATTTCCTTCTACATCTATTGAGGATGAACCAACGACCATTACAGCTGTTAAAAGACAGATTGGAATAAGCTGAACGATATTTTGTGGACTAGACCTACTGGGGATACCACATTTAAAAAATGCGCCATATACTTTACCTCCAAGGTGGTGTGGAAATAAGTATAAAAAGATGTAAATGTGAACATCACAGGTATATCGTTCAGCGCTTCTTTCTCCAAGAATCAAATTTTTTAGGGGGGGGTCATGCTCCCCCTCCCCTGGTTTGACAGTGACCATACCCCCTAACTACCCCCCTCCACCACCAAAGCACATATATAAAAAAACAGCGATGCGGAGACATTACCAACACATACTCATATGGATTTCGCCACGTTTCTCGCTGTTTTCATTGAGTTCGCTTTGTTTTTCGCTATTTTGACGGAGAATGGTTACTCTGTCGACAAAATGTGATAGGACCTTTTTTGTAGGAAATTTAATTCGCTACAACCTTGTAATAAGAAATTTTCACATAGATGCTACCGTTCGCGAGATATTCACGAAAAACTGATTTCGAGCGCCATTTTTCCCTATGGTGGCCGAAGCTCACACAGGATCATTGAGGACTTTTAGTATGTTAAACTAGATGCCAGTCTGAGCATCTCTGCCAAAAATCAGCTTTGTTTGAATTTTTTCCGCTATTTTTCCTAACTTTCCTGTACTAATAATAGATGGATTAAATTTGGAACATCTATATCGGTATTTAAAAGGCTAAGGTGCATACGGAGGAAGGTATACAATAATGGCTGGGCATGGCAGCAGTGACCAGATCTCGCAATCATGTATTCTTCCATTTTGAATTGTTAGTCCTTTCTCCATTAGAATAAAATATTTTGCTAGCTATATCTTCCTGCTGTTCAACAATGCTACTGATTTGAAATTCATTTATAAGTTTAAATAATTGTTAATGAATATGCATTATGTAAGCAAGAGGAAATGTTTCTCTCATGCATATGCCTACCGTGCATGAATTGCATAATTTGTTTTTCTTAAAAAAGTAATCCAAGGCACTTTTTCAGAAAAGAATAAAACTTACGACAAATAGTACTTCATTGTCAAAGATTAAAAAAATGCCAGCATAGGGATTCAAACCTCAAAACAACAAGCATCAGATTTATAATCTAGCGCCTTAGACACTCGACCATCCTGACAACCTAACAATACACTCTCTGCTAAGAGGTTTTAAGGGATGCATTTATCTTCAATAAACTTTGACCTCCGATTTCTTGCGACCTAGTGTCTATGGAGCCGAAAGCCGAGACACATGTCTGTTTATTTTTATCCTTCTATCTACCAGCGAAGTTGTCACGGTTTGTGACATCGATGCCTGCTCCTCCCCTTGTAAGTGAAAAAGTATTCTTTACAGGTGATTTTCAGTTTTTCATAGAGTAAAATGTTTTTGCGTATCCCGCATATGCCTTAAAATTGGCAGGGAAAGTAGAAGTTAGTAAATATACTTCATCTTCGCTTTATTTAATAGTTTGAATTATAGGACTTCAGATTTAATCTATATCTATTAATATAAAATTCTGTTTTTGTTTGTCATTTAATAAATGCTGTTTTCCATCTGCTCCCGGGCAATGCCAGGTACTCCAACTAGTACTCTATAAATGGAATACACAGAGATTTCAGTGTTCTTTATGGGATTTACATGCAAAATGATATTGAAATATTGGACGGTTCATGAATTTTAATCTCTGAAACTTAAGTCCTAATTATATGGTAAAGTGGAAGTTATAATTGATGGATGCAGTTCAAAATCATAATTCTCCGATAAATTATTTAATCAATCATGCTTAATATAGTCACAACACGTCCAGCGTTTCAGGAGATGAAAGTCGTGACATACATACGGATGGACAGGCGAGACATGACCATAAAGAATTCCACTACTATTGCTTTGGTGGTAAATAATAAGTAATAACTAATAATTGCTTTGAAACTTGTATAGCTAATTTTGCCCTGCGTGCACTCAGCGGTCCTATATATTAGGCTATCAGAGTGTACCGTGCACAGTGCACATGTGTTTTTGCATATCGAATCTCCTGAAGCTTATACAGACAACCCTCGACATCCGTACATTCGACATTTGTACAATTCTGTCTTTCGTACATTGTAAATTCTCGCCCCTAAACCGCCTTTTGTACGCCAAATTCGGACTTACGTTCGTCAGCTGATGATCAAACATTTTGAGCTATCGCATAATGGTGCTGTCTGTCAGCCAAGCCAACACTTTTAATAAATTAAAGTATGCTACGTAATAATATACGTATTGTATGTAGTGTAAGATTTGTGTGTAATGTTTTTTAATATTGTACTGAAATTTGACAAAATTAATACCAATGTAAAGTCGGTTAATAATCAATAAATTATTGTTATTATTCAGTCTCGGCAATGTTACTGTCTTTGTTTGTACGTACAGCAGTGTTTCTTTGTGCATTTTACACGTATTATTTTATAAACATGAGTGATAAACGGAAAACTGAAAGTGCTAATACAAGTGGAAAGAAACGTAGGGCTCATAAAGTGAACACGATTGGGACAAAGATGGAAATAATTAGGCATGCCGAAAACGGTGAATCTTTAGCTTCAATCGGACGCTCATTGGACTTAAGCCGGTCGAGTGTGTGTTCAACTGTGAAGGAGAAGAACAAATATAATAATACAATATGTACTGAATATGTTCTGAATAAACGCCACATTTTTCTAAAGAACAAGGAACCAATCTACATACGCTTCGATGACGGCGATATCCCGTTAGCAAATCGCGAAACAATTTGAGACATAATGATTGTGCAGTAGCTTGGCTTTCTTGTGAATGACAATTGAACTAAGCAGAACTTTCTTGATCGCTTCTTCACTTTTCTTAATCGATCTTATTGTGAACTCGTTCACACCAAGTAATTTACCAACTGATGAAGCAAATTCATTATGCACAAGCCTATCTAAAACTTCAATTTTCTTCTCCAAACTCGTCACTTTTTTTGCCCTTTTTACCGAATTTTCTTTCATTTCAATCATCACTCTCTTTGGGGCCAAGATTAGGCAATATTACAAAAAACTATGGAAATAGCAAATGCTTTAATGAAAAAAAGAGGGATTTCGTATGTGCACTTCAGGCGGTCCTCGACTTTCTTGTGTTCAATATTCGTACAACTCGCACATTAATAATAATAATATTTATTTACAGCCGGTAATCACATTGTAGTCACAAATCACAGAATAAATTTCATTAATCACAAAGTAATTTATTATCCAACTCAGCCTGTAAAACGGTATAGGGGTTCAGCAACAGCTGGTCTTCCACCTCTGCCAGAAAAGACACTGCCATAAACAAAGATAATTTCACCAAAATTACAAAAAAATAAATAGACATAAACAAGAAAAAGGGAACTTAATACCAGAATATAATAACTATGGTCAACGACGAGATTATGATAAGGATGGAAGCACAGTGTTACAAACAGTACGAATAAATGTAACTCTTACAGCAATAAAAATTTCTTGAGAAAAAATAAGAATGAAAAACAAATAACGATAAATTATAATAAAAAGATAATAATCAATTACACTATGTGTGTGATAACCTTAGGATAATCAAAGGGAACAAGAACTCAAAATAGCATAGATTGACATCCCTGAACCACCTTTTGTGCGCTGATCAGACTTTCGCACGTCAACTAAATGATGAATGAATATTTTGAGTGGTGCTGGTGGCCGGCCACCAGTTGCCACCACGTCACCATCTTTGTCCGTACAGCAGTGTTTATTTGTGCAATTATTTAAATATTTTATTGCATTCTGCCCTATCTATCTATATTATAAAATCGACGATTGTGTCTAAAATGTCCCTGCACAAAAAACTAAACGTTTATACCATAATTAGAGATTTAATAATATTTTTAGGCTCTCTGGGAATGGAACCCCCCCCCCCTATAACATGTAAATCTATGTTTGACATCTGTACATTCGACTTCCGGACACGTTTTCAGGAACGCATTATGTACGGATGTTGAGGACTGCCTGTAACTAATAGTGTTGGTATATTTTTTCCCTCTTGTAGCCATTGCAATCTGAATACAGGTAACAGTAATTATGCATTTTTTATGACATTACTGGAATTATAATGTTCCATGGCATTAATTGTGCAATTCAATTAGCTCATTAGGAACTAAAATATGTGACTAACATTGCAAACGTACTGAAGTTGTAATCACTGTGACCAGACATGAAATAAAGCAGAATAATGAAAATGTGTCATTGAAATTCACGTTGCATACTGCATACATTAACAATTTCTGTACTATTAATTATTAATGATGTACAGTGGAATCCTGATTTAAGGTTCTCTCATTTAAGGTTTACCAGCATTTAAGATGGTTTTTTTGCGTCCCCGACCAAAGCTCCATATAAATAAAGTATTGTATCACCCAATTTAGTGTTTCTCGATTTTGTGAATTGCCCGCAATTAAGGGACAAAATTCTGGTTCCTTGCGGGGCATCACCTCGATTTCAGATGCGTTTACACTGTGACTCCAGAATATTTCATTTGGTGGAGATGTAATATATTAATTCAATCTAACTATCAATGGCACAACACATGCTGGCATTGTTACTACATTAAATATACTCAAAAGCATTAATATTTAGTCGTGCTGTTTTGTCATTCCACCTTAAATGTCCTAATCTGTTACGTACTTCACGAAAGTTGCGATGACGTCATCACATGAAGACGGATTTTTTTACGTTTCAGTTTGCAGGCGCTTGCTCACTAACGTGACGCGTTACTTAGTTGAGCCACCCGCGTTTACCACAGCCATATTTACCTTGTTAACCCAAAAGGAAGACAATCCCCCCAAAAAAAGGGAAGTCTTATTCACAACAATGTTATTATTACATCGAGGCGGCGATGTTATTAAAACTTCGGATGTATGTTCTTACTCATCAGTCACTGTAGCATTTCCCTACACCGCACAAGACACGCAATCAAATTTGTGAGCCCACTTCGCATAAAGGGCCAAATGTAACAAATGAGACTAAAAGGAAGTTGTCATTTTATGCACGGTCAGCCGATAACAGGCGTCGAAACGTCTGCCAATGCTAACCACACTGCTTCACTGAGGGATAATCATTCGAAACTCGTAAATACAGTAGGACTCCATTATAACGCGCCTCACTATACCGCGGGTCTAGTCATGTCCCCCAAAATGATTCCATTTATTTTCTTCGTAAACAACTTGGTTCAAATTTTACCGCAATTTATTTTCTTCGTAAACAACTTGGTTCAAATTTTACCGCAATGCTAAACTCCCGTCGCTCTATATAAGAATGATGAAGAAATTGTCGCTGAAGTCCAGAACCACGGAAGAACAGAAAAATTATCAGAAGATGACAGCGAGAATGAAGAGATGTGAGGTTGAGACCCCTTAAATAAGCAAAGTATTGGATAACATCAGTGAAGTGATGAATTGGATGGAGAGACAGAGTGATTGTGATCATCTTCATCTTTTACATTTGCAAAACATTAAGACTTATGTGATGAAGAAACGCCATCAGCTGTCATGCCAAAAGAAAATATTGGACTATTTTAAAAACACAAATTAAAGTAAGGTATGCATTTCAATCAAAATACGATATCAGTTTTTATAGTATTTTGCAATTAAATTTGTTATAACGCATATACTTTCACGTTTTTTAAAATTATTTCCCAAAATACCATGGGTTGCCGATAACGTGGGTGTACATTCTGTCTCCTGAAACCCGCGTTATAACGGGGTTTTACTGTATTATCTTATATAACCCATATGAGCCCAATTATATCATGTATTCATTATAGCATGCAAACTTTAAAAACTGAAAGGATCTGCATGCTTGGTTGATTCCTATATAGGACTTCAATTAAGTGTGTTTATTTGCTTAAAAGTTTTAAGAAAGTTTGTCTCGGAAAAATTAAAGATCGCAAATTCACTGCTAGGAGGTGCAGTGAGGGTCGCAGCCATGAAATGACCACTAATTTAACAAAAAAACCATAAGCTAGAAGAATTACATTCGCCGGAGGACTTACAGTTGGTATTATTCTCAACCATCTTTGTTCTGTGAAATTTTACGAATGAAAAAATTGATCGTAATTAATCTATACACTTAATATTTGTGTTTTAACTAATAAAACATATTTGAGATAACTCCCATTTAATGTATTACTCGATTTAAGGTACAAAAAACTTGTCCCCGATGCAAACGTTAAATGGGGATTCCACTGTATATGTTTGTGCGGCGAATTACCACCAATTATTCCATTTTGGCGATCATTGGTCTCGTTAGTGTTAGTACTGATCTCTGTAATAATCATACCTTCAGTTTATAAGAAGCAGGCTGATTTTGGGAGGAATTTTACTGGAAAAAGTGTGTTATATACCTCGAAAAATACGGTATATGTGGTTTTCCAATTTTTTTTATAAATATCAGTTTGCTTTATCATATGCCTATAAGAGTACCATTATTTCTCTCTGAATATTCAGTTGAAACTGGAGATTGAGTGGCATTTCCTATGGAGCTAAATGCTTACTCCTATGATTTAATGACAAATGCAGTAATCTCGGTTTTAAATATTTTTGAAATTGAAATATGGCAGAAGTATAAATATGTATCCCAAGAGGTTGCTCGGGTATTTTGATTGGCACTGACAACAGTTTACATTATTAGCAGCCCATTTCAATGTATAGTTAAAATTGTTTTTAATTGTTTGCAATTTATTTTAGCTCTGATGTGAGTACAAGTCAGCTTGGTTGTAAAAATCAGTCACCAAGGACAAATGTTGTGAGAGAGCTATTCCAGTCAATGAAACCTTTGGACGAACCAAGGAGGCCATCAGCATTCCGTGGTAAGCATATAAGAAAATATTTTAAAATCTATTGATGGTGGAGTATTTGACATCCAAACCATATGTCTTTTAGGTTTCCTTTGTTATGGGCTTAAGTGACAAGTACTTTTCAGTAGCTGGAATGGCATGTGCATGCAGCTTATCTCTATAAAAGAATCTAGTATTGCACCATTAGCCATTATGAAATTAATAAAATATGCTGACACTTTCTGTTACTCTATAATTTAATGCTCTAATAGAAAATAAAGAACTTTTCATTGTAAATTTGATGAAAATTTATTGGTTAACCTGGTTTTGCCATCGCATGTCAGGTTCCAAAAAACAGTGCTTAAAAATATTATTTGCGGTTATGTTTGGACTTTTTCCTAAGATGATGATGTCTGGTCATCTTTGATCATTGTTTTTATCTCTTGTGAGATCAATTTCTCTTTATATTAGCGAATTTGTTTTATATTCAACAATGGCATTGTTTTGTCAACCTGGTTTTTTTAAAACCTTGCTATGGCTATTGATGACACAAAAAATGGGTAAATAATTTTTCAATTTTTGACACTAAAGTGCTTACTGTTGAATTTATAATCTGTATGAATATTACTATCACAATTTGAACTTGGCCCCTTTAATTACTAAGAATTTGTATACATGGTCACTGTTCTTGCTGTTCATTGTGGATACATTCCTTAGGGTCAGGAGAAACAAGAGGGCTGATTAACCCATTGATTTAAATGAAGTACATGCATGGAAGATATCTTCCAAGGATGAAAATGTTCATAGAGTGAAGCATTTAACATAGTTTTACTCATTTTTATAATAACATCATACAAAAACATTAATGTCCTCCCTGTGCAATATCCAATATGGAAGAGGGAGAAGCATGACTTGATTTTTAATTTCAATTGTCAAGGATTCTAGGTTGATTGGCTGACCAGGGGCATTGTAGAGTAGTAATGGTGCTTTCTTTGGAAAGTTGTAATTCTAACTGTACCACTTCATATCTGAGGAAAAATCATTACCTAACCAATCTCGAAAAATATCCTGCGTAACCCATGCTTTATGCTTTGAATGGCATATTACCATCAGGGTTGCCTTCATTGCTTGTGGTTTTTCTGAACCAGCAAGTGTTTTTATTTAAATCCTTTGTTGGGTGTCCTCCAAGCAACATACAGTTTTCTTATGATGAAGTGATTTCTCGTTTTTGAGTTTATATTTCTTTGCACAGGTATTTTATTTTCAAATGTCATATTAATGAAGTGATAAAACAGGAGGGAGGCAAATAACAGGGACTTAATATAGTATAGTTAACTGTTTCAGGTGTAGCTTGTTGGAATTTCTTCATATTGTCGAAATAAAATGGTCAAGACTTACTTGGTAATTCCACATAAACATTTATTTTTATACAACCTAGGTTTCATTGCTCATTTAGTTTCAAGCTCTTTCTTTGGAATGTGAACACAAATGCACTGTTACCTTGTGCCTTTGGACTATTACTGTGTTGTTTATTAAATTTTCAAGGATTATTTTTCTAATAATAAGTATTGATAGAAGGGACAAAAATTGAGCAAGTCTTTTCACACTGAGGAAATTTGGCATTCAGTGACGTGGACAATATATTTTTCATTGATGACATTTCTGATGATGAAACATTGACCAGAATCAATGAATAAAGGAAAGACGACAACTTGGAACTCAGCAATTAAAAGTGGTATTTATTCATGGCCTAATGCTAATCAGATTTGATAAATTCTGCCGGGCTACTCAATATTTTTATCATATTATTCGCAATTTTGGCATTTCTTTAAGAAATAAATGTGTGTTGATTCAGTTCAAATAATTAAATAAAGTAGATTTTTTCAAAGAAATGATCAACAGAGATGTTGTGTCATTGGTGATAGAGGTCAGCAGATGCACCACTCAGTATTTGGCATCTTCTGCTCCATTTTGAACTCCTTCAATAACAGGCAGAAAAGGTGCAACACTTTATATCTTCCCTGGTGACGTTTTACAGTTTTTGTTAAAAATCTGATGTGGCCAACACATGACTTTCCTCATATTTGGGGTATAGATATTTAAATTATTATGAATAGCATTATAAGGCAAAATTATTATTTTCTATCGTAAAATAATACAGTCGTCCCTATTGTGGTAAATTAGTTATATTTTGAATGTTTACAGAATTCAGTGTTAGATGGTGGTGGCGCTATATACTGGAAATTAAGAAAAGCAGAATATCTTCGAAATGGATGGTTCTACAAAAATTTGTTTCAAACAAAACTTGGAAGAAATATTATTCTCTACAACTTTGGTCCTCGCGAAGATGACCAATTGTGACGTTTTTAAAGAGATATTTGACGGAAACCGAAAAAACCGATTATTTATAAATAATTCCTAAACAGTAACTGCTATGGAAAATTTTTTCAAATGAAAGTTGTAGGTAATTACATTCTCTATTACCTTTGTATAGAATTGTATATACAATAATGATGTTTTAACGGAGAAATATCGCAAAAACTGAATCGGGTTTCAAATAAACCTCGGCTTCCGGTTAACTCTTATTGTTCAAAAACTATTCAGTTCTTTGTGCTCATGCTAAAGTGTTATATATGAAATTTGGTAATGATATGGCAAGTACTTTTTGAGTTAGAGCACCCACAATCACATACATCCATCCATCCACACACACACATACATACATCATTCCGTAAATAGTCTAAACGTGTTCTAGGGACCTCAAAACGTGTATTTCCGTTGAAATCTCGAAGTCAGTTTTTTCGTGATCACAATACTTTCCCATTACTAAGTATGGAGAAAGTAAAAAACTGTATTTTTACTTTCTCCATACATAGTATAGGGAAAGTATTGTGATCATGAAAAAAATCAACCTCGAGATTTCAATGGAAATACATGTTTTGAGGTCCTAGAACATGTTTAGACTATTTTCAGAATGATTTATGTGTGGATGGATGTATGTATGTAGGTATGTGATTGTGGGCGCTCTTACTCAAAAAGTACTTGTCATAGTAATACCAAATTTCATATATAAAACTTTCGCATGAGCACAAAGAACTGATTTTTTTTAACAATACCGGTTAACTGGAAGCCGAGGTTTATTCGAAACCTGATTTGGTTTTTGAGATATTTCTCCGTTAAAACATCATTATTGTATATACAATTCTATACAAAGGTAATAGAGAATGTAATTTCCTACAACTTTTATTTGAAACAATTTTCCATAGCAGTTATTGTTTAGGAATTATTTATAAATAATGTTTTTTTGGTTTCCATAAAATATCTTTTTTAAAACGTCGTTATTGGTAATCTTTGTGAGCACTGAAGTTGTAGAGAATAATATTTCTTCCAAGTTTTTTTTGAGACAAATTTTCGTAGAACCATCGATTTCAGAGATATTTAATTTATTTGTAAATTTCCAGTATACAGCGCCACCAACTAGCGGTGAATTCTGTAAACGTATTCAACATATAATTTACGGCAATAAGGACGACTATTCTTCTACGATACAAAATAATAATTGAAATATCTATACTCCAAATATGGAGAAAGTCATGTGTTGGCCACATCACATTTTTACTTTTCTCCATTTGTAGTAATGGGAAAGTATTGTGATCACGAAAAAAATCGACTTCGAGATTTCAACGGAAATACACGTTTTGAGGTCCCTAGAACACGTTTAGACTATTTTCGGAATGATGTGTGTGTGTGTGGATGTGTTGCAATGATTTTCTCCGCACCTACGCACTTAACGAAGGAAGGTGATATTCTAATGTTGGCGTTATTCGTCGCATTTTTTCGAATTTCAAATTTACGAATAAATACTAAATGCAAGGTTCTACGAAAATTTGTTTCAAACAAAACTTGGAAGAAATATTATTCTCTAAAACTTTGGTCCTCACAAAGACCAATAACGACGTTCTAAAAAAAGATATTTGATGGAAACCAAAAAAAAATTATTTATAAATAATTCCTAAACAATAACTGCTGTGGAAAATTGTTTCAAATAAAAGTTGTAGGAAATTACATTCTCTATAACCTTTGTATCAAATTGTTTATACAATAATGATGTTTTAACGGAGATATTTTGCCAAAACCGAATCGGGTTTTGAATAAACCTCGGCTTCTGGTTAACCGTTATTGTCCAAAAACTAATCAGCTCTTTGTGCTCATAGCAAAGTGTTATATATGAAATTTGGTAATGATATGGCAAGTACTTTTTGAGTTAGAGTGCCCATAATCACATACACAGACATCATTCTGAAAATAATCTAAACGTGTTCTAGGGATCAAAATATCTAATAAACTATCAGTTTTTCGAAAAATTCCTATCACAGACAACATCGAGAAAATAGTCTAAACGTGTTCTAGGGATCTCAAAACGTGATTTCCGTTGAAATCTTGAATTCGATTTTTTTTTCATGAATACAATACTTTCTCTGTACTACCTATATGGAGAAAGTAAAAAGTTGCATTGTTGGTAAATCTAGAAAAAAGCCTAGAATGCAAACACTGAACGATGCTTGTTCGACATCAGGTCAAGAGAATAGGAAACTCCGGAGGATGGAGTATCGGTATGACGCCTAGAAATGTAAATTTTATAAGAATTTATTAGCGAAAGTACTATAGAGACACATGGCGATTGAGTCTCATATTCATACTAAGATCTGCTTTCCTGTAATTGTACTTTTGGACTCTGTTGCAGCGCAAGATACACATTTTCTTAAAAATGTCATGAGGGACGTCACGATGCAAAGTGTAGGAAATTCTGATTCAAATGTGGCTGTCTGTTATGACAAGTACCAATTTTTTTTTACGCATTGGATTTTGGTTTCAGAATACGTTAGCATTTAATTTGGAAAACCAAATTTAAAAAACCAAGACAATTTCAAAAAAAATTTATTAATGAAAACTCGACACTTATCAACAGAAATTCATTTTCGTGTAATATATGATTTTTACAAATTCGTTGTTTGTCGACATTAATTGAATCGTACCAAGTGTAATTATGATATGATACATATAGTGTAAACATATATTTGATATGTAATGTTGATAAAATTTTTAAAGGAATGTAATTTAACAATTTCTGCTTATAATACTGTGAGCAAAGACTGCAGAGAATGGGGGAGGGGTATTTCACTGCCGTGAGGCCCAGTTCCCTAGTTCCCTTTTTTAACTCAGAGAAAAGGGGCCCAGCGAGGATATTTGGCCTAGGGCCCATGCTGGCTCTTGGGGTCCCTGGAAATCCCAATCATAAGAAGAAGAAGCTGAATTATTTTACGTGAAAAAATCGGCATTCGCTGACTGCTTTTGCTGCAAAGAATGGACAGCATAATTGTCACATTTAGCTGATATATTTTCCCTTGTGGAGGAATTAAATTTGAGTCTTCAAGGGCATATTGACAACTTTTTAATTTAATCAATAAATTGGATGCGTTTAAAAAAAGCTGAAACTTTGGTGCAAGTGGATACATGATAGAAATCACGAAATGTTTCCTTCGTTTTCTGATTCTGTGTGTTCAGCAGAATTGGACACTGAAGACATCACGAGTATTATTTGTGAACATCTTGAGGCACTTTCGTGAACATTCGATGTCTGTTACCCACCAGAATAAAAAAACCAGGATCAGTAGAATTTATGGATTATCGACCCATTTGCAGTGCACCTAAACAGCAGGCTGAGAAACATTGAAGAGGAAGCATATTCAGATTTAGGATAAAATCAACCTTTAACTCAATGAGTGGGACTAAATTTTGGATAGATGTCAAGGCTGAGTATCCAGAATTGTATGAAAATGCAATCAACCTTTTCAACCACTTACATGTGCGAAGCTGCTTTTTCAGCCTTGACTCTCATAAAGACAAAAGAGAGAAATTGACTTGTTATTACCCGTGCACTATGTTTAGCAGTTACAGCTCAGTCGTTTTACTGTGGCAGCCGACGACGCACGAGAGGGGAAGGGAAAGGATTGTAAGGGAAGCTTTAAGGGGGACGGCTGACGTCAGAGCTGCGCAGTATACGAATTTTGGTTCGGACGAGTATAGGTTCACGCACCTATTGCCCATGGCTAAACACGTTGCCCCCTATAGGCAGTCTCAGCTCGGGAATGGACTCGTCCTAAAGTGAAAGTGTCTTCTGCGCACTGCCACCGTAAATGATTGGGGTATACCTCTCCTAGCCCAAGAATAGAAAAAATTTAGTGAAAAGGAGCAGCAACAGTCTCATTGTTAACCTGAAAAAACTGTCTTTATTTAAAAAATTGAATTGTAATTCAAGTCTTTTATTCTTAAGTATTCTTTGTTGCAATGAAATGTTATTGATGAAAATAATAAAAAGAAATTTTTAACTGAAAGTAGTTTGCAAAATTCTTTGGTGGAATGTTCATAACATTTACCAATCTGGGACAGAGTTTCGGTTGACAAACACTAGTGACTAGACTATGCTTGAGCCAAGATTGGCATGAATCATATCCATGCCAACGCTCCAATAAAATGAGATCTAGAAGCCAAAAATGCATGAAATTCGAGGATTTCGATCGATAATCAAAATTCGGTAAGAATTTCCATTCTTTTCCCCTTATAATGGGGCAAATCCCACTCTGATATCACAATTCTAACATAAGATATTTGAAAGTGATAAAGAAAAAATCTTTGCCCAATGGATTTGAGACTTCCTACGTCAACCAAATGCGGAAAGAATGTTCCTGGAATCGAAGCCATTTTATCTTTCAACATTAAACTAATTTTATTCATATAAGAAGGTACTCTGTTAAGCCTCCGATGTTTATCATCTTTGGTGGAAAGGGTAGATCAGTAAATGCCAATGCTCAATGAGAGGATATTAGGTACAGAAATAAAATGAATGTAGGAAAAAGTCATGGAAAAAAATTCATAGGAAAAGAAGCCCTATAGTAAGATATCAGTAAGAAACAAGTAATGGGTATAAAAATAATTTTTTATAAATAACTTTTATATTTTAACATTTATCGTTACTTCAAATTTGGTGAAATTACCTGCATAAGTTACCTTTTACTGGTGGAGGCGGTGTTATATTCAATTAATCTGGATATCAAGGCTGAAGACATTTCATGTTGTATACAAATGAACGAAGCGCAACAAACACGAGTAATATCAAAGGTAAGTAATCGGTACTATTACACAATCATTATGGGTGTAAACGTGCTTTGCTTTTAATATGAGAGAGAGAGGGAGGGACGGGACAAAGGGAGGGAGGGTGAGAGAGGGAAATGACTTTCAATACAATTAATGTTTCTGATGCCAATTTGATCTCCATAAATACCCTGAACGATCGAATCTTTACTCCCGTTGATATTTCAATGGGCATTACACTAGTAAGGTTTTAAAGGAGAAATATAAGACTCTGATTCCCATTAAAAGTTTACCCATATGAAAGCATTAAGCTGGTTGTCTAGGCAGCAGATTGTTGCCACCCAGAAAAATTACATCTTTTTTCTGATAAAAACTATAAATTTACGTTAATTCTACTCGGATATGAATTCTGTCTTCAAAAATAAGAAACTACAATTTATATCCTATTCAATAGTTTGTCTCGAGTTCGAATCTTGATGCGAAATAATTTTAAAATGCAAATGTAAAAACCTATACACCGATTTACATGTTTTCTTATGGGGCAAAAAAGGGCCAAAATAGCCCCTCAAAGTGGGAATTTTGAAAGTTTCGGATTTTTTCCTTCGGTTGTGACCAAAAACCTATAATCCTACTAAATTTCAAGTTTCTAGCACATCTGGAAGTGCCTCATAATTTTGTATCCTGCCTAAGTGGTCACAAACCACTATATATACCTATATATATCGAGTGAGGTTAATGTAAAAGTTATTAAAAAACCTCGGTGATCCTAACTACTCACCAGATGTTTCTTTTTTGTAAATAGTAAGAATTTCAGAAGCGTCTAGAAGTCTGTTATTTGTTTTTAGAGTTGTAGATTGTTTATGGAGAAGGAATGATGAAAATTGAGTATTTTGGTGGCAACATATGATTTTTCGAAATTGCTGTGTTTGAATAGGATTAAATTTTTTCCTGTGATTGTTTTCTTATGACTTTTTTCCTAGTGGAAATTGTGACTTTTGTCCATGACTTTTTTTCTATGACTTTTTTCCGCCCACCAATAAAATATCCTGTCTTGGTTTTCACGTTAAATCTGGTTGATTGCCATGTGGGGAATCTTGCTCGTAATTGCAGGTGGTCGAGTGGATTCTATGAGCGGCTACCAATTCAGGGTAGGGACAGACTGAGTGGTGAAGCAAATGTCACTTGATAGAGCTAAATTTCACTCTTGTTGAAAGACAGGAATACACAGTATTGGTTTTATGAGGGTCTGTGGAAGGTGATAATGAAGAAACTAGGAAACATGCAACGACTACGAAGAGCAATGTTTTGGAATGTGGCCCGTGGCTTCGGGAATGTGTCGTTATGCAGCCCATGCAATGCTGGGAGTTTGAGATCCCTGCTCTATACATAAATTCATTATTTATTTGAGTGATGTTATTACCATTTTTCACATTAAGCCCTTCTATTGGTGATTCATTTGATTCAATTGTTCTAGCCCCCTCTGAACCAATAAAAGCATTTTATTTTTAACAGTGGCCCCAAAGCTTTTCCAACTGAGCTAAAAAATGTTTCCAGAACTTTTCAAAATTTAACAACCGGTTCTCTGGAACCGCTATGAACTTGCTCCAGCTCAGCACTGCCTACTGCTACAGATTCGTCATTCCACCACTTGTGCTGTGTGATTCTGGTTATATACATGGTATTCCTGTTCGGTTATATACATGGTATTCCTGTTTGCATAGGAAAGAGCATGTATATTACAATGTTTGATAAGTTTGAAACTTCTGGTTTAATAGCAATGACACTTCCTGAGCCGTACCTTCTTCCGAAGGACCGCAATCTATATGAGGATAACTTATATCCAAGCTATTTATAGCAAATGAGCTGTATGATAAGAGAACATACTCATGTGGAGCAGTAAATCTGAAATGAAAAGGGATGTTCATGGACCAGAAAAGCTGCCCTAGGGAAATTGCCAGGCCAAGTGCACCAACAACATACTGACTATGATGGCATTATAAGTGGTCATGTTCGTGAACCTGTAAGCAGATAAAACAAAGGAAACTGGGAAAAGGGACAGCAACAGAAGAGACGAAAAAGTAGCTGTTGTATAGAGAGCATTGACAGAAGTGACATGAAACTCAGTTCATTTGAGTGTGGGAAGAAATCCATGAAATGGCACAAAATGCTGTTTTCACGTGATTGGCATTTTCCAATTGAATGCTCATGGTTCTTTCTAAGATTAAAGACTTCCTTTTGCTAATTTTCGAAATGAACTGATATGATTACTGTAGGAAAATTATAGTTTTGTCTTTCAATATTCATTTAACCTCCGATGCAACTTTTAACTCCTAATCAATCAACTCATGTGTTCTATTTTACTGTATAATTTATATGTTACACATAGTATTGCTTATGGATGTTAATTTTGCATCACTGTTGGGGTAATTTTTGCGCATATTGATTTTGAACGGTTTGGTGATCTTACTTTTTTCCGGATATGATGCTGTAGGCATAATGCATGAATTTTGCGAGGAACTGCATCATTACCTATTATTAGAAGAGCACCTTATTAAATGAACGGGAAAACGTTATTTGTATCATAAACATGATGTTCACCATTAACTAAAGGAGTCTCCATTTAAATGCATCATTAATTTATATATTTAAAAGGCTAAGGTACGTACATAATAAGGAATACCAATAATGGCTGAGCGTGGCAGCAGTGACCAGATGTAGCGATCGCTCCGACTGTTTGGTACTGCCAGCTATCACGATTTTCTGTTGTTGTTCTTCACCACCATCACCCTAAAGATCACTATGTGGTATTGCATTTCTCTTTTACTTAAATTACCAAATTAGATATGCATTTGGGGTATCCCATTAACATTGCATATTTACACACTGCATACACAGCGTATATACATTTCATTGTTGTTTTGTTGTTTGTTTTTTCATTGTCGATTTTTGGTGTTTGTTTTTTGGGTTGTTTTGCTCGGAATGGAGGATGTCTGAAGGGGGGAGAGTGGGAGAGGAAGGGAGAGAAGGAAGCCCATTTTAAACGGGCTAATTCTGCTAGTTTATACTTAATTTATATCACATAATATATGTGATACTTTGGCATTTACATTTATCTTCGTGGAATATTGGTAATATGAATGAGATACAAGGGAAGAATTAACCCTCTTAGGACTGCACGACCCAAAAATGCCCGTGACTATGGCTGTATGGATCGTCCGGAGTGCCCGAGACTGTTCAAAAAATGCCCTTTTGAATTTGCCTCCTAGATCGGCGATTTGCTGAGTTTTCTTGTGGAAATGACATAGTAGTCTATATAACCATGAGACTTTCTTCATCTTTCTTACATAGAAATTTAATAATAATGCGTTGTTCCACTGAAGTAGAAACACATTCAGATGCCATCTTTGTTACTGTTGACATGGGTTGCTTTGGCAACAAAACATTATTTTTTTGTATTATTAACATTGTAATGATAATGTACACACCTCATTAACTTGTACTAAATATAAGATTTAAAAAAAGAGTCCTGGTGAAATTTGAACGTCCCTCATAATTGTAATTTATATCGAATTTAAAAGTGACATTTCATATTTTTTTATTGTTGTATAGAATTAAGTACAGTTGACTCTTGCTCTCCAAGATTTGCTGTCTTAGGTTTTGGCTATTTGTGCAAAACATTTTGGTAGTGTATAAGTGACTGCTGCAACAGTTGTTTGGCTGTGTATATTTTTGATGAAACTGATTGAAATGATTTAGTGATTCCATCAAAGATAACTGTGTAATTATAACCATAGTCATTTTCTATAATTTGGGAATATTTTTGTTTCATATTAATTATGAGAAAATTCTTCTTATGTAATATCACGCTTTTCTGGCAAAGCCAAAATTTCTTCTTTGTGTTGTAGAAACACATTACACACATACATATTAGGACTCTGCTAATAGTGTGTTGTGTATAATTTAATCCATTGGGAAGCTCAAGAAAAAATTTTATTTTGCCTTAAAGAAGAAGTTTGTTTATTCAAATATCAATTATTTTTATTGGTGTATGTGGATGATAATTCCAAAGAAGTTATATTAAAAAAGATGAACAAACAATCACAGCTATACACATGAAACACATTCTTTATTTTTTAAAAGGTCTAATACACTATATAAACTATCCTGAGTGTATTGTAATTGTTAGTATGTAGTGATATTTTATCAATTGCTAGGTTTTATTGACTATCACTGTATTCTATTGTAATAAATTTGTTTTATTCTTTTGCCATTATGTTTAGCTCTGTGAGCTAAGGCCCTTGGTTTTGGTATCTACCGTTTAGGCATCACCAGGCCTTTACCAGGAATGTAATCCTTGAGGACAACAAGGACCTACTGTATATTGAGAAATATGTTATAAAACAATTTCCACGTTAAAATTAATAATATATTTATTACTAGCAGAATTTCCCATTGAATTTCAACGGATTTAGTGAAGCTACTACAGCACAACATACAAACTTTTTAAAATATATAGTAGATACTTTTTAACTTACAATTAGCTTTTCTTAACAATTAATCATATTTGCTTGTAACAAACCCTTTCCGAACGTATTGCATTCAAATATAACAATAATTGTATTTCCTATCATATATATTACTTTCGCCAAATCCAGCTTCATTTCTTGTGTAATTATGCTTATGAAATGTTTACATTTATGTCTTGTAAGCAAGAAACCCGTGAAAAGGCAACGTACAGTTGTCCATGATTGAACATTGACTGGTAAATGTACACCAGATACGTGAGCTTATCTACGTTAATAAACATTATAATGTAGACTATCATGATTTTACTTACAAAAAATGTAAGATTCCAGTATTCAACAGACGAAAGAATGTTCAATTACTTTCATCAATCGTTATAAACGCTTCCTGAATAATATTCAGTATCTATTTACGTTGCTATCCATAAACATCAATTGTTTTGTTGCTTAAAGAAACGTGCGAATCGATTAATGCTAAACTTTTGTCTATTTATAAGCTTCATTGAAGCTAATTGAATCGGAGGTAACAATGACTGCCGCCTTGGCAACGCCCGGGAGGGGTACGAAAAATCCACAAAATTTCGAAACAAATTATGTATTTCTGAAAACTTCGACAGTGTAACATTTAAACTTCACAGGAATAAGATAGTATAGAGTTTTATTCGTCGAATAAAGCAAAAACAAAAAAAAAATCGGTTCATATTTACGTATTTTAATGCTTGAAGGAAGAATACCTTGCAAGTCAAGAAATGGATTCATACGTGTTATCTTATGGAAAAATGTTAATCCCCTATATTGGCAGCACTGATTAATCCTGGTTGGCCAAACCTTGACCATTTGCTAAGTTAGGATGTAAGGAAGAATTGTACCAAATTTGGTTATTCTAGCTTTTATCATTTAGGAGGAGTTTCATGAACAAACACACAAACCATCAAACACACAAACGAACAAACACACGCTTCAAAATATATTATAGTAGAATATATCAAGAAGATATTCATTATTTACTCTAATTTCAGGTCCTGGAGCCATAGAAAGTGGCATCCACGAATCTGACAACAAGAGCTTGGATCCTCACAAGCCTAAACTTCAGAAAATGGAGCCCGACAGTGTAGTAGGTGATATGTGTATTGCAGGAGGGAGCTCAAAAGATGACGACTTGAAAGTGCCAATGAGGAGACGGAAACGAAAAATCCCAGGAGGAGGAGATGACGACACACTAAGGGGTGAAGATGGTTTAACTCTCAAAGAAGCTAGGAACGATAGTGTTGTAATAGAGATAGAACCAGAGAGTGTTGTAGTAGAGATAGACCCAACGTTGGAACTGAGAGGTGTGACGAAAGAGATGTTGCAAGAGCAGTATCGGAGAGAGGCTCAGTTGCATCAGGAACACAAAGATTTGGAGTTGGCTAAGCAGTTGCAGAAAGAGTGGGAAAGTGAAGGTAATTGGATAGATAGGAGGAAAGGCTCTCGTTTTGAATATGAACTGCGTAGCAGGTTGCCTTCACATAGCAGGGAATCAAAGACAAAGTCAGCGAGCAAGAGTAAAAGAAGAGCCACTGTAGGCAATAGGTCCGAGGGTGGTCAGAGGCAACAGTCACTGGATGAAGTTATATCACGCAAAGGTAAAATGTAACAGTATGGTTGGTGAAGGTAAAAATCAACCTATTATAGGTTGCTCGCCCTGTCTGGAGCTAAATATCAGGATCATATAACTCCAAGTTTCAATATAATGGCTTTTTTTGTCATTACTGATTCCCCAAATAATGGTGCTTTACCATGCCAAAAATGTGTATATATCTTGTATATTTTAATTTGGCTGGTTATTGTAGGAATTATTCTAAAGTATATTTTTTGACAGTTTAAAATTATGTTTAAAAATAATAATAAACGGAAGAATCCTTTATAGTGGAGTGGTGAAAACAAATAATTTATTCCAAATGGTATTGTGGCTTCTAAACTGCCTGTGAGTAAATATTCTTTAGTTGCTGTAAATGCAACTATATGCCATGAATTTTTCTTTGATCTTAAAATTATTCTTTATAAGTTGATCACCATATTTACCTGAAGGTAAGACAACCTTGAATAAACTGTTGTAATGTAGCCTTTGTAAAAACATTGATGGATATGGTGATTTATCTTTACTTGTGAATTCCAGAGGACCCTTCATTTGTTTAGTTCTAGAAATAGTAAATTATCTTTCCTTGGGGTAAATATGGAGTAAGCTATATACTAGAAGACAAATCAGCTGAATTCATTCTCATTAAAGTGTACCTTATGATTATGGCTCGGATTTATATGTGGTTGAAGTGCTACAACATTTACATGTTTATGTACTCAATAAGGATAAAATATGTAAGGAAAAAGAAATGTATAAGAAAACACTGTAAAAATCTACATATTTGGTGCATATTTCACTAAAGTATTACTTTTAGTTACATCTCAAAATAGAAAAGCAACCCTCAGTGCATCCCAGTTACTAAGAGAAAACCTGACAGCATGAGAATTACAAGTCATCACGAAATATAGGCTTACTTCAAAAGTACACCTTTGTTTCATGTTTCTACAATACACCTTAAATAAGTTACACTTATATTTTCAAGCGGTTGGATGTAATTCTTTACCTGTTAACTCGAAATGCTGCAATTTACCAACTGAAGGACCTTCCAAATGTTATTTTTCAAATTTTAATTTGATGACATTGTTTAGACTTTAACTGGTTGTAATGTCTACTGTGATAGACTGAATTTACATTCAAAACATTACAAATGGCTGAAATCATATGATTACTTCCATATTTATTTTCACTTCACTGTCTAATTTACCCACAACTACTCATGATGTTTTGATTTCTTATACTCTTTAAGATAAATTGAAATTGGTTTTACATAGGTTTAATTGTTATTCAGAGCTGGGTAATCAATTAAATTAGCTGCCTTTAATACAGAAACAGCATGGTCTGAATGTAGTTGAGGAATGATATTTTAGACGTTACTTATTGTCAACATAATACTCTGCATCTTCTAACATCATGTTAATACTGGTTGAGGCAGAAAAGGCAATTCAGAATAAGTGTCTCTGAACTTAGCAAATGGACCAATCTGTCAGCAACATATTGAATTTCATAAGCTACACAAGTGATGTGTATTGTTTTGGAGTATAAAACATGAAGAACATAAGATCCTTCTGTCAGGTATGGTGCTGCTTTGGGTACAAGCAAAAAATGTAATCTACTATTTCTTTTAAAAAATTGAGTTTTTAATATAACCTTGCCATTGATGCTTGTTTAAACTAATGTAGCTATTTGCATGTTAATAGAGATGACATAGTTTCTCCTATGATAGCAAACTAACAATGGAATTTCTGTCATATCTGAATTTCCATGAAAGAAAACTTGTAAGGGGCCATCTTGAATTTCACTATGAAGTTCAAAGTTTTCGCATAGATATATTTTTCATATATGTTTTCGGTCTCTGGATTCATTTTTCACATTGCTCACTGTATGCTCCTAAAGTACTTGTAAAATCTTCTATACTAGAGTATCTTCATGCATGAGAATATGCCACAATTCTGAAGTTAGTATGCCTATTGCAATGCTTCAACCAAGATATTGTTTTGGGGGTTTCACTTTCAGTGCAATGTTTCTCATCTCATTTGTTGGGTTTCATTTTTTCTAATGCTTTTTATAACCACTGGGTTGCAAGGATGTACTATAATACATCTCTTCCACTAACTTCCTCATTCTACCAAGCACATAAAATTGTAATGCTTGAAAGCGATTCAAAACCAAAGGAAGGTTAATGAAACCAAATTACAGGAGAAAGATAAGCAAAATATTTATGAGGACTGGGTAATGTGGCCATAGTATTTTGGTTCAGCAGAATATGATAACCAACTGGTTATCCCTTCCCCAATGCGATGATAACATAATGTGGTGTTACTAATTGTGTTACTAGAGGATGATGATGATTTGGAAAAATCATTTCCTAACAATGCTTCACTCATAGGCATTTAATTTTTAGCTAATAATGTAATGAAGAAACAAAAAGTGTTGAAATGTAGATAAAATGTCCAAGTATGTGAAAATCTGCCACAACTAACAGAATGTCTAAATGTGTATAATTTAAAAATAGTACTGTCTGACTCAAATTCAAAGTGAAATATGTTATTATCTTTAAAGTATGGAAAGTATATCATAACATATAAATCCGGGCCTGATTATAATGTATTGGTGTTCCATTCTAAATGTCTCAAGAGTATGCTGCATTTATTTTCTGATTTTATTGTATATCAATTATTGTGAAATGTTTAGCTTTATCATATTTTGGGAAAAAAAGTATGTGGAATCTTCTTGTTCTTTTTGTGCATAAAAACTTCAATTGTGGCATTTTTTGTCAGAGTGACATTTGATGTTTCTAAGCCAAGCTACGTTTCTTTGCACCCATTAGTTGGATGAACCAATTTAGTGAGATGAAAGTGAACCAAAACTTTAAAAATTTAATCCTGTCTAATTCAGCATTGGATGTATTAAAAAATAAATGTGCATAAAAAACTTAAAATGTGTTTAAAGCTATCTTTGTGGCAGTATTTTCCCATCTAGACCACAATAATAATTGGTGTTGCTGACTATGTTTCACTTAATTTCAATGTTCACAGTTCATGGCTCTTTATTGTACCAATTTAGATGGTGGACACAGCCTCTGCATTTTGGCAACATCTATGTATTGCTTTTTGTTTTTTAGTTGTATAGTTTCTTATTCACCTCATGTATTTGTGGTGATATCCAATTTGTATCTAGTACCTTTAATTTTCTGTATTTTGCTTTCTATAAGTTCTTGGGGCATATCCTCTAATGGAAATAGAAATTAACAGAGGATAGCTTTTATGAACTATTTGCTTAAGCTGTAAGAAATATAAGCATTGTAGGGATGCAATACAAAAATGTTTGACTTTCCACCTTTGTTATAAAAGATTTTTTTGAATTGTTCCTAAATTTTTGTGTAGTCAAAATGTTGTACATTATATATATATATGTATATATGTATGTATATATGTATGTATATGTATGTATGTGTATATATATATGTGTATGTGTATATATATATATATATGGGTGTGTGTGTGTGTATATATATATATATATATATATATACACACACACTCACATACACTAAATTAATGTAAAAACTGTAAATAAATAAGTTTTACACAAAACTGATCATTAGTTACATGCCAAAGAATTGAAGGTATCTTTTCTCTGTATTTTTAATCACTTTAAAGCTTTTCCTTCCAGGAATACCTTTTTGTTAAAAGAGTTTATGTATGTTATTTTTATTTACCTAAAGTACTTCACCTGTCTTTGATTTTGGAGTGGGTACTTTACATAGCTGGTCATATGGAATTTTCTCATTAAAAATTTAATTATTATTTTGTCTATGGATCAGTTTTATGTACCATTTAATAAAGGCTAATGAAAAAGAAACGAGAAAAAATTTGATCCAGAAATTCCAATTTCGTGAAATATGCTTGTAATCATTAAAATGATTTCGTATAAGTGTGCCACAATTTTTTATCATGATCGAAATAAAAGTAAAATGTAACAAACTGCTACTATATCCTTTTGATTAGCAACAATATAAAATAACAAGAGAAAATAAAATTATTAAATATGTTTCACGATGTTACGGCTTCTCTAATTCAAAAGGAATAAGTTTTAAGAGGGTAAATGTGTACAGATACGTATTGTTTTATTTTAAAGCGGATTCATGATTACGTATATATCTTACATTAGAGCAGTGATTCCCAACCTGTGGGCCATGGCCCCCAGGGGGCTGCAAAGTTATCCAAGGGGGCCACGAGGTTATTTATAGAAATCGGTGACTTTTTCTTGGAATTATAATATCAATTGCAAATGAAATTGCAATGTCATAACCACTCATTAGTATGTTAAATATTAAGGCACTTTAATAATTATAATCCATAAAAGCTTACCAAATACCCAATTACCAAATACGATGCTATTTTTTGCTACTTTAAATTTGCAGTTAGGTTTTACTAGATAATAGAAAAGTATAGCTAATGCCTGTAAATACTTTGGTTCTCTCCATTTCGATACTTATTCAAAATTGTAAAATGTTTCATTAAAATATTTAATTCGTTTATTTAAAAAATCAATAGATTATTTAAAATATTTACTTCATGCTATGGTTTCCACCTTTATTGGTAAAAGTTGTAGATATTATTTTTTCTACAACTCTTGTTTGAAATAAACTTTGATATGAGGAATATTTCAAGAGATATTCAATTTCTTCGAAATTGAAAGCGGGCAGCTCGCGTGCGTGGTAGTGACGGCAAAGGTGAATTTACAACAATTGAATCGCTAGCGTTGATGCGTGTAAGTTGAACTATTCCCATCGCCGTATTTATTTGATTTCAGTTGACAACTTACGTATGGAGAAAGTCATGTGTTGGACACATCAATTTATTTGTTATTATGTATTTCTATAATTACCGAAGCCTATTAGCATATGGGGGGCTGCAAATTTTTTTAAGGTTAAGAAGGGAGCCTTATACTAAAAAAGGTTGGGAACCACTGCATTAATCTTGCATGATAACTTACAAAGGAAATGTAATGGGTGGGTATTTCCACAGCTATTGAAGCTATAAGAAGCTGTTGCTAAACATTTCTAAAGTTTAAATTACTATTTTTTATTGTTGATTTAGTAAATGGAATTTCAAAATTATTAGGATCTAAATAAGATATTGAGCAAAATCGGAAAAATATTTATTAGGTATCAACTTCTAAATATTGAGCGATTATATTGTTTTCATTGTTAAATTATTCAGCTATATTGGGAATTAGTTAATTCAGTGTGAAAAAGTCAGTGTAAGTAAATATGTTTGAAAATCATGTAGAATATCCTTTTCACTTTCAAAATGAAGTACATACCGTATATACTCGTGTATAGTACAAGTTTTTACGACCAAATTTTTATTGCAAAAATTTGGGATCGTACTATACACGAGTACTAATGCATTTGAGGATTTAAAATTCATGTATCTTCATGGGCATTTTCGGTGAAGTTATGCCACCCGCACGCATTGTAATGGTGGGCTAACCTTAACAGTGAGGTCCTTTATCGTTGTTATGTTGCTTCGTGAAAAGTAGAATCTTTTTCATATATACAGCTTCAAATTCACAAATACTTGATATAAGTGACGATTTACGGGCACTTCCTTTATTGAATTTTATGTATGTACATCTTTGTTTGCATCTTTTTACAAGGGATGGATTGGAACGAGTTGGACTAAAAGTATCGTAAGATGGCGTAACTTTATGGAATTTCGACATCTTGGAAAAAAGAAATTACTTTGTAATATTCCACAGTCTTTATTGTTTCTTCAATCACACACTGATCGGTTTCCACTACAAAGTCATTCTAAAGGTGTTACGTCGGTTAGTAACACCATTAGAATGATTTTGTAGTGGAAACCGGTCGGTGTGTGATTGAAGAAACAATACAGACTGTGGAATATTACAAAGTAATTTCTTTTTGCCCGTTATCCCTACCTATTAAATAGATGAGCGAGTGGAACCATTACGTATGCGGAACGTATACCAGACGTACTAGAATTGAAACGATTTAATTTCATCTTGTGCAATCATGATTCATATCACTTTTTATTAAATGTTTTAGGAGTAAGATACTTAATTTATCCGAATTTTAGTGTACTCGCAAGAAATACTATTTACGACATTTACGGTCTATTCTATGGTGGTGTGGAAAATCAAGGTTGTTCGATATATCTCGCTCGTAACCATCGAGCTATCGAAACGAAATATATCGACTCTGATGGAAAGCTGAGGTCGTACTATAAACGAGATATATGAAAAAATCAGGTTTGTTCACCAAAAAATCAGGGGTCGTACTATACATGGAGTCGGCATATACACGAGTATATATGGTAATCTAACTTGTGAATTTGTCTCTTCTGCTTTAACTTTAGTTCTGACATTAATGATGAAAGAAATCTTAAGTTACTGAAGGGATGACCAGTTGGTTATCATATTCTGCTGAACCAAAATACTATGGACACGTTACCCAGTCCTCATAAATATTTTGCTTATCTTTCTCCTGTAATTTGATTTCTTTAGCCTTCCTTTGGTTTTGAATTGCTTTCAGGTTAGTTACAATTTTATGTGCTTGGTAGAATGAGGAAGTTAGTAGAAGAGATGTACTATAGTACATCCTTGCAACCCAGCGGTTATAAAAAGCATTGGAAAAAATGAAACCCGACAAATGAGATGAGAAACATTGCATTGCTGAATGGTCCGTCACCAAACTGGTTGTGCTGAATCGGTCGTGCCGAACTGTCCCATTCTGGTATTTTCCAGTATTTTCTACATTAGAATTCTTTATTTGCATCATTGCCTCCTGGCCTAAGGGCAGTTTGTAGTGTGTATAATAATCATAATGGCTATTAATAATTCAAGTAGGTTTCAAATTATACAGTTTACTTGGTTTATGATTAGGGTTGCCAGATGTACTGTTTTAGGAAGTACAGCACTGATTTTCTATTGCCTTGACCTACTTATTTTCAATAATTTGCAAAGAAGTAGCACATTGTACTTCTTTTTGTCAAAAATGAAAAATTCTCTGATGAAGACGTTAATGAAAATCCACTGGAAAGAATCAAATCAAATACACTTAATAAATTAAGGTAATACAATTCAGCTGATATCATTGTTGAGTAATTAAATTTAATTGGCTTAAATACATTCAGTTAGATGTAATTCGTTTATTCTTTCATTAAATACTCATTATTGGGCTTACAAATTAAAATGAGGACATCTTCACTAAAATTGGAAGAAGAAACTGTACATTTGGTAACTAGGTGTGTGTCGTACAATCGTGCAGTTTTCTGCATAAATTTATCTTTTCGCCGTGGATTCTTTTCCAATTCAACCACCTTTACATACTATGATGTTTTCACAATATCAAAAGTTTTTTTTGATGGAACAAGGTGAGAAATTATTTTATTCTTTTTTATTTTAATCTTTTATGTTGTTGTTTTTTAGTTTAGTCTTTTTGTTGTTGATTTTATGAAAGTTATTTAAATTTTAACTAATTAATTATTGAATTATTATGGCAATTTTGGAAATTGTATACCTTATTAGTTTTTTAAAGAAAAATATGAAGTAAAAATCTATTTTAAATTTAAGGGGCCCCAGTTTAAAATGGAAACAACACCGAAAGTAGAAAATCTTTCTGAAGAAGAGTATAATACAGAAGACGAGCACCAAAGTCGAAATCAATAGTCGAGAATAAAGAAAAGAAGAAGAGGAACTAATCATTTTAACGAAGAATGGAAAAAACAATATTCTTGGGTTGCAGCCGGGAAGGATGGATATGCAAAATGTATTCACTGTAGCACGGAATTCAGTATTACAAAAGCTGTGTTTTCAGACCTGAAACGACACCTAAAAACAGTAAAACACCAAAAACTTGGGAAAACAGTAGCAAGTACCGGAAGTTTAAGTTCTTTTTTTTTCAGCATCTTCATCGTCCTCGTTATCTTCTTTTAAAAAAATGGCAGCTGCAGAAGCAACTTTTATTTTTCATACTATACAGCAGTGTTTCTCAATCGGTGTGCCGCGGCACATTAGTGTGCCACGAGGAAGGGACTAGTGTGCCGCACACTCCGAAGATATTTAATTTTTAAATCATGTATGTATTTAATGTACAATAAAATTATACAATTATTGCTTTACCAATAGTAACAATCTAATATAGCTGTGACTTTTACTTGTTACGCTAGTTTTTATCTTTAAAAATGGGTATTTATACAGTGAAATTAGTTAGGGGTGGTTTGGTGTGCTGAGGTGTTCTTAAGCATGCATAAAAGTGTGCTGTGGAACAAAAAAGGTTCTTGAGAAGCACTGCTATACAGCATGCACATAGTTTTAATTCTGTTAATCATACCAGTGCCTTGTTTCCTGTAATATTTTCGGATTCTAAATTGTGTCCAAATTTACTTGTGGATGGAGAAAAAGTTCCAAGATAATGAATGTTTTAGCAAAAGAATCCCAATGTAAAATCATTACTGATATTAAAAACAATAATCTTCCATTTTTGATAGCAACAGATGCATCGAACAAAGGAAACGTAAAAATGTTTCCATTAGTAGTGCGATATTTCTTGAAAGATGGAGGGCAAACAAAAATTTTAAATTTTTTTGAATGTTCAACAGAAACATCTCAAGTGATTGCTAATTGTTGAATTTCTAAAACTGAAAAAGTGAGCATGGATTTAAAAAACATTATTAGTTATTGCGGAGATAATGCAAACGTAAATTTTGGATGTCATCATAGTGTATTCACTGAATTAAAAAAAGTAAGCCTGATATTATAGATATCGGATGCCTCTGTCACATGATTGCTAATTCCATTAATAAGGCTTCCAATTACTTAAAGTTTGATCTAGAATACATTGTCGTAAAAATATATAACGAATTTAGCTCCCATACAAAAAGGAAACGAACTGATAGAATCTTATGAATACTGTGATCTGGAGTATTCCGAAATGTTGCGGCATGTTTCTACTAGGTGGCTGTCTCTGCTACCGGCTATAGAGAGCATACAAAAATTTTGAGCCAATTAAATCTTATTTTAATTCAAAGACTTCTGCGCCAGCTTTATTGTTAGATGTTTTAAATACTGAACTAGCTGAGGCATATTTAGGTTTAGTTTCAAATGTAGGGGCACTTTTACAAAATGTAATTTTAAAGTTGGAGCAAGAGGGTCCTATTGTTATTGAAATGTTTGAATTACTAAAAAATCTGCGAGTTGCACTAACATCTCGAATAGAAGAAAAGTTTTATGGTATGATTGCAAAACAAAAGTTGGGTAGCTATGATAAAATGACCGTAAAAAACTTATTTATTGAAAGATCAACTAGGTTTCTAGAAAAAAATGCTCGAGTACATTTAATGTAGATTTCTTTTTTCTGGAAATAAATTTGAGAGTCTTAGTTTTTTTAAATTAGATGAAACTCCACATTTTGAAAACTCTTGAATGTAGTAAAATTATTTCCAATGTCGAATCTTGCTATAGATTTTGATGTTTTGTTTGATGAATTTTTTCATTTAAAAGAAATTGTGCCATTATTAAAAAAATGTCATGAAGAAAGATGGACAGCTTTTTTAAATACATACTGTAGCGACCTAGTAGTTGAATTACTCCCAGCTAGGTGGCACTGGGAGGCTAGAGAGAGAGAGAGAAGTGGGGGCTAGGGGAAAAACGGAAGTGTTGACGCGAAGTGGAAAGAGGACGCAACATTTTGGTGTCAGAAGTGGGATCCGCGTGCATCGGTGGCTAAGAGATAGTTTTTAGTATAATTGTTTTTGATTTAATGTAATTAGTAGTTAGGTAGTAATGTCAGGGTATTATTTTAGGTTTTTAGTTACTTTTGGTGAGAAGTGACGGTGATTGGCGACACGTGGTGGGCACGTGGGTGTAGTTATCGTGTGTGCATAGTTCGAGTTAGTTGCGATTAGATTAGTTTAGGCGTAGTTTTCGTTTATTTTAGGGATTATTCGGTTTATTGTTTTGCGTGTTTGTGCGCGGGTGTGTGTAGTTGAATAGCGCGTGGATTTTTTTTTCATGAACCTGCGATCCGGACGGGAAACGCACGCCACCGAAAATATGGAGGACGCTATCCGGGAGCTAGTGTCCGAGATGCGGGCAGAAAGGCAGGCAAGGCTTGAGGAATTACGGGGAGATCGTGCGGCCAGCTGTAGATCGACGGTCGGTCCCAGTGTCGTCAGCCTTGCGAGCGTTCCTTCGTTCACCGGAGGACCTGGGGAGGACGTCCACGCCTGGATCGAAACGATCGTGCGAATCTCCCAATTGGAACGCTGGGATCCTCACGATTGCTTAAGGGTAGCGCTGGGAAAAATTTCGGGCGCCGCTCAAAGTTGGCACCTGGCGCTAGGAGTAGGGGCGCCTGATTGGCCTACATGGGCCGCGGCCATCAAGACTGCCTTCGGGCGGCGGCTAACCCTGGAAGCATGGGCGAGGATGGTGGAGGCGCGGAGACAGCTTCCGGGTGAGGAGACACGGCACTACGTTTACGACAAGTTGGCGCTGTGTCGTCAGTGCCCGATCGAACTACCAGATGCGGAGATCCTCGACAGGTTGGCGTGGGGTTTGTCTCGCCCAGAGGTTGCGGCCGCTGTAATGGCGGGGAGGCCACAGACAATCGCCGTGTTTCTAGAGCAGCTCGAAGCAGTGGAGCGCGGATTCCGAAACCCCACGATTGGCATCGACGCATTGCCGACAGCCAGTCTCCGCCCAACGTCAACCGCCACCGGGGTGCAGATGGAGACGAGCACTGGCGGCGATCCGCCCGTTCAGCTGTGCGAAGCGGTGGAGAGGCTGTCGACCCGACTAGACATGCTTGAGGGCCGTTCACGGGAAACGAGGGAGAGAGGCCGAAACTGCTACGCATGCGGCCGAGAGGGCCACAACGCCCGCGATTGTCCAGCTCGGCGGGAACCTGTCTGTTTCCTGTGTCAACGGCCAGGGCATATGGCGCGGAACTGTCCTAGGCGCTATAATCCGGGAAACGGGGAGGCCGGCCCTGCGCCACGGAGCCGGTATTAATGGAAAACGCCCTATATGCCAACTTGCCCACCGTGACGGTGACGTTTCCTAGGTCCAGCAGGGTGGAGGCCTTAGTCGACAGTGGTGCTTCTGTCAGTGTAATCGAGACTCGCCTAGCTGGCTCGCTCGGCCTGACGGTAGCGTCTACCCGTGAGGGATTACTGAGAGGGGTGGACGGCCGAACAATGAGGGCAAGGGGTCGAGTGGACGTTACGGTAGCAGTAGAAGGCAGTAAGGTGGAGATCCGAGGGATGCTGCTAATGGACTCCCCTCCCTTTCCTGTGATCCTCGGGGTGGATTGGATAATGGCGAGCGGGGCGACGCTTTACGGCAGTTCCACCGGGGTGCGGGTGAGGTTAGATAAGGCCGTAGGAAGGGAAGTTGAGGACTATCCGCCGGATTCCGTGCCGTTCGGGGATGAGTGCGTGAAGACAGCCTTCAGAGAGCTTTGTGCCATAGATGTGGAAAAGGATAACCCAAGGGAGGTGGAAGTCCTCTCCGCGGTGAGGGAAACTCACATCCCACCGGGGTGCTTGGCGTTCGTGACGGCTTGTGCAAAAACTCGGACTCCACAAACAGTGACGACTCGCACGATACGTTGCGCCAAACCAGGGCGGGAATGGGTCAGTCCGGGGGCTGTGCTTACGGTCAATGATGGCAGGTTGTCCGTTCCCGTTCTGAACGTGGGGAGGAAGCCACTTCGCTTCCAACCATCACAGAAAGTCGTCGCCTGCTACCTGGATGAAGTGGTGGGCCCCATCGAAGGCTCCCAACCTCAGCCAAGGGACATCATGGACCTTCACGCTTTCGAGGATGGTGGGGATGTGTGGAATCTAGGGGACGAGCTGTCGACGGAGCAGCGAGGGGTCCTTAGGGAGCTGCTAGGTCGTTACGCTGCCTGTTTTGCTTCTACTCCCGGTCGGATCCCGAGGACCGATCTCGCCCAACATCGGATCGACCTCTTGACCGAGCGGCCGATCCATCAGCCACCGCGCCGTGTTTCACCTGGGGAGCGGGAAGTCATCTCCAACCAGGTCGGAGATATGCTCCGCGACGGAATAATCGCGCCATCGACTAGCCCGTGGTCGTCTGCGGTTGTCCTCGTACGGAAGAAATCCGGGGAGATGCGCTTCTGCGTCGACTACCGCCGGCTCAACGCGGTAACGAAGCGCGATGTCTATCCTCTCCCACGTACAGAAGACGTCCTCAACAGTTTAGGGGGGTCGGCGTACTTCTCCTCCCTTGATCTTGCCAGTGGGTACTGGCAGGTCGGCATCCACCCGGACCATCGCCAACGAACGGCTTTCGTAACCCCCGACGGCCTTTACGAGTTCAAAAGAATGCCGTTCGGACTTACAAACGCTCCAGCTACCTTCCAGAGGCTGATGGACCAAGTTTTGGGAGGATTAAAGTGGCATCAGTGTCTGGTCTACCTGGACGACATCCTGGTGTTTGGCGGTAGCTTCCGGGAGCATCTTCAACGCTTGAACGCCGTTCTGAGGGCGATAGCTGACGCTGGGCTGACGCTCAGAAGGGAGAAGTGCCGTTTCGGGGTAACCGGCTTGAGCTTCTTGGGCCATCGCATAGACCGCGAGGGGGTGAGACCTGATCCGGAAAAGGTGGAAGGCGTGAGTAGCTTCCCGGCGCCGAAGAATCTCCGTAGCCTCCGGGAGTTCCTTGGCATGGCGAGCTACTATCGCCGGTTCATTCGCGGTTTTGCGGCCATCGCCAAACCTCTTCATGTGCTGCTGAAGAAGGGCCACAGCTGGAAGTGGGGGACGGTGGAAGAGCAAGCGTTCCAGCGGTTGAAGGGTGAGCTTGTTATCGCGCCAGCTCTCCGCCACTTCCGGGAGGATTTGTCTTGTGAGATACACACGGACGCGAGCGGAGATGGCCTGGGAGCCACGTTGCTGCAGCGATGCGAGGGGGAAGAGTTTGCTGTGGCATACATCAGCCGGAGACTGACGGCGCAAGAAGAAAAGTACCATAGCAATGAGCTGGAGTGCCTTGCCGTTGTTTGGGCCGTGGAGAAACTGCACCATTATGTCTTTGGTAGGCCATTCACTGTGGTGACGGACAATTCTGCCGTCACCTGGCTCTATCAAAAACATAACACCAAAGCTAAATTGGGAAGGTGGGTAATGGCTCTCCAGGAACACGAGGTGAAGTTTGTGCACCGGAAGGGGAAGGCCAACGTGGTGGCGGATGCCCTATCGCGGAACCCAAGCGGCGCAGCGGAGGCGACCGACGTCCCTGAGGAGATGTTTGCCGGAGCAATGGTATCGGTAGGCGCAGAAGCGGAAGCCATCGGGCTGCAGCAGAGGGCGGATGCAACTCTGGGGCGGATAATACGGGACTTGGAGGGAAGTGCGGTAGGTCCCAAGAACCGGGGAGGACTCTCGCAATTCAGGTTGGTCGACGGCCTCCTATACCGGGAGAACAGCGGCGCGGGGAGGAAGCATCTCCTGGTCATACCTCGGTCGCTGAGACGCCGTGTCCTAGAAGGCTGCCATGCTGGTGCTAGTGGAGGGCACTTAGGCATGAGGAAGACACGGACCCGTACCGGCGAAAGGTACTGGTGGCCTAAGCTCTCCAAGCATGCGAGAGCTTATGTTCGCGCCTGCCACGTCTGCCAGATGCGTAAGCAGCCGCCAGGGAAGCCCGCTGGATTCCTGCACCCCATTCCTGCGGTTTCTCATCCCTTCGAGATGCTGGGGATCGACCATGTGGGTCCTCTACCCATTACAGAGCGGGGTAACAGGTACATCCTCGTGTGTGTGGACTACGCAACGCGTTGGGTTATAGGGCGGGCTGTGCGTGATACCTCTGCTCCAGCCATTCGCGATTTCCTCCTCGAGGAGGTTGTGTTAAAGCACGGGGCCCCCAAAAAGATCATCAGCGATCGTGGAACTTCGTTTACGTCCGGTCTCCTCGAGGAGGCATTGCGCAATCTCGGGGTAGAGCACGCCATGACAGCTGCATATCATCCGCAGACCAACGGGTTGTGTGAGAGAGTGAACCGTACGCTGACTGGAGTGCTGGGGAGGTATCTAGGGGGTAGGCAGGCCCTTTGGGATACCTTCCTCCCCCATGCGGTTTTTGCCCTCAACACGGCCCGGCAGGAGACGACCGGGTACAGCCCATTTCAACTTGTTTATGGGCGCCTGCCCCTTTTACCCGAGGAGACCACTTTTCCCTGGCCAGAGGAAGCACCGGAGAGCTACGAGGGGTTCCTAGGCCGAGTCGAAGAAGCACGGAAGGCTGCAGCTCGTAGGACCACAGATAGGAAGAAGGCGCAGGAATTGCAGTACAACCAGCGGCGCCAGGCGGCTCCAGCGTTTAAGGTTGGAGACTTGGTCTTAGTCAGGCGGCACCTGAGGTCAAAGGGGAAATGTAGCAAATTCCTCCCCAAATACGTCGGGCCATTTTCCGTGGTGACAAAACTCACGGATGTCACCTATCACGTGAGGAATCCTCCAGGACGTCGCAACCGTCGCCGACAAGGCCTCGGTGCGGTCCACCTGTCCCAGCTGAAACCCTACCATGCCGGTTTCTGCAGTAGTGACTCCGACGGGGATGAGAGTGGGGACACAGTTTCAGAAACTGACCCTGAGGTGTCCTCTAAGGATGTGGACTCCGAGGCTGGAAGGGTGGTCCGTACAAAACGTTTGGTGCGGAGGCCCGCGAGATTGGATGACTACCATACCCCTCCGCCAATTGCCCATCCCTCGAGGACGAGGGAATCTGTCAGGAGTGGCCGAGTGTAGCGACCTAGTAGTTGAATTACTCCCCGCTAGGTGGCACTGGGAGGCTAGAGAGAGAGAGAGAGAAGTGGGGGCTAGGGGAAAAACGGAAGTGTTGACGCGAAGTGGAAAGAGGACGCAACAATACAATGCTCCAAACATGCAAAAAATAGTTCAATTTATTTTTGCTCTCCCTCACTCAAATGCAATGAGTGAAAGAATGTTTAGCTTGATGTTTTATGCCTGGAGAAAAGAAAGAAATCACTTACTGTTAATGTGGAAGTAGAAATTTTAGTTAAACATAATTTCAATAAAACTTGCAAAGAATTTCACGAATTTGTTTTGCATAATGATAATTTATTGAAACAAATAAAATCAAGTGAAAAGTACAAATAAGAATGTTAACTCAATTTATTTTTATGAGTTGCCCTATAAGATTTGTTTCTACTTTTTAACACCTACTTATTGTAAATAATATAATTTGCCAAAAGTGATTGAATGCGAAGTGATACAGCTTATACTTTTCACTCTCTCCATTTTAACTATCAAATTTTAATTTAGAATTTATTGAAATTATATAGTATTAAGAAATTAATGATATTGTAAAAAATTATTGTCAAATATTTAATAATACAAACGTAAAATTTCAGTGTTTATGTATATTACATGGAATCCTTGAGTATATTTTAATTAATATAAAAATCTTAATAAGTTTTTTGCTGTTGCATGTTTTAAAAAAATTGATGAATTTGATCTCATCTCTGTTATTTAAATACTCTTTTAAATAAAGTATTTTTCTGCAATTAAAAACAAATCTTTTACACTACGAAATCATCCTATCGACACTTTCTACTCCATCCGCAATATTCCGATTCCTAAGATCCTATCCCAAAATGATTTGGTGTAACTTTTGATGCTAAATTTTCTTTCTCTCTTCACATCGATAAAATAACATCTAAAGCTATGTCTATCCTTTGTCTTCTTTATCGATTTAAGGAGATAAATGACCCTTTGGCTCTAAAATCCTTCTTCTTAGGCTTTGTTCTCCCTATCCTGGACTACTGTTGTCCCGTGTGGGGTACAGCATCACCGACCAGTCTTGAGCGTCCTTTGAATTTTTTTATTGCCATTGCGAAAAATCGTGTTCCTGTCTTTCGTTCTCTGAGCAAACAAGGCGTTCTCGCTGCTCTCAAACTGTGTCCTTTACACCTCTGGCGGCAATATTTTAACCTTAATTTCCTTCACTCTGCGGTGAACGGACATTATAGGTTTACTGAAATTCCCTCATTCTTTTCTTTATGTGTTCTTTCACGCTGCACACGTTTGAATTCTCTATTTCATCTTCCGTCTTATCATCTGTCTATATCTCAAAGGTCCCTTTTCTATCGCATTCCTTCCTCTATTAACTCCCTATTAAATGTAGCACCCTCGATGGATATTTCATACAAGTCCTCCCTACTCCATGCCTCCATAGGTGGTGATAGTCCTTGACAGTGCTTTGTATTGTTTTCTTTTTTATTATAATGTAATTAGTGTCTATGTTTCTGTGGTTTATTTTATATTGTTTTAAACTTCACATGTTTACGGAAATAATTTTTAATTTGTTGTATTATATACATATATATTTATTCTTCATTTGCTTATTTTTTATATTTGTATATTGTTTTGTGTGTATCCAATGTAAAGGCCATTGTGCTGTTTTTGGACCAATATAAATAAATAAATAAAATATATTGTTAGCAGAATTAATACTTCTTTAACAAAACCTCTCTTACTCCTATGTACTGATATTCCGTATATACCTGAATATAAGACGAGGTTTTGTTCCAATTTTTATGACCGAAAAATCTTATAATCGCGCGGTGCGTAATAGTTTGACTGACAGAGGAACCGAAGCCAGAGATAGCTGGAGATGGGAAGAATCGAATAGCTATAATCGAAATATTCGATTCAAATCTATTCGAATACAAATACTTTTTTGAGTTTTATCCTATATATTATGCGCGTAGTGAAGCTGCGTGCGTCCGTGCATATGTAATTACATCGGCGTATTTCTCGAGAACCGTTCGTCGTAAAGATATGTGGTAAACGGCGTTTTGTTTCTACTGGCTATGAGGTCCCTGGAAAAATATTTATGTTTGCTAAAGTTTCCCAGGTTCGAATCCAGGAGACAATTATATTTTCCCATAAGTTTACAGGGGATTTTTGATTTTTCAGAGTGCAAGGTTTTTTCCTTTATTTATTAAAATACGTAAATCTTCTTTTTTGCTTTATTCGACGGCTAAAGCTCTATACCATCTTATTCTTGCGACATTTACATGTTACGCAGTCGAATTTTTCAGAAATACGCATTCTTTTTTGAAATTTTGAGGATTTTTCGTACTCATTCCGGGCGTTGCGAAGGAGACTCTCATTGTTGCCTCCGATTCATTTAAGGACAATTAAACCTTCAAATAGACGAAAGAAAAGTGTTATTGTTATCTTCTCTTCATTGATAATCTAAATAAACGCATTGACGTCGCCTTTACAGTAGGTACTGTAAGAAGTTAAAAGCAGTCATTGATAGACACTTGAAGGAAAGCAACTGTATATGCCAACTAACACTACAGTTGATAACAAAGGGGCAAAGTCAGTGATAGTTAAAACCACTGGAAATGAAAAACTAAGGGTAACAGTAATGTTATCGGTATTAGCTGATGGGACAAAATTGCGACCCTTCGTAATATTCAAGAGGAAGAATCTACCAAAAGAAAAACTACCACCTGGTATCATTTACAGATGCAATGAAAAAGGCTGGATGACTAGTGACTTGATGATTCAGTGGCTGAGTGAAGTGTGGGATAAACGACCTGGTGCTCTTTTAAAGATGAGATCAATGCTAGTTCTTGATGGTTTTCGAGGGCATCTTACGGATGATGTGAAATCCAAAATATCACACCTCAACACTGATCTGGTGATCATACCAGGAGGCTTGACCTCCCAACTACAAGTGCTCGATGTGGTCGTCAATAAGCCCCTTAAAGGTCACCTACGGCATGTTTATGGGGAATGGTTGCTGTCAGGGAATTGCCCTCTGACTCCAGCAGGTAAAATGAAAAAACCAACAGAGGCTCTACAGGGAAAATGGATTAAGACTGCTTGGGACAGCATCTTACCAGCATCAATAGTCCATGGATTTAAGAAGTGTTGTGTTTCTAACAATTTGGATGGATCAGAAGATGACATTCTGTGGGAGTAGGAAGATGATGCAGCTATTGGAGATTCCTCCAGTAGTGAAAGTGAAAATAACAATTAAAATGTGCTAATGAGAAATAATTTGCATGAGAGATTCTAATGTTCCAAAATATTCAATTGAAAATTCCAATCAAAGTTGCTTATTTCAATTGGTTCTATGTTCATTAATCAATGGTATAATAAACCTGTCTTCGTGTGCATAATAAATTTTTTCCTTTTATTAGGAATTCAAAATGGGGGGGGGGTCGTCTTATAATCGGGTATATATGGTATGTACTGATTTTTTAAGAAATTTTAGCTCACAAGCCTGGTATATACTGATTTTTTTAAATTTTCATCTGGCAACCCTATTTATGATGCTTATGATAGATTTATGTTATAATACCCATAGTTGTATAATGATTTTTATTTTATTTGTACCATTTAAAATATGTTTATCTTCCTAACCTGTAAATTTGAAACCCATAGTTGTACTCATTTAAGGATACCATAAGAAGATAAAAAAAGCACATAGTGCAATTTTTGTTAATATGGGGATTATACTTCATTATGAATTAATATAATGCCACAGCAGTCAAAATGACTGCTCATGCAAATAGCAACAATATAGGCAACAATATTCTGAAATTAACATATTTTATTGAATAAAGAATTACAGAAATATGCAATAAAAACTTAGTTTTGCCATTATATTTAACTTCTTAGATTCTGAACAGTCCACACAAAAACATTGTATAGAACGGTGTTTCCCAACCTGGGTGCCGCAGCACCCTGGGGTGCCGTGAAGTGTTCTGAAGGGTGCCGCAAAACATATACTGTTTTCCCATTTTTAACCTCATTTTGCATCGTCGGCTTTCAAAAATGCAAACCAGAGTTAAGTCGACCTTCATTTCGTCGCAAAGGCACTTTGAAATGAAAGAAGATTGGGGTTAGGGGTTCAACTTCACCACGATTATTACTGATGGTGGATAGGGAGGGATGCCGCCAAATTCTGAAAAGTCACTTAAGGGTGCCGTTACCCTAAAAAGGTTGGGAAACACTGGTATAGAATGTATGCTACAAAGTAGCCACATAGCATGCAAACTTGCACACATTATTTTATTTTAACTAATGATGTAATATTCTCTAAAAGTTGGTGTGTTAATAGTGCTATAAGGGTAAGAAATTAAACTTTATATGTTTATATAAGTGAGTACACCTGGTCCTCCTATGACACGGGCTATTATAACACAGATTTGCTACAGCACGGTTTGTTTTTTACTATCAAAAATTCATTCAACTCATGTTACGGTTTGCATCAATGCGGTTTGATCAGACTTGGGATATAGGATTCCCGATTTCTGATCAAGGGAGAGACGAGCTGGAGGGCTCTTCTTACCTGTTAAGTTTTCTTCCTTTTATTATTATTCGTATTTTCATTTCTTTTTAATATTTAATAGATATTATGGCTACCACCATGATGAAATCCAGGACTGGACTAATTCTAGAATCAAAGCTTGATATTATTCAATGACTTGACAGTGGAGAGACAGCTGAGTCACTTGGGCATTTCTATAACATGAACAAGTCAAGCATATGCACAATAAAGAAAAATGCAGAAGAAATTAGAAGCTCTGTGGCTCAGTTTTGCTCACTAACTGCAAAGAAAACAGCAAGAGTGAGGAACCCATTGCTGGAAAAGATGTTGACTATCTGGGTGGAAGACCAGAATCAAAAGAAGATGGCAATTAGCTCTAACACCATCTGTGCAAAGGTGCCGAAGCTGTACAATAACTTGCAGAAAGAAGAAGCAGGTCCTTCGACTGCCGAGCAATTCTTAGCAAGTAAAGGTTGATTTAACAAGTTCAGAAAGCATTAAAATTTCCACAATATCAAAATTAAGGGCAGTGCTCAAAATGGTAAATGTTAGGAAACAGAATGCTTGTATTGGTAGTGGAATGGAAATTTTTACGAAGCGGAATGCTGTAATTAGGGCCAGTATTTCTAAATGTCTGACGAAATGGAATGGTATCATTGGCACGTGTGATGAGCCAGAGCAGCATTCCAGTGTGTTCTGGCTCATTTCCAGCACTGCTTAAGGGTGAATGTGATAGTGCTGATGACTTTGCCACTTCTAACTTCCCAGATAAATTTAAGGCTATCATGAAAGATGAAGTACATAGCAAGTTTTAAATGCAGATGAGACTGTTTATTACATAGATGTGCGTAAGAGAGATAGGTTTTGGAATTTTGGTTCTGGATGAGGATGCATGAAAGTATACGGAACACACCTCCAATTTTACTATGTAAAGCAGGGTTCACATAATGCGGATTCACATTACATGGTGCTTTTTCAAAACTCATCCCTGCATTATAGGAGGGCCAGGTGAATACCCGTGCAAGGATTGTCAGAATAAATGATTTTATTTAAAATTCATTCCAATGTCATAAAGATATCTACATAGACAATATTCTTCAAAATGTAGCACAGGAGTCATCAAACCTCAGGGCCGGTTTCAGTTAAAAAATATGTGTAAGCGAGGTAAAAATTTGCCACCCCTCTGGATATCAAAGGCTTGAAATAATATTAATGATATACTAAAAAAATCTGATATGGCCAACACATGACTTTCTCCATATTTGGGGTATAGAGATTTAAATTATTATGAATAGCATTATAAGGCAAAATTATTATTTTGTATCGTAAAAGAATACAGTCGTCCTTATTGCCGTAAATTATATTTGAATATGTTTACAGAATTCACTGCTACATGGTAGTGGTGCTTTATACTGGAAATTAAGAATAAGTTAAATATCTCCGAAATGGATGGTTCTACGAAAATTTGTTTCAAACAAAACTTGGAAGAAATATTATTCTCTACAACTATGGTCCTTACGAAGATTACAAATAACAACGTTTTTAAGTAGATATTTGACGGAAACCGAAAAAACCGATTATTTATAAATAATTCCTAAAAAATAACCGCTATGGAAAATTGTTTTAAATAAAAGATGTAGGAAATTATATTTTCTACATTTTTTATAATGGTCAATGTATACAATAATGAAGTATTATCAGAGAAATATCGCAAAAACTGGATCGGGTTTCGAATAAACCTCGACTTTCGGTTAACCGGTATTGTCCAAAAACTAATCAGTTCTTTGTGCTCATGCTCAACTGTTATATATGAAATTTGGTATTAATACGACAAGTACTTTTTGTGTTAGAGCGCCCACAATAACATCCATCCATCCACACACATCATTCCGAAAATAGTCTAAACATGTTCTAGGGACCTCAAAACATGTATTTCCGTTGAAATCTCTAAGTCAATTTTTTTCGTGATCACAATACTTTCCCTATACTACGTATGGAGAAAGTAAAAAGAAAATAAACATTTTACTGTTTTATTTTTTCAAAAAAATATTCAACTAAATATTTTCAGAAAATAGAAATAAAACATTCACCGACCTTATAAGAAAATTACTGCATAATGATTATATTACCGTGTATTTTTATATTGCAACTTTATGAACCCACTTTTCGAAAAGGACGAGATTAAGTTTTTTCAGGCGTTTTTCTTTACAGTCATTTATCAGGGATCAGAGATAGAAGCTACGTGTAAAAGGTGGAGATCCCAAATGTTAAGTAGTTGCAGAAAGAGACAAACTCTGAGTAATCAAAATCTCTAATACTGAAGGTTCACTGTATTTGGTGCAGGAAGGTTATTTGAAATTACAGTGCTTAATCCCTAAAAGCACATGAAACTTAGTAGTATAGTTATTGCTTTTGCGTGTATATATTCCGCTAAAGAGGTTAAGGAAAGTGCACAGTGTATCGGCATGTTTTAGACATTTAGACAATGTAAAACTTTAAAACGTTCATTTTGCCGCCCTTAGGTGACACCTGTAAGCGGTAGGTTACATCGCTTACACTTTGAACCGACCCTGAATGTAATGACATATCATGGCGTAAAGTATGATTTTTTCGCGATGTTGTCAAGTGCTGTGCAATAAACCACTAAAAAAATGAAAATGTCAAAATCCGAAATATTGATTCTGCCGTCCCTCTGAAGTGGCACCTGTAAGCGATGCTTACGTCCCTTACAGCTGAAACCGGCCCTGTCAAACCTTTTACTGAAAGGGTCATATGATGACTTTGTGAACCACATATGACCTTGCAAATGACTGATTGAAAATTTCAAAGAGCAAGTTTTAAGAATCTTTTTAATTCTTTAATAAGTATGTCATATGCCTGTATTAAAAGTATTTTCATCCAAGTACTCGAAAAATATAGTTTAGATGTAAAAAAACTATATCTAATGAAAACCTCTGCATGTAAATACACGAAACTTAAAGAAATTGATGGTTAATGCGGGCCAGATGAAATCACCTTGCAGGCCGGATGTGGCCCACGGGCTGTAGTTTGGAGACTCATGATATAGCATAATAGCATCCTGTGACACAAATATATCAAGTTTTATGATCAGCTAATGCCAAGATGTCTACTCAATAATTTAACAACTAACATTATTGTATGGACTTGATATATGCAGATATGAGAAAGTTTGTGTAATATATGTTTCATTGATTTTTCAACACAGGTTTCAGTGTAAATAGAGGTTTTCACTGACGCATGGAAAAGTTTGGGATTAGGAGGTGCAGTCCTTGTCCTTTCCTGGAACTCTTATGGTGCATAGAGAATCAATGGGCCTCGTAATCACCACTTTTGTTGTTTATATGAATTTTTATTTTTACATATTGGCTGAATGAAATCTTAACAGCATAGAAGTTGTCACAAATATGGTACATTTTTCAAATAGACAATTCTATGAAGGAACCCTAAGTATTTTTTCATTGGAAGTGAAAGTTGAAATTATCAATTAGCTTGAGCCGCCTACTTTGAACATTTCTTTGGTGTGAACTAATTTGAATGTGCACATTTAAGAGCAGTGCAAAGAAAATTAAAGGTGCTCAGTTAACCATCCTAAATATGTACTAGGAAAATAACAAATAGTGTGAAATTCTTTCATATAAGAAATGGAAAAAATGTTGACCTTATCTGGATAGAAGATCAAAATGAAACAAATTCATTTAGAATCAAGAGTGATCCATGAAAAAGCTTAAAATTTTATGAGTGTTGAAAGTAAAAAGAAGGCACCAAGTCAGGTGATTAGCCTTTCCAAGCAAATGAAGGTCAGTTTTACAATTTTAATAACTACGAAGAACTTTGTCACATCAAAGATATAAGACTACAGCCACTGCTACATTCCTGGATGAGTTAAAGGCTCTCATAATAAATGGGTGGTACATACCAAAGCATCTGTTTAATGCTCATTAAATAGGCTTATTTTGGGAGTATACAAATGGAAAAACTTAAATTTTCAAACAAGAGAATTCTGCTTATCACATCAATGCAGCAAAAATCTGTAAAATGTGTTGAACAGAACACCTTACCTATCATTTGGAGATTGAATAAGAGAGTATGAGTAACAGCTTGATGATTTGTTTATGAACATTTTCTGCCTTGAATTAGAAAAAATACTGCCTATGTCATATTGCTCATCATCTATAAAATCCTAGGTATTCTATAAACTCCTCCTTTCTAGCTTTAAACGGATGTTTCTGACATAAAACAGTACCATACCAACTTCTAAAATTAATTATCTTAGACACTCACCCAATTGCTGCATACCTTAGGGAGACCTAATAAATCATGACTTATGGAAACATTGCAACATATAGAGTGCAATCAACAACACCAAGAGTGTATGGATTGAAATTTAGCAATACATTATTGGCTAGATAAGAAAATAAGTATACAGAAATTGAAGGGCCTAAAAAATTCATCTTAAAAGTGTGCAGGTTCATGCTATCCAAATTACAAATGATATGGACAATGCCTTTGACCCAGCATGACCCATTGGCAGTGTGTCAATGTTCAGAGACTCATTGCTATGTTATGTCTGTCAAAACTGTGAAAAATAATTTAGCTTACGACTGGATACTTTAGCTGTGAATGAATGATTAAATATTGCAATAATTTGACAATTGATTAGTGCCTGGATGATGGTGAGGCAAAAGAGACCCTTGGACATGATACTCATGGCCACATATGTTAGAGACAATTTGAGCCTTAAGTTCTCAGGTTAAAATTTTGTGGAATGATGCTTTTTGACACATATACTGTAGTGTTCACAGAAGATATTTCCAAATATGTATTGGCATCATATGTATTTTGCTGTTTTTGGTTCAACTTGTGAAAGCAGCTTTTTAAATTTGAAAATTAATAATATTATTGCTTTTAATTTGCATTTTTTCATTGACCGTAATATTTATAGATAATTGCAATGTTTTTGATAGAATTACATTTTACATTCAAATAGAATATCTGAAACGCTAATTACATAATATATAGGTAGATTTCGCCATGGTGGCAGCAGTGCATTATGGTGATTGGAGACCCTAGGCGCTAGATCAGTGGTTCTCAGGAGATATTCTCTTATGGCCGCATCAAGGAAAGATTACAGAAAATGTAATGATAATCATGTAAAAACTTCCCTATACCTTCTTATTTAATGACAACTCTTACTTATTTATCATTAACAATTGTTTTTCTTTAAATAATTCTAATTATTGAAATTTTCTTGTGGCCACACCGAAATTATCTGGTGGCCGCACTTGAGAACCCCTTCGCTAGATTAAATGTAGGCCCACTATATCATATTAATGAAATAAACACAAAGATGTTTTATTTTTCACTCAAAAAATACTATAGAAAATAATAAAAAATAATTATATATGTACTTTTCTAGCTTTTTCTAGAATTTTTGTCAATCTTTGATATTCGCACTACAAAGAAACTGAACTCTAATCTAGCGCTTAGTGCGCCTATACCACTTCATGGTGGGGAGTGCTCTTTTCTACATTTATTTTATTTTAATTTTATCCTGAAGTATGTTTTATCTGTATAATATATGTACATTGGTGTATATTTACATACAATATAATTGCTTTTTGGAGAAATTTTGAGGAAATTTGGTGAGTCTCCAGCTGAAAGAATACATTTATTTAGAATTTAGGCTATGCCCTGATATTCATTTTGTTGGTATATTATTTGCAAATTCATTTACATTCGTTTCTTTATAATTTTTTTGTATCTGTCGGAAAGAATAATTCCACAGTTTACAGATAAATTCTTTTGAGAAAATCGATTCGCTTAAAGTTTCGGCACTCGTTTAACCACGTTGGGCGATGAAAAAGAAACTTGTTTCATTTGGTCATTACCCAAGTCACCAAAAAATATCGTTTTTGAATAAATGCGATGCGACTGGTTTTATTTGAACATGCTATTCTAAGAAACGGGCATCTGTGATTTTATGAATATTTATTTTTATTAGCATTCATTTTTTTATTCGTCCTTTCACCTGCAGAAATCGGTACGTTGCAGAAGTTCTAATGACGAGGTCCTCAGAAAGAACGGAGATGAGTGTTTCACTCCGCCGCGGCGAAAACGGTTTTCAGCAATACGAAACCTATGCATTTACGTTGTGCCTCTAATTCTCTTTCACGTTTCCCAAAACCTTATCTCTCTGGATTTTTTTTGCTGTGATTTGGTTTTTTTCCTTCCGATTTTCGTTCCGACCTCCTACTTTCGTCCGCCTCGCCGTGCGATCGCGTTTTTCAAGCTGACGGTCCCCGGCGATTTTAGAATTCTTCCACATCCCTCGACTCACCCCCATACCCCACTTTCTCCCTCCCTCCCCCCCTCTTTATCTATCTCTCTCCACCCCCGATGTCCTCTCCCTCCTTCGACCCCAGTGTTCCTACCTCCAAACCCCTTTCCTTACCTACTCCCATCCACCCATGACTTCTGCCTGAATTTTTTATCCTGTCCGAACAGCGCCCATATATACAACTCTGGTGAGGGAGTGGGATGAGAAGGGAAAGGTTTTCGCCGTGATAGTAAGGGTATAGTAAGTGGGAGGAGGGAACTGGAGTCCCAGAGGGCCGCGGGTTTTCCCACTGGAATTTTCTGGAGAAGAAATGACACGGATGCAGCTTTTTAGAGATCTCCATCCAAACCTTTCTCTCTTTCCTCTCGGACAAACTGGACTCTGACCGTCGTTACGATATGTCATCAGATTTGAATGGGATAATTAAAAAGCGAAGCACAAATTATACAGCGGATTGAACGTGAAATGGCTGCGCTGGAGGAGGCTACCTCCGAACTTCTTCAGATTCACAGATTCTAAATTTCGATGGCGCCATGGAACGGTCCTCTAATTTCAATATCACTGAGGCGTGAAAACCTAACTACGCCTTAGTATCCGCAAAGCCGTATTTAAGGAAATTAGGAGATAAAATTCAGACCCACCATTTTGGATGGGAAAGCGACGAGACAATTATTCTTTCCTCTTCTAAAGCGCGATAATTTAGGATGTACTATCACATCTGCGGCAGTTGCAAGACGCGATCATACGATAAACCAAGTAAAACGTCGCATTTGTTCTTGTTTTTCGAGAACGGGCTTGGTTCATCTGCTGTTGCCTTAAACCATTTGCGTGTTTTCTTACTGGTGGACGTCGATTCAATTTTGCAAAGAGTTTGGTACGGAATGAACTCGGAAAATTTTGGAAGCGAATGGGTTCCTTATGGGAGAAAATTCACTCCTATGAGCATGTCAAGAACCATCCGAATTGTTTCTATGAAAACGCTCGACGCAGTATCTCTGTCAGTTATGTTAATATTTAATTTGAAAAAAAGAAACAAATTTCGCTAATTTTTATTAAGATTGGACAATCAAAATATTCATGGATAAATCCTGATATCGATAATACCATCAGCAATAAAGATGCTCAAAAACCACACTGGAAAAGTAAGATCGAGTTTAAAGTTCGTTAAATAATTGAATAATTATGATGCTGCATTATTTCGTAATGGCTATTTTAAAAATAAAATATTTCATAGATCACAAAATTGCTAGTTGCGCATTTTGTAATAACAACGCGCCTTTTTATGTGTTGGTGATCACTGTTATAGAAACACATACTATAATAATACGATATTAATGGGTCGTGCATTCTTAGAAGATTCTCCGTTTATTCCTATATCAGAGAAACCTTTTATAATTTGTTTTCTTTTTTCTTAAACATGACATTCATCTGAAACAATAACATTTATAGTATTTACTAGAGGGATCTGCTCCCTGCTCGCTACGCTCACCAACCCCCGTTTTGCTCGATATAGATATATTATCATTTTGTAATGAATATGCATGAATTCGTTGTTAATTTTCCATAAGTATTTTACTCAAAATTTCTTTTCCTTGTCCGTAGCTCTCTGAAATGTTGACTTTGATGTCTTGTAAGGAAACAACCCTTGAAAAGCCAACGTATAGTTGTCCATGATTGAACACTGACTCTGGTAAATATAAACCAGATGCGTGGGTCTATTTGCGTTAATAAACATTAAACATGTAGAATATAATCATTTTACTTATAAAAAAAGGTAAGATTCCAGTATGCACACGATCAATGAATATTCCATAGTTTTAATGAATCGTTTTAAATGCTTCCCACGTGCAGTTTCCTAAATAATTATCAGTAACTATTTACGTTACTATGTATAAAGATTAACGTTCTTGCAACGATAATTTCGATGCTTAAACAGAAGTTCGATGCGAATAACGCCATTCTTTCGTCTATTTGAAGGCTTAATCGACGATAATTGAATCGGAGGCAACAATAAAAGTCCGGAAAGAGTACGCAAAATCTACAAAATTTCGGAAAAGGATGTGTATTTCTTTAAATTTCAAAGTAAAGTTACATTTATTTCGGATGAATGTGAGAATAGAAGAACCGAATGGCAGTATCAATTTTATTTCGATTGGCCTCGATCGAATACTTGCACCGCTTGGAGCCCCATTTCCCTCGCGAAAGTCTCCCTTTCCCTAAAAATACGAACCTCCCCCCCCCTCACTATCCTTCCCTTCATTTAGCCTCCTTCCTTTCCGCCTCCTCTCTCCCTCTTCGCTCCTCTTCCTGTTCGCTAACTCCCTCCTCTCCTTCATATTTCATGGTGGCAATTAGTCGGGCGCGGAGGAATAGAGCTTCCCTCTCACTCCTCCTCTCTCTTTCTCCTTTAAGCCACCGAGGGTGGAGGAGAAAGGCAGGAGGTTTAGAGGGAGAGAGAGAGAAAGGGGTAAGACTAGTGAGGGAAGTCGCTTATTCCATAATTCACGCTCTCTCTCCACATCGCGTCTCACGTTCTTCAGGGTATGGAGGTGGCTCCCAGGCTGCAGCTCGTTGCAACTTCAGCCTTCCTCTCCGACTGTCTTGGCTAAGCTCAATTAACTGGACTCGTGTCAGGATTTACTCTCGACGTCGATTGAATTTTTTTATGTCGGTGAACATTTCAAAAGGCTTTGGTGAGGAGATCTCATTTTACTTTCAGTCAGAGTTTTGGAACGGGGAATTCCCGTTCCCGATTCTCGGGAATTTATTCAATATTTCTTATTTCCGATTCCCGGGAGAGTTTTTAATAATTTCCGAGAATTATTTTGATTAAATTTTGTCTCATTTTATTATTTAAATGTCTTGAATAAATACAAGATTTGGCAGTGAATTAATGAATACATCAAAATATCATTTAGAAGAAATGTGACCGAGCTAGTTGATATCTTTAATGAAATATCTAGGAAATCCTCCATGTCTTGAAACAAATCAAGGCGATATATTTTAAAAAACAAATTAACAAAATAAAATATGCCAAAGATACAATGAAAACAATTTGAAGATACATATATTGACATTAAAGAAGAAAGTGGAGACGAAAATATTCTCGTCTTCAGAAGAAGTCAAAATTTCAATAGTTGATGAACTGGAATATGAAATTACAGAGATTTTTGAAAAGTGCTCCACCCATGAACGAATCATACAGTACGCACATTAACCAAAGAATTTAATTTATATAAAAAAAACTAGAAAAACAACATTTGTTGTTGTTATTTATTGAGTTAAAAAGTATAAAACCTACTTCTAACGAAAGTGAACGAGTGTTTTCCACAGCAAGCAATTCTGTGACCCTAAGAAGAGCTAATTTGAGTAACAAATCAGTTGACAAGCATTTTTAAAATAAACAATTTCGATTCAGGATGAAAATACGAATTCTTTTTAGACGACATTTTCTGTTTCTAAAAAGGTGGTCAACATTTGTTTTAACTTACTTCTTCTATTTAGTTTAGTTTATTGGCATTACATTTCGTAATAGGATTCATATTTACATTTTGTATAGTTACGATGTATCGATAATACATATCCTGTTTCAGCGAAAAACAGTTTATTTAATAATAAAAATAGTAACTCATTACAATTCCCGTGTTACCAAGAGTCTCTCTTGTGTGTGTGTGTGTATATATATATATATATATAAATCGGTGTTTTGATTTTGTGTGTGTTCGCATATTTGATTATCAAAGTGTTGCTATATTTTTATGAATATCGTTGAGCATATCTTCTTCCTCTTCCTCTATGTCTGAATGACTATCAATTCGCTTAATTTAATGTGCGCATCGAGACTACAATCACTCTTTGGATCATTTTTCGGAAGGAGTCTTTTACTGGCAGCATGCCTCAATATCCCCGAGTTCTTTTTTCGGAATAAACCCAGAAATTTTCCTGGTTTTGCTATTACATTAGTCCGACGGCCGTGGTAAAGGTTGCAGAACGATTTCCGGCCCCTGAATTCCAACGGAGACCCTTCACCTCGACACCGGCTATCGCCTTGCTGGCGGTGGTTGACGCCAGAGTGACGTATGTTTCTTTGTTAAATGAAACCGTTCGCAGCGAACGAGATGTGCTTTCTACGGCGGCCTTGGTTCCGAGGACGTAACCAGAGCCGAGTGCTGGAAAACTAACGGCTGAATGAAAATTTAAAAGCTGAATCATTGAGCTCGTCTTACGGCTTGAAAGGAGAAGAACGTACCTCAAAAGTTCGAGAGTCGCAAAACCCTATCGATCTTCACAGATAAATTAACAAAAAGTAAACGAGGCAATTCTGAAACACATTCCAAGTTACTTTTCGGCAGCGAACATCTTCACTGAATGGAATGTTACTTTTCCGGAAATGTTATAGAGCCGTGTGCGCCTCGAAAACCACGGTTTGGCCACGTCAGCAATGGTTAATCATGTTTACTAATAACCATTTGAATCTCGCAGCAAAAATTGCAGATCCCGTTGCCTTGACACGGTCGAATAAGCAAGAATTGCATCTTCTAAGTATGCTGCCAGCCCCGTAAATATATATTTTAACGCCCGGGGCAAACTACTTAATATGCGCCCTCTCCCCCTTCAAGACATTATTTTCTCTAGTTACTTTAGTTGCTGTTTGGGTTTTAGCGCCCCTTGCTTAGTTGCGCCTGAGTAGATGCCCCGCTTGCACCGCCCTATAGTCCTTTTCTACTCTTATGTCGTGTGACCTTCAGACATACATATACTTACGTCCCAAGGCGGTAGCCAATCGCAGCTCGGACAATTGTCGGTGGCGTGTGGAGTTAGTAAGTTTTTCTCCGACCGTCATGCTGTTTACATCGCGTCGATTTATACATCGTTGCCGGTGTTAAGGTTAAGGTTTGCGTGCTCTAACACGTAAACTGGGTTTCTTTGCGCAAAATTTGACGTCATTTGATATTTTTCGTTTGAATCGCGCGCTGCACGTGCTGGTGGGATAAGCTAATGCTCATTGGCCGTTCGCTACTGCAAGGATAATCCATCGTCTGTTTCCATTCAAGTATTATTTCCTGTCAGAATAAGAAAATAAATAAGGTCGATTGTCACTTTTTTATGAATGCGCACGAAAGGTCGACTAACCGTGTTCGCAGTGCAAAGGGAATACTCGTGCAAAGGGAACACTCGTGCAAACGGCGAGAGCCTTGGTGTCCGCGGAATGATCGTGGAAATTCCCTGCTGTTGCGCCGACGCACGGAGATTTACTGGACGCAAGATATTGGTGAAATAAGGTAAGTACCGCAGCATATTCATTTCCACGCGAGTGAATTATTAGATTTGTTGGCGGTGACTGCCAAAAAGAAGCAAATCAGTCGAAATGTACGTTTCCATTTTCTTATTCTACTCGGAGGGAGGAAGTTTTTCTTGTTTCTCAGGCACGATTCCAAAATTTTGGAAAATTTAAGGAAGCGGAGGGTCGTGGGGTTAAGTATTGTTGTTTTTTGATACTGTAAATTGATTTAGCGATGGAGGAAATTTGTAGTGGGCGAAGAGGATCAAGAGGGAAGTAGGTGAGTGGTGGAAGGGGATTGGGCTGAGAAGGAGGGGGGGGGGGAGGTGTCGGAGAAACGGAGAGAGAGGCGGGGGGAAAAGAGGAAGACGGGGGGGGGAGGATAGGGAGGAGGGAAGGGGGAAACAAAGAATTTCCCATTTACGGATAGAGAGAGATTTCGAATTTTTACCGCGAGAACGTAATGACAAAAATTCATCCCAGTGTTAATGCTCGGCTTCTGCTTGACTATTTTAAAACATATTGACAATCCTTATGAAATTTGCGATTCGTTGACTTATTATTTGAGTGTTTATGGCACGGGATTCACAACGTGTTTGCATCATAGCTTCTTGTAGGAAAGGGAAGACTTTTCTTCCTTTTAAGAGACATTGGGCCTATTACTATAGCTCGATTTCTTTCTTCGCACGTCATGGATGGTATATTATGCGAGAAAACATTTATGTACTGAGCGTTAAATGAAAACGATTACGCAATGTGACGTCGAGGAGAGAAGACCTCGCTAAACCGATTTCTGCTCAAAGGAACGATTTCTGCGTCCTCATATTATGGTTCGATTTCGGCTTTCAGAAATCTGATAACGTCTTACGTTTTGAAACCACAGTTTGACCTTTAGTGCTAGCACACAAAAGAAAGGAAATGGGGGAGAGATGTGGAGGAGAGAGGGAGAGAGAGGGAGAGAGATAGGGAGGGGGTGGTAGGGAGGGCGGGAGAGAGAGAGAGAGGGGTGGAGTAGGAGGGAGGGGGAGAGACAGGGAGGGAGGGAGTGATAGAGAGAGAGAGGTGGAGAGAGAGGAGAAAGGGAGAGTGATAGGGAGGTGTTGGTAGGGAGGGAGTGTGGTAGGGAGGGAAGAAGAAGGAGACAGACAGGGAGGTACTGAGATGGGGAGAGAGGGAAGGAGAGAGTTAGGGAGGAAGGGTGGAAGAGAGGGGGAATCGTCTCTGTCAGGTCAAAAGACTGAGGTTTCGAACGGCCTTGACGCTTCGAGTGTTGTCGACGGTGAATATTTCAAAACGAGGGTCGTCCCAAGATCAAAGTCGTCCAATTACCGTTTACGTTTTGACTGGATGTCCAAAGCCGTCTGAATTGTTCAGAGGGTGGAATCTCGTGCTCTGGTGTGGTTTATCCTTGTTAACCCTTGGCATTTGCATTCCCCGTCGGAGAAGTTGTTCGCTTGATCGCTTGGCGGTTGAAGGAAGGTTTCGCTGAGTTAGCCGGCTCCAACTCCCGTTCGCTGATGTGAGCGCTTCATCAGTGCTGGTAAACATGTTAAATTTACTCGCTCACTTTTGAAGCTTGTTTGAAAAAAAACAATCTCTAAATATTTATTAACATTTAAACTCTTTAATATGATTTATAGAGCTAATAAATGTATTCATATAACTAAATTTTATGAAATTAGATTCGTTGCAATGAAATAGTTTTATCATTATTCTATCATGGCGTTTAAAGAGAAGCCTTTTCTATCGTAATCGCTTCAAATATTGTTTTACTGTTTAAAGTGGCTTTAGGAAACCGAAAAGCTGGATAATGTTGACAATGCATTTCCTTTTTAGCATTAACCAAACAAATCATTCAGCTGATAGTTTTTCCTCAAAATAACATTAAATATGAAGCCAGAGCCAGAGTGATTAAGAACGCTAAAAATTGTGTTAATAATTGGTGTGTTATATCTATACGTATTTACAAGTGAAAAAAAATCTCTGTAATGAGGTAAAATCGAATAGAGAAAGTGCGGAGCGGTAAGGGGCGTGGCGGAATGGAAAGTTATAGGAAGAGTTTTGAAAAGCGTCATCGAGCGGGACAGAGTTTGGTAAAAGAAAATGAAGATATCGACAAGCCGCCTGAGTGCGCTGCAACCACATGAAAATCGAAACGATCATCTGGCCGTCGCTTTCTATTTCTCACCGTTGTTCATCAGATGTTTACCATGCCATGCGGATGCCGAGTGGTTTTAAGGTTAGGACGATGTTTTTTTTTAAAACCCCCACTCGCAGACTTCGCCCAAATGAAATCGATATGTTAGTGAGGGTAATGTTAGATCAGAGCGTACGGGAAAATACGTCGAAATAGTCGCTAGAACCGAGAAATGCTACAGATCTTTTTTCCCAGGCAAGATAAGACAGGCCAACAGAGGCATTAGTTAGAGATGGTTTGGTGCTGTGACACCCCCTGCCAAACGCTTCTGGCGGCTTGCAGAGTATTCATGTAAATGTGTAAATCTCTCTAACCGTGTACCTATTTATCTGTCGTTCTCCCTTTCTACCGCGCTCGCAATGGGGATGGCGTAAAAGCCACTCTCTCTCTCGCCCTCATGTCTCCTCTCCAGTGTCATATGCAATCCCATTTATCCGTCCACCTCAGCGCATTCACGCGAATAACGCGAGATGCGGCGTCATATATACAAATTAAGTCCCGCGCGCGATGGAGTCGCCGCATCTCTCAACGCACTGAGCGCCTCTGACGTTTTTCACCGTAGTTTGATTTTGACGGAGTGTACAAAGAGTGTTGTGGTCCTCTCAAAACGCGGGACGTCAAATCTTTTTTAATCGGATTGCGGTAGCGATTCCTACGGCTCTCGCATCCTAAACCTCTGTCCGCTTGTTTTGCAGACTAGCTTATCGATAAAAAGGGTAAACGAAAAGCGATGGGAAACGAGCGAAAGATTATTCTGCGCGTGTAGCCGTGAAAAAAATTTCACGGGACAAAGGGCAAAGGCAAGCGGTGGAAGGGTGCATAGGAAATAGAGGCGTTATGCGAGTAAAGAGAGGACGGGGAGTGGTCAGAAGGCAATATGGCGGTCAGCGCAAAGTTTCGGAATGTTTTTTAATAGAGAGAATGTTGGTGATTATGCCGAAGAGCAAGTCTCTGCACTCTGAAGCATCGACTTGTGAGAGGGGCCTTCCTTCCTCTTTCTACGGAAAAGAGGCAGTCTCGCGCATGCATTATGCGAAGCCCTAGTGCAGGAGTTCCCAAGTAGGTGCTCGCGAGCACTAGCGTGATCTTTGGAAGCCTTTTCGTGCTCTATGACAGCTTGACTGTGATCTTCTACGTTGCTTAATATAACATTTATTGATACCAATAACTTATTTTACTCGGATGCTTTCTTTCTAAACGTATTCAAGGTCATTAAGAATGGCTTTGATGTTGGTTTGATTTTATTCATCATCATTCCTATTTTTTATAAATATAGTGTTCGCTTGATATTCTAGCGTGTAACTTGGTGCTCGCTTCATATCATAGGATACAAGCTGGTGCTCGAAAAGGTTGGGAACCCCTGCCTTTCTCCATCTTTCATATTAACCGATTCTCTCGGCCATCCTACTGCTTTGTGGCTATGCCGAGGAGGGCGCGCGATGCACACCTCTCTCTTTGCTAATCTGATCTCGCCGCAGTAGTTATAGCAAATGATCGTTGGACCTGGTTGGATCGTAATGCGGGTGATGTTAGTTTCGTGCAAAGTGACAATATTTAATATTAATCGGCAATTGGACGGCGAAGAATTTAAAGAGTGAAAATGAATTGATTTTAAGCATAAAAATAAGAATGTGTTAGTAGGTATAAATCAATAATTCGGTAATGGGAGATGAAATTAGCCAAATAAGTGCCCGGATAAAACATTTTGAGATTGATTTTAACGCTGGAAAGGACGGTTTGATTGAAATGATTCAGAAGTCATTAACTTTTGAATTTGGATTTTTGAATCTCTCAACATTTTGAAAAGGTTTTGAGAGGCTATTTGAGACGCTACACCAGCAGACACTTCACAAAAGGAGCGGAGAGAGGGAAAATTACGGAAGAACAGGCATGTCAAACTCGAAGAAGCATCAGGGCCGCATTGAAGCGATGGATTTTATAGAAGGGCCGCATTAGGTTTACAGTTGCTTAATGAGGGTCAGACTCTGCAAAATACCCTTTATCTAGAATATTGGTCACCTTTTTTGCTATTAATGATTTAGAAACCGCGTTCTACTGCATCTCAATAACTAAGAAAAAAAATCGTGTCCTTTTCACAAAAATAAAGTTTTTATCAAAAATCTCGAACGATTTAGTTAAAATAAAATTAGCATTCGGGCCGCAGCAATGCATAGAAAGGGCCGCCAGGTTGACATGCCTGCGGTAGATAAATATGGAGGGTAGGGATAGCTCGCGCAACCTTAGGGCAAGGGTGTGCAAACTTTTACCGATGGCATTAGTATTTCCGAGTACCTCGGCGGGCCGCATTTAAGGTCACGGTTGTTTCGATGGGTTAAATTCAAAGTCTCAGGTGGTTCTATGGGCCGCGTCGGAATTTAGCCCTTACGAGGTCGCGCGATATTTTGCAACGTCAGAATCGTGCGCAGTAATTTTGACCGCGCTGAAAAATGTTTACCCTTTTAAAAAATAAAATAAAAAACAGCTCGCGAGTAGGTTTAGTAAATTAATTGTTGGTCTGTAAATAAATACACGTCTCATTTCAAACGAATTTTCCGAGAATTGCGAGCTAAAAATCAATGCGCGTAGGTATTATATTTTACTTTTATATTCTGCATTCACTAAATTAATATGAGCCGTGTTTATTATTTTTATTGTTGGTATTACGCTACCCACATTCACTTTGTCTTTAAATATGTAAATACCACGGATTTAGAGAAAAAAGGCGTAGACAAATAAGCAGTAAAATGAATGTCAGTTGTTCGCGGAGGATTGATTTTTGACGACTCGGGGGATTTTGACGATAGTGTTAGGGGAAAGGGATGGAGCTATTTTGAGAGGTTGAGGATGTCGGTCTGCGGAAGGAAGAGTGAGTGGAATTGCAGTGAGAGAGGGAAGGAAGGTGCTATGCGCTGAGGAGGGTATTGTGGGAGGCGGGGTCGAGGCAGGGGTGGGGTGAGGAGGGCAGGAGAAGGAAGGAGGAGGCAGCGGGAGGTAGGAGTCGTTGGAAGCAGGATTTGGACGTTGAGGAGTGCAGTTTTAAGGAGACTTTGACGACTGAAGCAATCGTAGAGGAAAACCTTGATCCGCCAAGTGGCGCTTATGTAAGGCTTCACGTGACCTTCTGCCCAAACTCTTCCGCAATTCATAGGACACCTTTTTGATTTCCCTTTTTTCTTTTCGATTTATTCGCTCTTTTTTCTCCCTTCCCCAATCCTAAAATGTCCTATCAGATCGGGTCTAGTTGAGCATTTTTTCAGAATTCTCTTTTTGTATGTCAATTGTCCAGAAGAAACTCGTTATTGGGCAATAAAATAGACTACTTTAAGTAAAACACATTATAAAATTTGTTTATTAACAACAAGAGTTATAAAAACGAAATTGCTGAATATTGAGACAACAAGCAGTTTTGGAATTAAAATGTAAAGCTCTTTTACGTGAGTGTTATCGATTATAACGCACGATTAACGCCGAGGGATAATTTTGTTCACCATTAAGCGAACTAAACTTTTAATAGTTATAAATTTTAATATTTAAAACTAATACATCGTAAAATATTTTGAATAGTAACTTTTACTTGTTTATTTATTAATTTGCGGGAAAAGTCTAGGTGAATGGAATAATAAACACGTTTTTTATAATCGTAATTTTAAAAATTATGAAATCAGCACAATAAATTGTGAGACTTCGGTGCGTCTGAAAGGCCATAGATTCTTTTTTAAGAGACCTATCCACACCAATTGAGAGCAAAAACAGTAAAAATAGAAAAAAGTCCTGTCAAAATACATCGGAGAGCTGCTGGGCTGTATATAAAAATATAAATTTTAAATAAAATTAATTTAACCCTTCATTATAAACTATATTATTAATTATGTTATTTTATGGTTTATTAACTCTTCCAGTTATTTATATTTCACACCCTGACGTCACTTTGCTCTGGATATAGCTACATAGAGTTGTCCATGTCTAAAAATTGATCTATGTTGGTTTATGACATTAAGCATGTATGTTCCTTGGTATTTACAGGCGTAACCCGTTATAATAATTTTCAGTCTACTCTCGCAGAAATCAGTCAAGCAAATGACAATGAACTAATCCGAAGAATCTAATAAAATGGATAGCAAAGATGTAAACAAATTTTGTTATTACTATTAAATGAATTTTCATTAACCAACAAGAATTAATAAGACACTTCTGGTTGATCAATTTTAACCAACATCTATTCAGGCCTTTATCTTATAATAACATTTATAGTTTCATGTTGATTAGATTAATAGTTTTTAATTAGATAGCGCATAAAATGTCTATCACACACACAGACGTCATCGAGAAAATAGTAAAAAACTATTCATGGGATCTCAAATGTGCTTTTTCTTTGAAATTTTTTTCAGTAAACCAATATATTCTCTGTATTGCGCATTGCCAAGCATACCAAGGAAGGTAAAAACTTTCTGACCTCAAACAGCACTTCTATATGTCAATTTTCAGATGTCTTTTAATTTTAGACTAATTTCAAAGTTATCAAGTGATTTTAGGAACACGCAAGGGCAAAATCGCTTTATATAAGCTGGATTCACGCTCTACAAATACCGAAAACCGGTAAATAATGATTTATAAGGCACAAACACGTTTGAGAGAGAGAGAGAGATGTGGTGTTTTCATTAAATGGTACAGCATTGGCGCACTCTTGCTGTTACGCGGTGAGCATTCATGAGTGGGCGTCGGCAAAAAACGCTCCGTGACTTCCTCTCCTGCCTCCTTCCCTTTTTCTCTTCTTTTCCTTCCTATCTGCTTCTTCTCTAACCACTGAGGTGCTATTAAACTTAGATTCAAAGCCTGCCGGTGATTGCTTTTTGATGAGACCACGTTGCTCCACTTTTTGCATCACAGACCTTCTTCCTTTTTCATGCCTTTTTTGTACCATTCCTTTCGGGTTCCTCTATTTCATTATTCTGTAATTCCTTATAAATGGCGTTTTTTTTATCTCGACTATTTCATGGTTGCGATTTTTCTTTTGCTTTATAAATAATATAATAATAATATAATAATAATATAATATTATTAATATATATATCGTTCTTAATGCTCACGTCTGAATACAATACTGTATTTTATTAACTATATCTGCGAACAAAGGGCTGGAAATATAAGTTATTCTGACGTCGTTTAAAATTAAAGCGAAATATTTTAATAGCATATTAATTCACTCGTACGCATTTCATAAATTTATAGCTCCATTTTAATTATATTGAAATATAATCCGCTGTAAAAGTATCGACGTCATAAATGGAATGTGCTTTGTGTTTTTGCTTTGTCTCACTTTAAACGTAATAAGGTTAAAATTTTAAAATTTAAATGCCCTCAAAAATCGTAATATAAATGTATATTTTTTATAAATCATAAAACATCCAAATTACCGGAGAAATGTTTAACATTTCCTGTGCTAAAATGTTTATTTACAATAAAATATTGCCACAAATTGAATTTTCATCCACAAGAATAACCACAAATGCGATAGTATGCTAATAATTGCACGGTAGGATCCGAACACAAGACCTCGCGATGCGGAACCGCGACCACCCATAAGCTATTAATTACAACATAGAATGAGCGACAGATAACTCTTACTTCCACAAAACTGCTGAGTAATCCTTATTCGCGCTTCGAGATCAGAGTAGCCGTCGATATTTCACCGAACGAAATAAAAATAACGCAATTTAACCGTTTTTGAGAAATGGGAGTTTCATGTAAAATTCATTTGATATAAAAATTATCGGTGGTGCTAATTTTAATAAATTTGAATTCATCAATAAAGTTCGCAAAATTTATGAATAAAATTCTTGGAAGTTTATGTATACATCGTCAGTCTCAATCTGTTTGTGTTTTACGCTAATTTAAGAGGTATTTTCGCCTCTCACTACACAAAATTTAACTAATTGATAAAGTAGGAATGCGGGACTTTAGATTTTGGCGGAGGCAATATTGACTTACTAGTCCGTTGGATTTTCAATAAAAGCATGCGAATGTCTTACAATGGGCTTATATCACGGAGGGAGAGTAATTCTTAACGTGTAATATATATTGAAAAATAACTCGACAAAAAGTAACTGATACTCAACAAAAGAGGTCAGCATCTTTACTGGAGAGATTGGCGTATATTGCGGATTTCACAGTCTCGATATCATTGAGTTTATTCCAATAATCATTGCATTATTCCTACAAAAATTCATCAACGATGAAATAAGGATATAATGACTTCGTTAGAATGTCTAATTAAATTTTGATTGAAAATCATACAAATTAAAAGAATATGAATTTTAAATTGCAATTTAAATTATATTGCCGAGAGTAAATGGTTGAGATTAAAATATTCCTAATGAACCATTTCTTCAACGAACGGGAGACTTGAAAAATAATTTTTTCTAGTTTTGAAATTCTTCTATCTAGATCCACTGAATGAAAGCGTCATAAATTGCAATATCATAGCAATACGATCCGAAATTGATTTCAATTATGGTCACTACTCAATTGGACTGAATCGCTCGTTCTTCAGCCACTTATCCTCTGGGGAAATTATATCTTAATTGGGATGAAGGAACGCGTCAAGATCTTTGTATAGGAGTGGTTGCGACTCCTCGTCAGCTGGCGATAGACTTGCGATCGATAGCGTCGAAAGTGAGTTAGAAAATTAAAATAAAAAAAAAACACTCTCGAAGATCTGGGTCTCGATGCCGCAAGGTTAAGTTTTAATACGGTCGCCAAGGATTATGGCCGCTATTTGAGCACGTGAGAATTTGTTCTGCGTTCGGAAACGGGACAGTTACAGTGGTGTAAAACCCGAAATGGAATTAGGGCGGGAAAATGAGAGCGGTGGTGGATGGGAAAGAAAGAAGAGGGGAGTGAAAGGAGAAAGAGAGAGAGAGAAAGAGGGAGGAAAGAATATGGGATGGCAGAGGTGGTAATGAGTACAGGGGAGAAAAAAAGGGCGATTGCAGAAAGGTGAATATGGGAAGGCGAAGAGGGATAGAGAGAGAGAGGAGAGATGGAAAGAGAGAGAGAGTGGTGAGCGAGGGGGAAGATGTCGAGGAGGAGAAAATGGAAAGAGAGGGAGGGAGAGAGGAGATGGAAAGAGAGGGAGGGAGGGAGGATAGAGAAGGAGAGAAAAGGAGAGAGAGGGAGAGAGAGAGAGAGAGAAGGGAAGAGGATGAGAGGCAGAGGGAAGGAGGGACAGACGGACAAACGACTTTATTTAGGGCGAAATTGAGACTGTGAAGTTCCTTCATACATTTAATCCTTTCGTCAGATTTGAATATTATATACAAGTTAATTACAAAATTTCACATACCTACATATTGATTACAAAATTTTGTTAGTTGAACGTAAAGAATTACCATAGAATAATGTTAGTTTTGTGGGTTGGATAAAAAAGTGTGTAATCGGTTTGTTTAGCACAGGAAAAAAGTTACACTGCGGAAAAACACCTACGAAGAGGTTTAAAAAAACCGCGAAAAATCCCTAACTAGATGCAGAAGAAATAAAAGGAGCGATGAAGGGGAACGAGGGATAAATAGGGGGGATATCGAAGGGGAAATTTGGGAGGGGTGTCGTGAGACAGGCGCACTAGGCTGGCTTGGTGTCACTCCTTGTCGAGGGCACATCCCCGCAGCCAGCACCCCAGAGGAAGCCCCTTTCGCTCTCTCTCTCTCTCTCTCTCTCTCTCTCTCTCTCTCTCTCCTCACCTCAGCCCAACCCTTCTACCAACTTCCCATCGGCACTCGCTTTCCACTGCCTCCCCGCTCCTTCCCCTATCCTGTCCCCTTCCCAGGGGAAAGAGTGGCTTGTTTGCCCGCTGCCGTGGAGCTGAATGCGTGGTAATATCCATCACCAGCGGTGGAGACCATTGTTGACCATTGGACCGTGGTAAATTACTTGATTGTTACCGGAGTCGGATTGAGTGGATTTTTCGAGGAGTGCAGAGGCGAGAGGGAGGGCAGAGAAGGCGGCGATTGGTGGAGGGCGTGGAGAATGGTATGGGAGGGGGAGGAGGATATGGAGGGGGCTGGAGAGAGAGAGGAGGGGGGGGGGAGTATCGGGAGGGTCGGGAGCGGCGTTCCGGGCGCTTCGGAGGGCAGGGGGAGAAATCGAGGCCGAGTGATTTCTGACGAGTGCGATTGGGGGCGCGAGGGGAAGGGGGTGCGGGGGAGGGGGGGGAAGGGGGCGAGGAGAGGGAGGGAGCCGAGGAGGGGAAACTAGTGTCAACTGGATGCGAGAGATGATTCGTGAAATGAATGGTCCGAAAGAGATTAATCGCTGACGCCAGGAAAAAATCCCTAGAAACACACACGATTTAGGAGCTGAAATACGACCGACGATGCCATCGAATCGCTGCTGCGCTCGGAACGAACCTTGATGTTTTGAAATGTCCCGACGGAATTGCGACCAATTTTTTTTATGAAATTTGTCGCGGCGTACATAGGTCTTCCATTTGGGATATCCTCTATGGCCTACACCGTAGCAATTCTGTTTGTCTTATGGGACGCGGGAAACTAATTAAAACTCTGGTAAACTCCGCTATTAAATCAATATCGAAAGTTTAATTGTATCATATTTCTATGGGAATTTGTAAATTTGGTCTTTTTCACGGAGAAATATATATTTTAAATTTGCATTATATCAATATCCCCTGAATTCAGTACCATATATGATCACCGTAAAAGTATAATTTTCGTTTGCTCTATTTTTATGATAAATTACTGCAGATACGGTACTCGTAGAAAGTTAGAATGTAAAAAACTTGTTATTGATAACAATTTGCAATAATATTCATAATTTGATATTCGGTTATTATCTAATAATATGTACAACTAACAGATCACCATAAATCACCCCACAGTCGTTTTAATTTATTTAAAAATAGTTTTAAAGACATTTTCAGTAATGTTGTGCTTTACATGGAATATTTTGACGTTATATTCCATTTTAAAGTTTAACAATAAATTTATGCGAAGTATATAGTTACTATTGGAAGTGTCTCACAGTTTCGGCTGTTATGAACACAGTTAACTAAAAACTCGATTTAGCACTTTTCATATTAATTATCCGATTGCGCATGTCATAACTTTGAGACGACTTATTGATAATCCAAAATTATGATACGCTTCTGACCAGGCCTTTCCAAACTTTTCATAAAGAGTCCTCTTTCACAGGAAACAATAATTTGTATTCCTCTCCACTCTCTAGCGCAGGGGTGGGCATACCGTGGCCCGCGGGCCCTATGTGGCCCTCGAGAGCATTTAACGTGGCCCGCGAAGCTTTAGTGAAAAAGCAATCTGTAAAATTTAACACAATTTTATATTACTTTTGGTAAAATTATGGCAATAAAACCTTTAGTTTTGAAAATTTAGCCCCATAATCCTTGTTTGTGCTTGTTTTTCACTTATGTATGATGCCTAAGAATCTAAGCAATTTCCGATTTAAACTCTAATCTGGCCCGCCTAAGCATTGGCATCTTTCAATGTGGCCCGCTGAAGAATTTGCCAGACCGATGCGGCCCGCCATGCAGAATAGTTTGACCACCCTTGCTCTAGCGGCTATAAAAATAAAAAGGAGTAATATTTTCTATATACTTTATCATTATTTCATTCAAATTAGAGCAGTAAGAAAATCAAAAGGAGAATAAGCTGGTTAGGGATCCTGCATTTCTGTGTTTAAAAGTGAGTTAAATAAAAAATACAACTAGGATTTTATTACCAGCCTACGATTAACTCAATTTTAATAGCGCTGTGAGCAAAATTAGAATATCACAAAGCTTTCGGGTATTTGGCCGGGTTCCCGTCACGTCGGCTGAAAGGAATACAGCATTAACATAAATGCCGTTTTACGAGATGAAATTGACTAATTGTGAAATGCTGATAAAACGTTCGGTGATATGTTAGATGCTCTAAGAAATCTATACCAGTTTCGGAAAAAGCGGCCTAATAAATAAATATTAACCTACCAGTAAGTGAAATTTGCGAAGATAATTGAAGAAAAATTAAAGAAAGAAACTCTTCAAGTACCTACTAATCTTCGAATATTCAAAACAAGGGTCTTCAAATCGAACATTAACGTGACTTCCGTATATGGATTCATGTTTATAAACTTTATACGTAAATTTAAAATAAAGTTTATTGGGTAAATTGCAAATTTCTGTTTTTCAATAAAATTTCCACCACTCTAAAAACTTCCCTCCAATAATTACCTTCTGTCCACCTATTTTATCGCTAGCCTACGATATTTACCTGACATGTCTCCAACTCCAATTTCAAAATTTGTAATTCAATATTCTCAAGCATCGTTCTCATGCTCCAAATTCGTATTCTGATTTTTGAAATTTTGCCCTTCTTCGTTTCCTTATCACGAGTTGTTTGGGAATGTCGCGGGACGACGACTCATACTGCCTGCCTTACTTCCTCCTCTGACGGACGCGACGCCAGCCCGTATTTCACTGTTCTTATAATCCTTCCTCCTATTTTGAAATCTCCCGTGCCTTCTAACGCTTCCTGCATTAGTCTCTCTCCATATATATTGAATAGAATCGGCGATAGACAGCAGCCCTGTCTTACTCCTCTACCGATATGTACTCCGCTGGTGTCAGTATTCTCCAACCTGACCTTTACAACTTGATTCAGATATAGATTCCTGATCAGTCTCCTGTCTTTCCATTCTACACCTATATCCTTTAATATCCTCATCAGCAGTACCCAATTTACTCTATCAAAGGCCTTCTGCCAGTCGACGAAACATACGCAGCAATCTTGACTGTACTCTATTGCCCTTCCTGATATGATTCTCACTACACCGATAGCATCTCTGGTTCCACGTCCTTTTCTGAAGCCGAATTGATCTTTCTCTAGCATTTCTTCGGCCTTTTTCTCTACTCTTTTATTAAGAATCCTCGTGATGATCTTGGAAGTGTATGACAGTAGGGATATCGTTCTGTAGTCCTTACACTGCATTGCCTTTGGCTTCTTCTTTAGAGGGATCATTGTTACATCTAAGAAATCCTGAGGCCACTCTCCCGAGTCGTAAATCTTGTTAATTAGTTTCGTAATCACTTTTAGTCCTTCCGATCCCATTAATTTAAGTACCTCTACCGATATTCCATCGCTGCCTGTAGCTTTTCCTTTCTTTAGTTCCTGTATCGCCTGTTCTACTTCGCTTTTCATAATACTTGGTCCCAAGTTGTCTTTTTCAATGCAATTCTCTTCTTCCAGTTCCATTTGTACCGATCCTGCCTGCTTTTTGTATAGTTCCTTAATGTATTCTTCCCATACCTGTGCTACATCCTTTGGTTCTACGACTATTTTCCCATCTGTATTAATAATTCCTTTACCACGAATCCCATTAGACTTCTTATCTTCTAACTCCAGTACCCTAGCGTACATCATATCGTATCGTCCTAACTTCTCCAGCTGTTGTATTTCCTCACATTTTTCTTTTATCCAATTTTCCTTAGCTTTATCTGTTACCCTTCTCATCTCATTGTTTATGCGTCTATATTTGGCTCTACCTTCTTCACTGTTAACATTTTTCCATATATATATATTTACTGCGGAAAATAGGAATATATGGAGAACCAAGTTTAACCTAGAATAATCACGGACCTGACAACGGACAGACTACCTATGATGATGATGATATATATTTAGGGCAACTAGGTGTTAATGGAAACTCAGTGAGCACTTACCGGAAGGAGAGCCGCTGGGGTGTCGGAGAGACACATTTGTAGACGTTGTTGGAGCTTCGTCAGCACAAGAGAGACAACTAACCCGGTGTGTGTGTGCGCACACACAGTACGTCTCTCTTCGTCGCTGATGAGGGGCCCCTGCCCGAAAAGCTTTCGACTTCGTGTAGTTTTCGTGTTTCTTTTTTTCAGCACCCTCAGCAGCTCTCCGATTCTGGTGTCTACTGGGCTTCCCAGAACACCTTCTTGCCACATTTACACACAAAGACGAACGTGCGCGCGCACACATATTCACACACACATATGTGAAACGAGAATCAAAGGAGAGGAGTTGCCATTAACTTCGACTTGGTTCCGCGCCACGAGATACGCTCTGTCTCCGTGAATGATGCGGAGGCGCCACTGTCAGAGAGCGAGACTTTTTGTCGGTTGAAAAGACACTAACCGAGTGATAAACAAAAGGCCGCGTCACCATCTGGATCAAGAGAGCGCATTTTGGAAAATTGAAAAAAAACAACGCAAAAATATCTCGGCGGTCTAGCGTTTTAATTGTGGCGGAAAGTGTTGGAGTGATGGGGGTGCGGGATTAGAGAGAAAGGGGAGGTGGGTGAGGGGCGGAGGAGGGTTAGAGGGAGGGACGGTTGCCGAGGGAGTTTTTCAAATGGACAGCAAGGGTCAATGAAGAGAGCGTTTTGCATCGCAGGCGATGAATATGTATTTTTGGGAATGAAATGAAAAAATCAGAGCGCTGCAGGAGATGGGTATTGGGTAATATTTCCATGGTGGGACTGTCTACCATAGGAATTCCTCCGTAATAATTTCGGCAGAAATTAAAAATTTTAGCCATGGAAATAATGAAAGGAGCAGATCGCATAATTTGATGCCATACTTAGAGATTACTTTAGAGTAAATTTTTTATCCAATATTAGTAATGCGTTTGGTTCCCACGGTGGCATTTGGAGTCTAGATTATTTAAAACGAAAACCACGAACAACTAGGAGCATTTTCCTTCTATTCGCGCAGTTAGATGAAACCATTGCATTCGATTTTATTATTTTTTGGGATGAGGGTTCTAGCGTAGAGAGCTCTCGTACGAATCCTTTAATTAACCGCTTATAGGACAAATATTTGTCAGACAAATGTTTCTGCTCAGCAGTCCAATGATTTGCGTCAATACAAAGGTTCCTCCGGAATTAGTTTCGTTTCGATATTTTAAGGGTATATAATGACTGAACGTAGAGATTGATATTTGCATACGTAATGGGCAAAGATTTAAGCCCTCTTTGTATGCGACCTTTTTTTAGGAAGGGAAATACGGTCGGTTTAAACGGATATACCTTAATATTATTCAAATATTACCTACCTTCGGGGATGAATGTTTTTCCACCATTTTTAGGAGAATTTTAATAAAATGATAAAATTTCGGAGACGAATATGATTACAGGATTTGATTAATTTGTTAAAAATTGAAATTGAAAAAAATATTTGGAAAAATTTTGCTGAATTCGTTTGGGGAATCGTTTCATACGATTCAGTAAGTTCATATTAAATCGCTCTTACTGAACGTGTATATATACTTCCATAGTTATTGCCACTTTTCTAACATACTTCCTTTTGCTCATCGAAATGTCAAACAAGATGCTTTTCTTCATCAATTCCATATTTTCTATAACCTCTAAAAGTATTAAATAATTAATTCTTCACCCAAATTTCTTTATTCCAAAACATATCCCAATTTGAAAAATATTACATAGTTTGTCATATTCTAAGGTCAATGCCTTGTTTCACTCATTTTCAGAGATTTTTAGATAAAAAATCCTATTTAGACTTTCTCATTCGTGTATTTAGCTTTCACTGTCTTTTCTCTAAAAATTTCGAAGTACAAATCTATGTTTTACCAATTATATGGACCCGATTAGGTTAGTTTATGCTTTTAATGTTGATTTACTTTATCACTTTTGTCAGTTTTAATGAAAAACAATAAACTTTTTATTTAGCGATGTTACTAGTTACTGAAATTAATTTCCTGAATTACTCGACTACTTTATATTCCTTCTGGTATTTTTATGAAAACTTAAGCCTGCATAGAAGTGAGTGCGATCAGAGTCTGGTTTATGTTTTATTTCTGTTTCTCAGACTTTCTACAGGTTAAGTTCTCTAATATGCCCCTTTTAATTATTTTTTCTTCGATGCATATCTCTCTTTACAGTTTCCACTTCCTTTTTAGTTATTCCGATTGCAACTTCTCGTTCACCTCGTTTTGGAATCGACGAAACACGAGAGTAGTTCATTGATATATTCCAGACTTTTCAACTGGTTTTTAGCAATAAAAAGTTGGCACAGAATTAGTATCCTTCAAATATTACTAGATGAATGCGCGAAAAAACGCGACTGTTATATGAAATGACTAAAAAATATGCAAACTCAGCTACATTGGTTCTGAGAATTTCAGTACTTTATAATATTAATTTTATAATAAGCCGATTTTGAAAGAACGGAATAAAAATTGTTGAAAGAAAATCACGAACAAGATGCAAACATTTAGATTTTATTTTAAATGATAAATATTTCGATTAATGCCTAATGCGTAGAAATGCTTGATAAAATAAAATTTGGTCATTTATAAACTGCAGTTACATTTATCCCGTAGTAATATGTCAAAGTTAACCATGCACGACAGCGTAACTTCCGTGCTGAATTCACGTCTCAGTTAGGTAACTGTACGCATCCTCTTAACGTTTGCTTTGATGTTGGTTGCCAGATAAATCAACGGGCGCCGGATAATGCAATTATAACTTGCTCTGAGCTGAGATTCGTTCTCTCTCTCTCTCACTTCTTCTGCTCCCAGAGTAGAGATAGTTTGTTCTATTAAACAAAAAATGTGAAAAGCGTTTCAATGAACGAGACTGGACTATTGAAATTCTCATCTGCTATTATTAAGATCACATTAATCTCTCGTTTATTTATTAGATTTTCTCCGTTTCTTTCGCGAGGAAATTTTGGCAGAAGAGGTAAAGCGATTAAAAATGTCTTCCATTCCATTTGAATCACGTTTCGACGTCATCGCATCCACGAGGAATAAAGAAACAAAATAGTCATTAGCTAAAATAGCTATTAAAACTTTAACCGCAATTTCAAAAGTCATAAATTTAAAGAAATCAAAGTGACAATTGTGCAGAAAATGTATAAGGCTTTAACGATGCGAGTTATGCTAGCAATACCTTCACAATGGAACCTCTTATAATTTGCACTAAAACAAATACAGCCATAAAATATTCGAACTGAATAAAAAAAATGTAGGATACATATCTTTTTTATGTCCCATCATTAAATGATAATCGTATTCCCCACGTTATGTACGTTTTCTGGGGCAGTTTACTTAAACTAAACTTTATTATTTGTTATTTTTAACGTTGTTTAATTTGAAGAGAAAAAGTTGCGTGCTCGCGGCTAAAGGAAAGATGATCTCTTTAATGGGAAAAGTGAAACAAATTTTGGAGATAGTGAGAATGATAAAGCAAAACAAGCAGTTTTCAAATTATATTTTGGAACAAAAATATCTTTGTAGATCACAGAATAATGGTAAGAGGAATGAACACAAGTAATTGTATTAATGACTGTATCAAAGGGCGATTTATGAAAGAACATTCTGTCGAACAAAAACCTCCAAAGAAACTTTCGATAACTTACTAGGAGGAAATAGTGGTAGATTATTTAAATTTTGTGTAGATGTGTGTCTTATATAACCCTAATTAGAATAATTTCACGAGAATTACCAATTGAAATTGCATATAAAAATGGTAAAAGGCACACTTTAGAATTTTCACAACTCAGGGTCATTAAAACATTTAAATATAAACGTAAAAATTCTTGAGAGCACTAACGTTATTTCACTAAAAGTCTAGGTCCAATTGCTTTTTAAGAAGGCTTTCATATAACGCATGGCAGCCAGTAAAGGATACATTATAGATTGCATTTACCTATATGTTGAATTTCATCTTTTATAAATCTCGTTTTCTAAATTGCAGCTCACATATTGCACCTTTGGAGAGGGCTATCTCTCTAAATGTGTGTAAGCAGTAGCTGTAGGCCTTAAGGAATTTTGTTTGTAATGCTGAAATTATTTTATTATTTTTTATGGTGATGCGACCTCTTCTTGGACGAACAGTGTCTTATGGGAAATATTTAAATCAAAAGATAAACTTTTAAGGTTATTAAAAAGTCAACCCGTTGGCCATGGTGTTTTTCATCTCTATTCATCATGTGTGTTCGACATTTCTTCTTCAAAATCAGTTTAAAAATTATCGTTTATTTTACTCGAAACTGTATTAACTCGTAACCTTTTATTTCTCTAACATCACAAATGTGATGTTAGAGAAGGAGAAAAATTCCCGTTCAGAATTTTTCTCCTTCTCTAACATCACATTTCATCCGTTAAATTAGAATGAACCTTGCGATGGGGTTAAAGCTGCAGTTTGGCCAAAGGCCGTACTACAATAGAATGGTTTGCTGGAGGGCGCGTAACATTAGCTGTTACGGAAATGCCCCCTCCATGCATAACAATGCGTGTGGACCTCCGAAATTCTCTTCTCCCTCTCTCTCCTTCTACACTCCGTCAATCCCTTTCTTCCTCTTCCTTCCTTCACTTCTCCTCTTTAACTGTCACGCATTCCAACGTCTTTCCTCTATCCTTCGATCGCGTGTTTTTGCCATCTTAAAGATGAAACACACTAAAAAAGAGTGTGGTTCTCACGCTATCCTCTTTTTATCATATTTCTAATTCCTCCATTATTCCGTTCCTCAGTTTAGGTTTCCTTATCCGTCCTTTTCTTCACGAGCTCCTCAAGTATTCGAGCTGAAACTATCATTTGACTATCACCTTCGATTACACCCTCCATTCTCTCCTCCTGACGCCTTCTCATCTTTTCTCATTCCACTTTATTCCCTCCAATCCCTTTGCCATGTCGATCTCTCCGATACAAATGCAGAAGCGACAGGCAGTTGGCGAATCCCTGCGTCGGTGGGAGGACTCTCTCGGTCGGAGGTCACTCCAACGACGCTCCTCCATCCTTTCCTCGCCCGAGTTCCTCTCTCCGACCCCCGCGTGTACAGCCCTTCTCTGCATTCCTCGAGGATGGCTCGTGTGCACTCAGAAAGGGCGGGAAGGGTTAGAGAGAGAGAGAGGAGGGAAGGACGAGAGATTTGCTGTGGCCTGGCGGAATGTCAAATGTCGCCCCTCTAATCCCCCCCCTTCTCTATCTTCCCCCTCCCCCTCTCCACCCCTTTTGCTCCTCCCCACGTCTGGTCTCGGATGCCGGAAGCCTCTCTCGCGTCCTCCGTTGAGTCCACGGACGCCCTCTGGCAGGGAGAATGAGGTTGCTCTCAATCTCCCACGCATTCCACGCACTCGACCGAAAAGGCCAATGGTAAGGGGGTAAAGAGCTTCGAAGGGGAGGGAGAGAATGGGTGGGAGAGAGGGGCGGAAGCTGAGATCCTGTGAATTTGTGGCCATGGTGTCGGGGCTAATTGTCGGGCGATTTCCAAATATACCACTTCACACCAACCCAACCCTAAAGGCATTTAGGCAAACGACGAGAAGTCTGTTTGGCCGAGATCGCTCACATTAAAGAAAGTGCCTAGAAAATGTCTTTAAAAACCGTAGTTCTCCGCGCGTTCGAAGGTTATCAGGGTTTGAATACGGCCTTTGTCGACAAGAAGCCACGGTCGAGGTTTCTTTTCACGATACTAGCTGGATGACTGACTGGCACTTTATTCGGAAGCTTCTCGGGGCGTCGGGCGAAACTCCTAAATGTTATATTGCTACTTGAATTTTTAATCGGGTGACGAGCATAGCTCCCTATAATTTTTTTCATATTGTGGGAATAAACCTTTCTGTGAGTGCCAATATAAAGATAATGCGCGGATGTGCGTCGTATAAAAATATCCAATATTAATGGGTGCGCGGCTTTAAAAATGTAGGGCGCGGCACTTCAAACATTGTTGCGCGGCTGAGCAGCTTAGAGGGAAACATACTGAAGAGTACAGATGTGCGCAGAGCCAGAAAAAGATATTTTTGCTCCCTATGCAAGATGATAAAATTAAGCCCCCTCCTAATGGAAATATACAGTACACAATTTTACCTTTCAAAGTAGTAGTTTATTAACACTGTAGAAGTAAAATAACAAGTTATGAAAGTGTACAACGTATCACAAATGGGCGCGTTTCGTGCAATGGAGTATTAGAAAGAAATTATATACCTGTACGTAAGGGAAATAGCGTTTTAAAGTTCTTTTCTTCATCATAAATAATCCATTCTCTTCCTATTTAATAATATTACATGCACACGTAAGGAAATTAAACGTTTGTTTGGGAGATTGTTTATGTTAGCAACAATGAAGTAACCATGCAAGAAAATTTGTTCAACTCGGTATAAGACTTTCTTGTTTGATTTTATCGATAACGGCTACTCCTACGATAAAAATATATAGAGAAGAAAATACTTCGCTTTACCAGTTCTACAACTTTTATTTGAAAAATATTTTGATATGAGCAATACTTAACGAGATATGACGAAAATTTAATTTTTTGTCACCAGTAAAGTGGTACCCCTGATTGGCGTACGTGATTCATTTTTGCGATTTTCTTCTTATATTTGATTGGAAGTCCTTAATATCAAATTTCATGAAAATCCGTTCAGTAGAAGCCGAGAACGAACATGCGGACGGACGGACGGACGGACCGACCGACGATAATAGGCGCTCACGCTGTAAGCGAAACGCGCCTAAAAATGTACGCGTTTCCCTTCCAGCATAAGCGCCTATTAGCTTCGGTCTGTCCGTCCGTCTGTCCTTCATTGCGTGGTTACTTCATCATTGTTGCTAACATAAACACTCTCACAAAAATACGTTTAATTTCCTTACCTGTGCATACAATATTTTTAAATAGGAAGAAAATGGATTATTTATGACGAAGAAAAAAACTTTACAACGCTCTTTTCCTTACGTAAACTCAAGGAGTTTTGCAAGTGAAAAGAAATGAATAATTTTGAACGAAGGAATAAACGTGGACATAAAAGAAATGAATAATTTTCAACGAAGTAACAGTTTCAAAATTGTTTATATAGTAATTTCTTTCAAATACTCCATTGCACGAAACGCGTCCATTTGTGGTTCGCTGTACACTTTCCTAACTTGTTTTCTTGATGGCTACTGGATAGATTTAATGTATCGATAATTTCCTGGTGTATTACATATTGGCTTAATGTGATTTTCCACCCAAAACGACAACTAAAAATGATACATAAAGAAATTTAGGCTGAATAATCAATCCTAAATCATTTATTAAGAATGGGTTATTTAAAACATGCAACCTTTCTTATTAAATAAAAAATTCTCATATTTGGATCATGCAAAATTGATAATGGCCACTAATAATAATGATCACTATCATCACGAGACTTTTGAAACCAGCACCTGGAAGCTTACATTTTACAATGTTACCTAATCTTTGACTCTGCCTTTCCCGCGATATTATTTCTCCCTAACATCTTCAGTTTAATTTGCACGGCGTAAACATGTGATCTTTGCCTTTCCAAATTGATCGGAGCAGTTATTGAGCTAGTTTCACTCATACGAGTGTTTGATGTGTATGTATTTGAACAATGGGGCTGCGCGCCCCTGGTGCCTAAGGCGCCCAACCTCGCGCCACCCTTCGCGAAGCGTTTTCACTCGCGAATTTTGATAATTTTTCTCCGGTGTTCCTAAAAACCTACAACTCCGCCAAATTTCAAGTCTCCAAGAAGTGCCTTATAATTTCTATCCTCGTGTGGGGCAAAAATGGGGCAATAAACTCCTTACAATTTAGAATTTTTATAATTTCGGAGTTTTTAGTTAATTGTGCACCATACTTAATCAACATGCAAAATTTTAAGTCTCTATCTTGCCGGGAAGTACCAAATAATTTCGTCACCACCCACCCAGAACTTCAGCTTTCTAATATACATAGATGGATGCGCATTATACACAAGTCGAATTCTCTATTTTAGCAAAGATGTTAGTTTGTTTTCAGCAAGATTGGGGGCTTCATGCAAATATGTTAACCTCGCCCTTCCGCTCTCTCCTACTCCACACAGCTTCTCTCTCTCTCTGTTTAAATTACGCGAGGTTTATTATCTCATGTCAGTCCGCATCTGTAAAAAAAACTTTCTTTTCTTAAATTTGGAATTGTTTCTGTTCTCTCAGAGTGAATAATAAATCTCGGCTTTGTTCTGCTGCTTTCGATTTCTAATTATAATAAGTATTATTTTACCTTTTCTTCCTTTTGGTGCGCATTAGAAACGCAGCAACCGTGGGTGCACTAGAAGGCCTAAAAAGATACGATTCCAATCGTTAACACGTGCAGTCGAGGTATTTATCTCTGTCTTTCAGTCCTATCGCGGCACACTCATTGAAACACAAAGATGAAAAATACGGAGCACATGCCCATAGTACTTATTTAGTTTATTGAATCGAATGATTTACCTCATTTCACCTTTATATGGATTACAGAAAGATTGGCAAGAATAGTAACGATTTTTCAGATCTGTAGAGGCTACGAGGAAGGGAAATTCCATGGTATGCCTGCGCCCTGGGATATCATTTTATGTGGCGAGCATTCGATGAAACTCTTCACGGATAATTTGACGTTTTTCGTACGAATCTGGGATCGAAAGCCTTTGCTAATTAAGCCTTAATGCTAAAAAACTTTGTTTATCACTTATATTTTAAGACAGAACCTGTCAAATAATTTTCGATGTAGAATATTGTTTTTCTCACCGAAGCATTTAGAGCACAGCGCCGAACTCTTACAAAAGTTTGCGCATCGCTGCTTCAAGAAATTTTCAATTATTTTCTCTTTGCATTCGTATTTTTTCAAGTCACCTTCGGGGAGCACAGCTGTTATTGTATTTTCCGTTCCTCCTCGTCCCTTTAACCTTTCTTTTTCTTGCCTTTCAATTAAATGTTCTACAATTTTTACTTTCTCCACATACGTAGAAAGTATTTTTTTTCATGAAAAAATAGATTTTTAAATTTCAACGGAAATACACGTTTTGAGGTTCCTAGAACACGTTTGGACTATTTTATCGATGATGTCTGTTTGTGATAGGAATTTTGTGGGCGCTCCAACTCAAAAACTAATAATCAGATCAGCACAAAACTTTATACTTAATATTTTAAATAGAAAATGAAAATTTGAAAAGGTTTAGGCTGAAACTGAATATTTATTCTAGTCGTTTTGCCGATTTTTCAAATATCTCCTTGAAAATCCAGTTTTTGTAAATACTTGTTATTATAAAAATGTAGATAATGTAATTTACTACAAGTTTTGTTTGATTTTGATTGTTTTCTAACATATTAAATACGTCGCTATTGTTTCCGCTGCTACGATACAATTGTCTAATTGCTGACATCGTTGCATACGCTGCCAAGGGTCATTTTAATTCGCATCGAAATTTTGTTATCCATAGAAAAAGTTAACAATTTTCTTTACTTATTTTTTTAAATAAAGACTATTGAAAATGTTTTAAAATTATTCTCGAGTGTCATCGCTGATGAATATTTCTGAGTAAGCTGATGTCTAGAGCAATCATATTTAGGGTTGCCAACTTTTAGATCTTCATGAACCGGAGAAGTTGTTACGGGTTGCCTACTTTAAGATATTCACAAACCGGAGTTTGCTTGAAACGTGGATACTTTAGAAGAAACCCAATGAAAATGTAATGATAAATATATTCAATAGTCTTAAAGGTACTCATGATTTTAGGAAATATAATTAACAAGTTAGGAAAGTGTACAACGTATCACAAATGGGCGCGTTTGATGCAATGGAGTACTAGAAAGAAATTATATACCTGTACGTAAGGGAAATAGCGTTTTAAAGTTCTTATATTCTTCAAAAATAATCCATTTTCTAGCTATTCAATAATAATGCATGCACGCGTAAGGAAATTAAACGTTTGTTTGTGAGATTGTTTACGTTAGCACCAATGAAGAAGTAACCATGCAAGAAATTTTCTAAGTTCAACTCGATATAAGACTTTCTTGTTTGATTTTACCGATAACGGCTACTCCTACGATAAAAATGTATAGAAAAGGAAAGACTCCACTTTACTATTTCTACAAGTTTTATTTGAAAAATATTTTGATATGATCAATATTTTACGAGATACGACGAAAATTTAATTTTTTGTCACCAGTAAAGTGGTACCCCTGATTGGCGTACGAGATTCATTTTTGCGATTTTCTCCTTATATTTGATTGTAAGTCCTTAATATCAAACTTCATGAAAATCCTTTCCGTAGAACATGCGGACGGACAGACGGACGGACGGACCGACCGACGATAATGGGCGCTCACGCTGTAAGCGAAACGCGCCTAAAAATCGTTGTTTATTTTTTTTAAATATCGCTGATTAACGAAATTTTAAGAGCATCGTCTTGTTTTTTGTATAAAACAGAATACAATGGAAATTAAAGTACAAACTATCTTAATTCGAATCATTTACAAAAAACGCAAAAAAAAAGTCGTAAAAAGAGGTTTCCTCTGCAATGGAAATTGAACAGGAGATTTGTGCTACTCACCCGGAGACCGGAGATTATGACGATAACCCGGAGATCTCCTGCCCGAAAGGCGGAGGTTGGCAACCCTAATCATATTCGTTGCTCTGTATGGAGAAAATCATGTGTTGTCCACGTCAGATTTTTTTATTTCGGGTTCATTACTATTTTTCTTTTCCCCTCTCGGAAAAAACTATCCGTTCTTTCACACTGCTTTTTCCAAGCATACCCTATTTTAAATTACGAATAGCTCGTTATTGAATATTTCCACATATTTGGTGGCACTCTTTCCGAGCTCGTTGATATTAATTTTAAAATTTTCATACCGAGTCTCCTTGATTTTCCGTTTTTCATCTACTAGCCATTTTATCTTTGCTTCATTTTTGAAATTTATACATAACCGATTTTGCTATATTATTCTTTACACACATACACACGAACTTATACACACACACAAGAGTGGCAACTGGAGTCGCAGGAAGCCCATTGGACACCGTGGTTATAGATTCGCCGTTTGTGACGAAGAGAAACGTCGTAAGGCGAAAAGCTTTTCGGTTTATAACCTTCTTCAGCAATCGCGAGAAGATAATTAACGGCTAGAGACACACGTGAAGTATGAAGAGGTCTGGGTTTAAGAGATGCGATGGAGGAGTTGGGAGATAAAATATAAAAGGTTTGCTGGGGTTAAGACATGGAGGAAGATGGCGGATGAGAGCGAATTCCCACTGTCAGGTGAGAGATCCTCGCTGTGAAACAAGTCACACACATGAACGGCTACTGGTAGCTGACGTTTACGATGTTGCGACGAAGGTCTATGCGCACGTTGAGGAGACTACTGGCGAGGCTATTGTAATAGCTATTGCCATTTGAAACGAAATATTGACAATGAAAAAAAAAATTCCGGTAGTACCCTTGGCAGTGCTTGCTCACGCTCCAAGAGTTCATCTCGCCTCAATGTTTTATTAAAAGGAACGTATCAAATTATTTTTCGCAGCTCCCATTAAGGTTGTCATATGATGGCAGATGCGTCAGGAAACGCTTGCTACATCTCTGCCTTTTAATTTATTTTGAATTTAATCGACCAATCGATTGTCCTTTCCTCTCCTTCGCATTCCTCCCTCCCTCTCTCTCTGCCTCCAACCCCTTCTCCCTCCCATTTTCTTCCCCTCTCTTGATTCTCATTGCTGGGGCAGTTTTTCTGTTATAGCGCCGAGTGGTGGGTGAGAAAGGGAGGCGAAGAGGGAGTAAGGCTGTCATGCGGCTGCTTTCGGAGAATTCAATTTGGTTGCTGCCCCACGTGACCTAAAACTCCATCGAATGATGGAGTGTGAAGCGTTCGATGATTGCCAATTTTCTTTATGTTTCGATGCAAATGTATCTGTAAAATTAGCGAAGTCGTCGCGAGGCTAATGTACGGTGGATGTAAAAGCCGTTAGTTTGGCTCGGATTGGGAAGGGGTGGAGGACGACGTAGGGCGGAGGAGGCCGTAAAATGGCCACAACAGGTGACAACGACAACCGCGCCGAGGCAGGGCTACGGATTGAAGAGGAAGTTGCACGAGACGGCCCCCGCAACCGGGGACGCCGATTAAGGCGAAGCGAGAGGAGATTATTAAAATTTGACACTCGCCATGGAAACATGATCTCGTATTCCGCAATTTCATACGTATCCTACGCTTCCCTCTAATTTCCCTCCATTTTCCACTCGTGTCCTGCTTCGTCCGGATTTTATCTCGACCTCCCATCTTCCCTTTCCCTCCCTCCCCTCATCCTACCCTTTTATCTTCCTCCTTCTCCCCTTTTATCATCATCTCCTCCTCTTCCCCTCTTCATCCTTCCTTTCCTCTCCTCCTCCTCTTTTATCATCTTCTCTTCCTTCCCTTCCTCTCCCTTCATCCTACACGCGTTCCCTTCCATTGTCTCGCGACGATAGCTATTCACGCCGTTTGCTCCTCAACGGCCGTCGTTTTGTGTTCAACCCAACCCCACCTTGTCCTCCTATGCACCTACCTCCGCTTCCTCCTTTCCCTTTCCTCCTAGTCCCTCTCGATTCCTTATCTGTTCCACTTTCTCTCCTTTCTTTTTATCTCCTTCGCTCTCCTCCTATGTCTTGTCGTCTTTCACACGCTTCTCTCTCTCTCTCTCTCTCTCTCTCTCTCTCTCTCTCTCTCTCTCTCTCTCTCTCTCTCTCTCTCTCTCTCTCTCTCTCTCTCTCTCTCTCTCTCTCTCTCTCTCTCTCTCTCCCTCCCTCCCTCCCTCTCTCTCTCTCTCTCTCCCTCCCTCTCTCTCTCTCTCCCTCTCTCTCTCTCTCCCTCTCTCTCTCTCTCTCTCCCTCTCTCTCTCTCCCTCTCTCTATGCTATTCCAAACCCTCGCAGCTAAATCCACATCAAACTCCCACTCCACACCATTCAACCCTTTCCTCCCTCTCGCACAAACAGACATACATGCACGCCCTCCCTCGCTTTGACACAGCGCCCACCCCGCCCGTCACCCTGAATTTACGCCGTGTCATGCGCTAATGCTTGCCCTTAATGGGAATCTACCTCATTCCACTGCCCACTCACTTGAAACCAAGCTACATAGGCGCCTCTCCTACGCTTCCTCACCACGGAAACCAAACCTTCTCCTCTACATTTCTTCAAGTTTAATGAATCCGTTTACAACCGATGCAATTTATTGCATAACGGGTTATTGGTGATTTTAAGGTGCACGAATTTCAATTTAAAAGTAAAGATCTGCTCTATTTGAATATTAGTTGATCTTTATGTTTTATTCGTGATCGTTGGATGTTTAACATCTGGCACTTTGAAGCGATTTATAACGGATAAGTTTCTTACAGCGTCGTGGCGTGTCAATTCAATCCCAAAATGTCTTCCATGATTCCTTTATATTAATTTCCATATTCCGAGCGGAGGTATTGGTGACTATCGATAGATCGTCCTTTCTTTTCGCCATAATGGAATTTTTAGGAATTCGATTCTTTGTCATGCGTGAGTTGTTTTCCTCGCATATTATGGTCTTCTGGTTTTATATTCGTTAGAAATGAATATTACAAGACAAGGCGTTAAGGAAATGGAATACAGAGTCATTAAAGACGAATTATCTCGTTGTCGCTCAAGGAAAACGTCAATAAGGATATGAAAATCGTGAAGTACTGGAGATGCGTGCTGATAGGATCAAACGGGGATGCTCCCTTTGCGCGGCAGCCATGTCGTTTTCTGGATCGCTGCGCAGCAACGACGTAAGTGGACTCATGCGTGGAGTGCGATCCTCATAATTCGGTATGTGACAGCGAATCTCGGAGCGAAAGAGGAAGAGAGCTTTGAGGGCGCTTCGGTCATCCGCGGTTTCGCGGAGGCGACCGAAGTTGGAGGGAATAGATATTCTTATATTGGGTGGAAGGTGGAAAAAAGATGGTAGATCGGGATGAGGCAAAAGATTTAATAGAAAAGGGATCGCGTTGGAATGGGCGAATCACCTCTGAGAACAGCCGCATATTGGTTTAAATGCGCTTATGCTTTCATGACTGTACCGTGACTGCGTGGGCATCATGTGCTGAAATGAAGATATGGAATTAGGCGGAGGAAAGAATAGATGGCGGGAGCAAGAGACGGTTTCATTTTGAAATAAAAGATGGGAAAATTTGAAATGTATATTTTATATTAATTTTTGTCTTTGTATTTAAAGCGATTCTTAAATCGCCGCAATAATGATCTACTATTGATGAATAGCGGTCTTCAAATTCTTCCAGCTTATATGTTCATCGGCCTGCATATTCGTCCCTCAAGGTTCACATTCTAAAAATCAACTTTTGTCCCGGTCCTGCCTCCAAATGAGTTCCGGTTTTGTTTCCTAAAAATCTGATCCTCTTAGGTGAACCGAGTTTTGACTGTTCATTCATATTTAAGTGTCTTTAAGAAAGGCAAAAACAAAATGGAAATTTCCATTGCCTTAAAGAAATTATGGAAACCGGAAGGGCATTGTGTGAAGCCAATTGTAAAAATCGCCCATTGTCGTTTCATCCTCAAGTCTAAAGGATTTTAATAATTTCTCAAGCTGCAGTGTCTAGAGAAAAATGAAAGGTCTAACATATAACGGCAGCTATTTTTTGTGGATAAATATACTCATAGGATGGGAGTTTCATTACCTTTCCTTTTGTAGCTTGAAATGCTAAGTTGAGCGTAAAATGTTTACTAGCATATTAATGTCAGGTTGAACGTAACACAGTGATAACTTTTGTTCCTTGAATGGAAAATAAAAAATATTGGAAATAAGATTTACATATTTAAAAAGAAAATATTCATATCCTAAATGCCGCCTTGTTGTTTTGAAAAATATTTGGTAACATTTATATTCATCATTTGATACATTAATACCTATAACTTCAGGGTTTGTCTTATCGTAAATAGATTCGGGGATTAAGCCAGGTTTTTGTACACAACCTTCTGCATTCCTTGATAACTAACTTTCCTATTACTCTGTTGGCATTTTCTTTTCCTTTATTTTCTTCAAGTTTTCCCCAAGTCGCATTGTGAACATTCCTTTCTGGAAATGACCGCTCCGGTTCGCCTTTCTTCCCCCATATCATTATTCTATTTCCTACTCGTCTTAATAATATCTCATTTGTTTCAGTATCAGCAAATTTTATTTTCAATAATTTTCTCTATATCCGCATTATTCTAAATTTCAGAAACTACATTAACGATTCCTATTAATGATATTTTCACAAAAACTTGCGCTGCGTCAAAAGAGGTTTAATCTTCAAAAATTAAGCTTATTTTGGCGTTATTTCATTGCTTAAACTGATTTTATTATTTTTACGGTGAGAGACTATTTGTTTTTTATTTTGCTCACAGGATTTGCTTTCTAGGTCAATAAATGGATTACAGTACGTATTGGGTTACGTTTCTCGTTTAATTTGCAAGAGCGCGGTCTTTGCGTAGGAGATCGCTTTGCGCACCAAGGGGCGGGGGGTAACAAACGTGATGCAGAAAATGAATGGACAGCTGCTGCCCCCTCGCTCTATTTCCCAACAATACACCCATAATGCGTTGCATGTATTCATTGCTATTTGAATCGAAACCTCTTTCAGTTTATTCATAAATGGACCAGTATTGTGTTTTGGTTAACTACAATGAGTAATGAAAGCTTTGGCTATCTTACACGTTATCAAACACGCACGCACACACATACACACAGAGTTCAGTGTTGAGAGCAACATTCAAATTGATCGATGACGCTTGAGTTCCGATGCTGGGAAAATGCTTCTCGTTTGCAATCAAATATCTGAATTCACTGAATTTCAACCAAAGCTGCAAACCATTCTAAATGTTGTAGTGGTTCGGTTCGCAATTTACGATGATGGTTCGGTTCATATGTCACTTTTTACCAATGGTTCGGTTCAAGCAAAATTGGGAATTTATCATAATATAAAATGCGTTTGAAGTAATCATTCATCAATTTTTATATTTAATTTACATTTTATAAGTTAATTCAATTTTTTTTATAACGTGCACCTTAAATAGAAAATTATTTAAAACATCACCTTAGAAATTGTAACGTAATCTTTAGCGGAGACCGGAGCTAGTTGGCACACTTTTTAGTTAGGGATTTTTGTATTTTTTCTAATGAGTTTATGAAAATTCTAACGATACATTTCTAAAGTACAATACATTGGCTAAAGAGTGATGTATGTACTGAAGCGATATTATAGCTGTTAAACTCGTAATTTGTGATAAACGGAACCTTTACACGCGTACCAACTTATTATAAAATTCAAACAGAAGGAGAGGTTATATAATAAAACGGACAAAGTGTAGTTTTTTTAAATTTAATCTAACCAAGGGCTAAAATTCAAAGTTGTATATTGGCAATACAACAATGGTTGAAAAGTGAACTTGATACACTTAGGTAAAACATCTTGTTTCTCGCTATTTTCTAAGCATCTAACAATTCTGGATATCATTTTTCAATATTAACGAAAAACAAGAACACAATTTTATAGTAAGATTTAAACGAGAGCAATTAAGACAATGTAAAAAATCTGATGTGGCCAACACATGACTTTCTCCATATTTGGGGTATAGTTCTTTAAATTATTATGAATAGCATTATAAGGCAAAATTATTATTTCCTATCGTAACAGAATACAGTCTTCCTTATTGCCGTAAATTAGGTATATTTTGAATATGTTTACGGAATTCACTGCTAAATGGTGGTGGCGCTGTATACTAGAAAAAGCAATATATCTCCGAAATGGATGGTTCTACGAAAATTTGCTCCAAACAAAACTTGCAAGAAATACTATTCTCTACAACTTCGGTTCTTACGAAGAATACCAATAACGACGTTTTTAAGGAGATATTTGACGGAAACCGAAAAAACCGATTATTTATAAATAATTCCTAAATATTAACTCTTATGGAAAATTGTTTCAAATGAAAGTTGTAGGAAATTACATTCTCTATAACCGTTATATAGAATTGTATATAAAATAATGATGTTTTAACGAAGAAATATCGCAAAAACAGAATCAGGTTTCGAATAGACCTCGACTTCCTGTTAACCGTTTTTGTCCAAAAACTACTCAGCTCTTTCTGCTCATGCTAAAGTGTTATATATGAAATTTGGTATCGATATGACAATTACTTTTTGAGTTAGAGCGCCCAAAATCACATATATCCACACACACAGAGACATCATTCCGAAAATAGTCTAAACGTGTTCTAGGGACCTCAAAACGTGTATTTCCGTTGAAATCACGAATTATATTTTTTACTTTCTCCATACGTAGTAATGGGAAAGTATTGTATTCATGAAAAAAATCGACTTCGAGATTTCAACAGAAATACATGTTTTGAGATCCCTAGAACAAGTTTAGACTATTTTCGGAATGATGTCTGTGTGTGTGTGTATGTTAGTGTGGGCGCTCTAACTCAAAAAGTACTTGCAATATCGTTACCGAACTTCACATATAAAACTTTGGCATGAGCACAAAGAACTGATTAGTTTTTGAACAATAATGGTTTATCAGAAGTCGAGGTTTATTCGAAACCCGATTCGGTTTTTGCGATATTTCTCCGTTAAAACATCATTATTACTTTCTCCATACGTTGTAATGGGAAAGTATTGTATTCATGAAAAAAATCGACTTCGAGATTTCAACGGAAATACATGTTTTGAGGTCCCTAGAACACGTTTAGACTATTTTCGGAATGATGTCTGTGTGTGTGTGTTATTTTGGGCGCTCTAACTCAAAAACTACGTGCATATCGTTACCAAACTTCATATATAACACTTTGGTATGAGTACGAAGAGCTGATTAGTTTTTGGACAATAACGGTTAACGGGAAGTCGAGGTTTATTCGAAACCCGATTCGGTTTTTGCGATATTTCTTCGTTAAAACATCATTATTGTGTATACAATTCTACACAAAAGTTATAGAGAATGTAATTTCCTACAGTTTTTATTTGAAACAATTTTCTATAGAAGTTATTGTTTAGGTGTTATTTATAAATAACCGGTTTTTCGGTTTCCGTTAAATATCTCCTTAAAAACATCGTTATTGGTAATCTTCGTGTGGACCAATGTTGTAGAGAATAATATTTCTTCGAAGTTTTGTTTGAAACTAATTTTCGTAGAACCATCCATTTCGGATATATTTCGCTTTATCTTAATACCAGTAAACAGCGCCAACACCATGTAGCGGAGAATTCTGTAAACATTCAAAATATACGTAATTTACGGCAACAAGGACGATGGTATTCTTTTACGATACGAAATAATAATTTTGCCTTATAATGCTATTCATAATAATTTAAATATATGGAGAATATGGAGAAAGTCATGTGTTGGCCACATCAGATTTTTTTATATACAATTCTATACAAAGGTTATAGAGAATGTAATTTCCTACAGTTTTTATTTGAAACAATTTTCTATTGGAATTATTGTTTAGGAATTATTTATAAATAACCGGTTTTTCGGTTTCCGTCAAATATCTCCCTAAAATCATCGTTATTGGTAATCTTCGTAAGGACCAAAGTTGTAGAGAATAATATTTCTTCCAAGTTTTGTTTGAAACAAATTTTCGTAGATATTTTCGGTGATATTTTGATTTATCTTAATACCAGCATACAGCGCCAGCACCATGTAGCGGTGAGTTCTGTAAACATATTCAAAATATACGTAATTTATGGCAATATGGACGACTGTATTCTTTTACGATGTGAGATAATAATTTTGCCTAATAATGCTGTTCATAATAATTTAAATATCTATACCCCAAATATGGAGAAAGTCATGTTTTGGCCACATCAGATTTTCTTTAATATATGCATGCCCCTCAGTACATCGAAGTTGTTCCGAGAGCTCCGAAAGACCTTTGAAGGTAGTTCTAGCCTTCTTAAAAAGTTGTGGTAGCTTCTGAATCCGTAGGCAGCGAGCATCGACTTAATTCTTATCGCTCTGTATGACTCAGGAATAGTCTACAAGTGTATGCCCGCTTTTGACTCATTAACCGAGGAAAGGACCGTTCCAAGGTATTAGCCTCCTCAGGCGAACCTCTGACCTTCCCCCTCATCCTGCTCTCACTACCAACCTTCGTCCCCCTCCCCTTCTCATTACCAACTTTCGAAAACGAATGACGCACATTAGCAGGAATAAATTTCTACATTCAAAAGTTATGTACTATAACAGTGGATCTATGTCAGTTGTGTCCAATACGGTCGCCACATGTGGCGTATCGACTATAGACGTGAGATGAATTGATTCTCTGCTTACTCTACTAAAGTAGTTGCCGCTTGTTATTATCAATGGTTATTCTTATCAGCCTATTATTGTAATCAAACGCGGAATTCCAAAACCAGATCTAATTTAAGAAAATTTGCCGTTTAAGGTGGTTCCACCGTGACTGAAGGGTTTTAGGAGAAGGAAAATACTTTTTTATTAATTTTACGAACATGTGCAAAAAAATTACTTCAACTTTTCTAGTACATAGAATATTAAATTTATTTGTGAATGTATTAACAAACAATATAATATTAATTACGTGTAATTATTGGTTAGCATAATAATTTTCGCAAAGACTGAATTTTGACTCATATTTCTCCAAGCCATGATGACGAAAAAATTAGTTTTTCTTAAAAATAAATGATTCCATAAGTGTAATTAACTATATAAATATAAAATATTGTTATTACATATCTATTTTTAGTTTGAAAATATGTATTTTCTTTTATAATAAAAGTATAGCAGCAGGCGAAATCCTTAAATTTGGCAACATCATATACAAAGATTGTATACTTCCGGTTTCCGTGAGCGTCAGTAGTGGTTATTAGCGTTGTGAGTTTACTGCGATTACTGTGTTTACTGTATCTTGTTCTTTGAGCAATATATAGTAATTTCTGCGTGAGGATTGTGTTTTTCCCCGTTCCCTGTGCATTTTACGGCATTGGGGTTTTTATTTTCTTTTTAATTTTTATAGTGATTTCTGTTTTCGTATACGTGGTGTAGAAAATGTCGCGATACACTCGTTCGAAGTCAGGCAAGTTCATGAAGAAGAGCGCAAAAGAGAAGCTTGATAAAGCTTTGGCATCTAAACGAGAGAAGTTGAAGGATACTTCGTCAGCGCCTAACGTTTGCAGTGGTAGACGCATAGTCGAAGTAAATCACTTGGCACAAGAGCTATGGTGTTCCTTATGTGATATTCCTCTATCATTAAGGGATATAGAAGAGGAGCAGAGGAAAGGCTTAATTTCTGTGTTGAAGATACAGTGTCGGTCCTGCCAGGCGATGAAATTAATTTCTACTGGGAGACGAAGTTTGGTGGAGGGGACCAACGCATACGATACTAACATCAAAGCTTCTATTGGTAAGTGACGTGATATATATTCAATTTAAAACTTATACATGTACATCGTAATATATTATTTCCAGTTGTTTAATTGAGTCCTGCATTTTTTACACAATTTTATTTTGTATAAATTTATACACATGAAGAAAATATATGTAAGTTTTTAAGATATTAATGTACTCATACTAACTTCATGCTAATATTATTTCTAAAATATAGGTTTGCTTGATGCTGGAATAGGTCCGTATCAATTCCATACTCTTCTCTCTGCTCTAAATATACCTACTGCATCGGAAGGGCTATGGAAAAGGCATGAAAGACTTGTAGGTCCTACGATGGAGGAATTGGCTGAAGAGAGCTGCAAGGAAGCTGTAGCTTTGGAGAGATCTCTTACATTATCATCTCCAATGTAAGTTCGGAAATAGTAAATAATAATGAAATTATATGGTATAGTTTGTATAGTATAGTATAGTAATTATGATGGTGTATTTGGATTTACAATGACTTGTATGAAAAATTGTAAGATGTATTTCTTTCATTGGTGAAGAAATGTATATCTGATTCATTCATTCGTTACAGCTCAAGGATTAATACTCCTGGGGAATCTTCATTGAATGAGATGAGGACATCAACTCCTTTGGTTGGGATTGCTGCCTCATATGATATGGGGTGGCAAAAAAGAGGGAATGGAAGATCATATGATAGTATGACTGGTATGTATTTCCTAAGTAATTCCTTCATTTTGTTTATTTAGTTGCATTTGAATTGCACCTGTCTTCAGTATATTACAACTTTTGAATTTATATGTTATTTATTCCATAGGTCATGCTTCTTTGATAGGTTTGAAATCAAAAAAGATTTTGAACTATGGAGTTAGGTCTAAGACCTGTAGAAGGTGTAATGCTGGCAATTCCAAAAAGGACCATGACTGCCGTAAGAACTTCAGTGGGAGTGCTAAATCCATGGAGTCTGATTTAGCAGTAGAGTTGGTAAATGCACCAACATTAACAGAGTCTAATGTTCAATTGGCTGTCCTTATTGGTGATGATGACAGCTCAACAATGTCAGCATTAAAAAAATCATGCAATTCAGACATTGAGAAATGGTCTGATATAAATCATGCGAAGAAGAGCTTGGTAAGAATGCTGTATGGTTTTAAGTGACATTGAGTTTCCAGTCATTTTGTTGGGTCACAATTTGATCAAGTTTGATTTGTTTTATTTAATTAGGGATATTAAAAAATATTCTTTATGTAAGTATTTTGAAAATGTAGTTTGTGGGTTTGTGGACACATTGCCGCTTTTAAAAAAAATGTTTCCTGGACAGGTGTCATATAAACAGAGTAACTTGGTCAAACAATTTACGAATGATGATTGTGAAAATGCACACAATGCATTATATGATGTACAATCGTTAAATAAATTGCTAGATACATTGAAAGTAGATCAGGAGGCAATTTTATCTAATGCTGTATCATATGAGGATTACATTAATTTAAAGAGTAACAAAATGAAAATTTTAGAAGCTAAAAAGACCCTCCAGCCATTGAAAGGTAATATTATATCTGCTACTATGGTCAATAAAATTGCATCATTTTTCATAACTCTTGATGATATCATAAAAATATATAATGAAGGTGGAGAGGAGGGTCTCAAACTACTTTTCTGTGAAGATGTTGGTGGTAAACCTAGAATTACAAAAAATAAAAAAATTTTATCCTCTATTTTCAGTTTTTTTTTTAAATTGTAATCTGTATTTTAAACATACTCTTTCGTTATGCATTTAGTACACATGCAATGTAATGCATTATAGTTGCCTTTATATCAATAAATATCTTGAATCTGATTGTTGACAGTTATTAATACACTGGTGTTTATAATTTTGATCCCCTTTCAAATGTAGTGGTGTTGCCATTTATGCCAAATCTGGTTTTATTTTATCTGACCTAAATTTGAATGCGTCTTCTGAAAAGGTTTTTGGAGTGTTGTGCTGCCATTTTAAAGTCAAATAGTGTAAGATATGCTTTACTTTGTGTTTATCGCTTTCCAAGTGGTTCCTCTAGTGATTTTCTCTCTGCTTTCAACGAAGCTGTTCAATATATACTTGGTAAAAAGGTGGACAAATTTATAATCTGTGCTGATCTCAATGTAAATCAGCTTAACAATACAAAAGAAAAAAATGATTTACTTAATATGTTATCCAGTATTGGCCTCTTATGTTCCTTAACCTATTCGTGTTTCCTTGCAATCCTGTTCTTTTATTGATTTGATAATATCAAACTTGTCAGTGAATGATATCTCCTGTAAAACTATATATACTGAATTTTGGAATCTGGTAATACATTATATATTTTCTTCCCATTTAAACATTAAATTCCTCAAATAAGAATGAATTTCTTTTATGACAATGAATTTTGGAACTTTACTAGTTGATTTGCCTTGGGTGCAAAATTTGTATGGTTTCAATAGGAGAGTGGTTAGAGAAGGGAGGTAGCAAATTAAATAGAAAAAATAAACAAAGTAAAGAATATAAAGGATGTGGAATATAAAAAGTAAATATACCTAATTGAAATAGAGGTATGGAATTGGGCAGAGTTGAAATTGACGAAATGTAGATAGGGGTAAAGAGAAATTAAAAGAATGGAGAATAATTAATTAAATAAAGGAAACAAATTACAAATATTATAAAAGTGATAAAATGATGACAAATTAAAGGGAGATTAAATTTTTACCATTTTATTGATATTTTGAGTTTCATTTCGAACATTGTTCAAGAACTAATTTGTTATGTTATGGGTAAGTTCTGCCGTCCTTCTCATTTTATAACACTTAAAACAAAATGAACAATAATAATGTTTTGTAATTAGTGTCTAAATGAAAACTAATACATGCGAAGCAGATAACTAGCTCTCTAACAATTTCTAATGCTTTCCTTTTCGTATAAACGAGAATTTCTACATGCGACGTATATGTCACGTTAGACAGAAAGAGATTAAAATTAAAACTTTTATTTCGTTTTTGAAATTCATGAGTATCACGATAGTGAAGATAAGTTCTTCAAGAAACTCATTATTAAGCAGCAAAAGTACATTTAGCAGACTAAAATTCTAGCCGGAAATATTGCTACAGCATAGTTGCCACATTTATTTGAGCAAAGGCGCCATTTTCAGCAAATGGCGAGAATTTTGAAATAAACTGAATTTCAGGCAATGATATCTCAAAAACGAGTTCGGGTAGAAGCGTGTATTTTTCCATAAAACAAATTAAATAGCACTGATTATTTTAATGAAGTATTTTTAAAGGCGGCGTTGGATTCCCTTCACCCTCAAATAAATATTTTTATACTTGTCGGTGAGGAACTACTCATAAGGGGCCATGTTAAATATGTCATTTTTAAGGACGATTTACAGAAAATTTAGCTCGGTAAGATCTGGTTTTTTTTTAATGCAATGGATAAACTGAGCGTTCAGGAATGCATAACGTGATTTTCAGAATTTTCTTGGATAATCGACTTTATGGAGGAACCACCTTAATGCTATCAGCCGCTTGCTATAATCATTTAAATGTAACTCAGTATGATCACATAAAGCGAAACACACTGTACTACATTGTAATAATGTAGTGGTTGTAGAAAAATAATGTAAAATGTCATTTTTTTAAATAATAAATAATATAAAATATATTATATCATTCTAGCGCTCTCGTATAAAGTTCTATTTATAAATATAACATTGCATTTTGTATAATGTGGCAAAAACAGTATTGCATTTGTCACAATAGTGGCAAGCATGAAAATTATATTGGACACAACTGCTATAGACCAGGGGTCGGTAGCCTATGTCACGCGCGCCAAAAGTTACACGCGAGGTGATTTTGAATGGCAAGCGAAAGAAGAAATGACGAAGAAGATAAATAAGTCATATTCTATATATTTATTACAAGTATTTAGAACTAACGTTATACTTTGCAGTAAGAGTAATTCTTCATCTATAAACTCTGCTTCTAATTCTGTAACACTGTTTTTATATAATTCATATGCCTTCCGTCTCGTGTTCTCTGTCGCCGCCTATATGATTGAATGAATGCAAAATACGGAAATTCAGACTGATACGTACAAATGTACACCGTTTACATTGTGATCCTTCTTTAATTAAACCAACTCAACTAATAGAAAATGATCATTCAGTTTTATTAAAATTTATTACTGGCACGCAAGACCATATATTGACGTGAATTTGGCACGCCATTTGTGCAACCACTTCTCTAGACCTTTCATATCCCACTGTATACAGCACTTATGTGCGAGAAATTAATTCAGATTAATGTCTCCGCCCTCCAAATTCTGCCGCGATATGTGGTCTCCTGGTTTACGTAAAGGTTGAACCTGCCTTTCTCCAGGAGCCTCGACTTATCGAGCCTTTTTGACCAGAGCTTGTAGAATAGTTCCTATGAACCTCTCCTCGCGTTCCTGAAATGAAATAGGAACATTTTATCGGGTACATCACAATAGTCGGGGCCCGGTTACTTGGGTTGGTTCTATTGCGAGCTAGAGATAGTTATCTAAGCACTGAAAATCAACCTTCGCACATGCGCCGCGAGCGTTTTTTTTTTTTTGCCGCCATCTTAGCCCGTCAGTCAAACTTTGCCTTCATAGACGAACGGTCGTGTTCTTTCTCTATAGTGCCGATAAGTAAATTTTGTTCGGAAGTGACCGATTTTTGTATTCCTGAAGGTAAATTATTGCCTTAGTGCCTACTGGAAAAGTGTTTGTGAGCAGAATTTGCCAGATTCGTACGCCGTTGGAATCATCAAAGGTAAGAGGTCATTACATCTAAATTCTCCTGAAGTGTAATGATGTAGTTGCATGACTTCATTTAATTGGTAAAAGTTATTATGGTTCTGTGGATTAGATCCCTTTTTTCAATGGATGGGAATTATAATGTAGTGTAGAAATTTGTATTTTCGTCGAAGTTAAATGTGTCACATTTCAATGGGAAAGGAGAAGCCATTAAGCGATCTATTTTTCATCTTCGCAATCCCATTCATGCAAATATTCTGATTAAAAAGAACAAATAAATGTGCCACTCGAATATTAACAACTAGCAAAAATATATTGTGATAGAATGCGTTCAGTATTAGCTAACTGACAAAACATTTTCAAGTGGTCTAATTAGATTTCGCTGTCGGCCATCTTGCGTTCCTTACAGAGCGACGTTTTTATTATAGAGAATATTCGAAAGGCTGTATGTTCGTATTATACAGGGCGATTTTTTTATTCGATGACGTTGAAAAATCGCGTCAGACAACATGCTGAGGAGAGCACGTATATGCAATCAGCAATGTGGTGCTCATTTTCGACATTTGCTGTAATTTTTTTTAAAATTACATCAAATTATGTTCATAAACATTTTAACAATTCTCTCCGTTTAGTATTCTTAGATATAGCGATTTTTCAGGGTGCTCGAAAAAAACATCGCTACTTTGTAATTTTTGTTTTATGGTGATTTAGAATAAAATTTAAAACTTACAGCTACGAATATAAGTGTTGAGTGGAAGGGGAGGGGGAGAGAGGACACTGGCGCCCGTCGCCTTTGCTGTTAAACCGAAGGCGCCCTTGCCAACGTAAAGGTTGGGAAACCCTGCTTTACACCGTTCAGCGGTTCACGGCTCCATTTACCCCCACTCCTCTCCCCTTACTCCTTCCCCTCCATCTCTACCCCTACCCTATCCTCCCTCCCCTCTCCACTAACGTTGTTTTTACTTCCTCCATACGTAGTAATGGGAAAGTATTGTGATCAAGAAAAAAATCGACTTCGAGATTTTATCGGAAATACACGTTTTGAGGTCCCTAGAACACGTTTATACTATTTTAGGATTGATGTCTGTGATTGTGGGCGCTCTAACTCAAAAAGTACTTGCTATATCGTTACCAAATTTCAAATATAACAATTTAGCATAAGCACAAAGAACTGATTAGTTTTTGGAAAATAACGGTTAACCGGATGTCGAGGTTTATTCGAAACCCGATTCGGTTTTTGCTATATTTCTCCTTTAAAAAATCATTATTGTAAATACAAATGTTATAGGGAATTTAATTTTCTACAACTTTTATTTCAAACAATTTTCCATAGCAGTTATTGTTTAGGAATTATTTATAAATAATCGGTATTTTCGGTTTCTGTCAAATACCATCTTAAAAACGTCGTAATTGGTTATCTTCGTGAGGACCAAAGTTGTAGAGAATAATATTTCTTTCATGTTATGTTTGAAACAAATTTTCGTAGAATCATCCATTTCGGATATATTTTGCTTTTTCTTAATTTCCAGTATACAGCGCCACCACCATGTAGCGGTTAATTCTGTAAACATATTCAAAATATACGTAATTTATGGCAATAAGAATGACTGTATTATTTTACGATACGAAATAATAATTTTGCCTGATAATGCTATTCATAATAATTTTAATAACTATACCTCAAATACGGAGAAAGTCATGTGTTGGCCACATCAGATTTTTTTACTGTTGTGATCACGAAAAAAATCGACTTCGAGTTTTCATCGGAAATACACGTTTTGAGGGCTCTAGAACATGCTTAGACTATTTTCGGAATGATGTGTGTGTGTGGATGTATGCCATTATGGGCGCTCTAACTCAAAAATTACTTGCCATATTAACACCGAATTACATATATAACACTTTGGTATGAGTACGAAGAGCTGATTAGTTTTTGGACAATAATGGTTAACGGGAAGTCGAGGTTTATTCGTTACCCGATTCAGTTTTGACGGAATATCTCCGTTAAAACATCCTTATTGTCTATAGGATTCTATTAATAGATTATAGAGAATGTAATTTACTACAACTTTCAGTTGTAACAATTTTCCATAGCTGTTATTGTTTAGGAATTATTTATAAATAATCGGTTTTTTCTGTTTCCGTCATACATCTTAAAAAAGTCGTTATTAGTAATCTTCGTAAGCACCAAAGTTGTAGAGAATTATATTTCTTGTAATATTTCTTATAACATATTATTACTTTCTCCATACGTATTAATGGGAAAGTATTGTATTCATGAAAAAAATCGACTTCGAGATTTCAACGGAAACACATGTTTTGAGGTCCCTAGAACACGTTTAGACTATTTTCGGAATGATGCCTCTGTGTGTGTGTGTTAGTTTGCGCGCTCTAACTCAAAAAGTACGTGCCATATCGTTACCAAACTTCATTTATAACACTTTAACATTAGCATAAAGAACTGATTAGTTTTTCGACAATAACGGGTAACCGGAAGTCGAGGTTTATTCGAAAGCCGATTCGGTTTTTGAGATATTTCTTTGTTAAAATATCATTATTGTATTTACAATTCTATACAAAAGTTATAGAGAATGTCATTTCCTACAACTTTCGTTTGAAACAATTTTCTATAGGAGTTACTGTTTAGGAGTTATTTATAAATAACCGGTTTTTCGGTTTTCTCCGTAAAAACATCGTTATTGGTAATCTTCGTGAGGACCAATGTTGTAGAGAATAATATTTCTTCCAAGTTTTGTTTGAAACAAATTTTCGTAGAACCATCCTTTTCGGAGATATTTTGCTTTTTACTTTTTACTTTCTCCATACGTAGTAATGGGAAAGTATTGTATTCATGAAAAAAATCGACTTCGAGATTTCAACGGAAATACATGTTTTGATGTCCCTAGAACACGTTTAGACTATTTTCGGAATGATGTCTGTGTGTGTGTGTTAGTGTGGGCGCTCTAACTCAAAAAGTACGTACCATATCGTTACCAAACTTCATTTATAACACTTTGACATTAGCATAAAGAACTGATTAGTTTTTTGACAATAACGGGTAATTGGAAGTGGAGGTTTATTCGAAACCCGATTCGGTTTTTGCGATATTTCTTCGTTAAAATATCATTATTGTATTTACAATTCTATACAAAAGTTATAGAGAATGTCATTTCCTACAACTTTCATTTGAAACAATTTTCTATTGTAGTAATTGTTTCGGAATTATTTATAAATAACCGGTTTTTCGGTTTTCTCCTTAAAAACATCGTTATTGGTAATCTTCGTGAGGACCAAAGTTCTAGAGAATAATATTTCTAAACAATGTGATAAGACTTCAGTATGTGAAGCAAGCATCACATTGTTCTTAAATTCACATTGTGCAATCCACAACTGTGATCATTTTGTTGATCTGTGCAAGAATCATTTTTCAGACAGTGATGTAGCATCCAAGTTGAAGATGCGAAGAACAAAATGTACAGAAATAATTAAGAATGTGATCAGTTGTTATATTCAAGATAATGTAATTAGGGATATTGGTAATAGTAAAGTCAGTTTATTGTTAGATGAGACAGCTGTTATTACTGTAAATAAGATTCTATGGATAGCTATAATATATTACAGTCAAGCAACTGGTAAAATTGTTTCCACATATCTAATTCTTGTAGTTATTGACAGATGTGAATCTGATGCAATTGTTAAAGCTATTAAGGATGCCCCAATAGAGAAAAGGCTAGATATTAAAAATCTTGTAGCAATAGGGGCAGATAATGCCAGTGTTATGGTAGGGGTCAAAAGCAGTGTTTAAAAAAAATTAAAAGGTGATGTATCCTCCTTGATTTTGATAAGATGCATTTTCCATTCATTACAGTTAGCAATTTCTCATGCCTCATCACTTACTTTTCCAAGAAATGTAGAATTCCGTGTTGCTCAGTGTTGAATCCAGACGTTCTTCCCCGGGGGGGAAACTGCATGGGTCGGGGGGGTACATAATATATTGCTAGAAAATTAGTAGGAGTTGTCTTTTTTGTAATTGTTTAAATAATTAAGTAAAATAAAATGCAATTTATTTATTGCAGATTAACAAATAATTTGTAATATAATTTTATACATCATTTAATAACAAAATTAACTAAATTTAATATTTGGAATAATCGTAGAAAATTTGATTAGATATGTAGCAAATGCTTTAATAAACCTTAGTCTTGATAAGTAATATATGTAATTATAAAACACTAAATATATATTTATTGAAAAGAAGAAATAAATAAACGTGTATTCATCAGTACTCAGAAAGATCAAAAAAGCATAAACTAAAACTAAACAAATATATGAAATTATACCTATTTATGCATCTAGTACTTTTAAATAGACGTAATGTAATAAAAAAAATATTTTATTTCACAAAAACTGCCAAATTCTATGCCTTAATAAAAAATAATAACTATATGAATTTATGGTTTACTCTCAAGGCACTTGATAAGGAACTTAAACAATTTAAGTTAACCTCAGTCTCCTTTGTTGCTTCTTAGCATATGTGTCAATAACATCGTCTAACAAAGTATTTGGTAACTCATCAGGTCCCTCGATAGCGATTTTCATGAGGTCTTGCAATGTTTCTTGTCCCAATCTATTTCTTAATTTTGTCATCAGCCTATTCATTGTACTAAAAGACCGTTCAGCACTCACGGTGGATACTGGAATGAACATAGTTTTACGCATAAACTCTTAAGTTCATCATATCCAATAATGGATTTCAATATTAATTTCAATATATTATTAGGATTGGACGGCATACATAAAGGAACGAATATCGTTCAACAATGCATCGAAATTTAATTGCAGCAAACCAGATAAATGTTCAGTCACAGTACAAAATGATTTTGCCGATTCCAACTTCGAGGTAATTTTGATCAACAGTATAGCCTTGTCGATGAATCGATAACTCATCTGGTTAATTATTTCATTGACTAATTTACTGGCTGTTTTAAAACTTATTTCAGGTTTTTTGTTTTCCTTTACGGGGCATATATTTTCAAGATCTTTAACTATGGGCGTGTAGTTTTTCCAGATTGTGCTTTCTTCATTATTTTCAAAGCAATCATGAGATATAGTTTTAAGGTGTTTAATAATGGAATTAATAAGTCTGGGTAAAGCGGATAAACATAAATCTTCTTTTTGTAAAATCTTACTTAGATTTGAAACAGCGAGTAGTGCTTCATGTAAAACACAGAGGTTTATTAAAAAACTGGATTTTTCTATTTCTAATAAAATGCCTCCTGCTAAAGAAGCAAGGTCTGCACCATCCTTATGTATCTGTTCATCATTATGGAACCGTAACAAAGCCTGACAGCGTCAATAGATCTAAAATTACTTAGCCAGCGAGTTTCTATGGTTTCTGGAATTTTTAATAGTGGTTCCTCAAGAATGGATTGAATATTGTGTAACATTCTTTCCCGTCCAGATGGTCTTTGAAACAGTTTGTAAATATCTTTAACAACATGCAGCACTCGTTTAATCGCTGGATATTTGTTTCTATTGCTTGTCAAAGCTAAGGATAATACGTGTGCTCTGCAGTGTATTAAGGTATTTCTCGTCCAACTTTTTCTGATAGTCTCTTTTGTACACCGGAAATATTTCCTGAGAAAGTAGTAGCTCCATCAAATGAACATGACACTAAATATTTAAAATTATTTTCCATTGTTTTAGCTGACATAAAATGGTTTGTTATGGTTTCTGCATCCACATTACCTAATTTAATTAAACAGAGGAACATTTCTCTAATATTATTGTTATCTATGAAACGTAATATTATCATAAGTTCTGACATATTATTAATATTTGTGGACTCATCAGCCATTAGCGAAAAGTACTTATTTTTTACAACGATGCTGGAATCATGTTTTTCTAATATCTCTCCAATGCGTGAAATTAATTCTGACCCAGTCGCTTTGCTAATATAAATAGAGTGGCCTTTTAACCAAGTATTGAGGATATCGTCATGCTTAATAAGATCTTTTAAATTCAGTAGGAAGTATTCGGGAATAGAGAGGTAGAAGTTCTTCTATCTTTCAAGATTGTTCCAGGCAGTCTGTGTTAGAATGGCGAGAAGATACTATGTGCCTAATTTTAATAGAGAAAATCAAAACATTGTTTTGAATCACAACCTTGAAGCATGAGTCCGCTTCCGTTGCGACGGCATGATTTTTTTTCTGTACGCTGCACGCGCAACAAAGTATCGACGCTTCAGGATTCAGCAAATATATGATGCACTCTACATGTCAAAATATCTTTAGAATAGATATTTATAACTTATATGTCACAATAAATATTTAAAACCCGATTTTAGTTAAACGTGCTTAAATATTAGTAGAAAATAGAATTAAAGTATATATTGTTAAAGTTGCATAAACTCACTAAAATCCCATAAAAAAACTGAATTAACTGACCATTTTCTCTGGGGGGGAATTTCCCCCCCGGGTACCCCCCTGGATTCAACACTGCATGTTGCTGAAACTTATAAATGGTTTTCAAATTGTTCAATGCATGAAATTTCATATAAATGCCTATATAAGAAACTAAATGATGGAAGAGAACCATTAAAGATAGTTAAAAAGTGTCAGACTAGATGGATATCCGTAGAACCAGCAGTTGGTAGAATTTTAGACCAGTGGGATATGTTAAAAAATCACTTTGAAATAGTGAAAACAAGTGAAAATTGTTTTACATCTGAAATTTTGAATGAATTACATAAAGATATAATGAACCTAGCCTATTTATCATTTGATTATCGTGTTTTAGTCGAGGTTCAACAAGTAAACAAATTATTTGAATCAAGTACAACTGACCAAACAAAACTTTTAAATGATTTGATTCAGCTTATCCAATCTATTGCTGGAAAAATAGTGGTCCTATTTGTACAATAGACCATTTCCTTTCTAATATAGAGGAGTACATTGATCCTAACCCATACATGGGGTATAAGTTCGAAAAAATTAAACAGGAATTGAAAATGTAAAAGGAAATTACAGCTGATCAGGAAAAGATGGTAAGATCCACCTGCATAAATTTCCTTGTTCAATTATTCAAGCAATTGCAGCAAAGACTTCCAGAAAATCAGTGGAAAATGCATCGAAGCATAATACAAACCCAATAACAAAACTGATGGAGTATATGGGGCAAAGAGAAAAAATTATATCTGCAGCAGAAAATCAGTTTTAAAAAATTCATCTTGTGGGTTGGTCAAACAAGACAAATACAGAAAATTTTTGGAATGAAGTTTATAGGTACATATAGTTTATAGGTACATGTGGCTCTAATCCATTTAGAGAATTATCATGATTTGCCATGTCAGTTTTAATAATACCTCATTCAAATGCTGATATTTAAAGAATATTCAACCATTTAAATATCATTAAATCAAAAATAGAAACAGAATGCAAATAACAACAGTTAACTCTCTTTTATGGTTAAGACATCAAAAATGCTGCACAGATTATAATTTTCCAAATGATATACTGTAAAAAATAGGGAGTTATGATTCATATAAAAAGAAATGCTCATCATCAGATATCCCCTCCACATCAAGAGATGACTTTTGTTATCAATCTGACGAGGATGATGAAATTTTAAATGTAGAGGATGCAAGTAAATCTGATTGAGGCTCGTGGAATATTGAACTGTAAATTCAATTAAAAGCTTTCATTTAGGTTAATGTTTATCATTGGCTTTAATTGTATCATTCATTTCTTATACAAAATACCTTTTACAGTGAATGTGTAATATTGCCTTGACATTAAGTAATTGATGTTTGACCCAAAGATATTTCTCAAATGTAAAAGTTTATGTAGCATTTAATGGTTGAAGTGTATTATTTTATCTTTAAATGTATTTGTTGTAATTTTCAAGAAAGATTTTATGTGAAGAGTGTCTACTAATTAATCCTCTTTAAGTAAAAGCACATCTTTCTGAAATGAAGATATATTTTCCTAATTTGAAGTTGATAATTGTAAAATTGATATTTAAAAAATCAGAAACAGAAGTGAATACTATATATATATATATATATTTTGTTACAATTTGAAGTGTTTTAATTCAGGATTTAATTTTCTACATAAAACTGCAGTTATTTTAACTGGCAAGGGATTTATAAGATATTCACAGTATAATTTTTTGGGATAACAATAGGAAATCAAATGTTAGATCACACCCAATATATGCATTTTAAAGTAAAAGATTTGTCAGGACTGGGGAGACTACCAAAAAATCTAAAAAATCAGACAAAAACACCAATAACAGCATGGTTTTAACAATTTGAGTCTGCCTTCCTATATACTTTTCATAAAATTCTTACAAAAGAAACATCCAGTGTTGGGAAAAAGGTTTTAAAAAGTTTTTCAATTAGCCAAGAAATTGGTTCAGGGGAAGGTTTCATCTTTTGTGTCTCTGTGTTATAGTTGACGCATATGCTCAGCACACAATTACAATACTCTAATAGTTTAGAAACATCATATGGTTAGCTTCCTTACACAGCCATGAATATTACAGGTAATTAAATATTCTAGCTACTTTCTAGCTACCAAGAAGATGAAATCTAGCTCCCAAGTGCAAAAAAAGAGTGGCAACACTGGTTTTGAGGTCCCTAGAACACGTTTAGACTATTTTCAGAATGATGACTGTGTGTATGTGATTGTGAATGCTCTAACTCGAAAAGTACTTTCCGTATCATTACCATATTTCATATATAACGCTTTGGTATGAGTGCAAAGAGCTGATTAGTTTTAGGATAATATCGGTTAACCGGAAGTAGAGGTTTAATCGAAACTCGATTCGGTTTTGGCAAAATATCTCCATTAAAACATCATTGTTGTATATAAAATCATTACAAAGGTTATAGAGAATGCAATTTTCTACAACTTTCATTTGAAAAAATTTTCTATACCAATTATTGTTTAGGAATTATTTATAAATAATCGGTTTTTTCGGTTTCCGTCAAATATCTCCCTAAAAACGTCGTTATTGGTATTCTTTGTGAGGACCAAAGTTGTAGAGAATAATATTTCTTGCAAGTTTTGTTTGAAACAAATTTTCGTAGAACCATCCATTTCGGAGATATTTAACTTTTTCGTAAATTTTCGTTATTTCCAGTATACAGCGCCACCACCACGTAGCGGTGAATTCTGTAAACATATTCAAAATATACGTAATTTACGGCAATAAGGACGACTGTATTCTTTTACGATGCGAAATAATAATTTTGCCTTGTAATGCTATTCATAATAATTTAAATATCTATACCCCAAATATGGAGTAAGTCATGTGTTGGCCACATCAGATTTTTTATGATGATTTGATTTGTGGAACCTTGTGACTTCAAACGACTCCAGCACTAGTAGTAGGCTTTTCAGTCGAAATCACAAAGCACGGGAGAAGAAAACTCGGTGGCGGCATTCGCCTACTTTTAACGAGAAACACCAAGGGGGCTTTACGTCCCTTCCGAAGGAAGGATTTGCGAGTTCTCCTCCAAACACACAAATAGGGTGCCGCTAAAACTCTGAAAAAATTCTACTCTCGCAGTATTCGTATCCGGTTCGCACCGAGTATTCTCAGCGTAGCAGACCACGACTCCTTTTAATTATGGGTACCATTTAAGCTTATATTTAATGGCACAAATATGGAAGCGGAGTTAATGCGAATGCTGGTTTCGCGAGTTTTCTCGTTTCAAAAACATATACATGTGGAGTGAAACCTCCAAGAAGAATACGAGTGCTTTCAAACTATTTACTAGATATTCATTCAAACAAATCAAATCGTAATTCGCATCTCCCCCACACGCTCCGTGTTCTCATTGTAGATTTGATTCATGTCAATCGATTTTCTTCCTATTAAATTTTGTTATAATTTCGTATACCGATTAACATTCCAGTTTTGCTTTCCTCTCAAGGCGTAGAAATTCGATTACTTTTTATTGCGTCAGAAGTCTTTGAAACACTCCCCCCCCCCTCTCTTTTGGTATCAATTGTTGTGTTACGCAAACACGCTCTCACTTCTGCCCTTTCTTTTGTAAATATCTAGGAAGTGGGACAGAGAAAACCAAAACCATTCCTCTCTCTCTCTCTCTCTCTCTTGTTTCTCAGAACCCGTTCAATTCTCCGCTTTACGTATCCTCTGAAAGGGGGGGGGGGGAATGGTACAGTGGAAGGATGGAGTGGAGGGGGGAGCGAGGGAAATCTACTTCCTTACTCGGAAGACACAAATCCAGAGAGGGGGGGAGGGGAGGAGAGGGGAGAGAGAACTACAAAAAGGGATAAATAGGAGAGGAGAGATAAATGGAAGGGGGGGGGAGAGAGAGCTGAATTGAAAAAGGGAGAGTGGAGGGGGAGGGCAGGAGAAGGGGCAAATGGACTGAAAGACTTCAAAAGGAGCAACCCAAGACGCGCTATTCTCCCATTGCTTATGCGCGTTGCTCTCTTGTAGCGATTTATGCTGAACAATTCCAAGCGAAGAAGCATGAGCAGAAGATGGGAGCGGGAATTCCGGAAAAGTTCTCTCTGAGTTAATTTAATGAGGCATTTTTATATTATGTAATTAAATGAGGTCCGAGTATAAATATATTATGACTTAAGAATTTTTAATGCTGTTGATCTTCTCATGGGTGAATTTGAAAGAAGTTAATTTTGATGAATGCGTCGTGATGGCTATATAAATACTTATTTGTCTATTAAGAATGCATAAAATGCTATTAATATCCCCAGTTTATAAAATCCAATGGGATTTCGGAGGAATTTAGAATTAAACGTGGAGCTAAAGCACACTTCCTTATGTTTCATTTTTATGTAACGCCTACTAAAATTATACAATAATTGAATCGGAATTATCAATTGATTAGGTAGATAATCTACTATATATTTATGAAAGTTTGTTTGTTTATCTGTGCATCTATACATTTCCACACCGTTAAAGCTAGAGTAATCATACTTTAAACAGATACTTTCTTCACAAATAGGAAGACCGTAATCTACTTTTTAATCCCAAATGTTTTATATTAATTGTACAAAATGCAAAATAACTTTGTATGCTAATGGCACAAGATTAAGCATTACAAAGATAATGCCAGCTGTATGTTGCAGCATCAAGAGTTGGATCCGGAAAAAACTTATATATGCTTATAAATAATCAAATAACCAAAAACACATTTTACAACGAAGCACCGAAATAAAACATTAATTTTTGTTAGAACATTTTTTTTGTGTTTTTCCCCGGGCAACGCCGGATACTGTAGCTAGTTAACCATAAATTAAAAATGCCGATATCTTTTTGGAGAGATTAAACAGCAGTAGCGGAAATTGTATGAGAATGTGGGGATGAATATGAAGAGAAGAGAGGAAAAGGAGGACGTGGAGGAAGAGAGAGGAGGATGATGAGGAGAGAGGGAGAGAGAGAAGGGAAGGAGAAAGAGAGAAAGAGGAGAGGAGGAGGATGGAATGAAGGCTATCAAAGGGAGAGAGGGGATTAGGGAAGGGCAGTGAGTAGAGGGTGCAGCCAGCCGAACCTCTCCCACCTCTCATCTCTCTGCTTCCCATTAAAAAAAAAGAAAAATAACGCAAGGACGATAAAAAACCCAAGGAAAACAGAATAAAATCTGTACACCCAGAAATGGCCATAGTTCATGAGGTACAGAACGAGAGGGCAAGACAGGGAAAAGGGGAGAGGGTGGAATGGGGGGTGGGGAGGGTGCGCGAAGAAGGGGTGTGGGCGGGGGTGGGGCGGATGGAAGGGAGTGGAATGAGATACGGCGTCATCCGTTTCAAACAAAAAATGCCCGCTATCCACCTCGTTTCTCAATGGGAGTGGAGGAATGGGAGAGAAGCAGAGAAAGAGGGTAGATAAGGATAGAGTAAAGGAGGAACTAAACAGTCGTCCCTCACTCTCTCTTTTCACAATGAATCCAAAAAAAAGTTTAGTCCAGAGTTTTGGGGGAAAAGCAGCAATAGATAGATGGAGGTGAGGGGGAAAAATAGAGGAGAGAGGCGAGAGAGAGAGATAAAGAGGGAAGACGCTTCTTGAGATAAAGAGAAAGATAGGTTTAGGAAGGAGGAAAGGGAGGTTGATAGGTACATAATTGGAAAGGGTAATTGGCGAGAGGGAGAGTGAGTTGGAGGGGAGTGAAAACGGAGAGGGGAGGGTGAAAATGTTAGGATTACAGTAGGAGGAAAAAGGACAGTGCAGGAAGGGAGGGAGGGAGGGAGAGTAGGAATAAGGAGGGTTGCGGGGGAAATCCCTCGAATCCGCTCTCTTTTCATTCTGCCTCTGGACCCTCGCCAAGAGGGACGGGGATGATGGTCGCAAGCAAGGGCCGCCTTCCATCAAGATCCTCCCTCCAAAAGACCTCCCAGAAAGTGACTTAGTCCCTATCCTTGCCTCCGTCGGTCGAGGGAAATGGCAAATGAGGGAGATGGAAATGCACGGAAGATATAGGTGACGATGGGGGAGGGAAAGAGAGGCTGGAGGAAAGAGGGTAGGAGGTCGGATGGAGGAGGGCTTGGCGAAGGAGGCACGCGTCGATCCCACCCTGGAGCGTATCTCATTTAGAGCGCTGCACGGGTCTGATTTTCTAGCCCAGGCTCGGCCCATACAAATTCGGACCCGGCCTGGCTCGTACGTTGTCGAAGAAATTGTAGACCCCGCTCGGACCGGCCCGTGAGACTGCAAAATAAATTACTGTACAAAATACACAATTAAAACGTTATAAGCAAAAGATATATTAACCAATTCAGTACGGAGGACGAGTCACGCTCGTTCTCCACTATCCCTTGGTTAATTTACTTAAAAAACCCATTCCAATTTTTTTGCTTGAACCCATCCAGTACGGAGGACTACTGTGACTCGCGTAATTTTTTAAAGCTCGGCCCGGGCCCGTAATTAATTCAAAGGGATCGGCCCGTACCCGGCCCGTGCAGGACTCTAATCTCATTTCGAATTCCCTACGTAGATAGAACGAACACCAAAGGTATTTATGAATGTATTAACTATGACATTTACTGATAGACTAACTGATAATGTTTCGTCGTTTTTTTCAGATACATTACAATTGCTGCTGAATTATGAAATGCAGTATTAATTAAAACACTCTATACTCACAAATTAAATATTACGAGTTTTAGAGTGTATACAAAATGTATAATATTTATCTTTTTAAATACATTTTTCGGGTTATTAAAATTATAGATTATTTCATTAATATCATCTCGAAGTTTAATTTTCGCTTGGTAAATGTGAAATTGTCTTCTCAAATAGCTTATTTCAAATTAACGGTCTCTTTCAAGTTGTCGACACATTTTTCTCAGTTCTATCTTATTTTTCACAAATATTAAGAGGAATTTGTCTTTACCACTATTTCTAAACTTTCGATATCTGAATCTCATTACAGTGGTCTCTTGTGTAAATCCACGTTGTAGAAAACCGTGTTGGCAAAGGTTTGCAGAATATTTGGAATCCATTAGGGCCCGTCTTTGGTGCTTACTATCTTGAAATAGTAGTCATTCACCGCCATCAATTCCTTTCATCAGTGGTAGCAATGAGTGCTTCCCGTTTTTTAGTGTTTCTAAGACTCCAAAGCTCATCGTTTGATCGATGATTTTTTTATTGCTCGTCGGCAAATCATTTTAAAGTGCATCTTCTTTTGCCAAAAGTGTTCTTCCTTTAGAAAATTCGTTCCTTTGGATCATTCCTTTCATGTAATATGAATGGTTACACTGCTTGGAATTTATCCTAAAACTTTTGATTTTAGTGGTAAAGTGGAAGAGAATTAGTAACAGTGTTATTATGTGCTACGGGATCCATTTGTCAAATAAGCAGAATTGGTGGACAAAGGTAGAGTTGCTAAATGCAGAAATCATTTCATCACTCCCTATTCATTCAATAGCAGAAGTTAAATATATGAACCGGAACACAGTTTCATCACAATTTTAGATCTGTTCACCACTTAAATGCTATTTTTCACTAGTTATTAAAATCTCATTTAAAAGCTTAAAATTCGATCGTCATCCTTGAAGACGTATCTTTAAGGGTGCTTATAAAACGCAAATATTAATTTTTTTAAGTCTGTTTAACCGTCATACACTCGCTAAGAAATTCCCTCTGATAAGTGAATTCTATCTTTTAGAGAATATGTCTTGAAACCAGATCTCTTTTTCATGGGAATCAAAGGAAAAAGAGTTCTGCTATTTTCTGAAATACGCTTTTTACACAGTTTTTCTTTAATTCTAAACCAGAAGCATTATTTTACATTAAATTTTTTATATCTTCTCCAGCATCAAATTTAAGAGCAAAATTTTATCGTCTATCTGTTCTTTTATTGCTTTCTAAACATTTCTGTGCCAACGACATTATTCGATTTTACAACACTGATTTCATTGTAAAAAGAGTTATGCAAGCAAATAATTATTTCAAAATTACGAACTTTATAGTTTAAACTGTATACTTAAATTATATCACTCGAAATAATTGAATTCTAAGCGTCAAATCCGCAGAATGGAGCGTCATTGAGACAATGAATCGTGCGTTTCAACGCTCATATTCCAAATCATAAGGAAAAAGTAAGATGGTCCTGGCAATAGAGAAATCTAGGATTATCATCAATTTACTGTTTATTTCGTACCTGGAAATGTCACGCGAGAGGTGATGTGAATATTGGTAAATTTTCCTGCTAATCGCACAATTCTGTGTTCGTCATTTTCTATCCATTCCGTAGCCGATCGATTTGTCCTCCCTTTCCAATTTCTCCTTTCTCTATTCCATTTTCTTTCCTTCGAACCCTTTGCTTCCCTTTAACGCTTACGACGGCATTCTTCTTCCTCCCTTCCCCTCTTCTCTCTCTCTCTCCTCTCCACCCTCCCTGCTGCCCTCTCTCTCTCTCCCCCTCCTTCTCTTCCGCTTCCGCGTCATTCTCTCCCATTCACTCATGGTTACCGCCCCTCTATTTTTTTATCCCACGCTTTGGCGGGATCACAAGAGTCACGTTTCGGAAAACGGTAAAAAAAAATATCGGCTTGCTTTATTCTTATCACCCATCGCACATTTTCCCATCGACACCTTTTTATTTTGTTCTTTTTATTTTTTTAGCCTCGCTCGAAAAAAGATCCCATCCAACTGATCCCCCTTCCTCAGACCGCTTTCCTCCCCTTCGTGCAACAACCCCTGCGAATTTAGCTACCCTTCTAACCCATTTACAGCAGCAGCCCCTCGAAACACCGTGCTTAAAATATAGCTTTACATATTTACACACAGAGATTTTTACTTTCTCACATACAAAGTTCCTATGTAGAAAGAGCACTGAGATCGTGAAAAATTCCAAATCGAGATTTTGATGAATATGCATCTTTTAGCCACCCCTTTTTGGCAGAAAATGTGGTTTATTTATATTCTGATATTCTGTCTGCACGTAGTAGTTTGTAGTCGGTGAGCAACAGTAGCGGATAAGCGATTTTTTACAGAATATTAAGAAATGATTTTCAAATTTATTTGGAGTATCACCTTAAATGTAAGCCCCGTTGAAATGAACGACATTGATTAAAATTGCATGTTAATTCATGATGATTTTCATAAAATGTAAAATAAAATGTATTTCAAATGACAGAATATTATTGAAATTCGTATCGAGTTCAGAATTTTTCATAAATAATATGGCAAAAGCTATATACATATCTCAATAAATATTTACATATAGACCAGTGAAATTAAATATCGGTTGTTACGACCATCTAGCGCCAAACTTTCCATAGAGCAATATTGATCAGTGACATTCATTTGTGGATTAAAAGCCTGCGGATATGAAGTGGTTTTTGCGATTGCACCATTTCGATTTCCTGTATTGACTAGCGCATTCTGAAGAAATTACTTATCTTGGACTGAATTAATCCTTTTGGAAGATATAGGCGACGCGTATGCGGGAGTGTCACTTTTCATTTCTTTTATTTTGTCGGAATATTCCGATGTAAAACACAGATGCCGTGTTTGTTCTTCAGCTTCTGAACCGCTTCACCAGACAATCTTGTTGGTTTTATGTTCACATATTTTTTGGACAGGGACCAAATCTGCGGCTGTTTCTCTGATAAAATCTTTGAATAAGTTTCAGAGATCCATGTGTATTCTACGGTTGAAGGAAGGGAGTTGGCTGGTTTTATTCCATCTGGATCCTAACTACATATGGGATGGCGATTTATCTGGGATTAATTTTTGACAAGGCATACAAAGTATCTTACGGTGATATGTAACCAGGTTTGAAAATATTTTGGCTCACTATAACTTTGCTATCTTCGGAAATCTAAGACTCACCTCACACGTGTAACACACGCACTATTTTAAAGTAGAGTGAAATTTGCGATGAAACTATTCACATTCACGTTAAAATATTTTCGCGCTGAAATTGTACAAAAAGCAAAATCTCATGCACGTTGAGATTTAACTGTTTTAAAATAAGAGACGCTAAAGACCGTTTAGAGCAATGATGCATCTATCTGTGGCATTGAAACCCTATTTTATACTTTTTCCAAACAGGAACAAACATTTGATTTATATTTTGAAGATCATGTCTGCATTATTAACTAGTCGTAAAATAATTGCTTCGTTACAATTAGGTCGCACGTCACACCTTGCATACGAATATTTCACTGCTGGTATTTATATAAAATGGCATTTTAAAAATGACGTGAGAATAATCTTGAAAGAAAATTGATAAAATAAAGAGTTGATAATCAGTTGGATCCAAGGGGTAATTGGTTTCAGTGTGCATTTAAGTGAAATTTGGAAGTTGACGCCCAGAGGCTTTCTCTTATATCTATTGTTTTCTCTCTCAACGCAATTTTATCTTCTCGGATTAATCGGCTGTTGTGGATCAACGCAACATAAGAAATTTCTTATAATTAAGTGCAAGGTGATAGTTGGAAAAATAATTAATCTCCTCATAAAATATTGTTTTATTTTAATCGTTATAATTACCGGAGTCTCGCGGATTGGAAAGTGTTGGAATTATGATACGCCAAAGCAATAAATTACACAGATGAAGATTACCCAATAACCGTAAAGAAAACAAGACCTAGAATTTAAAACGCACTAAATTACTTCTCAAAATAGTTTAAAGATTATTGCTTGAATAATTAAGTTCTGAACGATTTACATAGAGCCCATAGGGTTTTTTTCTGGACATTATTTATCACTTTACAATGTTATTTGAATTTTGATACTAAGTTCTATGTCCTTATACAATGGAGAGAGAGCTATAGACCAAAAATACCTACATCTAATCAACATCGTATAAATGTCAACACAGTTTTATTTATCTTCAACTGTAATGGCTCTAATCTCTGCGACTGTAAAAGCAGTTAACCTTGACTAATATTATTCTTGTGTAACTATATCTGCCAGAACTAATTTCGTATCAAATCCATAGTATGCTGTTTAATGAAGTGAAAGTTTATTCTAAAGGTCGTGCATCAAAACGCTTGTTAAAGAAGTGCAAAGGCTCAGAGTCATCTTACATAAATAAGATTTCTTGATTTGATGCATTGGATTAAATTACGTATTCCTCCTGATTTTTTTCATTTCGAATTACATGAACCGTGAGTGCAATCATCCTATCAGCTATGATCTGCTTGATCATTCGACGTACGCTGGTCCTATCCTCATGGCAACATTTTTAGACTTCCTGGCCTAGTAAAAATGATTTCTTTCTTTTGATATTCCAAGTTTATGTCCACTGCCTTTGGGTGCAATGGGGACACTGCCGGTTTCGTCGAGCATCTGCGAAACGTTCAACTTTTTCTTCCATATTGAAGGAATTTGGCTTTACCCCTCCTTGAACCGAAACGACAACTTCAGAAGCATTTTGAGAAAGAGCATATCGTATTTATGCCCGAATTCCTTCAGAAATTTACAACCGAGAGTTTTACAACCTTGGCTCAAATGTATGCGTTCCTATGTTGTGCGTGCATGAGTTTGTGTGTGTGTGTATGTATGTATGTATGTATATATATATATATATATATATCTCCCACTTTTAGAAGTATCTCGTGTTATTTTCAAGAAATGCGCTCGTAAAAATATTGGCTTGGCAAAAGTTATGCCCATTGCTTTTTGGGTATAAGATCCTATTCTGGTCGATATCTCGAACTTAACGATTTTTCTGGTCCTGTTCCTAAAACTAAAATTGTAAAACTTTGAAGTTATGATAGTTTGCTTATTTTTCGTGCATAAAACAAATGTAAAATAAGTTACATCGATGCTTGTTTTGTCCTATCGAAGAGAAAAAAATTTTATAATTCAAATTATCTTATAAAACACATCATACTTCAGAGACAGTTAATATGAGTATTATCGAGTTATTGAAATTAGTCACAAAATCAGTGTTCAATAAAATGTCTGGAGTCCTTCTGGACTCGTTCGACTTACAATTAGATTTACATTCGTCCTAAAGAGAGGAGTCTCCCTCGAAAATCTTTCTCTCACTCTCCTTCTCTACGTTCCAAAGGGAAACACGTCATCCCCTTCCGTTTTGACCTCTTTGACCTCATCGAATTCCTAACTTGGTCCTCAGCTACTTCTCAGCGTTATGATTGCGGTATTTGTCGCCTCGCCCTCCTTCCCACTCTCGACCCCGGCCCTTAACAACCTCGAACAGAATCAACAATCTCCCAAACGCAGGAATCCACGTCTCTTTGGTTTCCTCCTCGCATACTCCATCAATTCTCCTCTCCTTTCGACCTCTCCCACCGCTCACCTCCAAATCCTCATTTCTTCCCCTAACAAAACCCTTTCCCACCTCCAATTCTCTCCCATTTCTCCAATCTTCTCTAACTTCCTCCCTCCTCTTCACTTCCTCTGCATCTTTTTTTTCCTCCTTATCTTTTTCGTTTCTCTTTCGCAACTCGCTTATTTGCATTCCTTTTCTTTTCGTCGCCCCTTTATCTTCCCCTGCCTCTCTTCCTTCCCATCCTCCATCTCACCCCTGCTATCCCTTCTCTTCATTTCTCCAAACAATTACCTACCATCAGAGTGGGGGTTTTCCCCCTCCCACTCTTGCTCTCCCTTCCCTCCCCCTTTTTATTCTAAACCCCAAAATTTTCTTCCTTCATCACTCCCTCCGTTCCTTGCCCCCATCCATTCTCCCCATTCACCCCTCAATCACTTCCACTGTCCTAACTCTGTTCCCTAACCTTAAATCCTCTCTTTCCCCTTTTTCGCCCCACCACCCGTTAATCTCAGACTCCTCCCTCTCTCCCTCCCCCCTCCCACCCCACCCGCATCCTTCTCTCTCTCTCCTTTCCTCTCTTCAGAATTTATTTTGCTTAATGCTGTCCCCTGTCGCGTGGGTATCCCCTTACCCTCCCCTCTTCTCGTCGACGCGCCCGGGGATCCCCTCTCCCCCCTCTCCCCCCCCCGCCCGTCCCCATTTGTCCCGCCCCCTCCATTCTTCGACTACACACCTTCCCGCCTATCTTCTCCTCTCCTACCTCTCCCCCCCCCCGCCCCCCCTCTCCTCTCCGCCTCCTTTCCCGCTGCCTCCGGTCGTGGCCATGAATAAAAGATGTTCACTCCACACGGCACTACACTTTCTCCCTCCCCCCTCTCCTCTCTCTCTCCTCCCTCTTATAACCTTCTTTTCTCATCTCCCTCCCTCTCCTCTCACACTTCCTTTTGTGCTTTGAGCCCCTAGGACATTCTCCGATCGCGGACTCTTACCCATAGGCCTTAATATGTTTTTCTGTGTATCTTCGCTTCTGCATGGTAACGGCTCGCACCCTAAGAAACAGCTCCGAGTCATGAAGAACGATTTATGTGCTCTCTCGCTTCTGGGAATATTCTAAGAACTTCAAAGTAAGTACAACTTTCTTACGATGTATGCATATGTCTAAGGAAACTGAAATTTCGTCAATCAGTATTCACTAAGAGTGAGTTTTTATTTATTTCAATTGCAATTGTTAATGTAAAGAAATAGTTTCGCAATAATAGTTTTGAAAAATAAATAGATGCTTCGTTTGTAATAACGTTTCATTTATATTTTTATCGACTAATTTTTTGTTAAAAATAATACTTTGAATGTAGGCTTAGTTTAAAAAGAAAAAATTTAATTATTGGATATGAATGAATGGTTTTAAATTTAGATATATTATACGTTTTTATGCACTCCAGAGTATCTTATTTATTGAAATATTTATTATTGAAATTATTGAAATAAAATTCAAGTTGTGAGAGATGAAACTTTCAAATAGCGTTTCTGTGTCTAATATTTTTGTATGTGATGCGTGATTTTTAGAATTTTGGTTGATTCATTATCAAATAAAAATGCCAATTTGAAGTCACAGATTCGCGCTCGCTAAATACATATCACATTAAAAGCGGAGAATTCTTATCATTGCAAAGAGAGGGACACTTTGAAAAAGGTAAACAGACAAGGGTGTGAATGCGAAAGGAAGAGAAAGAGAATAATGAGGATCATATGATGACATTTCCTCAAGGCATCCAAAATATTCTCTCTTTGAATCTTGTGCTGTCACTGCCAACATTCGCGCTAACCAACTCCCGTGTTCGAAATGCGAGCTCGTGTCACGTACGTATCACGCATCTGGGCGTTTCCAGCGCAAATTTCTAGCACCGCGACCGATCACCACGCTACCCATCTTTGCTGCTCTCTCTCTCTCTCTTTTCTCTTCTCTTCTCTCCAAGTCCTCTACTGTACTCTCATCAACTCCATTTGACGCATTAAACCACACTGAAACCATCTCTGATATGCTTATTGTGTGCATACTCAAAGAATTCACGATATTTCCTTAATTTTATATTATTTTAAAAGTTATGTAGAAACTGCATTAAATATTTTAATTTAACGATGCCTGTAGCCATGGTTCGTAAACAATAATAAAAATCGATGCATGATTATCGAGATCAAAAGAAGCAATGAGATAGCATCAGTTCGTTTGTAACGATGTCCTAAAAGGATCTTATTTATTTCTATAAATAATAGTTTTGACGCTATGATCGGTCTTGACTATATTTTTTAACAAAGAGAAGATGTTGCACTTTGAGGATAATCTGGAAGTAGCCGAAGGGGGCAAAGAATAACAGAGGGGTTTCCGAGGAGAGCTGCAGGGAAAAGTGAGGGGGGGAGGGGAGGGGTTGGAGAGGAGAAAACGAATGATAGCGAGGGAAAGAGACTGCGAGGATGGAGAAGAAGATAGAGGAGAGAGATGCGCTATCCTTCTCCGACTATCTGTAATTGAATCTCCTGTCTCTCCATTTGGCCCATATTGTACAATCCAGGGCGCGAGTGGTCCAGTCCGAAGGTCTCCCCGTGTGATGGAATTGCGACTGATACTGCCGACGACGGTCCCTTCCACTTTTTATTTTTTTTATTGACTGGATGCTGCGTGAGCGATCTATTTGGAAGAGTAAACGTTCCCAAGGATACACATAAAGCTGAAGTGGATTTGATAGTCGTCCACATTTGAGTGGATAGACGCAGATGGCCTTGAATGAGCATCAAACGTACATTTCCCGATCGCGACACCAAAAGGTCAAAGTTATTTAATATAACGACGGAAAATTCCTTTTCTGAATGATAGGAGTTATGAATCCATTATTAACATGTTTTATTATTTTGCTATACTTTCTCTCCATCGAAATAGTTGAGAATTACAGGATTTTTAAAGTTAATAGTTTATCCTTTATTACTTGCGTAAGTACTGTTCAATGTGTACACATTTTTCCAAAACTTATAGATTAGGGTTTGAAATAATTAGTTAGCTCTAATTATACCCTAACTAAATCTGAGCTTATTTTTTAAGTGTTGCTATTTTTAATCGTAAAAATTCGGATACATTTCCGATAAATTCTCATCTGTATCTAATTTCTATCATTACCGTTTAATTTTGTTGCATATTTTGCCGTTATACAAATTGTCGCTCAGAAATATCATGGAGCGTTTGCGTTATAGGTGAAAGTCAAACTATGCGAATCGTAATTGTAATTGGTACAAAGAGCGAGCGCTAGGAAGTTGAGAGAGACATTATCAAAAGAGAGATTAGTGAGAATTGGAAAATATATCACAGTTAATCTTAAAGTACCGCACGCTTGATACTAAAAATAGTCATTTTTATTATACGATTTTATTGTGACTTTTTCATTCGAGGCGATAATGATAATATTCCTTTGTGTGAACCCGTAAGTGTTATTTATACCTTGGACCATCGCGATGGTTCATTTACATTCACCAGGATCCTGAGTATCCTGGAGGTATGAAGGCCGCATTACACAGCCCCTGCATCTTATGTACGCCGTCTCTAATGGTCCGAGAGGAGCGCTCGAATGGCATTTTTTTCAATGGATTTCACTGACAGCATGGCGCAAGTAGTACTATGTACAGTGAACCCTCGGTATATCGGACCCCAATGGAATGGATAAAATGGACACAATGTCCGGCGGTTCGACGTGGTTAAACGACACCACTAAACAGTTTATCTCATCCTGATCTACCACACGAGCGTGACGCGGAAGACCTAATGAATACATCGAAACATTTTATCTAATTATATATATACTATAATATATAAAATTGGATACAATGAATAATTTAATGGCGCAGTAAATCCATAAACCCGAGTTTCTCCTATGTTTGGTCTTTGTGCGTTACTCGTAAGATTTCTGCCTTAAAACATTTTTTGTATTTATTGTTACCTTCTCCCAAATTTTCACCGTGTTCTGGAAAAATCGACAAAGTAACCCAAGTTCGATTCCTAAGAATAATTCCGTTTCAAATAAGAATACATGGGAAAATCAATTCAACAAGAATTTACAGATTATTTATATGGTAATGAACAATTTAATCAATATGTGCCATACATATTTAAAAAAAGAAATTCATGATCATATTCAATTAAATTTTCCATAAGATCTAGATATTATCTTGAACCCAGAAATTTATTTTATGTTTTTCAGTGCGCTTTATAAATAGAGTATATATTTTTTAAATTTATATATTTTTATTCGTAGAAATGATTTAGAATGTCTCCTTAAGTCATGTTTCTCCGTGAGTTTTCTTAACGTCGCTAAGCCTTTCATATTCCTGTAATGATATTAATATGGCAGCGAACTGTCGTCGGCGAAACGTCTTTGTTGGCTAATCGTCATAATCCTTTCCTTGACTGCGTGGGTTTTCTTTAGGGTTTTCACATGACAAATTATCTGAGATTCCGCACCTCTATTTAATCTCCCATTTTTCACTATTATAGCTCTTTCTCATCCAGATATGTTAAGATCGATAACGGAATTCAGTCTCCTAGTTGGCTTATTCCAAGTATGCTAGTGAATATCCTTATGACTAAAAAAATCCATTCATTACTGCACAATTCTGTTGCCACATTAATCGATTAATATTCTTCCATTTTCATTTAAAATTTCTTCTCCAAGTTGTCCTGTTAATTAATTCTTCGCTGTTGGTGCTATCCGCAAATTTAAGTCCCCTAAAACCTCTTATCTGCTATTGGCTGAGTAAAGTAACGAAAGTAATGAGCGAATGAAATATTAATGAAACATGAAAAATGAAAATTTTTCTTGGATAAATTAATTAAAGTAGAAAGGTTTTTTTTTCAATTATGCTCAACGTTGATCTATGACTCCATTGAATACTTAGTATAGAAACTGTTGCGATATGTTTTAATACTGACTTAACTTTGTGTCATTCACGCATAAATATTCAACGATATCATACATATTCCGTTTAAAAATCTCTTAGAATTGCATTTTACCGTTTTAAAAAAATGTACATCTTTTAATTCGCGTTAGCGGATAGAAAGTAGAAGACATTAAAAATCAAAATCCATGTCAGATTGACCAAGTTGGAATAATTTTTACGCAAACTTAATCTATTCTCCCATTACAAAATCTTTAAAGTTCATTGTCTCGAATTAATTTCAAATCAAATACTTATAAATATCTTCCAAATTGCTTCTTTGACATTTAAGCCGACTTTTTTATGCTTTCCTTGGATCTCAGAACTTTATTTCTACTTGGAAATGAGCCAAGATGATACTAATCCTTAAAAAATTGTAAAAATAGATAAACAAAAATTATTTACAAGTTTTTCTTTATGGACGATAGACGAAAAATTTCCGCCGTAGAGCTTAAATGTCGGCTTTTTCCATTCATTTTTTCTGTTCGATTCTCCGCGATTTTATGTTAACATATTATTTTTCTTTATTGCTTGACTGAGAATCTTCGATTATTAAATAAGAAAAACAATTTAGTAAAATTCAACAATTTTTTCGCGACCGATTTTGCTAAATAACTAGCATCATCAGGTGAGAAATGTGCTCAAATATCCTTTATACATAGACTAGGTTGACGGAGGGGAGGAAAGCAGAGAGAGGAGGGAAAAAATAAACAACCATTGGGTAATCGGTGGATGATATGGGTGGTAACCGTTAAGGACAATATAATAGAGCAAACAAAGGTGGCGAAGGTACTTGGAAGAGGACGAACAAAGACAAAGTATTTACAAATAGTTAACAAATGAGACAATTTGGGTTAACATAATAAGGGGGAGGGATTTTGAAAAAGAAACTCGTTAGTAAGTAAATTTTTTAATCAAAATGTCCAATTTCCAATTGCTCTAGAGCGCCCGACCTGTGAACCCCTTCGTTTCCACAAACATGGAACACTTTCGGGATGGAATCTCTGTTGTGTCCGTCCTCCATAAGCTGCTTGGCAAAATGTGATGATGGATTTTTCAATGCAAAGCACCGTTTATGTTCGTTGCGCCTTACTCCCACACTTGTACCAGTTTGGCCGATATACTAGCGGACCTCACAGTCACTGCACTTCAGTTCGTAAACCCCGCTCTTCGAGAATTTGTCAATAGGATTTTTAACCCTAAAAAATATTTTCGCTAAGTTGATGGGGGTGTAGAAAGTGGGTCTGAGATCGCATTTAGGAAACACTTTTGGCAGTTTATATGTCAAATTGCCAAGAAACGGGATGTTTCGCCAACGTGAAACATTAAATGGCAATAATCTTCTGAGCCCAAACATACATATAGTGAAACCTCTCCTAACGACTACCCTCTTATGTGACGCTATTTTCTATGTGTAATCATTTAAAATCGAGATATTTAATATTTCTGAGATTATATACAACTATAAGTACGACACTGTCCGGAGCTTTAACTCTTTATTTAAAGGAGTTACTGATAAATGTAACTGTTTTAAGCGTGGCTTTGTGAAATATTTCCATAATAAAACAGTGGAAAATTATAAAGTGATAAATTCATTTCTGATCGGTTACTGATAATGCGAAGTTAAAATATATTATAAAATAGCATAGTGGAAGAATACCAGCCTTGGCAAAGGGGTTGTAAGCGAGTCTAGCTCCCAATGATAGGGACGCGAATTACAACCCTACCGAGTGCATGATCGTTTGTGTTTGTCTTAGGTATCGTTGTAGCGATCATTTTTAAATGTTGTTTAAGGGCTAATTAAATATAAAAATTCATACTTAAGCGACTGTTCTACATATTTGACTGGCAGAAACAATTCTAATCTTTTAGTCAACTTGTGAGATAAAATAAGTGTTTAAAACAACTGTTAATCTGTGTGTAAATAGTAAAAGATATTTTAAGGCGTCAACATGTTTATATTTATGAAGAATATAATTAATAGAGTCCAAAGGAGAATAGTAAAAATATTACCATGTATATTAAAATGTTATAATTTCAAAGGTTTAATGACTAATATGTTTTAAAAAATAAACAATATCTCTATCTCTAAATAAATATTTTGAAGTGTGTGTTTGTTCCGAATAAAGTCATGCTTCGCGATTACCTACAGTTACAAAATATTTCATAAACAATCCTACTGCTTAATCTAGCTGAATGCACTACTTTTAACACAGGAATATACTGGGTGAATGGTTTAAATAATTATTTTTAATTTTCATTTGAATAACATGATAATGTCTCGAACTCGGAGTGCAGAACTTTTTTCATTAGCATTTTAAAAGGTGATAGAATTGAGCTATTGACGCGAAGTTTAAACCATCTTACGGGAAATTGAATCAAGTTTCGTATTCATATGCTAAAATTTCGCTTTGAATTCGAAATTGCTAGAAAATTGTTTATTTTTGGATTTTAGGCGATTTATCGCCATTTTACGTGAGTTCTCCATGCAAACCTGCATTGTTGGCTTTCGAATATATATATCGATCAATTTCAACGTGATTGTATAAAAATCGAAGAATAAAGCGAAATTTACTTAATCAATTCTCTTCTCATGTTTTCTGAACGTGAATGGCCTTTCGCATTACATTAGAAGTTCATCTACGTCTAAAGAATTAGATCCGTCGACTGCCAAAAAAGTTTATGGCCGACGAAATGAAAGCGTGTTTAAAATCCTCTCAACTCTTGAGCGAAATGAAAACATTAAAATTATCCCCCAATATGCGAGTTCATCTGTTCGGAGATGTAGATGTCGGTTATTTTGATGACTCAGCGCTGAAAATTGGCAATGGAAATTTACACACCGAACCAAATTCCGATACAATCGCAACACCCGAACGAATCTGCAATGTCGTGAGTTCATTAGAGGAACTCAAAAACAAAGTCTTCCAAAGCATTCGTTCCAATTATAAAAGTCACAAACGGCTGTGTGAGCGCACTGTTCTTGTTCTAAGAAAGAAAATGTTGATGCCATAAATTATGCAATTCAGCATCAATTACCAGATGAAACAGTATCTTAGAAAATCAGCTGACTCGACAGTAGACAACAAGGAGGCTTTTCAGTATCCGTGTTGATTTCTAAACTCGTTAAACATAAGTGGAATGCCGGCAATCAAGTTGGTGCTAAAGGAGAACTCACCAATCATACTATTGAGAAATTTGGATGCTCCAAGGTCATTCAATTTAAAAGATTGCAATTTCCAATCCGGTTTGCCTTTGCCTTTGCAATCAACAAAGCAAAGGGCAGTGTTTTAAAGTTGCAGGTGTCGATTTGTCAAAAGACTGGTTTGCCCATGGGCAACTATATGTAGCTACGTCTAGAGTAGGATTGGGGGAAAATGCATTCATTTGTGCAAAAGATGGCAAGACGGGATATATTGTATACCAACAAGCATTACAATAAAAATTAACTTGGTTTAAATACTTAATTTATTCTTAAATCTTCTTCAAATTTTTTGTCTTGATTTAAAAACCCGAGCAACGGTTATTTAATAAATAAATTCAAAACATTCTCTCTTCTCTGTATAGAAACGGAACAAATGTTGCATTTACTTTGAATACCATGTTAGCTTCAACCGTTTTTCCAAATCATTTATAATTGATCTTGAGTAAATAAAAATAATATTATTTTTAGTTTTCATCATCCTTCTCATTAATAATATCTGAAAAAGTTCGACCATTCTATTGTGTCACATTAAGTACGAGTAAAATGGAGCTGAATTACTCTGCTGTATAAAAGAGTTTCACACGCCATATCTCGCGAACGAACATTAATTTAATCATGATAAATATAATTAGTGACCAAAGAGATTTTCTAATAAACTGAGGAATATAAAATTATACATCGAAGGACTTTAACGGAAAGGGTCCGTCATTTGTACGTAGCATTAAACAAAATATTGAAAACACTTTCTGATTGAAGGGTGTTTTTATGCGGTTCATGTTATCATGACATTGATTGATCTTTTGACTGCGCCATATTTTTTTAGTTCAGATCTGTTTCTAATAGCAGTTTATATCTAAATTATATTGGACGAGATATAAAAGATTTATTTATATTGTACTGAAAATAACCTGAACTAAGGAAACAATAAATTTACAAATAAACTACCTTCAAATTACCACTCAGAAGTTTAATTTTAGTTTAATGAAGCAAAAGATGTATCGAGGAAAAATTTTCATTAATAATTAGTCTTCAAACGGGTTTATAATAACATCTTTTATTAATAGTCTACATTTTCCCCGAATCTTTTATCAATTTGAAAATGTTATCAAAATTCTCTGCCGAAAAAGTTAATTGTAGTAATAATGACGTTCTCTCTTAATTGCAATATATATATATATATTTTCATTCACCAGCCCCTCCTCCAACATCACCTACCCCATCCCCTCCAGAAGTAATTGCACTACGAGGAACGTCATTTACCTCCTCACCTGCACACTCTGTACTGCTTTTTATGTTGGCCTCACCAGTAACCCCCTCAACATTAGAATTAATGGCCACCGGAACAGCGTAAATACTAACCGTCCCCTTCCGGTGGCTTCTCACGCCAATTTACACGAGGTCACCTTTAATGATTGCTTCACTGTAAGAATTATCCGCGCCCTACCGGATGATACCCCCGCCCCCCTACTTCGACAGTGGGAGTTAGCCTACATCTTTCTCCTTGACTCTTTCTCCCCCCTGGTCTTAACCTCCGATAACCCTATTGGCCGTCCCTCCTACCCGTCTCCTCCTATCCCCGAACTTCTCTCACTACCCCTCTCCCCCTCCCCATATCCCCCCAGTGTGTCACTTTAAACAGTATATGTTTCTCCGTCGCTGAAGAAGGGCGTCAGCCCGAAAGCTCCATTTTTGTGTCGTTTTTGTTCTTTTGTGTTTTTCGTGTGTCCTCAGCACCCCCAGCGGCTCTTCAACCTAGGTCAGTGTCCACTGGGCTTCCTCCAACACCTTATTGCTACCTTATTATTACCTTTTCTTTTCCTTAAGCATTTATATATATATATATATATATATATATATATATATATATATATATATATATATATATATATATATAGCAATATATGTATTATAGCGATGATATGTATCCCATGCATGCGGAATTACTTTATACTTTTAACGATAGTTTGTTTGCCGATATGTGAGCTCTTAAATGGAAGAAATGCGCTCAACGTTTTAAAAATATTAGATGCATCATCACCTTAGAAAAGAGGAAGCGAACACACGCTCATAGGCATCGCCACATTAATCATAATTTTTACGCAAAGGAAATAACGCAATCTATAAGTTTCAAGGTCTGTGCAAAATTTAGAAAGTTGTTAAAAGGAAACAATCGAATAATTTAATAAATTTATTGAGTTGTTCATTATATTTGGAGCAGGCAGTTCCATACTTTGATAATTAATGATAATATGTCGATAATTTGTCGAATTTTCTCATTTTCTATTTTTACGCAAGGCGTACTTAAGTCCTCTCTGTTGTGAAACATAACCCACTTATTTCCGAAATTCATTCGTAAAAGTCGTCCTTTATGAGGCAGAACCTCCTCAATCTCCTCTTTTCGTCCCGTCGCGACGTTTAATCCATTCCTCTCCCAATCCCACGCCTTATCTTCTTACTTCTTATTCCCAATGTTTTCCAAAACAATTATTTCACTCGGTTGACTCGAGCACAGCAGACGAAGTGGAATCTCTTGGAAACGATTCCATAATTTTGTTTCTCTTCAAATGGAAGTCTTTTATAGAGTAATTTATTTTTAAAAAACTCGAGCAGATGGAACTCAGTTGTGGCAGAATCCGATTCAAGTCTCTATGTTCTTAAATTATAGAAATAAATGTCGTCAAATGAAACGGTAGGGCGGGAGTTCGAATATGGCGATCCAGGTGGTAATTGAGGGGTCCCGTAATTCATTCGACCAATTAGGACGGCCATCGCTCACCCGGGCGTCATGGAGGTGACTGCAAACCGCTCAGATGCTAGAATTAGCCCAATTTCTATGACAGCCGTCGAGAGGTCACGAGTTTAAACCTGGGTGGCCGCATTAGCCATTTACCTCTATTTAGCAAGCGTTAATCGAGGTGACCCGGGGATTATGACCCTTTCGAGCCATTGTCCTGGTCTGGAGAAGGGTAGTCGCCGAAAACTCGCTACGTTCTGTTGCAGTGGTAAGAATCTCGGAATTCAGACTTTAGGCTTATATTTCGACAGAGGCCGACAGAGAGTATGGCAAATTAAGTTTGTCATTATTGCGTTCCCTTGTTCCGCTGCATATAAAAATGATTTACCTTAAAAACGAATTTTCCATGGCACAACAGTGACGCTGCTTTTAAATATTCTTCGTTATGACGTGATAGCTGCTCGTCTAAGTTTGAGGATCGCCGACGGCGTCAGATAAAAAACCCGATAAAAATTCTCTCCGAAAATTGTACTTATTTTAGAAACTTGCGAATCACAAAGGCTATATTTCGTTTCCAGGATTGCCTCATTTTTACTACCGGATTATCTCCTATGAATTAACGTAATCCCATCGCCCCATTTCAAAACACACACACATTTGCATGGAACGTGGGATGGTAGCCAGTGGCAGAGATTGGTTTACTCATTAACGAAATACATCAATAGGTCACTCGGCTTTACGCCCCATCGGTCGCAGAGCTCTCTTCGTCTCTCTCCCTCTCCAATCAAAAGGCGCAAATAGTATGGAACAGCCAAAAGTACTTTAGGCGTGGCGCGCGGCGTAGAACGCGCGTGTCTCCGATCGTTAAACGGTAATGACTCTCGCTTGCTAGATAATTTCGGTGCTCTCACATGGGATTCTATTTAATAACTAAAAATTTATTTTTTAGAAAAGAAAGGGCAACTGAGCTGAATAATTAGAACATCATAATTATTCTGTTATAAATCATCTACTTATTTATAAATCTCATATTAGATTGAATTGCCCTTTTGATGTTTGCTTGTGAATTCCGTAATGAACAGGTTACGAAAATGTAATTACATTAGCAAAATCATTGTGTCAGTTATATGCCATACGGTGTAGTGAGTTACGTATTAAATTTATTTTTTTCTGAGGCGATGGAATGTTTCCATCGCATCATTGAGTTAACATTGTTAATCCGATTACCGCCACGTCCATTCTCTCATACAATAGGAACTGAACATTCTACGAATTATATTTCAAATCCTCGTCTCTCAAAGCTGTTTTTCGCATCTCTGTCGGTTGAAATTGCGATCCGGATAAATACGATGCCAATTTAAGATGAAAAATATATCTTTACATTAGAATAGCTCCGAAAGATTTAATCGAGGAAGTTTACTCCTTTATTATGTACAATTTCCATCAAAAAAATAAGTTTTCCCATCCATAACAACTTTGCTCCCAAACATTCTCGAAGAAAATACAAAAAGAGAGTTTTTATCATTGTTTTCATTTTCTGATATCAGGCTTTACATGATCAACTGAAAACAAGAGAAGGATGAAAATAAATGACAATCGATGGGGATTATTTCCTTTCCTCCAATCCGGGTTAGCCAACAACGGGGAAAATCAAAGGGGTAGAAGGATAATCAGGGGACAGGAAATGAGGTACAGGGTAAGCGGGGGATGTGAAAGGATAGGAGAGGATTAGAAGAGGGAGTGGGGTCCAAGGAGGCGGCAGGGGAAGTTACCACGGGGATCATGGGGAGAGAGCGCCTTTTTGGATGGCTGGCGATGAACTGAGAAGCGGAAGCTCAGACAAAAGACATCGAGTGGTCGGAGAGAAGAAGACGAGGAGAGAGAGTAAATGACGGCGGAACAGATATTATTTTAGAGAAGCTTTTTTAAAGGAACCTCACATTAGGCTTGGAGCATAACTACCAATTATAGCTCATAAGATAGTACGCATAACTAGATCACTGGATTAGTTAATTGGTAGGGAATCTAAGAGTCAAGTCATTCTGAATAAATAGGCATTATGCCAGAGATGAAGGATACGGGATCTATTAATAGCACTACCCATTATTGTTACCCGAATTCCTAGAGTAGCAAAGGCGAATATGCAATAATGGTCGGATAAAGAGAATGACTTTAATATTCGTGGCTCCGAGGAGCAAACAAATCCGGGCATTCATATTTTAATAAAGTAACCAGAATTCGGAGAGCCAAAAGAGTAAAGGTTTATTGGCGCATTGGTGGAAGCCAAGGAGCTAACGGCGAATGGGCGATGAATAGAATAATCGCTCGGTTGTCTTTCACCGTCATCAATGGCCCCGAGGACCGAAAAGTATTAATAATCTTTTGTTTGAGAAGAGAATCTTCTTCCTATCTAGACGTGTTTGTTCTTTGAGGAGGAAAGCGTACGTCCCTTTCACTCGCTCGATCCTCAAGCTAAGGCGCTTTGCAGACTTCTCAGCCCGAGCCTCAATATTAATCTAGCAAAGCTTCCAAAGCAGAACACGATGATATTCTTCCCTGAGTGCAGCTATAATTAGCTATAACGGTAAACTTTATCGTCGGCGGATAAAAACAGTAATGGTGGGACGGGATACGTAATTTTCTAAGTTTCATTCGAGATATAAGCAAAAGTTAATAATTAAGAAAATAAATTCCCAAATATTGTCCCTGACATGATCTTCATGAGTTGGAATTAGGGAACAGAAATAATTACATAGACGGCTGGTAATTTGAGAGAAAATCAATGCTTAGAGCGGAGTAATGACAAAAACAGAACAAAGGTGAATTTCAGGAAAAAATTATGTTTATCTACTAAAGATTCCAAATAAAGTTGAATGTGGTTAATATAAGCATTTAAACATACTGTGTATTATTTAAAGCTTATGATTAACAAATAAAATTCAATTTGTAAAAGACAAATCTTCCAAGCCATTATATACCGTTCAAACGTAAATTTATAATTTTCATTTATTTTTAAACTAAAAACAAGCGCAGTCGCTGATATCTTCCACATTCAAAGTCGTAATGGTATTATTATTATCTCAAATCACTTTATATATTCAGTCCTTCAAATCCTTTATATTGATATGAACTATTTTTGTGCTTCAAATCTAATTCTCATAGTCACAAAATTCATCCCATAGCAATCGAACAATGGGGGAAAATATCGGGTCATTATTCTCTCTTTGAATTTCTAGCAACAAATCCACCCCCGCAGCTTATATTAAAAGAAAACAGCACCTAGGGTGGAAATGCCTCTTATGGCCACGTAGGAAGTTGCGATTCATTGGGGCTTATTGCAAACACCGCTCTAGAAGGCTCGAAGAAAAAATGATGAGGCGAAATTAAGTCATTCGTGAAGCTAACATTCTTTAAGGACGATTTGGGACGAATACATGCGTGCGTGCGTGTGTGTATAAATACTTGTGGAGGAGAAAAAGTAAATAAGGATACTTAGGGTAGCTATGTGTTGAGGGAAACCCAGTGAGCACTTACCGGAATGAGAGCCGATGGGGTGTTGGAGAGACACATTTGTAGACGTTGTTGGAGCTTTCGGGATGATCCCTTCGTCAGCAATAGAGAGACACCTATACATACATACATATATATATATATATATATATATATATATATATATATATATATATATATATATATATATATATATATATATACAGTAAAACTCGTTTAATACGTATTTGAGGGGACCGACTCATTGCTTCGTTATAAGCGTGACTACGTTATATACGAGAAACATGGTTTTTGGCCTATACATCCCATATAACACGTATACACATACAGTAAAAACTGTGCTATCCGGCTATTTAGAACCTTAGATACCGGCAATTATACAAATACAAATGCAATTAATTTTGTATTTCTTTTTCTTATGAATTTTTGTGTGAATAGTATATGTGTAATACCACAACTTCCACTTTAAAATTTCTTAAAATATAAGATGTATATATTACGTATTTACTCCGTATAGTTCTGTGGCTGCCGAATAAGCATGGCGTTTTTGGTTACGTAAGCCATTTGCATTGTCTAGATGTTTTGGTGTACTTCTACAATTTCCAGTTTTATCGCATTTTATTATTTAAAATATTACCCATCCATTGAATATGGCATCAAAATAAATACCTGAAAGCAAGGAACAGGAGAGAAAAGGTTGGTTTAGCGCTAACACAAAAGCTGGAGATGATCAAACGAATTGAAAAAGGAAAAAATAGAGCAGCCATAGCAAAAGAATTCAACATCGGATCTTCCACGCTCTACGATATCAAGGCTCATAAGGCTAAATTAATGAAATTTGTGTCTTCTGAGACGAGTAAATCAATTATTATAGATCATACGCTTCATAAGCCAAAAATTGAGGAACTGGGTAAAATATTATATGACTGGTTTTCACAGAAATGTTCAGAAGAATTAAATAATTTCGACCTTTTCTAATAGAGTAAATAAAGATAAATAAGAAAGATATAATCCAATAAATTCAATTTTTGGAACAGGTTCACTGCCGTAATCCTCAAACTTCCCGGACGCCCTAAACTTTTCAATAGTCTTTTTGTTTTGCACGTAAGCGTAGCAACGTATTAAATAAGAATGGGTAAATAGTGTCTATATCTAACTACGTGTGGAAGAATTAAAATGGAAAATGCAAACCCCATGCATAGTTATGTTTGGGGAGTACGATAGTGAACCTAAGCCCAATTTTGTTTGGTTATTGCTAAATTTGCGATGTCAAAATTGAAAAACGCTCCCCTAACCGGATATTTCTCCTAATCGGCTTTCCACAATCCCCAATATAGCTGGATAACACAGCTTTTACTGTGTTTGCAGTGAGTCGACTTCAGTGCCGTACTTACATATGCAAAGAGATGCTCATCAACTTCGCGGCATGTAAAATGTTCGATTGCTATTACATACGATTTTTTAAATGGTCAATTAATATTATTATTATGGTCATTAATTTACATAAACATTTCACATTTTTAATGACAATTTCAAAACAAAGGGAGCTTGGAAATTCGTATGGAAGGGGTAGATGGAGGAAGGGGACCTCTACGAACAAGTGCGCGGTAAACGGGCGGAAACTATTCATTACTTATCGCTCTGCTCGCCAAAATTCGTTATATATGGGGCATGTTTTGCCACGGGACCAAACATTTGTTCGTTACAGCCGAGAATTCATAAAATGCGTGTTCGTTACATCCGAGAAATTTAATCAATGCCCTTATGGAGAAGTTCAAGGGGCCGAGACATTTCTTTGTTATAGCCGAGATTTCGTTTTAGGCGTGATCGTTATAAACGAGTTTTACTGTATATATATGTATGTATGTATAAATGCTTAAAGAAAAGGAAAGGTAATAATAAAGGTGGCAACAAGGTGTTGGATTGAGTCCAGTGGACACTTACCTAAATTGGAGAGCCGCTGAGGGTGCTGAAGAGACACGAAAAACAGAAACAAACGAAAAACACATATTTGAAGCTTTCGGGCAGAGGCCCTTCCTCAGCGACGGAGAAAAACGTGGATATATATATATATATATATATATATATATATATATATATCCGATTTCCATCTCTTATACCGTCTCATTTCTCCTCGTTTTTCCACTCCACTCTCCTTCCTCTCTATCTCCCTTCGGCTCACCTTCCCTGCCGCCTAAGGACATCGTCCCGTGACTCTCTCCCCCCATCGACCCCTTATCTCTCTCCAGGGCCTTTTCCCCTTTAATCATCCCCTTCCCCTATTATTCACTCTCAGGCATTGAACGCAGACTCTCTCTCTCTCTCTCCTTTACGGCCTGGTGAATATCTCATGGTGCACGTGGAACGAAACATCTTCCTTAGCGGTTCATTTCGCTCTCTCTCGCTCTCTCTTCTCTTTCTCCCTCACCGACTTTTCCGTCTCCCTTTCTAGGCGTATCCATGGGAACTCTTGTGCCATCCTTCTCTCCACACTTCCTCCTCCCACTCGATTGTCGAATAAGCAGCTTGATTTTATCTCCGCAGAGTGTTGTCGGCGCTGAGTGTCTCTTGGTCTGCGGATGTTCGCCGAACGACCGACTACGCTTCGATGGCGGCTGCTTGCCCTTTTACGGAGGGTTGCGGCGAACAAAAATTCCACTCAGGAACTATTATTGACATTTCGATGGCTATTATCGAGGGTTACTTCGTATGACCGGGTATTATATACCTAAGCCTTTCAAAAAGATTTTTTTTCTAGTCATGATCCGGTATGACGTGTAATAAATAGGACATAGGTATGAATTGGCTATTTATAGTAGACTACAGGATATTTCCAAACTTAAAGAGACCTAATTCCCCAATTGGATTCCAGTCACACGAAAGGGTTGAAAAATCTGTTTCAATCGCTTTGCAAACTGTATCAGCAGATTAAATATTTATTCAGTCAAATAAAACTTTAGTGATGTCAGGGTTTGTTCTCAAAACTGGCGTTAAGGGTAACAAAACATAAAAGTGCCAAATATCCATTTAATATATTATTGATTTATGATTCTAACATTTACTTCTCTTAAACTAAATATTATATAATTATTATCTACGCCGTGCAAATTTTTAAGCAAGAGATTGCGCGGGAGCTCGGCTGGAGATATATATATATATATATATATATATATATATATATATATATATATATATATAGAGAGAGAGAGAGAGAGAGAGAGAGAGAGAGAAAATACGTTATAGAAATTAATACAGAAAAATCCAAGGTTATGCGAATATCAAGTAAAGAAGAAGAAAATTTTAATATAAGTATTGGAGGAAAGCCATTAGAACAAGTTTCAGATTATAAATACCTTGGAAGCATCATAACGAGAGAAGCAAAATGTACAGATGAAATCAGGACTATAATAAGGAAAGCAAAAGCCGCATTCAGAAGAAAGAAACTCCTGCTAACGGGAAATATAAAGCAGGAAATCCGCAAGAGGTTGATAAAATGCTATGTATGGAGTATAGCTTTGTACGGAGCAGAAACATGGACGCTAAGGAAAAATGATATTAAATACTTGGAAAGCTTCGAAATGTGGACATGGAGAAGAATGCTGAAGATAAAATGGACAGATAGGGTGAAAAATGAGGAAGTACTACGAAGAATAGGAGAGAAGCGAACGATTATACAGACTATCAGAAGGAGGAAGGCGAACTGGATTGGGCATTACCTGCGGAGAGAGTGCATGATTAAAGAAGTGCTAGAAGGAAAACTGGATGGAAAAAGAGAAAGAGGTAGGAAAAGGTTTCAGCTAGTAGACGACTTGAAAGGGAAAGAGAGCTATCAAGTCATGAAGAAAAGTGCGGAAAATAGGAGTATATGGAGAACCAAGTTTAACCTAGAATAATCACGGACCTGTCAATGGACAGACTACCTATGATGATGATGAATATATATATATATATATATATTGGACGAAGTATTAATTAGAACAAGCGAGCATGAAACTGAAAATTCGAATATTTTTCGCAGTTTATAATTATACTCTTTGGCGAAATATATTCGCCGTATGAACTGTCTTTAAGGAACAGCAGTTAAAGTAGCATTTGTTAGCAGGTAGAAAAGCAATCCCAGGATAACCTCATCAACTTTATTTTTTAAGCCCGAATGTTCGAATCATTTTCTCAATTTTATAATGTTTAGAAAAGCACCGACGCAAATAAAAAAATTGTAGTTAAGCATTAGTTTTTAGTTTTTTCATTAATAGGTGCAGTCACTGCGAACTTATGGTTCGTAGAGAGCTATGGCTATTGATCACCGGTTCATTTTAATGGATGAAAAACGAATTTTGTCCATTATCTCCGAAAAATGTACTAATTGATTCCTCCTTGAAGAGCTCTCGAGGAAGGGATAAATCAGCTGGAAGTCACTCTACGAGTGAATGTTAAAATAAGAAATCGCAAATCTAAACCTAAAGTTTGTAGTTGGTGAATATTATATCCCGCGAAAAATTCTGAACTCCCAACAATGGAGTTCAACTTTGGTTTACTCTTGTCTCTAACTCGCGTGTTCTCGTTTCTTCATGTTGATGAGATAGCTAATGGTTTAATAATTTTTGCCCGCAATGTTTTTAAAGCGTAGAAAGGCTATTTTGTAGGATCTTAGGATGGCTTCATTTTATTATACAAATTTCATTTTCTTTGTAATATTTAATTGTTTCCTAATTTAACGTAGCTGAAAGTGGTACCGTTCAGGAAAATCTCTGTCAAAAATGTCGATGAATTCTTTGCTAATTTGCAGTTTTTTTTGCCAAATATCTTTATTTTCGTCTGAGAAGGGGAAGAAATTCCTCTCGCTACTTCAGCACATCTTCATTCCGACCTTTGCTGCCATTCTTAGGAAAGTTAAAGGAACCACGCATAAGCCCAGCCAGTAGCAGTGTCTCCTCAATGGCCTCCACTTACGTACTTTCTCCCTCCCTCCCACTTAAAGGCCATCATCCCTTTCAACATTAACGCTCTCCCGCCTCCTTTATTCTCTCTACGTCACTTCCTTCGCCCCCGCTCGTTTTTATTCTCTTTCATTACCTCTTCGAATGTGTCGCATCTTTAAACATTTCCCTCTCCCATGCATTACGCTTTCGCTCTTTCACGCCTCTCCTCTGACTCGTTTATTTCTCGTTATCTCTTACACTCTCCCTCCTTACTCTCCGGTATGTTATCCATCACCTTTAAAATGCCCCTTTTACTTGTCAGTTTATACCGCTTCCTGCCTAATATTAATTTTTATAGTTTTAAATAAAATGCACGTCCTTTTTCATTTTTACAATATTTTTTATCATTGCAATTTTCTCAAAATTAGACTTCATTTTTTGAGTTTTGCTTCATTACTCTTCGGCGTGAATGACAATAATATAATCTTTTAAAAAGGTTGGCATTAACTTACTCCCAAGCTGTACATTATCTATTTTCTTAATCCCTTAAGGCATATTACTAATGCTGCACATTAGTTTATCTCACACATAGCGAGCCCTCTTCGATTTATTTAGCACGGAGTTTGACATTCCCCACTATTTTTCTTCCATCCTCCAAACAGACATTGTAGTAGATATAAATATGCATGCATGGCGCACCTCTTAACCTCCATTATTATGTGTAACTTCTACACTCCTTCCGCGAACTAAATCATTCCCTTTCACGCCTTAATCTTCCACATAATAAACCTGCTGCCTCTCTATTCTTCTCCCCCATCTACCTCTTTTATGCTAAGCCTACAAATTTAATCCCTCCCACCCTCTCCCTCTTTTCACCGCCTTCCTCTTTCAATCTTACATTCCACTCTCTTTATCTCGGCTCTATTTTATATATATTATCTTTCATATCCAACCCTACCATTTTCAAATGCACAAACCTCGCTTAATTATATCTTCAGCGTCTTTGTTTTCTCTATTCTTTCCCCAGTAACATCTCCGCCGCCCTTTCTCTGCTCTTCTTTACCACTCCTTTGTGTTCCATTCTTCAAAGGACGTTTATTTCAAACATTTATGCTCCTACTACTGTTTCACGTCCAAATACCTTTTCAGTTTCCAACTATCCAATCTTTGTCCGTCCAAAAAAAGAAAACGTAATGATTTCCGTCTAACGGATCGCTCATCTTCCATAACAAACGCCTCTTTAACCCCTTCTCTCTCTCGCCTTCCTTTGCGCATCTGCCTTCCTCTCTCTCTCTCTCTCCGTACGGGATCCTTAGCTCTACTCTTTCTCTCTCTTGCCTTTTTAGCCATTTTTCCTCCATGCTTTTCTCCCTTCACCTTTCTCTCTCCCTCCTCTCTCCCTCCCTACATCATTTTCTCCCCCTCACCCTTCTTTCCTGACTATAACTCCATCCTCTTCTCTCGTAACATTGTTTCCGCCCCGCTCTGATGCTCACCTCTTCCTCCTTCGTCCGTGACGGCTTTTGCTCACAATCCTCTCTCCCTGTCTCCTTTCCCTCTCTCCTTTCCCTCTCTCCCCCCTCCTTTTATTCTCCTCCTCCTTTCCCTATCTCTCGACCTCCTTCCATAGGCTTCTTCTTCACTTTCCTGTCTCCATTACCCTTCACTCTCTTCAACAAACCGTTTCTTTTCCACTTTTCTCTCACTTCTCTGCTCTTATATCCCTTCTTTTGGCCACACAAATCCACTTCCTCCACGCGCCTTTCTCTACGCTTTCAACCCTCTTTCTCTCTCTCTCTCTCTCCCTCTCTCTCTACTCCCTCCCTTCTCCGCCCTGTTTCCCATCATTCCCTCGATCTGCCCACTCACTCTTCCTCTCTCTCTCTCTCACCCGTCTGCCTTTACCTCATTCCTGCTTGCTCTTCTTCCGACCCTCTCTATCCTCTTCATTCTCTCCCACCCACTCCTTCCTCCACACTTCTCCTCTCCCTCTCTCTCACTTCACCCTCTTAATCCAAATTCCGGCCTGGCCATCTCCTCCCGCTCTTTGTTCGATATCCCCGAAGATGACGCGGGGGCGGAAGTGGGACGTGGAGGAAAGGGGGATAAGGGGAGAGAGGGACGAAAGGGTTAGTAAAAGAGGAGGTTATTTGCAGGAGGTGGAGTTGAGAGGAGGGAGTTGAGGGTTGGGTGAGGAGGGAGAAAGGTGAGCTGGATGGCGGGGCATTTGGGCGTGTGTGCGTGTGCGAAGCTCTGGGAGGCTTGCAAGTGCTGTCTTGAGTTAAGTCGGAAGCCCTTGCTCATGGACGCTTCACACTTGAGATGGAAAGAAATCGCCCCTTTTTCCCAAAAAAGCGCTTTTCTTTAAGCCTCGAAACTAAAGGACTGCGGAGTTTTTTATAAGGAATAATGAGTAGCTCAAATAAAAGGTGAAAATCGCACCTATTGTTCGAGGTGTGGTCACTCTAATGCTTGGGACCTCGCTTTTTATAAAAGGTAGAAGAGGCTCGTTGGAAAAAATGTCGTAAAAGATTACAACCTTTTTTTAGTTCGCATGAATAATGTGACCTTTACTTTATGCGTGAGGTAAAATACGCACAAAAGAAATTCAAATCCTTGGTGAAAAGAACAAGATTAAAATTAAAATTTTTCCTTTTCAAACTGAAGATAAAATAATCTCTTCCTATAAGCATTTATTCATAAATTTATCCTATCATATTCATAAAAAAAGAAAAATTTCTCATTGAAACTTACTTATCCTGTTCTCATAGAAAGATAAAGTTACTACAGCCTTAATAAGAATTGTTTGTCTTATTTTGTGTTATCGCACATATCTCCAGAAACCTTTACATTTGAACATTTTACAACTTTGCTCATAACGTTTTAGAAACAAATACAAAGTCTTATTTCCAGTCAAACTTATTATTTTTCTATTCATCATTTAAATGTTATATTTAAAAAGAGGAAATCCAGAAATTGTAGATTCGATTACATTTTTTTTATATGTTCAACTTATAATATTGTGATTTCGATATACTTTAAGTGGAATAAGTTATCGCGGTCTGAATTTTAAAATTCGATTCTAAATCTTTCGCGGAATTCCGAATTAGAAAGAGTGTTGCCACGCCGACCTTTCATTGATGTCTTAATTCCCGTGGGACGACGCGGAAGGAAGAATCCTGGAAGCGATTGCGGCGGAGAGTCCTTTGACGTAGGGGATGCCGGGTAAGAAGAAAAAAGGAGAGGGAGGTCGAGAGCGTGGGAGGAGGGGGAGAGAGATCCCTAGGGACGAGTGGCGCGGATCTGAGGGTTAGGGTTCGTAGGGAAAGTGGATAAGCGAAGGCGGAAGGGTATGTAAAGGAGTGAGAGGGAGAAAGCATGGCGGGAGAAAGGAAGAAAATAAGTGTGGGAGTCCGGTCAGCGGAGGGCCCCAAGGTCGCAGTAGTGGTCCTCATGCAACTTGCATACCTCATCGCCTCTTCCTCTAACCGCAAATCCGGCCAATTCCCACCCACCCCCACATCAATACTCGCCTCTCTCTCTCTCTCCCTTCGGTCCAGCAATCCTTTCTTGCCCAGGATCTCTCAACCCTCTTCCCCTCTCTTCACTCAACGCTTCTTTTTTCACCTCCCAATACTTCCTTCCAACCTTCTCCTCCCTTTCTTCTTCTTCCGTTCTACCGAATAACATTTTCTACTACGTAAACCCTTTCCTTTCTCCCATCTCCACACCAACCCAACCCTTTTCTCGTCCAGAAGCCATTTTCCCACCACCACCTTTCTTCGCTCTAATTTCGCAGTTCGCATTAGTGCTCAGCCTCTCTTTTTACCTCCACTCCTCTAGCAAACATTCCACTCCCTGCTACAACCGCTCTCTTCTCTTAACTTTTTTCGCTGTCGTCTTGAAAGCGTACACTCCACCTCTTCCTCTCTTTCTCAATTCCTCTTTCCCTCCATCCTATTTTTTTCCTTCTCTACCTCTCTCTTCTCCCTCTGTCCTTTCCTATCTTTTCCTTCTCTCTCTCTCTCCATATTCTGCTCATCCTATCGTCTCAGGCGCCCGCTCTACTATTTCGCTTTCCCTATTCCCTTCCCCTAATATACCCTCTTCCTATCCAACAGCACACTCTTTTTCTGCTTTCTCAAACTATATCTCCACCTCGAATTGTTCTTCCTCGTCTCGTTCCCATTCTCCTGTGCGTGGTACGTACAAACACGTTTTTGCGGATGGCGTTTTTTTTAAAACGTCTATTCATCCTTAATTTGTGCATTTGTTCCATTATTTTTTAAATCTCTCTGGAGATTGAGATAAATTTGAATACACCCCCTCCCCCCTCAGTACATTGACCTCCGCTCTATGCATACGCTATCCCCTCCACTCATCCCTTCAACATAACTTCCTCAATTTACCCCAATCTCTCTCACCTCTCTCTCACCTCTCTCTCTTCCTCTCTTTCTTTGTATCTTGAATGGAACGAGGGTCTTTTTAGTCTCAATCTCGTAATAATAAATGTCATTATCCTTCCACCTCCTCCTGTTCTCCCCGTCTTCCTTTAACTTGGGTGTCATTCCTTCGTCCATTCTACCTCTCGCCTTCTCTCTCTCTCTCTCGTACCTTCTCATTCTCTCTCGTCCCCCTCCTTACCTAACATCCTTGCTATCCTCTTCCTCTAGCGATGGCCTTTTTGCCTTCTTCCTCACTTTCTCCCCAGCTTTATCTCTCCTTAAGTTCTCCTTCTCCTCTATTTAGGGCTCATTTGAGGCACTCGAGCTCTTTTTTTTGGGATAAACGGGGATGATGGACTTTGCCCGGGAGGTGGGCGTTCTCTAGCCGTGAAGGTCATCTATAGGACGACGGTGAAAGAGGGAGGAAAGAGACGTGAGAGGGACGGAGACAGATATAAACAGGAAGGCAATGGCCACTCAATTAGGCCGCCGGTTCATTGGCAGGTCTATATGCCAAGTTACCAAATCCATATTCCTCAAAATTTTAACGTTCATGGAACAATATGGACATAAACACCAGCGGACTTAAAACCACTGGATATCTTGATACTGGAATACACTAACGTAGACGTGCATCTGGTGGACGTAAATATTTTGGGTAATAGACTGTGAAAATGAAAAATAGACAAATGGGCAAAGAAAATATTAGCAGTGGACATATCACTGAAAGATCTCTTTTTCAACTGACAATGAGCGTAAATGGAGGCCACCAAGTCAATGAGAAATATTTATATAGCTACTTAATCTTATTTTTATTAAGTGAAATGAATTGTTCAGTAGAAAATAGCCAACAGAGCGATTTGTCTTCAACAAAATTTAGACGGTCACAGAAGCTTCGTTTGCCATTAAAACACATTAAGCATTAGCGTGAAATGCATGTAAATACTTTATTTCATTTAAAATAATAATAATGAGCATATTATAGAATTTTGGAGTGAGACAATGGTAAGAGAAAACGGCTCAAGGTCAATATAGGCGATGCCCCAGTTAAATCGAGGGGATTCACTGGAATTGATTTCACGCCATCTTCCAGCCTGTCCTCACTTCGGCCTTGAGATAAAAGAATACCGAATCGCTCGCCCGGTGTCTTTTTCTCGAAATCGGCGAATATTTCTCGTTAGAAGGCGAAACTTGGTATTAAGCATCGTACTTACCTTTAACATTATTAGCCCGCGCAAAATATTATAGCCATGTAAATCTGCGTTGCCTCGCAGTATGACGGAGGAGGAAGTCTGTTACGGCTCCTAGCAACCGCTCCCGTGAAGGGAGATTAGCGGAACGTCTTCATTAGCGCTCGCCTTCGGAAGGATTTTCTTAAGTGAAGTGGTTTTCTTCGATCTTTCATCATTTACGCCACCCTCAGAGAATTATCTACTTCAGCCGTCTTCGGGAAGAGGAGAAGGATAGGGGAGAGGAGGGGGGAGGAGGAAGGGGCGATCGACCCGTGTCTCGAATGCCTCCGGGGGGTCTCTGGAGAACAGGTCGAATGGCAGCGCCCCAGAAACACGTCCGGAGAGGCCTTCCAAGTGAGAATGATAAGCCTTTTGGTCACTCGTCCGAAATTCACTCCTCGAATGCGGTTCATCGAAAGTAAAGTTGGATTCACACCGGACCGTGAGGGCACGGTGAGGGCAGGGGCAATTTTGTAGCGAGTATTCACACCAGGCGGTTAGGGCATGGGCAGTGCGAGCTAAAATCAGCCCTTCATCATCCATGGTGACACCGGTCACCTCAGCCATCACGTATCTACACCGTCTTCACTGCTCGAATGCTCCACGTGGTCGAAAAAATATTCCCTCACCCAATCAGCGGCGGAGGGGAAGCGACGGGCAAAATATTCTCGGGCGGGTGACTGCGCCCGCCCGTCCCCTGCCCTCACCGTCACCGTACCCTCTGGTGTGAATATAACATATGATAACAATGTAATGTATTTCTGGAGGGCATGCCTGCGTCTGCCCTCACCGTCCGGTGTGAACCCACCTTAACGGTCCGCCGCGGAAGTCGTCCGCTGCCCTCGCGCTCCACGTCTCGCGGCAAAACGGCTCGAGAGAGAGAGAATGGAGCGAAGGGGCGACAAATCATGTGAGGACAAAAGCGGAGGAAAGAATCGACCCGTTTAACCGAGTGTTCTCAACCTTTGGATTTCGGAGTCAAGAGGGCAGGTTGACGGTTAATTTTCCTAAAAAAATTGATACTTCTCGATTTGACTGAGAGAAATCTCGGGAGAAAAATTCTCCTCATTAAAATCTCTCTTACTATATCTTCTTTTATATATTGACGCTTCTTGTAAGAGGAGGATAGAAATTATGAGGAACTTCCAGATGTGCAAGGAACTTGAAATTCCAAATTTCAGGGGCTATTTGTGCATCCATTATTGTCCCATAAGAAAGGCACGTAAATCGATGTAGAGGTTTATATATTTGCTTTTTAAAATTATTTCCCTTCAAGATTAAAACTCGGGACTTTAACTATGGGTAAGTATAGAAATTTTACTATCTTATTTTTGAAGACGGAATTCCAATCCATGTCATTTTCTGTAAAGTTTAAATTTTTATCGGAAGAAGTAGGAAATTTTTCTGGATCCCAACAATCGACTGTCATGGCAACGAGCTCAATGCTTTTTTATATGGGTAGATAGGCTTTTAGAGGGAATCAGAGAGGGCTCTGTATCATAATGCCACTAATATTAAGCTATGACCAATGGAAGAAATCCGATATTCTAAAAATTTCAATTTTTGTGACTGTTTTGCCCCATTTCCGCTCAATACGAAGATAAAAATTATAAGGTGCTTCTAGATGACCCAAGAGCTTTAAATTTGACACGATTATAGGTATATGATTAAAACCTATGGAAAAACACCTAAATTCTAAAATTTACAATTTTTCGGGTATGTTTTATCCCATTTTTCTCCATACGATGAGAAAAACTATAACTGCAATTTTAGATGAGAAAGAGACTTGAAATTATAGGTTTTTGATCAAAACAATTGGCAGAAATCTAATATATTGTAAAATTCCGAAATATTAGGGGCTGTTTCTACCCCATACGAGGATAAAAAAATTATAAGGCACTTCAGGATGAGCTAAGGGTTTTAAATTTGACACGATTTTAGGTAGGTATTTTATTACAACCTATTAAAAACCACCTAAACCCTAAGAATTGAAATTTCTCGAGGCTGTGTTGCCCCATTATTGCCCAATACAAGGATAAACATTATAAGGAACTTCTAGATGAACTAGGGACTTTAAATTTGGCACGGTTACATATTTGGACAAGCCATATGCAAAAAAATTAGAAAAATGCTTGTGTGCGTGTGTATATATATATGTGTATATATATATAGGAACAAGGAATGTTTTCTTTTGGTATCAGTGGTAAATACGGATCGTTCTAGGTGCCTCGGCTAAGCAACGCCTAAATGCTCGTTTTCCCGGGAATGGCTGCGGATTCAATGGGCGGCGAATGAGCCTCACCGCGAATGAGCCTCACCCCGCGCCACCTAATCACGCCTCCAGCCCCTTCTAATGGGTCTCCCGCTTCCTCCTCTTCTAATCCTAAACCGTAATGAGTGCTCTGCCACTGCTGCCACCCCACACACTCATAGAATTCGTCGCCTCCTCCACCGTTTGAGATCTTCAGTGTGTCGTGGTGGGTTCGGGGGCGTGAAGCGGGACCGAGACTGTTTCGGACCGGTCTTTTTTTTTAAAACCTCTTTTCGCAGCTACGCCGTTCACCTAGACGAGGGCGGTTCCCGCGCCCTGCGCCGAAACGGCCGCTGCTTCGTCCGCGCCAAATGAGACCTCACCGCCTCGAGCTTTTTGTTATCTGCGTTAGAAAGCCGACTGGAGGCGTCTTTTTCTTCCCCTTTCCCCGCTGCCTCGTAACCGGAAGATGCCGTTCTGGCGGGGCGATGTGCCCGCCATCTCGTTTTTGCCATCCGAAGATTCGTTCGAATAACGTATCTCTACTTTTCTTCCGGTAGGATTCGCACATTAATTGCGCGAGAGAGGAACGATAATAATTGGAGGAATGGTTTCGGGAGAGATGAATTACAACGCTAATTTTGCGTGTTATTAGCCGATGGTCTTCTCGGTTGACTAACGATTTTGGTTTCTCGATGGTAATTACGGCGAGAATAAATTTGCAAGCATTGCCATGAAAAAGATTTTCTTTTTTGCCCTTTTAGTTTACAGATTTTCCTTTGTAATTTCAATGGCGAAAACGGTGAATTTGGCGATGGCGTAATAGGTGTTCGAGAGGGCTTAGGGGGTAAAATGCAAGCTTCTGACAATCAATAACCAATGAATAGGTCGCGAGTTGAGGAGTTAGCATTATCATGAGCAGATATGTTCTGTATATTTTCAGCATAATTCTGTACACTCATTTTTATCGGAGAGCTTATACAACACCTCTATTAGTTTGCTGCGTCAGCATTTGTATTTTATATCCAGAAATTTGTTGCATACCGTTGCATTTTGGGAAAAAATGAAAAAGACTGTGCTTTCTGCTGTCGAATAAAAGTCAATATAAAGAAATAAATCACATAGATTAAATAAGGATAATGAATTTATACTCATGAAAAATTATTTTACATTTGATAAATACCTGCATTGTCCCCTTTCTCCCTATAGTTTTCATTTAACACAAAAAACTCCGAAAATCCAGGAATAAATTGAATTCCCTTTAGCCTGTGTAAGGAATGTGCTACGAATGATAAACACGGACGCGAAATAAAATTCAACGACCGAACGAGCTGTGCCTGGTTATATACGGCGTACGTTTTTTTTGTCGGTGCAGATATCGTGCGGCGTTGAAACTGCACGCGGCAACAAGGCTCCAAATTGTATGCGGACTAATTGAGGAAAAAAGCCAGGCGAACGAGAAAGTAGGTTTCCCTTGCACAGTGCATTCGACGAACCATTATAGATTTGTCAAGCCGTTAGCGGTGATTTTTAGAGAATCAATCCTGCTCTACCATGCCCTGGCCATTCGCTGAGAAATGAGACGCAATAAAAACGATGCTCAAATGTTGGCAGTCAAGGCAAAAAATCGAGAGCAGACCATTAATTCCAGACGCCACCGCATGACAAGTTCTCCCCCACTACTGGCAGAGAGAACGTGGTGACGAACGCAAGAGTGCGACAAAACGCGGTCACGTGACCCTTTATCCCACACTCAATCGATCTTTACTTTCCATAAGATTCACCGTTTAATTATTTGAATGTAAAGATGTTATTTTTAAAAAAACTATAGAACTGATTGTGAGACATTGTATTAAGATGCTTTAATTTAAATACCGTAGCTTTATAGCAATAATTTTCTGAAGGTAAGATTATGGTAAAAACATGTATTATCATTAGTTTTTAAATAAACGCAATAGGGCATACGCTTGAAATATAGAAAAATATTGGTAGTATATTTAATAGGAATCTGTAATTGAGAAGTGGAATAACATTGCTTAGATTGATGAATTTAGATTTTTCTCTAGTTGAAGGTTAGAAATAATTTATTTGTAAAAATAATCTGCAATATTGAGTAGCTAGTATTTTGCATTCATCAAAATGATGGCGTTATCTATGAGAAAATAACATTTTATTGCGCAAAAATAAATATGGAACAAAAGTCATTCTACCTTACGGTCTATTATTTCTCTCATCCAACCCACTGTGTACAACCCAAGGCCTTCCTCTTAATTTCCTCATACTCAATTCCCTCTTTTAAAGCATTTAATATTAATACTTTCCTCTATTACTACCTCTTTGCCTCTTTCATAGTATCCTCCGTTCTATAAATACTTTCAGCAAAACCTTTTCCTTTCAGATTATGACGCACCCATTTCTTCTGTCTTTCGCTTATTACTCTAATTAAACTTCTCTCTCTTTCTTATGCGTTTTAAAACATTTCATTTGTTTTTCTATCAGTCCGGTTAATTTTGTACAGCCTACGGCATACTCATATCTCAAACGCCTCTAATCTTTTCTCATATTCCTTTCTCAGTGTCCATATCACGGGGGAAACGATTTTAAATTTATCTATAATTAAGCTATATAAATATCGGAAAACAAAGTTTAAATTTGTGCGTCTATATTTTTTGTTCATCAACTCCTCGAATTATGATCAAAAGAAATTATGCAAAAAATATAAAATTGTTTAATTTTAAATTAGACTGTAATATATACGAGTAACCCTCGATGAACAATTTTGTAAGATGTAGTAATACATGTAAATAATAATTATCTCGGAATATTGTTGGATTGGCCAAAGAAAAACGGACGAAGAGGGCGGATTTGGACGCAGCGCTCATGTAGCGTTGGATAACTCGAAATCCGAGTTTAAGAAGCGAACGATCGCTGGTCGCAACCGATTGCCAGAGACGGTTTGCGAAGGCACAAAACAGGTTTCATTTAAGTCTGGATATCAACGCTTCCTTGGGCACGCCATACGTGGCATTTCATAGACCATCAGTGAATGCTTTTCGATTACTCCAGCTCGTCTATGGCCGGACGAGAACGTATTCTTAACAGCTAATTACCAAATGACCTTCCTTTAAGGCCTTTGAATTGACTTTTTTTATATTTCGAACGAAAACAAAAACTGAATTAGTTTTCCTAAGCTAGGGAGCCTATTCCTCTAACTAAAGAGGTTTCACACGGAAGTTAAGAAGCCGGGTAGAGGGATTCCAAAAGAGGAGATTGAGATTTAGCGCCGAGGGCGAGTGTTTGACTATGCGGAGTAAACGGGAGTGGGAGGAGGAGTGAGGAGGGGGAGGGGAGGGTTGAGGGGGAGGGAGGATGGGGGGGGGGACTTCTGACGGCAAAAGAGAGAGTGAGAGGGGGGAGGGAAGAAGACGTGTAGGGTTTTATCCGGGGCTCGTGTGTGCGCGAAAGAGAGGGCGGATTCGGATGGAGGGGGGGGGGGTTAGTAGGGCAGGGGGAAAGAGGGTGAAATATACTTGAGAACGGAGGATGTGGAGAGAGCAGGAGTTGTAAAGGTAGAGGGGTGTTGGAGGAGTGACGTGGGGGTGGTAAAGTAGGAAGGAGGAAGTGAATGTGGGGAAGGGGGAGGGAGGGAAGTGGTGGCCCTAAAGACGTGCAAGAGAGGCTATCTGTGAATATTTCATCACCAGTTTACGTCCGCCGGCTTAAAACGTTCTCCCCACGGGCAAAAAGGACTGGGAAGAGTGTTTGAAGAGAGGTAAGGGATTGAGGGAGGGAGATGGAGAGAGAGAGAAAGAGATATAAATGGGGAAGATACGTCAGAAGAGACGCAAGGTTATTGGATGGAACGAAAACGGAAGGATATAGGTAGAAAGAGAAAAAGATGGAGAGAGAGAGAGTTGTAGGGAGAAAGGAGAGAAAAAGCGCTATTCAAGTAATGAAGATGGTTGAGGAAGTTTACTCTAAAGAGAAGGTTGCATATGCTTTAGGAACGTACGACTTTTTAGAGAATGATACGCTTGGTATGAATCGCGTAGATATTTACATACGAATCACTTATTTGGTTGTCGCAGCCAATTTAAAGGCCGTAACCATAACCGTATTGATGTGCTAGGATAATGGGCGCTCAACATAAGATGAAACGGCTTTAGGTTTATGACCGCGACGATATATAAATAAATATAATTACTTAGTGCAGCGTTTCCCAAACTTTTTGTCTTACGGACCCCTAATCATAAAATTTTCTTGTTTGCGGACCCCCTTTCTATTTTCCATATTTTTTGAGGACCATTATAGCTAGAATTGGATAAAAATAACAGTTTTGAAACAGAATTTTATATTTTATTAGCACAAACTTGTTTTGAAATAAACGGTATACATTTTATTAGTTAATATTAGAGTACAAAGTATTCTAATTTGAAATTAGCAATAATATCAAAAGTAAACTTTTTGTGAGATGTATAATTTTGTTTTGATGATGAAAGAGCAGAAGTATTTCATTTAATTTTACTCAGTTGAAGTCTTGCATCTGATTCTAGATCGAGCCTGTTTCTGCATTTGTTTTTCGGATTTATCACGCATAGTGAAGATCCTAGAAAGGAAGAGTTCTGGAGTCGTCAATGTAACAAAATGAATCATGGTAAGGTTTGTTTTTGTTGGGATGGGAACCTAAGCCTGTATTTCACATTACCTGAATTACTTATCTTTCGCGATTTTGGCTTTCGCAGCGTTTTCCGAGAATGTACCTACTCCGCCAAAGACGAGGTTTACCTGTAACTTTTCTTTTTTCAAAGATCTTCGCGCGGACACCTGAAAATTAGCTCGCGGACCCCAGTTTGAGGAACACTGACTTAGTGTATATTGGCGATCTAAAAATAAACGGGTTTTATTTGCAGACTTGATGCCTGCTCTTTCTATAAGATTAACCCGGCAGTAACTCGCGAGGGGTGTTGTGGACACCCCAGTCTTATGTTTTTGGCCGTTATGACCCCCTACCCTTCAGTAGCTGGAATGCCATATTCTTTTGAACCTTTTCTTGTAAAAATTCTTAAGTTTTTCACTTTTATTTCTTGAGTTGAGACGTTTTTTCTGTGACGGTGCTCCGGTTCGCGTTTTCCTTCGTTCGGACATTATTCACGTTTTATCGTGACATAATTATTACTATGTACAGCCCTGTTGTTGTTTTTCATAATTCTTGACCGCCATTCAAACAACAATTTTTTTATTTGTTATGTTGCGATTTCCATTTTATTATATAAATGTATTTATTCTTTCAATAAAATTATCTCTACAAATATATGTTATTAGAAAAATAGAATGAATACTTGCTATAATGAGAAAGAAATAAAAGAAAATTGAATGAAAATATAATCAAAAATATCTTTGAGGGGTCAAAAGCATCTAGCCCAAGTGGTGACCTTCTAAAGCGTGCAAGTAAAGTTTTCCGGGGCGTGATGCGGTAAACGGCGACTTCTCATTTGCACAAAAGTTCTTATCGCTCTTTTGTGGAATTCCTGGTTTTATTTACAGCACTGGCGTTATTATGAATATATTCTAGAAATCTATCAAGCGTTACTTCACCTATTGACATCTGAAAAGCTTCATAAGAATATTCTCGAACTCTTTTTCTCACAGAAATATATTTATAGTCCTAAATCATTTTGTATTTTTTTAAAGTTAACTTATCAATGATTACAAACAGTAAAAAAACCATACTTGATAAAAATTTATCAAATACAGACTATAAATTTCTTTTTTAACAAAAATGCGTGTGGCGAGTACTGACCTTCGAAAAATTCATGCGAGTACCGAAGGTTTAGGAGAGCGAGTTGTTAGAATGTTAGGAAATAGGATGTCGGGCTGAAGAAACGATTCCGTTAATTGGCGTTTCTCATTGAAGTTTTAATCTTCAATTATTTAAGAAGTAATACAGAAACATATTTCCTCTCTCCTAATGAATTTACTATTGACCTACAACATTCGATTGTCCATAACCAGGAAGTTTTAGTTATCAAGAAGTTAATAAATATGGAATGGCATACAGACTGCGCTCGGAAAATAGTTCAAATTTATAAACTTAGTAATATCATTAAATTATTCTCATATCAATTGTTATGAGAATAGGTTTAATATTTTACTTATATTTTCTTATAAATTTGGCAGCTTATTTACCAAATAAAATGAGATTCCCGCTAAATATTTCATTATATTTATGCTGTGAAGAAAATATTTTCAATAAAACTGTCACATTAAAAATTCACGAGTGATGTTAAAGTTACATTTCGAATTAGTTAGGCAATGGCTGATAAGGAAAAATATTCGATTACTCTTTCTTCAGAGACAAGTTTACTTTCAAGGGTTTTCAGTATTGCGTTACTACGTAAAACAGAAGGAACGATGTTTTTCGAATTTTTCTCACCAATGGATATATTCAAAATATCCCCGATTAATAAAATTAAGAAAGTAATGTATAATTTTAAATAATAGATATGGACAAAAAATTACTGTAAAAGTTTCTCAAACGTGGTTGGAATCACGTATTATCATATTTTATATTTTATTTATTTCTTGAATGCCGAGAGTTACTACAGTCCTTGAAAATTTCCTGTAGATTTGGACATATTTATGTGAAAACCGAGTTAAATTTTTATATCTATTAGTTATTTACCGAGTGCCTTACACAAGAGGTCAGCAATTTTAATTAAACAAATTATGATGTTTTATGGCATTCTTTGTTGAAGTAAGTTACTTCGGAGTAGTATTTAATTTCATTTGAAAGGTTTTGGCTCACAGGATAAATCTCAAATCGTAACTTCATTTTAATGATGGAGCATTTCGTCATTTTATGCGAGTAAGTTTTTATCCAATCGTATTCTGATATATTTGAACATTAAAAAGAGTAAAACGAATCGTTAGGCCGGAACTGAAATCAAATGGATAATGCAAAACTTAAGGAATTGCGATATTGTAATGTTTAATATCACATTTCATTTAGTGTTTCCGATAAAAAAAATTAATTATATTTTATATTTTCGGTTTTTATTCCGTTCCTCATTCTATTTTTGTTTTTTAAGGCAAAAGAAGTCAGGTAAATGTTAAAATCCCGGAGTCTAATCAATCTGTATTGAATATGAAGGTCAGAAAATTGAAGTAGCAAAAAGCTACGACTTGAAATAATAGAGATCGTGTTTCAGATACAGAGAAGAAAACCTCAGTAGCTGAAAAGTTGAAATTTTAAGCATCGGTTCGGCATTAAAATCTTGATAGTAACTCACCACACCTGCTACAGCAAGCCTTCTTTAGTGCTTCGCCATTCTAATCGTTTTTCTGCGAAACATTCCATTTACACGGCGAAAGAGATAACAAAGTTCCATAGAAAGGCTTTTCCTGAACAGGAGTGCCAAGAAGAGATCCCTCCGATTTGAAAAGAAAAATCGACGAATAGAGAGCGCCATCACAAGAGGACGCTTCCTTCATCCTCAATCGTCGCCTTATCTCACCGTGAGTTTTGCTCGCGAGGGAGGCTGTTATGACTGCGCCACCCTCCGTCTTACACTTCCTTCCCCAACCACCATATCGCCCTTATGGTTAGACGACGGATTCTTAGAACATTTGGACCAATGAAGAGGCAAGGGAGGACTCGATGCCCTCGAGGACCAGAGAGCAGCATTGTAGGGAGAGAGAAAATGAGCTTCCGACAGCGACCTGCCCCTATGTCAAGTGACTGATACCGGTGTACGAGAAAAATACGTCGTGAGAGAGGAAGACGAGGTGCGGGAGAGAAGAAAGTGGTGGGAGACGGTCTGTGGGATAGAGTATAAAGCGTAAGACCAGCGGCTATGAAGGAATAAGTTTATAAAGGCGGTCTTCTTGGAGGGAGGGCGACCTCCTTTCCACTCTTTCCACTAGTGGTCGTCGTGGTAATATGCGACCGCGTGAGATTCCTTTGCGGGGCAATGCTTAAAAGACACCATTCTGTTTGTCTTCGGGTCGATCCTCACCAACGAGCCTCTTTTTCGGCTCTCTCTCTCTCGAGCTTGTATGGGGGGAAGGTGGGTGAAGATCAGGAGGTCTCCATTTCTCCCTCTCCCGAGGCTCTTTCTCTTTCCCCAGCCTCTCTTGTCTCCCTCCGAATACTCTTGCTCAATACGACCGGTCCGTGGAGTCCCTGAGGGGTGGCGTCTGCGAGAGGTCCGCGCGCCTCTTTACGATATGCACCTGCAAGCGGTGTGAGAAAGAGGGCTCCTTTGGGTCGTAAAATATTCACGTATCTGATGGGTTTAAGGCCTCTTTCTCTCTTTCCCATGAAATGCCCTTTCCTCTTCCTCCGCACGGCCATCAGCGTTAATTCCTTTTCCCTGCTCTCCTCTCTCTCTCCTCCTCCTCCTCCGACAACCTCAACACTTAATGGACGATTAAGCAGAACCGAGGTTAATCATGATATAGCACCCGCAAGACTAAAATTTATGGCGGATTTTTTTAGGAAGCTTTTTAGTTTAATTTGAAAGGGCAGTTAAATGAAATTTTACCGGGATAGAAAAGTTTTATCTATTTCGTCTGTGGGGATTGGCTGTAAATACGTCGTTGATTAATTAAATTATTTTTGCAATTTAGACTCAACAATTACGTTGAAAATTCACCACTTCATATGAGAATATGGTTGTTGGGACCAATCTGTTTCCGTCCCTTTCCTCTCACCTCTCCGCTTTTGTTCTGGTCCATCGCTGATGTAATGCATTACGTCAGCACTGTCATCGGCGTGAGTGAGACTCACGCTGGCCGAGTCATTCCGTTTTGTGGTCTTATGTTAGAGCAATACGGAACGTTTCAGTAACCATCGATTCTCATCGTCAACCGAGCGAGTGCATGACCCCCCGAGATCCAGCGTTGAGTGTCCCCTTTTGTCCCACCTCGTGCTCCTTTCGGATCGCTCCCAATTGTCTTTTAATGGGACATCGAGATCAAGTAGCCAACATTTTTGGTGCCGAAACCCGGGATTCGAAGGTTTCCGGTCCTATTACTAGGGAATAGTTTGTTCAACACTTAAAATTCTTAAGATATCGTCGCGAGGCATATGGCGCTACTATTGAAGTCGCCTTCTCCTTGGCGCGTGAATTGGACGCACTCGGCGACGAATGTTTCAAACATTGCAATTTCTTATGCGATGTGTTGAGTTGGGCGAAGTTTATAAAAATTTCCGAGTCGCGCGCGATGCAATTGCGGAGTATTGTGATGGTTGTGGAAGGTCAGAAGTCTTATCCTCCGACACGACGCTAGTGGTCGAGAAAGATAATCAGTATTATTACATTTTGTCTGTGTATGATAATATCAAGTCCCTTCGGATATCTGAAAGTCACGTAAATCAATCCTTCGAGGAGGTTCCTCAGCTAACCAAGTGTCGTTTACCCACTACCGAAGTTCCCCATTTTCCCGGTGCTTTTGGTGATTGGGAGGCTTTCAGGTCCGTGGTCCATGGGCGTCAAGACATTTCCGCGATAGAAAAGTTTAGCTATGTTAAAACCGCATAGCAGGTAGATACGCTAGCGTTAATTAAATCGGTACCCTATGGCGAAGCTCATTATGTCACGGCGTGGAAGGAGTTTGTGACCATTATGATAATCCAAAGTTGCTGGGCTCCAAATATTTGGATAAATTATTTGACTTTCAACCTCCTTCTACCTGTTCTAAAGCCAAATTACAACGGTTTGCGAAAACGTTTGCGGGATTATATGCAAACTTAAAAACTTTAAATGTAGGTACCGATTTGGGCGAGTTCATTTTGTATCGCTCGACTACTCGGGTAATTAACCCAGAAATGTTTGCGCGATTCGAAGAAACACAAGGAACAGAATATTTTCCATCCATTACTCAACTTTTATTAGTTGTCAAAAAGTATATTCAAATTTTGCAGAGTTCACAGGTGGTCGCTCCCCAATCTTTGATCGGTAATGTGGGACGACCCAATAGGCTGAAAAATAAATCGGCTGTTTCCAACGCCACTTCGGAGAGAGAGGCCACGCCCTCTAAACCACCAGCTGTCCATTGTGGTCCTTATCGCTCCTTCTGGTTGTGTGCCCTCGTTACGTTAGCATGAGCGTGAATCGACGTTTAGCCTTCGTGCGGTCGAAAGGCTTGTGCTCAAAGGCCTGCCATTGGTCAAATCATTTCCCTTTGAAAAATCTCCGCTGTAGAATGTGCCGGAGATATCATAATACGTTTTGCCCCCTTTTCCTCCTTCCCCTGGGATGAGTTCTCAGGCGAGGCTGGCAACGGTCGGCGGTGAGGGAGGAGTAGAGAGACCTTTGTCCCCACCATCCTCGTCGGAGGCGGTTGCGTCTTACCTCCAGTGTGATTCGACTCAGTTCGCTTTACTTGGAACGGTCGTGGTAACTATTTTGGACGGCATTGGTTGTCGCCAATCCATCCGTGTCCTTGTCGATACAGGATCCCAGGTGTCTGCCATTTCTCTCGCGACTGTAAATCGATTAAAGTTGCCGATGTTGCAATATCATGGTTATTTATTTGGGCTATCCTACACTCCGTTGATGCGACCCAAGGGTTATGTGAGTTGTTTCCTGTCTCCTCGGAATTCGCTATCACCCGTGATTTCAACTCAGGCGGTGGTTATTTCACACATTATGGGTCAGCAACCTTCAGTGTCACTCGCGCAGTCTGTTAAAGAGAGTACATATTTCTAATCTCCACTTAGCGGCCCCACAATTTGACCATAACGCGCCTGTGGAACTTCTGATCGGAGTGGATTTATTTTCTCAAACTTTCAAGGGCGGACGAAAGACATTTTCGGGGAGTAACCTAATCGCGTTTAATACGGTTTTTGGTTTGATTGTGGTGGGCACAATGTCAAATATTCCTCCGGTAATTGCCTCATCGGGTATTTGCTCCGTTGTTGAAGAGGTTCCCTTCGAGCAACAATTAGGCGTTTCTGGGAATTGGAAGAACCGTCTGTCGCTAATCATTCCAACTCGGAAGACGATGCTTGCGAACGAGTTTTCGTGGAGACTAACACAAGAGACGAGTCGGGAAGATAGTATATCGTTTCCCTCCCATTCAGGCTATTTCCGCCCTTTATCGGCGAATCGAATTCGTGCGCCACCAGTAGATTGTTTAATTTAGAACGACGTTTAATTAGAAATTCTCAACTAAAGGCCGATTATACTCTATTTATTTTTACGAAATTTTTTATGAAAACATGGTCACATGTCGCGAGTTAATTATTCGGCGGAAGTTTATATCCCGCATCACGCAATCTTTAAACCCGCCCTATGAGAGGTGGCTAACCGTGTTGTTTTTGACGCATCTTCGGGAAAATCGTTCAATGATTCATTATTATCTGGCCCAAATTATAAAGCGATATCCTTGACATTTTATTGACTTTTTGTCTGCGTTCCATTGTCTTTACTACGGATATTTCGAAAATGTACAGACAAATTCTCGTTTCCCCTCAGCATCGCTGTTATCAGCACATTCTCTGGCGTGAAAATCCTAATCAAGCGTCAATGCAATTCGAGTTAAATACAGTCACGTATGGCATGGCCCTGTTCCCCGTTCCTTGCCATTATAGTCCTCCGTCAATTAGCCCACCATTAAGGTACATACAAACTTTCCTTTGACAAGAGAAGCACTCCTTCAGCATTCTTATATGGATGATTTTCTTACAGAGGCTTCTTCTACTGCGGAGGCACTCGAATTGCAGTCACAACTGATACGATTGTTGTCATTGGGTGCGTCCTGATTTGACAAATGGGCAAGTAATTCACTGAAAGTTCTGTCTATAAGCCTTAGAATGGTAGAAATAATGATTTTGAAATTTTTATATTTTTAACATTGCTGTATGTTTATTTATGCATATATGTATAAATGTATGCTCACATGCGGATTGAATGACTACGATAGTATTTTTACAATAAAATAAAAAATGACTCATATCAGTCTTATCTCCACCACTATATTTTTAGTAAGTCTGTCTGTCTGTCTGCTCCCTTATGCACACCCACATTTCTCAACCGATTCCGACCAAATTTGGCATGATTGTAGGGGATACTAAGGGGAAGGTTAATTCGAGGTTTTAGTGTCCGTCTGTCCGTTCGTTTCAAAATGACGGCCAATTGTCTGTCTCCTCCTTTATGCAACCGATTCCGACCAAATTTGGCATGCTTGTAGGGGACACTAAGGGGAAGGTCAACACGGGGTTATAGTGTCCGTCTGTAAGCTTGATTCAAAATTGCGGCTGATTTAAACATTAAACTACGCATATTTTCCCGAGTCCTGCTATTGATTTGAATCAAATTTTGTATGATTGTGGAGGGCTCTCAGGAATAATTCATATGTGGTTTTTGTTTCTCTCTGCGCATTTTATTCAAAATGGCGTCCGATTTAATTCTTAAATACCATTTGTCATCTATAATTGCGATCGGATTTGAACCAAATTTCCCCGGGCAACGCCAGGTATTTCTGCTAATACAGTATAATTTGTGAAGAGGTTTATTCCTGAGCTTTCTATTTACTTCTCACTAACATTCCTAAAGAAATATCCACACTAGAACATGATTACTACATTGGTAATTTCGAAATTTCGCGTTCGTGACTTTTTAAAGTTATGAAAAATAATAAATCTAATTAAAGTTAATGGCGGATCGGTAAATTTGAGCCTAAATTTAGGTCGCCGGAACAATTAATGCTTTATTGTTCACGTTTTTAAAAATCTAATTACCGCACCAATTTTATGGAATTATTAAAAGTAACTGCAATATTAATTAAAATTCTGGAATTAAAATAATAATGAATGTATGTTTGCATGGAATTTGGACGGCGAATTTCCTGGAACAGGCAAAGCACGCGAGCAGTGGTGAAGTAGCGTTGCTCATTGTTCGGATAATTTACTAAATTCGTTTGAGATACCCTCTCGGCCTCGGTTTTCCGTAATTCTGATATGAAGAATGAATGCTTAACATGGATTAAGCATATGGTATCAACTGAGTATTATGAGCATGTATTCACCTTTAATAGAGGTGAAATTCTGACTAGAAGAAAAAAATAACAAACGTTTTCGCAACATCCATATCGCAGACAAAAAAGTATCGCACGATCATTTTACAGACGGCAGTACCAATTTAAAATGGATATTTAAATCAATATTGCATTAGGTCGAGCTTTTAGGAATGGATTTTTCTCTCTTTCTTGTGATCAAGTTTAGTTTGTCTAGAAATTGTTGTCAATAAAATCTGTTCTAATGTAATAGATTGCGAAGATTAATCTTTTGAAATATTTTTACCAGGATGTCCAACAAAAGACATTCAAAGATAATATTGTTTTTTACACTTTAAAATCTTTAATTAGTTAACCAATGATCTTAACACCATTGAATATTTTCAAATAATAACACCCAGTTTCCTAATCAGTAGAATAAGTTATTGTAATAAAAATATTTTAACTTTTAGCCTTCGTAAAAGGCAAATGCAATAAGAACTCTAAATTGGAGTCTAAATGCTTTGGGAAAGTACGAATTTCTCACTGACGAAAATAATTTATGTAGTACGCTAATAATTCGTTTAATTCGGCGTCGGCGATCGATTTTCGATGACAAGAAAGGCATTAAACGAGGAGAATGCTTATTTCTAAGCATTTAGTCGGAGACTTAAGGATTCGAGTGCATTTCGATATCGATTTACTCTTGAGTTATCGAAGTCGTTAGCTTTGTATGAGGCGAAACGATATTTGACATTATTAATTTGTTGGAGCGGGTTCGGAGAGTGGGAGGATTATAAGTGTCAGGAGAGAGTGAGAGAGAGGGGGGGGAGGAGGGGGAGTGGTGGGTGAAAGGGGAGGGGGTGGAGAAGGGTGGATGGGGGATGGTGGGGGGGGGGGGATATAGGAAGAGAGGAGTGGAGTGGAGGGGGGAGGGGAGGGGAGTCGAGGGAAGGAACTAAAGGGATGGAGGAGATGAGAAATTCAGTCGTCGTTTCCTTTCCGATCGATTGGCTCATTTTTCAGAGTTTCTCACTCGTCGAAAGAGAGGCTCTTTCAATTTCCGCGCCGTTCGTTTTCTTTTCAACGTTCCATTTCGTTGAGTAGTCCCAAAGGTTGCGGAAAGACGGCTTCGCTTTATTTATTCTCAAATGGACTCTTCCTTAAAGATTTTTTTATATTGTGTCCAAAAAATTTTTTTCGTATAAATTTTGGTGAAAAAATATTTATTCTGTCTCATTAAACGCGTTTACATGGATTGAGGAAACTATCGTAATGATTTTTAGAACGATATAAAACGAGAAAAATTGGTTTATAACTTTCAAGTACAATTTTCTTTTTTATTTCGGTGCAATTTTGCCTACCGTGTGATTACTCTCTCAAAAAATTATTTAATTTTTTAAAGGTAGATAAAAATCTTTTCTACAAACTTTGAATTAGTATTTTGTAAATTTAGGTGGATAAGTTACAAAAAAGCTACAATTCGGTCGATGCTCTAGTAGCTATTTATAAACAGCGCATTTTTAGCGCTAAATATATTTAAATCAGTTACTTCAGTTGCTAATATTGATATTAAAATTAGAAATATAATTGAAAATATAAACTATCTAAAAACGTAGAGATATTTATATTCGTCAATATTTCAAATTTTGAATATCGCTTATATTGAGTTTTTTGTTGGGTGATTATTTAAAAATAATCGAATACGTTTCATTTAAAGTTAAAATAACTGGACGTAGATGAAATTAGAATGCGTGTGTTATATAAAAAGCTCAAACTCAGCAGACATTGGAGAAGATATGTTTAATAATTTTGATATATAACGTTCTAACACTAGAATATAATATGCTAAACCTATTCATTGTTTCGCCAGCCCACAATTTTAAATTCTCGCTCACGGATGTGATTCAATTGAACTGTAGAGCTTTAGCGATGGAATTGTTAATAAAAAATTAAATTACACAAAAAAAACCATCAATACTAATACCTTTACGTTAAAAGCCTTGCTCCATCGCCGCCATCACGTTCGCCATTTGTCTTTTCTAAATTGACGGTACTGGTTGCTTGGCAACCAGAAGCAAGTCTGCCGGGAGAATATGAGCCTGTGGCGATAATTAATTTACAATATTGGAAACATATGCCACGATGAAGGTGATTTTCGTTATGAGATTTTTCCACCGAGATTAGATTAAATCAGACCGGCGATAATATCGAGAGAGAGAGCGTCGCCAAAATTGGCGGACAGATAAGTACGCGTCAATTTACCCACAATGCCTCGCGGTCCAGTGCTATTCCCAGTACAGCAGAAATGTAGATGGTATTTTTTAAAGCAATTTCACGCGTCGCGTAATCCTTTGATTGGCTCATATCTCTCCGCCCGACCACCACCACCCGATGGCGTTAGAGGCGTGACTCGACCACTGGAAAAAAGTCTTCAGATGAAATCTATGGCAAAGCACTAGGATGCGTCTTGAAATGGCTCGTGCTAGGCGTCAGGCAGTAAATTATGGTTCGTTGAAGTGCAAAGTCTTCATTGTAAGTTACGTATGGCCCATACAATTGGATTCTAGCAAAGAATGGCAAATTGGATTTGATTTTATGCGTTATGTATGTAACTGGTGTCCTTCTGCTGTGCAATGCTATCAGGCAAAAACCTCTCGCGACTATTCGTTCTCCTTCATTTACTATTTAAAGCTCTCCATAAATATAATTAATATTTATCTCTTGTCACATTACGCCATCCTTCACTTTCAATTATTTTGCGGCATTCGGAAATAGCATTTGCACATTTGAAACATTTCCGCCAATCATGGCGCTAAATCTATTAATGAGAACTATACAGTTATTGCTGTGGGTATAGGAAAGGAGGGATGTCTTGCGTAGATTAAAAACAACTCGTAAAGTAGAATTGCATCTAACGCGTCAAATCCGGAAATGCATATTAAGGTCACGATGCCTCTTGGTCAGGGGAATATCGTGATATCAATTTTCGGCCAAAAGATTGAAAAATTAAAGATAATGACAGTTTGTTCTATAGCTCGTCCATAAGCCACCTGAATAGTGAGATTTAGATCGGAGCTATTGTGTTCGCCGCCAATCCACTCATTCTTCCACGTCCCTCTCGGCTGCAAGGGTGGGCACCAAGAGGATCGAGACAAAACTCTACGCAACCAGGACGGCCATCTTGAAGGGTGGGAGGAAGAAGGGGGCTCGGAGTGGGGAGAAGAGAGAGGGAGAGTGGAAAAAGGTAGAGCGGTGAATTAGGGGTGGAGGAAAGATTGGAGAGAATTGGGAATGGCGGGTGGATGGAAGAGTGCAGATGGGGTGAGTTGGGAAAGCGGAGAGAGGATGAGTTCAAGCTGGGATCGTCGAATACTTGCAAACTCGAGAGCGTTTCGTCGGTCGACTAATTTCCAATCTCCACTTAAACAAACTTCTCGAAGGCCTTTTGATCTCCTCCCGCCCCTTTTTAAGTGAAAGCACTCGCTTATTCTTAGGAAATCCCTCCTTGATAGCCTTTTATGAGCGCTGGAAATTGACTTAAACCCGCAGGAAAGAAAAAAAAAGCTATCCACTCGTAATTTATGAGAAATTCACAAAGGCAAAGCTAAAGGGCTCGACTTTATTATCATTCGCCGATGGTTACTGGATCATTTACGAGAAATACGTGGTAGTGATAGTGCTGACCTTAAAATATGGAGCGAGGGTGAAGGGGGATGGACGAGAGTGCTCCAGGGAATTATCTCCACTTCATCTGTTCGTTTAGCTGACCCGCGACATAAGAGGCGTGATTTGAAGGGGATGAAGAGGCGGCGGACACCTTATCCTCCCCAAAAGACCCTTCGCCTTAAGCCAACTCGTCACCTCTACATTTCCATAACCCCTTTATTACGGGTCATATTCCGTTGTCTCATCTGCCGTCTTCTCTATTAATCCACGCCTCTCACTACTACTCGCCCCATACACCCACCCCCTCTCCCGATCCCTCTCTCCCTCCCCTCTCCCACTCCCTCCCCCACTTTCCCCCACCCCCCTCTCCAATCCCATATCCCCTCCTCTGTCCCTCCGTGCGACGTGACCCCCATCGCCACCTAAGGGCTCCCGCTAAATGCATTCGCCCTAATAGAGGCAGGTTCCCAATTAACTCTCACACTTAATTGACGCGGATAAAATGCAGGGAGAACATTACGGGGCGTAGCTCATCATCAGAACCAATATGATCTCCTTTCTGAGGAGCTTACAATCCACAAAACCAGCCACCACACTCTCTCACCCTCGCCTCGTATGTTTTCATCTCTCTCTCTCTCTTCCTCTCTCTCTCCGCTCTCCCAATTCGCTCTTTCTCTTATCTCATTCATTTCAGTCATTCCTCTTTATTCTCCTTGTTAATTATCCATTTTCCTTCGTTTCATCCATTTCTCCTCTGTTCCCATTTTATCATTTCCCTTATATTTCTACCCTTCCTTCATTACAACTCTCCAGAACCGAAATTAACTTTATTAAAATTGCCCACTCTGCAAATCAGCGCTCTCAATCCCTTCCCAAAATGTCATTTCCATTAACTTTTTCAGCATTGTGGAAATTAATCTCGGGTTCCTAACGACCGCACGCTTCCAGAATTAATCACGGAACGGTTTGTTGCGGTTTTTGAATTATCAACAGTTATAGTCGAATATTATGATTTAGTCTTCGCTTTTGAGCTGTTACGCTCTTTCTGACACATTTTCAGACTTATTTTCTTTAGAGTTCTACTATGGTTCGTCATTCTTTACCTGGCCTGTTTAATTGTATGCACTAGTAATTGCGCGTTATCTGATTAAATGGAAGCATTCATTAATAAAGTATGTAGTTAAAGAGCCTTATTACAATTTTCGCACGATTTCGAACAAATAGTTTCTATCAAAATAAATTGAAAATAACATTCAAATGTTAAATTCGCCAAGCATTAAAAACACAGAAGGGTGGACCGTGAAGTACCTACTAAAGAAATAGATTTATCTCACTATTAACTTCAAAGTCACATTTCCTTACAAATAATCTGCATTTAGTTGAAAAATGTGACAAAAACTTGAAAAGGCAGTAAACGCGTAAGCCAATCAGAGTTAGCTCATTTTAATACCAAACGACTATAATTATTTCACCCTCAGATCGTGCGAAGTTAAGAAATTATTTTTCAGTTTTAAAGTTGCCGCGTTGAGAGATTCAGACATTCCTCCGACCATTTATATGGGACAATCGGATGTCGTCACCTTGGACGTAAAACTATACTAATTTTTGGTCTTATGGCATGATGATTAAGTGGGAAAAGCAGAAGACATTATTTGAAGCAGTGTCTTACTCAAAAGGATGTGATAATGTTTGAATATATAGAAGACCTTTAACAACGTCGTGGTTTACATTTCTCGTTAATTTCTGAAAATACTAAAACTAAAAGCTTGAAGGAAAGAGGTGTTTGGTGCATCACTGATGCGGGAACCTTGGTGGGTGCCCATGTTTGATAAGATCAAAGATATAAATAGCTCTATTTACGTGTTATTTATGTAAACTAAATTTAATAATACGATAGCTTATCAAAATAAGTATTATAAGGAATGGTAATGAGTTGGGTAAAACTATATTCAATTACACAATTGAAATGGCATCGTTGCTTCGGCGACATTTTTGCATAGAAACAACCTCGGGCACACATCCACCGGGTTAGTATGTGTGAAAAAAAAGAAGAGTAGTATCTCACTTAGGGGGAAAACTCTTCACAATGGCACTCCAAATAAACACATGTGCAGACGGAAAATGAACTAACAGCTAAAACCTGAACGTTCGGCAAGAAAGAGATTTAACCCGAAAACAAAATTAGAAAGATTACATAATTAGATAAAATACTATATATTCCATGTACAAGCATAGGACGTGGGAAAATACGCACACATTAATATACTTAAAAAACGTCACTGACTACGCATCGAAAGCAAGTGTTTAATTTTGACTCCCCAGGTTAAACCCGCGATTAGCCAAGTTTATCTCTCAGGAATTTTAAATACGTAGCTATAAAGAGAATCTTCCCGCAAATGATGAAAAAATTTCAGATTTATTTTATAAGATATAATTCTCTGATTAAAACGTTTTCTTTCTATAACGCCGCATTTATTACTTATTACAGGAATTAATACTGCTATTCCTTCTCAGAGTAACCTGGAATATTTTACTTCTTATTTATAGGCGGGAACCTGATAAATTAGAATTCCAACCTAAATTCTTTGAAACGAAAAATGCAGCGATGTTGGCGTAAATTTCCGGAACTGCTTAAATGCTCGGTGACCTAAATAATGAAGCTCTGACGGTGAGAATAAGGCTCCCCACTTGTTTCACTCCTGCCAGACTCTCGTGCCTCTTTCGCGGTGATGTCTGCTTTTTGTTACGATAGGTTCACCGCCATGATGATGTAACCTGCGGCTTTTTATGTTTTTTTAAAAATTAATACGAGAGGCATGCATTTTTATATGCGTGGAAGTTCTTTAGCACGTGGGTAATATTTGTGTGTGGATGAATTGTTGAATTCGCGAATGTATGTTTTAATTTATTATTACAAATTTATTACAAACTTTTTTTTGGCTGTCATACTTAATAATAATAATAATAATATTTATTATCCAAAGACCATACAATTTGTAGGTATAGGACTTGTCTTAAAGAGATATACAAAAAATATATAAAAAAAGAAAATAGCGAAATACAATATGCATTTAAATACATATTACTACAGGAAGGAATATCATTATCACAATATTTTTGTTATTAAAAATATAGAACAAAAGTTAATAATTTGAGGATTATGATTCACGCAGATGAGTCTAAAAACTCGTTAATACTATAAAAGCACTTTGTTATAAGGAAATTTTTAAGATCTGACTTAAATCTGTTATTGTTGTCAGCGTCTTAAATAAATGATGGAAGCTTATTGTATAGTTTGAACCCATAGCAAGTGGTGATCTTTGAGCAACTAGTTGTTTGTGACGCAATAAATGGATCATGGCTCAACATTTTAATTTCAAAACATTTCCCTCAGCAATTAAGTACGACCCGTACAACAATATTAATTTAATATTTTTTGTCATATGAAAAATGCGGTTTTTGAATCAAGACGGCGATTAATGTTTTACTTGATCTTCTCCTTACATCGAAAACTGCAAGAAATCCATTTTCATGTCCCTGAATCCTTAAAGCCCCGTGGTCGCAAAGATTAAGTTGTAATCTTCGTCTCCATTGATGCGAGACTATGAATCCTCTGGCTTTCAGGATCAACACATTGCCGGGTATAAAAATCTCCAGCTGAGGGCTGAGGACGTTCCTGGAGATAATTCTTCCGAGAGCTGTCTCCTTTGCGCTTGACGATGTGACACAAACTGCCTTCATCAATCATCAAATCTCTTCGCCAAGCGAAAAGTGCGCTATCCTTTCACTTTTTAGTGGCAGCCCTTGCATTGACAGCAGCCCACTTGTTCATGGATAGCCTTTTCTATGAAATGTCACAACTTTCACGTAGTTGTTCTATTTCGATGGTGGCATTTGAGGAATGAATTGAAAATAATAAATTATTGCTTTTGAACTAAAAGTTCTGATAATCACGGAAAATAGGTATATTCTCGTTCAATCGCAATACAAGTATATTTAATGCCCTTATAATAGTTTTAGACAATATTCCGTTTTACCACTTACTGCTATATATTTGTTAAACAATTTAACGTAAAAAAGCTTTCGTTAAGTGTATTACATACACTTTAAAATCGGATTTTATCCCGTAAAATATGATGAAGCAGATTGCTAAGTTTCATTACGCGACCCAGAGAAGCATGAATATCTAGTTGTATTCTTACGGAACTTTCAAATCTAGAAACGATCGTTATGTCTCAGCAAACTTGCTGTAAGATACGGAGGAACTTTGGAGCAAGGGGCGTTATTTTGAAAATCTTGTTCACTCAATGACTAACCCAAACTTAAATTTTCGAAGGTAAGATTTGTAAAATACACGCAACCTTGCCGCAATTGGATTGAAAAGCGCAGGTTGCTTAAAGTTTTCTGCAAAGTAAATTTTCCCGTTTGCCTGATGTAGATGTTTTGAGTACAATTAGAAGTTGGGCTATCCGTCTTAAAGGATATTTTTAATTGAAACTTTAAAACTGTAATAAAACCTTCGTCTTTATGCCTTTACCTTTTAATGGCTTTGGGAAAAATTACCTTCACGCAGAGAACGGCGCAATATGCGTCACTTTATCATTAATTTATTTTCCAGATCTTTCTTCTAAATAATATTTAATTCATGCAAGCAGGATGAACACTTTAATTTAAAGACAGTGTCTGGATAAAAGGCTGAAAATTAGAACTTTTGTTCATTCCGCATCAGTGCAAATAAAATAATTCTAAAAAATGATTCTGTCTAGGAAATACGTAGTCAAGAAAAAAATGCACCCCAAAAGGGATAGTGTTGTTGGTTTTAACCGTTGTTTTTCGAAAATTTCTCTTATAAATGTTAAAATCACACTAAGGCATAACTTTCTTTATCAAAATATAGCGATTTGTTTGATTTCCTCATTTAAAAACAAAAATTCTGCATGTAAAAGTGAAGCGAAATTAACTCCAGATGATTGCATTTCATGGCGAAACAAGAGGAGAGAAGGTCATTTCTGAAACTTCATCCATCCCTCTGAACGCTGAGAACCACGAAATGTTTTATCGAGCGCCTCCATTGTTTTGCAGCTCTGCATATTTTATTCTATTGACCGTGTATCATAATCCCGCGATTCTTCAGCCTCTACTCAGAGCCCTCCATTTTTCATCCGACGTTGGTGTGAGCCTGTAAACCATTCCTTCCGCTGCCCCTCGCCATAATCTCCTCCTCCTCCATCGCCAAAATTCTTCCCTCGCCATTCCATCCTCTCACTCATCTCCTCTCCCCCTCCTTCCTCCCCTCTTATCCCTTCCCCCCTCTTATCCTTTCCCCTCCCCTAAAGCGTCTTACTTCTTCGGCGCCTTTGTCTCACTTTCGCCCTTTCCTCCCACCTCCTTTCATGGACTCCTCCTCCTTCTTCTTTCCCCATAAAACACTTCCATTCTCGGCCATTCCTTTTTCCTCTCCCACGCTCTTCGTCTCGTTCCCCGCCCACACCCCTGCCCCACGCCCTCCTGCTCAATCTTCCGAAAGCGGCACCCACTCCTCCTCACCTTCCTCCCCCTCTGCCTCCACATCTTCTTCCTCCGTTCCCCTCCCCCTTCCTCTTCCCCTTTCTCTCCCCCTTTCTCTCCCCTTTCTCTCGCCCTTCCCCTCCCCTTCCTCTTCCCCTTCCCCTCCCTTCCCCTCCCTTCCCCTCCCCCTTCCTCTTCCTCTTCCCCTTCCTCTCCCCTTCCTCTTCCCCTTCCCCTCCCCTTCCTCTCTCCCTTTCCTCCCCCCTTCCCCTCCCCCTTCCTCTTCCTCTTCCCCTTCCTCTTTCCCTTTCTCTCCCCCACTCCCTATTTATCCCCATCCACTCCTCTTCCCCCTTTTTCATCTTTAACTCCAGTCCGGACATTCAGTTTTGAAATCATCACAGCTACCTTTCCATCTCCCTCTCCCTCTCTCTCTCCTACGCACCAACTGGCTTCTTTTTTCCGATGTATAACTGTCCAAGGCTTTCTTCCCTGAGAATTGAAAATCGAATGCCCTCTCAACTCTTCCCCTTAACGTCCGTTTCGCGAAAGGTTTCAGTGCGTGTTATTCTTCCACTGTTTTATCCTCCTCCTTTCGCGCGGATGACGCATATCGGTCGGACTTTTTGTTCTCTTCGATTATTCATTTTTTGCGCCTCCCGAGGACTCCGCTGTTCACTATAACTATTCCCACATCCTTCTTCCCCGATGACGTGTGATACATATGTCTTTGCTTTTGTTCCTCTTTTATTTATGTTCGCACGTGAATACATTCCGCTGGCATTTAGGCGACCGCGCTTTTATTCCCTCTTTCGCATTCCCTTTAATATCTCATCTCCCATTGTGTTGTTCGCTCCCGCTTCCCCTGCCTTTCCCCTCCGGCGCCCCCTCATCCGACCTCTCCTTTTACGCCACTCCACCTCTCTTAACTCATTTTTCTCTTCTTCTTCTCTCTCTCTGTCTCTCTCGCCTCTCCGTCATCTTTTTCCTTTTGTGCTTTCTTCTTTTTCCTACACCAATTGCCATTCTTTATGTAGCTTCTCGTCCTCTTTTCTTAACATTTCCATATCTATGCATTTTCCTCTACTTTGCTTATAAATACTTCCGCATTCCCTTATTTCTTACGCTTTCCCATAATCCCTCTTTCTTCCGCTTTCGACGCAATTCTTCACGTTCCCTCTCCATTTACACCTACGCTTCCTACCTTATCTATTTTTCGCCTAATTTTAACTATATTTTAACAAGTTTACCTATTATTTTATTTGTATGCACGCAACTCAAGTTTATACGTAGACATGTTCATTTTTTATCTTATAAATTTGCTTAGCAGGCGAAGGAAAATGAGCTTGATCGCTTTAAAGGAGTATTTTTGTAGGTTTTATTTTTAGTTCACTTTCCCTGAATTTATTTTTTATATTCGAGCAAACTGGCAATATTTTACCCCTTTTTATACTCCACTGCCATTGTCTCGCAAAAAAAGAAACTTGTGTAATTTATTCATTTTCTTCTCCGGCTTTAGCATTTTAATCCTTTAGCCTTTACATCTCCCCGCAAACTATTGTCGTCGCCTTTCGTTGCATTAAATCATCCCTTCAAAGTTTTCTTTGTCGTTTCTAGAAGATCGATCAATCATCTCTCCAATCTCTTCCGTTCTCGCCGCTCACTCTTCTCCGTTACACCACGTGTTATCACTTTATTCTTTCTTCTGCATCACCTCCCTCACTATTTTCACTCTTCGCATTCCGGATGTCCGCAGGAATTGGCTTCCTCGGTGATATTTTTTTATTTCAGCACCTGTATCTCCTTCCAAGAAGTTCCATTCTCATATACCTTTCGTTCCTTCAACGGACCCTGCCCTCGATTCCGGTCCTTTTCTTTCTTTGAGCCCTCCCTTTGGCCCCTCTCTCCCTCCACCTCACCTCATCCCCCGTCTCAACTCTCCCTAAGCCACAGAAACCTTTTTCTGCCCCCATCTCTCCGCCGAAAACTCCTCTTTTATTTGACCGCAAACTTCCCTACGCTTCCTTCCCCTCTCAACCTTTTCTTACTCTTTCTTACCCATAATTCTCCGCCACCCTTCCCACAATTCCCTCTTTCCTCGTTTCCTCATTCTCTTACTCTCTGTCGCCATTTCGGGAGGACCTCTAGTTTCCCCATCCTCTCTACTCCCCTTCCCCCCTCCCTCCCTTCCACCCCCCCCCCTGGTAACCTTTTTCATTCTCTTCTTTCATCGCCTCCCTCCATTCATCTCCCCCTCTTTCTCTCGACCTTCTTCTCCTCCTCGTTTCGCCCCCACCCCCTCTCACCCCCTCCCTCTTTTGTGACGCCTTTTAATGAATGTATAAGGGGAAAGACGCTTCCTCGGCCGCAAACCGCACGTTTGGATGTAAGGGGTGAGGGGGCGAAGGGGGTGGGTGGTTGGAGGGGGCGAAGGAGGTGGGAAAGAAAGCGTGGTGCCGTGAAGGGAGGGGCGGGGTATGTTTGCTTGGGGGTGGAGGGGAAGGGGGGGGAGTTGACAGATGGAGAAAGCAGGAGAGAGATGGGAGGAAAGAGAAAAGATGGGGATGGGGATGGGGAGAATCAGTGTGTGTTTGTTACATGACGTGGAGAGAGGGAGAGAGAGAGATGGAAGGAAAAGTGGGAGGAGAGGATGGAGAAGGAACACACAAAATATATATATATAGAATAGTATAAATACTTTCGGAAGAGGAAAGGTAAATGAGGATATTTAGGGCAACTAGGTGTTGAAGGAAACCCAGTGAGCACTTACCGGAAGGAGAGCCGCTGGGGTGTCGTAGAGACAAATTTGTAGACGTTGTTGGAGTTTTCGGGATGATCCCTTCGTCAGCACAAGAGAGACGCAACTGTCTCTCCGACACCCCAGCGGCTCTCCTTCCGGTAAGTGCTCATTGGGTTTCCTTCAACACCTAGTCGCCCTCGATATAGGTATAGAATAGTATAAATACTTGTGGAAGAGGTGAGGTAAATAAGGATATTTAGGGCAACTAGGAGTTGAAGGAAACCCAGTGAGCACTTACCGGAAGGAGAGCCGCTGGGGTGTCGGAGAGACAAATTTGTAGACGTTGTTGGAGTTTTCGGGATGATCCCTTCGTCAGCACAAGAGAGACGCAACTGTCTCTCCGACACCCCAGCGGCTCTCCTCCTGGTAAGTGCTCATTGGGTTTCCTTCAACACCTAGTCGCCCTCGATATAGGTATAGAATAGTATGTGTACAAGGAGGTCTTCAAAAGGAGGAGATAGAGACAGGAAACGGAGTAAACGCTTTTGTACAACTCAGGTTAATTCAGTTATCAGATAAAATGAAATAGTTTTGACATCTATTTGAAACAAAAACAAAATTAAAATCATCGCTAAATTTAAAAATAAATTTAGAAATAAAATGGAAATAACATTTAAAACGAAGCGTAAAAACCGGTCCGATGATTCAAACGCAAGTCACAGGTTCTTACGGTAAATTAGTGACACTGGTGATTCATTGGCCGGTGTCCAAGGAAAACGCCATGACACCCAAGAGAGAAAGTACATACATCGCCGAGAGGAAGCAATGGGAGGAGAGGGTGATATTGCTTTGGTGTCGGTGACTAATCGAAGCAAGGGAAGGACAAAATCGTGAGATGATAGCGAGAGAAGAAGAAAGGGCTAGTGAAAGCAGTAAGAGGAAAAGAGAATGGGTCTTAAGCGGAATAGAATGGTAGAGGCTAAACAATGGAGAAGAAAATAAAGTGCGAGAATGATTGATTAAACACTTTATTGGCGAGATCAAGGAGAGAGATGGAGGCGAGCCGAAGAGAATGGGGCGAGAGAGAGAGAAAGGGAGATAAAGGAAATGAGAAAGGAGGGGAAAGGAGAAAGGGAAAAGAGGATGGGGAAAAGAGGGATGAGGGAAGAGGAGTTGCTTGGTTGATGGAACTGGTGAGGCCTTCTTTCGAAAAAATAAAACCAAAATAAATGTTCGCATCACTTTTCCTCCTCCGGAGAGAGATCTCTTCGGCAAAATGAAAAAAACGGTGGAGGTCATTACTACGAAGAAACTGGGATATAAAGCCCGTCAACTCCGTCCTCTCATGCGTCTAGAAAAGGCTGTGGACGTGTGGTGTTTTAGGCGTTTGGGGAAGCGGAGACGTTTGAAATACTTTTGGAAGACGAAATAGGTCTCGGAGAGTTGCGAGAGGTCGGAGGACGTGTATGAGAGGAAATAAGCGCAATTTCTCGGAATATAAAGATGCGTACGTGAAACTGAGCGCTCTGAGGTTGAGAGTAGAGAGCTTATTTTCACCGATGGGATTTCTTCCGTTTCATTCATCGATCAGCGCTTTGTTTCTGTGAAAAATTGAGCCGTATTATGAAACCTGCGGATATCGATAAATATATTTTTATTTCCGCAGCATAAAAGCTTTCAGGATGTTCTTACACATGGCATTCAATGAGAATAAGAGATCTGTTCGAAGTCATTCCTTTAAAATGTAGTTTCAGATGTCCTTCCTCGTTCGGAACGGATGTTGCCACGGTTTTCTTGTATTCCGTTTCGGTGATTATTAAAAAAAGTTTCAATTGGAAAGTATTTCTGCTAATAATGGGGCGATCCGAAAGAATTTTATCGGAATCTGTTCATTAAATAGCGAGATATAATTGGCTACTAGAGGGAGCCCCGAAGGACTAGCTTGAGTTTGTATGCGTCTTATAACAACAAACATGCCCAGTGGAAGGAAATAAGTAGATTATTCATCTATATAAATTATTAAGTCGAGTAATCAATTGCTGGTTGAAAATTTATAAACAAATCTGCCTTTGTAAAGAATAGACAGGGATATAGTTCTTAGAATACAAATTGATGATAATAAAATACATTTTAAAAGATAGCTAAACCTTAATATGGCCCTACTTATTTTAATTTCCCTCGTCAGAAGAACCTATCTCAACTTGGTAACAACGCAATTATATTCTATTAAATAATTTAGTCAAGGATTTTTCATTCTATCCATATCTTAAGAGCAACGCATTTCGTCAAATATTCGGAAAAGTCATAATTTTGAAAGCTTTTCTTCTTGGATGTCAATATTTTTTACTGATGATTGCCATTAACTCTCTGTATCAATTGCGTTCTCGGCTATATTTCGGTCCCCTTTGAGACTAAACACATTTATCTTACGTGGTATGACCAGATTACAACAAGATAAAAAGGGAACATTTCCTATTGCCCGGAAGATAAACGGGGCATTTCCCATAAAACGGACGAGAGGGACGGAACAAAGCAATCACACAAATTTTTATATACTTAGTTCAGTGGTTTCCAAACTGTAGATCGTGACCTCTTGTGCGGTCACGTAAGGATTTCAGACGGGTCGCGAAGATGTATTGTTGTTGCTTCATTTTTTTAATTTCCTAGTGCAGAAATTGATTTTTCACTGCAAAAAATCAGAAAATTTACATTTTAATTTGTGCGAACATTGAAAATCAACACCAGAACTCGCACATTTATTTACTAACAGAGAATTACAGCAATTTTATTGTTGCTATAGGATTCTCGTGATCGTTTTACATCCGGTTTTATTACTTCTAAATTACTAAAACCTCGTACTCATGTGAATGCTACATGTAGGTATTTGTGGAAATATTGGCTACGTTATGATGAATTCCATTTCATCCAGCGTCTGGCCCTGTTATTATTGTTAAGGGGAAGATTGATCTTTTTGGATTGTTCTGAAATGGAATGGTAAAGCCTGACGGCAGCTATGTTATACCTACATCTACATGATACTCTGAAATTCTGCAAAGAGGTGGTTGGCAGAAGGTGCAGTTCATCAAATACTCTTGTACAGTGATTTCCTCTATGATATTATTATTAAGTGAGTTCACTAAGAGACTTTTCCCATTACACGGTAACATTTAAAAAATTTGATTTTAAAATGTGTTATTGGAATTCAATTTTTAAAGTAAATGCATGTGGTGGTAGCCCAGATGAATTTCAAATGTTCAAAAATTTTGTTGGGCAAGTTCCAGCGTGATGTAAATCTTCAACATTATCTTTGCTTTTATGTATTACTCTATTTTTTCCAGAAAAATTTCCCGTTTATGAGATATTTATCACATCAATTTCTTCATTTATGGGTGTTCGCGTGACGCGTTTTTTGTCCAGGTTGGAGGTACCGGCCATTGATTATAAGTTCGGGTAAACAGAATAGGTAGTATTTGTACCCATATTTTCCTTCGCAGTCATTCAGAAGAATTTCCCGACGTAGCTAAAGTGATGAAAGAGGATAAGGAAGGAAAATAGAGAAGAAATGAGGGAAGGGGCGAAAAGACTGGCGGAGGAAGGTTTCAGGCGCGCGAATGTTCAAGTCCGTGGCTCAATTTTAATCTATTTCATTGCAAAAAATGCTGCTCCCATTCCCGTTAACTCATTCCAAGATAGAATCAGAATTTTGCGTAGTAAATAAATAGTTATGTAGTCGCAAACATGATAATGAAAGGTATAGACTAGAGCTAATCGTCAATTCATTATAATATGGCAAATAAAGAAATTCCATTAAACAGAGAATTATCGAGCTCGTCATATGGCTGAAAAATTCAAGAACAAGTACTTTTAAAAAGTGCTTTGCTGTTTCGTAGCCGAAATGCGCATCTGTTTTTCATTACCTTCGTGTGGCTATTGGAGACATCTGAGACAAACGTGTTTTAAAAAGTGCTTACTCTTGAAACAAATTTGAGATTATTTATATATACTTAATGGACATGTGCATAAAAATTCCAATACTTTGTAAAATTAAACTTGATATAAAAATATGGTTGTAAATTAAAATAAAATAGATGAAAATATGATAAATTAGCATAATATATAATTGCTACAATACCGCAAAGGGTTGCTAACGGAACGCAAAACTTTCGGCGGGAATTTAATTCGGAAATAATGTTCAAGATTAAGAAGAAAATGTTTGGACAATGTAATTTTAGTCTAACAAGGGAACCTCTTCAGTTCACCCTCACCGATTTAGGTGCGATTTTGAGAAGCAAGGGAGGGGATCAAGTTATGAATGTTCTGAAAATATTAGGAGCAGCTGGCCATTATAGCAGGAGAAATTAGCGATTAAAGTTCGCACGCTATATTTTAAATTCGCACTTTATTCCAGTATGTGGTTTGGTCCGGTGTTTAAGGTCTTGGGTTTATACTGAAGTTTCCCATGTTCGATCCCAAGATCCTGCTGTTTTTTATTTTATTTTTTATTATTTTTATTGTATTAGTTTTTATTTTTATTTTTTCTTATTTTTATTTTATTTTTCTTATTTTTATTTCATTTCTTCTTCTAACTTTATTTATTTTACCTGATGTTTCATTTTGTTCATATTTTATTATTATTATTATCGATGGACATATTCGTTATTCAACGGTGCGTCATCTGTATCAGACCATTGACAATGTTTGGAGTACTACATGTCCATCGATAATAATAATAAAATATGAACAAAATGAAACCAGGTAAAATAAATAAAGGGAGAGGAAGAAATAAAACATAAAAATAAGAAAAAATAAAATAAAGATAATAATAAAAATTAATAAAACAATAAAATAAAATGAAAATAAGAAATTGTCCTGATCATGGGATCGAACACGAATCCCTTCCATAGAAACCTTAACCAACGGACCAAACCAAATGTTGAAATTAGGTGCGAATTTTTGTGTTAAATACATAGCACGCGAACTTTAATCGCTAATTACTCCTGCTATAATGGCCATCTGCGCCTAATATTTTAAAAACATTCATAACTTGATCCCCTCTCTTGCCTCTCGAAATCGCACCCAAATCGGTTGAGGTGAACTCAGTGGTTCCCTTGTAAGGTACTTTTCCACGGGTAGAGTTTTTAAGCATTTGGAAAGTCTGGAATCAGAAGCGGACAGTGATTAACTTTGAGCTCACGTTAAATCTATTTGAAATTTGTCAACCCTTGCTTGCCTTGAATAAAAGTAAATAACACAAGCCATTTTCGATGTTTTCTATGAATAGTATTAAGGGTTTCTCTTCTGCTTGCCTATACCCTTTGAAACATAATATACCTAATTACGTTTTGACGGAATCTCACCGCTTTGCGATCAATATCCATAGCAGATGTAAATCATATGAAAGGTAGCAGCTATTGAATTGGAAATCCAGTATGGGGTTAACAGCAGCTCAACGTCTCCAGATTCGAAATTCTGTCATGAGATTTTGAAATCACTGCGATGAGAAAAATCCTACTCAAGTTGTCTGCGAGGCCATCCGGTAAAGGTCAGAGGAGCAGATTTAATTCTAAAAAACTCAAAAGCGCTATTATTTTGTCTTTTTTGGTTGAGTATAAAGAACAGAGAGAGAGAGAGAGAGAGGGAGGCCGACTGGAGGAGATCTGACAGACGGACTGAATAATGGGTGGAACTTGCGTACGAGGTTTTTTGTTTAGAACGAGGAATGACATCAAGATGTTTCTGCGCTTTTTTCAGAAAAGTTAAAGACATGGAATTATTTCAGTGTAAATAAAAAATACGAAGCTAAAATTGGAGTGACATGGTTTATTTATCTCAATTCTTATTTAATATTATTTATGTTATTTTTATATACTAATAGAATCTATGATTATTTATCAAATAGAAAACTTTAAGTAGGCAACAAACAAGTAAAGATAATTAATGAAATACATTTTGTGCATAACAATAAGCAGAAAATGTAAGTAAATTTGAAGAAAAAAGACAAACGAATGATTATTTCAGCTTTATACCTCATTTTGTCTCTTTTCAGTTGAAAAAATTGAGTTATTTATTTAAAGAATCTCTGCAACTACACTGTTTTTAAATTAAGCATTGTGGTTTCTGAGTTTTCAGCATTTTTCTATCGGCAATTCCCATATGTCACGCGGCGAAGGGAAAAAAGTTTTTCAGAGGGCAAAGTTTATCTTTGGAAAAAGAGGATAAGGCACATATAGTGTAGGTGCAGAGTAAAGTCATTGGCGGGGGGGAGGGGTGGGAATAGGGCGAGGAGGAGAGTGGAGGTTATCGGGATTTTTTTGATTGAGGACAGATTAAGAGAGGATGAGATGGAGGAGGGGGAAGAGAGATTTTTCCACGATTAATGGCAGCCGGAGGAAGTGGGAGTGGGGAGCGTATTTGACCAAGAAACTCGCTCCGTGAGGAATAAAATGGAAAGAAAATGTGATACCGGTTCCTTCAAACATAGTTATCTTTCCTTTCGTTAGATTTTTATCAATAACAGTTACATAAAGAGGGCAATGAAAAACCTTCATTGAACCTCCTCACTCGGTAATTTTTAAACAGTTATCTAAATTTTAATTAAATTATCGCTCATAATATCATGTTGTTTGTTCTTCAGATTCTGCTTGAACCAGTTTTCACGATGTTGATATCTGAGGTATTCATCTTCGTAATAGGTCCCTGAAACCGAACAAGGCGGAACCAAAATTCATTTAACTGAAATTAATAAATATCGATTAATTATTGAGTTTATTGAAAGTATAGTACAGAGTTTTTACTGTAAACTGTATCCAATTGATGTCGTTCCATCGACCGCCACAATGTTAAAGCAACTAGCTGAAGGATCACGCAAAACCTCATCGAAATATAATACATATCAGCCGTATTAAATAGAGCAATTCCTATGTACACTTTTACCTCTCAAATTGTTCCCTTAAGTTTTATTAACTGATGATTGGACAACGCCATTTGTATTTCTCGCATTCTCCAACGCCAACTTCATCCATCGCCTCTTTCTTTCTACACTCTTTTATTCTGCTTCTTTCTCCCCTACTTTATCCCCCTCTACCAGTCTGTTCCTTCCTCCCGCTTCCATTTTCCTTTCTCCCTCTTATCTCTCTTGTCTTCTTCTCATGCCCATTTCTGCGATACATATTAAAGGATTTCGGAGGCGCCCATAATCGGTAACTCCCTTCAAAAGTAAGGAGAGAGAGAGAGAGGGAGGGGGGAGGTGAGATGGAGGAAGAGAGAGAGATGGAAGGAAAGAGAGGATGGACGAGGGATTGGGAGCCACTTGGGTCTGGACTGAACTACTAGGCCACCTGTTCTGCGAACGGCGGTTCCCGTAGAGTCTCCTGTGTTACTCCAATTTGGGGAAATGGCTGATCCCAGGAGATGATGGAGACAGAGAGACAGAAAGACTGACAGACGAACGACTTTATTAAGGGCGAAATTGAGACTGTAAAGTCTCTTCTAACATTTAACCCTTTGGTCAGATTTGATATAGTATAAAAATTAATTACAAAATTTCACATGCTTATTAATTACAAATTTGGACAGAGAGAGAGAGTGAAAGCAATGCTCTTTGGGAAAGAGATGCAGTCATAGAGAGTTAACAAGAGATAAAAAGCTTTGTAAATAGCAGTGGAGTTGAGATATCCAGATGATTTTGGGGATAGTTTGATCTCATCGTATACACCTTGAAGGAAAATAAAGATTCACTTCAGCAAGTAACTCCTACTAAAGTTTTTTAAAAGAAGAAATTTTGCATAAGTTTCAGTGCATACTGCTGCGTCCAAACGCATTTATACTTAAACAGAAACACTTGAGTGAGTTAATTTTGGCTGAGAAACGCATTTGGTTAACGCTCACTGTGACTTTAGGCTTCAAGATAGGCAGTTTGAAGCTTATTCTTATTGGTTAGGGTTAGTATCTTCTGTTTATATTTTTGCGTTTTGATTAGGTGCTACTTTATTTAAACGCTGAAGGCGTTAAATTTCCCAGATAATTAAAACTTATTTAGCCTCCGCTCTATTAATCAATATCAAGTTTTTCCTTATTGTATAATCAAATATCGCATGCCATTTACTAGGATGTAAAATTATCCGCATTGTCTTACGCATTAACGCCATTTTGGACTTTACCATTACGTTGACGATCCCAGTGACTAGCATCGTGCATCGCCAATCCCCAAAATGATTTTAAATGCAGAAATAATTTAATGTTTTATTAGACTTGGAACAGTGAATTCGCCGATTATTTCATAAAAAATATTCAATCTTTAGCCACGAATAAAACTTTACAGTTTACTTAATAAATATATTTCATCATTCTGCTCGCGTTTTGGCGTAGCGTTCTTATTGGAATTGATATCTGCTTTTGGAAGAATAAGTAACTCCGCGGTTTAGTCCAGCCTGCTTCGATTCGCATCAGCGCTTACGATACATGTATTGCTATCGTACATCACTAATGTGAGTATTTATTTCCGATTTCGCTTAAATGCAGCGTAAATCGTCATCTAAATGGAAAAAAATCTCACACAACCTCTTCCAAATTCTTCGCAGTTGGATGCTATGTGGAATTCATTTTCCCATTCCTCCTGTCTCTCTATATTCCCTCCTTAAATCCCCTCACTCCCACTTTCTACTCCCATTTTACCTCTTCCTCCCCTCCTTCCCCCTCCCTCCCTTCTCCTCCCCCCCTCTCACCTCTTCCCCCTCCCCCCTTCTCCCTCCCACTTTCCTCATCGTTCCACCCCGGCAAAGATTATTCTTTTCCTTTTTTCACTTAATTAAATTTCCGAGCGTCTTAACGGAAAATTAACCAATGAGAAGATGACGCTTCAGAATCTCATTAAGGAGGGAACTGAGGCGGCTAGGGAAACGTTAAAGAGGAGAGTGGAAGGGAGTAGGCGAGAAGGGGGGAAGGCGTGCGGTGTCGGCGCCTCTTCGGAGTCTTTTGGGATATTGTCCCTCCGAATAGTTAAGGAGAGCGGCAGTTTTTAAGAGCGCCACAAGATGAGACGGAGTTTGGGGATTTTAGTTCTGGGCTCGGAGAAGACCATTTGAGGGATTTGAAGTGTGTAAGCCACTCTTGATTCACAAGCCTCCGGGAAATTCCTTTAGAAAAAATCTAGGGGAGCAACTTCAATGGAAAATCCGACGAAGGATTAAACGGAATTTAGTTATGCAACTGTCTGCAAGTGGATTGTAATTGCGCGGTAAAAGTTTCTCGAGGAAGTTTCAAGGGTCGCGTTTATTCAACTTCATTCACGTAATATTATATGTTAAAAAAACGTCATAGAGACATTATTCCCATTTTTGGGAGTTTTTAGTATTATTTTACCGTTATTAAATAAAAGCTTTTAATTTTAATCAATAATTTGCAACGAAATGCAATAAGTCTTCTCTTGAGGTACTTTATATCGCGCTTGGGATGGCCCAAATACTTGCTTAGCACTAATTTTTGCCCTTAAGAGGAGGCTATATTAAATGTTTGCTCCAGTTAGCATTTTTTCGCATTACAACAATCCAACACTTAACTACAAGGCATATTTTAAGCAGCGCACAATTTATACGACAATGTGGCTGTAGAATCACTCGCCGGAATTTGAAATGACGGCATTCCATTGCTTTCCGCTGTCGTAATTACAAATATTTGAGGCCTTGTTTAGCCGCGGCTCCCTAAGAATGAAAAATGCTACCGGTCTTCTTAGTGTGTTATTAAAATTATAACTCTGGAAGTTATTTTTAGAAGTTATAATAAAAAAGTGCAAAAATAAAACATTCAAATATCATTTGAAATGTTCTTCTCTACCGGAATAAGTTAAATATTTACTGTAGAGTTCATTTTAAAAGTAATTCTCTAGTAATATGGCATGTAAATATATTAAAAGATATTTAAATTAATAGAGTAAAGTTTATTTATGATTGCATTTTTATTAATTACTTAATTAAAAACTAACACATATGGAAATAATGCAAGAGCTACAATTTACTATATTTTTCTTGAAAACATTTGTTAATTATTGTTGAAATGCACTGTAATCCATAATATTTTTCTATGAAGATTTTAATATTTAGGTACGTATGTATGTGTTTTTAGGCGAATCAGCCTCTGTGCTGTTAATCCTCATTTAAAAATATATTTAGCTCTTCAGATATTTGTTAGGATTTTATATCAAATTCCATTATTTCTCAAAAATAATTCTTTATTCATCAGTGGCATCAACTAATGAACTTCTTGATACTACACTATATTAACTATATTAACAGCCTACATACGAGGTGAACTTGAGGTTGTAATTACAATTTTTCGAAGTTAAACGATTAGTAGAATGTATATTGAAATTCGATGGGCGCGTTTTGGGTAAGAACTCATGATCTGCTAGTAACAATCGTCATAGAATAGGTTCATACGAATTTTTTCAAGTGCGTTTCCTTTATTTCATGTAAAGCCTAAACAATATTATCCGAAACAATCCTGCTACATTTCCATCGTGATCGCGAATTGATTTTGTCACCGCCACTTGATAGATAGTTTCTCGCGAGAGTTGAAACCGGTGGAATGGAGGCGCGGCGTGTTTGGCCGAAGAACACGCGCTTACATACCACGCCCGCGTGACATTGCTGGCCTCAAACACTCGCTCTACCCTCTCCCTTCGCCTCAGCGCCGTGATATTCCGCACGACACGCGCCAACGCCGCGGCGCGCCCATTCGTTAACTAAGCAATGTGTTGCTACGCACGCATCCACCAACTCCTCCCTCCACTTTTCCCCTTCCCTCCTCCTCTTCCAATACTTATCCCCTCCCAATACGTATCGCCTTCCCTCCTCTCACTCTCCCATCCTCCTCCTACCTCTCCCTCCTCCCCCTTCTTCTTCCCTCACCCTCCCTCTACCTCCCCTCCTCCTACCTCCACCTCCCCCCTCCACCCACCCCACCCTCCCCATACCCCCTCCTCCACCCACCCACCCTCCCCATACCCCCTCCTCCACCCACCCACCCTCCCCATACCCCCTCCTCCACCCACCCACCCTCCCCATACCCCCTCCAACCAACTATCCATTCCACTTCCCTGCCTTCTCATCCCTCTATTAATGCGGCAGCTCTTGCTCGGAATTCGCCACCCGCCCTTTTGCGCACGCACCCATACGCCGGGCAATTAACGCAGCAAGCACGTACAGAACTATTTAAGCTCCAAAAACATGCTACGAAGTTGCTTTTCGCCACAAAAGATCCCGTCTTATTAATTTTTAATGGATCGCATTGTTTAAAAAGTTAAAGCAGCGTTTACAAAGGAGGCATGGTGCCTATTTTGAAATGATAACATCTTGAAACGGTTGGTCAGAGAAATTCATATATTTATTTAGTTCTATATAATAAGATATGTGCAAAGATAACGTGCGAGGTATGCATTTTGCGATTTGAGTTTTTGATTTTCTAAACCCATTCCACTATAATAAAACAATTCTACGCTGTTATTTGTAAGGGTATCCTTCGAACGAAGGCTTTCATCGCTGGGAGCTTCGGTTCGTGTATTTATCACGGGTCACCTCATACGTTCGACTGGCGATAAGAATATTTCTGTCAATCCTTTTGTAGACTGTGAAATCATGATTCTAGCCCTGTCTACTAATCAAAATGGGAAGTACATATTTCTCAACATAGCAAAGGGGTATTTCTCTCGAGGACTGATAGGTTCAACCAAGCTGTGAAGTCTTTCAGCAACATCTTCGTTCAAAGTGAAAGAGGTAATCACTAAACTCTCATTCTGGGCCGTGGAGTGCAAGATTTTCATCTTTCATTCGTCAAAATAGATAATAGCGAACCGGTTTTCTTCAATTTTGTTTTATTCGACAGTTAAGTACTACGTTATTCTTGCGATGTTTACATGTTACACGTTCAAAGTTTTAGAATCACTAAATCCGTTGAAATTCAACGAGTACTTCTGCTAGTGTATAACTAAAATCCTATATACATTTACTATCCAAATGTATACTTACAATGTTACGAGGATCAGGTTTTCCGATTCCCGTTTTTCACCAACATATACTGACGTTCAGAAGAAGTTATTATACGCAACGTTATGAGCGGGAGCATCTATGATTCCCTTAAGGTTGTCAGTTATAGCTCGTCATCCGGCTCCATCACCTATGAATCTTTTCAAGTATCCTGTTCAATTAACTCGTCTTACAGGTTAATTATTCCCAGTCGGTCACCCATCCAAATTCTATCCCGGACCCGCGATGCTAACATTCACGATCTGACGCGAACCGCTGTCTCCATCGTGATATGGCCTTTGCCGAGGCAGAGACATATATTGCTAATATCATTACTCTTTGCACCATTAGTAGTCACTACATCGGTAATTTCATTTTTGCTGATAACTTTGTTACCCTTCATTTGGTCAATTAACTCTACTTAAGAATTTCTGATAAAGTTCTCTTTTTTCTCCGGCGGTCACCCATCCAAACTTTGTCCCAACCATACGTTGCTTAATCTGGGCCATCGAACAAGAACCGATGTTTCCACCCTGCTATCGCCGTGGACGTAGTTGACGCTGTATCTTTTACATATTATTACCAACATCATCACTATTTGCACCGCGAGTAGTCATTATAACGACATAATTTAATTTTTCTGAGTCCGTTGTAACTTTAAGCTTTTGAGTTGAACTAATAATATTACCGAATTTGTATGGAAACTGGATAATTTTTATCTTCATTCCTATGTTTTTATGGGGGCAGTTAAAACAAAAAACAATTCAGCACACAATTAATTAATCAAAAAAATGCAAACGATAATAAGCAGGTTAAGAATATCCTTTGATAAGATGAGCAGTAAGTAGCTCTTTTGCGGTGTTTCAAATAGCGACTTGCAGGTCAAAATATCTTTTTCATCCACCAAAATTTTCAAACCTAAGCTATCTATAGATAAAGTAAATTGTTTGTATGTATGTTTTTTTATAACTCAGCAACTACAGCACATAGAAACAAGAGGAAGGTACCAATTTAACCGGAATAAAGAGTTAAGTGGTGTAGTCAGGTTTTTAAATCGATTTATTTATTAAGTGTCTCGTTGGAAACATTATTTGTAAATTATTAGAGGGGGGGATATAACCGAAAAGAACCAGCACTTCCGCTAGTAAGTTATATTTTGATATATAGTTCGATAGACTACGGTAAAATGCTAAAGCTAATGATTGTCGTCTAATAATAAATAATTATATTTACGGTAGGGACAGTAAAGGTATACTGATGTTAACATAACATTATCAAAATCTTATGCCTATTATTCACTAATATATTCAGACGAATATTTGTAGATCTAATCAATTTATCTTCGTCCTTATTATTCATTGTCTAGATTTTTTTCTTGCATTGATGAATGTCCTTTGCATGCACGAACTTTATGTACTTATATATCTTCATCGTGTTAAGTATATTTATCATATTTATATATGAAAACGGGCCTAAACCTGAGCCGTAGGGGACACGCTTAGTTATCTCGGGTGAGGAAGAAGAGGCATGGAAGTGATCATTATGACATGTTGAGGACCACTTGAGAGGATGTGGAAGAGAGAAATAAGGGGGTGGGGGAGGAATGGGAAGGGAGGGGGGATAGAGATAGGGGGGAGAGAGAGGGGGGAGATGGGGCGGAGAGAGAGGGGGGAGAGAAAGGGAGAGAGAGGGAGTGAGAGAGGAAGAGAGAGAGGGAGTGAGAGAGGGGAGAGAGAGGGGGAGAGAGAGGGGGAGAGAGAGGGGGAGAGAGAGGGGGAGAGAGAGGGGAGAGAGAGGGGAGAGAGAGGGGAGAGAGAGGGATTGAGAGAGGGAGGGAGAAAGAGGGGGAGAGAGAGAGGGAGAGAGGAAAAGGGAGGGGGGTGGAGAGAGGGAGGGTGGAGAGAGGGAGGGTGGAGAGAGCGAGGGTGGAGAGAGCGAGGGTGGAGAGGGGGGGTGGAGAGAGGGGAAATGGAGAGCTGTGGAGGATGTGAGTGGGAGAGGATTCTGGTTTCAGCGACAGGGATTTGAAAAAGAAAGAGGGAGAAGGCGGTAAAGTATTCAGGAGGAGATTCGTTCATGCAGGTGAGGGAGGGTGGAAAAGTAGGGGATGCTGGGTATTTCTGTACAGAGTAAAGAAACTACAGGGAAGAAAATTCGGAAATGTGGAATGGAACACAGACGGGCAACGGCAAAAAACAATATGGCGATGGCAGCGTGAGATGGGTTGGTGCCAGAGAGTTGTTTCCCTTTCCAATTAGATTCCCCTCCTCTCTCTCTCATTTTCCTCTCCTCTTCTCGTCCTGCAATTAGCGAGGAGCTGCGTTAATTCAGCACCACTTACGGAGCCGTACCTACTCGGCCTTCTTACTCAGGTGCTCACTCTCGATTAATCTTCATCATATACTACCGCCTCCTCTCTCTCTCTCTCTCTCTCTCTCTCTCTCTCTCTCCTCCCACTCTTCAATTCCCACTCTCGTCCTTCCCAACTCTCACCTTTACTATATCTTTCTATTTTCTCTCTCTCTCCACGCCACCTCTGCTATTCCTCCCTCACACCAACCCCCACCCCACCCCCCTCTTCTCTCCTCCTTTTGCTCCCTAATTCCATTTCCACAGACCGTGGGTTTCCGCGCAACACTTATCCCCTGGCGTTCGCACTTTGTCATCCGAAGGGACGACGGCTCACTCTCCGGTTGTCTCCAAAAACCTTTAGGCCAATCCCAGCCACACTCAACTCCAAGATTCAAGCCAACGCTAACACAAAGCTCATTCGCTTATAATTTATTAGGAGTATATATGCTATTGTTGGGGGCTCTCTTCTCTCTTGTTTCCATGTCCCATTCTCTCTCTCTCTCTCTCCCTTCCAAATGATTCAACGCCACCTATCACATAATTCTTTCGGAGGCTTGCGTCCCGAATCTCTCTGTTACGAGTGCGTCTGCCGCTAAAGGGGCGAAGGATGACTCCTCTATGGAGTGCCTACGCGAAACTAAATTGCTGTTTTTTTTAAGTGGAGGACACTCGAGTAATGGCCTACGAATGAGCGGCGGTGCGAATAGCCAAAAGAATTTAATTTTGGGATAATCGCTTGATTATTACTACTCTTTAAGCAAAATTCAAATATTAAATTATAGAAGTAACTATTTAATAATGAATATTGAGGTTTCGTGAGAAATCGCATTTACCCTACGTCAGTGGTTCTAAATTTATAGTGCGCGTAGCACTAGTGGTGCGCGAGTTTAGTGCCAGCATTCACTCTTCCGTTCACTACATTCATACTTAATTTTATGTGGTTGGAAGAAATTCTGTCACGTTTTCCGTGGTACTTGAAAAAAATGTTTGGGAACCGCTACCCTATATTAAGAATATTTTGATTTATGCGATAAATAGATTTACTCTCTGTAGTCACAAGAGTATATTTAATTTTAGCATGACTGCATAATCAGTATTTTATTGTGATATTCTAAATATGTATCTCTTTAATGAATACTATATAGGCATAATTGGCGTCGGTAATACCTATTAATCTTGAATTTTTAAGCGATTCAAAAATATATTTCACTTGTTAACAATTAAATGAAGGGTTCTACGAATTTATTGACATAAAATTTAATAGCAACGACATCAGACGGTCGGTTTTTACGAATTTTATATTCAAAGATGAGTTGAAATAACTTTATAAGACTTCCACACGAAAAATAATGTGTGCCTACCTATTTAGGTGAAAGGGTTATGTTATAATAAACGCTGTCATTGGCAACATATAAATCGTAAGCCACTCGACATAAGGAAATCTGCATATGTAGAAATAAAATTATAATTTTTGTACCTCGATGCTTACCTAAGCTGGTCATTCGTTACAATGATAAACGACCTTAACAGTCAGGCGGCACATTTGAGGAGACAAGGGTTCTCATACCGAAACAACAAGTTACGGTCATTGATTCAATCAGGAAAATTGTTAGCATACATCGCTGCTCATCGAATGTTAACTGCTCTCAAATTAATATTACTCTCTCTCTCTCTTATCTGTTCATAGGCCCGTATGTTGTAAGAGCAGTATATGTACGGGCCTATGTTAATAAATCATTCACCTAGCTGTTAGCAAACAATTAATTGAATGCATTATTAATAGGATAAATCATATTAACGAGCTGGAAAAATATTTTTTGTGATCATATAGGTATCTCTCTATTATAAAAAATTCTTTTTTCCTACGAGTGAGATTATAAAGAAGGCGTCCGACTACGAATCCGAAGAAAGGCGGTTGGAATCCTGAAGTTTCCAATATTCTTTCTGCTATCGAAGAGACTGAAATATACATATATACTACTTTCGAAGTTAATATAAAAGTTAATAAAAATACTTCCAGGCAGCATATATCTCGAGAACCGTTCGTCATAGAGAGATATACGGTAAACGGCATTTTGTTTCTACTAGCTAGGAGGTCCCTGAAAAACTATTTTCGGTTGCTGAAGTGTCCCGGGTTCGAATCCAGGAGACAATTATATTTTCTCATAAGTTTACACGGGATTTTTGATTTTTCAGAGCGCAAGGTTGTTTTCCTTTACTCATCAAAATACTTAAGTATGGACCGATTTTCCTCGTTTTTACTTAATTCGAAGGATAAAATTGTACACTATCTTATTATTGCAATGTTTACATGTTACACGGTCAAAGCTTTCAGAAATACACAATTGTTTTCGATATTTTGCGGATATTTCGTACTGTTTTCGGGCGTTGCCAAGGCGATCATAATGTTGCCTCCGATTCAATTATGATAATTTCAATTAAACCTTCAAATAGATGAAAGAATAGCGTTATTCGCTTCTCACTTTTGTTTAAGCATCGAATTTATTGCTGTAGCAACGTCTAACTTTATACATAGCAACGTAAATATTTACTGACAATTATTCAGTTAACTGCGTATGGGAAGTGTATCTAACGATTTAATCATAGCAATTGAATCTTCATTCCATCGCTTGAATCCTGGAATATTACCCCATTTAGCGGAGTAGCCGCCAATCTCACGGAGTTTGGCCGCGGAGCGGAGACCCTAGTTATCAAATAAAATAATATAAAATTACTTTAATTGAAAAATAAAATCTGGAAGGTATACTGATGTCTTTATGCCTGCCTTCAATTGTTTAAGGTCCTGCGTTAAAAAAATTACCGCATCGTTTTTCGTGGGTTTATTGTGGAAATTGTGATCGCGAGACATAAAATTCTTGCGTTTAATCCGAGTGGCAGTTGTTTAAGATGAGAAAAGAGCGACGTCGTATTAAATAACGGCTTCATCGTCCGAAGGATATCTGATGATCCAATACGAGCGAAGGACTGAAGTCGCTCGGCGTGATGTCCTCCTGTATTCGGCAGTCTCATTTCCATTTAACGATCAACATGTCTGCAAATAGGTTTAACATGCATCCCAGCATGCTATTCAAATTTATCGAAGAGTCTTTTTCGGGCGTTTATTTTTATTCTTCGAGGGAAATGAATCTGATCTTGTCAGCACAGAGCGGAAGAGAGTGTAACTAAGGAATGGAGGAATCCTCCGAGCTCCACCAAGTCTAGTTTAGGAATTTATTCCTTCCGCTTAGAGCGTGTCCCTCTCTTAAATCCGACCGCCCTTTCCCTCCCTCCTTCCCCCTCTCCTCCTCACCCTCACTCCATTCTTCTCCCCCAACCCAACCCAACCCACCGATATCTCCCAGGCCACAACCTCTGTCATCCACTCGATACCCTCGCCCATCCTCTTTCCATCCACCCTCCCTCACCTCCTTTCTCTCTTTTCCACTCCCACTATCTCCTCCCTATCGCGTCCCATTTATCTTCCTTCCGCAATCTTCTTCGTCTCCTTCTCTTATCCTATTCGAATTCTCTTCGAGTTTCTTATGTTACTCCCTTCTGTATGCTTATAATCCCTCGGGTATTCCTCTTCTTATCTCTCTCCCACACATTCTACCCTTTCATGTAAACGCCATTTCCTTTATAATTTATTCCCTCTCTCGTCCAGTCACCGCCTCATATAAATACGACTCCTTTTTCTTTCTCTTTACGTGTCACCTATTCTCTTTATTTATTCATTTGCCATTTTTCGTCACAGCAGTAACTTCATCCGTTTATTTCTTCAGAAAAATTCACTGCATTTTGCTTTGGTTATCTTTTGATCCACACGAGGCCTCTGTACTGCTCCCTCGCTCTAGTGTGTGTGTGTGTGTGTAAATATATATATATATATATATATATATACACACACATTTTTTAAAGCAATCCGTTTTCCATTGGAATCTTTTGTTTATTTTCCGAACCGTTCCTTCTCTTCACACCCGGTTACAAACTGCGTTTCGCGTTGTTTTTTTCCCTCGGCGATGACCCTTCTCTCTTACCAACTCATTCCTCCTCAACCTCCGTTCTTCCCATTTCCGTTCCCTCTCGCCTTTCCCCTTCCTCTTTTCTACTCTCTCCTTTTTCGTGGCAGCGTTCCAACATTCTACGCTTTTAACACTTCGACCGCCATCTTTCTGTATTCCGTCCCTTTCCTCGTTCATCCATCCTCTTTCTCTCTCTCTCTCTCCTTTCCCATCCATCCTCTCTCTCTTTCTCCATCCCTCTCTCTCTTCCTCCATCCCTCTCTCTCTCTTCCCCTCCCTCTCCATCCCCTTCTCTTTCTCCATCCCCCTCAATTCCCTACCCAATCTCTCCATCCTTCTCCCTCCCTCTCCCTCCCTTTCTCTCTTTTCCGCATCCTCCTTACTTGCTTTTTTTTTGCTTCGCATTCCTCCCTTAACATTTTTTCTCCTCGAAATTCGATGTTACGTCTATAGGAATATCATTCAATTGTATGTGTAACATTAGGGATTTAACGAAATTTTCAGACCTCTTAATTCATCTTCATTTATTTATTCCAGTTTCGTGTGCTGAATAACGACCTACGTTATCATTATACAGATAGGTAAACATGGCATCATCGCCGCAGCGTCAATTTCAAGTGGATGGAAGTTTGTTTTAGTGTGCTCGTAAAACGGTTTGTTAAATGACTTTCGATTTGCGGGCGACATTAAAAACTTAACGCCATTTTCCGTTCCACGTGTTCTACTGATATTTCGAAATATTCTGTTATGGGAGTCGAGGAAAAACGCCCTTGGGAATGAAATGTGTCGAAATTTTATTCAAAGAAAAATAAATGTGAAGCATTTTTCCGCAAAATTTGCCCTTGAAACGCTCTTCATTTGTTGTTAAGTTTTAGGGATACTTGAGGCGGCAGCACCTCCGCAAAAATATCCAAAATGGAAATTATTTTCGGATATACTTTGCGCTAGTGTCTACAAAAAAATAAATATTCATATAAATATCGCTCTAAGCAGACAAAAAGATTTCCTGTCGTAGTTTGGAGGACTGATCGTGAACTACGATCGTTGAGCAGCTGATTCTGTCATTTATTCCGAGGTGAATAAAACGTCAACCACATCCTGAACTAATTCTCTAAATAATATGTAATTTCACGGAGATTTTTTAACAATGCTTATAATAGGTTAAGAAATGTCTTAATAATTGATGATAAAAAAACTTTTCGAGGTCATTGGGGTCAATCTTTAATCCAAACGGAATCGGTTTACACTACAGACCTCGTAGCAGAGTATGGTCAAAATGATCGCGATCGATTTTAGTTAGCACAGCTGCGAATATTTGCTCGATTCTCTTTTTGGGGATTATAGAATAATGAATCGTTCAAAGAGTATCGCAGATGTTTTATTTAACGTAATACGCTGACGGGAATGTAATAAATATCCTTGTATACAATGCTCTCCATCGACTTAGCTCTGTCCAAGCAAATTTTGTGTGTAGCGGAACTTGGATACTTTTAACAGGAAATTCTCTCATGCGTGACATTAAACATTTAAGTTCGTTGATCCTTCTTAGAGGCCAACTACGTTCTTTGTCGTTAAAATTTGTTATTTCAAACAAAACGATAAATGTTATATCTATTGTTCAATTGAATCACTTACTAAAACAACTAACGACTGGAGGTGGAATGAAATGTCTTCTTAATTTGCACTTTTCATGAATTTCCTAAAAGACGGCTTTAATGCTTCACATTTAAGATCTTTAACTGTTCATAATCATTAACACACAAATTTCCTGGAAGAATTGACATCGTTTCAGTTTTATCGATGTTTAATCTATAACATAAATGTTTTTACTTTGTGAGTATAAACAACTCTTTCTATTTTATCGTTTAGTTCATATTAAGGCATTTGCTATTACCCGCTCTAAGGCCATTTTTAATTGGATTATTATTAACGTTTATGTTTGTTATTTTTACTATCAATTTATTAATGCAGGACGGTTACCTACTCCCTAACATTCTAAAACGAATGTGAATACTTCCAGAAGCGTATCTTCTATATAAGGAGACGCTCATGCTGTCTTAAGGAGATATAATGCCTTCATTCGTAGAATGATTGTGTTTTACCATATCGTTACCATCTAACAAACGTTTTTAATTTCAGTATCTCGATATTCACTTTTGAAGAACCATATGATGCAATGATTTGAGTTGTACATTAAATTATAACTATGGGACCTCGTATTTTAGCAGTTATTTTTGGCGCGTGATTGCTTTTGGAAAAATGGTGCGTGATAATGTCATAGGTGAATTACGACACAGATGGCGATTTTGCGACTTTTATTGCTTTCAAGTTACGCTGGCTCTGATGTGATTCATTTACTAGCGCTCGTTTTGGAATTGAAATCTACTATAATTAAAATGGTATCGGTCTACTCTCCTTCCTGAAGGTGATTGACGATTCATAACACATTTTTGAGTTTTACATTTTTCGGATATTGAAATTTAATTGACCGAATTTAAGAATAATTTTTTATTTAATGGCTTAGATGCACATTAACGTACTTTATCGAAAATTCTAAGCATACCCACCGTTACATAATAGGTTTAAAAGCTTATATATTGTAAAAAATAATATTTATCAGCACAATATTATAAAGCGTGACGCCAAATAACGAGAAAGTGCCTAAAGAAAATTTTAATGAATTGCATGCTACATTATAATATCTATTTAATTACGTAAAATTAGTATTTATTTAAAACGGGTGTAACTTTAATTTAGAGGTCAGTCATAATTGAAACAATGCCTATTTTGTTTATAGAACGTGGATTGTGATTCATTTCAACCATAAAACAGATTATTAAATTAACGTTAGATAAGATAAAAGCAAAGTGTCTGAATAAAGGGGACGAAGAGGAGGAAAATAATGGAAAGGATGAGATAAAAGAAACATGGGGTGCGTTACAAAAGGGAGAAACAGAAGAAATGTGCTATTAGGAGGAAAGAGATGGCGAGAGAAAGAGAGAGAAAGAGGGAGAGAGAGAGAGGTAGAAAATTCAGCCGAGGTGAAAAGAGAAACGAAAATTAGACAGCACAAGAAACTGGAGCTCAATTAGCTTATTCAATAAAGTGCACAACGATTACTCAGAGTCGAGTCTATAGCAAAGAGCTTGTATATTTCACTGAGTTGGTGTATTATTATTCGTGCGAAGAGGTTAGTTGGTTGGTCCATTATCATTGAAAAATTATCTTCTGCACAATTACCGGCCTTTACATTAAAACATTTTTAAAAAAATCAATCTCTCCTACTTTTCTGCTACTTTAAATTTTGCTTCTCTCCTCTAATCCAAAATAAATTTCCTTCATCGCCTACCTTAGAGTTCTTTTTATTCCTCACCATGGAAACCAACATTCCCTTTAATGTTTCATTCATCTCCTCTTTCATACAAATCCTAACCCAATCTTCATTTCCTGCGTTCTATACGGATCATCCTCCATTCCCATCCAATTTGTATTTTTCTTTTTTTTAAGCAGTTTCCTCTTTCGTCCACTTCTTCTACCCTTTCTACTTTTATGCCCTTCCTCTTTCCCCAGCTCGTTTTATTTTATCTTCCTTTGGTTCTCTCTCAGATTACCTCCTCGATTTCTTCTAGCTGCTTGCAAAGACCGCTTGATTTTCCCTCTCACTTTTCTACGAATTTCTCTCCCTTTTCAATTTTACCTATTCCTTATAATGTTTACGACATTTTGTGTCTAATCTTTCCATCCTCTCTCTCTCTTTCTCTTCCCAACCGTTTTCTCTTTCGAGCCTCAACCTCTTACCTCCTGAGTGTTTTTTGCCCTTTTTTTACCTTCCCTCACTCCGTCACTCCTTCCTCTCCACTTCCCTATAATCCTCTCTTATCCTTTTTCATCCCTTTCCACTCTTCCTTCATAATCCCTCCCTCACTCACTTCCTCCCACTCCTTTTCACCTCCCCTCCCTCATCCATCCTTGGCATGCTTGCCCCTCCTGTACTATGCTTCATCAAACTACTGCAAAGGTGAGCGTTAATTTGCAGAATGGTCTCAGCGCGGCGCCACTAGCGCTCATCTTTAAAGCCTTTTTTCTTCTTGCCTTCTTTCCTATTTTCGACCAATTTACTCTGAGCTTTCATCCTTATTTATGCATACAAGAGGTCTAGAATATCTTCAGAATATGCTACTTTTCTTTTTATTTTACTCTTTAACTTGATATATTAGAAAGCTTTATTCATTTGTGCGAATTTAGAATGTAAGCAAAATTGAAAGTACGATTCCTTTGAGTGCTGCTCCATTATAAAAAAAATTCGTTACATCCAATACGAATTTCTGCAATTGATGTAAAATGATCTGCTATCAATGAATTTCGCTTGAAAACAGCGGTTAACAATGTCATAATAAGGTGAAACTCTCAAATGTATCTACTACCTCAGCCGATCATAATTACAGGTTATTATACAATTACATTTATGAATTCTGACTTTGGAAAAGATGATATAAATTCACTTATTTGTAATCTTTAATAGTTTATTGCAACTTTGCCTTTTTATTATTGAAAATATTGAAGCGGTTTTTGTATAAATCAGCGCGCGACAGAAATTTCTGCAACGAATAAAGCAGAAGTATATTCGGCCAAGATTGTAACTGCAATTCAATTTCCAGTGTTATATTCTTTTATTCGAATGTAAGCTATATGATGAAATTAAGTACCTGCATGTGAGATTTCAGATCGAAGAAATTAATTTAAAGATTTTCACATATTCTCCAATACTCATAGCTCTACGCGGTGCTTTCTCAAATTTCCTTCTACGTTTCCTTACGTTTTTCCCCAGATTTATGTTTCTTTAATAATTCATCCAATCACTGTCTATCTCGACCTTCTTACTCGCTCTCTCGAATCCATTATCTCTCCTCTATTTTCCCTCTCTCCATCTCATCTGCATCTTCTTAGCGTCTTCAATCCTCACGACATATTCCTCCTTTCCTCTCTTCCCCTTCCTATTCCTTCATTTAACCTTCTCCTTCCCCCATTCAACACACTGCAATCTTGCCTCCCTCTCTTTCAATTATCTTTTCCCTCTCTTCCTTGTTTACTTTCATCGCCCTTCTCCCTCTCTCTCTCTCTCTCTCTCTCCCTCCCTCCCTCCCTTCCTCTCAAACACTTTTTCCTCTCCTCACTATCTTCACTACGCTCAATAAACTCAATTTAGTGCCGACCTTTAGAGCGTGACGCTTGACTCTGTCGCACCACTGGTGCTCGCGATGGCGCCCTCGGAAATTCGCAATTTCGCCACCGCTACGCTGCTATTCCCTCTCTCCTCCCTCTATCCCACGCTCGTCGCAGGCGGCGACACTGTTCCCAAGAGTTTCTCGGTGAGGAGCGATTCCATTCTCGCGCTAAAAACAACAACCGCTATAATAGGGTTGGAAAGAGCATTTTGATTGCCGTGGGGCGATCAAATGTGCTATGATAAAAAAACCGTGCGTTAAGGTTTAATTTAACGCGAGATGCATGTAAGAGTTTTATTGTTTCTCCCTTCGGAGATATTTTTGGTTGCTAATCAAAATGCATTTGTTTTTTGAATTTGCTCTCCTGTTGAATGATTATTCCTAAAGAGCAGGCTGCAAAATATTCGTCCAGGAGTCGTTTATTTTCGTTCCAAAGAGAGCCATGGGAGCGCGATTTTCAAAGCAGTATTAACAGTGATGAACAATTGCTTCGTACCATTATACAGACGCAATACAACTCCGATTATCCTGGAGTGTAGCGCTGTTGGAGTGTCTAGAGTAGTGGTTCCCAAACTTTTTTTGTTGGGGAACCCCTGTAATACGTTGCAACATCTTGAGGAACCCCCTTCCTCTCCTACATGCAATCAAATCAAAGTCTACTAATGAGTATGTAAAACGATTTCGAAACTCTAAGGTAACGCCTTTATTTATTTATTCATATCAGCAATTTCTACAACAATAAATTTATCGTATTTGTTACACGTCATTGGTAATATGCAAGACAACTTGATACTCGAAGGATTAAGAAGAGTAATTAATGTATTTAACTTCTCAATGTGAAATTTGAGTTAGGTGGCTTTTGCATATTTCTTTGATTCTTGGTGTGATTGTCGATAAACGTACTCGCAGTTCCTCTTCGACAGATGAAAGTCGTTCTCTTTTCTTAATTTTGATGTTGATAAGAGCACAAAATTCCAGTTCACAAAGGTATGTAGTCGAGAATTGCAGCAAATATTTTCCGAGCGTTTTTTACAATGTTGGAGTATTCATTCTCAATGCTTAGCCAGATGAGATCCATAAGTAGTTCAGGGTGTTTCAATTTTAGAGTCTTATCGTGAAGAATATCTGTCAACTCTTGTTCTTCTCTGAGAGTAAACTGTCATACGTTGAATTGCATCTCTATGAACGGGTTCATAACCCAGTCGTAGTTCTCAACTGACAAAGAAGAGTAATTTAATCTTCCTATAAATAAATCAGATGATCCAAAATGAGAGCTAGAGTTTTTTCATATTTTGTCTGGGCAACCAAAAGGAAACATTTCAAGATTTCCATCTGGGGCACGATTTTTCCACATCCCAATTTTCTGATTGAAAGCCCTAAGTTTGTCAGTCGAACCGATGATGTTTTCATTTCGTCCCTGCATGCTAGGTTCACTTCGTTCCAGTCCTGAAATATGTCAATATGCAAGATCATAACAGCAAGATTCATTAACGAGCAAGTTTAAAAACTCAATAAGATTTTCCCGAGTAAAAGAAGTAGTATTTCCTTTCTTAATTCATAACGCGGTTTAGTACCTTTCCTCTTGTGTGTAAAATGAGCGTTAAATGGGCAGAATCCACAGTTTCACAGAGTTATATAAAAATGCATGATTTGAGTCGCCTCTTTTTCACGTAATTTACCACCTTTACCACTTGATTTAAAACTATTTTTAACATACGAGGACTAAATGCTTTGTGGGGCGAATACCTCGTGGCGAAGATTATAATGGAACCCCTGGGAGATTCTCGCAGAACCCCGGTTGAGAAGCACTGGTCTAGAGCGTTGGATTTCTGCGCAGCGTTCCTGAGTTCAATTCCGGCGGGGTCGAATTTTTCAACCTGGAATCGTCTAAAGAGAAAGCGTGAGGCAGCGCTCCGTCATCCGGATGGGTCGTTAACCAGTTTCTTTTGTGCTATTCGTAAATGGAAGGCTAATGCGGACAGCGGATTTCCTTCCTCCATTCTGTGTCTGGTGTGGAAAGATGGCTATAATACTCTTAACAGACTGATTAGCAAAAAATGGTGATGCGCATATTTGATCAACATTAAAATAATTGCTTAAAAATAAAGGCCAACCATGTATTTTAAATATTTACATATTTTAAATTATGTGAATTTCCATTTTCCTTCTCCAAATCAGGATCAAATTTAAGAATTTAGTCATCGTCTTTGTGTCAGATATTTTTTAAGTTCCAACGCTATATTGATCGGCTAGGTTATTCACGATTCTTTAACCTGCTAGTTTAGTTTCGTCACTAGACGTAATAACTACTCTTTTGTTTTTGTTAGAAAAATTTACCCTAACAATGGACGAATTTGGGTTAAAGAAGTTAGGAAAGTGTACAGTGTATCACAAATAGGTGCGTTTCATGCGATGGAAAATTTGAAAGTGAGCGATATATATAGATTGAACGAACACGCACTATAATACACACCATGACCCGATTATATCTCACATTCGACTAAAACTTTCTTCCCTACCCTATGTTGGTGCATTTATATTCGTGTTTACCTAATTTTGGTATAATATTTTCTTATCAGCTGTAATAAAAAGAAGAATCGAAAATTATTTAAAATATACCTAACTTGAGTTATGTATTTATAATATGTCAACTGAAATCTTCTCTCAGCAGTCATGATAGGCAAAATTTGTTTTTTATTAGCAATGGTTAGACGGGACAAACTTTGCGGAAAATCGCATTAGCAACTTGGTATGATGGATCCGTACGAGACTTTTTCGCCGCTAGAATAAACAGTATTATATGAATGAGATGAGTTACACGGTCGAGTTGTCGTCAAAGCGACATCAGCTAGACAAGAGGTCGTCTTTTGATGAGGGAAAAATAGATTGCTTAAATTAAGAAATATCCAGCAATTTTAAATTTGATAAACGGATTTCTGTTTTATTGACGATTTCACTTGTATGATTGGAAGTGTGAGGATTATATCGGTTTCCTTAGCTGTAGTCAATCCAAGCGAGTACAGTCTTACTGCCTCATCCGCACAGAGAACAAATTTCTTCTGATGCATATCTCTAAGTGAAAATATTTTATAATTAATGAAATCATTCAAAAGACGGTGATATTCCTAAAAGTGAATGTTTACTATTTGATGTCCTATTTCTTGTATTGCAGACTCTTTGTCGGTACCTTTTATCCGGAGTCTCCTCTATAAACCATTGACGAATATAGTCAAGAAGCGAGGATTGTAACACTAATGCAGTAATGTCTACTCCAAATACGAGTTAAAATTAACAAGAAAAAGAGACTTTCTATCCAATTAATCGATCTTATTTTTGTCACATAATACTGATCACAAACAAGAAATACTTGTGCAAGCCAACGTTTTCAAATCAGCCATGCAAAAGGCGTAGTGTAAAGAAGCTTCCATATTATAATGTGAAAAGAGGTGAAGCGTTTGGTTCGATTTTCAAAAAAAAATTAGCAGCTTAAAAATATAGCCAGGTATGTTAGGACGCTTGCAAAAATTAGCTAGCTTAAATGACTTATTAATAAATTACTGAAATAATAAAATTATAATTTTGCAATTTTTTAAAATCTCCTTTAGCAGAACATAAATTTAACTTGTTTATTATTGTTCTATGGGCATAGTTTTCAGCTATTTTAGGCATTCTTTCTTTTCATATTTTCAAGTTGGATCTCAGGACTTGCTTAGTCCTTAGATTTTGATTCTGCGATATATTTCTTTCTCGCTGCTTTCGCTGCTCATCTATTAATCTTCCGTTTGAACCTGTTTTTATTTTAGGCAAAGTTTGACCGCGGCCCGCCATTCATCATCTTCTACTGTCAACGAAGTTCTTTCTGTCAGATGGATTTCTATCTCGAAAGTAGTTTCCACTACTTTTAGGTCTGGCCGCATTCCATCGACCTTAATTGTGTTTCTTTTGCGTTTCCCTATAAATTCATTCCTTGAGACCAGTAATAAACGTAATAGCTATCGTTCTTTCAGTCGAAGAGTTATTTTAAGTCCAATATCTGGATCTTAAATTTTCTTACTCCACTTTGGAAAACATTCCTTCATATTAGTCAAAAACTTTATAACAAGTATTCACAGATGGAGTTAGAGTCAATAGCCCCTCTTTTTCCAAACCTCCGCAGAGTTCTCTTAATGCCCTATCTTCTGAATATCTGTTTCTCTATTAACCCATTATCATCATACACATAATCACGAACCTCTACTTTGACCTCTCAAGCCCCATTATTTTCATAACTCTTTTCGCTTTCGAAGTTTTATTTCCGCACACTTATGTTCTGATTACAATTGGCGTAGCGGTGAGGGCGCTGACCTGCTGCTGTCCGGGTTGCCCGGCCCCCAATTGAGGAGAACACGCAAATCAGTTCTCCGACCTTCGTAAGGGACGTAAAGCCGTTGGTCTCCTTGGTGTTTCTCGTTATATAAGAGTAGGATAATGCCGGCACCGAGTTTCTCTCTTCCCTTGCTTTGTGATTTAGACTGATAAGCCTACTAGCGCTGGAGTCGTTTGAAGTCACAAGGTCCCCCACCCAATTAAAATTATATCGTATAGTTTATTACATTAAATGAATCTTTTTTTGTGAATATATTTTATTATAGCAAAGGGAACTGTTCTACAGCTTGGAAAAATCATTTCATAGCGATTTATTTACTGCAACGTACTCTGATTTTACGGGAATATTTTAATTTTTAAAAGGAATTCTATGGTTTGAAACCAAGTTTCCAAAGATCTCGATTTCGATACTTTAATCTTTTCAGTAATATATCAAAACAAATGCCATTCAAAAATAAAATTTTTAAACAGGCAGATTACGCGGACATATTAGATCGATTATTTCATTATTGCAGTGCTGTATTTTTAAACCCTGGTCGAAGAACATTTTAAATGCTTTACCTTAGGTTATGTCACAGCATTTACGTAGACATAAAAATGTCTCTCGACATTAGTATTTATGAAACGTAAGGTAAAACCGGTAAAACGTGAATAGTACGTGATATCAGTAGCCTGCTTAGTTAATTTCAGCCAATTCAAATGCATTAGCGATTAAATCATCGCGTTACCAAGTCCGAGTTTTACGCTTTCCGTCGGAACACTTTATTCAACGTCCCTTTGCGATCGCCATCCTTCTCTAGAGACGATGCATCAAGTCCAGCCGATGCCCAAGTAAATCATTCCCTCTCGACCCGCACGGGTTCAAATATCGACGCAGCGAGCGTAACCTTTGGTTCGACTCGAATTCGGCGGCCTTTTGTCGGCCGCACATTGTGGAAACACTGGTATTTATTTGCGTTAATGCCGAATCGACAGAATCGGCCGAATTTTCATTCGCCATTTCACACATAAACCCGAGCGATTTAAAACCCGTCCATTCGCCGCATTTCGAATGGCTGCCCAAAACTCATTCATTCGATTGGCGGAAACGCGCATTCATCGCCTTCCATTGTGACGCGAGTAGCTCGTCCGGCCGGGAAGGAAAGGGGAAGGGGGGAGAAATGGAGGGAGGGAGGGAGGGGAAGGAGATCTTTGCTGAAAGATGGGGTGAGCTCAAGGGTCGAAGAGAAGGAGACGGATAAAAAGGTTTCCTTTATATTTTATTGTAAGGATTTTTAATGGATCTGAAACCCATACTCTCTTTTTCTCTCTCAAACACAAGTGCCGCATAATGGTTGAATGACTTCTGGCTAACATAATGCTCTTAAGACCACGGGGTTATCTCTGCAGAATGAAACGTGAAACCATTGCGGTATCATCAAAATGTCTCCCTTGCTATTATTTCCTCACTCAATTTATTGGACGCGATTGGATTAATTTTTAAATAAATCTTAATCGTTCGTTTCGCTTAGTGTATGTAAAAAAATATTCGTGATTATCCGTGCATAATCATGGGAAATGATTCGCAATATTTATATTGTTCACTTGCTTATAATGAGATTTAAATTTGTGCGCTGAGCTAGTAATCGCTAAGCCAATCTTTAGGGTATAGGAAGCTTTAAGCGTCTTAAAGACCCTTATCCGTGAATTTAATCCAAAGATACGCGTAAAATATTTAAAAGTCGATAAAAATTCAATTAAATGAGGTATAATTGGAAAGACAAATTTATCCTCTGCGTGGCTCGATTTGATTTCCCTCACCTAAAACTAATCCGATATCCAATGGTAGTTTTTTATAAATGGGATTATCCTCGTTTTGACGGCGGAGTACGTGCACCGAAGTGACTTGATAAATACCTGATTTCCTTCCTCCCTCTCTTCCTTCTAGGGAATGGATTTTTTCTTTTCATTTCCGAAAAATTGAGAAATGTATAATAAATGTTTCGCGGAGATACGTTTTTTTTTAACTTCCATAGTCTATAAGTAAAGATGAGTGGCCGTTGAACCATGGCGAAGTTTTACAAATAAAATATGCAGATTGTTCGGATTAAAGCGGATAATTCTTGTTTTTTTCCATTAAGTATGTCCATTACCTTACAGTCCAGATCAATCCTGTTTCATTCACCATTCTCGCTTTCTATTGAAATTTTAACCTTCAGATAGTGGAGCTGATAGCAGTTTTTAACGAATTTGCCTTAAATGCTTTCGTACAGAAACGTTTATTCGCGTTCAATCTATTGTTTTTATCGCAATAGAGAAATTTAATCGCAGCCAATGGCATGATATGTGCGTGATTACTAAACTGCACTCTACATTGTGTATTATATTGCTGCAATATGATTTCTAAACAAAAATAATGTCTTACGAATAAGATGCATTTAATTTTGATAAGTAATTATATAATAGATCTTAGAGTGTTATTTTGATTCAATTAAACATTGATAGATACTGTAGTTAACATCCGAATTTAACATTTTTGACTTTCCTCTACTTCCCTCTAGTCTATACTTTCTCTTCCGTTTGAACATCTTGTCCCCCTTCTCCTCCATTTCCTGTCATTTCCGCGCCCTCATCAGTATTGCACTTTTAGCCACAAAATTTATCGACAAAGAATGCAATAACAGTCGCATGGACTAAGGACTTTCATAACGCAATCGCGAGAAATTTCTGGGGACGAGACCCTTGGACTTATAAGAGACCAGAATGTAAGGAGGAGATGAAGCGGAGAAAGGGAGGAAGAAGAGGGGCTAAGAGAAAGGAAGGGAGAGGAGGGAGGGAGGGAGGAATAGGAAGGAGAGAGGAAGTGGAGGAAGAGATTTATGTGCGGAAGAGACGGAGCAGAAGAAGACTCGATAAGTTGAAAACGCAACTTTTGCCCATCGGGAGAAGAAGTTCCGAGACGCTTTTGTGCCGAAAACACATCTCGAGTTTTTTCTTCTCTGCCTCGCTATTGGGATGAGGTGATTTTTGACGGCCATTTTCTTTCTATTCGAGCGATCACTTTCGTAACAACAAAAAATTATTTCCGTTAAGAGACAGATTTTTTGCTCGTGGATCTATTTTTGCTTAGAAATTCTGTAATGTCCAAAATCACAACTGATGTTAAGTTAATTTAACCTTCTTTAAAGCAAAGAATTAATGAACGAATACGAACAGGAACAAGTACCAAGGTCATTGAATAATATTTTATAGCATTTTCAAGTTTTAAGCATCTATAACAGCTATTCTCAAGTGTGGCTACCAGGAAATTTCGGTGCGGCCACCGTCATAACCCAGTAATTCGACTCGAAGCTCTAGAGCATTTTTGTGAATAAACAGACGAAATGAATAGTCCCTTGTTCAGAATATAGAGATATGATCCAGATGTCTTTCTGTATATCAGCGTCGTGCGGTGACATTTTATTTAGGGTAAGCTGGCTGGCAGACACTTTATCCCTTAACTGCGTCAACCGCTTATACGCGTGTACCTGCGTTCATCGGTTGCTTGAACCGCTTTTAAGCTTCATAGTGTTTATCTTTTGCTCTCACCTCAGCTGTTTACTGCAAACGCTAAACTACCCTATTACTTATTTACATTTATCGGTGGCCGAGTTGTATTATTTGATGTATGATATCTTGAACTTTTCCTACTAAAATATTAAGTATTCCCCGTGACCAGATTGATTTTGCACAGAAATATCGCGTTTACGAGTATAAGACTTCCGTCTAAAAGGTGGAAATCTTTGGTTAATATTGATATTGTTGAAATTTTGGCTGGTAAAAATTAAACCTCTAATGAGTATTGACTACAGCAAAGGGATGGGAGGAGTCAAACTTCCATCGTCACCTACTCTACTGCCAGGAAGCCACTAAAACTATTACGTGAAAATGTTTCACCATTTATTGGATGCAACAATTTTATTGCAAATGTAATATACAGAAAACGTGGGATAAATGAATCAGCTAAATTTAATGCTAGTGACTGCCTGTAGAGAAAACTACAATGAAAATAAACCAAAAGCAATGAGGGTAAGACTATAGAAACACCATTACGACTTACTGAAAATATGTTTTCGGCTAAAAACCTAGTACGTCTAGTCAGTTGCATTCAAGGAAAATGTGTGTGGTTTACGTCTAAAAAAAGTACTAAATAAAGAGAAAATAAACAAGTTTTTTTACAAACAATGTGAGGTGCCTTTATGCGTTGTACCATGTTTCGAAAACTATCATACAAAACATTTTAAAACTATAATAATCATGATAGAAAATTTTTTGAATTTTTACTGGGTATAATTAATGTATAATAATCATCGTCTCGCGTTCCCCTTCTGATATTCTTAAATACTCGCTTCCCCCTCTCTTACCCAAATATTTCTTTCATGTTTTGAGATATTCAAAAAAGAAAAATTAAAAAATCATAGTTAGTCATCGGAATTCTTACACGGTATTTACTATCAAAAGCCTGCAGAAGAGAAGTAAATACATTATGGGCTCATTCTAGCTAACTTAATGCTTCTGCTCTTGTCCCCTTCCTTCCCCGCCTCTCCTCTTTCCAACTAGTCTCCTTCCCCTCCTATTTCCACCCAGAAAGAAACAGGACAAGAAAGGAAAAATTCCGTCTGCTTGCTCGTCGAAACCTATCCTACCGCATCGACGCATACCTACAGTGACTATATGTATTTCGCCAGCTTGTTTATCTTCTCTTCCTGCCGTCTTTCCCGCTATTCTCTCGAACGCATGCGCTCGCAGTGAATGCGTTAAGATATAAGAAGCTTGCCTCCTCTCACTCTCTCTCTTCTCGCATTTCACCAGTGGCGATAAATCCCATCCCAATTGTTTCTTTTTGGTTGAATTCTATACTCATTGATACAAGTATTGATTGTAAATAATTATGAATTCTGGATAATTATAACTATTGTTTTCTTCATTTACCACGTGGCCACGCCGCTGCTGTATATAAAAAGGAAAGGTTAATTGACTTTAACAATTGACCGAGAATGTCTCATAACTTATTAGAAAAATTCTATGTATCCATTCATTATTCTCCCCCCCCCCTCTTGCGGCGGCAATAAGAAGTTTGTTGGTCCTTCTAGAAAACAAACGAATGTTTTACTCACTGAGCTAGAGGAAATTGCTGTAGGAAAATCATTCATAAACGAGCGTATCTGAATGTAGGGAGTACGTTCGCCTCACATTTGGATAGCTCTGTGTTGTTCTCTGAGAGTTTCGTTTTCATAGTTTTCACTCATTTTATCGTAAATATTTTATATTAACTAGCAAGTGCGTCTGTCTTGTGATAATAAGTGTGATTTTAAGTGACAAAATCCAGTTCAAGAAATTTCCAGCTACAGCAACCAGGCTTAACCGTAGTTGATACTGTGAATATACAGGAGAAAAATTCTGAAATTGACCGGGACTCGAACCAGGGTCTCCCACTTGCGCGGGTAGGTGCTTTAACAAACTAAGCTATAAGCCAGACTAATTCTCCATTGATACTGTTTATATCATTGAGAAATTAGGAATTTGTTTACATTGAATGAAGAAAAATATTTGACCATTTTCCCCAACCTTGATGAACTTCAAGAGAGTTTTGAGGAAGTAAGGTTTTTCAAAAGTTTTATTTTCTGTCAAACCCTTTTTCCGAACTAAATATTGAACATTTAAAAGGCATTCAAGCTCGTTTCTCGTCTTTTCCCTCGCTGTGTTTCCTCGACTGGTTCAATATAAGATATTCGCTTATGGAGATGAACACATTAGGCGTAATTTTCATGACAATAAAGTAAAAATTGAAAAGTTTCGGTGGGATGTTTTAAAGAATTCTTGTAACTACAAAGATCTGGAACGTGTGGCCCTTTTAGTATTAATTATTTTTCCGACAGCAATTATGTGTGATAGAACATTTAGTGCACTTCATTTCCTCAGAAGTAAATACCGAAACAAACTGAAGAACGAGCATCTTGAAGCTGATATCCGGTTATCTGTAGAAGACAGGGGTGTGGATGAATTTCCGTTTTAATAAACTTCTTTGACTCTAAGAGGTATGCACATTATTGAGTTATTTCATATTTATAAAAAAAATTGATCTTACAAGAGTTTGAAGACTAAAAATTAAAAAAAATACAAGTGCGGCCACCAGACATTCACCATGGCCGCACGCGCGGCCACGGCAATTTTTTTCATTAGAACCTCTGAGCTATAAAGATGTAATTGGCTATATAAGGTCGTTTCGGAAGAAAACAGATCTTCATCGTTTTTAATCGAGCTTTCAAGACTTTGCTTCTCTCCTGATTTTAGAAATTAACTGCTTATCGCTCGAATTATCCCTTATAAAAAGATAATCGTTGGTGTTATTTAAAGATTCTGATGCTCTTCACTCCATCTTGGTCTCTCAGACCACCATAAAACTTCTGAAATGCGTGTTCTTATGGCCTTCGTAAATGTCCTGGACAAAACCTGTCGTAAACTTTTTGTTTGTCATAATCTGAAAATCTGTGACTTATATAAATACAAATACTGGCTTTTATTTATATTCAATATGTGTCAGAATTTTATCCTGTTATTATCGCGCACAAGGAATATAAGTCCGAGGCAAACGAATATAATTTTCTACCTCTAGATTGTGTATTCATTAGCTCTCTTCAAACATCCATCACTTTATTTAACATGAGAAATCTCCCTCTTTTAAATTAACCAATATTCCTCTTCCATTTTTCTCTAGTATTCGACTCCTTTGACTGATTTCAGAAGTTTATTGCCAACCGAAATTATGATTATCACATCGTCCCCGCTTTCTTAAAATGTTTGCCTGGACAGTATATTTTCCCGCACTTTGAATGATTTTAAAAGCAGCAATTAAAATATTATCTATACTGGTAGTTAATAATAATTTTTATTTTCAGTTTGTTTAGACGCACATTTAAAGGTGGAAGTAATGTAAATTGTAGAAGTATTTTTAGTGTTCGTGTAGATGGCGTTTTTTCCATCTCTTGCCATTAATTAAGGCACTTCATACGGAGTATTTTTACTTCTTAGACTGTATACTGTTTACTTCATCGTACTCAATCTACCGTAAGCAGACGCATTTTTTAAATCCGCAGAATTTTCCTTGCGAGGCCACAAAAACTTTGTCATACTTTTTCATCCCTGAAAAATTTTATTGCCTCATATTTATCTCAATTCATCTGTTTCGACGGCGGTGTCGAGAACACTGTCCAATCCATCTGTTACCGTTGTTTCGAACTTGTTGATTCGATGTTCTACGTTTTTACACTCCTGAATTCTTCTATATTTTTCTTTGTGTTTGTGAGAAGCGAAGAGAAAGAGACAAGACGAGTTTAGTCTTCAAAATTTTCGACAGAAATTTATATTTATAATTCAGTAAAGCTGAATTTCATTTCATTGCACCGATTTTAATTATTTGGCATATTTGTGGAGTAGTTTTGCTTAAAACCTGTCCTACATGTCAACTTTAATGTAAATTACAACATAACACTAGCTCACAATGAAGGTTTCTCTTTAATAGTGTCTCTGTATTATTTTACAGTTACAATTCCAATTGGAAAAGATATTTCAAATTTACGTTTAAGTTCGGAAAGTGATAAAAAAAATTGCTTATTTACAAAAATAAGTATAGCAAAATTTGTGTTGTTGATTTTTTGTCCTCTGATTTTATGGAAAATACCACAATATATTCTTCCTGGAATCTAGTCACCGTATTCATAATCCAACTCTATCCATAATTACAGCAGTTAAGCCTCTCGCTAATCCTTGATTCTTTTCTTCCACGTGCAAATAACTTTCTTTTGAACGTGTTGTAACCAAATCTCAAAAACCTTCACAACACATCTTCATTCATCCTCATTCATTTCTCACGTACATAAAACGCTACATTTCATATCGACTTTCTAAGTTACTTATTTTAAATATTTTTATTCAAATTCAATATATGTCTTCCATAATCACACTGCTCTCTTCCTAATCTCTTCGCTACGCAATCACAATGAAAAACAAGTAAAATATTCCACCTTTCCCAGCGTTTCCCTATCCACTGTAATAATAATTTCCCTTCTAGAAAAATCTCGTCATGTTTCCATTTATTTTCAAATTCGATTCGCTTTTCTTTTTACGTAACCTGCAAGCATGAGCAGGCATTTTCGTGAAATACTCACTAATACCTTGCCACCTGCTAACCTTTGCTTGAGAAAATGAGCACCCTACGAGCCATAATTAAGAATTTCATTTTTTTAAATCGTAATTAAATTGCAGTTTTTTTGTAGGAATTTTTCTGCCAAATTTGGAACGTATTTTAATATTCGTGTTAATAGAATAAAATTATTTTTTCCAAATACGATACATTCGTTGTTTCTTATCTTTCAGTCGGAATCGTAATTTTGAAAACTCGGAAATTTAAGTTATTTTTGGAATATAGGAATAAAATAAGATGTTTCCAAACATCCAAGAACTTAAATAAGTACGCATATATAGACGCTATGAAATCATGATTTGTACGAAACTAGCGTTTAGATTCCGATACCGAACATGTAGTGGCACTACATAAAAATGCAAGTCAATGTTTCATTCAAGGTTTTAGTCGTTTTAGCTGCCATAAACTGGAGTGGGAAATTTTGACTTTGATATAATTGAGTCCTAAGATGAATAGGTAACACCCAATCATGCTTAAAAGGAAGTGAACGAAATGTAATGGAAAGCCACATAATTGCAGTCATGATAGGGGAATGTGAACTTCTTCCATTACTCTAAAATACTACAATTTTTGTACAAAAGAAATGATTGATTCAAATTATTTTATGACTGTGTGAAATTGCCTGATATTGTTTCTATTTTTAGTCATTATTGCCTTTTTGTCACTTCTAAGAGAGATTAATATGCGGATCAATATGGAATTACGCGCGAGCTGTCGAGGTCGCAGTTAACTGCTTCTTCCACCCCCATGTCCTTCCCTTTTCACTTAATGCGTCATTACTCATTGTCTCGTCATTTGACCACCAAATTTAATTTCAACGAGATTTTTGTGGGCGTTGGGGCTACCTCATTCATCAATGCATGCAATATAAAAACAACATAGTTTCTCCTAAAGCTATGAAAGAATGTATCGAAGATAATGTATAATATAATATACACCGCTCACCGGTTATAACGCCGTCGGGTATACTACAGCGGAATCGGATATACCGCGGGTCTTCCTCCTTATTTATTGGAAAGAAAGTCCTGTCGATTTTTTAGTATGTACTAAATTAAAAATAAAGTATACTGACGTTTTAAGGAATCGATTAAATACATTTATTCTACTCACTGTATATTGCTTTTTTATTTGAATTTTGTTGTTTGTAGCAAGTATAGAAAATAAAAAAATGAAAATTCATGTCCTCGGTTATACCGCGGTTGTCTTATAGCCGCAGCTCCTCCCCCGATACCCCGCGTTATAACCGGGGAGCGGTGTATAATATATCATCATCATCATAGTTAGTCTGTCCGTAGACAGGTCCGTGATTATTCATGGTAAACTTGGTTCTCCATATACTCCTATTTTCTGCAGTCTTCTTCATGTCTTTATAGCTCTCTTTCCCTTTCAAATCGTCTACCAGCTGAAAGCTCTTCCTACCTCTTTTTCTTTTTCCGTCCAGTTTTCCTTCTAGCACTTCTTTAGTCATGCTCTCTCTCTTCTCAAATAATGCCCAATCCAGTTCACATTCCTCTTTTTGATAGTCTGTATTATCATTCGCTTCTCTCCTATTCTTCCTAGTACTTCCTCGTTTTTCACCCCATTTGTCCATTTTATCTTCAGCATTCTTCTCCATGTCCACATTTCGAAGCTTTCCTAGTATTTAATATAATTTTTCCTTAGCATCCATGTTTCTGCTCCGTACAAAGCTATACTCCATACCTAGCATTTTATCAACTTCTTACGGACATCCTCCTTTATATTCCCCGTTAATAGGAGTTTCTTTCTTCTGAAGGCGGTTTTTGCTTTTGTTATTCTAGTCCTGATTTCATTGGTACATTTTGCTTCTCTCGTTATGATGCTTCCAAGGTATTTAAAATCTGAAACGTCTTCTAATGGATTTCCTCCAATTCTTATGTTCAAATTTTCTTCTTCGTTACGTGATATTCGCATGACCTTGGATTTTTCTGTATTTATTTCCATACCGTATTTTCTACCTGCTATCACTAGTCTATTTATCATTTTCTGGAGTTCCTTTTCCTTTCTTGCTAGAAGTACTTGATCATCCGCGGATTTCACTGTTCTTATAATCCTTCCTCCAATTTTGAAATCTCCCGTGCCTTCTAACGCTTCCTGCATTAGCCTCTCTCCATATATATTGAATAGAGTCGACGATAGACCACAGCCCTGTCTTACTCCTCTACCGATATGTACTCCGCTGGTGTCCGTATTCTCCAACTTGACCTTTATAACTTGATTCACATAAAGATTCCTGATCAGTCTCCTGTCTTTCCAGTCTACACCTATATCCTTTAATATCCTCATCAGCAGTACCCAATTTACTCTATCAAATGCCTTCTGCCAGTCGACGAAACATACGCACCAATCTTGGCTGTATTCTATTGCCCTTTCTGATATGCATTATATAATATATACACTGTATAATATTATGTCTGTCATTTATATATCTATTCTAAGAAGTTATTGCACCTAATACATATTGGCATTTCGGTGTACCAATCAATGTGGAAGGGTTACATGAAATTTGTCAATTATTATAATGCCACATGTAATCCTGATGTGGGTCACGGGTAAATATTTTTTTTGAACCTTTTTCATATTCGACATTGCTCTTTAATAGCAAACTGAAAAACTCGACAATTCTCTCTCTTCATCTGAACTGCTAACTGATTTTTAGCATTATCGAGTAGTAATATTTAATTTTATCGCGTGAAATACCGACATTAAAACTTCTCATTTCAAGAAAAGCATGTTTTTAAAGAGTGTAAAAATGAGAAAAACAATAAAACCTTTAAAATCACATTTCGATAATTCATCTGTATGAAGGAAAACGAAAAGTGACAGACAAAAAAAATACATTGGTTCTGACGCTTTCTCTTCCGTTTTTTTTCTCTCTTTTATCGTCGGTCGTGCTCTCGTGCATCGGACAAGTGTTATGCAGATGCGCGACCGGCCACCGTGACAACCGACATCGGCCGAGGATCTTTCCGCCATTTCCCCCTCCACTCCGCACGCATCTCTGCACCCTCGCCGCCCACCTCGCCAACATCCGCCACGGAGCGCATTTACAGCAATCCATCTTTCCATTAACACCGCGCCTCTCCGGTTGAGCCACTGCGCTCGGAATTGACGAGCTGTCGCACACTCGCGACTCGGTTTCCCGCTTGAGTAATTACCGACAGACGGATCGATCTATAATAAAGAAGAGAGAGAGACTTTACTCACCGAAATACCACAGCCAAGGTCGGAAGAGGAGGACCTACTCCTTAAAGCTGCTCGATCCACGATCCATTGTGTCCCCTAGACGCTTCATCTTCTCAAATCTCCTCCGCATATTCCCAAACATGCTCATCCACCCTTCACCTCCTCCTACTCATCCCACTCCCTTCCTTTCTCCATATATCCCCGTTATCACCACTTCCCGAGGTTATTAATCATCTCCATTCCGGGGCTCTTCTTTTGCATCCATCATCTGCAATGCACTCTCTCGCCGAGGAAGTCCTTGTGGGCTTGCTTAAGCGGACGTGGACGTCGTCCGGATTTCTGACTTGTGACACAAGTACATACCGTAGTGTCTCCAAGCCACGTCCCATACCGCTTTTCTTATAATACGGCTTTTTTACGCTATACTTAGTCATATATCATAATATGCATCTTGAGTAGATTCAAAATTGACTTCCAGCATAAATTAGTTCATTCTTATATAATATTATTGAAAAAATTTCACGCACTTTATACCAGAATATGGGATACATGTGGTTGATAACGACGGTTTTAGAGTTTCCGTGGCAATATAGAAGTAGAATTGTCTCGATCCTCTTGATACATTCGGCACACTATATAGGAATACTGCTTGAAGTGTTTAAACAGTTGTTCGTCGATTAAAATGAAACTGTTGGTCATTTCACAATAAAATAAATTTCGATGTGATTGATTGATAAACATTTTAAATAATATAATAACTTAAATTATCCGAAGCAGAAGTTCCAGATGCAATTTGAATTCACTTGATTTTAAAAGTTACGGCGTGCGTCTACACTTCAAAATCCTTAGAAGGACACGCTGAAGCTCAGTTTTCTGCAGTATTAGAAGAAGATCATTTAGTATGGATTTGGCGAAGAAATTAATCTTTGCGCGCACAATGTGGGCATCGATGTGTTTTAATAGGCGTTGATGAAACGACAAATGAATATTTGCCCCTGAAAAATTGAAGGTTATCACGATTTCAAAACTAATGCATATCAGCAAATTTTCGCTTCTCCATTAATATTTAAAATATACTGATTCTAAATAGTCTAGATACTAAATTTCAACAAAAAATATTAAAATAAAGTTTATTTTAAGAGACACGCAATCCTTTTCAGATTATTTTATGAAAAAGCTTATCTATTGAAAGAGTTCTTATTTTTATGCACTAACGTATGCATGTACATTTATAATTCAGCGATTCATTTTCTTCAGTCTTCGTAAAAGAAAGACAGTTATATCTACCTGGCGTCCCATCCGTTCGTTCAAATCCCTAATTCTACACACGCACTCATGACATCGCTTCGTTGTAAATTCCACACTCTCCTCTTTCCTTTTAAGCAAAACAGTTCTATTTTAATCCTATCTCAGCTCCACGGACAGAAATGGTTGCTAAGGGAGACTCTTTATCTTTCTTTAAGAATCAAGGTCGCCGCATTGAATTTCACGGAACGTCGTGCGAAAGTACTTCATTACCATTTCTATTGCTTCTAGCCTCTTCATCTTTTCATACGTTCATTTCCACCGCAAACGCTTCTCACGTCCATTTCAATTCGAGGGTACTTAAAATGAATTTTCGGTTTTTTTTTATTCGCTCAAAGTGATTCATCATCGCAAATATATGCGATCTCTAACCAATAAAAAAACCATTTCTACCGGACCAGAGAACTTTTTGAGCCAGCCTTTACTTTCCGCGAATCCGTACTTTGCATGTATTTTAACCTGTTCCATCTAAGAAAGCTCGAAGAGGCACCCCCTGCGTGAGCGTCCTTCTTCGGGACATTAGCTTCGGTGAACGAAGCTCATAAGTCTATGAATATTAATGACGTCGTATAAGTTACGACGGATGCGCGTTGCAGCCATCTTCGTTATATAGAGGCCTTATTACTTAAACCCTTAAACGTGCATTAATTTATACCGTTGAGAGCGATTTTAGGATTTTCTCGAGGAAAGCTATTTAATATAAAAAGGTTGAAAATATCATTTTTTCCTATTTTGCATGTTAAACACAAGAAATAACGTTAGATTTTTTCTTATCTACAGACAAAGTGACATAACTCAAAAGCATGCTTTTAGAAGTATCATTCTAAGGTATATTTTTTATTTATGAATTTTGTTTATGATTCAAGATTTATAATGTTTAATAGGGTCAATTCATGTGGCAATTTGGAGTGTGATTAGGAAATGCTATAATAAAAAAACAGAACGTCTGTTTTTGTAATTATTTTAGTTACAGAGACCTCTGAAATAGCGTAAACATAGCTCCATTTTAAGTTTGAATTAATTATTACTATGTATTTGAAAAATAGGAGTTGTTTTTATAGCAAAATCGTTCTTTAGGCGAATTATATTAAATATTCGTCTCTCTAATGTCGGCAATGTTGGATTTTCAAAAAATGAAATTTCATCTCATTTAAAAGAATTTGTATAAAATTCGCTCTGTGTTTTAAATGTTTAACTATTGGAGCGTTCGGGGAAAAAATGTTGTGTTATTTCAAATCTGCTGTGACGTGATACTGCAGCGAATTGGATTATGCATATGAATGAAAAATAAATCGATTTGCTGATTACATTACATGAATATTCTAAGAAATTTTACAATCATCGCTTATTCATATGTATTCAATTGATTATAATTCCTTAGAATTAATTTTCTTAAAATTTTATCATCGCATTGATTTATTCAACGACTTTGCGCGTATATCTTTCTGAAAATTTCAGATTCCGCTACTCTTTCTTTCCTTAACTCTATTTCTCCCTCCCTTTCTCTCTCCCTCGCCCTCTTTCTCTCTCTCTCCCTCATTGATCTCTTATTCCTCGACGAAGATTCGCTAAGTTATTGCGACGCAGCGATGAACCGGAGCGTCTCAGTGAATCACCTCGGGCGCCACGCATTTTGAGAGCGAAATGACTAAGAAAGATGGAGAGAGAGAGGTGGGGGAGAGGAGCTGAGGAATGCAGGATTGAGGAAGGGGTTGAGAAGAGAGGGAGGGAGGGGAAGAGAGAAGGGAGGGGAAGAGAGAGGAGGGGTGAGGAAGAAAAGCTCCGAGAGTTAAGGTTAGCTCTGCGTGAGATAGGGAGATGGGAGGTCTTCTCGAGCAGCAGGAGTGGCGATGTTATACTTTTCTCCTTCGTGGAGATTATGCATCCATCGGGAGTTGTGCGTCCTTTCCTCTCAGTCTGCGTCACCCGGCTCTTTGGTCCCTTGAAAAAATGAATTCTGAGTCTGAGACAATATGCGAAATGGGCGAGAGTTAATGGAATTAGCGGAGAAGGAAAGAAAGCGGAAAAGAGAGAGAGAGAAGAAGTAGAAATGAGAAGGAACTTTGGAATGAAATAGATATTTTTGTTATAGTATATACTATGTTAGAATAAAGCCCTATAATTCATGGTAATAAAACTATTAAAATCGATGAAATATACGCAGCACAAAAACTCGTATCCGTACGCTTCTGGTCCACGCGAAAATGCCAGTGGTATATTAATAATAAGGCGCGGGAAAAGGTTTCTTTCCGTTTAAATAGTAGCAGCAAAGCTGCTGCTGCCGTCGAAATGAGAGCTGAGCGTATAACGCGATTTATCGAAATACCGCTGGACGCCATGTTAATTATTTAATACACGTGGCTTAGTATTTTTTGACATAAAACGCAACAACTGTAGGAATTATAATCGATATCTACGTTTTATATTTTAAGTAAATTAGTATTTTAATACTTCTATTTCTTATTAAATCCATTTTCTTATTGCATTATTAAGTCTATTAATCGTTTTTTTAGTCTCGCTGGAATACATTTAATTCTGACTAATAAAAACTTATGGAAATCAGTAAAACCGTAAAACAGTAAAACCATAAAAACAGTAAAACATAAAACTGTTTTTATGGTTTTACTGTTTTACGGTTTTACTGATTTTATTAAATATTACGCAGTTCCACCATATGAAAGCTTCTACCATTCATTATAAAAACCTATGTTTCCTAAGATTCTTCCAAATGTGATTTTAAACTCAAAATTACAAATGGGTGATTTTTTGACGATGCAAATAGCTTATTCAACATAAAGGTTTAGTAAATTGACGTCTAATCGCATAAATGTTTTTAGTTTGAGTAGCTAATGTTAAAAAATTACAGATGATAAAGGATCAAAATATTCTTTCAAAGAAATTACGACAGGAACTAAACTTTTACGTGAACTTTCAGATGTGTCGCTCTTTACTTGCACACATATTTTTCCGAGAATTCCTTTCGTAGATCTGTTTTTCGAGCATCTGTATTTAGAAAGAATTTGTTTCGGAGCATTATTATGAAGGTCTTTTCTAGAAGTTTGTTAGAAAAAGATGGAATATTTTTATTATGATAATTACTATAAAGTTTTGCCTCCACTGTTTATACGGTTTTGTACACATATCGGTTAATAGAAAAAGAAATTTAAATTATGACAAAACTGATGAATTATCTCTCGCTTCAAGATATTAATATCGACTCAATTTCTCATACTTCGGCTATGGAAATATGAAATCTGCCGAAGCTAAGGAGAAATCAGTTGGAGACTGCAATTAATTAAATGGGTTTTAGAAATGGTAATTTTATCGTGAATTTCTTTCACTTGAAATCCTTGACAAAAGGACGGTTGTACATCCTCTCGATCGCTGGTATAAAACGAGGAGTGTTTCAGTTTATTGAGTCTTTTTATCGCTCTTTCATATTTTAATAATGTAACAAGAGAGAGTTTCGGAGGTAAATACGTGCTTCGAACACACAGACTACTAAGTGTCTAAGAATTAAAGATTTGAAATCGCCCTCTTACATTAATGTGCCGCATTTACTACGTAAAAGTGGGTAGCATAAATCCTCGTTTTTTGTTGAAATAGGAGTGAAAAATTGTCTGACGTCACATTAAAACCGGTAATCATATTCTAGTGGAGGGAAAGGAAAAGAGAGGGTAAAGCGGAAGGAAAAGCATCGTGGACTGCGAAGAAGAAAATTGGGGTGTGGGTTGGTGGGAGGGGAGAGTAGGGATGAGGGGGAGGGAGGGAGGGAGAGTTTGGAAGAGGGGAGGGAAAGAGTTGGAAAGGGAGGAGAGGGGAGAGTAGGGAGGGTTGAGAAGGGAGGAGGGGCGGAGTATAAAAGGGAGAGGAAGGAGGGTTAGTAAGGGGGATAGTAGGAAGGGAGGGAGAGGAAAGAAGAGGGTTGATAGGAGGGAGGGGAAGGAAGGGAGGAAGGAGTGGCTGATTCCACTTGCCGTGCCTCATGTGCGACGCAAAACACCAAAAGGATGTTTTTTTTTCCTGACTAGTCGTGATTGGCGTGAAATCTCAGATAATTATTACCAACGGGATCTGTAATGCGCAAATAGTTTTCTCTGAAAGACCTCATCCTAAGAATTTGAGTGAACCTAAAAGACTCGTCTACTTGTTGAATTTGACGAGGAAGAGGCTGTGAACGTGACTGGAGCGAATGAGAGAGAAATAGGATCGGCTGAGTGCGTGAAGGTGATGATTGGAGAAGAAACGCAGATTAATAGGGAATAAATGCGAGAGTGAGGAATGGATACAAGCTGATTAAGATCTCCAAAACGTGGCGAACAAATAAAATTTATTCTTACTTCTAACTTTGAAAGGTGACCACACATAAAATTGCAGGACGTAATTGAATGCTGGCAGAAGTAGAGAGGGGAGTGGGTGGGAATAGTTAAGTTTGAGGCTTTAGGGAGAATAGGAAAGGGCGCCATGAAAATTAGAGGAGAACAGAGGAGCGAAGTGAGGAAATTGAGTGAGTTGAAAGGGGAGGAGGGGAGGCGGAGGGGGAAGGGGAGGGGGAAGAGGAGGAGGAGGGGGAGGAGGAGGGGGAGAAAGCTGAAACATAAGGCGGGGAGGATGGAAGCAGAGAACCCGAGAAAGAGAGTAGGAGCATCGGGGTGCTTGCTTAAGAACGATTACCGGGAGGGCATTAGGAAAGCCAACTGGCACTTTCTTAATTACGGTTACGTCAGTTGAGCTGTAATCGGGAGAAATGTGACTAAGAAAGTATCCAGTCGAAAAAAATAAAAATATCGTAAAATGGCAGGTTGAGAGAGAAAAATTACATTCGAATTTGGAAAAGCCACGTTTTAAATTTGCATAAAAATGAAAGGGTCGAAAGAAGCGAACTCGCTTATTAGCATATAGAAGTTTTGAGAGTATTCTGAAGGCTGTCGATTCATAAAACTATTCCGATTTTGCAGTTTTTCAGCCCTCAAATAATCAGGATTAAAAAGCTTTGAACGCTTCCTTCTCGGAATGGAAAGGTTTAACGGTTGTAATCATCGAGTGTTTGTGTCTCGTTTTGGAAAGCCAAGTACGAATCAGAAAGTTCCTGCTCTTTGCTCAAGCGATTCCAAGTCAAGTTTGTTTTTTAACTGATAAATTCTAATTTTCACTGTAAAATACAAACTAAAATAATTATGGATCATGAGAACTAAGACGTGTAAATCCGAAAAGAAGTGCATCGTTTATGAATTGAGGATTTGTATACGAAGTTCACCGCAATTTGTAGGTGTAGAGATATTTGCGATTTTAACTTAAATTTTTAGTTGGTACCAAAAAAATCGAGAATAAAATGTTGTTCGTCATTAAATAAAAATATTTCACAAGTGGATTGTGAGAGTCGCGTTAATGAGAGATTTGAAGAGAGAAAAGGAGAGGATGTAATATATAGTAGACGAGACGGAAGTTGACCTCTGAGGAAGTGGAGGGTGGGAGCATTAGAAGGTTACTTTTCAGGCTTGGGCTTAGCAGAGCCTTGTGACGTTGCCATACTGCGCCTTAGTAGCGTCACTTCGTTTTCATAAATAGATAACGGGCGTGGACTGTAAGCGTAAATCCGACAACGTAGCTTCCCCTCTACTTTGTGAGCGTAAGCATCTGGGAGGCAACTTATTTCTCGCCAAGTATAGATATACTAGTGAATGTGTGCTTGCATTCTGCAAGCATTTTATCTCACCTTATTATAAAGAGTAAGAGCAGACAAATATATTTTAAACGCATAAGTTTGTACCTCTGCGCCGAATTACGTTTTTCTTTTTGGACAATATTAGGGTAATAACAAACCCTAAAATGTATAATTATAAAAATATTTTTAGATTTTCATCATTATTTTCGAATACTTCACATTTATGCAAAATATCATCATATCTAGAAGTGCATTTATATAAATTTAATTGTTTAAATTTTGTGAATTTTTAACAGCCAAAAAATAAACTTTTCTGAAATTTTCAATGTTAATTACCACCGGAGCAGTATTCCCTACCATTCTTAAAAATTTCATCTTCCTGGATCTTCAGAAAGTACATAGACATTAGTCAATTTGTTTAACATTTATGAATTTTTTACGGCCGAACGAATAAAAATTTTCAAATTTATATTATCCCGTTTTCGTTATTTGGTAAATTATACCATTGGAAAAAATTTCAGCGTTGTAGCTCATTTAGAAGTAACTAAACCAAGAAATGTTCGTTTAAAGGTTTATAATTTTTAACGGCCAAGAAAATAAACGTTGTTGAAATTTTCTATTTATTCTGGCGGTTTTGTGACCAAACCTATCTATTTACCATATTTCAGCTCTCCGTCTATTGTAGTATCCTCCTCTGTAAGATCTGAGCTTATAGTATAGATCAGCGGTTCCCAAACTGTGGTACGCGTACCACTAGTGGTACGTGAAGCTTTTGCCAGTGGTACGCGAGCAGAGTGAAAAGCAGCAGAATACCTGCTTCGAATAGGAAGAATCAGGGACAGATCAATTGTGGTACGTGAGTTTGGTGCCACATTCACTACTACATTCACTACATTCATACTTACTAGTACTATGTGGTACGAGGAAATTTTGTCATGTTTTTGGTGGTACGCGAAAAAAAAGTTTGGGAACCGCTGGTATAGATTATAGATAGTGATATGGACAAGCGCACGAGCAACTGGGCAAGCGCCTTTATCGTGGCGAGATTGCGAATAGAAAATCTTCGTTCTAATCATACTCTTTCCTCAAAGTGATTGAGAAGAGAGTAACGAGGAAGTAGTTAGGAGATCGAAGGAGGAAGGATGAAGCGAGGAAAAGTTGGAGAGAGAGAGGAGAAAAGAGGAAAGGAGAGACGGGAAGGAAGATTCGGTCGTGGACGTATAGAGGGAGCCCTGAAGGTTATTACTCCCAAGGCGTTATTGGAGAAAGAGCGGCAAGAGGGAGAAAAGGGAACCTGGTGATGGGGAATGGACGGGGGAGAGGGAAGGGGGGGAGGGGAGGAGAAGGCGGGGAGGCGGTTAAGGGCGGTGGCAAAAGGGAAGGATCCCCAGTTAAAGGCCTCTTGCTATATGGAACCTTTAATGAGGGCCATCCCTTAGGTTTGATACAGGAATAGTGTCGGTCACTGACATTATAAAGCCCTGAGATAGACTTTTAACGGCGCGATTGTAGTAGCTTCCTTATTACTGGTGGCTTTTATTGCCGCATCTCATAAGATCAACAGTACAGAACAGTTTTGCGTACATTGTCAGAGGTATTCTAAATTAAATTTTAGATTTAGTGTTAATTATGGCCACGAATGATAATTTATAGCTTAGTAATGTATCATCTGTTTTTTAACGCGAAATAATCGATTTAGAAAGTTTCATTAAATTTTCATGAACAATAAGTTTTGAGAAGACACTCATTTTTTTACACAAATTAATCAGTCGCTTTTTGCAGTAGCTCGATAGATCTCCTTTCTTGTGGTAATTATGACTATTATGGCTGAATCAATTTTCAATGTTATCTACCTCGAAAACTGTTTAATTCCGCGCAAGGAAAATTATTTACCAAAATGATTAGGGCTATAATTATAAATTAAATATTACACGTTTGTTTCTGAATTCACGCAATTACCTGCTACTTTTATTATGGCGAAGGTGATGGTATCTAATTTTTATATCTTCGTGAAATATATTCTACTGCTGCAAAAAATATGGATATTTTTTTAGGAACGAGCAGATCTTGATGAAGTTCCAGCTCTGAAAAAAACAATTTAGATTCTCAAAAATTGAAACTTAATTTCAGAATGAAGCTAGATAGAGTCGGGAAAATCCCCTTTCGAGAATAAAGGCAGTTTAACACGCAACGTCTTTTGAGCCATTATCTAGATTTTTAATCTGTGAACGAAGTCATTCTTTTGGCCACAGGTAAGTATCCCTTTTAGAATCTCCAATGCTACGTTTCATTCCAAATTTACCGTTACATAAATTATGTCACGTGTGCGTATAGCAATGAACAATATCTATATGTGTTGAAAGCCTGCAAAAATTTATCCCTTTCTGTTAACTGCATACAATTATTGAAAATAACTTAGGACTGTTATTACGCAAAAAGATAGAAATGTCAGTACAATTTATATGGCCTATTATGAGGCCGAGAGTCGCGAATAAATAGTGTATATTTGGAAAATGCAAATGCGAGGAAATGTGAGAGTGTATTAGTTTTCTATATTGGCTTTTAGGGGAAACCTATTTAGTCATTACTGTCTTTTATTCAGTGCTCACAGGATGACCTAATCACTTGGGTTGTTTTTCATTTTAAAGACAAGACTGTAGGAACAATTGAAGATAAAAGTAATGTTTTATAACTACATGTATAAAGGAAGTCTCTCGCAAGAAACATGACTTTTCCGTGAAAACGGTGCACTTGGTGGTACATTATAATCAAAAGAGTAAATCAAGAAGAATGTTTCGGACAGAGCATCAAAGTTCGAAGAACGTATTGTCCCATAAATAAAAAGATAATGTATACGGAAGAAATACGGCTACTACATTATAAAGAAAATTAAGATGTTCCCGGAGAATTGTAAAACATCTTCGAATATACAGGAAAACATTAAGAAGCGAGAAAAATAAATAAAAAACCATAGGTTTAATACAAAGATGTGACATTAAAAGATGGCAGAAAATAATTAACGCACGTCAAAGATCTAGCAAAATCGAGAGGAAGGAAACAATTATAAAGGAAATTGTAGTGTAATAGGGTCAATATGGATTGATAAAAAAATGATTTTGATTATTATAGAAAAGACATTTAAGCTAAAGCACCTTCAGACATTCAAACATTAAACCAGATGAACTCGCACGGTGATGATTAAGATGACAAAGGCCATATGCTGACATTTAGAAATCTGAAGCATATAGAAGTCACTATTTATAAGCGCAAATATTCCTTAGTTCTTTAAAAAAGTCAAGGAATTAATTCCCGCATCGTTGATGTTGAAATGAAAAGGAATGCTAGAACTCGATATAAATAATCTGTGATATTTAATGTTTTCACCAAAACAAATAATAAACGTCAAAGATTCCTCGCGCTTTGCTGTTTCCATTTCGTTTTATTTAAAAATTTCCCGCAAACACTTTTGGCGTCGACACGTTTCTTTTTATAAGGGAGAGGAAAATCTCGAAAAATACGAGATGGTAGGGAGGGGGTCGTCAGGAGGAGGGGAGTGGGCGGAAGTGGGAGGGTGGGGGGGGGGGGGAGCGGAAGGAGAATGCGGATTTTTTCGAGGCGATCGCGTTTTGTCTCACTCCCGCCCCCCAGACGGCGTTTCCTCAGGGCCCCCTGGGGTCCGACAAAGGGATCCAGAAGTTAACTCCCGACGATGGGGAGCAGTCGCGTTTCCCGAAGATTGAATTAAAGCAATTCCCGGTTTATTCTCCCTTCCCCCTCCCCTCATTCCCCCTCCCCCTACCCTCATCCTCCCTCTCCCCTTCCCCTCCACTTCCCCTTAAGCCTTTTCGAGACCCCTCTCACTGTCCCTTACTCGGGGTAACTCTTTTTTAAAAACTTCTTTCCCGCACGCATACCTCTCGCTTCACGTGACGAGTCCGCGAAGCACACGCACGCCCTCCTCTCATAAATTTCGTACTACGCGCCCCATTATGGAAACGTGAGCACAGGCGGTATGTCGCGTGGGATGAATAAATAAGGCACCCTCCTCCACATTCCCTCCCGCCTTTCTCTCTCTCTCTCCTCCTTATCCCTTTCGCGCCTTCCTCCCCCCTTTCCCTCCCTCCTTCCCCCCCCAATCCCTTCTGCGCTCTGCGATCGCGGGTGTTGGCATCGAGAATAAGTGTTTGCGAGGTCTGAAATGAGGTGGCGTAAAGACGAGGAGGGGGGGGGCGTAAAAGGGGGAGGGGGGCGTTTTCGAGGAGGATAAAAGAGGGGAAGGGGGCAGGGTGCGGCAATATCCACTGCCGAGGGAGTCTATCTCTGCGTTCGGCGCCGCTCTCGGCGTTTTTCGTGTTTTTGCTCTGCTGCACGATTGCTTTTGGTGCTTTGGGTAGTATTGCGTATTTAAGTATTCGTGTGGTCCATTTTGCTCGGGCCTAGGCTTCCATGTTATTGTCGGAAAAAAAGAGAATCGTTATTTTATGGAATTATAAAAGTATAATTTGTGAATAAACGCGTGACTTTTGTGATCCAGATAGAATCTTTGGCATTAAGTAATTTAGCATGCTCGTGAATATCAAATTTACAGGAAGGTATAGGGGAAAAACCGTTTGTTGAACAAATGCCACTGGTCTCTATTCAGAGTCATGTATTTGCAAACGCTAACAGAATATATTATTTTGATGAATAAGGCATACCCGAGCAGAGTTTACGCAACGATTCTATTGATTTTTCTGAAAAACTAGCGCGGTGTCCGTTACTTCGCTATGGTATCTTTGGTTTATGGTCTAAAATATGTGAGTGACAGAACGAACACATTGTTTACATAAACTTAAAAAAGGTACTTTCCTGTTAACAGGAATACCTCCAGGACCCTTCGCAGGACCTGGTACTTACGTATTATCTCCATGCCATACTTACGTACAACATTAACAGAAACTGACTGGCCTGTCTCGACATTTACAAACCCAATCTCCGGACAACGTGGAGGGTTTCTTTGGTTCCGGGCGAGGCGAAGGGCGCGGTAGCGCCCGGAGACGACTACCCATTACAACAAAGCGAGCCGAAGGCTCGTCAATATATCCTTTCAGTGTTATATCCTCTTGACTGTTGTGCCGCAAATTGAGAGGATATATCGACGAACCTTCGGCTCGCTTTGTTGTAATGGGTAGTCGCCTCCGGGCACTACCGCACCCTTCGCCTCGCCCGGAACCAAAGAAACCCTCCACGTTGTCCGGAGATTGGGTTTGTAAATGTCGAGACCGGCCAATCAGTTTCTGTTAATGTTGTTTTAAAAATAAAATATCGTAAATCCAACAATACGTCAATATATCCTTTCAATGTAATATCCTCTCAAACAATCATAACAATACATGTTCATTTTTTAATGTGTTCCCGTTAACAGGAAAGTACCTTAAAAAATAATGAAAAACCAGGCATGTACTTAAATAAATGTACAGTGTAAAGTTACAGCTTCTTACTTACTGCGCAATATAATTAAATTTGATAAACTTTATCTCTATATGGAAGGGTTACTACTTCACATTATTCATTACGAAAAGTTTATTTTTAATCTAATTGTTAAGCATAAACGCCTCTAATGGAATGAAACCCTTTTCGTAGAATAGCTACGTTATATCAGGGTAAAAACTTTTGAGTTAAATAGCTAACAAAGCAGTAAATGCAATGCGTGACTTAAGACGCACCAGTTAGGAGAAATATATAGTCCCTCCATTAATATTTGGTGTTGTCAACTCACTTTAGTCGTGTTTCGCTTTCAGCATGAGCCCATATTACAGTCGGTTTGTCCGTCCGTCCGTATGTTCGATCTCAGCTTCTACAGAACGGATTTTCATAAATTTTTATATTAAGGACTTATAAGTAAAAAAAAATAAGAAAATCACATAAATGAATAGCGTAAGACAATCAGGGGTACCACATTACTGGTGAGAAAAAGTGAACTTTCCGTCATATTTCGTAAAGCATTGCCCATAAAAAAATAGTTTTAATATTAAACTCGTAGAAATAGCAGAGTATTTATTTTCCTATAAATTTCTATCGTAGAAGTAGCCGTTATCATGAAAATAAAAAAGAAAGTCTCAATTCGATTTGAACTTGTAAAGTTTCTTGCATGGTTACTTCTTCATTGTTGATAAAGTAAACAACCTCACAAAAATACGTCTAATTTCCTTGCGAGTGCATTTAATATTTTTAAATAGGAAGAAAATGGATTATTTATGACGAAGAAAAGAACTTTAAAAAGTTATTTCCCTTATGTACACGTATATAATTTTTTCAAATACTGCATTGCACGAAACGCGCCCATATGTGATACGCTGTACACTTTTCTAAATAGTTTATTATTGCGAGTATAATTTTTTCCTCATTAGTTATCACAAGAATAATTGATTATAATGTTTATTTCACAGAATTTTATATAGAATCTCTTTCTGTGAAAACGCGTTCAATTAAGTTAATATAACCTTAATTTAATCTACCGATTTAAATATTGCAGATGATACAGTAATTCCAAAATATATAAGTACATATTTATAAACGCTGTAAATTCAACTTAATTTTAGGATGATTGGGAAGTATATATTTAGTAATAAATGTAAATATGATACCTTTTCTTCTAGGTCTGCTCAGATTTGGAGTTCGTGGCTAAATTTCAAGCTAATTAACTATTAATGTTTAAGCCCACAGGTGTTTCGCAGTGTTCGAAATAAAATATTCTGAATGTTGCTAAATGGCTCTAACTTCATACTGATACGAGAAATATCAACGATCATTCTATTTCCTCTATTAAGACATAGCCTCCAATCAGCAGATTGTATTTTTTATCCGTATTTTGCATTTTTTAGCGCACTAAGCACATTTCGTATTTCGGGATGAGTTTATTGACACAATAATATCGCCAACTGGGGTCTTAAGTCAAGTATTTTAATAGCGTAGCATCCGAAACAGTTGTATAAGAATATTTATAATGCTCTTCTGATTCTCGCTGATTAGCTTGCATTTTTAGGGGTTAATTTCCCAATTGGGAAGAAAGGAAACATGAAGAAAATGTTGAAATATAAGGAAATCGAATGATGATGGTAAGCGTAGAGGCACTTCGCTGATTACATAATATGTACTTCCATCCCTATGACATAGGGCCAAGTTTAAGAGCTAACAGAATCATCTGAACGCCAGGCGACTTCCATTTCATAATGATTTCTCATACTACATAAAATGGGTCATAGACGTTTAGTGATGGATTCCTCCGATTCAGCGTACGATGCCTTCACCATTACTCATGTCGCATTTTTTATTCGTGAATTCTTTGGTGCCAATCCCCGGCCGTCTCAATTTCGTCCTCCGTCCTGCGCTGGTACCTTCGCACAAACGAATTTTGGTGCTTCATCGTGCGCGTCCTCTTTCTTTCCCTTCCCACTCCCCCCCCCCCCAATCTTTCCCTCCTCTTATCCTTTTCCTTCCCCCTTCATCCTCTCCTCCTCCTCCCTCCCTCCCTCCCACTCCTCCTTCATCCTCCTTCCTCCCTCACCCCACAACACCAACCCAAACCAACCGTCACCCTTTCGCTTCTCTCCTTTATCATCGCTCACTCCGCTGCCAAGCACATAAGCCTCCCTGTTTTACCTTCACATTTCTCGTTTTAAATGACCATTTACGAGTTATCAGAGTAAGAAAAACGTCGTTGGCCTAAATCCAGGAAATATCGTCGATGTTTTTGCAGAGATATGCAAACAGGCAATTTACGTATGTTTTAAATTAATGCTCAAGAGCAATTTTTTACGCTTTTGTCCCTCTAACCAGTACCGGTGATAAAGTAAACATAAAATTGGTAATTTCTTTCAAATGCTTAAGAGATAATACGTAAATCTTCAAACTACCTTATAAAAGTGATTGAAAGTCTCGAATCCTAGGTTAATCGTGAAATAGATTTCAATTGATGATAATTGTTCCATGATGTGTTTCATGTCCTTAAAGAGTCAGCATTTTCAAAATGAAAATGCACCTTATTCGATTATTCCAGCTAGTTGTAGAGAGCGCTCTCGTCCCTCTTCCTTTGCAGAGAATACTCGTCTCATTCGGCGTGTTAACGCGTGCGTGTTCATCTCTCTCTCTCTATCTCTCTCTTTCTTCCCCCCCCCCTCTCTCTCTCTTTTTCTCTCTCTTTTTCTTCCTCTCTCCTCTCTCTCTATCTCTTTCTCTCTCTATCTCTTTCTCTCTCTATCTCTTTCTCTCTCTATCTCTTTCTCTCTCTATCTCTCTCCCTATCTCCCTCTATCTCTCTCCCTCTTTCTCTCTCCCTCTATCTCTCTCTCTTTCTTCCCTCTTTATCTTTCTCTCTCTCTCTATCTTTCTCTCTCTCTCTCTATATTATTCTCTCGTTCTCGCTGCACGGAGGATCTCGGGCGAGGCGAGAAAAAAATCGGGTGACGAAGTTTAGAGATGAGAAACGTTCAAAAGACATCGGAAAACGCCTTTACAATTGATGGCTTAATCGAATGCATACTGTTGAGTGCTTGCTCTGTCATCGCTGATAACCCGTTCGATTTCGAAATTTCCATTTCAAAATCCCCTCTCCCGTATTTCTCTTTCTGTTTCACCTCCTAATCTCTCACAGCCTCCTCACCTCTTCGCACACTCCACTCTTCCTCTCTCTCCCTCCTCGGCCTCCCTTCGCTCTTTTCCTCATGCTGTAGACAGCCTTACACCCTCTCGAATAGCGTTTTTAAATTTTCGGCGGAAACTCCGGCGAGGAAGTACTTTCACTTCCCTGAGCCCCATTCTCTCTCTTTCTTCTCTCTCTCTCTTTCTTCTCTCTCTATCTCTCCTCTTATCCATTCTGTTTCCACTCCCCTCCTGTTCCTCTGACCTTTTTACCCATAAACTCCTACCCTTCTCCATACCTATATTTTTGTTGCTCCTCAACCCATTTCTCTCTCCCTCCCGCACTCTCTGTCTCTCTCTCCCGCACTCTCTCTCTCCCCCTCTCTCGTTTTCCCTCCTATTCTATCCCTTTTTGCTCTACGTTGGCATTTCAAGGCTTTCATGAGAGGTAAAAACCTGAACTGTCAACAACACATTCAAAACAATTCGTAAATTAAAAGCAAGTTTTTCCTCCTACCGTCGCCCCATACATTAGGTGAAGAAACTTCAGTTTTCAAAGTACCAGTAACAGTTTTTATGACTTAATACAAAGGAATTACGTTTGACTCGGTATAAACAATGAACAGTGAATGGATGGAGTAATATTCTAGCGTTCAATTTCATTATTTTTCAACAACATCAAATTTAACCAAGCTATTTTTCGATATTTGATTCTAATGTTAATTATAAATAAAAATGTATTATAGTCGGCCAAAATTCTGTACCACTTATGATACAAATCCACAAATGTTCTCGTGTGCACTTCCCAGCCAGTCATTTCCTGTTGGCGAAATGTGGGAAGGAGAGGTTTCAGCAACGCTTGGTTAGGGAAGAGAGAGAGAGGAGAGAGAGAGAAAGAGAAAGAGGTGGTGGTATATAAGTGGAAGTGAGAGAAAACAAGGAGAAAGCTCCAATAATGTGTAGGTAGATAGATAAATGTTCGCAACTGTTATGATAAAATTGAGACTAAGTGTTCCTTCCTTACATTTGATCTATGTTTAGAGAGAAGCGGTTTGTTGTCAGCCACTGCGACTGCTTGGCTCTGGCATTCGTTTGTTTTTGTCCTTTGACTGTTTTTCCTTGCCGGTTTTATTATTTATTAGAGTTATAGACATTTAAAAATTAAACTAGCGAAAGACTCGTTTGCCGCCAAGTGGATGCTATATGATGGACCACGATTCAACGAATGCGATCCTACTTGGACCGTTTTTATATTATTTTTATTTAGAAACATCTTAAATTATTGCGTAAATTTTTATATTAGCTAAATCTAGTCTTTAAAATTAAATTAAAAATTCCAACCATAACAACTGCCTTTGTAATGCGAGTTACTAAAGGAGGAAAGATGGAAATCCTGATAAATAGTTCCTCAGTCAGTAATCGTTCCGAGGGTGATTTCGAAAGAGGTAGGTCAATGGGGATGCTGCTCGTGAACTTGAATTTCGGACGCTATCCTTTGCTCAGATAGAGATGAAGGAATGGGAAGTGACTATGCGGGAGGAGTGAAAGAATCCCCAGTCATAGGTAGAATGTGGTTTGTAGTATTTTTTACGATGCTTTAGGTTACAGGAAGATGACAGCCAAGTTGACACCTACAATAATGAACCATAAACAAAAAGCAAATCGATCGGCATATTGCTCTAACTCTAATCTGAGATTTTTCTTGGGCTATTATGATTGCGAATATAATACCATCTATGCACTGTATAAATTAAAATGCTTTTACCGTATAACACAAGGGGGGTGGGGGGCTACTTTCATTCTGTAAACACACTTATGGGCTACTAAATATTTTAAACATACGTATACATTAGGGTATTGTAACTATAAATTAAACGCAAAAATAACCACAAAGAACATTTACATCAATTATGAAAATCGATAACATAAATAAATGCTAAATTTGTTCTTATTTAAACGATTATAGGCGCGTTTACACTGCATATCTTCAGCCAGTGATTGATAAGTGGGCTTGTAACTTGAAACCGAGAGTCGTAAACAATCTTTAAGATGTTCATTGGTGTGTACATTTCTGGTTTTAGATTTAATTAGGTTCATATTTAAAAAAATATTGATACACATAGATAAGTGGAAGGAAAATATGATTTCAAAATAAATGCAAGTTTTTTATATTTGAAAATTTTTCAGAAGCAACAAGTTTCCAAAAATTTGAGTCGTTGAATCTTGCTATATCATTTTGCAACTTATTTCATTTACCAGATCTGTTGCATCCATGTTGGACAATTCCTATTATGCTAGAAATTTCTTCAATGTCAATTTCGGCGAAAAAATTTTATAATGGCCTACAGATCTTTAAATCTAGACAACGTCCTTAGAATTCAGATTTAGTTTTTCTAGCAACTCGCTGCCTCCGCGGGCGACTCCAATTTTCCTAAAGGGCTATGGGTCGCCCGCTGGCAACGTAATGGGTATCCCTGTTATAACACATCGCCAAATTTTCCCTGATGATAGTTCCTCTTATGTGTGCGCGCGTAAGCTTCCACAACCGATACATATCAACCAACTCTAATTGTTTCCAGATGTATACGTATACCACCAAAAGAACACCAAATCGTCCCTGAAATCGACAAACCTACATTTTTGCCACTGAAATGTATACCATTAAACTTGCTTCAATTGTTCCGCTAATTTTATCTTGCGCCACTTTGCTCCTAATATTTACATCACCAAACCTAGAACTAACGCCCCGTGATATAATACCACCAAAAGTAAACTCAGGCTACCCATGCATCTTATACCGCCAACTTACAACATGCTGCCCCTGCAACTTGTACCACCAAACATCCTCTAATGTCCCTTGCCTAGTCATATTATATGTATCACCAAACGTACACAAATTCCCCTGATTATATGCCACACAACTTACATCCCTGTAACGCATGTAACTTATACCAACAAACATAATCCTGATTTTATGCGACCTAACTTACAACGGCTGTTTCTGCAACATATAGTACCATCAAATTTACACCCTGATTTATGCCACCCAACTTAGGCCTTGTTTGCCCCTGGACCATAACACAGTCCACACGCCGGCGACTCCTGAAACTTTTACTAAACATTACCGAAATTTCCCTACGACATATTCTTCCTAAGTAACACTTGTAAGATTTATTCTAGATCCTGTTTTTTATACATATAGGTTTCACTACTGCAATCTTTCCTCCCGATGACTCGCGACGGGATGCAATTATTTCGTACCTAGAGATACTGTTCCCGGTATCATTATAATAAAGCGTTTGGGACCGAGAGCTGGAATGGAAAAATCTTTTTTATTAGGCTTGCCAACTTTCCCGTATTTTCCGGAAAACATCTTTACAAGGACCTTTCGTTTCTGTATCTACAATGTCGAAACTGCTATCAAAACTGTTTTTTTCATAAGAAAGTCTTTTTATCAAATTAGTCAGGTGTTCTCACAAAAAAAACACTGAATTTTATGTCCCCTCAGACCCCTCCATTTCTTTCTTCGCTCACCGTGCGATATTCCACGATATTCGGTCACTAAAGCACGGCGATGATTTTCATTCGTATAAAACTCATTTAAATTGATTCTTCTAAATGAAAGACTTGACAACGTGAGCTAAAAGTTGGATTTCGAATCTAACGTTTCTGCTGTAATTTTCATAGACAAGTTTAAACTCTATCATTAATAAGATATACGACTAAACCTCTTTGAAAAACCTCTCGTATAAAGAAAATGAGCCGCGGGATTACTTTTTTACATCAAAGGAGGCTCTGGAAAGGCTTCCCAAATTGCTTTTGGAAAACTATTTTCTAAGTTGGATCGTTATGATATACATTGCGAAGGGTATAGCTGTGGTATAGTCCTCTCTGATTGCGATGTATCAGTGTAAAAAAGGTGGACGAAACCAGATTCAGACAAATAGCAGATGTTCTCACAATCAGATATGACTTACCGACTGCCAAGTCCAATCACTGTTTTATCACAACTGAGGACGACCTTAGTCTCCATACAGTTTTTCAAACAGTGTTGTGGATTTTAGAGCTAATGTAACCCTCATTAGGTTCAGTGTTTCCAAATTTTCATCTCTTTGTCGATATATCGATTAATAATTTCGAAATGTTCGTAAGAATTGGCCACAATAACACCAAACGAGGCTAGCTAAAAAGTTAAGCTTGGAAAGTTGATCTTCTGCTAAGGATGGATTAAATATATGCGACTGTTTTTCATTGGATGGTTGATTCTGAATCTCCTAATATTTGTTTATCAGTAGCTAATATTAATTAAGAGGCTATCAAAACAGTCACAAATCAAATACTATACTTACGAAACCTATGAATCGCTCGTCAAAATTTCTCTCAACAGAAAAGTTTTCTTGCTCTATTTTTGAATATATTTACTTCGAATAGTTTTAAGGAAATTATATTGCATAAATGAAATTTATCATGCGAATGAGATTGATTTTTCTGACGGCTCTATATACCTCGATATTGCCAAATGTCTCCACAATTAGATTCTTTTTTGTCAATTCAATTAAAGTGATTGTAATCACAAATTCTCCTATATTTTACTGACATAATAATTTTTACATTGGTAGATTTGGAATTTCTTGGTATAAATTCTCAATTTGATTCGATAAGCCAATAAATGTCAGTGTGTTAGGATCGTTTGAGCGAATGGAATAGAGAGAGACTTAGTAAATTATTCCATTTTAAGCTTTTAATACGCAATGCGACATAACAAAGAATGCTAGTTGTTCCATGAACAAAAAGCTGACAGTTTAAATCCTAGCACTTTTTCAACTTATCCGAAACACCAATCTTTTTTGCCAACCACCACCGGCGTACTATTTATCAAAAACTCAAACATTTTCTCCTTGGAATTTCATATTTTCCCACAAGATTCACCATTTCAGAAAACTCTCTCTCCTATATGGGAAGAGTTCCAGAAGTTCTTAAACGATTTGAAATTCCGCATAAACAGCCAGAATAAAGAGGGCCAAAAGGAACGATTTCCGCTATGTCTGCTCTATTATCGAATGTGTCGCAAAAACACTTCAGCTCTTATCGACGGCTTTTAATATATCGCCCGCCAATTCGCTTATACCTACACTAGACCGCTGTGCCTTTAGAGACACAATTACAAAAAGAGCCGTTTCTTTCTCAGCTGTGTATTAAGATGGCATCCATTATAAGACCTCCCTTCGCAGTCTAACCATGTTGTTAAATATTTTGCAATAATTTGCGAGAGAGCGAATCGCGTGAGGTGCTGCTTACATTGATGCATTAACCAAAGTTTTAGATCGGATTTAACTAAAATAACTTTAACTTATTATTCTATAATATATACACCGAAGTTTTCCTAATGCGTAATTTCAAAGTCATTCAATACTGAGACCTCTTAATTGCAAATGAAGCGTTTCGTTTTCTTTCTCACGGCACAAATAAATTTTTTGTTGCATTTATTTACGAAATATACCTCTATTTAGGTCTGAATTCCTCTTTGCCTTAGGAAGCAAATTTCGCTAAATGAAAAGTGACACTATTTGGACTCAGTGAGATTGTAAGCAACACTCGGTAACTAAATAACATCATTTAACCAAAGAATTCGCGCTTAAGAACAAATGTTGAAAAATAAGAATTAATCTAAAGCAGCGTTTCCCAACCTATGATCCCCGAAGGTTTCCAATGTGTAGTTTTTCTTTAGGCCGCACCGTATATTTAGTTAAAGTTTTTTGAGAAAATAATGCGAGTTTTACACCATAACAGGCTTTGAATATTGTTATTAATGAAGTTTGTAAAACTATTTTGATATTTCAAAAATTTCTTCTGCACAGATGTTGAAAATAATTCTTGGAATAAAACAAAAATTATCAGGCGATCCCCAAACATACAGAAACGTGTGTAATATGTTTGAAAATGGTCAAATAAACTACGTAACCAAGAAGCGCCCTTTCTTAAACGTGCGTACAGTAAATAGGTTAGTGTAAGAAATGAGGTGGTCCGCAGGGCTTCGGAGGGTTGCTTAAGTGGTCCATAGAATTGAAAAGGTCGGGAAACGCTGATGTAAAGTATCTCCAGTAAACATAACAAAGTTATGAAAAACCTTATAAGCATTTCGACAACATTGCGGCCTTATTCAGTGGTGAACGCGAATATAAATAAAAAGACAACCTTATTGGCGGTTTGATAAGTATCTGCTCTTTAATCTGCTGGTGTAGCTTTTTATTTGCGCGTAACAAGCGTATCTGATGAAATATTTCATTTGGTAAGTTTTTATGTCAGTAATTAGACCTTCAACCGGGGATTTCTAAGCTGGATAGTAAAATTTAAATCCTTGGTTTGTCGGTTCCTAGATAACTGATTTTGGTGATTTTTGAGCTCATTAGACATCATCGAATTGGTAATTATCGAGATCAAGAATTAAAAATTAAGCACCGAGGAATATATTTGAAGAGACTACTTAGTTTAGTTATGCTTATGAAAAACTACTTACGGTGAATCATATTTGTTTTCAGCCTTAAGTCTATCGATAATTCTTTATCGAACAACAGCTTTGTGTGGAAATTCTCGGCTAAGTTTATTTTCCTCTCATTTACCTCTATGAAGTTCTAAGAGCGCAAAAGAACCTTTGCCTCGAAACCGAAGAGGAAGAAAGGGTGAAAACTCTCCAGGAAGATTTATTCGTTGTTCTACGTGTATCTATGGCCCATAACGACAAATTAGTTGTTTACGTAGGTGTGTGGGTGAGAAATCACGAAAAGGCTGTGACTCCCAATCTGCGAAAATCTTTCTCCTTTGCGCAATTCAAATATAATGAGCAACATTATTAAAGAGCCAAATCACGTCTCGTCATGAGGAATATACGAAAAAAAGTTGATAAAATATTTTTCTCATAGTATTTCCAAAACAGGGCCATATTTTAAATGCAGAATCGTACAAACTATTGACTCACGCTCTATTAATAGAAAGGTGGAATTTTCGAGAATTTAAAAGTGGACAGAAGGCGGGAAAGGATCGTGTGAATGCCTGCGAACAGAAACATACAGAATTTGGAAATTGTGAACCAGAGAAGACAGAGAAATCTTTGATGCCCACCCAAGGACCTTAAAATTAATACCATCCTTGTAAAACTATTACGCAAATTAGCTAAGTTGGAGCCGGTATAGCCTATTATACATCAAAAAGCATTCGAGGGGTAATTCCGGCCAATAGAAAGCCATACGTCGCCTCGATTTAAGTTTCCCCGCCTGCTGCTACTATCCATTATTTGTACGCTATGATACACTTTGTGTATTGTGCATTTGTGTAATTTAATTTCTTCGCTAGATGGCATTGTATTTACTTTAGTATTTTTTGTAATTACTATCCATTTATAGAAGTTTAGATTATCAAGTTAGTTTAACATTAAAATTTATACTAGAACGAATGACAAAGCGTATAATGAATCGAGAATAGAAGATTAACAGTGCAAGGGAACTCTTGGTAATCAGATCCACGATACGGTTTTCGATTTGCCTGTGTACTTAAAAGGTGAATAGCAAAAAATGTTTCCAGTGAATGAAATACTTAACGAAAATCATGAATTTAAAAAAAGTATTGATAATGCAATAAAATTTCATAGATATAAATACTATTAAACGTCAACTACCTATAAAGAGTATATGCTTGCCGACTTGTTAGAGATTTCTTTAAATTTTTCTTACACGTGTTACTGAGTATTTGAAATTTAGAAACTTTGATGGTGTCTGCTCTAATTCTTCGCAAGACACTATTGCGAGAATCATTTGCTTAATTTGAGCAAAAATTCAGACCACAAGAAAAAGAACATGTCTTATAGTTCTCCATTGGTAGTTTCCTTTGCGATTATCTATCTTAGTTATTTACTCCGCCAACCTTTGTGAGAATGGCTTTTTAAGGGAAAATGTAATGATCATAAAAGTGGCCGAAAATACAAGCTTAAGACCATAGAATGATAGTAAGGTTGGTATTGAGACTTGTATTTTCGGCATAGCTTATTTCATGCTATCTTCTTCATACCATTCTACTGCTCACACGAGACTCAGAACCTCGAGGGAATGCCTTTTGCATGAAACAGCCTACCTTACTACTTCAAACTTTCATAAGATCTGTAAAACGTATAGGATATTCACAGTATATTCATATTTACTCTTTCCTAATACTTTTATGAATGGTGTACAGCTTTGTATGGGACAGAAGCATGGACGCTAAGGAAAATAATATAAAATACTAGTCTAGAGAATTGCTTATTTCAAACAAAAGTGCTCTCATTGCAAAGACATACGTTATTATCAGAAACAAACGTGATTGGGAAACAAAGCGAGAAATATTTACTATTATCTCCATTGCAAAAATTATGTGGTTTTATTTAAATAAAACAGAAGTTTATTTTTATTTCTCAATTGTGTTTTGATGATTGTTTCTGTCAGTATTATTAGGGTATTACGTATGCGTAGATGTGAGTCGTTTTATTTTTGGAGAATAACAAATTTTATCGGAGAATGTTTTTGTACTAACAAGGGGACCTTACGACATGTTCGTCGCCGATTCGGTTGAAACTTGGTGAGCACGTAGCACACACCTATTTATGAAAAATGCCAAAGCAAGAAGACGCACCTCTCAAGCATTCGCGAGATATTTGCAATTAAATTTAGCGAAATTACAATGGGTCCATTGTATACCATAATATGAGTCTCTACGTCTAGCTGAGGCGGTGGACGAGTTGGTTAAGCGTCGGGATCGCGTTTTTTTGCGCGCGAGTTCGATACTAACTCTCAAATTTTTTTTTCAATTTTTATTATTTGATTTGTTTCTATTGTCTAGTAACTTTTGGGATATATTATTTGCTGAAAGTTTACCGAATTTATAATTACATTTTCACTAATTAAAAAATATTTTTCGCAATAACGTTGAAAAAGAATTGGATTAGAATTATCAGCAAAAATTAAAGGGGAATAAGGGCCGTTTATCACACATGTTCAACTCTTTTCTTTTACAGGGAGCTAATGCTTCATTGCAAATTATTATTGTACACATTTATTAATCTATTTTATTATATGACGTACAATGTTTCGGGTGGTAGTTATCCTAGAAACAAGAAAAGCAGAGATCTAGATTACACCATGCACACCAGAGGCGTATCCAGGGGGTGCGTATGGTGCTACAGCACTCCCCCTGGATATCAAAAGCAATAAATTTTTCTACTTTAAATACAAAGACTTCAATAGATATACAGAAGAGATCAAGAAGACGGTATTGGCTCTAATGTAATAACCGCTTTAGTCGATTCGAATTGTTCTGCCGGGCGTTCAACCGCGCTGATTCATGTAAATCTACTTTTACTTTTGTATTCCCAATTTCTGCTATGTGAACGACGAATGTCAATGTCACTGTGGCCTAGGGTTACCGTTATAATTACTTTCGCTCCTCAAATTTCCCCAGTTCGTGTTAATTATATATGAATTCAAAATAATTTTCTTTTTTCATTAGCGGAAAGGTTCGAAATTACAAAATTTTACTAATAATTTTTCTGCCCCTCACGGGATCGCACAAAGTATTCCAACAAATTAAAACAAACTCCTAACAGCGCCCCCCTTCGCAAAATCCAAGATACACCCCTGATGCACACGTTATTAAACCAATTGATTGACAGGCACAGTTATTTTTAAAAGATTTTGCTGGTAAACACACATCATTCACATTCACAAAAATCCTCCATTCGCTTGCCAGATTCGAGGCATACGATGCGTACCTAATCATATCGCGAAATACTGGCGCACTTAATTGTTGATGAAGCAACGAATATAATTTGGTTGCATCCTCACGTGATGATATTTCGCGGTTTTGTTCTATTAAAAATGAGCAATTCTGCATCCGCTTAATGAAGATTTTAACCTGCCTATAAAAGTACACATCACAAGGTTGGCAGAGTGGAGTGCATTTTGGCGGAATAAATTTGACAGTGCATGTTGATTCATCCTTATCGTCAACAAAGATTTCGTCATACACTTTGGGGTTAGTCTGACCTCCGCAAGTATCAATTAGCAGAAGAAACTGTTCATTTTTACATAAGGTAGAAGAGCGTTCTGCAAGAATAATTTGTACAGCTTTGCTGTTAGTTTGCCTGATATCGAACATGATGCAATTACATTTCCAAACTCACCCGTAAAGTTATTTGTGAATGTGAATGATGTGTGTTTCCTAGCAAAATCTTTTAAAAATAACTGTGCCTGTCAATCAATTGGTTTAATAACGTGTGCATGGTGTAATCTAGATCGCTGCTTTTCTTGTTTCTAGGATAACTACCACCCGAAACATTGTACGTCATATAATAAAATAGATTAATAAATGTGTACAATAATAATTTGCAATGAAGCATTAGCTCCCTGTAAAAGAAAAGAGTTGAACATGTGTGATAAACGGCCCTTATTCCCCTTTAATTTTTGCTGATAATTCTAATCCAATTCTTTTTCAACGTTATTGCGAAAAATATTTTTTAATTAGTGAAAATGTAATTATAAATTCGGTAAACTTTCAGCAAATAATATATCCCAAAAGTTACTAGACAATAGAAACAAATCAAATAATAAAAATTGAAAAAAAAATTTGAGAGTTAGTATCGAACTCGCGCGCAAATAAACGTGAACCCGACGCTTAACCAACTCGGCCACCGCCTCATCTAGCCGTAGAGACTCATATTAGGGTATACAATGGACCCATAGAAATTTCGCTAAATTTAATTGCAAATATCTCGCGAATGCTTGAGAGGTGCGTCTTCTTGCTTTGGCATTTTTCATAAATAGGTGTGTGCTACGTGCTCACCAAGTTTCAACCGAATCGGCGACGAACATGTCGTAAGGTCCCCTTGTAAGTATTATTTTAGTTTTGTGAAGGTACTCCACATACCCGTACGTAAATATAAATGTACGCATTCGAGGGATAATAGAGAAGAAAATTACAAGAAATCGCCAGGTTAGTAGGAAATGGGAAGGAAAGCAAGAAAAATGAAGAACTATCAGCGATTTTTTTCTAATTAGGAATCTTCTCCTCGAGAAAAATATACAGTAGTCTCCGAATATCCACGGGAGTAAAGTTACAAGAAAACATCAAGGGCATACAAACTGCGAATATAGATACCAAAAGCTTTGGGGAGAATAGATTTAGCCATTCTCACACTTTTCTCAGGACTCATTTAAACTACTTTTCATTTTGGGATCATAGTATAATGACAATATTTTACTTAGTTGAAAAAGGATTGTACAGACTTCAGTTAATTACACGCGCGCGAATAAAGCGGAAGGTCAGCACATCATCACGTCGGATACTAGCTTTCCATTCCCCTCAGTCGTTGTTCGCGTGCGTCACAGCGTCGAATACTTGTGTATAATGCATGTAGCGTATATTTGTTTTGTTACAGAAAGGAAATGAATGCGTTTCTTGTGTTAAAACGAGCGAGAAGTGTATAATGCGGAAGACGGACAAGTAAAATTTACTCTTCGAGGGCATCGAAAATTGCTACAGTAATTTCTGTGCGTATAAGCGAAACCGCGAATATAAAACCCGTGAAAATCGAGGAACTGCAACTACATTTCATTCTTTCGGATGTACAAAAAAATACAGCTTTCAAGTATCAAGTTTATGCCTTAACTCAAAAATCATTAGAAAAAAGCAATGCTACGAATATAGATCGACGACACAATACATTTCTTATGGAAAAATTTTATTTTAAAAAATTAACTGCCTCATAATTTATTCCAGATATCAAGATATTTTCCCTGTTGCTTTAATGTTTATATGTGCATAGATGCCAGGAATAAAATTCTCACCCATTACATATTTACCACTTCCACACTGGTGTGATCCACGCACGTAGGTACCCTTCGGACTAATATAATTATAGAAAAAGAGTTTGAGGACTACTCTACGGAAGGAGGTAGACAGTGATAATTTAAGCTTCACCAATTGAGTTAATACAGTCATAAAATAAATGTATTTGACTTAAAAACATTTCGGCATCTTTTAATTTAGCTAGGTTGAATCTTCTCATAGGCTTGAATCATCAACTTCTCTTTGAAATATCTTTGTTTACACTTTTGCTGTGCTTAAATTTTAAAGAAATCTACGCTTTGAGTTGATTCATTTATGTGACTGTGAGGTAAAATAAGCGGCAAATTGTGCGATAGGAATTTGCATCGAATAACTTAAGAAAAGAGTTGGCTTAGGTTGAATTGATATTCACGATGAAATCCAAAACCTTGAATCCATCCAAATTCTATGCCATGTAACATTTAAAATAAGCTATAATAATAATAATAATACTAAAAAGTAAATTATTATTCAGTAGTCAGAACTGTGAAAAAATGAAGTAATAAGTTTTTACTTTCTCCATACGTAGTAATGGGAAAGTATTGTGATCACGAAAGAAATCGACTTCGAGATTTCAACGGAAATACACGTTTTGAGGTCCCTAGAACACGTTTAGACTATTTTCAGAATGATGTCTGTGTGTGTGTGCGTATGTATGTGATTGTGAATGCTCTAACTCGAAAAGTACTTTCCGTATCATTTCCAGATTTCATATATAACACTTTGATATGAGTGCAAGAGCTGATTAGTTTTTGGACAATAACGGTTAACGGGAAGTCGAGGTTTATTCGAAACCCAATTCGGTTTTGACGAAATATCTCCGTTAAAACATCATTACTGTGTATACAATTCTATACAAAGGTTATAGAGAATGTAATTTTCTACAACTTTCATTTGAAACATTTTTCCATAGCAGTTATTGTTTAGGAATTATTTATAAATAATCGGTTTTTTCGGTTTCCGTCAAATATCTCCTTAAAAAGGTCATAATTGGTCATCTTCGTGAGGACCAAAGTTGTAGAGAATAATATTTCTTCCAAGTTTTGTTTGAAACAAATTTTCGTAGAACCATCCATTTCGGGGATATTTTGCTTTTTCTAGTATACAGCGCCGCCACCATTTAGGGGTGAATTCTGTAAACATATTCAAAATATGCCTAATTTACGACAATAAGGACGACTGTATTCTTTTACGATAGGAAATAATAATTTTGCCTTATAATGCTATTCATAATAATTTAAATATCTATATCCCAAATAGGGAGAAAGTCATGTGTTGGCCACATCAGATTTTTTTTCCTATATACGTAATTTCACATTTTATTTTCACAATGAGATTTCATTATTCATTAAAACGCATACGCTTTATGCAATATAGTTCATAACGCGGTATTTATCCATTTAACAAAAATTTGTTATATGGTACTTTCCGCAGGACTCATTTAAAAGAATAATAAACAAGGCCTAATTAAAGTTGAAATGTATATTTACTGTCACAATATTACTATGTAAATAACAATGAATGACGAAGGTTATCCACTACACTGAAGTTTAAAAAGAATTATATAATGTTTCGCTAAAGATTTTAACATATTCGAATCTCCGAAGCATTAAAAGCATCGTTAAAGTCCAGTTTCGTCGACTGCTGATCATAGATTTACTTTACGATTGGGAGTCGCTATAAAATATTCGCGTATTATAGCCATTAAAATGCATTAAATTGGAATTAACGATAGTGAAAGCTTTAAAAACCCTATTATTATGTGTATGAATCAGAGCTGGGCAGTTCCGGTTCGGTTCCGAGCGTTCAGGTTCCAACCTTAAATTTTCCAACTCGTTCCGTTCCGGGTTCGGTTCGAAATGATCAAAAGAACCGAACCGGTTCCGATCCTGTTAAGGAACGGTTCCGGAACCGTTCCTAGCCCCCAGAAAATATTTTTTATTGATAAAATTTTACATGAATTACAACTCTTTTCAATAAATAAAAAATGATGAAAGTGTCTTAAAAGTAGTGTAGCAAAATGTCATCTTTTAAAAGAAAATTTTCTTTTTACTTTCCCATACGTAGTGTATGTGAATGTATTGCATTCGTGAAAATTATCGAATTCGAGACTTCAACGGAAATACACGTTTTGAAGTCCTCTTATTATGGTTGACTATTTTCTCGATGCTGCCTCTGTGTGTGTGGAATTAACCGTTGATAGTTCTCCATTATTGCTATGTCACCATCCGCAAATTAGAACAAGCTTTTAACAAATTTAAAAAAAATTAGTATATACTGATCTTCAACTGACGAATTGACAAATAGTAATCGTCAAAAACTAAGTAGCACTATATCACGAATTTCACCGTTTCCACTGCTAAGGGAAGACTGAAATTAGCTTAAAAATTTATCTGGATAAGGGGTGGGGGAGGGGATGAAGTCGGTTGCACATTGCTCTGGTGTAGGAATTCACCATTCATCCATAGTACTTGTTAGCTTAATATGATCTCCCTGCTTTCCCCCATTCTACTGTATGACGTCGCATAGGATAAGGACGTTCCTCAGTAACCTTCCCTCCATCCTAGTGAAGTATGCTTAACCTGCCCTTACTTCCCTCCCTCCTAGTATACCATGACCTGACCCTCGCACCCCTTCCCACCCTCCAAGTGGACTGCTACTACGGAATCGTCGAGTCAACAGACACCATCGCAAATTCGGACTTAGATTACTTATGCTCGCGACTGTACTTTGTCTAGGCTTAGGACTAGCATATAGTTAAAATATGTTGGTACATATTCCTACTATACTGGCGGTTTAAAAGTTGCAGGAAGCAGTTATTGTGAAACGAAGATGTATCTCTCAATTGTTTACCTGGAGAAGTTCAAAGACGCAATAGGGAGGCGGATGAGGGAGGGAAAGGAAAGATAAAAGAAAATGTGCAAATAGGTGATTCTCTCCTAGTTGCGATGTTTTCTTGGATTAAAATTACAGTGGTAAATAAACATAAGTCTGCGTACGATCATCATTCTTTGAAAAAAACGAACAGAAAATCTGATCTAGTACAAATATTTCAAAATTCATTGTCTATAAATGATCATACACATGCCATACAACTCACACAAGAAAAAGAAAATTCCTTCAGAGCTCCGAAAAAAAACAAAGGAAAAAACCAGAACAAGCGAAAATTAAGCACAATAAAGTCTGCGTAAGGTATAAGACAATGTTCCTTTTTATGACTTTGATCGCAAAATAGACTGATACTTTGTACTACTATGTATGTATAACTGTAGTAAGTATATGATTTGTAAAGGCCAAAGCAACATTCTTTGTGGGTTCAGTTATTCACGAAGATAAAGTAATGCCGAAAGCTTTTGATTGTTCAAAATGTCGCGTTGAGGCTGTGAAATACCCACAGGCACTCGTGAAGTGATCATGAAGCTACCAAACGAGGGAAAATCTCTTGGAGAAATCGGAAAAATTACCGGCAAGGCCAAATCAACTATCCAAAGGGTCGTGGAAAATTTCTACAGGAGTGGATCACTTAGTGTCAAAGGACGGCCGGGACGGCCAAAAGTGCTATATAACATGACGGGAGGAGAAGGAAATTGTTTCTAACGTGAAGTTAAACCCAACACTGAAAGCTACTGACATTACAGCTGACATAAATCACTCCTACAACAAAAAGATTGGCCCAGAAACAGTGCGAAGAGTACTGAGACGATCAGGCTACCACGGACGTGTTGCACGACGTATGTAAGCCCTACATATCCGATGTTAATAAGAAAAAACGAACTGAATTTGCTAAGGTGCATTTAGGTAAGCCTCAAGACTTTTGGAACAAAGTTGTGTTTAGCGATGAAAGCAAATTCAATATATTTGGGTCTTGCGGTCGTAAACATGTTTGGAGAAAAGTGAACGAAGAATTCAATCCGAAAAACTTAAACCCAACAGTGAAACATGGTGGCGGCAGTGTCATGGTGTGGAGGTGTATGTCTGCAAATGGTGTTGGAAAATTACATTTTATCGACACTATCATGGACAAGTTTGTGTACTTAAATATACTCAAAGACAATCTAAAGGAAAGTGCAATAGAGTTAGGTCTGGGAAGAAATTATATATTTCAACAGGACAATGATCCCAAACACTGCGCCCACATTGTAAAGGAATGGCTTTTATACAATGTACCAAAACAGCTACATACACCATCACAATCTCCAGACCATAATCCTATCGAGCGCCTGTGGAAAATACTGGAAAGGCGCATCAGAAAACATCGCATAACTTCCAAGACCGCCTTAAAAGCTATCCTGCAGGAGGAATGGCAGAAAATTACTCCAAGTTACACCTCAAAATTGGTAAACTCAATGAACAAACGCTTGCAAGCAGTGATAAACCAAAAAGGATAACCCACAAAGTATTAATGGTTTATTATTTTTGATTATTTTGCAATTTTTTTGTAATCGTACGCAGATTTTGTGTTATTAATTTTCGTTAATGTTGGAATTATCTTTTGCTTATTTTCATACGAAATGACTGATTTTATTTTTGTTATATACATTAATTGCTAACATGTATGTGGTTATATAAACCCAAATAAATTTGAAAAAATCATGCTATATACGATTTTTCATTTGTTTTGTTTCGTAGCTTCACGATCACTTCACGGATGCCTGTTTGTATTTCGCAGTCTTTACGCGACATGTTGCACAATCAAAAGATTTTGCCACTTCATATCATCTTTCATTGACTTTTACAAATCATATACTACAGTTATACATACATAGTAGTACAAAGTATCAGTCTATTTTGCGATCAAGGTCATAAAAAGGAACATTGTCTTATACCGTACGCAGACTTTATTGTGCTTAATTTTCGCTTGTTCTGGTTTTCTCCTTTGTTTTTTTCTGGGCTCTGAACGAATTATCTTTTTTTGTGTGAGTTCATATCTGTCATGCGTATGATCATTTATAGACAAAGAATTTTGAAATTTTTATAGTATAGTCTGTAAGGTTACGGAAGGCCGCTGCACCTTCGGGCTACCTGCTTCCACCCCCAGCCAGCCCAACCCGAGAGCGCCAGCAGGGAGCATTAGTCACCTATTGGGCATTCAATTACACTAAAGCAACTTTTTAATTTTATTGTCAGTTCCTCTCAAAATTGTTATTATTGAATTCTACACAAAATTTTATGGAAAACCAGCCCAAACACGACAAAATAAAGCCAACACACTGTTGTTTGACTAACACAACAAACATCAACAAACATAGTTTGCGAAATGACAAATAAGTGACTCATAGGAGAGTGGCTGTTCTATAACAGACGCAGAAGATCATTTCCCGTGGAAACTTTGCTGTGACTGGTGCGTATAGCTTTGCTGTGTGCTGTGTTCCCTTCCGTGAAAGACTTCTGTTTTGTAAAGGTTTTAGAGGAATGAGTTCATCGAAAATACTTCTTTATGAAAAAATAAATAATATTTTAAGTACGCACTACAAAGTAGTAATTGTTTAGTTCAAGCTTTATAAAGTTCCGCTTTCACTTTTACTTATATTAGTGTAATTGCATTAAATAGATATTGACGATTGAATCATTGGTTTATTTATAAAAGTCCCGTGTACAAATTATTTTATGTCGTATTTATGTCGTGTTTGGACTCGTTTTCCATAAAATTTTGTGTAGAATTCAATAATAACAATTTTGAGAGGAACTGACAGTAAAATTAAAAAGTTGCTGTAGTGTAACTGAATGTCCAATAGGTGACTCAGGCTTCCAGCTGGCGCGCTCGGATTGGCTGATTGGGGGTGGAAGCAGGTAGCCGGAAGGTGCAGCGGCCTTCCCTAACCTTACATCAGATTTTCTGTTCATTTTTTTCACAGAATGATGATCGTACGCAGACTTATGTTTACCACTGTACCTGTTTAAATGAAGCTTTCGTCCCATTCTCGACAAATAGTTATGTATAATACGCATGTGAGATACTGAGTTCCACCATTCTAATTCTTGGCTAGAAACTTTTCTTGTTGTGATTAAAGCAAAAATAACTCGTCCTTCCAAATCTTAGAAAAAAATTTCCTCAGATGTTTTGATGAAATAGCTTTCTGCCTGCTTTCCCCCATTCTACTGAATGACGTCGCATAGGATAAGAACGTTCCTCAGCAACCTTCGTAGTGAAATATGCGTGTAGATAAGAGCTTAACCTGCCCATACTCACACCGATTCCCTCCCTCCTAGTGTAACATGACCTGACTCTCACACCCCTTCCCACCCTCCAACTGGACTAGGTACTACTACGGAATCGTCGGGTCAACAAACACCATCGCAAAGTCGGACTCAGTTTAATTATGCTCGCGACTGTACGAAGTATAGATTTCATATACGATTATACAACCTTCCGCGCAATATATATATATATATAGAAAAGGGTCGAAAAGGACCGTCCGCGTAACCTCAACACCAGGTATTTCTTCGCAATTCGACCCCGTCCCTTACGATACCAGGGAAGAAACCAACCATCTCTCTTGATCATTCCGCTCAACACGTAGTCACCCGATGAATTCACTGCTTAATTTTTCGTCTCCCATTCATAGAATTTTCTTCTGGCCATCGTTATCTTACTAGATACTAAACGATGGCTCCTGGGGTTAAATGGGAAAGAACCATGTCCTCTAGGGTAGCGAGAGTGGGGGGTGAGTGTGTAGGAAACCTCAGCGGTTGGTAATACATATTTGGGCCTAGATTGAGAGTGCTTTTCTTTTCCAACCTTTGAAAATATAAAATATTTTCAATGTCAACATCTACTGTGCGTTATTTCGACTCGATTGGGAGTGTATCCTATTGATTTAACAAACCCTTCTCTTTTTCCCCAACTTTAACATTTATTAGCTAATTAGTTACAACATGCTTTATTTACAGTCACAGTTATCTTCAGACAGTTTGCCGTCTTGAAGTTAGACAAAAATTGCCGCCCTCTGCCAAAACTTGCAGTTCATGAAACGATTTATGGGTGACCTTTTTGATTCTATACGCGATTCTCATACAAACATTGTATGAGAAAATTTTATCTGGCGGATGTATAAGATATAGTTTTATCTTGTCGAGAGCATCAAGACGTTGGATTTATATCTTCGTCTTCAAATCCATAAAGCGTTTCTTGAATCATCGTCTTAAAAAACATCTTTGCTCTACAAATTCAAATTCTTAATAATATTCTTCAAATGCGTTCCTTTCTTTCGATTACGGATGATATTAAAATATCAAGAAGCGACTAATCTTCCAAGCCCACAATTTCATCGTAGAGAATATTTTTTGAATATGCAAAAAAGATAAAAACTGATTGAAAATTGAGGTCTTATTTGAGTAGATGATCCAATGTTATTTGTTATTCCCTGCTTTACGTAATCACTGAACAGATTTTTACCAGAATCTATTATGAAAAATATGGCAACCAAATGTAGATGGATTAGATAACAAGGTCCAAGCATTAGAGCCAACTTAACAAGGAAGAAGAATAATCAGAGAATGCATTCCTTTGCAATTTTGTATAAAAAATATAATAGTAGAAATGAAAAAGTTTGTTTTGAATAAAATAAGTAAAAATATTAATAATAATTTATTCATCTTATAAGGGAAACATTCCGGAACCGTTCCGGATCCGACACAATTTTTCCGTCCGGTTCCCTGTCCGGATCCATGAACCAAAAAAATTTTGGATCCGTTCCTTGTTCCAGATCCGGAACTTTCCCAGCTCTGGTATGAATGCATATGCCGTTTATTCAATGCTATTCAGCACTAATCGGTCACCTAGTTTTTCATATTCTTGGCAGCAACGTACTTTCGTCGCATATGGATCGCCGACAAATTTTTCACGCGCCTATTCTTTTCGAAACTAGTAACGAGGAGTTCGTGCAATGTTCGATCGCATCGAATTGTGCGGGTCAAGGAAGAAATAACAGCTTTGACTTATTTTTATTGTTCTCAATTTGATTTTACTTCGCTTTCAGATAGAACCTAAAAACTCAAGTGACGCACGCGGGTCAGTTGACTAGCGAGAAAAAAGGACGATTCCCGCAGAATGCGGCCCCGAGCTCACAGTTTGCCGAAGAGGAAGGAGGGGGATCGAAAGCGGATTATCAGAAGAAAGGGAATCGCCGCTCTTGGCGCGCCCTCCGCGTCGCACTTTGCGAGTCGACCGCGTGGGGGAACGGCGGGCGTCTTCTGGACCGAGGAGCCCTTTACGCACACCGACCACCCCTTAGCGAGCGGAGAGGGCAAAGGGGAGAGGGATGGGTGGGAGGAGGGGAGGCTACCCCTTTCCGAGGACGCAGCCGTCGCCGTCGTGGCGCTGGCGTCGTCCCGTCGATCCGCAGCCAAGAGTTGGCGCCCGGGACGCGTCGAGGGAGGAGGTGGTCCGTGTAGCCTTCTCTAAGGAGTGAAAGAGGTAACAAAGTGAGAGGAGAAAGAAGAAGAAAGTGTGTGTGAGAGGGAGAGAAAGAAAGAAGGTCGCGAGGGATATCGCCGGACTGAGCTGTGTGTGCATCACAAACCCTGACACGCACATTGGGTGCTTTTGTTTGTTTTTAAAGGGAAGGCAGGGATTTAGGGCGCGTGCGAGGCGACGCGATTACGACGGCCTCGAGGACGCTCTTTCTCTCGAAGGACGTTGGTCTCGGTCTTGCTAGCGGTGGTGGCCCTTCACGCCTCCTCTTTCTATCGTCAGCTGCTGTTCGGCCGCCGCTTATTCTCCTTTCGCGCGGGATTATTGATGTTCTCTCCGAGCCGACGTTCCGCCCTTCGCCTTCCGCCGCTTTCTCCTCCTCTCCGGCCGCTCTACGCCGTCCCTCTGGACCGGCGGCCGGCGGAGGGGCCTCCGCGAGGCCATCTTCTCGTTCGTGCGAGCCCCCCCTGCTGAGATCTCCTCCCCCATTCGCGATTCTCCCCCCACCCACCCACTTCGGCCCTTTGACCTCCGGTTAGACGTGCGGAGGAAGTAGAGACATTCCTCGTTTGTTGGTTGTCGTCCTTTCGAAGACGACCCCGGCGGGGGACCTTTCCAAAGTGCTTTTTAGGTTTTGCTTTGTGGTTCTTGTGCTTGAGTGACAGAAGGATCTCTTGTTTGTTGGGGCGAGGAGCAGGGAGGCCGGAAATCGAATCGGGTCCTCCGGAAATAAGCAGAACAAGGTGAGTGGGCGCACGGCGCATTGTTCGCCCTTAATATTTCTCCCGAACAGATACTTTTGATTCCTAATGGCATGCATGAGTAATTTAAATCCGAGGCGTTCACTCAACTGTTTTTGTTTTTGGTTTTGTCGATCCATTAAGTAAACCCTCGTTATTGCTAACTAATTGAAGATAAAAAAAAGCTTATCAAAAAATAGTTTTCATATTAATGCGTTGAGAGATAAAACGATTTTGTCAATTCAAAACGTTCTGTCGCAATACTTTTTTTTAATTTCCCAGACGTTATTATGTCATGACTTTGAATGTGTCCTTCATACACTGTGGTATTTCTTAACTAGATAGTTATACTTTTTACTGAATCTAAATATGTTTAAGATGAAAGCGCAATTCTCGATTTAATTATAAATTAATTATAATTCTATTGCTTTAAGTATATATTAGTCTTCAAATTTCATATAATACATCAAACTCTTAGGTATCGCAGTCGATGCAATTTTGAAGGCAGAATAAGAGAACGATTTTCTTTAAAAAGTCCTGATATTACTTTCTCGTCTAAAAGGCGCATATTTGTACGAAATGCTAAATTAATGGTTAATCCCAACATTGAGGTATCCTACAGAGCGTTCTTCCCTTCCTCCTCACCCCCTCTCCCCTCTCTACCTCCCCCCCCCTCCCTCCCCTCCACCACGACACCTCTTATCTTCTCACAATCTCCGTGGTTGTTGGCGAGACGATCCTCCGCTTCGTTCTCTCTTCTTTAAGAGGCGAAAAAATCACTTCTTCCATTTCTGATGTGCATATCAGCTCAAGCTTTTTTTCCTAAAGCCGAATTTTAATCCCAAACCTGAAACGCGATTTTTTTCTCGTTCCGAATCTATATTTTTGCGACTGATTATGGTTTAAATTTCGAATATATCTCGCGGACGGGATCGTTCGATCGGCTACGCCATCTGCCAATTTACAATGCTGCATGCAGATGTTTTGAAGTTTAACGTTGCTTCGTTTTTGTTTTTCCTCGCGGCTCCAAATGTCCCCGCGCGCGCGTGTGAAGCCCGGTGTCTGTGTGTGTGTTTATCCCGACCCGAATACGTCGTCGGATTTATTTTTCGTGTCCACCGTCGGAACGAAGGGTTTTATGGTTTGAGATTGAAAATTCCTTCGAATGTGAATCGGCGGAATGCTGTAAAATAAAAAAAGGGAGATATATAGCGCAAGGAAATAAATATTACGCTACTGCTGGAATTCATTATATTTGTTAAATTATCACTCCTGAACTCTTTTTATTTAAATTAATTCTCTTTAATACTTTTCATCAAATTTGATGCATTGATAAAATAAATTACTCATAAAATATTTACATAAAACATTGTAGTCCAAAGTAATAATTAGATATGATAAACTTTCAAACTTTGGTCAAAATTAAATAATGAATCTTACCTTGAATTAAAATGTCAAGTATTGGCATATGTCTATCTGACAGTGTTTCCCCGACTCGATATAAAATGGACGTATATAATATTATATCTGTTAGGTCTTTAATATCTACCATCTTGTCTTTTGCCAAATTTTGATGGATCACAATCTAGCGCATTCACTATTTTTGGAATCCAAATCACACACGAACGTTTTGTTTATCAAATGGTTGCATAAATGAAATTTTCACCATAATGAGAATCGTAAACATTTGATAAATTAATGTTTTTAGGGATTTTTTTAAAAATCGCTTATGTATTCATTTTCTTTTCCGTCCGTCCATCCGACTGTGCAAGCGATATCTCTGAAACTGTTCAACCTATAGAAACCAAATTTTCAGGATAAATTACTACATTACTACGTGTGGCAGGAATTTGGTGGACCGGATTCAGTTGATGGGGATTATTTTTCCCCATTATTATTGCTCCACAAGAAAGGCAGGTAAATCGGTGACGAGGTTTATATATTTGCTTTTTTTAAAAATCATTTTCCGTCGAGATTCGAACTCGGGACTTGAAATATCAGAAAGTTTAAAAAATCTTAGTTACATATTATTGAACACGGAATTCAAATCCCTTTAGATTTAGCGTACATTTTTAGTTTTTATCGAAAAAAAGTGTTTTTCTGGGTTTCAACAAAGGAAATACTTAACTACCGTGGTAACGAGCTCAATGTTTTTATTTGTACAGTGTGTACAGTGCAAATTAGGCGGAAATGTTTACAGAATGAGGAATGACTCCATACCAGACTCATACCAGACTAAGGGTTTTCAGGGGATATCTCGGGAACCATATCCTTGGTACAATTGGTCTCGAATTGTGCAATTTTCATTTTGATGATGTCGCTACGCTTCAAATTTGAATGTTAGATTTTTTGTAAAAAGTCGTCTTATAATATCTGCTTTCGCAGTACTTTTCTAACCTGTTATGTTTTGTGTTCTCTCAATTCTTTTGAAAGACGATAAAAGCAATCGGAGAATAAAATATCATCGATTTCCGTTTTATGTGAATCGGCCGACATAAACGCGATTGGAATCAAAAACTTTTTATTAGGTATAATTGGAAAGAGCCGTAACGGCAAGTAAAATACGGGAGAAAAACGATAAATTTGAAATTAATTCTCTCTTTTATTATTATTATTGATTATAATCGAGCATTTTAACTACATTTGAGAGATTACCATTCCTGTACAAAATGCAAGAGGTTGATTTATTGCGACGCCAATTTCGGGAATAAAATTGTTCATTTGAACCTGTTTGTCTCTCTCTCTCTCTCCCATGCAGAAATAACTGCAATAAACAGAGATGCGGATGTTTGAAATAACAAATTTGTAGACATTTTTTCCCTTTTTAATAAAATTATTTTTTAATAGAAACAGCTTAAAATGCTTGCTCAGGAAATGAGGCAATTTAGGAGTAACGGTTAATTAGTTTCATAAATATTATCAACCAAATGTTATCGAATGGCAATTATTATTTTAGATTCGTTACGAGTGTATGTTTCGAAAATATTGGGAAATGCAATTACGTTTTGCAAAACAGAACTATCACAGAGATATGCTATGTTTAAGTTTTATGAATAATAGAGTTGAGTCATTGATTTTGTTTTAATGTTTATTGTCTCTATGCTTAGCTTACGTTTGGCACCAGCACGTAATTTTAAGTTTTAATGTTTATTTATGAACACGTAAGGACATTTAGGCAATATTAGTAACGGTAACCAGATGGTTTGGAGATAGGGAAAGAGCATTTAAATATAATAACTGGCTCTCTATAAGTGTGGTTTAAATATTTTAGGCAAGAAATATATTTTTCAGTAGAAAGAACCGCCGATGCATACTTTATTAAAGTAAATATTTTTATACCATTATTTGTAATAAAGATATATTAACTTGGAATTAAGTTTCCATTCAAGACATGCATTTTATGGGTAAGACTGGGTAAATATTTTTTTTGAACTTTGATTAAAATTAATATTTTCAATTTCTATCTTCAATACAATGCTTCCATAAAAATTTCACGTGAGATTAAAATAATTTGTGACGGAATTTCGTGTTAATATTTTATTTCTCGGACTTAAGGAAAACAACCCTGCATGCGAATTGTTTTATTTTTGGTTTGCGCTCATTATCGCCTCAGAATTGAATTATTATTATTTTTTAAATGCAGTGTGGTTTTCTGCGAATATTTGCTAGATAATATTTTATTTTAGTTTAAATTAATTTACATAACACCTCATCTAGTTAATTGGATTTTACCAGTAGAATATGCAAACTCCAAATTAAAATAAATTTATAGCGTAGGCTTCGCTGGGCTGTATTTTGGATTCCGTTATTTTCAACCGAGTAGTAATCTATTTCAATTAGGTCTGTAATAAAGAAACCTTTTTAAGAGACGCTTTGTCTTAATGTTAAAATGGCTCTCTCTTTCTCTCTATATTTATCTCGTTCCCTCCCACTTGAAGTCCAACTCTAAATAGTTCGAAAGACTTAGTTACACTACTGAATTCTCCATGTCATCTCCATAGGCTGTTGATGTAATGGTAGAGTGATTGTAGACGGCGGTCTATCTCCCTCTCTCTCCCTCCCTCTCCCTCCCTCTCTCTCCCTCCCTCTCCCTCCCTCTCCCTCCCTCCCTCTCCCTCCCTCCCCCTCCCTCCCTCCCCCTTCCTCTCCCTCCCTCTCTCTCCCTCCCTCTCTCTCCCTCCCTCTCTCTCCCTCCCTCACTCTCCCCCTCTCCCTGTCTGAGAATGAGACAAAGAGTTTGTTAGAAGAGTAGCTTCCTGACATGGAAATTTTGAAAAATAAAAACAATACGTGTGGAATAATTTATTAAGATTGATTTCCTTTGGATTTGTCACGTGAAATAGGATCTCTTATATTAGCTGACTTTTATTAAATTCCTTCATCCCTTTTGCCAAATCGCATTCTTTAACCCATTGTATTAATCATCAAATGTGTTAAACTGGAAACCTTGAAGGACTAGCGTGAGTTTTGGTTGTTGGACAACCTCAGAAAGTGTTCTCATGTTCGACAGACTTGTGTTATAGCACTCAGGTTTTAAGATATCCCATATAGCTGCGGATAAGGAAGCATAAAATTTTATGTCCAGAAACGTTGGAAATGGTGATTTCCTTTATATTTGTGTCATTTTCTGATATCTTTTCAGAAGTGAGATTTTCTCACTTTCTCACGCTATTCCTTCGACCTGAGTTGTATCGAAAGAACCATTCCATCGATTTCGTTCTCTGAGCTGTAGAAACATATATTCCATCTTTTGCGTAAGGTTTTTCCGAGCAAAGCCTTAGACGCTGGCGTTTCTTCGTTGGTCCTCATCATTATGCATCGTAGCGGAAGGACCTGTGTACGCGAACTGCAAAAGCTCTCGTGAGATTTTCCAATGTCAAATTTTCCTTTACTAATTGACTGAAGAAAATAATTAAGCTTTCGCCACGCACTTTCTTCGCCAACATTTTTCGCAACAAAAATTAGAAACATAAATCGTTTAAATCGAGTCGCAAATAAATAAAATTAAAATTCCTCACTTGTTCGCAAATCTCTGCCTGCTTTTGTACTGGTAACGCCAAAACTACCTGCGAATTGAATTGTTATCCGTGTTTATTTATCCACATTGTTCTAGATTAAAAATGTCGGCGATAAAATGGGGGAATAAATCTATTAAATACATTATCCATGCTATACCCTGTTCCTTTCTCTCTATTTTGCCTTTACTCTCATAATTTTCCCATATTTCTCCTCTTCCTATTTCCGTTTTTTCTCAATTTTCCTATCTTTCCTTACTTTTTACTTTCAGTTCCTCTGTCATTACCTCCATCCTTTTCTCATCTTCTCTGTCCTCCTCCTTCGCTCTAGTTGACATCTCTAGGATTGGACAGCGTGAGTACCGCGGCGTGAAGCGTCGCAGTGACCGTTTGTACTAAAAAAAAGTGGATTTAGTGCATGGGGACGCATAACGCTGGCCTCATAATTCGGGAGAGCGTTGGATTTTGTTCAAATAAAGGCGAATGGTGATTCAGATCGTTTACGCCTTGGCTCGCACAAAGGGCGGTGATTATAGCGCGCCCTCTGTATATGCCTCTCATGCTATATTTACAGGAGATGAAATGCCAAATGTTTTTGATTCAGTGGATAGTTCGTTTACTCACTTTCATTGAGAATATTAAACAGTTACGACATTAAAATTCTTTCCCCTAATATTTGTGCCCTTAGAACATGAATTTCCTAAGCCTTATATATCCTTTATTTAATAACATAATTAGAAATTTTGCTAGGAAGAGATGAAAGCTTGTAATTCAAAACTTTAGGTAGGTAGTTTCTATTTATGGGCGAGGTTTAGGTCTTTGACCATCAGTGATGCAATTACATTTTATTTAATTATTTAATAACATTAATATATTTACCAATTAAATCACCTTTAATATGACAGCGTTAAAAAATTTTTATTCGTTTTTCTTCCCAGTCGCCTGACATTCCTTAGAATTTAGTCATCGTTGTTAGACTTCCGATCATTTAGTCATACAATGTTATCTACTTATCATTTTAACGCCCTTTTTATTGCTCTCATATCCAGTCATCTAACTTATTATCTTTCTCTTCAGCCATTAGTGACGCTTAGTCATACACTATTTGCTTTTGAGTGATTTCTTCAGTGAACATATTACTGGTTATTTTTCCCCGTTCCATTAGAAAATGAAACGGTGAAGTCTCTCTCCACATTCCCAGAGGCCAGTTTAATGCCGGAGAGGACAGTTTTATCCGTGCCTTTGGTGCGAATTTGAGCTTGAGCGGGTGTGTTGTGTTTGCATGAGTGGCTTTTACCTTCACAGTCTCCACGGCTCCGAGCGAGGCAAATGGGTGACCACTGCGTCTAGTACAAGCGGATACAGTCATATATGCCGTGCGGTATCCGACGTGAGAACCGTGGATAATGCATCTTTAAACGCTTCAATTTCTGCATGTTATTGGATATCTCCAGCTTCTGCTTAGGTCTTAATTTCAGTTGTGCATTTTTCGTTCGTAAAGCGTGTTCCAACTTTGACTGGCTTTAGGAAATGTAGGGTAAAGCCACATTTTAACACTTATTGAAAACGAATTAAATTCTATTCAACTCTCTTAACGGTTTCAGTTTTCAAATAATGCGCAACAAGAAAAGTAGAAGTGAATTATTTGGTTTCGATTTTAGCTTAGCTAATGCATTACATACATCTCAAATCAGATTGTTCCGATATTTATGAAAAACATGCCTTGTTTATTGCTTAGGACCTGCGGTACTCCGTTTGCATTTCTTGATTGATAATTTGTAAAATGTTTACTCCTTATTTTTCTATATGATTCTCACATTAAACACATTTTCTGACATGACATAATCTTATTTTTATTTTATACAGTTTTTAAAAGTGCTACAAAATTATCTTCTAAACTAAAGATTTGATTACAGAAATATCCACGCATTTTTAGAATGAATAGCTACAGCCATATAAATCAGTTAGTATATAGAAAACAACGTCGTGGACAGAGATATAAAACATCATAGTATATAGAATTATAAATATAGAATACAATTGAATGTATTGAAAGAATTTGGAAAAGAATGGAGAGACGTCGTCTCATTTTGCCAGAAAAATTCCTCCATCCACGAGTATTTTAAAAATATTTGTTAATAAGGAATTCCATTCAAAATGGAGAATTTCAGATTTTTCACGTTTTTTCCTTGGGTAATATAAAAAAATATATTTCCTTATTGGATTCTCTTCGAATACGATGGTTTTCTGTCGATCCATATCTAAGCACGTTAGATGAGGCAGCGATACTGCGGGAATGTCTTTAGTGTCATTGGAACTGCCTTCGACGGAGAATTTCCACAAAAAAGACAGATTACGCGACTTGGAGTTGAATTTGAATTATTTGGTGAAGAGATTTATATCTGTCGGGTTAGTGCGTGTGTGTAGATAGCTGGAAGTCTAAGAATCTCTCCAGAATGTATGCATTCAGCGAAACATTAAAGCAGGATTTTATTCAAAATTTACTCATAACCGAGCATATTATGAATGAAAAACTTGGCAGAAATGGTTTTGAAGAAGGAAAAATCATCAAATCATTGAAAATAAGCGAGGCGTAAAGAAAAAAACGCCCGAGTTTATTTTACGATATTAGAGGCTGAATCAGGATGATCGGGAGAGCAGAAGAGGAAATATTCTCGAGGATGGAAGTTCTTTTTTCCACCACAGCTCTCTGGGAAGGATGGAGAGAGTGCGGGAGGAGGGGAGGGAGAAATGGAGAGTGGGAGGGGGAGGAGAGGGAGAGATGGAAAGAGGGAGGGGGAGGAGGAGGGGAGGGAGAGTGGGAGGGGGAGGGAGAGATGGAGAGTGGGATGGGGAGGAGAGGGAGATGAAAAGAGGGAGGGGGAAGGAGGGGAGGGAGATATGGAGAGTGGGAGGGGGAGGAGAGGGAGAGATGGAAAGAGGGAGGGGGGGAGATTGGGAGGGGGAGGGAGAGATGGAGAGTGGGAGGGGGAGGAGAGGGAGAGATGGAGAGAGGGAGGGGGAAGAGGAGGAGGGAGAGATGGAGAGTGGGAGGGGGAGATGGAGATGGAGAGTGGGAGGGGGAGATGGAGAGTGGGAGGAGGAGGGAAGGGAGAGACGGAGAGAGGGAGGGGAGGAGGAGGGGAGGGAGAGACGGGGAGAGGGAGGGGAGGAGGAGGGGAGGGAGAGACGGGGAGAGGGAGGGGAGGAGGAGGGGAGGGAGAGACGGGGAGAGGGAGGGGAGGAGGAGGGGAGGGAGAGACGGGGAGAGGGAGGGGAGGAGGAGGGGAGGGAGAGACGGGGAGAGGGAGGGGGAAGAGGAGGAGGGAGAGATGGAGAGTGGGAGGGGGAGGGAGAGATGGAGAGTGGGAGGGGGAGATGGAGATGGAGAGAGGGAGGAGAGGAGGGGAGGGAGAGACGGGGAGAGGGAGGGGGAGGAGGAGAGAGAGAGAGGGAAAGGGCGAGAGGGAGAGATGGGGAGGCTGGAGTGAGAGAGAGGCTGCGGGAGATAGGAGATGCTTATGTGTGTGTGGGAAGAGAGAGAGAAACACACACACACAAACGAACCAACGGAAGAGAGCATCGAGGAGGAAATGCAGCGAATTGAAGCACCTAACTGTCGCTATTGATTCACTCGGTAATCTGTAGGTTTTACCAAATAAGTACAAACCTAGAATTTTAATTAAATTCCAAAGACGAGAAAACTCGGATTTAGACCTCCTTAAAATTTTGTGATGTCCTAATTATAATTACATCACATATTTTCTTTTTCTTTAAAAAAAGCATTTAATTAATAACAATTCGAAATATTTTCTAGTAGCACTATATTATATATATATTATGCCCGAAAGAGAATAATAATTATAAATATTTTTCCATCCAATTCGTATTTTTCTGCTTGTTTCGTATTCACTATCTGTTCCTGTAGCTAAGAACAACTTGATATTCAAGTCTGACGTCATGCTAAAGCAATTTCCCAAATCAAATGATTTATAACTACCGTGTCTCCAATATGTCATGTTAATTTCTTTTAACGCAGAAAATTCATCAGTTCTTAATGATGGATTGCAGAGTAAGTGTATCTGAAGTCATGGTGTTTGAATATCGGATAAATTGATTAAATTAATTTTTTAACAGCGCAAAATGCGTAGCTAAAGTAGTAAGTGTAAGGTAATTAAAAAGGGGAAAGGGATATAATGGTGATCGGAATAAGTATTCTTAGAATTTAGAATACTTTGTCCAGGGCGAACAGTCATAAATAGAATTGAAAACATATCAATGTTAATTATGTTATGACTTAACGTTGGCAAATGAGAGTAGAGAGATACCAAATGTAGAACTATAAAATAAATGTGCTACTTGCTCCAGCCAGAGAGGGCTTACGCGATCATGAACATTAAGAATGGAAAATTGCCAGCTGGAATATCGGAGGTCTCGAAAAAAATCCATAAGAAATGGCAAAAATTCGTAGTGAGCATTCTCCATGAACCCACGAAGCAAACGCGAAGCGACAACAGTACATGGGAGACTGAAGTATATAAATACACATTTATATGCTGCTGATCACCTTCTGAATCATGTTCCGAAATTCAATTCAAGCGTAACGTCGAAGTAGCTACTCTCGGTGCGAGAGAAATCGGATTCAGCGCCACGTAGCGACAGAAAATCGGCCGCGAGATGCTCCTCTGAAAGACTGTACGTGCAACACATGGAAATTTATTACAGTAATCGATATTAACCTGCTTGCCACGCTAATATTATTCGGATTGCGTCGCAGGTATTTCCCCTTCCTGCCGCTCAAACTTCGGAATTTAATCGTAGTTTTCCCTCGACGGATTACTTCAAGCCGTAGTTCCGCATAACTCCACCTGCGTAGGAAGGAGAGGAAATATTTAATACAGGTGATTAGGGAGGAGAAAAGCTCGGATGTGGGGGAGATGACTAAAATGGATGCGGGGAGGAGATGTGGAGGAAGGGAGCGAGAGAGAAAGGATCGGGGAGCGGCCGAGAGTGAGCGGGAAGCGGATCCTTGGATGGAGAGAGCGATTCCGTCGGCATTTTCGGCCCGCATGCCAGCCAGGGTAGGCCGGGGTGAAAGTTGGAGGGATGGGAGGTTGACTTGGAGATAATGGAACAGCAATCACACGGAGTCCTAGCATTGACGTAACTGCTTTGGTGCCTTCTCCTCCTCCCCCCCACCCCCTTTCCCCCTCATACGTAAGCCTTGGTGAATCCCTTCCCCAATTTCTCACACTCTCCCCTTTCCGAGTCAATCCCTCACGTACACGTTGAACGCGGTGCATCCACACTCAACTCTCTCTCACTAATGTTTCCATTCCGCTCTTTTTAACCTAGCTTCATTTTTAACGCTGGTTAAGGGCGAGTTTTTGGCTGTGCGTTGGAAAATGAACCAAAAAGGCTCGCCGCCGGTAAAGTGGAGCATTATATTAAAGAATTGGAATTAATTTAAAAATTGAAAAAAATAGTTTTAGAAAGTCTGTTATAAAATTATCAATTGAGCCATCATTTCTCTATCTCTCTCTTTTTCTAAATTTCTGATTTTTTAATGTTTTAGTCCTTGACGTCTCCCTTGATTCCTCTCTCAACCCAGGCTCCAGTCTTCCCTGTACATAATGCTCACTCGTAAATATTTTATATTATATAAAAATGTATAATGTTTGAAAACATAAATTTTATTTGAGGATACACATGCCATCAAATATAGCTGATCTTACTTTTTCAAGTCATCGGCTGAAACTTTACTTTCCTCTCTTTCTTTTTCCTCATAACGAATCTTTAATTCATACACCTCGGATAATCTCATTTCCTGTTCGCCTTCCTCTTATTTATATTTTATGTATATAATCATTCGCCGTTTTCCTATTCTTCTTCGTATTTCCTCGTTTTCCATTCTCTCTCTCCCTTTTTATCTTCAACATTCTTCTCCATGTCCACAAGTCTAAACTTCCCGAGTATTTTATGTCATTATTCCTGTGTGCACATGTTTCAGCTCTAAACGGTACTCCACACACAGATTTTGATCAATTTCTTGCGCACATCTTTCTCTATCTTTTCTGTTAGTAGAAGTATTTTTCTTCCGAAAGCTGCCTTTCATTTCGCTATTCTAGTTATTATTTCATCTTTTATTACGATGCTTCCGAGGTATTTATAGACTGAAACTTTTTGTAATGTGATTACACTAATAATTTGATCGTGACCCTGGAGTTCTTCGTATTTATTTCCATTCATGTTATAACCAGTTTATTTATCATATCGTGTTCCTTTTACTTTATTGCTGGAAGTACTTTATCATCATCGTCTTATACTGTTCTTATAACCCTTCCTCCATTCGTGTAATCTCCTGTACCTTCTGGCGCTTCATGCATTAGCCTTTCTCTATATATATTGAATAGGACCGAGATAAACAACAACCATGCTTTACCCTTCTACAGATATTTACTCTGATGGTATCAAATTTCTCCAATATGATCTTCACCACTTGATTCATGAATAGATCCTTGATCAGTCTCCTGTATATCCAAACTAAACTTAGAGGCATCCTTTAATATCCTTTTCAGTATTACCCAATTTACTCTATCAAAGGTTGTCTACTGAACAAGGAAATACATCTTGTTACACCCTATTGCTCTTTCTGGTGTCTGCGTGTGTGTATAATTGCATTTTATATGGCATTTATCGTTTGGCTGGAAAATAAGAGTTCTCTTTAGGTGAAACATTCTAGATGTAAAATAGTGCCCCATTCGTATCTCTGGGTTGGAATCAGAACGAGGAAAGCTGTTTTCCGATGATAATTTACGTAGGAATGGAAAAACTATGAGCAAGGTAGGAAAATCAAAAAATATTAAATTAAATACTGCATAAATTTATAATTATTAATCGGATAAGGATAGGAGGATTGAAATCCAGTGCACACACTTTGTGTGTAACCGGCGAAAAAAGATGCCGGAATGATGGTTTAGAGCAGTGGTCTTCAAGGTGGGCGATAGCGCCCACCAGTGGGCGTTTTTGGATTTTTGGTGGGCGTTAAAGAACACACCAAATGCTATTCTAATTTTTACACTGAAAAATAAAATTCTATAAAAAAGCTTAATGATACGCACACATATTCTGTACAACTATTTTATGTTACAGTTCGTTTGTCGTTAACTATAGTATCATATCATACTACACTAGCGACAATGTATCCATGCTGCGGTAAAATCGAAAGGCCCATGAGGGTGGTCGGAGTCTCTCGCAGAAGCAGCGAAGTGTTTAAGTTTAATTTTATCAAATATATAAAATCATAAATTTTTAAACACTGTTATTACCACTGACAGTGGACCGTATTCGGTAATCTCATCTAATGTCAATCCCACTAGTATTAGGGTTACAATACCTCCGTAAATCGCTTTGCTACTGGGGGCGCAAAATTCTTCTTTGCCCCGGGCGCCAGAAACCCTCACTACGCCACTGGGTGGGCGGTGAACTTATTTCAAAGGACAACATATGGTTAAAGTGGGCGGTGACTCAAAAAAGGTTGAAGACCATTGGTTTAGAGGTACCTCCTTCTTTCACAACCGGTTTCATAATAAGGGTGAACTGGATTTCCTTCCTCATATACTTTTCCAATGTCGTTTTACCTTTATTTTACTCACAATTGTTCTACACTTCAAAGAACTTTAAGCACCGGTTTAACGTAAGAGACTTTTCTTGCTTATAGTAATTTTTGAAAGTAACTTATATATTCACGTTGTTTGGAAAACATTGCCGGGACATAAGTGAGCTCTCATTTTACGAAGAAAGAGAATTTTACGTTTGTTTATTATATTTTGGTCGTTTCTGTATGTACATACATGAATTGAAAATACACTGGTATATATTTCTGGTGTTATATCATCATTTTATTATGTATTTATCAAATTTCAATGGTATCGATGTTTTATTCCTCCAAAAGCACGAAGAAGAAAGATAAAGAGATTAACGCATGGCCTCGTCTTGTATTAAAGCGCTTTTTTCACACAAATTTTGTACAAGTGATGAATAATAAGAGTAAAAGGGAAAATAAAATTATCCCGAGAGAAACTGATACATTATTCAAACTTTTGATGAATGCCGAGTCCCAAAAATTTTACAATTAATTTCGATACATTGCCTGATTAAACGCTTTATCAAATTGGGAGATGTGCGCATGAATTATCACCTTTTATCACATACATTATCTTGTTCCCCCTTTATGCCTGCGCTCTCACTAAATCAACATCATAAAAAGTGATTAATTTTTTCCGGCACGGGTCTTTTAAATTTCCTCTGCGGCTTTCAGCCGAAGGGCGTAGGCGGTTTGATAAAACGATTAAAAAACTTGTTCGATAATACTTCAGAAAACTTTTTTAATGTGTCTGATGTGAGTCAACACGTAAAAAATTGTCCCTAATTTGTTTAATCATGTATCTTAAGAGAATCAGGTCCGGTTTCAGTTAAAAAATGTGTAAGCGAGGTAAAAATTTGTCGCCCTTCTGGTTATCAAAGGCAGGAAATAATATTAATAATATAGTTAAAAAAAAAGAAAACATCTTTTATACAAACTTTTATTTTTCAAAAAAATATTCAACTAAATACTTTCAGAAAATAGAAATGAAACATACATTGAACTTACAACAAAATTACCATTGAAAACGAGTACTTCGACTGGGTTAATTAAAATCTCTTACGTGTAGTCAGTTTTTAATAGTTATATTACTGAAGAGCATATTTTTATATTGCAACTAACCACTTTTCGAAAAGGGCTAGATTAAATTTATTTTTCGGGCTTTTTTCCGTGCAAATTAATTTATCAGAGATCAGAGAGGGTAGTTACGCTCTAATAGTAGAGACCTCGAATGTTAAATTGTTTTACAAAGAGACTAACGCCGTGTAATCAAAACCTCTAGCATGTAAAACTTGAAAAACGTTAATTTTGTCGCCCCTCTGAGATGGCACCTGAAACCGACCCTTAATTTTAATGACGTCATCGCGACAAATACCGTTTTCCCGATGTTTTTCAAGCTCTGTGCCATAACACGTTTTTAAATGAAAATTTCATTATTAGAAATATTGATTTTGCCGCCCCTCTGAAGTGGCGTCTGTAAGCGATCGCTTACGTCTGAAACCAGCCCGAAGAAAATAATAAAAACTACTCCTCGAAAAGGAACAACAATAGCTTGGGATCGTTGGCAGTCGATGTTTATTTTAACAGACAAGTGTTCTTATTCGTTTACTCAGTTTATATAGCATGAAAAAGTTTCTGGTCCATTTTAGAAGTGAAATGTAATCTGGTAATGTTTCTTATTTTTTTCGCGACTCAGATACTTTGAACAACTTATTTAAAAAATATTCTGTGTCATTTTTAGCCATATTGGTGGTTTGCATTCATGAAGAAATTAATCAATATCCACATGTGAAAACGTTTTATAATTCTTCAACTGATACAAATTGTATTAAATTCCCCTTTAAACTATTGAATTATAATTTGTAATAAAAGTTTTATCTTCAAGACTGAGTTATTTGGAAACCATATAATTTAACACCAGAAAAGCTTTTTATTTGGGGAGATAATTTAATTTTCGTAAAACTATAAAAGGATTAAAAGACAACGCGGAACCCACTAAATGTCATGATTTGGTTTAAATAAAAAAGAGGATTTCTTTTATATACGGGGATGTCAATAGAGTGAATTTGTACGAAATACGATACACGAGAACAAGACAACCAGTCTGGTGCTATCATTTCAACGGATCCAACGAAAGGCTACACGATCCATTTTTAAATTGGAAATCTCTGAAAAGCACGAATTTAATCCAAAACTTAACCTAGCGTTAATTCTCTTCTCCCTCCATCTCATCCTCCTCCATTCCCTCCTCTTCCTCCATCTCACTCTCCTCCCTCCCCTTCCCCCCTCTCTTTCCATCTCACCCTCCTCTCCCTCCCTCCTCCCTCTCCTCTTCTTCCTCCCACACCTTTCTTCTCCTGTCCTTATCTCCCTCCTCCTTCACAAGATTCGCACCCCATGCGCCAAAATAACCCTAGTGATGTTTATGGGCCTGGAAGGAGGATGGATAGCACTTCGCGTCTTTGGGCGCACATGCACGATGGGAAGCATTTTGAGGAAAAGAATCCTTTGAAGGTATTCCGAGGAATTAATTTGAGTGCCAAAAGCGGTTTATGGGATTAATAATTCACTGCCAAAAATTACCTGAGGATTATAAGACATCGCAGTTGTGGGAATCAAGTAAGTTGGTCTCTTGGAGAAGTTTTTTGCGTGCAAAAATGTTAACCGTGTATGTTCAAGTTTGGTAACCTTATTAATTTCTACAACATATAATAGAGATGTACTCATATAATCATTTAGTTGGATAGAACTACAAGAAACCGTATAAATTTATTTTTAATTCAAAATTTCAATGAATGGCAAAATATTTTAGCTGGTGTACGGTATACGTTATACTTCACGAGAAATAAGATGGCCTCCCAGATATTTACGCTTACAAAGTAGAGGGGGAGCTACGTTGCCGGATTTACGCTTACAGTCCACGCCCGTTATCAAAGGCTACTGAATGAGAAAACGCAGCGACGCTACTAAGGCACAGTATGGCAACGTCGCAAGGCTCTGATAGGCCCAAACCTGAAAGGTACCCTTCTAATGCTCCCACCCTCCACTTTCTCAGAGGCCAGCTTACGTCTCGTCTACTATAATGACGCCTGCTGATGAGTTATTCATTGTTTTGTTATTGTGACGATCTTAGTTTAATTATAGGCTATAAATTTAACTTCCATTGGCGTATAATAATACGAGCATCATTAAACAAGTATATATCAACTATAATTTTTTTAATTAAAACAACTTATAGGAAGTGTATAGAGTAAAGACGAAACACCAACCCAACTGTTTGATTCAATGATTTTACTTTCAATTAAAAATTGTACGATCTTTTATTCGTCTCCAAACAAGAATCGAAATCATTTTTAAGGATTGATAGTAGGACGTAGTTCGGTATGTGGCCGTTATACAACAATAAGAAATCCATATTTTCTCTTTCTTGCGCTTATATGATCCGTAATGTATAGATTAATAAATTTAGTCAGATAGAGGGTAACATTTGCTATAAAAAAGTCCGCGAGAGCATATAATTACGACTTATAGTTTAGGAGATAAAAATTCGAGAATGTCCCGCCCATTTTATCCTATTCAACGTCTCTGGAATCCAACTCGTGTCGTTATTTTGCACGATGATTACACATAAGAGTCTTTGTGTGTGGCACTGTTTAAAATTGAAAGAGTGACTAAAATATATGCAGCCGCTGTCGAGTTATTATTATGTGATATAATATGGCTTCCCCTTAATTTTTTTACTAAATAATTTTATTATATGTTAGTCGAAAAGGATAGGAAATAATAAAAATCTATTTATTCAAATCCATAATCACTTATATTTATGAAAAATCTCAACTATACATAGTTTAATTTTCATAGCATTTGAATCAGAATCTATTTTAAAATTTTCTTTGGGATCAATGAAAAAATTATTTTCTTCGTGATCTAATTGCTTATGCTTATGCCGTACTCTTAGTCTTTCTTCTGTAACAAACACTGGATCAATTTCTAGTTCTTCCGCGATTTTTTCTGCTGCTACTATTATGTCGTTGAATCCTGTCATGCGATAATCTTAAAAAAAATCAATCGTTTGATCAATGGGTTTAATACATTCTGAAAGGTGAAGTTTAGGACTTTTTAGTAATTTTGAGACAATGTTTGTTTTAAAAAGTAGCCTTTCTTTCGTGATATTCAACACCAGATAATTTTTTATGGCCAAGCATCGTCCGCTTTAAAAACTGTAAAATAGTAAGGCATGACCTCTTAATTTTTTATAAGAGTAATATTGAAAATATACTAACAATTATTTATAGTATTAATTGATATTTGTACAACAAAATACATTTACTCCGTATTTTTGTGGACTGTCTTAATTAAAAAGGGAAGCGATAATTTTGAAGTTATACAACTAATATATCTTTCAATCTACTATTTTCAACAATAAAATAACATAAAATATTAACACGCAAAAGTTTCCAATAAGCCCATAATCAAGAAACCCGAAACTTGAAAAGAATAAATCTATTTAATTGAAATGCAATTTAGCTCATAAAATAACGCAAGTTGACAGGACTCAGATCTTCTGTTCGATTTATAAACATAAAAAACATGATGTTAGTCAGTCGCGCATTAAAAATAATTCTTTGCACCACCACCTATCAGGCAAAATTGTTTTATTTTTCAGTTTTTGTCGTGATTTTACCGAAAATAAAATTAATAAATATGGATTTAAAGTATACATGATTTGACTGCAGAAATAAATGAAAATGGTTTTCCGACGTCTCTCAATAAATGTTTAATATAATATGAAATACTTACACCTTTATAAACCCTGTTCCTTTCAGTAAAAGGTATTTCGTTGATCTGCTAGTAGAAATCGTGGAACGTATCACTTTCCTTCCTTCTTGGAATCGCACAAAATATTTATATCTAACTAATTTAAGACACAGGCCAACAGAGTGTCACCTAGCTCTTTCGCATTACTAACAATAAGTGAGAATGGAGCATAGGACGCGCTTCATAGCAGATTGATATTCCCCAGAATGGTGAAGCATTTAGAATATTCCAAGAAAAAACAATGAAACAGAAATATAAGACACGGAGGGACGCGAAGCCCTACCGGGGGTTTTTGCCGCCTTGATGATAGTAGACCTCGCCGCCACCAATATTTCTTGCTGATGGTCTCTTCATTTTGCGCCCCAGGGGACATTCCCCTGGGGGCAATGCACTCTTTGACCATAGACGCGGGATGGATGAGAGGCATGCATTCCCTTAGAGGGTGGGAGAAAGGTGATTAAGAAAGGAGAGGCGGGAAAGGAAAACGGGCATCACCCCCGCCGCCTCGCCCTAAGACTCGAAAGTTGATCATTGGGAAACATTTTCAAGGGTTCCCAAGATCAAGGAGTCTTTGGAACCTTGTCAGATTTTCCAATCCCTTCTCCGCTTGTGTAAGGCTTTGTTTTTCCAAATGGTATCTCCGGAAGTCTTCGCCTCGTTGTTACCCGCCGAACAAGTGTTTTGAGGTCGCATTTTTACTTATATTTTCAAGAAGAAAACACTAACTAGATCTATCGAAAACAAAATTATGTAGATATTTTCCAAATATTTGTGACTCAAATTTTCCGCCCCAAAAAATTCGGCGCCCAAAGTGGTCGCTTGGTCTGCTTGTATGGTTGAGCCGGCCCTGGGCTTAGAAAGTAAATTAACAAGTTAGGAAAGTCTACAACGTATCACAAATGGACGCATTTCGTGCAATGGAGTATTAGAAAGAAATGATATACCTATACGTAAGGGTAATAGCGTTTTAAAGTTCATTTCTTCATCATAAGTAATCCATTTTCTTCCTATTTAATAGTATTACATGCACACGTAAGGAAATTAAACGTTTGTTTATGAGGTTGTTTATGTTAGCAACAATGAAGAAGTAACCATGCAAGAAATTTTCAACTCGATTTAACACTTTCTTGTTCGATTTTCTTTATAACAGGTACTACTACAATAAAAATGTATAGGAAAAGAAGTACTCTACTTTACCAGTTCTACAAGTTTTTAAAAAAATAATATTTTGATGTGTGCAATACTTTACGAGAAATGACGGAAAGTTCATTTTTTGTTACCAGTAAAGTGGTATCCCTGATTGACTAACGTGATTCATTTTTGCAATTTTCTCATTATCTTTCATCGTAAGCCCTTAATATCAAATTTTATGAAAATCCTTTCTGTAGAAGGCGAGAACGAACATGCGGACAGACGGACAGACAAACAGACAGACGGATGGACAGGCCGACGACAATAGGCGCTCACGCTGGAAAAGAAACGCAACCTAAAAAGATGAACAGAATAAGAATCTTTATAACGTCTTCTTCAAAATGGTTCATATCCGAAGATTGTACGTACATAGTTTCTTTCTAATTTTAATCTAAATAAAAAAGAATGAAAGCCTCATGTCAGAAAGTCAATTTTTAAGTGTTACCTTATGGAAAATGAAAATGTCTTCCTTTGAGTCAAACCCAGGACTTTTTCGAGATTTATTTTCGTCATCACCTTAAAATATGTGAATCGAGCATTCCTGCCAAATTTTGAGTTACTATCTCGGTACTTTCTCGATTTAATCGCAGTTTTATGTGACAAATAAATAAATAAATACCAAGGGAAGTTAAGTAAAAGTTTGTAAAAAGGAAGACTAGTGTAATTTTCATGGGCATATAATTGCTATATATCACCGGTATAGTTGGATTTATTTAATTCGGTGCTGGGATATATTTGGCGAATCGTCTTTTACTTGCTATAATAAAACCCATTCGTCCATATTTAACGAAAGGTTTACACTCACTCAACCCATTTATAATATATAATCCGAAAAAGTGGTTTTCCCAATGCCGTCTGTCGGTCTGTCTGTTACTGGCTCTGGAGCCTAGACGGTAGAGCGAAAATGAATGAAATCTCGTACTTAGGCATTTTATCATACTGATCAGAGTATACATAGAAATGGTTGACATTGCTCAATAATTAAGAGTAGTTTATTCTACGCATTTTTAACAACAATCCGATTTTCTCAAAAACGGCTCTAACGATTTTGATCAAATTTTGTACAGTTACTTGAGTTTACGTCTTCAATAATATTGTATAGTTCATATTTCTCAAAAAATGAATATAAGGCTAGTCTATTCCAGGCAACTTTAAAAATAATTCGATTTTCTCAAAAACGGCTCTAACGATTTTGATCAAATTTCGTACAGTTAATTGAGTTTACGTCTTGAATAATACTAGATAGTTCATATTTCTCAAAAAATGAATATAAGGCTAGTTTATTCTAGGCAAATTTAACAATAATTTTATTTTCTCCAAGTCGGCTGTAACGATTTTCATAAAATTTCGTAACATTACTTGAGTATAGGTCTGCAATAATACTACATTTTTCATTTTTCTCAATGAATGTATATAAGGCTAGTTTATTCTTGGGCAACTTTAACAAAAATTTGATTTTCTAAAAACCGGCTCATACGACGCATTATTATATGAGAAAGTTTGTACAATGTATGTTGTACCGATTTTTTAATCTTCGTAGGAAGGTTGCCAGAATTTATTTCACAAGAGCCGAGATATAGTGCGCCTTTATTTTTGTAACAAAGTCGTTCACTCAACCATGCATGGTTAGGCTGAGGGTTTTTTCTAGGAATATGCTATTGTCCAACTCATGGTCAACTCAATATAAAAACGAGTTTTTGCAGCATTGTTTAAAAAGTAATAAACGATATCGAAAAGATCATCAATATACATTCTCAGCTCGCGATATCATATTTTGACGCCCGGCCAATCAAACAAACAGCGCCCCCTTTTGCATATAACAATTTCACAAACATACCGTTCATTTTTATGTTCAACTATACGCTTTGTTGTAATGAATACGAAGTTGCCTCTTCGTTAATATGTTCACTTTGGAATACAAAAGACAAATTTGCAATAATGGATAGATATATAAAAGTAGTTTAAACTCTCTAACTATATTGACGCCTCGGGCCTTATTAATTTATTTTGATAGGTTTTCATTTTTGTTAAATTTTGGCCCCCCCTTTCGAGAGGCGCCTGAGGCGGTTGCCTCGCTGCCTCACCCATCGGAACGGCACCGTATATATATATATATATTTCGTGGTAAGTTAATATAAAAGTTGTTAATGAGATCTATCTTTAGTATTAATGCTATTTCTCTGCGCAATCATATTAAATCAAGAGTTTCAATATGCTAATCAGCTTTAGATATGCCTCTTCTCTCCGATGCACGCTTTTCTGACCATGAACGCTTAAATGTCTCTGCAATTTCAATAAATGCGAAAATACGGTTATCTTTTAAAAAAAAAAAAGAAACTGCGGGCGATTACATTTCAGAGCCGGAATGCCTTTCATTGATAGCCTTTACCCTGGAATTCTTGCGGCGAACTTTACGGATCTCGCAGTAAACGAACACCGAGAAATCCTACTTTATTAAGGTATCAAGTGCTTCTTCGTCTCCACTCCCGTTTTTAGGAAAATAAAAGACGAACGCCATGAGCCTTCCCACCCTATATCTCTCGGTCTCGCTCTTCTCTCTCTTTTTCTCCCTCTCCTAACGTTTCCCTTTGCTTTTTACTCCCTCTTCCATCATCTGCTCCCTCTCCCATCTCCTAACTTTCATCTCTTCGTGTTCCTTTCCTCTCCCTGTTCCCCTCTCTCCCACAACTTCTCTCTCTCTCTCTAACTCTCTCTCTCTCAGTCCCTCCCACTATTTTCCATACCTCACCCGGTCGACCAGCGATATCTTGGAATGCGATATTTCAACCTTTTACTGAGGTGCTTTATGCACCGAGATATCTCCACGTTTTCAACATAGAAGGAAAAATTTATAGAGGTGCGGAATAGGGAAACTTTGCCTTCCACTCATGCAAGTCCCCATTTTCCAGCGCTGAAAATATGAGGTGTTCGGAAACGCCGTCGTCTAGTGGGCTGCCGGAGAATCTGTTAGGCAGTTGTTGCGACCAGCAGTTATAGGGGTGTCGGAACGTGGAGGGTGGAAGTTTAAAGGGGTTGGAGTGGGAGAAGGACGTATCGACTGCTGGATTTTCGCTTTTGAATCACTTCGCCTTTGGTAGCGCGGCGATTGCCTGTCGTCTTTCTTGAGGGTCATTACTAAAAATCATGACGCAATATACTAAAGACCTTTTGAGGGTCTTATACTAGTTATATTCTGACTCGGAAATTCAAAATAGTGCTTAATTAGCCTTTGTGCGCGAGAATGTGTGTCAAGTAGGGACCTGCGAAGCTTCGTGATTCGACTCGACTTCGAATCGGGGGTAGGATTCGGATTTAAGGAGACCGATTCGTAAATGTCGAATCAATTGCAAGACCGTCTTTATACTTTATACAGGTCGGAACATGTATATTTGCAAGGTTGCACAGCAGTGCTCTTTAATACTACTCTAGAGCAACCATCTTTATATGGTGGTACGAGCTTATGTAGGCGGATTAAGGTAGGGGCACAGAGGGCACGTGCCACTTTACCACAAGTCGCAGCCAGATTTCAGCCACAAGTGAGACACTAGGCTGACTTTTAAGACAAGTTAACATATTGCATTGTTATCACAGTGATTAATAGAAAAGATGATAAATTAAAATCATTTTTGTAAAAAATGAACCAATTATTCTACGAAATGTATACTAAGTTAATTTGCAAAGCTTAAGGTGTGAACAGAATACACAATAGGAAAGTACAAATCAAATTTTCAATATTTTTAGAAGCCTGTAAATGCATTTCTAGACCTAGAAATTGCTACATTCAGGAGAGAAATATTTTCATATAGAAATGTTACGTTTTCTGTTTAATCGAAAGAACACAGTTTTTCTTATTGATAACTGAAGTTTTTAATTTTTGCACACTAATACAACGGAATAACACATTAATCAAGTAAAAGCCACTTATTAATGAGCTAATCAGTCTTCTTGGTGGTGTTTGTAACTCTTCGGTTCTTCCTAGCGGAGGCGGTCAGTATTGGCTTACGCAGAGCAACGTAAGAGTTTAAATTCACTTCGCGAAGACGGCGTGAACAGGTCATTGTAGAAAGGTTCTTGCCGGTAACACTGTGGAATTCACGCTTAATGCGTCCTTTTTCGCAATTTTTCTGATGAGGATGTCTTCCCGCTGGCTTAAGACCCTAGGCCTACCCGACCTAGGCAGCTCAGTGACGCTGCCGGTTTCTCGATATCGGGCTGCAGTATGAACGACACAGGTTGGACTCACATGTAGTTGCTCTGCTATTTCCCTATAAATTCTCTTGAATCGCAGCGTTCCCTCAATCTGCCATTTCACGTCGTCAGAAACTTTTTTTCTGCCTATGTTGGAGACCTTTACTTTGGACACAATCTTTTCTCACGAGACTTCAAAGCAGGCTAAGCCCTGTCCTACCAAAAGCCTCAGAAAACGTCTGGAAAGTGCTGCCAGGCGCAAAGGCCATCTGAATTAATCCCACAGCGACATCACAACCGCCTCCAGCAGGAAAATCAGAGAGCTAAAGCGTGTACATTTTAGTATTGAATATTTGAATTTTTTTTTTTGAAATTACTATATCTGCCACACATCCATAGCAGAATTTTTTCCAGACCCGATAATAGTGCAGTTGAATTCTACATATGTTGCTGAGCACGAATTCATAAAAAGTATACCATAATTTAAATTACTGTGAGAGAGAAAAAATAAAGTTATTAAAAAATGTAGGTTTTTTTTAAGTTTTCACTATTCTTTAAAAACATTATAAATCCTGAACATATTACACCAAAGACAACTTTTTTGCACCAAAATCCATATTTTTACAAACTCTTTTCAATAAAGAAATAAACTGAAAGAAATACCAAAAGTTTAAGCACGACAAAGGATATCCGTAAATTCAACTGTGTTCTTAAACTTTTGGTAAGCACTGTATATATATATATAATATAGCTAATTTAATTTTAATCTCCTCACAGAGAGCGTCGAGGGCACTTACTCTATTTCCCAACTTACATTTTTCCCTTTTCAAAGCATTTGATTCGGGAGATTCTTTATTTTTTTACGAGCGCTACGGGAGCAAATTTGGTGGAGATGAACAATGGTAGCATACGATGCCATTGAGTACCATCCGATCGGACATCTATTTAGCGCACAGCGGTACGCGCTCCCAGTTCGGTTCAAGAGCAAAGCCATTCGTTGTAAACCAACACTACATACTTATACCTCGGAATAACTGCGGCCATCCTTCTGAAAGGGAAATGTCACAGGTAATATAATGTGATAGTCTAAAACTAAAAAAATGTGTCCGGTAACAAAATATTCTTCGTGCCTTTAGAAATTATCAATTTCAGCAGATAGACAAACAGATCTCTTTAAAAAAATAAAGTTTAATAGTTTTCGGTTATAATAGCTTAAATGGTAATCACTTGTTTGATGAATTTAATTTATTATGGCCGTCCTTTAATTTTAAAACGTAATATTTTGAAAAAGGTTCGGAAAAATACATCGAGATAAAAGCGTTGAACTACAAATAGTTTTAATAAATTAGTCATACTCGCGTATATACGCACGCATACATATCCAATTCACAATGCAACCTAAAAAAACAAATAACGCTCTCCATGGTCGATGAAAGCGTTATTTTGTAAAAATTAATCTTTTTAATATTTATATTAGCGTGTTTTCAGCCAAGCGGAATTGCTGGTCGTAATGTTTGATTGATTGTTTCAGTATTTCACCTCCCTTTGTTCCGACTTTTTTGGCTATTACTCACGGGGTTAAGGGAGAATGAGGGTTTAGGGCTCGGTGACGACCATTCTTTGTCGCATGTGTCCGCATATTCGGTCGAGTACTCGAACTCACGACTCATTTGGCCCGCCGTCCGACACTAGAGCGCACGAGACCATGTTGCCGGGCATCTATTATCCCGCGAGAGCACCATTTTATTTTTCGACCCATTACATAAAAACCACAAATAAATATTAGGTTTCGAGAGAAAGAGACTTCATCGCATGCAATCATAACACACACATTTTTCATCGCTTATTCAGAAAAGGCAGCGGGCGTCAAGCGTGGCTTTTGTTGGTTTTTAGGATCACTCTTTTCCTCTCTCTGCATCTCCCTTCCACAATAGAATTCTCTTCTATCTCTCTCTCTCTCTCTTTTCGTCCTCTTCTCGATTCTCTTTTTGCGACCGTCGAGAGCACCCTTCTGTCGGGACCATCCCATTGGTCCGGAGCCACTAGAAACAGTCGCAGGGGAGGACGAGTGGTACGTGTTCCCGGGGGGGGGGGGGGGGGGGGGGAAGGGGGAGTGCGGCAGGAACGTAGGGCTGCGAATGAAGAGAGGGTGGGGGGGTGGAGGCGGACGGAGAGGCAGTAGAAGGTAGTCGGAAGGATGGGAGGAGGGGTTCAGGCGAGCGGCAGGTGGGGCCGTGAGGGAGTGGGGCGACCGCGGTCGGCGACATATGGTGCCACTCACGGGTCGGTCCCTGGACGCTACTCGACCCGAGGAGGAGGATAATGCTTGCAGTCTGCTGCGGGGGTCAGTCGTCCGCTGTTTTTTCTACAAATCGTTGGTCTACTCACGGGCGGCATCGTGCGTGTGCTGGGGTCACGAAGGAACAAATAGAAAGGCGCAGTTGAATAGGTGAATATTAATAAGGGGAGCAGGGGGAAGGGAAAGGGGGCGAAGGAGGAGGTTAAAGGGAAAAAAATGTGTAGATAAAAAAGGAAATGTGGTAATACTTCCTTAGAGACATGTTTACGGTATAGTGGAGGGATTCCGAACGCGGTGCCCGCGGGCGTCATGGTGCCCGTCGAGGCTCGTCATGGCGCACGCCGAGGTTTGTTCTGCTGTCCTCCTACTTTTGAGCTCTTGTGACTGATAGCGTTGAGCGTCTACAGAGTGCTAGAAAGTGCCAATGTAATAAGACTTCATGGCTCTGTCTAATAGAATTTACAAACGATGTATTTTAAGTTTTAACTCGCAGTTTCATTCGCCAGGGCAAGAATATCGGCGTCCGCCGCCTTAGCTTTAAAGTCGAAAGCGCCCTAGCCCCACAAATGTTGGGAACCCCTGGCTGTAGTGTAGGTATTCACGGGATTTCACCGCTGTACTATGCTTCCTAACGATAATTACAATTACGCTCCAAATTATTAACAAGTTAAGAGCTAATTTTCAGTTCTTGCAATTCGTTGGGTATTCCTTTATAATACAGAATGGCCTACACGTCAACACTGCCTAAAAATTTAAGCACTTGTCATTGTTACGCGTGTTTCCCCCTTTCGTTCCGCAGCCCCTATTGGCTCCGCCTATTACCATGGAGATGAGATTCCCGATTCCTGCACTCCATGTTCTTCTTCCATTCGGTCCTCATATCCAGCTCTCGCCCATCCATCGCATCGAGTGGCGTACACGGCAAACAAGGACAGGGCCATTTAATCTTAAACCTCTCCTCGCGTTTTCTTTCTCCCTCCATCTCTCCACGCCTTTCCATTCTTTATTCTCTCCTCCCGCAGCCCCATTTTACTTCCCTTCCATTCCTTACCTACCACCCGCTCTCAACCCTCCCACTCCATTTATTCTCGCGCTCTCTTAGCCACTTCCTTTCCCGCTGACCTCTGCCTCTCCTCCCACCCCTTTCCTCTCTCCTAAAAACCTTCCCTCTCTTTATCCCTCTCACTATTTTCTCGTTTCGCTCACTCACTCTCCACCGCTCCTCCCGCCCCCCAATCCCCCTTTTCCTTAATCCAAGGCTCTCCTTCGCCGGGCACCAGGTGCGTGGGAGGCTGGTGCGGGTTCTCTCTCTCTCTTCGGCTGTTAGAGGGACTTTCCCGGGACCCCTCTCCATCGCTCTTGTTACTCTTGGTCGTGGGCGAGAAGACCTGCGAAGGATGTCGGGAAGGAGGGAATACAAGGAAAGAGAGGCGCTGGAGTTGATTGTAGAAAGTTTTGGAGAAGATAAGTATAATCAAGGGAAGCAGAATTAATTAAATAGGGCCAATAAGGAAAAGTTCATGCGTCTTCTTTAATAGCAGAATTTCTATAGACATGTTGATAATAGTTATTAGGAACTTTTTGGTATTTTGAAAGCTGCCCTTAATTATTTCTCTATTCTCAATTTAAGAGAATTGGTGCTGGTGTATTGGATGGTTATTAATTTATTAGTACCTACCATCTTATTATGAAAGAAACTATAGTTACCGGGATTCGAGGAAAAACGTAATTATAAAATGTCGGAAATGAATTTACGATGGAGGCAGTTGCACTGAGATTTCGGATGAAGACAGGAATGGGAGAGAGATTAGGGGGGGGATATATAGAGGGGTATGGAGATGGAAATGCCGGGGGGAGGGGCGCAGAGGGGAGACCCAGAGGCACCTCCGCGAGCACTCCCACCAGGCGTTCACCCTTCGTCACCCGCAGTATCCTACATGGGCATCCCAACTGTGTTTGTGTGCATGTAGGATATCTACGTTGTTCCGCCGGCAAGAATGCACGCTTCGTGCCTCTTAACTGGCGGCTGGATTGCCCTCTCCGCGTCTATGTACATCGCCCTGAACGCTCTCACCGAATTGACGCGAAGTGGTTTGTCACCGGACTTAGGCGCTAATTTTCTCGTTGGAACTGTTCCTCTTGATTGGTGATTAGGTTCTTTCTTGTTTAGTTTCCAAAGACAGAACTCGGTAGAGGTCTCTGATCACAAAGAAATTGATCAAAAACTGTTTCTTCGATAAATTCGGCGCTTATGCAACTTATGCAACATATTATTAATCTATATTTGGTTATTATTTTACTATAAGAATATTGCGGGAAAATATATTATTATTTTAAATAAAAATTAAAGCTAGAGATAATACAACGACTACAAAAAGAGTAATTTTTCTGTCGTACTCTTGAGTGATATTGAAAACACATGGTGCATGGGAGACTATCAAAGAAGAAATATTCGAACTAATGATAAGAAAATAAATTTCCATTAGCAAACACAAGAGACGTAAAAATATAACTATAGACAGAGCCGGATTAAGCGGTTCATGGGCCCCACGCAAAGCACAAGTTCTGGGCCCCGGCCCAAGATGGGGCAGGATTAATTAAGAGAACCTATAGGTAATACTTTCATATTAGTGACAAGAGTTGATTAGTGTTTGTACAACCTGGAAGTGGATGTTTTCTCTTGTCGTTTTTCCGTTTTTTTAATGTCTCCTTTAAAACTCAATTTTCATAAATAGTTGTTATTATAAAAGTTGTAGAGAATAAAATTTGCTACACGTTTTGTTTGAAACAATTATTCGTCAAACCGATAGTTTAACAGATATTTTGGTTTTTCGTCGTTTTTTTCCCCAAATATCTCCTTTAAAACTCAATTTTCATAAATAGTTGCAATCATAAAAGTTGTAGATAATAAAAGTCGATAGAAGTTTTATTTGGAACATTTTTTTCATAAAGCCTATAGTTTAAGAGATATTTTGATTTTTATTCTAAATTTATGTTAAATACGTCGCTAAGTGATACCATTGTTTCCGCTGCTATGATAATACTTTCTAATTGTTGATAGCGGTGCGAACGCCTCCAAGGGTGATATTAATTACTCTTAGGTATTTTTTTACGTATAGAAGCAGTTAACAATTTTCTTAACTTGCTTTTTACACAATAAAGACTATTGAAAACATTTTAAAATTATTCTCAAATGTAATCGCTGATAATTGTTTCTGAGAACGCTGACGTCGAGAGTAATCATATTCATTGCTCTCTATGAAGAAAGTCCTGCGATGGTCCAGCAGATTTTTATGAAAAGTTCAAAGAATGTAAATAAGCACCAAATTTACACAACTGTACATGGCCCCCCGTAAAATAATTCGCACCCACTCAGCCTAGTGATATTACCGACGCACTCTGGGCTGCCGCCGTCTTACGTGCATAGCTGAAATAGCTTTAGAATACGGAAAAGCAACAGCTCCTGGCCGAGGCAGCAACCACTCAGGCAACCCATGTCCATTGACAGCATCGCCTCACCAGGACTTTTCCCGATGCCCTGGCTGCCCAATCCGCCCCTTGTGGGCCCCTTTGTCATCTGGACCCCACGCACTTGCGTGTTTTGCGTACCGCTTAATCCGGCCCTGACTATAGATGACGTGGTTAAGTAGTAAGTAAAGAAACTATCATTTGTTAATGCCGCACATGTTCCTTTAGCAAAAGAAAAAATATAAATATAATTAAAAAGTTATTTTGAGTTCTTAAATCAAATTAACTTTTTGAGAATTTTTATGGAAAGGAGAGTTTGGTGGTTGTTTACTTCAAGTGTTCGTAAAATGGAAGATTTTCGATTCAAGTTTTTTATTAAGTTTCCACGCAGATAGAAATTATAAAAGAAAAGAACTGATTCGGCGTAATAAAGAGAGCGAAAGAGACCAATAATATGGTCAATTCGAGGGATTAGCTCCTCAAACGTAAGAGAAACCATGAATGGACCACCGAGTAAAAAGTATCCTTTCATCTTACAATCACTGATTATGGAAAGTTCAATTCTGTTCAAGTGTTAAACGAGAAAGGAGAGAGAGAGTTATACAATCTATAAAAAAACACATAACCGACCGAAACTGTTATAATTTATCAGGATAAACACGTAATACTGAAATTGTCCAAATTGTCTCTCCCACTCTAAAAGGAATTCAAAGCACACAAATGGAACAATAAATACAGGTGTTTATCGCTTTAGTCACATTCGAATCGTTGGTAAAATCATGACATTTGATTTATATCCATACATAAATGTAGAATATTATCATTTGGCTATTAATAAGGCGGAGAGGGAGCGCAAGTGAACAGTTTATTATTTGGTGAATTTTGGAACTATCAATAAATATTTATGTTGAATTTTTATTGAAAAAGTTTGATCATGTCAGTCTTAGGGAAAATATGGGTTGTTCCTGAAAATATCGTTATGTCAAAATGCTGTTTATCTCCGTGTTTCAACTTCAAAACAGATATAGGCTAATTGTGCCAATTTTAACATTAATTTAGAAAATTGGTTGGAAAAATATATAAAGAGGAATATAGACATGTTGTAGTGTAAATAGGAGAGATACACAGTTATGAATAGGTTATACGCAACTCCACGATGTGGGAAGTAATAAATTGAAACGGGCAGCAGACTGATGAGATATTTTAGGGAACAAACCATTTTGCAAAAGTTGCTGCATTTCATTGCTGAAGACTGAAAGTGATTGATTTTTTAAAATCATTTACAAAAGGAAAGGAACTATCATTTAAGCGGAATGAGCATGGAAGGCCATTCGCGCACCACTTGATCGAAAGAGACTGAGTATATCATCATCCCCATTAAGTGTATGCCATTGTAGCTACAGATTCGTTATTATAAGTTAGTTCCTGTTCTCTAAATTCTCTTGCCCTCTGCAACCGTTTTTACTTTCTCATATACGAAGTATACTGAGAAAGTACGTACAGTAGACTCCCGATTATCCGGGATGGTAGGGAATAAACTAATCCCGGTTAAAAAAATCTCGGTTAATCTAACATCCATTTGATATACAGTAAGTCCACGACCAACAAAGTAATTCGTTCACAAAATTCCCATGCAAGACGAAAATCATGTAAATCGAACAATAATTAAACCAATACCTTTTTGAAAGCAATGCAGTCAGCTGTGCGGTACTTGCGGAAATGTAAAGAGAGCTTTAGCCGAAACGTTCGGCAAACGCGATCTTTTGTGCGTCAGTTCAAATAACCTGATTCATGCGGCAATTCAACAAATTTGTTTGAATACAGTTACGAGATAAACTTCACGCACTTTAAAAACAAAACGAAGTTAACAGTATCACTTGTCTGCTGCTTTTAGTGTGCGTAGCGCTGTGTATTGAGCGACTGTCTAATGCGCGGCAGTTAACCTACTGCGATTAAGCGTGCTCATGAGTTACGCCGTGTTTCCGTGTGTCTGGTTTTACTGTATTAAAACAATAAGATTATAGAAAAAAATTAAAATGAAAATTATGTACTTATTTATTCCTATTTTATTTAAAATACGATAGCAAAGAAGTTTGCTTTTTCGATTCTTTAACCTTTCGGCAAATGGTGCTGCGCAGATTTCTCACAATCAGCATTAGTTTCTCAGCCAGGATGCTGTCTTGCTGTCCCTCCAAATAATCCAGCAGAACTTCGGGGTGAGTTAAAGCAGTGCTGTGACTGATACTTTGCTCTGGTATTAGGTTGTCCTCTTCCTGGTCCAAATCATCGACCACCATTACATCATTGACATCGACGGTATTGATACGTTCCACAATTTCTTCGTCACTCAAAATTTCATGGTCGGCCAAATTTTGGTCTGTATTTAACCACTCGCGCATGTTTCCTCATCAACATTCGCACATCCACTAATGCTGTGTAAATTATGCAGTAGTTCAGGCACCGTTTCATTGAAACTGTCCTCAAAACCAAGAAATTCCTCGTCGTTTCCCAGTAAAATTTTTCACAATAGTTTTTTTAATGTCGAACTTTTCACTGTTTTCCAAGCAGCAGAAATTTCATAAATAGCATCCAATACAGTTAGCTTTTTCCAAAACAACAGCAAATCATCACCGTCTTCCTTTACGAACTTCAATAGCAAGTTTCTTCGATAAATTGTTTTCATGTTTTGTATCACTCCTTGATCCATAGGCTGAATCAAAGCTGTCACATTCGGAGGTAAGTACTTCACAAATATATTTCCATCTTCGGACTTTAAAGTGTCTTCATTTGGGTGACTGGGGGCATTGTCTAAGAGTAAAATCGCCTTTTGTGGCAGTGTTGACGCACTGCTGGAATGAATTTTGTTTTAAAATAGTCCGTAAAAATTTCTCTGTCCATCCATGCTGACTTATTACTGTAGTAATCGACAGGTAAATTCGATAAACTCAAGGTTTCTTTGCATTCCCAATAACACACGGTTTCAAAAAATGAGACCCGGCGGCATTACGAGAGCACAAAACTGTTAGGCGTTTTTTCTGAAGTTTATACCATGCAGCACTTTTTTCATTTTCGTGAGCTAAAGTTTTTTGCTGTAGACACTTCCAGTATAAACCAGTTTCATCAGCGTTATAAATTTGTTCTGACGTGAATCCTTCATTATCGACGAAATGTTGAAACTGACACTTAATTTCCTCAGCTGCCGACTCGTCACGGCTAAGTTTTTCTCCTTCGATAGCAATCTGACGAATCCCGTGCCTTTGCTTAAATCTTGTCAACCACCCATATAATGCGTTAAAGTCCCCTTTCAATTTCAATTCATCAAAAAAATACTTTGCTTTCACTGCACAAACAGCTCCTGAAACCGGGATTCCCTCAGCTCTCTGTTGGTTAAACCACAAAACCATTGCTTTGTCCGAATCATCGTAGGTTGACGTCTTCATGGTTTCCCGCCTAGACATGCCACTTGCACTATCAGAAATTCCAGCAAACTCAATCAGCTTATGTTTGTTTTTCACAATATCACGCACTGTTTGGTCACCCACACTGTACTCGTTCATTAACGACTTCACCGTCACACCTTTTTCAGATTTTTTAATTATGTCAAGTTTTTGTTCTATAGTAAGAACAACTCTTTTATGTTTCGACATGATCACGTAAGAGCTATTCGAATTTCAAATTAATAAGAACAAAATGACATGCACCCATTATGAATGGAACAATAATTTGATTTTCTCAAAAACGGGTAAAACGATTTTCATTTTCTAAAGTTAACTGAACGACGCATTAGTATATGAGAGAGTTTGTACAATATATGTTGTACCGATTTTTATGACTACATTTCCCCTTCAGGACGTATATCAATTGAAACCATTCACTCCCTCTTTTTGCCTTTAAGTTTCTCTTAAACCACATCTCCAATAATGCAGTCTCACCTCTCGAAGATATAGATTCCCTCTTTACAAGTGGTAATTTTTTATTTTATCCTTTAATTATATTTTCAGCGATTTACTCAATGTTCTCATTTTATGATAACAATTTCATTTTCCTAATTAAGCTCTGCCTCATGCAAATAGATACTATTTAATATACCGGATAATATATAAATACAATGATTAATTAAGTTGCATAAAAATTATAACTATAGATAAAAATTGATATAAATTCCAGCATTTGTACGGACAGTGAAAAATTAACGACTACATTTTAGTATATAATCCCTGTGGGCTCTGTGGATATGAAATAAGGGTAACACTGAAATTTTGTCGAGCAGATAATGAATTTATATTTTTTTCGAGAACAAATAGCTATTCTATAATAGAAAAATAACCAAAAGTTACAGTATTTTGTGTGACCGTTCGATTATTATATCTTTGTGACCGTTCAAAAGTTGCTCAAATGGAATTTAATTTTGAGAACCGAGATGATGAGCGTATCTATAAAGTCTCTGAAAAAATTAATGATTTTAACCTTTTGATGTGATTGTAAAATGAAATTCAAAATCAAAACATTCCGTTTCTTTTATTTTTAATGAACATCGAAATACGATCGAGTTAAATTAATTAGCAAAGACCTCATTTATGTTCACTTCACTGAAATGTTTTATTTCATTATTTGATGTAGAAAATTACGTGAAAATAATTTATATTCGTAGGTATGTGTTTATTTGGTAAAAACCGTTAAAAATTATACATTTTACACAATATATCCATTATACCATTAGTTTTTTGCCTATTACATTACCTAAAACTTGATTTGATATTCGCTTATGAGAAAGTACGAGAAGAGGATTATCTAAAGGTTTTGTAAGAACTTTCTGAGGAGGAAAGGAAAGCGATTTGCTAGATAGCGAAGAAGAGTGGAGTGGTGCAGTAAAATTTATCACGTTAGAAAATCAGGAAAATCAAGATACTGAATCTGAACAAGAACCGGATAGTGACACTACAGCTGAAGATGAGGAGGAAAGTGAAGATTATTTTATTGGGCATGGCAAAATTACTTAATGGAAAAAAACGACATTTTTCAAGTTGACATCAAAAACCAAAGCCAAGAACATCGTAAATTTTTTTCCCGGACCTAAAGTCCTAGAAGCATTTAGGAAAATGTTCAATGATGGGATGATTGAAACCATTGTACAATATACTAATTTATGCATAAGTTAGAAACAATTGGATGTGACGTATTCCCGGGCTAGAGCCATAAAACAAATCACAAAAATCGAAATATTAGCTCTCTTTGGACTATTATATTTGATAGGATTATAGCTCTCTTTCCCTTTCAAGTCGTCTACCAGCTGATACCTTTTCCTACCTCTTTCTCTTTTTCCATCCAGTTTTCCTTCTAGCACTTCTTTAATCATGCACTCTCTCCTCAGGTAATGCCCATATGGAGAGAGGCTAATGCAGGAAGCGTTAGAAGGTACGGGAGATTTCAAAATCGGAGGAAGGATTATAAGAACAGTGAAAGACGCGGACGATCAAGTACTTCTAGCAAGAATGGAAAAGGAACTCCAGAAAATTATAGATAGACTAGTGATAACAGGTAGAAAATACGGTATGGAAATTAATACAGAAAAATCCAAGGTTATGCGAATAACAAGTAAAGAAGAAGAAAATTTGATATATATATATCTCGTATATATAAATCTCAAGTGTCCATCTGTCTCCCACCCCCGTATCTCAAAAGCCGTTTGTCGTAGAGATATGCGGTAAACTGCGTTTTGTTTCTACAAACTATCAGGTCCCTAAAAAAATATTTTTATTTTCACCCGGGTTCGAATCCAGGAGACAATTATATTTTCCCTTAAGTTTACACGGAATTTTCGATTTTTTCAGAGTGCAAGGATTTTTTTCATTCATTCATCAAATACGTAAATGTAGACCAATATTCTTCATCTTTGCTTTATTTGACGGCTAAAGATCTATACTATCTTATCCTTGCAATTTTTAGATGTTATATGGTGGAAATTTTCATAAATATTCTTTTTCGAAATTTTTCGGATTTTTGCTATTTATTCCGGGCGTTGCCAAGGAGACTCTCATTGTTGCCTTCGATTCATTTAATGCCAATTATACCTTCAAATAGACGAAAGAAAAACGTTATTCGCTTCGAACTGTTGTTTGAGCATCGAAATTAATGACGCATAGCAACATAAATAATTAAGGATAATTATTCCGTTGACTGCGTATGGGAGGCGTTTAATCGAAGCAATTGAATCTTTATTTCATCGTTTGAATGCTGGAATCTGACATTTTTAAGTAGAACCATCATATTACACATTTTTAATGCTTATTAACGGAAACAGACAAGCATAAATTAAAAAATAGATGAGAATAGGGACGCACGTTATTTTTTAACATATTATATGGTTATATATACATATTATATGGTTATATAATGGGAGGAAGTGAAAGCCAGCATCAAAGATACCTTGAATAAAGAGATTGGGAAACAAGAGAAGAAAATCAGAAAACCATGGATCACTAAGGAAATGCTGGAGAAAATGGATGAGAGAAGAAAATGGAAAAACGTTAACAGTGAAGAAGGTAGAGCCAACTATAGACGCATAAACAATGAGATGAGAAGGGTAACAGATAAAGCTAGGGAAAATTGGATAAAAGAAAAATATGAGGAAATACAACAGATGGAGAAGTTAGGACGATACGATATGAGGTACTCTAGGGAACTGGAGTTAGAAGATAAGAAGTCTAATGGGATTCGTGGTAAAGGAATTATTAATACAGATGGGAAAATAGTCGCAGAACCAAAGGATATAGCACAGGTATGGGAAGAATACATTAAGGAACTATACAAAAAGCAGGCAGGATCGGTACAAATGGAACTGGAAGAAGAGAATTGCATTGAAAAAGACAACTTGGGACCAAGCATTATGAAAAGCGAAGTAGAACAGGCGATACAGGATCTAAAGAAAGGAAAAGCTACAGGCAGCGATGGAATACCGGCAGAGGTACTTAAAATCATGGGATCGGAAGGACTAAAAGTGATTACGAAACTAATTATCAAGATTTACGACTCGGGAGAGTGGCCTCAGGATTTCTTAGATGTAACAATGATCCCTCTAAAGAAGAAGCCAAAGGCAATGCAGTGTAAGGACTACAGAACGATATCCCTACTGTCACACACTTCGAAGATCATCACGAGGATTCCTAATAAAAGACTAAAGAAAAAGGCCGAAGAAATGCTAGGGGAAGATCAATTCGGCTTCAGAAAAGGACGTGGAACCAGAGATGCTATCGGTGTAGTGAGAATCATATCAGAAAGGGCAATAGAGTACAGTCAAGATTGCTGCGTATGTTTCGTCGACTGGCAGAAGGCCTTTGATAGAGGAAATTGGGTACTGCAGATGAGGAAATTAAAGGATATAGGTGTAGACTGGAAAGACAGGAGACTGATCAGGAATCTGTATGTGAATCAAGTTATAAAGGTCAAGTTGGAGAATACGGACACCAGCGGAGTACATATCGGTAGAGGAGTAAGACAGGGCTGCTGTCTATCGCCGATTCTATTCAATATATATGGAGAGAGGCTAATGCAGGAAGCGTTAGAAGGCACGGGAGATTTCAAAATCGGAGGAAGGATTATAAGAACAGTGAAAGACGCGGACGATCAAGTACTTCTAGCAAGAATGGAAAAGGAACTCCAGAAAATTATAGATAGACTAGTGATAACAGGTAGTAAATACGGTATGGAAATTAATACAGAAAAATCCAAGGTTATGCGAATAACAAGTAAAGAAGAAGAAAATTTGAACATAAGTATTGGAAGAAATCCATTAGAAGACGTTTCAGATTTTAAGTACCTTGGAAGCATCATAACGAGAGAAGCAAAATGTACAGATGAAATCAGGACTAGAATAACAAAAGCAAAAGCCCCTTTCAGAAGAAAGAAACTCCTGCTAACGGGAAATATAAAGGAGGATGTCCGTAATAAGTTGATAAAATGCTAGGTATGCTTTGTACGGAGCAGAAACATGGGCGCTAAGGAAAAATGATATAAATACTTGGAAAGCTTGGAAATGTGGACATGGAGAAGAATGCTGAAGATAAAATGGACAGATAGGGTGAAAAATCAGAAAGTACTACGAAGAATAGGAGAGAAGCGAACGATTATACAGACTATCAGAAAGAGGAAGGCGAACTGGATTGGGCATTACCTGAGGAGAGAGTGCATGATTAAAGAAGTGCTAGAAGGAAAACTGGATGGAAAAAGAGAAAGAGGTAAGAAAAGGTTTCAGCTAGTAGACTTGAAAGGGAAAGAGAGCTATCAAGACGTGAAGAAAACTGCGGTAAATAGGAGTATATGGAGAACCAAGTTTAACCGTGAATAATCACGGACTTGTCAACGGACAGACTACCTATGATGATGATGATGGTTATCTTCTCTTCATTGATAATCTAAATTAACGGTTGCATTGACGTCGCCTTTATAGTATGTCCTGTAAGGAGTTTAAAGCAGTCGTTGGTGGACACTTGAAGGAAAGCGACTGTTTGTGTGTTCGTCTATTCATTGGAACTAAGGTAAGGTAGATTTAAAAAAAATCCCCTTTGAATATACCGCGATGTTAAACTAGCATTGAGTAAATCTGTGGGCTTACGGAAAATGTTTCGGTGAATTGTGGTCGGTGAATTTTCGTAGATCCTAACTGTGATATTGTGATCGCGTAATTGCTGTAAATTCGTAGAAAATTAAAAAATGCCAAGGGGTAGACCAGTGAAAAGGAGAGCTATTAGACCAGCTACAGCTGCCAGAGAAAGGAAGAGGAGACAGAGATCAAAGGAAGAGTATTGTAGGAAAGAGAGAGAGAAAGAGATTGGGAAGCTAATGGAATAGCCCGTGAAGATGAGGAGCGGAGAAGGCAGGAGAGAGAGAGAGAGTGAGGGATGCGTCCGCTCATAGAATTGCCCGTGAAAACGAGGAGCGGAGAGTAAAAGAAAGAAAGAAATTGGGAAACACGTCAAATGAATAGAGAACAAAGAAGATCTAACCTAGGACGAACTATTTAGATTATTTGCAAGCGTAGCTGAAGCGGGCTGATAGTATTGATAAAATCTTATAACGATAACAGCCCTATTATAAATACTGAAAACTTAAGAATTTATTTACATAAACTTCGCCGTATGCGAAATAAAAACAAAGTTTAATAAACTCTAGATCGTCTTAAATAAAGCTTAAAAGAATGTTTATTATCGTAAACTGCGTCTTTTTTTGGTAAAGAGCTCTTTCGAACTAAGAAAAACAAAATTTCATAATTCGTTCTGCTGTACAATATAGTATTAGCAAGGCGCCGTAGTGATCGGTGCATCTGTATAAGTGACAATAATAGTGAAAGAGAGAGAGGGGAGAAAAACGGAAGAAGAGACAGGAGTGGAAAACAAAAAATTAGCCATCCCCACACTTTTTTAAATTTCCGCTTGTGCAAATATATTGCCAAATGCAGAACCGGATCGCATAATTCCAATCTCTGGCACACCCTCTTTACTGTCTCTGCGAGAAGGACCTTCCTCTGCTCTCCTTCCTTCTCTCTTCTCCGCTTCGCTCCCTCTGCCCTCGCCCTTTCAATCCCCCTCTCATTCTTACGCTTTCCTCTCTCTCCCCTTTCTCAATCTTCGCTGCTCCCTCCAAGGGCCTCTCCGCTCCAATTCAAATTCCTCTCTCTCTCTCTCCCTTCCTCCTCCTCCTCCTCCATTCCTACTTTTCTCATTCCATATTTATTTCTGATTCTTCGCTTACACTTTTTCATCCCCCGAGTCGCTCTATTCGATCTTCGCAAGTGACTACTCTCCCTCTCTCCCTCTCAATCGCAGCTATCCTTCCCACTCGCAGTTTTCTATTCATCCTTCTATTCATTCAATGCTCTTATTCGCTTCTCGTCCCCTCCGCTACCTATTCACCTTTTTTTTTACTGATTATCAGCTATATGAATCCGTATTCTAGTCAACCATTTCACACATACTAGCAGACACTTTCCATCCATGGCCTTTGAATTCGCTATTCCTTTCTCTCGACCCTCTTTCTTTCACGCTCTCCTTTTCCCCACAATCCTTTTTCTCCCACTCTCCCTCTCTCTCCCTCTTTTCCTCCTCTATGCTCCATGCTCATTATGCTCATAGCCGGTATATCGAGCTCAATAAACCACCATCTCTGGATTACGTTTCCATGTCGAACATTGACATTCGGCGATCGCACGGTGACCCAAAAAGCCTCCATCGTTACCCTGCGGTCGCGCTTTGGCCGCGGGCCATGCGAATGAGTTTCGAACCCGGATCCCTTGCTGCGATAGATCCGCATTTATATTTATCTCTCGAACGACGTTTCCCGGTCTAATATTCGGACGGTTATCGCGCTTCCGTCGCGCCGAATTACTTGAACAGAGCTCGGGCCGTCGGGCGTTGTCGACAAATTGTTCCACGACCGTGTGTGGAAATTTCGGACACTTGCACCCGCTAGCGAGCGCTTTTCATTCTTCTCTCTCCTCGCACTCATTCACTCTCTTGCCCTTTCTAATACCCTCCCATTTCTCCTCCCTCCTCTCTCTCTCTCCCTCCTCTCGCTCTCCCTCCTCTCTCTCTCCCTCCCTCTCACTCCCTCCTCTCATTCCACTCCTATTTTAGCCTCTCTCGGAAAATCTGAAATGACTTCGGTTTTTGTATGGCCATTATAAAGCAAAATGAAAAATTTCTGGCAACTTTTCCCTTTCTACAGCGTCTTGAATGTCGAAAAAATATTTCTGAATTCAAATAAATGTTATGAATTTTTCAAAAACGGTTAGTGAGAGTTTAACTCGGGGTTTACTTATTAATAAAAATAGAAAATTTATCGTTTCTCCAAAAGCGTAACTTAATGGTCGTCAAAGTTTTTTTATAAATTTATGTCCTTAATATTAAATTATCATGAAAAGGCAACACTGGAAGATTAGAAAAAGAAAAGTATTCTTGGTAAAACTTAATTTTATTGTGGATGAAGAATCAATGCGTTTTTGTAGAGCATTGCACATAGAAGCAGATGAAATAAATGAAACTAGCCTGCCACAGCAGAAAAAGAACTGATCCCAGAGCAACTGAGAGGGAAATAGAGAGGGAAATAGAGAGAGAGAGAGAAATAGAGAGAGAGAGAGGTGGCGTTACAAATGGCTGTGCCATTGGAGACAGTGAGCAACACTGAGAGAAAATGATGAATTTCGGAAATTAAGGTAAAACCTCGTACTAGCAAGGAAATTGAATTATATTATTGCAAGCACTCTGCGAATATGAATATTCACCTTCATTCTGAGCATCCATTCAGTTGATTACACTTAGTTTAAGACTTGTAAAATATTTAATTATAGATAAGAATGTTGATGCTCTAGTATGATTGCCTTATTTATATTTAGTATTCAGCGAGTACGTATCTGATGTTTTTAATTCTGCGTTGATTGCTTAAACTTTGTATCTTATATGATGTGGACTAATATTGTTTTATTAATATGTTACTAATTACTTTGGAATAATAATTTTTATTCTTTTGTTAAAACTTTTCAATTGGGTATATCCCGTAGATAAATTATTATTATTATTAGTAATTGAGTTATTTTTTAAAAATGTATGCCTACTGCATTAAAGTTGTACTTAAATATATTAACGATAAATTTTCTTGTTTTAATTTAGATTGATATATAATACTAAGCTTTAATGTTTATTTATATGTCGTCACCATCTTTTAAATTTGAAGTGGCGGTTTTCATTCCTCCTTTCTCCTAAAATGTTGTTTATGCAATTAACAATCGTGGATTTGTCGTTTTAATACTAATTCCCTCAAAATTTGCTATAAATTACATTTAACAGTCTTCTTTTAACAACATTTTTGGAGTGAATGAATATCTTTGATAAGATTGTACATTGAATTTTTTAATAAAAATATTTGATGTTATAAATAAATATATTCAATTTTTATTTAAAATGTAACAGTATTTTCCATATAAAATACGTAAAATAAATTTCTAATGCCAATGGGTATTTTAAAATACCCATTTATGTCCTTTTTTATTGCTAACTCACATTTTAGTTTACTTCAAATCATTGTCGTTATTAAGACCAGTGTTAATATATGCTGTACAGCGAGATATTAAATGCACATAAAAACGTCCGATGACAATTTTTCACAGAAAAATTCTGAGAGAGAAATTATCACATTTCAGGAATTTCCAGCATTGGATAAACATTTTCTGGAGACGTTTTATGCGCAGCCATTCGCGTCGATTTACAGGCAACCGCTCCGATTTATGTCTACCGTGCGTGGATACCATTGTATAATCTCTAATTTACCGTTGTAAACAACCGAGATTGTAATTTTTCCGTAAATCCATAGGATTATTATACCGAGTGCGTTTGTTTTCCACTCCCTCGTCACGCAATAACAAATAACTATCGATTATCCATTACACGAGTTGGAACACGGCGGAGTTGGGTGGTACTGGCGGGTCTCCGCGGTAACCCTCCATTCCTTCCTTCCTCCATCCCTCCCTCCCTCCCTCCCTCCCTCCCTCCCTCCCTCCCTCCCTCCCTCTCTCTCTCTCTCTCTCCTTCCCATTTTCTTCTTTCAACCTCGTTTCCTACTGCTCCTTCCCCTATCAACCTTACATTTATCCACAATTTTCCTTTCCTCTCTCACATGTTCCACTCGCATAACTCTATCATACCTCCCTACTCCACTTCGATGTCTCTACATTTAAATGTTTTCTCCTTCCCCTACTGCACTTTCACGTGCCACCTATCTGTCTCACTATTCCCTCTCCTACCATTTTATTTTGCTTTCTTACTCAACTAGGTATTCTTAGTCTGCTTCCCATCTTTTTTCATCCAACTTTTCCAGCTAGAAATATTGCTAAGTAATTAAGTCATTAATTACAGTTCAAAAGTAAATGGTTTTCCATTAGATATGGTCAAATTAATAAATTTATACAGCTAGATTAGGTTTTACCCAAATAAAAACTCATGAAATCGAAGTAATCTTGTATATTTTTGTGTTGAAATTGTACGAAAAACACAAATTTGGAAGAATTATGGCGTCGCGGTGATTGTGAAATAATTCTCCTGCTCTTAATACTTTGGAGGATTCTTTTCAAAATAATGAAAACTCTGTCATTTATTTCAAAATATATATTACATAAACGATAGTTTCTGTTTTCAGTATAAAATAAGAATTTTTTACTCCTTGTTAACATTTAATTATAAGCATAAAAATAAAACAGGGGACTTGTGATTTGAACAAGTGGTTTGCATTCCATAGGTGATATAGTAATTGCAGCCATGAAAGAAACAATTGCGCATTCCAACCACAAAAGTCGTCTTCAGTGCTGACTCAAGTTTATCTGGTTATAATTATTAAAAAGTGGTTTTCTGAACATATTTAGTTGAAAAATGGGATATGCAATTTAGAATAAGATTTTTAAAATATTTGTGTTTCCACATTTGGATTATTTTTTTATATTCGAGGTTTTTATTTCGCATAAATGATATATTTTTACATGAATTAATGGCAGTAAATGGATCATATATTATTTCAATGTTTTTCAGTCGTTTAAAAAAAACAAAGAGAAATTACATTGCTAGTGGGTTTCTATTTATCACATCCACAGAGTCTGTTTTACGAGAATCTCTGTTTTTCTAATAAACAAAACGGGGATTTTACGTCCAATTATTTGATGCGGGATCGTTAGCCGTCGTACCATATATCTCATCCCCGCCAACTTTTATTTATCATGAAATGCCACATAATATCATATTCAGGATTAGGCTTTAGATCTTACGAAGAGGCCTTTATAAAACCTATTAAAACACCGAAATCTTTGTGTCATCGGCGCCATCTTCCTCCTTCCCCCTTCCTACCATCCTCCTACTCCCTCCTCTCCTTATCCTTCCTTCCTCCCTCCCTCTCTTCTTCCCTCTCCTTCCCCCTCCCCCCCATTCCCCTTTCCTATCCTCTCATTTCCTCTTCCTCATATCTTTTGCTTCACTAAGTAGCCTCTCTCCCCCCTATCCTTGCCACAACCTCCTTCCCCTCCTTACCTCCCCTCCTTACCTCCCTCCACACTCCCACCCACTCTATCCTCCGCTGCCGTCCCAAGCGTACTCATTATCCTCTGCCATCGATCCTCCTTTGATTTATACCTCCCCTCTCTTCCAGCCCTCAACCTCCCTTGCGTCACTCCATCCCACCTCTCTCTTTTCTTACTCCCTCTCTCTCTCCCATCTTACCTCTTCCTTCCTCTCTCTCGCTTACGAGTTCCCCTCCTCTGACGCATAGCGAGTGCTTCCTTCTTCATCATTTTTCTCAATCATATGCTCATCTTCCCAAACCTCCTCCCTTCTCTTCCGTTTTCCTTTCGTCGCTTCTTTCGTTTCACATATTCCTCTCTTCTCTCTCTCTCTCATATTTTCCTCGCTTACTATCAAGTTATATTTTTCCTCCTCTCGTTTTTTTCTCTCCTTGTCGATAGAATATTTCTATTCCAAAACGAATAACATTATTGGTCACCTGCATTCTAAACTTCAGACACGTTTGTTATTTTTTGCGATAGTTTGACATCAGCGTGAGTGTATTTCTTTTTGTTTTAGAAATACTTGTACAAAAATCTATTAAAACCAACTAACGCAAACATTTATTCCTGAATAAAAGCAGACGCAATCATCTATTGAAGTAGCCAGTAAATATACTTTTAATTTAAAAATTGACAATAGAAGCTAACCGGTCAACAAATTGAAATGAAAACTATATATATATATATATATATATATATATATATATATATATATATATATATATATATATATATATATATATATAATGTTAATACTATTCTGTTTTTATAAGGGGTTTTAACTAATTAATGCACATTCAGACAAACCAATGATTATTTAGAAAATATACTAAGCAACCTCATATAAAATATAGTAATTTACACTGGTGTAATGTAGCACTATATTTCGCATAAAATTGTAGTTGTTCGAAATATGCTAATTGTTCTTAAATTTATAGTAATAGATTGTTGAGAATTTTGTACTCAACTACATATTTATATCGTGTATTCTATATTGCAGATAAGTAACTCATTTAATTTTAAAATAAACAAAATGATTTATTTAAAACTCACAAATGTAAATTAAACCTACAATTTGCAAACTGCAGAATCCAGATGACTAAAAATTGCACCTGGAAACTAACTTAGGTATTTTGGAGAAAAATAATGCTTTTATGTCCTTCAACTCGAAAAGCAGAACAAAATGGTACCGAAATTATACCCATTTGGTTAAGCCTGTGAACACGTGTATGATTTATTCACGACGACTAACTGAAGGGCATTACAAAAGTAATGCATTGTGGGTGAAAATCGGGGAGCGTAATATCCAATCAGTGTGCGTCACTTAAGCTATTAAGCTACGTCGTCGTACCGTGATTTTGTACAGGTACGGAAAGAAATAAGGGGCGGGGGATGACAGGAATGGCCGAAGAAAAGTGGGTTTTATAGGAGAGAAGGGAGCGAGGGGCGGAGTGGAATGAGAGAGAGAGAGAGAAGCGAGTACATATATGGTTCCGAAGGCTTCCATGGCGACCCATGGTTCCCGCGCATGTGGCTCCACTCGTTGTTTCCGATCTAGAACCACAACAGGGCGCCGTCGGTGGCAAAAATCGAACGTAAGCTGAGGTTGCACTGGCGGTTTCCTGGACAAAGGAAGATATGCCGCAGAGCAGTGTGTCGCTCTTCACGCCATTACTCCTATTTCCCGCTAAATTCACCCCCATGTTCCCTTTTCCTATTCTTACATCCCGCTTACGCCTCTCATAATGCCCTCGTCATACAATCCTCCATTCTCCTTCTACCTTAATCCTTATAAGCTGGAATCCCATCACCGCTCGTCCCTTTCGCTCTGTTCTAGTGTGTTCCGACTCATCTCTTCCTCTCGGATTAGATACAGAAAGTTAACCGAAAATCTCTCCCGGCAAATACGGTTTTCTCTCCTCTGGCCCTCATTTCCCTTCCCTTTCACTTCGCCTGCCTTTGCACTCTGCATTCTTCTTTCAGATTCATATCTCATTTAACTTTGGGTCTTGTAGTTGGGGCGGCGGTGTTTTTGATAAAAAATCTATAACTTAATTTTCATGCTCCCTATGTAAAGCATTTGTAAAACGTCGGCTTATAACAATAACATAGATGAAAAATACCGTGAATTGTGTTTATCTTATCAAAACTCTTAGTAAACTGCTTCACGATTAATAGTAGTATATGACCATACGATTTATGTAACTGCAGGTCGAGTTGTCACGCGTGTCGTCGTAGGTGCATGTTAATTATTAGTATTAACAGTCGAAAAAATGACGAGTGTTCCATTGGTTTTTGACACTGTATTTTTAAAGTTGCTGGTAAATTGCAACTTCCGGTCTGTCATAATATGTTCACAATTGCTTCAGCTAGATATTTTTTCTTTAAATTCTTTTGTGACGATATAATTTCACTGCCTTTAAAATTTGAAGCTATCGGCATAACATCGACTCCGCATTGTTTTCCAATGCAGAAGTGCTTGCGACTCACGCCTTCGTATGTTCTATCGATACGATCTCGCCACAGCTTTGTCGGTCGGGCCGCATAATAGTACTCAGGATATCGTTTCTTCTCCTTCCATTTCAGAGGGAGAGAGCGAAGGGAAGGGTATGAGAGACGACGAAGAGAGTTTGATCTTATGTGGCGACGTGGGTTATTCTCGAAAAACAAAAATAAAGTCATTTATCTCTACTATTCCATCTCTCTTCCTCTCTCTCTTTCCCACATCTAACGCTGCTTTCCGTATCTCTCTTTTAATCTCTCGTAGCTTTTCCGTTCTTGCAGATAAACTTTATTGCCGAGCCATAAAACAAAGGGCGAAACACGGCTCTAAAAGCATTCGCCATGACATCGCGTCTAGACTGCTAATTTTCTGGAAAAAGAACCTTTTAAGTTAATCGGCCGTGGAAATCAAATAATAGCGAGATACACCGTTTAATCGTTTTTTGTCTTCAAGTCGTTCATGGCGAGAGGTGATCGGAAAGTAGCAAGACTGAAGAGAAAATAAATTAAAACAGTGATATTATAAAGATTATTTGCTACCCTTGAAATGCGTTTTTCCTCCGTATTACACCAATCTTATTTTCCATTTAACAAAGACGATTGAAAAACCATTGTTTAATAGTTTAGAGAATATGCCTGTAACAGCTTTATTTAGCTCGTCACAGGACTCAAAAATGTCGACCTCTGAATTCTTTTTTAACTTTCGAAAAGAGATAGAAATTGCAGAATACTAATTTTGGCGAATAAAATGGATGCGCCATAATCTCCAACCCCAATTATTTCAGCAAACTTGAGCGCCTGTGTTTGATCGTAGTGCAAGATCCAACCGTATTTAACAAGACGGGGAATTTTTTCCCCGAGTTCTACTAATAATGGACTTCTCGGTACATTGAAATAGCACTCACAATTTAATTCCTGACCTCTTGGTGGTAAGCAGTCGGCAGAAAACATGAATATTGCGTTAAATTACTGAATGATAAAATTGGCACCCCGAGGAATAAAGTCGGCAAGAATAGTTTAATGCTGTAGAAACAAACATATCGCCCACTACATAGTAGGAGGCAATTTCCTCTTCGGCACTTTGTGGGACGTATTCGGTTGAATAAGCCACTGAAGAAGCGCCGCGCGGGGCGTGCAGAAGTTGCAGAAGCGAAAGGAAACGCCGAGGGAGACAAGGGCAGAAGACGGAAATGAGGATGAGTGGAGGTGTAGTAACAGATGTGTGGAAGGAAGGGAACTAGAAACAAGTGAGAGAAAGCGAGTTGGGAATATTATGTAATCGGACATTGTGCACGGGTGGAGCCTAGGTTATTACGTTGGAGTGAATCCCGTTGGGCACTCCAGCCTCGGCTTGTTTAGGATGACTTCGGAGTCCTTTCCCTTTTCCCAGGTTGGGACGGAAAAGATCCCGAGAGCGCTTATCCCTTACGCCTCTCCCTCCTCCCTCAGGCACCTACGTATGTACATACATCCAGCACGGCCATTTCTCAGCTCGCCTCCCTATTCTCTCTCCCCTTCCTCCTCTTGCATTCACAAGTCTTATTTGTTTTTTATTTTGCATTTAACCGTGTCCTGTGAAGCGTTTTTTGCTTGAGTTTTCCCAACTGTCTTCCAATTTCCAACTACACGAGAGAGCTTTACTTTGAACTGCGTTTTTTTAATCCTTATAATTCGAGATAATCGGGTTTATGCCTGTAAAAGAATCTGTAAGTGTTAATATTTCTGAATGATATTTGCACGTGTTCACTTCTGTAAAAATTAAAAATTCAGATCATATGAGTTAGCTGTACCTGTTTAATGACACAAACAATAAGATTATCTATTTAATTTATTTAACAATTCAACTATTTGGAAAGTGTATAACAATAAAAATAAAAATAAATAGCACTTATTTATTTGTGAGCTTACAAACATTAGAATGAGGTAAATATTCAGTATAAATAGAAATTAGTGTCAGTAAATAATTGTAAGTTATTATTAAAGTGGTTTGATATAATTTTGCTGTTTTGAGATACTGAGAGATAGTTACTGTAACTGCCTCCCAATACTAGGGTCGCTGGTTCGAATCTTAGCCTAGGAATGGACGCTTTTGATAATCTTAAGTGTTTAAAACGCTCTTTGTAAAAGAGGTAAAATGTGCTCTTTGGATAAATAAACGCGTTGGAGTTTTGTTTCTATTTTCTGAATTATATATGCTCATGATTATTGTTATTATTTCTTATTTTATTTTAGGTATGGTTCATTTTCGTGTATTAGTTCACTTTTTATGCTGTCATTTTAGTTAATTTCGTATAATATAATTTATTTAGCAATACAAACCAAATATAAGAAAAAAATTTTAGGAATATCCAAAAATTACGAAAAATACTGACAGTGAAAACTTAAGCTTATTAAAATTCATTTATAAGGTAATTATTTTGGATTTCATTGTTGGAAAATTTTATATTAAAACTTATGATTAACAATATTTTTAAATACTTCAGAGGATGTGTCATTTTTATTAGCAATGTCTTATGTATTTAAAAAATTTTACATTCAGACCAAAATAAAATTTTTGATTCCGACTAAATATATACGCAAAATTTAAAGGAACGCAATTATTTTGTGGAGAGAGGTTTCTTTGATAAATTACGGAAATGAAAATTAAACGCTACTTTTTTCATTTTCGAAACATTCTTCTCTAGTTTTAGTAGGAACCTAACTTTGCGTGTCCATATTTCTCTTCCACCGCAACCATTAAAACGGCATTGTTCATCCATTTTCTTAAAATATTTTCCACTTTGTGGGATCATCAACTAATTACCTCACATTCCTACCTCTCATAAATTCATTCGGCGGGAGTCATAAAATTCCATTCTCATTGTTCTGCCATCTTACATTGTGGGTCATATCTCTCATCTCTTAAATGATGCAATGCATCATAACATCTTTGTCACTTTTCTGTAGCTCATATAACGAGCGTATATCATAATTCTGATTTGAGACACATACATCACATTTTCATAATGTTTATTATTTATTACATAAAATGCATTTATATGTACGTTGTGTTTATTAGACATTTTCTCGTATAAAACGGACCAATAATTAGCGGTCAATCGAATTTACGGATAATGTACAATCGGTAGACATTGGTTGGTCAAAAAAATTAAATTGGTTTAATGTTTATAATGTTGAATGCTCAGCACATGATCATTAAGGTATATCAGAGTAGCTATAAATATTAGGATAACTTTTAGATAATTTATTTTCAAAATTTAACTGTAACAGAAGGTTATTCATATATGACACGTGTGTATCATTTCCATCGTATTCGCTATTTATTCATTCGGGTTTGAAATATTTACGTTCAACTTATGCAAAAGGTATTAAAGCTATGTTTTATTCACTAAATTAGCATGCATATACAATAAAAATATTCGAGTATTGATTGCGACCAATCATTTATAAGTAGTTATGGATTCAGGAATCTTCGTCAGCTACGTATTTCATTCCAATGTAATAATGAAATTCTCCACTAAGATTCCAGCAATTAATGTTTGAAATATTTCCTGCAAATGCAATGTTGCATGGGAAGATAGGTTTACGCGTGTCTTTCAACGCTCCTGGAACTGGAATCCTAGATCTTTTATCGAAGTTTTTTGCACGCATTACATGCTAGAGGAACCAAAAATTTATTTACAGTGAAATATAAAATGCAGGAAAAAATGGAATAAAGATAATTCCGAGAGTGGGGAAAATGCTTCACATCACTCTACCGACCGAATCATGTAATCTAAGTTTTCCGACGCAAAGGAGCCTCGCATGCAGAGTGTAAGTGGCCTAAAAACCTCAAACCGTCGCCTCAGTGTGTAGTGGCACGACAAGCCCACTCCCTCTGTCGCCAGTCTCACATGTGTTACTATGACGACCACCAATAAACAAGCCAGAATAATCTCCTGCTATTTCTCCCTAACCTCCCACTACCTCCGTCCTTCCGTGCACTCCCTCTTATCTCCTTCGCCCTCCTCTTCTAATCTCACAACCATAATGTGCCCATCAAATTCCGCCTAATCCTCTCCGGAAACATAGTTCCTCTATTTTTATTCGACCGAAGCATTCAAGTATTTGCGATTATGCTGTTCCTAAAATTTCCACCTATTTATATATATTTGTGTGTCCCTACTAGGGATTCTGATTCCCGGCACTTTTTCGTTTCCTGGGACTCGAGACACTATTTCGAAGAATTCCCGGGACTCGAGAATTTTACTGAATTTTCAAATTTAAACAATCAAGAGGCCTAGTCTGTAATATATCTATCGCTATCGCAAACTAGAAATCGCTATCGATCGATCGAACGCATTGTCGTTAATCGCTATATTCATTTCGACCGCTAACGTCTTATAGACTACCTCACCTGTCATTTTGTCGATTTTGGTAAAAAAAATAGCGATAGCGATCAATCGACAATTGCTTAGAGACTCCGCCTCCTGACAGCATTTCTAATAACTTTATTAAAATAAAACTACTGCATAGGTACATAAAATTATTTTTTATTTTTGTATATTATTTTCTTTACCAACAACAGCTGGTTGACTGGAAGAAATTACCTTTAGGTAATAAGCCCGCCAGCTGTACAAATACTAAATTAGTAAATAAAACTGTTGGAAAAAAACAACAATCTACCGGGATCGCCCCACTCCACTAGGCATTGCTTATGACAGAGTGGCGACTAATTATAATATTTTGTTTAGTAAAAAAGTAACTTGCTGTCGTCTAACAAAATAGTATCGATTTAAAGTAGTTGGATAAAATAAAGAAATTTTCAATAAGAATTTAATAAAATGAAATTGAAACAGATCTAAAGTAATCAATATATTATGTATTCTTAATAAAATATTTCAATATATGACCATTTTTCAATGAAGGTTTATTTTTCTCTTGCAAACACGCTTTTTAAAAACATCAGTGCGTTGATTGAAGAATCCAAGAGCCTGTTTCTGATTTTTGTTACAAAATTTCCCGCTGTAGAGAAAACACGTCGCTCTCCGTTGATGTCGGTTTTATAGTTAGCAATGCTTTTTACAGTTGATCCAAATTTGGCGTCCGTTTTCCACTAGCTTCGAAAACTTGGGGTGTGATGGCGGGAAAGTACGAAATTATCACGCATAATAATCATGTAACGAGTTGTGATCTCGAGGCGTTAAAATTAATAATATCATATGTAAATTAACCAATTTGAAAAAAAGTCTCGATGTATCGAGTGAATATTTCCCGGGCAGTGCCGTAACTAGGATATGGTTCACCATATGGCATTTGCCATAAGCGCCGCTTGCAAAAGGCGCCAAATGTTCCCGCAAAAAGTGCGAAAAGTTAATTTTCCCATAAATGCTATTTTAATATTCAAAAGTTGATTTTTTAAATAATAATAACGCTACAATTTTATATTAAAACGAAGGAAAAATTATATCTTACATAACCGAGGCGTTCTCTAGAATTTTGCCATAGGCGCCATATCGCCTAGGTACGCCTCTATTCTCGGGACTCAGGAAAAAAACAGCTTTTTCCCGGGAAATCTCGAACCAGAATCAGTAGTCCCTACACACTAACACACATTGTGTGTACGAAAATTAGAAATTATTGATTTTTTGTTTAATTTGTGTGGCATACTAGTCTTTAAATTGAGGGATGAGCTAGGATAATGATATTCTAAAAGAACTTTTTAGATTCCACTTTCCGGGAACTACCGCTGAATACGCTTACATTGTAGCATGGCATATGATTGTTCATAATTATGTTATGGCTATTGGAGATAACCAAAGATAAGTACTTAATTTTAAAAACATTTTTTATTGAAGTGATAATCCGTGATTATGTTTTCATTCATAAGACTATATAAGACGATAATTCTCTATTGAATGTTAACCTCAATTATCATTGAAATTCAGTTATGCATTCACGATGAACTAATAGATAAAAATTTTAAGCTGTGTTATTTTGAAAGCGATACGCAGGGGTTTCGTTTCCAATATGGAGCAATATCGCCCAACTTAGGACTTGATAAGAACTCGGGAAGCTAGATGACCGTACACCAAAATTAATTGGTATGTTCTTTCATTTACGTAAATGAGTTGAGCTCCTTTAATTCTTACATTACACTGCATAAAAATTTAATTGCATAATTTAGCTTTTCTTTATATACCAGCACACTGAAGCGAACATTTATTTGCAATACTTAGTTTTATAAATATTTTAGCAACCCGTCATTAAATTTCATAATGGATAATGTTAAAAAGTTTTAATGCTACCGCTAATTGTAAGCAAGACAAAAGTTGCGAATTCCTAGTTCGGACACACATTACAAATGAATTAAATTGTGTATATAATTCTTTAAATCTATTATGAATGAAAGTAACTGAATTTGCAGTTATAATTTATCGTCAACAGCAAATGTAGTATTTTAAGGACTTTTTGCACAAGATTCTAAGTTGAATCAAAATATAATAATTCATATTGATAAAGAGGTATAATCGTCAATCCAGATATAAATGAGGTTTGTCCGTGGAAATAAGTCAAATTACAAAATAAACGAAACCTTGCGGCGACATTGCGGAAAGTGTTAATCGAAATTCAATTTCTCTCATCGTCGAAGTTTTAAAAATTTGGCGTTTATTCTGTTTCAAAACATTGTTTTGTGCTGATTTGAACGAATTTCAATCTTGTTCGGTGTAAAATCAAATTGTGTTATTTTATCCGCGTGTATTTCCATGGCGGACTCATCTCGATTATTGATTTAAAAAATAAAATTATGATTAACATTCAGTAGTTGCTATGTTAATACGGAAATCATAGGACAGTTTTCGTAGTTTTCGATTTTTATTGAGTAAAACATTCTATCACTTATGGATTTAGTCCTAGGCACTGCATGACAGCTAACGGATCTAAGGAAATTACGTTCATATTATATTTCGTGTCAAGTTCAAGTCAAGACTTGGAATGGCGTCAATATCAGAGTTAAGTGTAAATAAAAAGCATGAAAAATTCGTTTTGATTAAAACCTAATGGAGAAAAAATCCCAACGCGAGATGTTATCATCGATGATTGCCTCCATAGACGCTGATTTTGCCGAATATGTGCTGCGATCGGACCGGCAGCTCTTGATTTATTCAGAATATTTGCTCCGAGACGCAGGGAGAGCGTCAAGAGTCACGCAACGTCTTCTTTTAGCACAGAAATGCCATTTGCATTCTCACACACTCGCAGACAGATGCAACTTCTCTTAGGTTATCAGGAAAAACTGCTTCTTTGATTATTTCCGGCTCACTTGCACTTGCTCTTTTCCAGTTATTGCAGGTTCTATCGTCATGCCGTTCCCTCCTCTCCCTTCACCCCATTCCTCCACTCTCTCTCTCTCCATTCATCTGTTCCCTCTCTCTCTTCATCCCCTCTCCCTTCATCCTCTTCCTCCTCCTATCTCCCACCCATTCATCCTTCTACCCCTTTATCCTCTTCCTCTCTCTCTCCGACTCTGTTCCTGCAATAACGACGTTCGTGGTCGATGGAGAGACATTCTCGTGGTAATCGACCCGCCGTCGCCTCAACCCAACTTTTCCGCTCTTCATTCTACTCTCTTCTCTCTCTCTCTTTCTTTATCTTCCTCTCTCTCTTCTTCTCCTTCCTCTCTCTTCCACCGTCCTCAGCTATCTTCTGGATCCTACTCATAATTCACTGTGTGGTTTCCGGGGACGAGACCGCAAACCCGCATGGCAAAACTATTTTTTCTTATCTTCTTCTCTTGGGTCTTCGGCGCTATTATCAATTCCTCTTATTTCACCCGTCGGCAAGAATAATTCCACAAAAAGTTTCGGATTAAAGGAACCCATGGATTTTTGTGAACGTAGTCCGGTAAATATTATGATGCTGGCAATTTTTGAAATTAAAGATCGTTTCTGTTCGTTAGTGGATTTTGAGGTTGCGGAACGAATTCGTATTTCGAGGGCGTTGCTACAGATCGAAGAGTTTCCCTCACAAGTTAAGTGGGCGACTCTGCGGTGTCGTAAAATTTGAAATCGATCCAAACACTTTTCGCCGTAGCTTCGCGGGCCGCATAAAAATGCTCTCGCGAGCCGCATGAAACTTTTTCTCTCTCTCTCTCTCTGGAAGGAGGCAGTGCGCGACCGAATTATGGTCAGGAAGAAAATCAGCGCATGTGTTCGCGCGCCCTTGGTCCCCAGCACCGTCTTTTTAACGACCAATAAATGCCCGTGATGGTGCGTGAGGGCGGCTTTAGTGCTTGATTGCGAAAAGCCGTAAATCAGCGGAGAGTGGGCGTAGACTAAAATCTCCGGAGCTGGTCAGTTAAGAGTTGCTTCCATAAGCCTTAAAATATTTCGTCGGATACAGTGGCTTTATATGTTGCCATTTAATGCCACGAAGCGAGTGGGACAGCTCCATTCATCCTGAAAGTTTTTCTGGGATTATTAATAATCACAAAACACAGTTATGAATAGTACAAGAGAATCCACTCCATTCACGGCCGTTACCTTGAAGAAGAATATTGAACTACTGTTCGGGGTTTTTACCTTTGTAGTATATTCAACAGAGCGTTATAAGACACCAGATAAGGGTTAAATAAACTATACAATGTGCGTTTACTTCCTAAATCGCAATAATTTCTATAATTAGAAAAAATTTCAAATTAAAATCACATTTTCATCAAAATAAATGGTATAGTTGCAAAAGTTAAAAGAAAAACTATTTCATTTACTATATATTAATTTTATCGTAATTTTTAAACAAATGATACGTGTTTCGTTAATTAGGGTAATGCTAGATTGATGATTTTGAGGGAGACCTATATGGCAGTAATATGTAGGAAAAAATAATGTTATTTTGCAGAAAATACCGCAGTAAATAACTGATGGCTCCTGCTGTGAACTTATGAAAACACGAAATTCATATTTAAACCGAAGCGCTCATTTTTTTTATGAATTTAAGTTTCATTGCTGTACATATTAACTCCAATGTTCAATATATAATTGAAGGATGCAAATTGAATTGTAATATAAAAATGTAGTTTTTGGTTTCATGTTCGAAAACTATTTATAACGGCCTGAAAAACATATCTCCGTCAAAGTGCAGCAAAGTTTTATTTATAGTAGTATTTATAATCTCTTGTAGTTGTCATCCTTATTTGTATAGGATACTAGCGGAAGTGCCCGTTGAATTTCAACGGATTTAGTGAATCTAAAACTTCGACCGTGTAACATGTAAACATCGCAAAAATAACAAAGTAGGTACACAGTTTTAACCGTCGAATAAAGCAAAAATGAAGAAAACCGCTCCGCATTTACCTGTCTAGATGAATAAAGGAAGGAAATCTTGGAGGGTGAAAAATCGAAAATTACGTATAAACTTATGGGAAAATAATTATTGAATTAAGCTCTCCCCCCCCCCCCCCCCCTCACATTTTTTATCGCCATATAGCCTATGTTACCCTCAAGGTAAAAATTATATACCCGTGTGAAGTTCCGTGACGATATCTTCAAAACGAAAACTCTAAGTAAAACCAGCAAGAACAAGTAATCAACAGAAAATGGATGAACAAAGGAAAAAACGAAATTAATTAATTTAACGAAAGACAAAAACTAATTAGAGTACGTTTAAGAATCACAGAATGGATATTATCCTCCGACCATTAGCTCGATTCTTTCGGGCATTAGTTCTGTTACGAGAATATTGTTCATATCAACAATACTTTGGAAAAAATGAAACGTTGTTCTTTCCTGCATAGAACCATTCAAGTCTCAAGTTCTTACCATATTTCTAAGTAATTTTAAAATTCAAATGAAAAATAAGCTGCACTCATTCCTATGTTATTCAGATGGAGAAAATGAAAAAAGAAAATAATTTTTAAACATTGAAACGTTAATCAAATCGGTATAAAAACCTGACTACACCATTTAACTGTTTATTCCGGTTAAAATGACATATTCATCATGTTTCTACGTGCTGTAGTTACTTAGTTATAAAAAACATGCTTACATATATACAAACACTTTTTTATAGATATCTATAGAGTCAGTATACTAATAATTATTTGTTAGGAAATTTATGACCAAAGGATATATATATATATATATATATATATATATACACACAGTAAAAATCGATTATAACGATCACGCCTAAAACGAAATCTCGGCTATAACGAAGAAATGTCTCGGTCCCTTGAACTTCTCCATAAGGGCATTGGTTAAATTTCTCGGATGTAACGAACACGCATTTTACGAATTCTCGGCTGTAACGAACAAATGTTTGATCCCGTGGCAAAAAAATTCCCCATATATAATGAATTTTGGCGAGCAGAGCGATAAGTAATGAATAGTTTCCGCCCCTTTACCGCGCACTTGTTCGTAGAGGTCTCCTTCCTCCATCTACCCCTTCCATACGAATTTCCACGCTCCCTTTGTTTTGAAATTGATATTAAAAATGTGAAATGTTTATGTAAATTAAGGACCATAATAATAATATTAATTGACCATTTAAAAAATCGTATGTAATAGCAATCGAACATTTTACATGCCGCGAAGTTGATGAGCATCTCTTTGCATATGTAAGTACGGCATTGAAGTCGACTCACTGCTAATACAGTAAAAGCTGTGTTATCCGGCTACCTTGGGGATTATGGAAAGCCGATTAGGAGACATATCCGGTTAGGGGAGCGATTTTCGATTTTGACATCGCAAATTTAGCAATAACCAAACAAAATTGGGCTTAGGTTCACTATCGTACTCCCCAAACAACTATGAATGGGGTTTGCATTTTCCATTTTAATTCTTCCACACGTAGTTAGGTATAGACACTATTTACCCATTCTTATTTAATACTTTGCTACGCTTACATGCAAAACAAAAGACTATTGAAAAGTTTAGGGCGTCCTGGAAGTGGGGATTACGGCAGTGAACCTGTTCCAAAAATTGAATTTATCGGATTATATCTTTCTTATTTATCTTTATTTACTCTATTAGAAAAGGACGAAATTAGTTAATTCTTCTGAACATTTCTGTGAAAACCAGTCATATAATATTTTATCCAGTTCCTCAATTTTTGGCTTATGAAGCGTATGATGTTTATTAATTGATTTACTCGTCTCAGAAAATGACACAAATTTCATTAATTTAGCCTTATGAGCCTTAATATCGTAGAGCGTGGAAGATCCGATGTTGAATTCATTTGCTATGGCTGCTCTATTTTTCCTTTTTTAATTCGTTTGATCAGCTCCAGCTTTTGTGTTAGCGTTAAAACAACCTATTCTCTCCTGTTCCCTGCCTTTAGGTATTTATTTTGATGCCATATTCAATGGATGGGTAATTTTTTACATAATAAAAAGCGATAAAACTGGAAATTGTAGAAGTACACCAAAACATCTAGACAATGCAAATGGCTTACGTAACCAAAAACGCCATGCTTACTCGGCAGCCACAGAAGTATACGGAGTAAATACGTAATATATACATCTTATATTTTAAGAAATTTTAAAGTGGAAGTTGTGGTATTACACAAATGAAATTCACACAAAAATTCATAAAAAAAAGAGATACAGAATGAATTGTATTTGTGTAATTGCCGGTATCTAAGGCTGGCCGGTTCTAAATAGCCAGATAGCACAGCTTTTACTGTATGTATACGTGTTATATGGGATATATAGGCCAAAAACCATGTTTCTCGTATATAACGAAGCCACGCTTATAACGAAGCAATGAGTCGGTCCCCTCAAATACGTATTAAACGAGTTTTACTGTCTATATATATATATATATATATATATATATATATATATATATATATATATATATATATATATATATATATATATATATATATATATATATATAGTGTCTTTTTACACAAGGAAGAAATATCGATTAGCATGTCATCCATCCCAGTTAGATCTAAAGAGCTTTCACTTAACTTTACAAACGTTCCGTGCTCCGTATTTCCTTTTGTAATCAAGATCCTGGGCTATATTAGAATTTATTATTACAAAGATAATGCGCAGTAATTCTTTACCTCGGAAAACAGAGGGAATATTTCAACCGAAGACAAATTTATGAACGACACTCAAAAGATATATTTCCTAAGCAACAACTCCGCTGGAATAAATCTATTCTCGGCTTTCGCCATTGCGTAGGTGTTTCATATCTTTATACGAGAGCGATTACTTATTCTCTTCCTCGCTTAAGTAAACCGCTGCCTCGCTGAGAACCAGCGATCTATATTCTGTCGTGACATCTCGGTCTCTCTCCATTTACACGCGAAACTCGCTCTTTAGCCGCCCTTCTCCCACTTCCTTCTCCCCTCTCCCTCTCTTCTTCTCCCTATCCACTGCTGTTCCTACCTCTCCCCCTCCTCCACCCCACTAGTCCCACTCCCCATCCCCGCTTTTCGTGTCGTTCGATTGTTACGCATAGCATTATCCCTTTCCCCCCCCCCCCCTCCTCCTCCTCCGCTCATCTCAATCTTCCCTCTTCCTGCTCTCTCTTTCTCTCTCTCTATCTATCTCTCACCTCACGCTCACTTCAGTCTCTATCCATTTCCCTTATCGTCTAGAACATAACGACATTCTTCTCCTTCCTTCGGACCTTAATCATTTCGCTTTCAAATCCTCTCTCATCTCCTCACAATTCATCCCGCTTAAATTCATCATTTTCTCAATCTCCAACCTTTTCCCCTTCACATCATTCAGTAATCTTCATGTATACCTGATCCGAACCAACCTCTATCCATTTCACGTCGTCTCTCTCTCTCTCTCTCCTCACACTCTCTCTCTCTTCATGCACACCGCCCACACACGCACATTTTCTCCCTCCCCTTCCTCTCCCTTCTCCTCCATGCACACCTTCTCTTACGCACATTTCTCTTCCCCCCCCCCCCCCCTCCTCCCCCGATTCCCCGTGCCCGCACTCCTCTACGTGATCCAGCCGAACCCGGAATGGCTCCCAGAGGCGAGGGTGGGCAATGATGGCCCGGGCATGGAATTGGTGGGTGGGTGGCTCCCTTATGAATTATTCCGTCGGAGGATTTTTAGTGGGCTGGCGAGAGAGAGAGCGGGAAGGGGTTGGGACCACCGTCCCCTTCTCCATGTATCGCGAGATGTGACTGAGCCTCATGGTTCGGCTACTAGGGTGCCATCCGGGTCTCCTTCCCGCCCCCTGCGACGTCTCTCCCTCTCTCTCTTTGTTGAAAAACCTTTCCTCTCCCTTTCTACCCCTCCCGTTCCTCCCTCCCTTGCTCCTCCCTCCCCTGCTCCTCCCTCTCCTGCTCCTCCATCCGCTTTCTCTCCCTCCCCTTCCCATCCAGCTATTTCTCCCTCCCTCCCTTTAACACTCCTTGTCTCCCGAGACCCTCTGTGCGCCATGTTTTCACCGGTTACGAGTGAAGGAGCGAGGTTTGGGGTCGAAAGGGAGGAGTAGGCACCTGGCAGATGACGTCCACCATCTTATGCTGAATCCCGCATTTCTGCGTTCACACTCAACACTCGTGATCGCAAACACTCCCTTTCGCTACTACCTCCCTCCCCTCCCCTCCCCCTGCCTCCATTTATCCGCCCCCTTCGCCTCTCACTTTCTTGTTATCTTCTTCCCCTTCCTAAGCGCCCTCTCCCTCCCTCCCTCTTTTCTCTCTCTCTCCCTTCTTTGTTCCACTCAATTCTTTCCTATTTCTTCCTCGCATATGGCGCCTCCCAAGCTGTTTCATGCTCTTTCAATCGAGATTTCGCTACTTTTAATAATAGTTTACACTCCATGTTTACTTGCCGTATTATTTACACACTTCTTCCACACTGGATGTGAGATTTTATGGGATTATATATACTTGTCCTATTTAAATGATTATTTTTAAAACAGCTTAGATAAAAAATTCTACCATTTAAAAATGTGAACGAGTTTTAATTAATAACCCAAAATTAATTACATTAATTCCCAACTATACGTCATCTCGTTATGCGTAGTTTCATAAGTGCATTGTCATTGAATTAAGGAACGTGATTCGTTACGTTACTCGCTTCGCGTGCACGTCGTTTGTGAAGAGCCAAAGGCGAAATTCGAAAAATTCCATTAGCATTATAACAAAATGTTACTGTAACTTCAAATGTATTTAGTCTTATTTTCACGTATTGTTCATTATTATTTAATTAATTTTGTCATTTTGTGTTTAACTCATTTTCACTTAATGTACGTATTCATTTCGTTTTTTTCTTCATTTTTTAGCTTATTTTAAACATAGGTAGTATGTCTTATGTACTCTATGATTATATATCACTTTGGGCACAGGTGGTATAAATGCTTTATAATGTCCACCAGGAATGTAACCAAAACTTTTTACATTATAAATTAGGGAAAGCAGGTTTCGTCATACGTCTTTTCGTTTCACGTCGTAGATTTCAGGAACGTATATAGGAAGTATAGCGGTAATTCACTGCAGTCGAATATTTACCCTACTTCATAATTTTTTTCAAAAAATGTTAAACAAATGATGCCTGATGTATGGAGAAAATGGATAATTTGAATTGAGCACTTATTTTTGAATCAGTTCTTCGTAGAAACTGACTATGGAACATAACGTTCTAATAATATTTAAATCATTGTGCTTCGTAGTTTAATTGCTGATAGATGAATATAGATTCGTCGTCACAATGAATACTATTTTACCACGTGAATATTATATCTATATTTTTACTAGACGTTAATAGCATACCGTATTTACTCGCGTAATTGGCCCACTTTTTCACACAATTTTTCTTACATTAAAACATGGGCGGGAAAATTACGCGGGTCATATAAGAATGAAGTCTAGCAATAATGGAATGTAAGAGTATTTACTTGTATTTTGCTTCTATACAAACTTTATATTAGAACACTATTTATTTTCTCGAAACCTCATAATGTCTTTCCTCCAATATACCTATCACTTGCTTTGGGATAACTAAAAATTCTAGTGTTGCTGCTCTGTTACTCCATTTTTTTTTTCGGAAAACGATACGACGCGTAGTTTAAAGTGTGCCGTGTAATTTATTATATTTACCCCTTTCAACGTCACACTTTCATTCGCTACAAATACTTCGTCCTTAAATGCGTAATCCACACGGTGAACGACAACGCTACTTACTAACTCGCGCTGCTCATTTCGTACGCGTTGTTTCAGACAGAAATAGTTGACAACCTAACGATTTGATCCAATACGAAGGCGGGCAAAGACCGTTTCAGCACAGAATCGTATTAATTCGTCGGTCTATTGAGATGAGGAGGGAAATTGGAAGGGATAATGAACGTAAACAACACATAGCTAAGTAAACAATGTCGGTGGCTCCGATAGCTATAACATTTTTAAATGTAAAGTTGGGCAAAGGCTATTTTTTGCACGGAATCGGATCAATCCATGGGAAGCAGAGGGGAAACAAAAGCGAGAGACTGCAGCGTAAACAATGATAACCATCGTGTCAAAGTAAAGGAGAGGCAATTAGTAGGTACAAAACAGAAGCTTTTATTTCCTTCTCAAAAATCGGGGTGGGGCAATTACGCGATGGAGGCAATTACGCTAGTAAATACGGTAATTTTTTAAAAGTATTTGAAGTTTAATACCGTTGCAACTATCGTGATGAACTGTTCATCAAATCCTTTCATTTACTTCAATAGGATACAAAATATATGACTATACTTAATATATCTCCTAAGACAATTATAGTAAATAATATTTTTTTAAATACAACTATTTCATTTGCAAAAATTAAGCACAGTATGCCCACACAATGTTAATAAACACCGTTAATAATTCCTCAGCTGCCGAAGTAATCTTGAAATCGAAGCAGCATATGCAAAGTATAGTTTACTTCAAAACTATATTGTATTCAAGTTCTGATCGTTTAAAATTGGTATCATCGGATTTTTAGAAACTTCACGCCGTTTATACATGAATAGCTACCACGACGTGGATGGTCGTAAAAACGTTCTCTCCCTATATAACGGCTCATTATGTTCATCCACCTCAGGATTCCTATTTACGCATGTATATGAACGCGGTTATGTTATATACTATGCTTGCAAAATTGAACTTAACAAGTTAATGGATCCTTCCTTATATGCAAACAAAGCTGCCTGGTATTTTCAAAGGATTGGGTTTTAGCGCTCCGACATGAAAAATATATTTAGAACTAAACGCAACGAGCTTGTTTTGGAGCACATAAAATGCTCTAATTGCCGAACCAGAAAGAAGTCCATATCGAAAAAGTTCCCATTTCTAAAAAAAGCAGATTAAGTAAATTCACGTTATTTTATCGACCGTAAAAGTGATTATGTTTTATAGTTGAGAGTAATGATAACTCCAAAAATCACTTTTGTCTTTGGCGTATCGAGAATTTCCTCTAAAAAAAAAACTATGCTTCTGCTTGGCACATGTTTTTGGTCAGTTCCTCCTCGAAGCGTTGCACTCGCTGCTGACGTGTGTAGTGGTTTAGAAGCTCTGCGATAGCATCGTTCCGTCGCAACCAGGTTCTCCAACCCTACCGAACCGAACCCTCGACCAACACTTTCCCGCCGCCGTGGAGTGGCCGCGCTTGCACCACCGGTTGACCTCTCTGATTAAAGGGTTGCGTTTGCGCACTCCCTCCTCCTCCCTTTCCCCTCTTTCGTCCTTCCCCCCTCCTTCTCAGTCCCTCCTCCCTTTCCCCCCTTTCCCACTCCCCCCCTTTCCTTTCCCACTCCCCTCTCCTCCGGCCATTACCCTCCACTTTCGCAATTGCCTCTCCCCCTTCATTCCACCACCACTCTTCACCACTCTCTCTCTCACTCTCTAACCCTTCACGTGACCTCCTGTCTTTCGCTAACCATCAATCCTCACTCCTCCCATGTTTTCCTCTCTTATTTCCTATTCCCTCCCAATCCCTCTTTCTCCACATTACTCTTCTCCTCCTCCTCCATTCCTTACCCTTTTATCCTTCCGCCGGCACATCTCTTTGGCTCGCCCTAAGTCTGGTCCACGGCAGAGGAGGCTGTTTCATCGCTAAGGGCGCCCTCTAGTTGGGATCGATGACGCAACGGGGAGGCTTCCCCACTCCGCAAACTTTTCTCTCTCTCTCTCTTTCCTTCTATTTGTCTCTCTCCTTTCTCTCTCTCACCAATACACTCAACTCGTAAACTTTATTCCAAATATTTATTTACATTACAGAAAAAACGTGATTGGTCTTTCTCCAGTGAAACGAACCCTATATGCTTTTCTCTTGTCGTTCCAAATGCTAAAGTTCATCCGAGTAATTCGAGCGGAAAGAGAGAGAGAGAGAGAGAGTGTGTGAGAGGGGGAGGGGGTGCTGATGTGGGCTAGCGACGCTATGAGCGCTTTTCTATCGACGCCACTCGTATAATGCTCGCTTGTTTTTCATTAAAATATCAATCAATCCTTTAACTCTCTCCGTACTGACCTTAAATATGCGGAAATCTCTCTCCGTACTAACAATAAGCCGGCCGCCCACGTTATCCCTTTCCGTACTATGCCAGCCGAAACCGGCCTTTGCCTTCTACGCGTTATATTTTCAGCCTTAATTACCCTTCCTTTATGTTGAGAGTGTTTATGCCTAACGTATACATAAAACATGGTATTTGTAAACAATATCATACGTCACACACAAACATTGCTGCATTAGAAGAGAATGCACACCAATCGCTTAATTTTCCGGTGCTCGTTCGCGGTTTACATATAACTTTCAGCATCGGAGAACTATGAAATGTATTGATATTAAGTCTTATTTTAAAAACATAAAAATATTTAAACATTACTAGACGTTTCATTCGCTGAATATACTCTTCTAAACCAATTAGGTGAAAAGTTTGTCACATGTCAACTTTTCTATGTCTTGACTGGAAATTTTTAACTAAAAGTTGTATTTCTGATTTTTAAAAAGACGGTTCGTTAATAATAGAAACGTTTTAGCTAAAAAGTCATCATTCTTAGTCGTTAAAGAAGTCGTATAGAAAAAAAATGTTATATTTCCTCCATTAGATGCGGAGATATGACGTTGTATATCCTCAACTACCCCTTTCCGACACGAAGCGGTCAGAAAGTGCCCGAGCCTAAACGCATGCCAAGAGGCCACCCAAAGCCTCTGTAGATAACAAGATTTCTTTCTCTTCTGGGGTACTATGACAGACTTCTTTGTGTTGGGTCTTTTTATATTTTTTATGCGTTCGTCCAATATTTATTTATTTATTTATATACACATTTTGGAGTAGTCCATTTTTTGTTCCCCCATATCTTCTTAAACGAATGATCGGATCGTAAAGAAAGTTACATTGTTTGAAAGTTTGGCTTGCAGATGGTTTTTAGCCCGTAAACAATTTCGTATCTCATCTAGAAGTTCAACTGTGAATCTTCAAACTTTCCAAAAGTGTATTTGGTAGCGGTGGTTCTGCTGGTAGTCTGGGGGTGTTTTAGTAGCAAGAAATTTAACTGCTACATATGCGCAACATTCTGTGTCCCAACGTTAGAAATGATAGCGTGAAATACGGTTTTGACCAATATATGACGAAAGGAGTTATAACGCTTAATTTTACGAAATTTTTAGCTTATTTCTATTATGTCATTGTATACCTCAACAATGTTCACTATTGCTTTAAAAATTTTGAACTTTTACATAAAACAATTAACATCTCGTAATCAGTAGATGGTTACTTTGGGAATGTAGGTATTTTTATTTCTCACGCTGCGGTAGATGGCTTATGGGTAGAAAAGTATCTTCGAAATTTCAAAACTTGCGTGGCGTAATGGCGAGTGCGTTGGCCTGCTACGCAGAGCTATGGAAAACCTGCGAAAGTTGCATTTTTTCAATAGATCTCTGCGGCCCCCTATTTGCACGTTTATAGGAGAGCACGCGAATCAACGCTTCACCCTTCGGAAGGAACATAAAGCCATTGGTCCTCCTAGGTGCTTTCTGAAAAGAGTAGACCAATGCCGGTAACGGGTTTTTCTTCTTATTAGCTTTATGATTTATTAATCTGACAAGCTTACTAGCGCTAGTGCCGTATGAATTCACAAAGTTCCACAAATCACGAACTTTGACATCAATCATTCTAAGAAAGCGATTGAGGTAAATTATTTATTTTCGTTATTTTTCATTAAATGTTATTCATTTTCGCACTTAAAAAATGAAAACAAGTAATAATTTAAAAAATTCAAAAATAAAATCCTTTTGCTTTATAAAATAGGCGAACTTAAAAGGATAAAACAAGAAAAATTTCAGATTATTTTTCGTTTTAAAAATTTTTGGTGTCATGTACTTGCCATTACTATAACTTTACATATCATTTACATAATAATCCATAAGCTGTAGTAAATGGAGTCTGAATATAAAGTTAATAGCAGAACACATTTTTTAATGAATCTCAACCTTGAAAACCTCTGATCAAAGCGAAATTATTACGTAAATGATATGTAAAGCAACAGTAATGAAAAGAATATTACATCAAAATCTATTATAACGAACAAATAATCTGAAAATTTTCTTGTTTTATCCTTTAAGGCTGGCTATTTTATAAAGCATAAAGATTTTATTTTTTATTTTTTAAGAATTCTTACTTGTTCTTCTCACTGTATACACTACTTTCGTCTCAGGCATTCATGTCCTTCTCCTATAACCACTCTGAAAAAATAATTTTCTAATCACTGCCTGTTATTCTAACCGACGGACGAAGCAACGAAGCGATATATATATATATGAGCCAGTTAGACGGTTTCCATCATCCCGGACATATGAGATTTATTCAGTGATTGAGATGGAATAGCGTTTGTAATCAAATCTTCCCCTCACCTACCAATGTGCTGTGTGCTGGAAAAATATCTTTTCTTCCGACGACTGCACTCGGCTGGGAACACGGCTGACAGTGAGATGAATGAGGATGCTATCGTGAAATGGCCTGTTATTTCGTCGAACGAAACGATATACATGGGCCAGATAAAAGGCCTTAATCTTCTCATAATATGATATCTCTTCTGTGATGTATGTGGTATGACGTTTGTAAGCAAATCTTCTCTCCACGCACCAATTTGTTGGAAAATTATTCTTTCTCGACCACAGCTCAGTTGTGACCATGGCCGAGTCGATGCTATTACAGAAGAACTGAATAAAGAAATTTGTTCCAGTGATTCTGTTAGTTCGATTCATCTGTATTTTAGAAGCAGAAATGCCATCATTTCGTGGCAAAAATGAAAAGTCCAACCCAAATTTTAACGTTTAAAATTACACTACATGCATAAATAGGAAGCCCGAAGCTTCCTCTTTCAAAATATATTATGGTTATTCAGATTTAAGAAAGTCCCTAGCGTCAAATGATAATGAAGATTAGTGCTGACACCGGACTTATTAGTACGTAAGACGACGTTGAGGGGTTAATACAATACTATTTAATAAACTCATTTGTTTAATTTAAATAGTATTAATGCAGCCGTTCATAATTTATCTTAAGTTGAATGATTTCCGCAGTTTGTGCCATTCGCGAAAGAATAGGGTCGAAACAGGGCATTTAAATTTGGTTTTTAAAGGACAATTCACTTCGACCGGTTACGGCCGGGTTAGTAGGGAGAGGGTTAAGTAGCTTCTTCTACATCTGCGAGAACATCCAAGGGAGCGATTTCGCTTTCCTCAGATAATATTAATGATAATGACGTTATCTGCTTGGATTCTATCTTTTTCCAGCATTTTATTTCGGCATTTCGCCCGCCATTCTCTCCTTTCGCTTCTCTTCACAAGCTTTTCAAACATCGGCTCTTATTTTTTCCGCATGTATACGTATCATGCGGACACATCTCAACGGACTCATTCACAAAAAACCTCAAAATGTCAAAAATCTCTCTTCCGCATTATTCTCCCATTCATATCCTTCCCGTGGCCAAAACATCATCTCGGATGTTTTTTCCCCTTTTTGTGAGAAAGACTCGATTTTTTGAAAGAATTAACACTTTGTTGCATGTTGTCATGTATTTCTTTTCTATTTCCGCCGTGTGACGTCAGAGTTATTCGCTCTAATCGTGATAAATAATGCTTCTATGCTGCTCTCTTTTCTTTCTCCTTCTGCCATCGACCAAAGTTTGGACGCTTTCTATCATTTTATGTTAATTATAAACATATCTCTCGCACATTTTACGGTATCTTAACGTTTCACACTATTTTATCGGATTTCTCTGCCTTTGTCCCTCGAAAATCTCATCTACCGTCGTGATTACCAATTTCTTCGTCTCATACAAAATCAAATCTAACTAATTTTAATCTCTTTAATTTATTCCTTCCCTTAAACACAAATTCTCTTTTTCTTTCAATTTTCATTTATGTTTTAAGCTTTTTACTAATTTTATGTTTAACTTAATTTTGGAATTTTTCTCAATCATAATAGTGACCTAATCTCTATAGTTATAGAAAGGGATTATTCCCAAAAAATGTCTTTTTTTATCAAAATCACGTCCTCAAAGCCTTTTTACTTACTTCAATAAACTTTTGGGATACTGACACCTCATGCATTTCATACCCTTCTTTTTATTCCCTTGCAAGTCGTTACTATTTTCTGAGGTAAATTTCTTCTGATGCCTCTCTTTCCCTCCCTCCCCTCCTCTCACACCCTCTCTCCTCCTCCCCCCCCTCTCCCCTTCTCACACCCTCTCTCCTCCTCCCCCCTCTCTCCCCCTCTACTTCCCTCCCTCTCGCTCCCACCCTACCTCTCTCTCCCCCCCCTCTCTCTCGTATTGAAAGCATTCAAAGCACGTTTATACCCATAAGGATTGAATTAACAATATTATATACACGTAGAGGTCTAACAATGGAATTGGTAGGCAAGATTTCTTCAAACTTTGTGAATTAAACGTTTACATTGAGAAATTTCGAACTGTAGGCGGAAAAAGATGAACAGAATAAAAAACTGTATAATGTTTTTTTAAAAATGGTTCATATCCGAAGATTGTAGGCCAAATATTTCTAATTTTAATCTAAAAAGGAATGAAAGCCTGCACGTCGTAATGCCGATTTTACGTGTTAACTTATTGGAAATGAAAATTATCCCATGGAGTCGAACCCGGGTCTTTGATCTCGAGTTTGATACATTTTTTATTATATCATAATGCTATCCTGAAAATTTTTATCAAATTCGGTTCAGTCTTTTGCGAGATATTAAGCTTCAAAAAGGGACAAATTGGCACTGTCATTTAGTTCTAATTTGTAACGATATTTTCTAGTGTTTTTCTAAGTATCTGAAATTAGACCGCTTTTCGCATTTCCCCCGCTGTCACTTGCTTTCCGTCTTTTCTTTTATTCAGTATGCATTGCATATAATTTCTATTCTTCCTTTTGCACTTATATGTAGAATATTTTAATTTCAGGTAACTCTTATCTTCATCAAAGGGCGTTTTTCTCCTTAAAATGTTCTTTTCTCACGATTTATTCTTATTTTTGAAGGACTTTATTTGCGTTTGTTAAAACTCTACTGCCTTACTTCACATTATTTTTCCAGATATGGGGTTTTCAAAATTTTATTTAGCTTATTTTAAATATGCTTGAATAAATGCTCCTTTTCCATTGGATGAGAAATTGAGGAAGCCTTTTCTGCTTCCTTAATTTTGATGCCCTTGACTTCTTCTCAGACGCCTGCAATCATGCGCTTCTTATTTTTTAAACCTCTCCTTATATCTCACAGTTTTGATTTCCTTGTTTTTTCTCTTTCATCTCATACGTGGCGCTTTTTCAAGCCTTGACGGCACATTTTCTTTTGTTTGACTATTCTTTCAGGATGCGCAGAGGTCGCTCCTCGAGCTTTTTCTCCGACGTCCAAAAAGAGCATTTTATAACGTTTTATTTGTGTTAATCTCTCACCCCCCTTTTTTATCGTGGAATTTGTGGAATTCCTCACTAGGCGGACACTCGCCATTAAACCATCGCAGGAAACAAAGAGAATCAATTTTAATTCTCACGTGTCGCCATCTGTCCAGCGGAGAGAGAAATTAAATCCTTTGTGTCGCCAGAGATTTATCCTCGCCTTTTCCCCATTATCCTACACCTCTTTCTCATCTCCTCGATTTCCCCTTCCACCAACCAACCTATCCTCTTCGTGCGTCTCAACTTTCGGCTCTAGCTTCTATTCCTCTCATTTCCACTTCTCTCTCAACACTTCTGAAGCGAAGTCAATTGCTCCACACACTCTCTCTCTCTCTCCTATATCATCGCCTCTTTCACTCACCTCTTTCACTCGCCTCTTTCACTCACCTCTTCCAATCGCCTCTCAGTCATTCTGTTCGTTTCCGTGGGTACATGACGCCTCCGGTGAGAGTGGAATGCCTCCCGCATTCGTCCACTTTCGCAGCTCGAGTGTCCCTCACGCGCTACAGGTCGAATCTCGCGACCATCGCGCCATTGTGTTTGAATTCCTCCACGGAACGTTGGCGAAGTGCGTGGAGTGATCGATATGCTCCAGGAGAGATTATATTTTGCCTCGGAACGAAGATGCAATGAGGTTGAGGCGGGAGATGGGGAAAGGGTTCGCTGGATTGTGGGCTTGCGCCTCGAAACATTTGCTAGAGTTAATACTCCAACAGGATAACAGTTTGTGATATTATAGCTGCTATTCTCTTAAGTTTGCGTATGCAATAGAAAATATCGATGCGTAGGTCACGAAATGGAAGAAATTCTGCTACCAGCATATGCCTGTCTGAAGGGAATTTACATTAACACATTCATTTGTGGAATGGAAATTAAGCATGGATATGTAATTTAGCCACTTATACTGAAGATCAGAAAGCATTTTTACACACAAATTATAATTGATTCGTGTATTTCATGACAATAGTTTTCATGAGGTTTTTCGCCTGAAAAGTGGTTGCAGTATCCCAAGAAATCGGAATATTTAAAAATATCATCGTGAATAACGCGATGCATTCTCATATTAAATGCATTCACTTGCTAATTCGGAATATTTTTAGAGAAATTAAAATTTTTCTTCCATTATTAGTCTTTAAGTCCAGAGTTCGTATCTTTATTTTAATTATTTAAAATTGACAATTTAGAATTATACTATTCCCTCATGTTTCCTATAGGGCAGAAGAATATTTTTTGTCTCTCTAAACATTTGTATCATTAGTTTTAACGAAGGCTTTTTCTACATTTTTTCATAGAACTTTGTACTTTGCGATGGCTGCTATTTGAAGAAGAACTTGTCACTAACGTTGCAGTTATTTTCTTCTTGTAGAAGTAATTGTATCTCTTCTGAATCGTAAATTTAACCGAAATATATTAAAGTTAATTAATCTAAAAGAAATACACCGAAGAAAACAACAGATACACGCATAAACTCTATAGATTTATATGTGTTTTGGAAATTTCTATGATTATAGTGCTACCAACGTTTGTATTACCATTAGTAGACCTTTTTCTACATGAATCAGTAGCAATGATCATAACTATCGTCTTTAAATTAATTTCTAAATGATACACAAATATTTGCTGATTTGGCCAAAATAAGCATCTAAGACACCCATCAATATTAAGTTTAGCGTTTATAGATTTATAAAAATTAAAATATATCTTTCCGGAAATACCTTAATTTCGTCAGGATGTCACGGATTGAGATTATGGTCATGTTTCTCGGTGTTACTAACTATAAATACTAGAGGCCTATTTTATTTTGTCTTATTAAATTTCCAAAACTTCTTTATATACAATGTTATTTGCGAAGGACGCTCCTTCATTGCCCATTTTTTCTAATGGAATTCGCTCCCCTCCACTCTACATATTACCTCCGATCTGGTAATTCTAGTAATTTTCAATTGCTACGTTATGGGGAACTACCTGTACTCTACATGCGCGCTCTCTACCGGAAGCTTAGAAAACGAACTCCACCTGGCAAAAAGCGTCACTTCATCTTGTCTAATAATACAAAAAATTGCTATAAACATTATATTACATTCCCCCTTTTTCAGCTTCAGCATAATAACTCCATTAAATCTAATCCATAAGATTCAAATAAAAGATTCGAGTTCTTAATTTGTAAAAATTATTAAAAATATTTAATTTACGCTACTAATACTACGTTTTAAAATTCCGCTTATCCCGAATTAAGATTCTAGAATTGAAATACAATACGTGTCTTCAATAAGTGATTCTGAGATTATCCAAAGGTCTTCTGCCCGTATCGTAAATGACAGATTTAAGTATATTTCGTTTCCGATAACATTTAAAGTATGACGCCAGGTTTTCTATGGAGTCTGAAGGCCTCACCGATGGTTTTTGTGACTATAAGTCTAATTAAACGATAATTTATATATTTTGCCCGTCAAATTCCTCTTCATTTTTATATCTAAATGTCGGGAGCTAGGCATAAATTTTTTTTGTGCAAGCGCAAAGCGCGGTATATCTACATATAAAACAACGTAATTTTACACAAAGGTAATTCAGAATATATGTAATTCAACTCTTCGAAATAAACAGCAAATCAAGAAAAATATTTTCTTACTTGAGTTTGGCACAAAATACTTTATTTTTCTATTAGATTGCTACAATTCCTCTCTCTCTCTCTGTTTCACCACAGGAAGAGGTTGCTCTTCAAAGAGTTGAACATACATGAGTAAATGCGTTCGGGATAATGAATAACACTTTGACATCCTCTGTATCGAAGGAAAGAGAATGGGTAAGGGATGAAGTAGGAAGAGAAAGAGGCAGGGAGGGGGAAAAGAAGAGGGAGAGAGGAAGAGGAAGAGAGAGGCGGGGATGGAGAGAGGCGGGGATGGAGAGAGGCGGGGATGGAGAGAGGAAGAGGGGTGTCAGACTCGCTATTTCTTTTATCTCACGCATGCACGTAACATTCCTCTCGATACCCAATTGTGTGCAACTTTAAAATGGTGTGTCCGAACTAATCTTATTTTAGCTTCGCCAGTTACCATTGGGAATTTCAATCGGCTTGAGTTCGAGCAAAGCGCCCAAGGTAAAAACAATTTGTGTATATACAAAGAATAGCTTTAAAGCAAACGTAGAGCTCTGTATTTTTGCACTAATTCACCGTTTCATTACAAATGTATTTGTTTCGAATTAATTGCTATAAATAGATAATATTGTAAATTTCTGTACTCTGTTATTTTATTTCTTAACTGACACAGAGTTTTTTATGCAGGCCTATTTGCAAATAATATCTTGGTTTTATATTTTCTTTTTGGATTATCATTTGAGTAAGGGCATCATAACATGTTATAGTACTTTATAAATGTTCAATTTAAGAACTTTTACACAAGCAATACAATTTATTTGTAAATTTAAATTTTTATTTCTTTAGTCAAGTCACCTGATCAACAGAATCTGAAATTTAAAGTGCATTACGCAACCGCATTCTTCTTCAGAAAACTTTTTCTGTTTGCTTTCAATTTCTCGTCCATCACGGTGGCGCCCTCAAGATATAAGTTCATAATTTTTTTATTTCAGGGTCTATCGGTTGACAGTTTCTTGTGTCGGCAAAAACATTTCCGATTATGCTTTCGTAAACTAATTTTTTAAGCCTAAAAATGACAAGACCTCACGTCTATTTCTGTTTTCTAATCCATTTTCTTTGTGCAGGACAATTTAAATTAGAAGAATGAGAAATTGACGTGCTTCGGTGAACTTTTGAATTGTTCAGTCTGCTTTTTAGATTGAAAAAACATGGTTGGTCTATTTTTAACGAAATAAATGTCCATTTCGGTTTTAAAGGATAGTTCTAGATAACATCCAGGAAAATTAAGATGAACTTGTAGGAATAATGAAATGAATTTAAAAAATTTCCTTTTCCATTTACCGGAGTCACATTTTATCTCCCTGCTTCCGTTATGTTTGCTCTCACTTGCAAATTACGTCTTTTTACGAGCAAACTCTTGATATCAATTAAAAGAGTTCAGTTAACTTTATGGCCGAGGGGATATTAAAGATATCTACTCCCTCTGCGGCCATCAAAGCGTACGCATATACTCGCTCACGGCTGACTATTGAAGCGCATCATTTTTATGATTATGAGAATGTTTCAATTTAATAATTGTTATTAAGAAGAAACAAAACATGCAGAAGATATTTTCTAAAATATACTGGAAAATATAAAGGCGAATTACTGAAAATAATCTATCACTGGATACATATCCTGCACATTATAAATCCTGCCTATATATTAAACGATGGTAATTTTAATGTTTTGATAGCGTTTTTAATTACGACTTTGTTTAATTTATATCAACTTTTGGATTTTAAACAAATTGAGTAATATTAAATATAGTTACGGTCATGAGACGTGTAAAAATTCCTTTAAAAACTACAAATATTTTGAGTAAACGACACATTCCACATTTTCGTTTAATTGGAGTAAAAACTCAGAGGGCGTAATTCCGTGTTTTATATGCCCACCGTCAAAAGCTCTCTTGCGAGGAATTATTTCTCAGGACGCTATTCGCTTATCTGTCACATGACGCGCCATTTTGGAACCTTCCACACAAACACGCACGCACGCACGTCCTCACACGCACACCACACCCTTATTTCATTCTCGCCCGCTATCTGCACATTGTCGCTCACATACGCTAGCACTGCTATCCGTCCTTTCCCCCCTCTCCCTCTCCCTCTCTTCGCTGTCCTCTCCCTCCGCCCTCCTCTCATTCCCTTCTCCCAAATTCCTATCTTACGTTCTATCCCCCTCTTACTCCATTCTCACCTGTCTTCCACGCATCTTCCTCCCTTACATTCCTCCATATTAATTTTACTCTTTCTTCTTTTCGGCCCTCCTATACCAATCTCTCCCTTTAACTCCCTTCGTGTCATTCTCTCTTCTCCTCTCTCTCCCTCTCTTCCTCTCATACCCTTTCTTCCTCCTCCTCATTCGCAGGTGTGGACCACACGCCGGATCTCCATTGTGCTCTGTTTGCTGCGAGGAGAGAAATTTAAAGCGAGGTAGTATTGCGCGTGACGGACGGAGGAAGAGGACAAAAGAGAGAGAGAGAGGGATGAGGTGGATGAGGAATAAGAGGGAGGGAGGGGGGAGAGACATGGGGGAAGGAGGGAATGAGAGAGAGACGAGGTTCGTGGCCGAGGCATCCGGATGCAACAATCGGAAGTCCGAGGGGGGATGTCCTTCCTCTCGCTAGGCGAGATGCACGTGCGAACGGGAGGATTTGGGACGTTGGCTTTTCACGCCATATGCAGCTTGCACTCGTTGAAATCCCTAACAATCCGTCTTTGATACGAGCACCGCATCTGAAATGAAGGAAATACAGCTTTCATCTATGTAAATTTACTTTTAAAAAAAATAATGTGATTGATTATAGTCTCGATTGGAATGTTGCATTAAAAGGAAAAAATGTTGCGCAGTTATGATGTAATCGTTTTCTTCGGGAAATATACACTCCCCATTGAAAAGCAATTCTTTATCTTTTATTTATGAAATTGATTAAATCAAGGTCTGAAATCTCTTGCGAGAGTTACAAAGGAGTAAATTTAAAAGGTTTTTGTTTATAATTATTATAGATGAATATCAGTTCTTCGATCAGTCGAATGAAGTCAAGAGAATTTATTTTTCTTAATTACAAAGGCTGTATAAAAAGTAATATATTTTAAGGATTTTTTCGATTAAAATAATATCTATGTGTGTGTATAGTATGCCTTAATATATAACTGTGCCTAATGACTTTTCTTTGGTTGGCTTAAGTTTTTTGCTTTTTACTCTGGTCAAACAGCAACTTGTGACTTTTTTATATCTGGCATTAATTATGACTTTACATATATAAAAATATGAGTAAATAGGCATAAGTAACGAACTTATATTCATAAAACATTTGTTTTTTTTGCATTTTTCTCCGTCGAGGTAGGCTATTTGTTAACGGAAGGATATAGGAAAATTTATGTGTCAGAATATAGGATTAATTTAAATCAATGGATTATATATTCATTGCGTAAATATTTATTATTATTTATTGTACCTGTACCATTACTATGAATTTGCGTTAAAGAACTTTTCAATCTCTTTTTCGCTTACACGCTGTTCGATCCCATTTTGCGTCTCTCCTCATCTCAGAGAACTGTGTTTCGCCGTATTCCTTCTATCAGTAATTCCTGAACCACTATTAACACCTCCCTTGATATCTTTTCCTTATATCCCTTAACTATTCTATTGAAAACGGCATTTACCCTCCATTTGCTCCTACGTTTTATAGCTAACGTGTTTATTATGATATAATTAACACTTTAGTGTTGTTCATATTTTGTTCCCTCATGATACTTTATCCATTTTAATAGACTATGATTATTGACTGTTTATGGATCGCTATTAAATAAATGATTAAAGGCGAGGAAGACATATTTCTTATTTCCTCCGCTTTGTAATTACGGCGCAACAGTCGATATTGACAGAGATTAATTAAAAAAATTATTAATTATCCGTGCCCATTTTCTTGTGTTTAACGGATATTTGAAGCTTACTCTACCATGTGTTTACCGAGTTTCAAATCTCAATTCCGATAGATAGTAGCTAAAGATGAACGGACAGTTTTGAACTAACCTGCAAAGCTTAATTGTTTTAAAAATTTAAAGGGGTTGGATTTTGTAATTGAATGAAGTAATGTGAATTGTAATTAGTTGTTGATTAGCTAATAGTATGAATGTGTGTGTATATATACATATATATATATATATATATGTATATGTATATCTGATAATAATCCTGCAATGCGTTCATTGGTAACGCTAACCATACTGATTTTAAAAATTTATTGTGTTCTTGTATTTCGATTATACCGTCCTTTTAATCGAAATAAATAAATAAATTTTAATCTATAAAACGCTAGCGGCAAGGAGATTCCTTTTCTATTCGTTTGTTTTCAAAATAAATTTTCATGGCACGTAGTATCAACAAATAGCGGAGTAAAAATATAATTTTGAATTGGCATGCGGTTTATATGATGTACTTGTAGCAGCGGATCTGTTTTGATAGTACAGCCTAACATTAAGCGTCGTACTTTTTTCAGACTGAAATGTTCTAGTCTCGAGGGCCTCTCCTTCTTTTTACTCAACAAGTTAAGATTTTTATCAAATTCAGCTTACACGATAAAACTTTTCATCTATCAAATCAATTTTTTACTTGATAGTCATTCTCCTAATGTGTGTTTTATGTATTTATATAATCAGTTAAGGCTTTTTGTTATATCTCCTGCAAATATGGAAGAAATACAGCTAATATAATAGACACCCAAATTACGAGGAATGAAATCCAAGCATAAGATCTTTAAATATTTATGTTAATTACAGAGATAAACGTAAAATGCATATTTTTGAGACAGGCCTTCCGGTATTGCTATAAATGTTACATTTCTTGAAAACGGGCAAACATTTAAGATATTTTCAGCTACTAGAATTCTAACTTCAACTGTCAGCTTCACATAAGACAACGCCCATTCTTCTGGTTCGAACCTCAAACGATTCGCCTCTGTCTTGCTTCCGCTGGGATTTCGCTGAGAGCAAATTTAGGACGCGCAGCAACCATCCTCCACTTATCACCAGAGAAAATTATTTTTCTCCCGAATTCTGAGCACACTGTGCCAACGGCGACTCGAGTCTTTCTAGATCTCTCTCTCTCTTCTTCCTGGAATCTTTTCCAGCAGGAGAAATAAAAAACACTCTCCTAGTGCAGTCGCGGTCACGCAATTTGTATCACGTCTGTTCAACATCTCACCCTTTTGAACTTTCTATTTATTATATTTTTGATAAGTTGACACATCTTATTTATTTAGTTAAGATATTCTTCGAAAGAAGCGTTTCAGCTCTGGAATCGTTGCCTTTTTGAACTTATTGCAGCTATATCTAATTCCACTAGTAGTCTCCTGCCATTTTTTGGCATTAAAATTGATAAGCGAGCAAGAAAATCACTCTATCCGAGACAAATCCGTGTTCACCATTAAAATTGTAAGAATATTTTTCAAAGGCTTTATTTTTGTTCTCTTATTCTATTCGGTAACTATTGCTAGTCACAGTACTTTGCCAAGTTATTATAAGTTCATTTACTGGTATCCTTAATGTGCGTCAAAATTTTTATCAAGCACGGTACTTATGCAGTGAAACAGTCGTCATCAGTGGTGTAGGTAATAAATGTTCTTTTTCTAAAATTCTACTATCGGTGATGACAACTACGATACTTTGTCACTTGTATGTTCATATGGTTGTTCAGACTTAATTGTGCCTATTGTGTCTATCTAATTAATCACTTTCGTTCCAGCGATGAGAAGAGTTCAGTAATTCTTTTTAAATTAAAGAATATCTGCTATATATTTCTCGAGTTCGCCTAATTTTATTTTCAATATTCCATTTTTCGAGTTGATACCACCGTGTCTAAGGCATATGGTCTATTCAGAATTTATTACTGTTAAAATATGAAGAATGAGTGTAATATATAATTGACCGATCTGTTTTAAGAATTTTATTCCGTATCATCTTCATCTCCTTATAATCCGCACTATAATTACTTTCACTCATTTCAATTAATTGTTGAGTTCATCATTTGTTCTCATCAGTTTTCTTTTATGTGATACCAAGCGTACTTTTTTTTTGGAAAAAGCGTATCGAATCCTTCAAAATCTTTTTCATCCAATTTTAGTTGTTAATTTCTTAGAGATCATTGTTTTATGAGTTGTATATGAGTGTCACAAAGCTAATTATCAGTAACATCTAGGTATACGGATATTATACAGCTAATGTATTTAAAATTGCATTTGTTGGGTTTATCAAAATTACTTTGAAAAGTTCTCGCATTTCTCCAATGTGGTACTGCATCCAAGAGGGTGTGTTTGAGCGGTCACCAAGAGACAGATACCGCATTTTAAAGGCCAGGAGAGAGAGAGATATATATCTAGTGCACTCAACGTAATGGCCAAAGATGTTACGTTCTCTACGCAACCTTTAAGTGCACGAGAGAGTATAATTTATCCAAAAGTCATAAGAGAAAACTGCATCTCAGACCAAACTAGTTTATCGAGTTACGTAGTTTAATCCTTTTCGGGATATTTGCATCCGACAAAAGTTTATCAGAAAGAGAAGGACAAGGTCGTCGTTTTAAGACCGCACACGACCGAGGCTAACCATTGAGAGGAAATTTCTCTAGGAATCCACATCGTGGAAGTATAATGGATGTCTTATCCGAACTGCACCGCTGGATGTTATTTCCCTTTGGGTTTATTGGTTTATCTCTTTATTGCCCATTCGATTCCTCTGAACGGCAGATACTTATTCTCAATAAACGGGCACTGCCTTCGCTCCTGTAGCCCCTGTCCTCCACCTCTTCCTCACCCCCCCTCCCCCTCTCCCTCCCTCCCTCCCTCCCTCCCTCCCTCTCCTCACTTCCCTTTCTTCTCCTCCTCTTCTCTCTCTCTCTCTCTCTCTCTCTCTCTCTCTCCAATCCAATCATATCCGATTTATCTCCATTTTCAACAACTTAAATGTGTATGTACGCTTTTTGGTGTTTGCATATTCTATTGGTATATTGGTATATTTTTTAAATAAAAGAACGAAGCCATGAATCAGAAGGGCAATTGAGAGTAGTTTGATAAAGTTAAAGCATGGTTAAAATATTTCGAGCTCTCCATAGTATTATGAGTACGGCGGATAATCGTCGTCAAGTTTTCCTATTTTCCTCTCCAAGTCTCCCCTTTCATATCCTCTCCTCTTCTTATCTCCTATTGTTCCCCAAATGTTTTTCTTTTTTTTTTAGCCTCTCACTCTAGGTTCCTTCTCCCACTTTGGAAATCTCCCTCGCACGGAACGTCCGTGCATCACGTACGATCACCTCTCTCAACTACCAACCCACTCTCTGCCTCTTTATTCCTTGGCGACGGGGGCCAATGCGTCTGTGGAAAAAAAGAGAGAGACCCTATCGTATTCCTCTCTCCCTCTCTCTCTCTCTCTCACTCTTCTCTCCCTAGAATCTCCGCATCCCGTAATCCCCTCTTACGATTACTACTTCTGACCATTTCTCTTTCCTTCTCTCTCTCTCTGCTCAACTAAAACCCTTTCGGCTTTCCTCGTTCCCTTACAACGCCTAAGGCTTACGATACTTTCGAATTGGCGATATAATAAGTAACTATGTGTGAAATTTTACGTAAGTAATTAAGATATCTCTTATGAGTTCCACTGCTCAGTGATAGCTTAGCTTGGCATATTCTCCGAATGTGTCCAGTTTTTCATTTGCTTTTCCGAAATAATAACCGTGTATCACGATGATGTTTTCAGCAGAATAAATCATTACCATTTATATGTTCTTGATTAATTGCGATCCATCCCACTAACAATAAGTCTCTGATTTAAGCGAACCACTTCCTTCTTACAATTTGACCGGTTTCCCTCAATAATTTGTGGACAGTAGCGCTTTTTCTCGTTGTTTCGACCCATCTTTGTTGCCACCTTCCCATTTCCATTATGTCCAACTTCTCTCGTAACCGCATCCTATCCGTTTCTCTACAATTACCCAAAAGTTCTCTCGGATTCTCTCCGTTAACCGGCATCCGTTCTCATTCTGCGGAATTTCCATTATTCCCTTCATTTAATACTTTCCGCGAATGCATTTCGAGATAAGTTTGCAATAGAAGCAATCGTTGAAATGTGAAATTCTCACAATCTCTTCTTAGTCATTTGAATCTTACTTGTTTCACCCCGCTTATCTTTCGTTCTTCTCCTCTGCGGCCTCCCTCCATTCTTCTCCTTTCCTATTTCGTTCTCTTCATCTGCTTTTATTCCATTTTCTACGCTTCCTCCCATTATCGCCTACCCTTTCCATCTTTTTTCTCTTCCTTCACATTCTTTTCCTATTTTGTCATCTCCATACTTTCTTCTCACTTCCTTTATTCTCTCCCCTCTCTCTCTCTCTTTATCCATCTTCTCATTCCGTTAATTCATTCGCTTCTGCTTTTCCCATTAACATTTTCACTTCTCTCTCTCTCTCTCTATGATTCCCCATTATCTATTCCTATTCTCAGCTTCTTGTCCTTTCTGTCTTCCTTCTGCTTCTCTTCCTTTATTCTCCCTTTCCTTCCTATTCTAACCTTCTGCTCCACTTTCCTCCTTTCTCTTCATCTCATTTCCCTCTCTCTTTCTCTCTTTCTCTCTCTCCTCTCTCAACTTGGCGTCCCGTGAAATTGGATTCTCTCGCTAGACGTGGGGGCGGGGATGATGCTTCCCCACGAAAACTATTCGACCAATCGTCCACGCCGTCGCTTCGCGTCCCGGACTCTTACGCTCCCTCCCAGTCTCTCTCTCTCGTTTCCTCTCGTTTTCTTCCTCGTAGGCACCTTCGCTATCTGGGCCCTCTCGGCCGCGGCGTGGACAAGAGCGACCGCAAATTCTCCCCTTCTCGCTTCTTTTCCACGCGAGGCGATTTGTTTTTGCGGCGAATCCATCGAGACGGCGTTATACGGTTATTGCTCAGGCGGTGGTGGCGTGATTCACTCTCCTCGCCTGGCACGCATTATTCCCCTTACAGATTAACGCGGACCCCTCTCATTGGTGCCTCTCTCTTTCTCTCTCTCCCTCTCTCTTCCTCTCTCTCTCTCCCTCTCCCTTCCTCTCTCGTTTCCACTCTCTCTTCTATTCTCTCGGCTTATCTTTTTCTGCGCCTCTGCACAATCGAACCCTTTGTCCCTTAATATTTTGCATCGGATACTTTCTTTCAGGGTCCGCGCCATCACGAATTAGAGTAATTATGTAATACAAGTCTTTCTGCATGCTCTTTTCCAGTGCTCTCTGTAAAGCCCTAAAAGGCAATATGTATGCACATGCGTGTGATTAAATCACGTGTGCGTGGCTACTTTTTGCGTCGCGTTAACACGCACTTTTCGATGCGTTTTTGCGTGCAGTAAAGGAGGTCTCGTCTATCCGTTCGTCCGTATGTTCGTGTAACCCTCCTTATCAGCACGGATGATTTCAAGAGATTTGGTTTTGGTGGCCTACAATGAAGGTTGGCCATCTATACTAATTTTCGCCCCATATTGGCCCATTTTATACATATATATATATTTAAATACCTTTTCACAGCTTACTAATGCCTGAAAAGGAGACATATTCAATCGTCTGTGGATGTTAAAATTATTAATTTTCAGATTTAAACCCTAAATTAAAATAAAATAGTATGAATTAGTTTTGTTCTCTTAATCACTAGTAGCAAATAATTCATGGTTTACTCCGTTGTGGAGTTTCCTTTTATTGTCTTGTTGAATTTTGCGGTCACATCGTCACTTTGTGTATTCTCACGCGGGCTACGTGAGACACGTTGAATTATTTGCTTCACGTTTTAAAATGAACACTGATGCCACCCACCAGTCTGGTGATTTGCAGGGTATGATGTAGATGTAGATGATGTGTGTGTGTGTGTATATATATATATATATATATGTATGTATGTATGTACGCACGAACGCACTCACGCATGCATGCATGTATGTATGTATATGTATATATACTTACTTTGAGCTATAGAGACATTTATGCTCGACATTAATTCAAAAATAATTGTAAAAAGTAAACATTTATATTTCTCACTTGGCCGGCCTTGGTAGAGGGGTGGTTAACGTGTCTAGCTCCCAATGCTAGGGTCGCAGGTTCGAATCCTGCCTAGGGCATGGTCGTGTGTGTTTGTCCTTGTTATAGTTGTTACTTGTTATTGTTGTTACGATATTCAGTATAATTGGCCCTGTGCTGTCTCTCAATTATTGCCAATAAATAAATTCACTATTAACGGTAATGTTTATAGTCTGAATTTGAGTTCTTATCCGTTGACACTTGCTAATCTTCTGCTAATATTTTATGCAAGTCTGCAAAGGTATTCCTCACATACTGAATTTAATTATTACCTATGGATCCCCAGTGGTTTTTATTCAAGATGCTTAAAAATATTTGACGTTTAATAATATCCTTGAAATCATTCACTTTCTTGCTGGCGGTTTCATATTTTTTGTTTTTCAGCCGTACTTACGAAGATAACCATTTGGATTTATGTGGAGTGATCGTCTTTGACACTAAAGCTCTAATCTCAAAAGCACTGTCACTAAATTTTATTGAAACATTCTCAGCGTGGGCAGTTACGCTCTTCTAAAACTGTCCACATGATCATCCTTCGTCGCTATAAAGTATTACCTTATCGATCCATTTTGATAGCGCTCTTAAAAAAAACAAAAAACAATACGATGCGACAATCTTTTTCGCTGATAGTATGGCGCTTCCTGTTTTAACATCCAATATCAATTTAATGCCTCTGTCCTCCGATTCCGCGAACACTAAATTTTATCGCTCATAAATCCGCATATCGTGGATCGCGGAGTAGAATAAATACTACGCAGTTTGATGACGCATCTTTGTTTATTCCACATTTCCTCCATTAATTTTTTTATACGTTTATAAAATAACTAACAAAACCTATTTGATGCATAATATTTTCTTGTTAAATGCAAATAAGGATTTTTATCGCATTTCTTATGCAAATAATATATTAATATCGAAGCTGTAATAAAAACAAACCTTTTTTATCAGAGGTTTTCATTAGCCATTGCTTTACCTACTATCGTCACTTTGCCTCAAGATTTCTTAAATCGTAATTTAAATTTGACTTTAATGAGAAATATTAACTTTTTAAGGGACAAAACGTATATTCTTTTTCTTTCCATTTTCAATTTTTCAATTAAAGATTAATCACAAACAATTTAAATAAATTAATAACGTTAGATATGATCAATGACTGGCGGAAACACACTGAGCAAAGAATGAAACAAATAAATAGCGGTGGAGACTATTACGAGAGAATAAAGTCTAACATTTTAAAACGCTTTTCCGAGGAAATTTTTAAAAAATCGGTACAACATAGGTACATTGTACAAACTTTCTCATATACTAATGCGTCGTTTAGTTATATTTTGAAAAATATGAACTATGTACAATCATTATAAATATCAACTTAAATAATTATGCAAAATTTGATGAAAAAAGTATGAGCCGTTTTTTATACAATCCAATTATTAAAGTTGTTCAAGAATAAACTAGCCTTATATTCATCCTTTGAGAAATATGAACTATGTAGTATTATTTCAGACGTAAACTCAAGTATCTGTACGAAATTTGATCAAAATCGTTGAAACCTTTTTTGAGAAAATCAAATTGTTAAAATGCGTAGAACAAACGTCCCTTAATTATTGAGAAATGGCAACCATTTCTTCATAGCTTGTATTCTGTATGATAAAAAGTCTAAATACGAGATTTATTTCATTTTCGCTTTACCGTTTAGGCTCTAGAGACGCGAACAAACAGACAAACGGCGAAAACCACTTTTTCGGACTCAGGTACTCCTAAAACGTACATTTCCATTAAAATATCGAGATCGAATTTTTTCGCTACTACAATACTTTCTCAATATACTTCGTACATACACGAGAAAGTAAAAAAGATAATCCCTTATTTTCAGCTTGTTTTTGTGCCTATTTTCATGAATTCTGCTTCAAAATTTACGCAAGGCTGAACTGCGATTTTTAAGCTTATATTATTTACGTAGTAAAGACAAACTGTTCTCGCTTGAGTTCGAGAGTAGAATATCAACTAAGAGATCTCGTGCATCACAGAGTTATATGTACAACGCAAACTCTTAAATCTCTTTAGCTGAGGCCGGTCGGTTGTTTTAAAGCGAGGGAAGTCGGATAAACGGGATCTCGTATGATTAAAGAGAGAGAAAGAGCTGGGCAAAGGGAGGGACATGGGAAGGATAGATGAGGGGAGAAGAGGGTTTGTGGCGGGGAGAAGAGAGGGGGGAGAAGAGGGGGGACGAGGAGGGGGAGGGGGAAAGGGACAGCGAAATAAATAGTGACGAGCTTTCCGGACGAGATATAAAGTGGGACGCCTTGCCAAGAGACCACTTGAAATCGCATCGCCAAGAAGACGCGAACAAATGAACGGTTTGGACGGAGGGAAGGGTTGTTTGGAGGAAGGGTGAGGAGCCGTGCGTCTAGATGGGCTGTCGGTTTTGTGCTGTTGCGTGTGTCGTGGGAGGGGGGGGGTTGGGTTGTTTGCGTGGATGTTGTTGGGTTTCGAGAGAAGGGTCGTGGGCGCACACCACCTTTCGGATATTGGTAGTGGGAGTTCGGGGTGAGGCATTTCCTGGCGCTAATGGTGGCCCTCGGAGAAATCGGTTATGCGGAAACGGAGCGGGAGAAGGAAAGGGAAGGAAGGAGAGGTCGGGATGTAGAGGACGGCCTCCTCCCAGGGGAATAGGAGAGAGAGGGAGGGAGGAAGAGGAGAGGTGATCCAGAGCGCAAACCGTGGCATTTTTTATGCTGTTAAGGGCGAAGAGCGCTCATTTTACTGGAGTATCAGGGAGGCAGAGGTCGAGTATAGAAGCACTCGTACAGATTAAAGTTTTGCTGCAACCGTAAATTCGTCATATTTTCAAAATAAAGTTGGAAAAATTGGCAAAATTTTGTGGAAAATTGTGAGGAGAAAACTTCTCGTAATATACGTCTTCCAGTCGCCTGTCATTATCTGTCGTTTCGAAATGATTCGTCTGCGTAATTTTTCTTCGCTCTGTGAAACTTTGATGGCGTAATTTTTCCATCTCGCCTTTGTAAACTATATTGGAGGAACAAATAAATTTAGTAAATTGATTCCTTACCCAGGAAAATGGTAAAATAGATTAGTTATTCTTTTAAAAGTTCTCAGCTCTTACAAACCGATTTCAGTGATTCGTTTTTAAAAATTACCCATAAACTAAATGCGAGACTTTTCCTAAATTTTCTCACCAATAAAGAAAGTTGAACATTTAAATAGAAAAGATTAATTAAAAATATTAGATAGGTACGTGTATAACGAAAAGATTGTATATTGAAATATAAATATTTATCTCTGGATCCAGTGTATAGAATTAACATTTTCGTAGTTTTATTATGATTTCCATAACTACTTTACAGCTAATACGCGTCGTATTTGTTTTGTATCACTTTTTGCAGTTGTTTAGGGTTACTGCTAAAGTATTTCTTACATGGTCATTGAAATAAACGTGGTGTTCAGTAACTCTCATTTATGTATGATTTGTATAATCTCTAACGGGATAAAAGGGTATTTTCTGTGTAAACGATGATGTATTTTAGAACTATGCGAAAAAGGGATTGTTTTTGTTGTGCAAGATAAATTTTAAATACGAATCACGAGCCTTATCAGGGATTGTATCAAAACAGTTCAATGATTTTATTTCATATAATAAAACAGGAGCATAAAAGTTAAAAACTTTAAAGAAGCAAAATTCATAGCCGGTAGTCGAATTTGCATTTTTTAAAGAAAATTAACATGTTTTTATTATCCAGATGAAACATTTATATATTTAATGAACAACTTTGAAATTTTACTTCAAATTGGATCATTTCAAACAACTTAGGAATTTATCTTTAAACGCTTATATGTATTTTCAAATCCATTTGGTTTAAAATATTTGCGAAACCCTTCAAAATACGGGTTAATGTTGTGCTTGACTAAGTTATTTCTGCAAGACCCTTGGAAAAATAAATTTAATTTGTAATTTAAACATTTATCTATCGGAAGAAACAACATTTTGCAGCGAGAAAATGCATCATTACAATCTACAGAAAACTCAGATTGTAATATTTTGAATAGCATTCATCTGTGTAATTAACGCGCATTTATATCGGTCATGACATTTAAATAATGCAACCGTGCTATATGGACATTTTAGCATCAGCAGTTTAAAAATTCCATTTTTATTGTTGCAGTGTTCTTTGTACAATGCCAGAATGGGTTCTTTGCTTCGTTATCGTTGTAGTAAATATTTATATCCTCATCACAGAACAGCGCAAATATAGGTATTTAATTTATCTTTACATCATATGCTCTCCCAAAAATCTCATTTGCTGCAGCTGTAATGGATTCTTTATAACTTAACAAATGCATAGCTTTTGGAGTATTTATTACTATAATAGCCCACGTCTGTTTGTTAGTTGGTTGGTCACCCCATTGCATAGGTAATATCTGGTGGCGAATTGTGGTTTAATGCGAATAACTCGAGAAAGAATCGAGACGGAAGCTCGAAATTTGGCAGGAATGCTCTATTCACATATTTTAAGATGTCGACGAAAATAAATCTCGAAAAAAGTCGTGGGTTCGACTCCAAGGAAGACATTTCAATTTTCCGCAAGTTATTACGTAAAAATCGATTTTTCGACGTGCAGTCTTTTATTCTTTTGGAAATTAAAATTAGAAGAAATTAACATACGATCTTCGGATATGAACCATTTTGAAGAAAAAGCTATAAAGTTTCTTATTCAGTTCATCTTTTTTCGCCTACAGTTCGAAATCGCTCATGTTAAACGTTTTATTTACATATTTTGTGGAAATCTTGTCATTTTAACGGGATGTTGCCTTGCCTACCAATTACATTGTTAGACCTCGAAATCCTATTATTATATCAAGCGTGCTTTGAATGCTTTTAATACGAGAGAGAGAAGGAGAGAGGAGGGAGGGGGAATAAGGGGGATGGCTGGAGAGAAGGGAGGGAGAGAGAGGGAGTGAAGGGGGAGAGAGGGAATGAGGGGGAGGGAGGGGATAAGGGAGGGATAAGGAATGAAGGGGAGGGAGGGGGAGAAGGGAGGGAGAGGGTGGGGAAGAAGAGAGGGAGGGGGAGGTAGGGGAGGGAGAGGGGGGAGAGGGGGAAGGAGAGGTAACTACTTTAAATTTAACTAAAGATAGGCCGTCATACTGACGGGCTTTTATACTAGTTTTTAAAATATTTTTACTGCCGTTTCTGGGTTTAAACGACGTCGTACAGCCAATATAAACTGGTGTGGTTTGAAATTGCAGAGGATATTATAAACTATGCTCTATTTCCAGACAATTGAGGTACTCTGTGTGGAAATAATTCAGTTTCTAAAATCGTATGCGATTTGCTTAATTTCAAATTACTCCCATTTCCATATTATAGGTTTTTATTTATATAAAGAATATATTGACCTGTTTTATTTTGAAATTTCTGTATAATCTGTTGATTAAAAGTATATTCCCTGGATTTATATAAAATCTTCTCATTTTCTTTTAGGTAATGCGGAAAATCGGATGTTTAAGAATATGCTCGCTGGGATTACCGTGAGTTGAACCATTTCAAATGTTTTGTTACTTGTTTATGAAATACCTTTATAAATAGTGATAACATCGTGGATGGCACTAAAATTTTATAATAAATGTATTTACTTTCACATGTAAGGAGTTAAAGTTAAATTAGTTTCAATAAATGTTTTAATGGTAATGTTTAAAATGCATTCTTTACACAGTTTAGAATAAAATCGCATAAGAAATAGCAGCATTAACTGTTTATGCTGTTTTGTTCGTTTGTAGAAAATTAACACCTTTAAAATTTATAATGGTTTTTTATAGTTTAAATAAATTCGCCATTTTATCCAATACATATATTCACATTTATCATACACACTCGATAATGCTTCCTAGAAAATTTTTTAGCATATTATTGTAATGCATCTTTATAGTTACGCAAGTTAACATATATTAACATAAAGAGTCAAATTAAATGGACCATAAGTTAATATAAACAGGCTGTCGTACCCTTCTTGTCCTGGATGGCGAAGAATCATACTCATCTCCATTCAAACGAAATAAATCATTTCCTTTTCTCAGATCCTTGAAATTATACACAAAAATATAATTTTTAAATTACGAGAAAAGTTTGTAGTTGTCTCGCGCATAATTTTTAACTAAGTTCCAAGCGTGGATTCAGAAGGGGTTTATAAAATTGGAAATTATTGTAATTTATACCTTATATCGAGCGTCTCGTAGCGTAACATTTATTGAGGAATGCCTACTAGATTTCTCTAGAGGAAATAAATCATTTTCAGGAGAAAGAAGAGGGAGGGAGATAGTAATGGTGAGGAATGGAGCGCGGGGGCGGGGGGGGGGGAATGAGGCGGAGGCGTTTAGAATACGACAATAGCGGAGCGATATGCTGGGCGCCCCATATAGCTCCCCCTCCCTCTCCCCCCATCCTCTCCTCGCGCCCCAGCCGCCTTTATTCCCAATCCCACCCCTACTCCAAACTCCCCAACCCCGGCCACCCCTTTCCACACCCCCATGTTTTCCCCCGCTTGCTGAATTGGAATCGACACCCGTGAGAAAGGGTGTTTTTCACAGCCACGCAAAGGGGTTTGTTCGAAAGTGAGTAAGGGACGGGCACCGGGGGGGAGGAGGGGAGGGGGGAGGAGAGAAGGGGGGAGAGTTTGGGGGAGGAGGAGGCGAGGAGGTGATCTTGTGCGTGCGGATCGGGGTGGGGGAGACCGAGTAATATTGGATGAGCGAACGTTGGGGCGGAGGCGGGGGGGAGAGGGGGGGCGTTATCGGAGGTGGAGAAGGCGATGTAATCTTTGGCGTGGAGGCCTGCAGAGCGAGAGAGACAGAGGCAGAGAGAACGGATCCCTCGCCCAGACAAACCGCACCCCCCTCTGCCTTCGAACTGCCCTCTGGGATGGCATCGTGATGTACTCGGGAGCGAAGCGGGAAGAATAGTTTTGGTATAGGGGGAGGCTGGAAGGGAGAGGGGGACCTCTTGGGGGATCTGGAGGAGGAGGAAAAAAGGGGCTCTTGGGAGAGGGGGATCTTCGGAGGAGAAGGATCAAGGTGGATAGTTGGGGGAGGGAGGGTTCTTTTTAGGAGTGGGGGGAACTCTTTTTGGGGAGGGAGGGCTCCTTTTGGGGGAGGGAGTTCTTTTTGGGAGAGGGGGGGGGGGGCTTTTTTTGGGGGGTGGGGGGACTCTGTTTTGGGGAGGGGGGTTCTTTTTGAGAGGATTGGTTGGAGGAAGAGGAGGTTTTACTCTCGAGATTCCTTATCGAGCTTTATTTTTTCCAGTTTCCAGTCCCGAGCACAATTCGGGCGACACGCGCACCGGGGAATTAAACGAGAGCGGCATTTTTTCTCCTCTCGCAAATAATACACGGCCGTTCGTTACGATCAAGCGCGACGTGAATGGGAATTAGCGAGGAAACGAGCGAAAAGCGGGCGTATAAATACGTGCACGCGCCCGTGCGTGTGCGTGTACGAGAGCTCGATTTAAGAGAATAATATATAACACGCGCGCTCTCTTTTGGAGGGAGCGCTCGCGATGGCTGCGAGCGGCTCGTTTGCTTCCACACAGATTCGCAGTCCTTCATTATTGAATTAGACGGTTTTTCGAACGAATATTTGAAAAATGGAGAGCGCCGTCCGCACCAGAGCGAGTGGGCGTAAAAGGAGAAGCGTTAAGGAGGGGAGGGGGATAAGGGGTGCGGTGGGGGGGGGGAAATAAAAGGGGGAGGAGAGCTAAAGGGAGGGGGAGAGAGAAAGGGAGTTTATGGATGAGCGAAATAGCGGCCACGGTGGATAGAACGGCCAATTATATAGCTCTCTTTATTCTCCCGTTAGTGAAAAGCAAATGCCGCAGTAAAGTGTTGAATGTATAGAACGCGCCCTTTTTCATGCATTAGTGGTGGCGATTCGAAAACATCTCGTTATCACGGTGATGGAATTAAAAAAAACTTCTGGGATTCTTCTTTTTTTGTTTGGAATATCAACTACGGAAAAAAGAAAATCGTGGTATTGAGGTGATAGATGACGCGAAATGATGTTAACAAACTTTGGTGTCCAAAAATGAAAACTTAATATAGGAATTTCCGAATACCTATGCTACCGATACGTTTAAATGTTTATGTGATAAAATATATATCATACGACAATAGCCAGAATATAAAATATTTCTTATTACGGGCGATCGGTAAATAAATAGCTAATAATTAAAATATATTACGTTGCGATCTGGCTGGTAGGGAATGGTTACTGTTATTTCTAGATCTAATGTTAAGGTTCTGTCTTTTGTTTGATGCTCGCAATAGTAGCTTCTTTGAAATAGTACATAATAAATTTTCGAAAGAATCAGAATCCTTTAAATTAAATATTTCCTCTGCGATAAATGATGGAAGGATGAACAATACAATATAAATACATATTTTAAGATGGCTCCGGCAAAAATCTTATAATTATATATAATCTTTGTTATCCATTTGGCAATTTTAGGAATAGTTATAAATTTTCCAATTATACCACTTAAATATTTTGTTCATAGGTTTTTATTCTATGAGTGCCTTAAAATCGATATTCTCAATCGAATTTTTCCAATTGAAAACAACTTTTGTGGTGCAGTAATGTACGCTTCGATAGAGTGAGGAAACTCGCTACATTTGGCGGTGATGTAAAATGAAAAGAAACATTCGAATATTTCAACAAGACGAACAAATTGCGGATTCGCAAATATGGAAAATTTTCCTCTCTTTAAAACATAATTAAACTCCCAAGCACAAATGAATATCTAACTATGCCGTTCTATTACTGGAATGCTTGATGAGTAGAAGAGTTTTGAATATATAATGAGTACGAAGAATCGATTATCGTTGATAGTGTGTACCTACTTGAAACATAAAATCGATGCACATGCCTATACAATTTCACTAACCTAATATAAACTTTAAGAGCAATGTTTAGCCGTGGTTTTTATTTACAATATCATTATATCAATATAGATAATAAGTTAACGTTGGTGCGATACATGGGAATAGAAAATCACACTCCCTGAATTATTTTCATTGCTCCCGATTCGTGCCGCAGGGGGTGGGAGGCAGCGTGCAACATTGCCGTGAGATAATGATGACGCAGTGAAGCAGACTAGTAGCGGATGCTGCGAGCGCGCGTGGAAGGGCCTCGGGATGAGGCCGAACGGTTTTTTTTTTCGGGAGGGGGGGGAGGGGAGGGGAGGGGGGAGGGAGGGGGGAGGGAGGGAGGCACGGAGCTCGAAAGAGGTAGCGAAAATTCTGAGGAAGAATACAGGAAAAAATATCGGATTCAATATTATCAAAACATAGGAGTGTAAGTGAAGAACGGTCGCCACGAGTGGAGAGAATTGGCAAAAATGGAATGTAGTTACTCGGATGCTTTTGGAGTGATAGCGAGGAAGAGGGAAGGTGGGAATATGGAGAAGTGTAAGAGGAAGAAGCAAATTGAAATTGCAACAAATCATTTACGGGCAGGGCGAGCTGCGTTTACATGACCTATCTTTCCGAAACCAGTGTTGGATTTTGCTTAGCACAGAACAGAGCTAACGATTATACGTTCTAGAATCTTACACGATAATGACATCAAGGAAATCGTTCTACAGTTTTCGGGGTTCTCTTTATCGCCGCCTTTGTGGATGGGCATTACGTATGCTAGTCTTTCGGAACGATACCATGTGCAACAGATTCTTCTAATATCATTTTCAAATAAGGTGCGATTACGGAGGCTAGCTCTTTTAACATGCTCGTAATATGCCATCAGGTCCGGGAGACTTATTTTGCTTGATCGGCTCTAGTTGGTGCGCGATACCTGTTTCAGAGAATATCAAATCCTCCATCGAATTTCTCTCATCGTTCAAAGCTCGTTCGTCAAATTCGTCGCTCTCCGAAGAAAACGCTAAGAGCGCAACTAACTTCCTGGTTGTACCATCTTGGTTCCGCACCATCACGTTTAAGTTTATGTGGAATGAATTTATCCCTACGCTCACGCATCATATCCCTTAACACGCACCAGGATTCCTCTGTACTAGCGTTGATTGATGCCTCGCAGATATTAGGGAATTGCGTCTGTAAGAAAGACCTAAAGGCCGAGAAATCGCCTTTGGCGAACATATTTACCCACTCTCTAGCCTTAACCCATTTCTCCACTTTTAGGTTAAATTCTAAAGTATATGCTGTACTATATCGAATTACGAGGTGCTCGTCACCTTTTAAGGATTTGGGTGCTGAAATTCTCATCGCTGGCCTAACTTTCGCGCATAATTAATCGACCATAAACTACTTCCATACTTGAAATATTTTCCTTCGATTAATGTGTGAGCGCAGAAATAAGAATTTCATCGCAGAAATACGCAGATATATGCAAGATGAATGGCATCGATGAGAATGGGCTCTTTTTAAAGGGAAAGAGGATCAATTCAAAATGTGAATATATAAACAGTAAATCGAGAATGGGGCAGAAAAGAGGCGATGTGAGAGAAAAAGAAAGAAAGCAGCTGTCAAACGAGATAAGGTAAGAATGCGAGAAGAATATCGAAACGACGGATGAGCAGCAGAGATGTTTAGGAAAAGGAGTGAATAAGTAGGAGGAGAGGTTAAGGGATAAAGCACTCTGAAAAGAAGAGTCGTGAGAGGATAAGGATGAAGTGAGATGGAGGGGAAGGGCGAGTGGGGGGAGGGGAGGGGACAAAGGGTGACTTACTAGAGAGTTAGCAATGAAGTAATAAAGGGCGTGGGGATGAGTGGACTGCGAGGGTGAGATGCTGGGAGGCGTTTGCTGAGAAAGGGAGGAGAGGATGAGGGGAGCAAAGGGTTATCCCAGGGTACCAGTGTATTGCTGCCGGTTGGGAGTGAAATACGATTAGAGGGGAGGAATACGTACCACTAATGTTGCACGCGTGGAATAAGGGTTGAATGGAGTTGATGCTTCTGGGCTAATAGCATGGCTGCCGCGGTGCGTGTGGTAGGAAAGAGATGCGTAATAGGAAAAAGAGAATTTGTGCATGGAAGAGAGAAAAGAGGTAAGAGGAGGAGGAGGAGGGAAGGTCCAGGACACGGGGAGGCTGTCGGTGCCCTGGCCGTAAAGAGGGTTACGGAAATGTAGGACCCAGAGGGAGAGGAGTGGAACTGCTGGGAAAGACATAGTGCATAAATAGGAATTAAGCAAATGTTAGAAGGAGAATAAGGGGGATAGAGACTCCTGGAGAGAGGAGGAATTCGGGTAGGAGGAGGAGGAAAATATGCGAATTGCGAAATGGGGAATGTTTATGGGACAGAGAAGGGTGCTGTGGAGTGAAAGGGTACTTTTCGAAAAAGGCTCGAAAAAGTGTAATATAATAATGTGTGTATGCACATGTATGGAAGAGGGAAGGTAAAAAGTAATCAGCGGCAACTATGTGTTGAGGGAAGGAAGCCCATTGGACACTATATATCATCATCAACATCATAGGTAGTCTGTCCGTTGACAGGTCCGTGATTATTCGTGGTTAAACTTGGTTCTCCATATACTCCTATTTTCCGCAGTTTTCTTCACGTCTTGATAGCCCTATTTCCTTTTCAAGTTGTCTACCAGCTGAAACCTTTTCCTACCTCTTTCTCTTTTTCCATCCAGTTTTCCTTCTAGCACTTCTTTAATCATGCTCTCTCTTCTCAGGTTATGTTCAAATTCATATATATATATATATATATATATATATATATATATATATATATATATATATATATATATATATGAGAGCATTAGAATATTTTGCACGAATTTTAAATGTATGCCACTGGTGCTAGGAGAGATTGAGGAGGGTGAAGAAAGAATTAAAATCCGGTTTAAAGCTAAAGAAAGAAGGATTACTGATAGTACGAGAGCGGTGCATGGTGTTTGTGTGGTAAAACACGTCAGGAGGTTACAGTAGTGCGCGAGAATAGTATAGTTCAGTGGTTCCCAAACTTTTTAGAACAACGCCTTCCATGAAGATGTAGAAGATTTCTACGCCTCCCTTCATTTCTATCTATCTATTTATGTTCTTTTGTGTATCTAGGGTTTTCGCAGGTTTTTTTCACCCCCCCCCCCCCCCCCCCTCTTCCCTTCGTGGGTGTTTTCCTGCGTGGGTTTTTACTAGGTTGGCCAAGCCTGGTTCTTCCTAGGTTTTCCCACAATTATCTAGTCTTTTTATTTAGGAATTTTCCTGAATATGCATATTCACACCTAGTCACTGTTTTTATTGTGATTAGTTTCATCATCATTTGACTATTTGAATATATTTTCATGTAATATGTATTTTGTAACGTAGGGTTAAATGGAAGAGGGTACCTTGTGGTCTCAATTTCTCCCTGAAAATGAGGACGATTATCTATCTATCTTTATGATAAGCGCACTATGCGTGACGCTACGCCCTACGCTAGCGCTATCGATTTTTCAGAGTGCAGGGATTTTTCCTTCATTCATCAAAATACCTAAATATTGACCAGTTTTCTTCGTTTTTACATTATTCGACGGTTAAAACTCTATCATATCTTATTATTGCTATTTTACATGTTATATGATCAAAAATTTCAGAAATATTTTTTTGAAATTTTATGGATTTTTTGTACTCTTTCCGAGTATTGCCAAGGCGACCCTCATTGTTTGCTCTAATTCAGTTAGAGTCAATTAAGCCTTCAAATAGAAAAAAGAATGGCGTTATTCGCTTCGTACATTTTTTAACTTATCGAAATTATCGTTGCAACGACGTTAATCTTTATACATAAATTTAGGTACATAGTAATTATAATTATTTAGGAAACTGCGTGTGGGAAACTTTTAAAATGATTGACCAAAGCAATTGAATATTTTTTCAGCATATGGATAGTGGAATCTTACCTTTTTTGTAAGTAAAATTATTATATTCTATATTTTTAATGTTTACTAACGCAAATAGGCCCACGCATCTGGTTTATATTTATTAGAGCCAGTGTTCAATCGTGGACAACTCTATACATCGGATTTTCAAGGATTTTTTCCTTACAAGAAATCAAAGTAAACATTTCAATGTGCTACGGACAAGAAAAAGTAAGAAAGTGCGTAATTACACAAGACATTTTGTATGAAGTACTTTGGATAATTAACGACAAATGCATGCACATTCATTGCAAAATGATAATCTCTCTCTATATCGAACGAAACGGGGGAGAGGCGGAAGAACCCACTAGTGTTAAAATAAAATCAAATAGCAATTGTAATTAAATAAGTCATCCCTATTGTGAACAACTGGTAATCAGGTAATCATTAAATGGAAATACTTACCGTAAATTTGACGATTGACTCACGTCTAATGAGAAGGACGATGCTGTTTAACACTGTACATTTTATCAAACCTTAAATTTAGATGTCGACATTCTCATCTCCCATTCAGCAATTATCTTCGACCTATGGCAAAAACCGCAGAAAACCCAAATTCACATAAATATGCATGAGATTCAAGTATCTCTATTGGTCTGTGCGATAGTACATCCACCATTCGCCGTCAATCTTATAAATATGGATTAAATAATTTTGATGAGGAAATTCAGAAAAATTTTCCCGTCTCCCCGCTCTTTGAGAACCACTGATCTATTCGAACTTATTTTAAGTTCTAGGCATGTCTCATAAAATGAGCTTAACCATTCGAATTATTATTAGATGGAATTATGTATTTGGGTGCTTAAAAGTTTGTGTGTAGATGTAATAATGCACGCATAAATTAAGATGGAAGAACTAATGCAGATTTTTTCAGTTTCTCTTTTGTCATCCCTCTTCATAGAAACATCTCTCCCTCATCCAAACTATATAAAAGACAGTGTCACTTTGTGTGTAATGCTTTTTGAAGCTTAATACCTCGCAAACGAATGAACCGAATTTGATGACATTTTCAGGATAGAATTATGATAACAAAACGTTTTATATATCGAACTCGAGATCAAAGACTCGGGTTCGACTCCAGGGGATAATTTCCATTTCCAATAAGATAACACGTAATTTCACGTAAAAATGAACTTTTCTACGCGCAGGCTTTTTCTTTTTTATATTAAAATTAGAAAGAATTGACCTACAATCTTCGGATATGAACCATTTTGAAGAAAACATTATAAAGTTTCTTATTCTATTCATCTTTTTCCGCCTACAGTTTGAAATTTCTCAATGTAATCGTTTAATTCACACAGTTTGAGGAAATCTTGCCATGTTAACGGGATATTGCCTTGCCTACCAATTCTATTGTTAGACCTCTATACCATATTGTTAATTCAATCCTAATGGGTATAAACGTGCTTTTAATACGAGATAGAGGGAGAGAGAGTGGGGGAGAGGGAGTGGGAGAGGAGGGAGAGGGGTGAGGGAGATAGGGGGAAACGATTTTCAAGACAGTTGAAGTTTCTGATGTTAATATGATCTCCCTAAATAGTTTCAACGATCGTATCTTTCCTCCCGTCATTTTTGTCGGGCTATACACTAGTTTAATATGTTCCGTGACTGGGATTTACCACTCAAATTCTCTTGGCACTAATCATCCATCTTTCCATCCGTTCTCCTTTTTTTTCATCCACTCTTCTTAACTTTATATTTCCCCTCACAATTTCTCCGTCTCGACCTCTCAATCAGCCTTCTCGCCATTGATATTTTCATTTCCATTCTTTTTTTCCCACCTCTTCTGATCCTTTCCTTTCCTTCATAATCCTCCCTTTTTCCCGCTCCTCTTTTCTCTTCCCCTCCATTTTCCATGACTGCTTCCATCTCCCTTTCTCTCTCTCTCTTTACTACACGACCCGTGCAATATTTTTTACTTGTCTCGATGTCATTTCTCTGGTAGCTGCGCTGCGGATTAACTCTCCCCCGCTCGTATATTTTGTCGTGTCATAACATACGATAAAACCTTCAGCAAACGCAAAAAAAAACAACTGGGTACTAAACGCTTAACGATTGTTTTGACTTAATATGTTCCAAAATGAAATCATTCGCTTTAATCTATTTTAGTGCCAAAACAATGAAAGTGTATTAACGCATGCTTTATTTATTACGGCAGAATCCAATTCTCTCGATTATGGTTCACGTAACTAGACCCATATATATATATATATATATATTGAATATCGCTTATTAATATTTAGCTTTGATAACGGCCTTAACAAATAATTTTGACGGCATATATATTCTAAGTAAATATTCTAGGGTTATCTAGGCTGAGTTTTGTCTAAAGGCAGCTTATAAATAGGTGATTACTTTATTTTATAATATTTACGAAATTGTAATTTCTAAGCTTTCAATGACGTCACGATAATACATTTTCTTTTCGCTGTATTGAATCCAAGGGTGTATTAAAAACCCATTCATGATATTTTTAATACCTCGTTAAAAAACTTCCTATTAAAAATATTAATCCAATTTAGTATTAAAGTAGTATTAGCCTCAAAATGGGTGTCTAAATATTTATGAATTTTATTTAATTAAAAACTCAATTTGAAATACAAATGTTAGAGAGAACGCATTAAGAAACGAGAAAAATCGTTAATTAAAAAATGAAAACATAAGTGAAAAATATTTAGCCTGTCTATCTCAAAGTGTTCTCTAAAAACGTCTAAGAGTATTAGTTTAATCATTTCATAAGCACTGGCGAATTATCTGATGTACTTGAAGCTTTTATTTTATCTCCCATTTCGTTTTCCTATGTATTCAGATGTCATTTTCTTTTACGTTTTCAAACGAACTCGTATCGGTTTTTTTTTAGTAGGAAATGAACTCGGGTAGAAGATATGTTCAGTACATTAGATATTTCGCTCTCTCAGAGAAAGAGTGAGAGAAAGAGAAAGAGTGAGAGAGAGAGAGTCACGGAGCTCTCGAGTGGGCTTCTCTCGCCTTGTTTCCTCCGAATAGAGTGAATGAGGTATGGGAGCAAGGGAGGGAGAGAGAGAGAGAGAAGGGAGAGAGCGGGGGGGAGGAGATATGGGGAAGAGCTTTCTTTGCAGTCTACAAATCTCTTTCGCCGGAATCCTAACCCAGTGGAATTCAACTGCTAACCCTCGGCCGACTTGCGACCCCAGCCAAATCCCAAACGACTTTGAAACTCTCTCTCTCTCTTTCACCTTTTCCTTCCATTGCCTCTCTTTCTTCCTCATCTTTCCGATTCTTCTCTCTTTGTGTCTCTCCCTCGTTTATTTCCTCTGTCAAACTTTTATCTTTCTCACTTTTAATTTTCTATTCTCCGTCCATGGGATCGCCTTTTTTGTCTTCGAAATCCTCTCATTTTGTCTTTGGTATTACTAACCTCTTCACTCTCTTCATTTATTCCATCTTTCTCTCTCTCTCTCTTTCAATCTGTCCCTCGCTCCATCTCTTTATTGCTTCCTCTCCGCCCGTCTCACTCTCACGATCATCTTCTCTGCCTTTCTTCATCTATAGTCTCCTCGCCAACGGCTCATCGCCGCCATTTTTACAGCACCTCCGAATGGCTTTTATGGGTCGCGCCGAACTGCATTATGGGTCTCCTTTTCGACTTCAATTGAGCCGTACCCAATTGGTGGAATTTCGGTGCAGGTGCCGGTTTTGAGTTTGGAGCAGGAAGGGCGAGATATATGTATATAGAGGGGTGAATGGGAAAGGAGGTGGCAGGAGGTGACAGCGGGGGATATTAGGGAAATATACTAACCTACTTTTTCGGATGAAAGATTTGCTGCTGCATGGAATTCTCAAAAATACCGTAGAATTCAAAGGAAAAGTGTGATTAGCCGTTTAATTTCACCCTTTCCTTGGAAGGCATTTTTGTTAATCTAAAATCCAAATAAGATAAATCTATCAAAATATCTTTTACAGAAAAACGATTTATCTTCATTTACCCGTCTTCAAATAAATTTTATAGTTTTCCGAATGAATTATTCTATGTCAGGCAAAAGGAAGGCGAGATTATTTTCAGTTTTCCACGTTCCAAACAACCAAGAAAGTATTGGGTAATTATAAAATGAAGAATATACTGTAAAAACAATGAATTGCATTCCACGAAAATTATTTTCCAAAAATTCCTATGTTGTTTTGTGTATCTTATTAAAAATAACTATACCTCACGAGAAACAAGTTGGCCTCTGAGGAAATGGAGGGTGGGAGCATTTGAAGGGTACTTTTCAGGCTTGGGCCAATCAGAGCCTTGTGATGCTGCCATACTGTACCTTAGTAGCGTCTCCTCGTTTTCTCATTCAGTAACGGGCGTGGACTGTAAGCGTAAATCCGACAACGTAACTCCCCCTCTACTTTGTGGGCGTAAACATCTTGGAGGCCAACTTATTTCTCGTGAAGTATATAGTCAATGTACTAATATGTATTAATGGCGCGACTTCGTTCTTATAATACCTCAAGAAGATATTTCCGAGTTACTTTATGTGAAACGTGAACGATAAATCTTAATATTACAATTGCCGAGAGGTATCCGATAAAAAAGACGTTGAAAAAAATTCAAATGGAAAATGAATCGTTTAAAAATTCCTTACGACGCAGTCCCACTCAATTGAATCGCAATACGTCAAGCATTCGCGTTTATAACTTCGCCCAGCATATACAACCCTCTAGGAAATGTGTTTGCTCTCCGTTCGAACGCATTGTTTAAAGCAAACAAATGAAATTTAGGGGAAATGCAAATCGTTTACGGCATTCCCCACAGGCGACGCCATCAGTTCATTGAATTTCATTGTCAACTACTCCTCGGAGCCAATAATGTTTTATGTCATTTGTATTCCACAGCGGAGCCGTGTATAAAGTGATACATGAATTTGAAATTCAAAATTTCCATCCCAGGCTTCATAAATTCTGCTTCCGCGTAATTTTCCAATAAAAACTTAGGAACCGGCTTTCACAGCATGTGACCTAAAATGATATAATTATTGTTTTATTTTTCACAAAATACAAAATTAAACAATCCCAAATATATCCATATGAGACATCACGAATATCCTATAAATGGCACAAAATTAATTTAGGAAAGAAAGCTTTTGCGGATTGTACTAGGGCATATATATTCGATACATGTGTATTAGAAAGAACTCGATGAATGTAGCGGCAAATGTAGACTTCTTCAGCGGTATAGTGTCATACAATCGGCTTTTTATCTTTTAGGTAATTTACGATAATATATCAATGTATTGTGAATTTGTATATGGTTTGTATATGAAATTATTCCTTTGTTTTTCCTTTAAAATTATGCATCATTTATAACAAAACTATAATTATCAATTCTAATAGAAAAATCTCTCTACACCCAAAGAGTTTTCGCTGCATAACTGTACTCAATAAATCGTTTTGGCCCATTGACTACCTTATTTACGAATAAAATAAAAGCGCTTAAAAAGTTTTCGATGCTATTTTCTAATTTTCAAATAAATGTAATATCATGTTCGATGGAAAATCAATCATCGAAGTCGATTGCATATTTCTCTTGATTACGTCGCGTGATTTATGGATTTGAAATTAAATATTTTAAATATTCTATAATTACATATTAATCAACATTTATTTTCAGAAGCTAAAAGGTAAATGTTATTAAAAGTTCAGTTGTAACCATAACGTCGGAAAAGTTAAGATTCCAATTTGAATAATTGATGAGTAATTAAGATGCCACGAATTGGCTCTCCCGAAACTTCGGATTTATATTTTAATTTTCCTGGTTATCGAAATACTGACTGCTTTCGCCTCGCAAACGATTGAAAACTCCGTTGGATTATGAGGTATTTTAGGCATCCTCAACCCTTCCATCTCTTTATTCCCTCTCTTCCTCTCTATTTCCCTCCCTCTCTCTCTCTCCCTCCCTCTCTCTCACTCTCTCCCCCTTCCAATCCCTTAACTTGTATACTTCGGCAATTCGGAATTGCTGCCCACAGCTAATGTTCTCCTCAACTCGTTCGCACTTTCCACGAATTGTTCTCCGAATGGCGACAGCATCTCCCACTTCTTCTTAGAACCACTTAACACTCTCTCTCAATCTCGATTTTATATCCTTCCTGGAATCCCAAACCCACCCTTTCTACTCTTACTCACACTCCTCCAAATCTATCCCACAAATTTTCTCTTGAGAAATGTTTTTCTATCATCTTCTTTATTTATTTAAATCTAAAAAAATCGTTCCGTTTCAATTATCTTTTCGATGGCTTTTAATCCTTTCTCTGATTTTCAGAGATTTCTTTGTTCTGTCACTGCTTCTTGAGCATAAGCACAATATTCCACCGATAAGATTTCATGTTTCCGAAGGAATTTCGAAGAAATAATCATCTGAAGGATATAGAAATATATATTTTGGAAACTTTTCTTCGATCAAAAGGCGAACAGCGTAATTCAGCATTTAGTATTTCGAAGTGAAAGTTCATATCTTGTTAATTACAGTTTAACTTGCAGAATTGTTTCTTTGGTGTTACTTAAGAAAACACAAGCAATTTTTCAAATTTATTTTTCCTACTTAATTATTTTCATTTCAATCCACAAACTCGATTAGCCTTAAATACTTACTTACTTTTCGCTCGAATTCACAATTTAAATAATGCACGCGGAGAAGTATAACAAAAAATCCTTTAAATTATACCCTTCGGTTTCTTTCTGTTCTATATATAATTTGTACTATAGTGCCGAGGAAACGTGAATTTCCTATAATTTTTGGAAGAATGTAGAATGGAAATAATCATTTTACTTGGGTTTGTAGAAGGTTCTACATTCCGAAAAAGGCATTTCATCCGTTCAAGTTATTAAAAATTAACATATTGCGATTCAGATGTTTTACTAAAGTTCAGCAAAAATGTTTGTATGCAAAGGATCTAATTTTTTTCGACCCTCGCTCTCTACATTTCGCCTCGTCCCTAATTACTTGTGTTTATCTTTTTGCTTGATTATTTTAATCCGTTTAACATGAAATTTGCTTCTTTCCGTTTTTTCTCCTTCCTCGCCACGCTCTTCACTTCGCCATCGCCGCTCCTCAGCCCGAGCTTTAACTTGGCTTCCTCACTCATTTATATATTCTTGCTCTAAATTGTACCTCCAAAATCTTCAATCTTAGAATCCGATTGCTATTCGCTCTCTTCACTGCAAACCTTGCTCGCGTTCCCATTGTTTTGCTTCCATGGCGATTCCTTCTCTGCCCCTTCACTCTCAACTCCAGCCACAGCCCTCCAACCTAATCTTCCTACCTTACGCTCCACGCTTCAATTCTCTCTCTCTTTAATATCTTTCGCACGCCGCAGATGGCTCTTTTCCTCCTCCCTCCCACCCTGGATGTCCTTCTCCCCCTCCCAAGATTCCCTCCCCCACCCCACCCACCTCCGCGGCATCCGCTTCCAATATTCCCACCTCTCCTTACCCAACTGCCAAAATCCCGCTGCTCCTTATTATTTTTTTTAGCTCGTTCATTAATTCCCCAGCCTCTGCAGAGCTTATTCTGAGAACGGTACGCTATCAGTTTTATTTTTAAATCCATCTACAGTGTCCTTTACTCCTTGAACGCCTTTTTATATAAAAAAAATAACTGACGGATAGAAAACGTTTCAACTTTATTTGCATACAAAACAAGGATTAACTAGGAATGAGGACAACCGTCAAAAAATATCCAGGAAGCAATAAATTTTTCTTTAGCAATGCCGTTCATTTCTCAGACAGATTTATGTTTTTTTTATTTTTAAGCTCCACGGTTAATTCCACCGCAGTTAACTCGCTGCCATAGCATCCTCAAGTATCGCTTCTCGCCTCTCCCACTCTCTCTCTCTCTCTCTCTCTCTCTCTCTCTCTCTCTCCGCTCCCATTCCAACATGGCGACCTGCGCTTCTCTTACTCACCATTCGCTTCTGACTCAAGTGACCGCTGTCCTCCTGAGAGAGAAAGTGGATAAAGGGCAAAATGAGATCTAGTTCATAAGGTTCCCCCTCCCCTCCTCACCCCCCCCTCACCCCCTCCTCCCTCTCCTTTAATCCTTTCCATCCGACTGACCTCTTCGTCCTTTTCCTCTCTCAAAGAAATCTCCTCTTCCTACGCTCGCCCATTCTTTATCCCCTTATTTTCCTCTCATAGCCTTCCTTTGATTATCTCCTCCTCTAAATCTCCTTTTTTCCGCTTCCTTACTCCACATTCCCTTGTGTTATGCCTTTCTGCCGCTTTTCTTCCCTCTAGTATTTTTCTCTTTACACTCCATTTTTCTGCCATACTTCTTCCTTCCCCTCTCTCTTAGTTCCTCGAGTCTTATTTTTTATTTCCCTATCTCCATCTCTCGCCCGTTTCGTCTGTTTTTCCATAGCACGCGCTGGCGGCGAATCCTCGCCCGTTGTAAATATTTTGTAATTTCTAGCCGCTTGGCAACAATGTTGTGTTGCAACGCTGTCTATTTTCCTAATTTCCATAAAGTTAGTTGAAGTTGAGCTGGTGGCAAGAGAACAAGTGTTTGTCTTTTCTTCCCTTTTTTGTCGATTGCCCGCCTTGCGTGTTCTCCCGTATGTATGGCCTCTATTTCGTGCTTATTTATTTGTGCTTTTTTTCCTTTTTTATTTTATTGATTTGTTTGATTTTCGTATTTTAGAAAGTTATTACTCTTTTCATCATGGACGAAGCCGACCGTCAACTATATTAGAAATGTTTGAGTGTGTCACTGAAGAGGAAATGCAGATTTGGACGATAGTGATAATGGTATCCCTGATGGCCTTACAACTCAATCTGAGCAAGTATTGTTTTTACTTTCTCCATATACATAGTATAGAGAAAGTATTGTTTTCATGGAAAAAATCGACTTCGAGATTTCAACGGAAATACATGTTTTGAGGTCCCTAGAACACGTTTAGACTATTTTCGGAATGTCTCTGTCTGTATTTGTGTGTGTGTGATAGTGGGCGCTCTAACTTGAAAAGTACTTGCCACATCATTACCAAATTTCATATATAACACTTTGGTATGAGAACGAAGAGCTGGTTAGTTTTGGCCAATAGCGGTTAACCGGAAGTTGAGGTTTATTCGAAACCCGATTCGGTTTTGGCGAAATATCCCCGTTAAAACATCATTATTGTATACACAATTCGATACAAAGGTTATAGAGAATGTAATTTCGTACAACTTTCATTTGAAACAATTTTTCATGGTAGTTATTGTTTAGGAATTATTTATAAATAATCGGTTTTTTCGGTTTCCGTCAAATATCTCCTTAAAATCATCGTTACTGGTAATATTCGTAAAGAATAATATTTCTTCCAAGTTTTGTTTGAAACAAATTTTCATAGAACCTTCCATTTAGTAGATAATTAATTTATTCGTAAATTTCTAGTATACAGCGCCAGCACCATGTAGCGGTGAATTCTGTAAACATATTCAAAATATACCTAATTTACGGCAATAAGGACGAATGTAATCTTTTACGATACGAAATAATAATTTTGCCTTATAATGCTATTCATAATAATTTAAATATCTATACCCAAATATGGAGAAAGCCATGTCATGGCCACATCAGATTTTTTTATAAATACGAGTATGTCGTTAGAAATTTTTCTTTATAAAGAGGTCAGTAAAAATAATATTTTCGCTATAAAAAATTTGAAATTATGATGTTTCATTTATTGGTCATTTCCCCGCCCCTCGTGCCATCGTGTGAAAAAGGAAGCGCGTGCTCTGGCTGGTTAAGCGGCTCTCGCCTTAGCCTCTTTCGCTTCCAAACCGTTTCCACTTCCTTTTACTCTTCCTATCTTTTTATGTCCCTCACAGCCTCTCCGTGTTCTTTTCCCCTTCCTTCTCTACTTACACTTGCACTACTTCCTTCACACTTCCGCTTTCTCTCCCTTTTCTCTCCCTTCACTTTATCTCTTCTCCATCTGCTCCTCTTTTCGTCACATTCCCTTAAACGCCTTTTTCCTCGGTCTATTTTTTCCCTCCTTTGTTTTTATTCTCTGCTCCTCCATTTAATGACGTCGTTATCCTAGATCGCCATAATACTTTTCTTTCCTCGGAAAAGGCATTCGATTTTCTATTAGTTTTTAAGACTCTATTTTACCTCTCTTTTTGTTAAGTTAAAATTATTGTTTGACCATTCAGCTCGATATATTTTTACCAGAATTCTGTAACGTTTATCAGTTATTCTGTGTTTGAAGCATCGTTACAATAACTCCATTTCAATTTATTTTATTCGGAAGTCATATGTGCAAGGTTATTCGTGAATATTGTCCATAAATGCAACTTAATTGTTGATGCTTTCATAAACATGAGGATCTTAGTTCTTAAATATATCAAACTATCGTCAATAGTATATAACCATTAAATTATTTGTACATATAAATATATATCATTATACGTATATAGACGCTTCTTATAGAGGATACTAATGTCTAGCCCAAACTACAATAGATGGAGAGCTGAAATTTTCAGAATTGTAAATGACATGGAGAAACCGCCGGAAAAATGGTGATCTACCTGTCATGGGTTCGACTCCAGAAATTCCGAAAATTACGTTTTTTCCCATAAGAAAAGCATAGCGGCATTTTTGAAAATTAATTTCCGGCACTTTAAGATAAGATATAGAATTGAAACTTGGAAGTTTTTAGGTATCCACGAGATATATTGGGAACCGTTATCACTTTTTCCGCAAGTGTCCTGGGTTCGATTCCAGACGACCCGGTATATCTCCCATAAGAAAGCATGGACAAAATTAATTCCTGCATACAGACGAAACTAAGAGGAATAAAGAGCTGATATTTTCAGGGTTTGTAGATATCATGAGAATATCTCCGTATTATTTGAGAACTCCTGCATAGGTGTCATCGGTTCGACTCCAGGCCGCCTTAAATTTGAGATTATTTTCCATAAGAAATCATTGTAATTCGTGCAGCGCACTTTTGCGTTTAAAATTTATTTGTTGGCTCTTACTCTTTATAATAAGGTGAGATAAAATGCTTTCAGAATACAAGCACATATTACTAGTATATATATATATTCTCATAATTAAGGCAATTCATAAATGAAAAGGGGAAAACGAACGATAAATTTCACGTGACAAGTCTCGATGCGAGTAAAATGAATTTATTCAGTCAGCTATCCGAAATTCCCTTCGCAGTCCGTTCCTCAATTGTCTAAACTAAACTTCCTTTAACGAGGCAGTTAGTCCCGTAGGGTGGGAGCACACCCAATTGAACGGGGAAGTGAACAGGGGAAACCCGCTGCCGGAAACGGCTTCACGAAATGCGCCAAAAGGGGGCGCGCGCGCGCGTCCATTCCAAACGATCGATTTTGTACATCCTCCTCCTCGCCAAACAATGAACCGCGTCCTCCGAAGTCCGTAAATTTTAGAGGTCGGTCGAAAATTCATTGAGGCGTAGTTTATTTTTTTCTGGCGGCCGTAACAACAAATTTATCACCGATTTTCATTTTTTTTTTGGCTTTGAAAAAATCCCCTTATTCGCAAATCTGAAAAATTTGCGGAGGACGGATTTTAATTTCTTTGCGGTTTGCACGCGCGCACAAACACACATACTGCTCGTAATAGCTTATCCAGGACGTTTTCGCGATTGTGCTTAACAACCATTCGACGGATATTAACAGCTTTAAAGAAGTTTGAAGTGTAAGAGGATCGCAATGGCCTCTCGAGAGTCCACCGGGAGATGTACTCGTACTTTCCGCTCTCTCTCTTTTCTCCTCTTTCTCTCCCTCCTCTTCCATATAACTCCCTCTTTCTCCTTTCGCCTTTCTTCCGCTTTCAAACTTCAGCCTCTCCGCCCCAAAAACGATTACACTCCGTCGCTTGGTAATATGGCACCCCTCTCTCCTCTCTCCTCTCTCTCCATCTCTCATTCCTCGTCCTCCTCTCTGATTCCTCTCTCTATCTCTCTGCTTAACTCTTTCGCTCTCCCCATCGCCCGCCTCAAAAACTTCCATCCTACGCGAGACGTCAAAACCAATATAAATCTCCTCCAAAAACGGCCTCCTTTGAGTTAGGATTATTTGTTCTTTGATTACAAATTTAAATTCAGTCAGTGAGTAAAGTGATTGTGATTTGTTGTTTGCTTTCGCCGCCATTTCCATGTTCCTGCCGATTTATTCGGTACCCATTTCTTAGATCTCAAAACTGCTTAGCAATTAGGTACTTTACTCGGCTTTCAGAATTTATGTTTACTATGAAAGAAATGAAAAAATAAGTTTTAATCTAGCCATATGCGTCATATCTGTACTTCTATTGTTGTGTTAATGGTGCCAACATATAAGAAAACAGCAGTATCATCGAATATTATTTCAGATTGAATCATGAGTAACAAATCAATAGATATATGATTCTGTGTTGTAATTGTAAAACATTTTGTTAATTAATATTAAATTGAATTATGAATTTCGTTTTTTGCGTAAATTTTCAAATATATTCATAAAAGTGACGTATTACATCTCTGCAATAGAACATATTAAATTTAAACAATACTGATGTTGTTAATATGCTAATAAGTGTAACTTTTTCTCCTATACACAGCTTAAGAATATTTTTTAAAGCTTTTAATAATTGAAATCCCAGTTAAAAGAACGCGATTTCGATTTACAAGGTCTTTTTTTTATTACGCAACTGCTTTGCAAAACGAAGGATTGGCGTACCAAATATTGATTTATTGTTTAAATTCGGTTTTATTTAATTTGGTAATTTGGTTTGTATTTAATCATGTACACATTTAAATATTTATTATTCAACTGATAACACTATTTTAAATCTGTCCATGAGCTTCATATGTAGAATCTGAAATTTTAAAGCTTTTCTAATTTTCAGATGAAATTGGCATTAAATTATTTTTGAATCTATAAAATATTGTATCACTAAATATTTGTCATAGAATACCTTCTGTTTACTAAAAAATTAACTTTATTGCAATAAACGTTAATTACATAAACAAATAATTTTTAATGCATGACCATAACATAGGTATTTCTTATTTGAACTATCATATTCTTCACATTAGACACATTTGCTAACCATTTGCAGTCACGGTTTGACCTTTTCTTTTGTTGTATTTAATAGAATGGAGTATATAGGTATGACCCTCTTTCAATCATTGCTCGACTACAATATTTGCGCGATGTCTTTCACGTGTGATTATGATCGAAGTTACAGAAGTCGTCACAGTATCATTTTTACCACGAAAGTGCAGCATTTTTCGCCATGATTATTATTTGCCTCCTTTTCATGTTAAACGAATATTTTACGTCCTGGATAATGTATTTTCAATTTAAAAGCATCTAAAAAAGGAACTTAGTTTCCTACTTAAAAATAGAAATAGCCGTTCGTCTGCTGTACATTCTTTGCATTCACTTGCATAATCGGATTGTGGGAAGACAGTGTCATACACTCTCTTTTTCTCTCTTTCTTCCAACTGCCACGCACTCTTGCTGAATACCCCGCTCTTCCTTAATGCCATCCGTCTCACTTCTCTCTCTCACCCTCTCTCTTCCTTTACTCTCTCTCTCTTCCTTTACTCTCTCTCTCTCTCTCTCTCTTCCTTTCTCTTGATCCAGCATTCCGTAACCGTCATCTTTATTAGCGTTGTCACTGGTGCATTGTATGCGGTTTTGAACGATTGCCTTGCTTTCACACGCTTCCCCGAGATATCTACGAGCGGCCTATTTGCCTGCCGACCCTGCGCATACACACACACACACACACTCATCCCAGTACCTCTCTCTCTCTCTCAGCTAAGAGGGGAAAACTTGGAGAAGGAAGTGGGGGAGAGGATCTCGGTAGTTCCTTAAGTGTTCTCATTCTATCTCCTAACGCATTTCCCTCGCCCTCCACTTTCTCTCTCTCTCTCCGTCTCTCTCTTTCCTCCATCTCCCTATCTTCCCTCACTCAAGTCTCTCCACTCCACTCCTCGCAGTCGTCTCTCTATTAATTAGCAGGGCTGCGTCTTCACTGCCTGCACCCCTTACCCTCTTCGTATAACTTAGGGCCCTCCATCTTCCCGTGCAGGCAGAGACAATATCCGCACAATGCCGTCACCGAGTGCATAGAAACCCCGAGTGAATGGAGAGAATGGAAAAAGGCGGATGTATTGGGAGACACAAAGAGGCTGCATGGGAAGCAAGGAGGCGTGAATGAGAAGTTTAAGTATAGAGTGAGAGATGGCCCATTTAAATTAAGTTTAGTTACTTATAAGCTAGAATTAATCTAAATAAATTATCAAACAGGCTAAAAGTGGGCATGTTCGTTCTCAACTTCAAAATAATTTCTACAGTTTTTTGCACATATCCGCTTTTATGTTTGCTTATACAGAATTATACCGTAGAGCTTTTTTCTGAAGTAACCACATAGTAGAATCGTCCACAACCCCTGTATTTTAGGAACACTTTATGATAATATGATTGTTACCTTGGTTATTGGCAGCTACGTGTTATTAAAAGTACTGTTAAGCTAAAAATATAATTTCAGCCGTTTTAAGAACTGCCGTTTCAATTAGAATTCATTTATTGATATGTAAATTCATTTATGCATTGTTATGTAATGTATTTTCGCATGAAGAACTGTGGAAATGAATTCAACTGCATAAAAAGGGAAAATTAAAAATTATGAAAATAGGTTTTAGAAATATTCTCAAATAATTTACCTAAAGTAAGTACAGCATTGGAAGTATTTCTGGGTAATTTCAACTCGGAGTCATCATTTTATCTTTCCAGAATGTCCATGAAAATTTTTATTATAAAAACAACAACAACAAATATAATCTCAAATTTTATGAAAAGTATTATAGAAAGCAGCTCAAATATTCAAATTAAATACATAAAAGCTTTCATTCAGGTTATATATTTTAAAATTCAAGTCTTTACTACCTTTAATCATCTTTCGTCCTGTAATTTGTGACACTTTTAATATTATAAATATAAAAATATCTTCAATTTAATAAAGTACAACTGCATCATAATGAATACGTTTAATTACATAATGGTTAATTTCATACAATTACTCATAGAAGCAGTTCCACCAAGTTACGCCGGTACTATATTACTAATAGAAAATTTCTCCTTTTAATATTGGATTTTAATCAAACAGTAATATTATGTACATCAAGAGTATTTATTAATATTTTTTTATTGCAATTTATATATCTTTTAAATAAATCGGGAAAATGCTTACACATTCGCTTCTATTTGCTGCTGCATGTCTGCCATAAGCTCTTTTCATTCTTTTCTTTTCCAAGTTAATCCGAAGTTTTTGGTTTATTTACCATACAGGTACTATACGGTCTTCGCCGGTTTTTCCCTCCCGTTCCAATCAGCTCCAGAATTTCCGTGGTTCTCTCGTTATCTCTTAATCTCGTTATGCGAAGGTTTATCTTCTCTCCCCTTCCTATACACGTAAACGTCTTTGATATTTGTCTCTTCCATTGAGCGCAGTCTAGTTTTCCTTTTTCGCTTCGTTATAATCCTCACGGTTCCTTCCGTCATCCGGGCAATTTTAAAGCACGACATGTTCAATAGAAAGTTGTTAATACGAATGAAATCACATAGCTGTGCCCTTTTTGCATTGCTAAATTCATTTAAATTTGACTTAAAAATATACTGGGAAATTTAACCATTTCCTATAGAACTAGGTGAAAATATTATTCTTATGAAACATCTTATAGCCAGTTCAAGTAAAAGAGACACAAACAGAATGTTCCAAAGATATGTATGCGCACTTTGGACATTAATAGCAAACGTAATATTACATATAACGAGATGTATTTAAAGCGATATGTAGTAATGCAACTAGGTGCCATTGCTTTTCTACAAATATGTCTCTCCGAAACCCCAGCGGCTCTCCTTCTGTGAAGTGCTCACTGGGTTTCCTTCGACACAGGAAACCCAGTGAGCACTTACCAAAAAGAGAACCTCTGGGGTGTCGGAGAGACACATTTGTAGACGTCTCTCTCTTATTCTGCCAAATATATATATATATATATATATATATATATATATATATATATATATATATATATATATATATATATGCGCTTACGGAAAAGGAAGCGTAATTATAAAGGTGGCAACAAGGTGATGGAGAACGGAGTGAGTGGACAATTACCAGAATTGGAGAGCCACTGGGGGTGCTAAAGACACAGGACAAACACACAAAAATAACACAAATTCGAAAGCTTGTGTGTAGCATTGTATGGTATGTGTACTACAGCCGACTTATACTATACTCCTATTTTAAGAGCACATTTATAGAGTTCGAAAAATACTCCATCGTAAATAGAAAAGTCTACGCTCACATTGATTGGCGCTGGCGCAAACTCGATAATTTTAGGATATCGGCTGCATGCGAACGTATTTCACCCCATCCAACATCTCTCCGTTTCTCTATCTATCTCTCATCCCGCGGGGTTTACATATCCATTGCGGTTCCTTGAGAGTACTTTTGGCATCCGCACAGTTCCATTTCTCCCATTGCCTTTCTCTCAAAAGCAGTCTGAATATGTGGGTGGAACGTATCGGTTCCGATAGGGACGGAATTCGAGGTATGAGGAGAGAGTGGGACAGACGGCTGTGGAGGAGGAAGGTAGGAGGAGGAGGTGGAGGATGAAATGGAGGAGGAAGAGAAAGGGAGGATGAAATGGAGGAGGAAGAGAAAGGGAGGAGAGAGTGGGACAGGTGAAGGTGGGGAGGAAGGTAGAGGAGGGAGGAGGAAAGTGAGGAGGAGAGAGAGAGGAGGAGGAGAAGAGAAGGCATAGAGGAAAAGGGAGGAGGAGAGTGGAGGAGAAAGGTAGAAGGAAGAGAGGGAGGAGAAAGGGAACCGAATCGAGTGGGGTGCCAGGGAAAGGAAACTGAGCTGGGGCTTTGGGAAGCAGGGACAGCTTTGTGTTGGCCGAGTCCGTTCCGTGGAAAGAGCGGGGTGTGTGGGGAGGGAGGGGAAGGAGGGGTGGAAGGAGGAGGGGTGAGGGGAAGGAGGGGAAAGGCTGAGGTGCCGAGGGATCGGGGTCCGTAGGAAAGTCATGAAGTGGAAGGCGGGGAGGCGGCGGGGAAGATATAACGCTGTGGGAGAAGGGAAGATTGGAGGATTTGCGAGGGGTAGGACGTGAGGAGAGGGTAGGTCGGAGGGAGAAAGTAGCGGGTGGATAAAGCAGAAGGCTATACATACTACTATAGGAATCCGGCGTTCGATTGAGAACAACTTGTTGGGTGGAACCAGTTTTTTTTAGTTATCGGAGCGAAAGTGGAGATTTGGGGAGCTGGAGTTAACGGGTATGCGCACGAAAATGCTTCGCACCGGAAGTGATTATCTGTTTCTGTGGCGGAAAAGTGTATTAAAAACTCCCGAAATTGAACAATGGAATGCCGAAAATTGTAAAGGTTTTGAATGGATTTTTCGCGAATGGAATTTTAAAAAACGCGAACAAAAGGTGATGCTTCTTTACTGGATCTCTGGAATTAGAATTTTGATTTTTGTATTATTTCTGTGAGAATCCCTAAATAAGATATCTCGATATTAAATATAATATCTGTGTTTCACTCACTGTCACCTCATGTACTTAAACGTATGCAGCATTAAATATTATATTAATACTAAAGAGAAAAATCCCTTATTTTTTAATTTAATCTTTAAATGAAAATGAAATGCTAAATATCCATTTCGCTAATGTTTTTATAAAAAAATATATCCTTTCGGAAATTTAATGAATATAATTCATTAAAATTATAGTTTTCGATGTATTTTTATCCATTAAAAGTCGATAACAAATTCATTCTTACAACATTTATTATAAAAAGTTATCGCACGAAAACATATCTATGTATATATGTACGAGAATACCTCTTGAAAAAACTCAACTTTGGGAGGTTTTTTATTATTTCTTTTAAAATATGTTTACCTATTATGAATGAAATAAATTTTTTAATAAATTATAATTTCATCCACTGGAGATAATGTTTATTGACGCTATTTTGAAGTTTAAACAATACCTTGATAAAGATAAATAATATGTTTGTAGCGGAAATAAACAAAATTAAAAATATTCATAGATATTGTATTAATGTGTTGAGTCAGATATGAAGATTAAAATTGCTGAATTCTTTTTAAGCTTTCGATCAGATTTTATACAAAGATAACGCTTTTCTTTTTGACTAAAAACAGAAAAAATAGAATTTATAAATTTATTTTAATCAAACAACTTTACACTAAAATATAAAATTTTCATAATAGTATGTTCAAGAAAGTTGGAATAGCCTTTGACATATAAAAGATGTGTAGCGTAATGTTTGACAAATAAATATTATTCTGTATGTATAATGAGAGAGAGAGAGAGACATTTTTGAGAGAAAGATGGAGCAAGGAAGAATGGGAGGGTGGAAGAAAACAGGACAGGAAAATGGGAAGTTCCTCGATTTTATTACTTTATTAACGCGTATCCGTAATTTTGGACGTGCAATTACATACTAAAAAGATTGACTGTCTTGATAAACAACAAGCTGCAGCAAACTAATGTAACTCTTTCTTTAAATTTGTGCGTGCACTGGAATATACGTTACGGCCAAAAATATGGTCAGTATTTATAATATTATTATTATATTATTATAATTATATTATTTGTAATGCTGGCATTACGATTTGCCCGAAATAATTAGAAAAATCAAGAAATTCAGACTTTGGCAAGGAAACATTATTGATTAAGGGTTATTGTATTCCTCTATATTGCACTGTAAAATAGCAGAAGTATTGTAAACTAGCAGAAGAGCCGTTGAACTTCAACGGATTTAGTGAATCTAATACTTCGACCGTGTAACATGTAAACATCGCAAGAATAACATAGTACGCAGTTTTAACCGTCGAATAACGCAAAAATGAAGAAAACCGCTTCGCATTTACCTCTTTATTAATTTGCACTGTGAAAAATCGAAAATTACGTGTCACCTTATGGGATAATAATTTCTGAATTAAGCTCTCCCTCCCCCCAAGATTTCTTTCGCCATACTGCCTATGTTACCCGCAGGTTAAAATTATATACCTATGCGAAGTTTCGTGACGGTATATTCAAAACGAAAACTGTAAGTAATAACGGTAAGAAATGGATGAACAAAGGAAAAAACAAAATTTATTAATTTAACGAAAGGCAAAAAAGTATATAGAGAACGTTTAAGAATTACAGACTGAATATTATCCTCCGACTATTAGGTCGATTCTCTTATCCATGAATTGATAGAAGATAATTGTTTACATCCATAATACTTTGGAAACAATGAAGCGATATTTCCCATCGCAATTTGTGGAAAACCTACGTCTATTATTTAAGTTACTGACGTAGTATTAAAAACAGTTTGCTTTGGAGTACTATATGCCACAAGAAAATATTATTTAAAACAGTCTCAAGTTCGTTTCATGGTCCTAAGTAATTTTAAAATTCAAAAGCTTAATAAGCTGCACTCATCCCTATGTTATTCAAATGGAGAAAATGAAAAAAGAAAATAATTTTTAAACTTAGTAAGGTTAATCAAATCGGTATAAAAACCTCACTACACCGCTTAACACTTTATTCCGGTTAAAATGACACATTCATGAGTTGGCGTACAATAGCAATTTTATAGTAGAATATTGCCAGGTAAATTGATGGTTCATACACTTTGTTAAGTTATATGGCAACACTGAAGGGAATAAATAATTCCATTCTGGTTGAACTCGCTTTCAAACGCATCTCCCCCCCTCTCTCTTTCTCTAACACTCTTTCTATCTCTCTCTTTCTCTTCTCTCTCTCTTTCTCTCTCTCTGTCTCTTTCTCTCTCTCTCTCTCTCTCTCTCTCTCTCTCTCTCTTTCTCTCTTTCTCTTTCTCACTTTCTCTCTCTCTTCCTCTCCCTCTCTCGAGTGTACCTTAGGAATAGGATTGTTTCGGAAAAGACCAAAATAATGACCAAGAGAATAATTCGTCTCTTCTTCCTTTTCATCTTTATTCAGACTTTTGCTTTTAAGCTTTGAGAAATGTAATTCACTGGAGGCAGTTAATTATTAGCTTTCCACGTATATTTTCCATCTTTAACGATGAAATTTTTAACCGTTCTTGAATTTAAGAAATTGCAAAAAACAAAGTTTTCAATTTTTGTTTGTGTCAGATAGCATGAAACGGTAAGGGAAAGCCTATGTCAGTCACAACCAGAAGCGTAGCTTCCCCTCCACTTTCACTCACAATCAGCGACGCTTCATGGGAGGTGGAGGCGAAGGAGATGCGCGGGGCGCGAGGGGGGCACACGGATATTGTTGCTACCTTTATTATTACCTTTCCTTTTCCTTAAGTATTTATATATATATATATATATATATATATATATATATATATATATATATATATGTCAGAAAACACTACACCACTCTCCAACTTTATTTAAACCCGAATTACACCAGCATTCTGCTCTCCAGCAGAAGCTCTCCCACGAGCCAACACACGGCCCACACTACTACGAGTCCCGTCACACACTCTTCTCTCTCGCGTCACGTGATCTCTTAGTACTCTCCTTCTCCGTCTCGCTTCTGGTAGCACTTCTCGTGGCGGTCGTCCTCGCTTGCGTAACAGTCGGCCTTTCCTGACATCGGGGCCGTCCTCGGTCCCGGTCCGGTCTGCCTCCGGTTGAACTGCTCCTCTGGCGCTCGCGCCGTTCTCCATCCGCTTCTCGTCTTCTTTCCCTCTGCTGTCCGCGGCCTGGTCGTCATCTCCCTCGTCCTGGCTCTCGTCGGCCTGGTCGTCATCTCCTACTTCGCCTTGGGGGGGCTTACACCAGGGTTTCATTCGGTCTGCACTAAACACGGAATTGAACGCTCGCTGTGTCCTCTTTGCCCCTGGTATATCCATGAGAGAATACCTATCTCGCGCTAGCACTTCTGAGACAAGATACGGACCCTTAAATTTCGGAGCTAATTTTCGCGAACACCCTGTCGCTTGCGCTTCTCGTTCTACGATGACTAAATCTCCCTTTTGGTACACTCTCGGCACCTTATGTCTTTGATCGTAACGCTCCTTCTGTTTTTTCTGCGTCTCTGATATCTTTACTAACGCTTTTTCCCTTGCTTCGCCTAAGGTCTCTCTAGTCTCATCGAGCTCGCTTTCTTGCAACGCCAATATAACACGGTTTTGCAATGAATTCCTTGGGTTATAAGCAAACAATAGCTCATAAGCGCTCTTCTCAGTAGTTTTATTTGACATAGAATTCATGGCGAATTGGATGTTTCTCAAATTCGTATCCCAGTCGCCTCCGAAGAGACTGGTGTTTGTAATGGATGCGTTTGATCGCTCTACTTGTCCATTTGCTCGAGGGGTAGCAGTCGCATTCTTTATATGCTTTATCTGGTTTCTTTCGCATAATTCTTCAAATTCCTTCGCTGTAAATGCCGTACCTCGATCTGTAATTAAACGCTCAGGACACCCAAATAAGCTCGTAATCTCACTGATAGCTTCGCACACTGGTTTGGTTTTTGTGGTTTTCACTGCCTTTAGTAGGATGAACTTTGTAAAGTTGTCTTGATACACGAGAACATACTCGTTGCCCCTTTTACTCCTTGGGAATGGCCCTAAGTGGTCCACGTGAACTGTGTGAAATGGGATGGCTACACGCTCTAAACTGTGCAACTGCCCCTCTTTTTTACCTCCCGGTCTCTTATGATAAGCACACTCAATGCAAGCTGCAATATATTTCTTTACCCTTCTTCTCATCTTCGGAAACCAAAAATATCTCTTCACGTGTTCTAGGGTTTTCTCTTCTGCGTAATGTCCCATGTCATCATGACTTCCCTTTAGAATGCGCCAAATAGAGTTCTTAGGCACAACCCAACGGACCCCACCGTCTACCTTTCTACAGACACGGTTGTCTTTCAGCACATAGTCTGTGTGGATCTGCCTATCCTCATTGGCGACCGCAGGTTGCTGTAAGGTACGATGTATTTTCTGGATAGCTACATCCTGCAGCTGCATCGTTAGTAACCAATCATCCTGATTTATTCGCAACGTGAAGATTTTCAAGTCTGCTGTATCCGGTTCCTCGGAATCTCCCACGGGATTTCGACTGAGGGCATCAACGTGACTCATGTTGCGTCCTGGTCGGTACTCGATCGTGAAATCATACTCTTGTAATCGAAGCCACCACCTCGCTATCCGCGGTAACAATTCTTTCTTGGACATGGTGGTCTTTAAAGCATTACAGTCAGTAACAACTTTGAAGGGTCTGTTCAATAAATACATTCGAAATTTGTCTACGGCTTCAACTACTGCCAACGCTTCTAGCTCATAACTGTGATAGTTCTTCTCTAGATCTGTCGTCTGTCGGCTATAATATGCCACAGGTTTTTGAGATTCTCCTTCTCGACGCTGTAAGATAATCCCCGCTAGTCCATTCTTACTGGCGTCAGTGTGAACTTCATGTTCGGCATTTACATCAAACAACGCAAGTGCCGGACGCTCGATTAATCTTTTCTTCAGCTCTTGAAATGCGTTTTCTTGTTTCTCTGTCCACTCGAATACCGTATCTCTCTTCGTCAAGAGCGTTAACGGCTTGCTTAACGTAGCGAATCCTAATACAAATCTTCTAAAGAAGCTCGTCAAACCAATAAATTGTCGCACTTCGTGAACATTCTCCGGCCTTCGAAATTCTTTAACTGCCTGAATTTTTCTCTCGCCTGGTCGGATCCCATCTTTGGTTATTTCAAAGCCCAAATAGTCTACTCTAGTTTTGAAAAATTCACATTTTGATACTTTTAGCGCTAGCCCCAATTTCTTCAGTACTTGCAACAGTCTTTCTAATCTCTCTAACCCTTCCTTCACCGTTTTGCTGGGTATCAACAGATCATCCATATAGACTAGGACCTCTCCTGGTTTTGTCATTCGCACTACCCTTTTCATCACTTGATTAAACACTGCAGGTGCGTTTACTACTCCGAAAGGCATTTTTGTGAACTCGTACAGTCCACTTGAGGTGACAAAAGCTGTCAAGGGTCTCGTCTCTGGGGCTACAGGGATTTGATAGTATCCCGACGCCAAGTCTAAAATGGTAAAATAACTGTTTCCTGCAAGCGCGTCTAATTGTTCCTCAATGGCTGGCATGGGGAATTTTATTTTTTTCGTCTTCAAATTCAATGCTCTGTAATCGACGCACAGCCGGTCTTCTCCGTTAGCTTTCTTCACTAACAATGCTGGGCTTGCGTATTCTGATGTCGACTCCTGCACGATACCCATTTTCATTAACTCATCGACTGCCTTTTGCATAGTCGCTCTTTGGGCGTACGGTAGGCGATACGGTCTTAAATTCACAGGGTGGTTATCCAACAATTCTATCTCGAAACTGGCAGACTCTACTGTACCCAGTTCACTCAAATTTTTCGCAAAACATTCTCGATACTCATTCACCATTTCGTATACCGCATCCTTCTCCTCTTCAGACAGGTCGTTATTCAAATTTATTTCTTCCATTTCTATCCCGGCCCTCTCTTTGACATTTCGAACTTTGGCTTCGAAGTTACTTTCTTCCTCCTGCCCATCAGTCTCTCTCCTAATTACAAGTTTCTGATAGCTCTTCTCAACTCGAATCCCCGATTGGTCTAGGGCGCTTCGTCCTAGAATTATGGCATCGTCTTGCGAACAGTTTGGGACCACAAGCACTTCTACCTCAATGCTTACGTCGTCCACAACAAGGGTTAACTGTTTGGAGCCTATTACGTTACTTTTCCCACAGCCGAATCCAATCAGACTTTTTTGACTCGCAAAGTATTCTACACCTAGCTGTTCAGCGACATCTTGCCTCATGGTCACAACATCGCTCCCTAAATCAATGAACCCAACAACTTGTTCATCATTAACCTTTATCCATTTATAATATTCGTCTTTAATTTGGTCGTTCGGCACCGAAATTCTTTGGACTCGCCTTTTCATTTCCAAATTCTGTCTATTAACTTGGGTTCCCTGAGGGCATTCCTTCATCATGTGTCCCTCTTTATTGCATCGGAAACATCGCCTGCTCTGCTGTCGTTCTGGGCAATCCTTAGCCATGTGTCCCTGGCCGTTACAATTATAACACCTCGCCTGCGTTGTCTGCTTATTTCTCCTCACCACATTACCTTCGTTTGGCGGTTCAATTGGGACACTATAACGGTTAGATAAAAACTGTCTTTCACCTAATCTCGCTCTTTCTGTAATACTTTCATAGCGCTTTATCTTGAGCAGTAACCCTTCAACATCTTTGAACTCACACAAAGCCAGCGACCTTACTAATTCCTTGTCACCTAAGCCGTTCAAAATGTATTTAATCAAGGATTCTTTATCTATGTCACCTCGTCGCGCTATCGCTTTCATGGCATACACGTATGACTCATAGGTTTCGTCGCGCTGCTTCTTCCTCTTCGTGAGACTCATGTGGACATCGGCCTGATCAGCTGTTGATGGGAAGCTATAAAGTAACCTTTCTTTAAAAGTCTCCCAAGAATACACTTCTTCCGCGACACTATTTAACCACAATTTAGCTACTCCTTTCAGCTTATTCACCGCATGAGTAAGCAATACGGAATTGTCCCACGAATACGCGGAAGCGACCCCTTCCACTCGCCGCACCCACTGTTCGGCGGTAAATCCTAAGGTCGTCGACGCGTCAAACTCGGGCAACAATCTTTCCGCCATGTCTCGGTGAGCAACTACAGTTGTCGCCATCGTACTACAATGTCTCGCTTCCATTATTTCTCTTTCGCGGTCTAACAACGCGCGCTCTCTCTCCAGCAACTGTCTTTCTCGTCGTAGAATCTCACGTTCAATGTCGTTATCGCTCGCCCTAGGCGCTAAGTGGTTCTTTGGTCGGGTCACAGAGGGCGTCGACATCGCTCTCGGTAGCTCAGGAAAGCTCGCTGCTCGCGTCAAGAACGCCTCGCTTACTCCTGTTCCCGCCACTGGATACGTCATTTCCGGTTCCCCACTAAACGCCATGCGGTCGCTTTTTTTTCGCTAATTTCGCTTTTTTTAGGTCTGTTTCGACGCTCACAACCCTAGTTATACTTGGGGTATTGTTCACTCGGGAATCACTTTTCTTTCACGTACTTACGGAGGGGTACAGTCTTCATCGGCAAACAGTCGGCTCTCTCACGACGTGCTCCTTTCCGAAAACTGGTTTTTGATCTTCTTATCCTTATCTGATCCCGATCCCGCCGCTGCTCTGTCAGAAAACACTACACCACTCTCCAACTTTATTTAAACCCGAATTACACCAGCATTCTGCTCTCCAGCAGAAGCTCTCCCACGAGCCAACACACGGCCCACACTACTACGAGTCCCGTCACACACTCTTCTCTCTCGCGTCACGTGATCTCTTAGTACTCTCCTTCTCCGTCTCGCTTCTGGTAGCACTTCTCGTGGCGGTCGTCCTCGCTTGCGTAACACACATATATATATATATATATATATATGAATATGAAGCTTGTCAGGTTGCTGATATAAATGTGAAAGAATCAGGAAAAATCTGAAGTACTTTAAATATGGAATATTTATGAAGTGATTAATTTTTAAATATAAAATTTTCTATTTCTAATTACATTTCCTCAACATTTATCTCCATAATATTGCAATGTTAAATTGATTAGAATGAAGATGTGAACTTGAGAGTTGAAGAGCTTTAGAAACTAAAGAACGGAGTTCATTTTTTTTCTCGAAAAGAGGGAATCCGAATTACCCTAAACATTCTTTTGATGCGACAATAAAACTGGGATTTTTCAAAATGTTATCAATGAGATATTCTGATACCATGAAAACGAGTCCAATGGCATTTAAGGTTTTAATACTTTTAAATAGCGTAATTCTTTTAAATGGAAATGTGATGGGAGAGAGAGAGAGAGAAAGGAAGTAGATATAAAGAGAGAGAGAGCAAAATAATCGCCTTTTATATCGCGAAACGAAAAACGAGAAGATATAACATAATTCGATTATTTAAAATTAAACTAAATTTTTATTATTATTAAATAATTTAATAATATAATAGCCCAGGTCTGTTGGATGGTTGGTCACGCTATTCTATAGGCCGTGCCTCTAGTAGCGAATTATGGTATTAGCTCGAGAAAGAATCTCGAAATTTGGCAGGAATGCTCAATTTTAAGGTAATAATGGCTATAAATCTCGAAAAAAGTCCTGAGTTCGACTCCAAGGAAGACATTTCCATTTTCCGTAAGGTAACACGTAAAAATCTATTTTTTGCCGTGCAGGCTTTTATTGTTTTGAAAATGAAAATTAGAAGAAATTAACCTACCATCTTCGGATCTGAACCTTTTTGAAGAAAAAATTACGTTTTTATTCTGTTCATCTTTTTCCGCCTACAGTACGAAACCGCTCATGTTAAAGGTTTATTTTTACACATTTCGTGGAAATCTTGCCATTTTAACTTGATGTTGCCTTGGCTACCAATTATATTGTTAGACCTCAAAAGTCCTATTGTTATATAAATCCTTATGGGTGTAAGCGTGCTTTGAATGCATTTAATACGAGATAGGGAGGGAGAGAGGGGGATGGTAACGGAGGGGGAGGGAGGGAGGGAGGTGGAGAGACAGAGGGAGGGAAGGGGGAGAGGGAATGAGAGGTAGGGTGTGGAGAGAGGGGATGAGGGGGGAGGTTGAGAGAGGGAATGAGGGGAAAGGGGTGGAGAGAGGTAGAGGGAGTGAGGGGAAGAAGGGAGGGAGAATGAGGGAGAGCGATGGAGAGAGGGAGAGGGAGGGAGGGTGACAGACAGGCACAAATGACTTTATTAAGGGAGAAATTGAGACTGTATAGTTCCTTCTTACATTTAAGAGAGAGAGAGAGGGAGAGAGAGTGAGGGGGAGAGAGGGAGTGGGAGAGAGATGGAGGGAGGGGGATAAGGGAAGGAGGGGGTGGAAGGGAGGAGGAGAGAGGGGGAGGGAGGCAAATATTTTTAAGGAAAACTAAGGATTTCCCGTCATAATGATGGGCAATTACGCTAGTCATTGGCGTAATTTCCGTAATTAGATGTTTTTCCTACCTTTATAACTTTTTCTCCGATCAATTAATTCGTAAGTACAATTCAGTTCAAAATTGCCACTTAGTTAATAAGTGCTGTGCCTAAATCGTACCAAAATTCTCATTATGTAAAATCAGCACCAACCCAACAGATAGCGTAGGCATTTCTTACATTTGCGGAATGACTGCGATTTATTCATGCGTCACAAAAAAAATCCAAAATGAACCTGTGATTGTTGCTCAGTCTCCAAGCGACAAAGTTTAATAAACGTGAATTTTGACACAAAATTTGAATTTCCATCAATTAAAATTATCAAAATTAACGCACAATCAATTTGTAAGCCCCGACATTAATGATAACAGCGGAAGGGGAGGCGTAGGTGTTGATGTTTGCGTACAGGAGAAGATAGATGAAATTACTGTTAGCTGTCGAAAAACTGAAAAACTTTCGAAGTGTATTTTTTAATGTTGTCGGCTGAAAATAAAACATGTAGATCTAGTATAGTAGAGATATAGTAGAGATCCCATCCATTTTTATCGTAGGAGTAGGCGTTATCGAGAAAATCAAACAGGAATGTCTTAATTCGAGTTGAACTTGGAAAATTCCTTGCATTGTTATTTAGTTATTGTTGCTAACATAAACAACCTCACAGAAATGCGTTTAATTTCCTTACGTGTGAATGCAGGAAGAAAATGGATTATTTATGACGAATGAAAGAACTTTAAAACGCTATTTCCCTTACGTAGACGTATATAATTTCTTTCAAATACTCCATTGCACGAAACGCGCCCATTTGTTGGAAGCTGTAGACTTTCCTAACTTCCTTCATATTGCGTCAGCCGGCCTTGGTAGAGAGGTGTCTATCTCCCATTACCACGGTCGCAGGTTCGAAACCTGCCAAGGGTACGGTCGTGTGTGTTCGTCATTGTTAATGCAGTGACACTCATTGTAAAGGCCGTGAAATGCTGTTTATGAGGTAATGAATAATAAATGAAAATGAGTCTCTCATTTTAAAAAATATCTTTTCCTCTTTTCAATAATATTGTATAATTTTGATGGCGTATGTAATGCATGTGTGTGTGAGCTCATTTGGCCTTTCCGTGATGGCGTGTGCGTGTTTGATGTGAATGTGGTTCTTTTTATATTACTGCTTTTAAAAAAAAAAACTGTCAGTATTAACTTATAAAGAATATGCTGTAGTAGGTTGAGCAAATTGGAGTGGCTACTAGCAATCACATAAGTAAAAAAGCATGGAAAGGTGATTTACACAGTGCAAGTGTAGTTAGAAGAGGAAAGATGTTTTTATCCCGTAAAGGGAAACGTGATATTAAGTCGGGGCCGGGAGTGGGTTAGGCGAGGGGCTTATGAGGGCCTGGAACGACGGCTAAAGGGTGGGAAATTTTAGAAAGGGGAGGAAGCTACTCGGGAAGATGGAAGTGAGGCGTCTGGAGGATTGATGGGGCGCTGGTCCGTGGGTCGAAGATAGTATGGGCCTTCTGGTCGGGACTTGCATACAGCATGGAAGCGGTCGACGTGTTAATGGATACATACATATATATATATATATATATAAATAGAGAGAGAGATAAAGAGAGGGCTTCACAGAAGAGAAGATTAACGAGTGATATAGGAAGGGTGGAAATAAGTGCGATGCATTATATATAGAGAGAGAGAGAGGGTGTCAGAGATGGACGAAGGAACGGGGTCGAAGTTGGAGGAGGGGGGTGAGTGAGTGAGAGAGAGATAGAGAGAGGTAGCGATGAGACGGAGGGGGAGATATGGAGGAGGGGGATATGGATGGGGGGAGGGGAGGGGGGAATATGGAGGAGGAGGTCCTGAATGGACGGCACTTGATATGGGCAGGAGTATAAAAGCGCTGCTGGGGAGCCCAGCCACATCCGCGGGGGTTCACAGAGACCATTGTTTTCGGCGCCGAAAATTTGCAGAATTTTCAAAGAGAGAGGGGTGGTTAGAGAGAGAGAGGAGTTTGGAGGTGAGAATTAGATGGGAGGGGTGGAAGAGAATGAATGAATAGGAGGGAGGGGAGAGATAAAGAGAATGAATGAATTGGAGGGAGGGAGGGGGGTGTGAGATAAAGAGAAAGGAAGACTGAAGTGGTGGTGGGAGTGTTTTTTTTTTTTTTTGGAACGCGGGTTCAGGATGTGGGCAAGCAATTCGAGTGGTTGGAGCGGTGTAAACAGGAAAGGCGGACGTTGGGAATGGGCTAGGTGGGTGGGATGGGTTAGGAGGGGAGGGGGGAGGGGGGGAGGTGGCTGAGATCTGCTTTTTGGCTCGTTTTGGAAGGTTTGAGTTTCGCCGAACTATGCGATGGAATAACCATTGGAAAATATGGCACATTTAAATTTTACTGGTTACGACAATAATCGAGTCGTATTTAATGGAAGAATTACACGGTTATGCCACATAAAAGCATAATAATTGTTATCTAATGTACTTATCTGTGCGTGCATGTAAACTCCCACAAAATGGCTTCCCTCGCCATCGCCAGATGCTAGACTTGACGAGCGTTCTCCAGTGTGACCTGTTACCTCGTTCACTCCGAATTAGAAATATATAAATTCACATCCCAGCAAATCGTTACTAAATATATGAGCAACTTTGATTGCTTTCTTGTTTGTCTGTTTTAGTGAACTGTGTCTATTTAATTCTTCTTTTTTCATACATTTAGTTTTATTATTTTTCGGCCTTCCTTGTCACTTCCGTCATTCCGTGCCTTTCAATTCCCTTTATCGTCGTCATCAGTCTTCATTTCCTGTTGATAACCTTAAATTCCACCTTTTCACTCACTTTCTCCACTTTAAGGCATACTTTCCCTCTTCCCCTTCCAATTCCTTCCGATCCTTTAAGTACTTTCATCTCCTTCCTCTCACTCTCAATTATCTCTCTATCTATATATATATATTCTTTGTCTTTTTAGCTAGGACTAACTCCCCTACTTAATCTATTTCCTGTCATTTCTTTTAATTCTCTCTTTTCCCCTCTTTTTTTTCCAACGAAAAACCAACCCAACCCACTGACCAGCTCCCTTTCAACTCCCTTTCGACACATCCTCGGAAACTAACTCACTTTACGGGTCTCCTCACTCTTTTTCCTCACATTCTCTTCTCTCTCTCTCTCACGTCTTTTACTTCCAGTTAATCTCCTTTCACTCCATAGCTTCCTTTTCGTCGTGAACCTTGACCTTATCGGGGTATCTTTTCTTTAATTTAAATTAAACATTTAACTTACTCATCGCGATCATTAAACGTATTCTCCAGACCTAAACCATTAGAAGTGATCCAATTTAATGCCTTGATTATCCCTTTCATTGGCATTTTATTTTTATATTTTAAGTTATTCGTTCGCTGGCAGTTTCGGACTGGAAGCATTTTTGAAATGGAGAAACTTATTAAAAGCGACAAACGCAGGTTCTGTAGCAGGACGTGAAAGAGTGCATAAGGCGGCTCAATCCTAATACAGTGAATTTTTCTGCGCAATGATGCGATGTAGTAAACCTAGGCTCGAAATAAATGTTTGGAAACGAAGTTAAAACAGCCGAATTCCTTAATTCGGGTCTGCATGCTAGGGCCCAAAGGCAATCATGGTCGTCATCTAGAAGATCCCCAAAAGGGATCGAAAAGGAATGAAGACAAATGCGTAGGCGATGTGAAAGGGAAAAGGGAGTGGAAAGATCGTTAAGGAAAGGAAAATAAGTATGTTGTTTTTTGTGACGTTCGTTGAGAAGATGAAGGAGATTGGAGCAAGGAGATTATAGTCATTAGCAGCTGAGGTAGGGGGATCCAGGGAGGACTGTTATCTATCTCCTGTAAAAAATACAATTCATCATAGACGCAGTGAGTGGACTTTTGTCTAGGATTACGGAACATAAGAAGTCGCGCCACTTGTCTTTATGTAGGTTACTAGAGACCATTTTTACTTTCTCACATACGAAGTATATTGAGAAAGTATTGTTATCGCGAAAAAAATCGACCTCGAGATTTTTACGGAAATATACGTTTTAGGTTTCGCTAAATCCGGAAAAGTGGTTTTCGCAATGCCGTCTGTCTGTCTGTTACTGGAGCTAGAGCCTAAACGACAGAGCGAAAATGAATGAAATCTCGTACTTTGGCATTCTATCGTACTGAGCGGAGTATATGAAGAAATGGTTAACATTGCTCAATAATTAAGAGTTGTTTATTCTACGCATTTTTAGCAACAATTTGATTTTCTCAAAAACGGCTCGAACGATTTTGATACATATTTCATTTTTCTCAGTGAATTAATATAAGGCTGGTTTATTCTTGAGCAACTTTAAGAGAAATTGGATTTTCTAAAAACCGACTGATACGATTTTCATTTTCTAAAGATAACTAAACGACGCATAATATATGAGAAAGTTTGTACAATGTTTGTTGTACCGATTTTTTCATAAGAAACAAATAGAGCTGGAGATTACCGATAAATAACTTGCGCATTTGTTGAAAAGAAAGGATAAGTTTGGAAGTTATAAGGGCTCTGGAAGTTAGGTTTAGGACGGTATCAATGGTTCGTTTGTGTTATGCATATTGTTTGCGCCTTTCATCAATAAAAAATTTTGAATTTGACAATTTAGTGATACACACGATATGTGCATTATAATTTTAGGAAGATGAATTGTTTTATAAAACTGAATGAGAAAAAGGAAAAAATGAATTGGTCGTTAGTGAAAAGGAGGCAGTGGAATATATAATAGTTCTCAGGTAAGGGATTGCATAACGAAAAAATCGGTACAACATACATTGCACAAACTTTCTCATATATTAATGCGTCGTTTAGTTATCTTTTGAAAAATATGAACTATGTAGAATCGTTATAACCATCAACTTAAATAACTAGACGAGATTTGATGAAAATCGTATGGAGTTTTTTTAGAAAATCCAATTGTTATTAAAGTTACCCAAGAATAAACTAGCCTCATATTCATTTTTTGATAAATATGTAGTATGTAGTATTATTGCAGACGTATACTCAAATATCGGTACGAAATTTGATCAAAATCATTCGAGCGGCTTTTGAGAAAATCAAATTATTGTTCAAGTAGCCTAGAATAAACTAGCCTTATATTCACTTTTTGAGAAATATGAACTATGTAGTATTATTGAAGACGTAACCTCAAGTAACTGTACGAAATTTAATCAAAATCGTTGCAGCCGTTTTTGAGAAAATCAAATTGTTGTTAAAATGCGTAGAATAAACTTCCCTTAATTTTTTAGCTAAGCTTCAATTATCTATGATGAAATGCATAAGTACGAGATTTCATTCATTTTCGCTCTACCGTTTAGGCTCTAGAGCCGCGAACAGAGAGACCCACAGAGGGACTGCATTGCGAAAAACTCTTTTTCGGACTCAGGTACACCTAAAATGTATATCTCCGTCAAAATCTCGAGGTCGATTTTTTTCCCAATATCAATACTTTCTCAATATACTTCGCATATGAGCCTTCATTCGTTTACTTTTTAAAATAACTTAAAATTAAGTTATCGATACAAAATTTACACTAAAACACGCCAAAATGAATGAGGATTCTTATTCTTACCGTCGAATACTCAATCTCATTCGAATTCGCTCATATTTTGATTTTATACTCGAGTTTTGGTAAATTTTTTAACATTTCAATAATAAGATTCCATGGCTACGGGTATTGTTGTCCTCGGTAATTTCCGTGCATATGCATTTAAATAAAGGCTTAAAGATCGAAAATAAGATTAAAACTTGCTCAAAATGACCGAAGATATGAACTTAATGCAAATAATTGTTATTTCTATTTTTTTTTTTCTCTATATACATAGTATAGAGAAAGTATTGTATTCATGAAAAAAATCGAATTCGAGATTTCAACGGAAATACACGTTTTGAGGTCATTAGAAAACGCTTTGACTATTTTCTCGATGTTGTCTGTGTGTATGTGATAGTAATTTTTCGAAAAACCGATAGTTTAATGAATATTTTGATACCTAGAACAAATTTAGATTATTTTCGGAATGATGTCTGTGTGTATGTGATTTTGGACGCTCTAACTCGAAAAGTACTTGCTATATAATTACTAAATTTCATATATAACACTTTGGTATGAGCACGAAGAGCTTATTAGTTTTTGGACGATACCGGTGAACCGGAAGTCGAGGTTTATTCGAAACCCGATTCGTTTTTGGCGAAATATCTCCTTTAAAACATCATTATTTTATAAACAATTCTATACAAAGGTTATAGAGAATCTAATTTCCTACAACTTTCATTTGAAACAATTTTCCATAGCAGTTACTGTTTAGGGATTATTGATAAATAATCGGTTTTTTCGGTTTCTGTCAAATATCTCCTTAAAAACGTCGTTATTGGTAATCTACGTGAGGACCAAAGTTGTAGAGAATGACATTTCTTCTAAGTTTTGTTTGAAGCAAATTTTCGTAGAACCTTCCATTTAGTAGCTAATTAATTGATTCGTAAATTTCTAGTATACAGCGCCACCATCTAGCGGTGAATTCTGTAAACATATTCAAAATATAATTTACGGCAAAAAGGACGACTGTATTCTTTTACGATACAAAATAATAATTTTGCCTTATATAACGCTATTCATAATAATTTAAAAATCTATACCCCAAATATGGAGAAAGTCATGTGTTGGCCACATCAGATTTTTATCTATATTACTAAAATCCTATTTCTGGTTGTCTCTCTCTCTTTCTTTAACGCTGTATACCTCAGCCATTTTAAATCTCCGTGAATTTCAGCCCTCTTAAGTTTATTTTTTATCGAGTTATTCAATTAATTTTCTTAATTTGTTATAAAAAACCAGAGATACAACCCTTATAAAATATATTAAATAAACTCATATTCAAAACATATTCCCGTTAAACTAATCTAAATCCAATATGTGCTACATGGTAGAAACGAAGAAACAACACGCAAAGGGAAGGGAGGGGGGGTTGGCGAGCGACAGCGAGCAGAGGGCTTTCCACCTAGTATACTTATATATATATATATATATATATATATATATATATATATATTTGAAATTGGGTTTAGATGCAAAAAGGGGCTAATAATAAATAAAGTCAGTTTTATTACGTCCTTTACTCTTTTCCTTTTTCTCTCTCATTGACAGTACTTCTTCAACAATGTTTCAATTTTGATTTCTCTATTGGCTGGTTGAGTCGATGAAACTTATTTTTAAATTTAACTTTCAGTATTGTTTAAAATTTAACTTACACGACTTCAAATATATACATTAATTTCAAACTAAGGTGTGTAGTGGAGAATTAGCTTAAGCGCTAAACCTCCGCGTTGGCAACCTGGGTTCTGAGTATGTCGGATACGGAAATATACCCAACGAATAGGAGATCGCACCCATAAGTTTGACTAAGCTCAATTACTGTGCTAAGAAGAATTACAATTATGGGTAATTACCTTTTTGAAGTGTTATCTCTCTTTTTTATAATACGACAAATTATCTCTTTTTAGGCGCGTTTCGCTTCCAACATGAGCGCCTATTAGCGTCTGTCTGTCCGTCCGTCCGCATGTTCGTTCTCGGCTTATACGGAACCGATTTTCACGAAATTAGATATTAAGGGTTTACAGTGAAAGATAACAAGAAAATAACATAAATGAATAACATAAGTCAATCAGGGGTACCACCTTACTGGAGACTAAAAATGAACTTTCCGTCATATCTCGTAAAGTATCGGTCATATCAAAATAGTTTTCAAATAAAACTTGTAGAACTAGTAAATTAGATTATTTCTTTTCCTATAGATTTTTGTCGTAGGAGTATCCGTTATCATGAAAATCAAACAAGAATGTCTTAATTCGAGTTGAACTTTAAACATTTATTTAATGTTACTTCATCATTGTTACTAACTTAAACAATCTCACAAACAAACGTTTAATTTCCTTACGTGTGCATGCAATACTTTTAAATAGAAAGAAAATGGATTATTTATGAAGGAAAAAAGAACTTTAAAATGCCATTTCAAATACGTACATGTATGTACTTATATAATTTCTTTCAAATACTCCATTGCACGAAACGTGCTCATTTGTGGTACGCCGCACACTTTCCTAACTTTTTTATTTTAACTTCATAGTGCCGTAAAAACATCTGCACACACATAGTTCTACCGTAAAATTTGTGAATTTACGCTCGATTGCGAGTATAAGTATGACAATTAATAATAGCGTTGTTCTCATTCGGCAAAATTAGACGATCGCAACTATGGCGAATAAACAACGTTCGCACGCACAAAGGATCCGATCCTATTCGATAACCCGCATCGAATTGCAAATGCAACGCAGCGCGTCAATATTTGCCTTCGCATTCCACGTCCTCCCTCCCTCCCCTTCTCTCTCTCTCTCTACTCTCCCACCCCTCCCCCCTCCCTCTCCTCTCCCACCCCTCCCCTCTCCCTCCCCTCTCCCTCCACTCCCACCCCCCTCCCCCCTCTCTCCGCTCGTATCTCTATTTTTTTACACGTATCTCTTGTATCCACAAATCAACTTGACACATTTTACTCTCTATTTCCTGTACAAATATTAATTTTCGTTCCGTTTTACTCACATCCGTCCAGGTCACGTCCGCGAGCGCTAAACTAATTTTTAACATCTATTTCTTCGTGTTTCTTTTACTCTATCCTCTATTTTCCCTCTTTCCACTCCTGCGACGCGCTCCTATTTTCCCACTTTCCAAATCCCTTCTCCCCTCCCGCGCGTTTGATTGCGCCTTTTCCCATTTCGTCTCCGCCGATTCGAATTCACAGGTAGGGTGAAAAAAACACGGCCAGGAACGCGTAAATTCTGCGCATCTCGCTATTCTTTTTTTTCCTGGCGCCAAACTCCCGTTCGATGGATGAACAGATAAAAAGTGACGGAAGAGTGCGGGGAGAAAGAGGGTTACACGGATTCTATGGAATCGATTATTCTATATATATATATATATATATATATATATATATATATATATATATATATGCGTGCATTTTGCTTACTTTATTTAATTTGCTCCGCTTCGCCGATCGCTCTGTGCCCCTTTAAAAAAAAAATAATAATAATGTCGCGCTCTCTGCTAATGACGCCGAGTCCTTTCCCCATCGTGCGCCACGCACCGTCCCATTGCTAACCTCTCCATAACAAACCCTTGTTCCTTTCTTTCATCCCCATTTTTTTATCTCCCTCCTCTCTATTCTCTCCTCCCTCTCCCTTCGGCTCCTCGCGTACTCACGCGTGTTTCTCCCTCCCACCCCACCCCCTCCTCTCTCCTTCCCCTCTCTCCCCTCTCCGCTGCCAATTTCTCTCCATCGGTTTTTCGCTGGCGTCTGAGTGCCTTGGCATCGATCCAGGGATACGCAACCCATAACTTTGCTCCGCCGAAAAATAATGAAAAAAACGCGAGCGAGCGAGAGAGAGAGAGAGAATGGAAGGGAGCGTGTTGGCGTGGAGTGGGAGGTGTCGGGGTGGGGGGTGGGCCGGTGGGTGGGTGGGACGGGAGGGAGAGGAGGGCGGGAGTTTGAATTATCAGGGGAATGGGATTGAGGACAGAAGTATTCTCTCTCCCCTTCTTTCTTTCACTCCAACTGCCCTCCGTGGGAGGGGGAGGGGCAGGGGGAGGGGCTGGGGGAGTCATAGAGAGAGAGTAGAAGGGAATAGGGGGTTGGGTTGGTGGGTAGTTTTAGAGGAAGGGGGTGGAGGTGGGGGGGGGGGGCAGTGCGGTGGGTTTAGACATTTGACTCTTATTCCACAATCCGAGAAATGTCCCGTCGCCATTCCGTTCCTCTTTCCTCTCCTATGAAGCCCTCTTTTCCTCCTCCTTCCCACGATTTCTATTCCTCCCACACTCTCCCCCCCCCCTCCCTCTACTATACCTACTTTCTCGACAGTATTTTTTAGAACGGGATATACTGCGTGTCCTCTTTTCTCCGAAATTCTTCTCTTTCGTTCCTCTTCCTCTCGTTCACATTCTCTCTCTCTCTCTCTATCCTTTCAATCTCTCTTTCTCTCTTTGTCCCCTCATTCTCTAGTTTTTTATCGCTCCCTCGCTACGCCCATTGTCACTGTTCTATTGATCTCATCCGACACTGTGAGTCTATTTCCATACTTTCTCCAGTTTAATTACGGGCGTTTATCCATACAGAGAGAGAGAGAGAGAAAGGGAGGGAGGGCTGTGGCAAGGTAATGCTAATTAAATTTGATTTACAAATTGGTATAGGAGCTCACATTAATGAAACTAGGCTCGACTTTGTGGAATTTACTCATAATTAAACGAATGAAATACTTTGTATCTTCCACTGTTAGTGGAAGATAAAAAGTTTTTCTTTATTTTAATTAGTACAGGACCTGTTTGATGTATTTTCGGAACTTATGAGCTAGTGGCTTTCAGTCTTGCGGGTACTATCAGAGCTCTAATAGTTTTAAGAGGCTTTATTGGGATAATTTCTTTTTTGTGTATGTATAAATTTAAAAAATATTTTCTACCATAATTCTATCGTTAAGGTTGTTTTAAGTTTTCATAAATATCTTAGAGATCAAAATTACAATAATGTTTTAAATTATTTAACGGAACTCGGCTGTGATTAAATCGGCAACCGGTATTACGATAATCCTATGATTGATCTATTCCGTTTTTAGTTAAGTTTAATTTCAGTTGAGTAAACATGTTATCAGTCACTAGATTCATTATAATCTTTGGATATATTTTACAAGTACGTCAGAACAATATCCTAATTTTGAATTCGTTTTTCTGTAAATTTAACTTTTTAAGAGAGGATTGAAATTTATTCTCTGAATTAAAGCGGAAGTAGAGCAGATTCTCTAATGATATGCTATGTTTGACGTCGTTTTAAATATGAAAATATTACCTTTTATCTCAAGATAACTGGTTTTCGTCCATTAATTACGGTATAAGGAATTAATAAGGTACTAGCTGTACTCGCGCAATATTTGCGCGGTTTTTGTCAATTAATTTATAAAAAATCAAGAAATGTGTAAAATAAGTTGATCTCAATAATTCATATTTAACTCTAATATGCATTTCCTCGGTATAGGTAAGGTTCGCGGGTTCGAATCTCGCTGAAGGCAAGGCTGTGTGTGCGTATTGACAATTTATTATGCGAAGTCAGTATGAAATCTGCATTTTAAAAGTCATACACAGTAATTGATCGCGAACTTTTGTTTTTAATTTTCTGTTTCTTTTTATAGAATTATATGTCCTTTCTTTTTATATAACAATCAATGCAACCGTTTATTTAGATTATTAATGAAGAGAAGATAACCATGTAATGTGTTAAAAATAGCGTACGTCCCTATTTTAAATTTTGCGTATTTGCGTTACTAAGCATTTTAGATATGTAATATAATGGTTTTACATACAAAACGGTAGGAATCCAGCATTCAAACAATGAAAAAGATTCAATTGCTTTGATCAATCGTTAGAAATGGTTCCCATAATTTATTAATTGAGTAATTACACTTAAATATTTACCTTGCTATGTATAAAGTTTGACGTTGCTAAAGCAATAATTTCGATGCCTAAACAAAAGTGCGAAGCGAATAACGCTATTCTTTCACCTATTAGAAGGTTTAATTGACAGTAATTGAAGCGGAGGCAACAATGATAATCGCCTTGACAGCGCCCGGAAAGTGTACGAAATATCCGCAAAATTTCAGAAGCGTATATCTGAAAGCTTCGGCCGTATACTATGTAAACATTGCAAGAATATGATAGTTGACAGTTTTTTCCACCGAATGAATGAAAAACGAAACTTTTTCCGGGATGTTTGATTTTTCTAGGCACTACCTCATGGGGGTTTAACGGTTTTGAATGTTTCAGCTCTTATTTCCGTCGTAAAATGTCCAAAAGTACCGTGACAGACGGAGAGACAGTTGTGATTTTATATATACCGATAATATAATGATAATTTCCTAAATAAGGTACAGAAAGACCCAAATGGACACACAAACACGTATTACTCACCTGTTCAAAGATTTTCACGCTTCGTATCATCTTCAACAACTGCTCGTTGGTATTTAGTTATTTTGATTCTGGTCATTTCTTGTTTTATGAGGCTTATTTTAGGAATACGTTTTTTACTTTAGGATAATATCGTCATTTTTTTCATGAATTCTTACGTTATCCATGAAATGGGGTACTATCACATTTCACAGCTTCCAACGTGGTGGAGGAAAAGCTGGTTCCTGCATTAGCCTATTCTTTTGAAAAGCACCAAGTGTGCAGGCAGCTTAACGCTCCTTCCGAAGGACGGAGTGGTGCTTTCACGTGCCTTCCTCACAATGTGCAGGTTGGAGTGGGACAAGACCAGGTTGAAAAAAAACGTCCTTTACCGGAATTCCATCCCTGGAAAGGCAAGCACTCAAAGCACATCACGAGGATAATATTATATAACTGCTTTATGTTTTTTCTCTTGAAATTGGATAATATCTTAGAGTCAATCCATCTATAGGCAATGGTGGCAAGTATTGATATTGTCTGTCAGTTACTAGATTGAGGATTTCGTCGTAAAAATTGAAGTGGTCGAATATTTCAAAAGTTAACATTAAACCTCTATTATTTACTATGAGTAAAACATAAAAATATCCACAGAATTTGAGGTTAGATATTTATGAGCTAGTTCATGATTATTGTACACGTTTATTTAAAGAAATTCCGTCGCAGTTATTTGCTTGCGGACAGAGAGCGCTCTTAGTCATTTTGCGTAAATTTTTTACGTTGTACAATTTGTTTAAAATAACAAACTTATAATTTCTGGAGCAAAATAATCGCACTGCAGACTTTTTTGACACATTACTGAAAGTAAATTAATTTTTAAAATTCGTGCATCGCAGTTGAAGATATGGTAATGGCATGATATAACATATAGCTCGGGATATCTGAAAATAAATCGGAATCGTGATGTATTATTGGAATTACATTTATCTTCATTTTCTCAACTTTTCTCTCTCTCTCTCTTCAATCCTATCAAGACGAATGTGTTGTTGCGCATCTCACCAGTTCTACTGCTTTGGAATTTTTCTCCATTTTTATGTGCCTTCTTCGACTCCCACGCCCATTGTTACGCGATTGCATTGTGCGATTGCGCATTCGAAACGAGCGAATTCCAAGTTTCGATGAAGTTATGTTTTGATGATTTCTCCGACGACGAAGCATCGCAGAAGAATAATAGTTACTCGCTAGAATATAAACCCATTCTACTCGATTCACTCCTTGTTGAGATTCATTTTCTAGTCCTATGCTTTGCTCGTGGTATTTGAATTCGTTGGCAACGGTTTATTAAATAGAAAATATTGACATTTTTTTGTTATTATTCTTAATATTATATTTAAATTATGAGGAAATGTTAATACAGAAATTCGGCTTCTTCATTGACAATTTTCTATGCATAAGTATAAGTCCGTATATCCTCTGAAATAAAAGAAGTTACACTGAATTATTTAATATAATTTATTATGTAATTAATAAATTGTCGCGGTATTAACACACAGTAAAAGTTTTCGTCATAACTTTGTATTTGATTTTAATGTATGGATTAATATTATAAAGAATAATGAAAGAACGAATATACACACCTATTCTTCTTTTTTAGTTAAAATTCACAGATACACGTTTCGATTATTTTAATCTCATCCGTTAATGTCTCCAATACAAATTTTAATTAAAGAAACGTTTCCATATTATTGCTGTTCTATAATGTATCCGAGAAACAAATAGTATTTGTGTATTTTTCATATTTTAAGTTCCCAAATATTTGTAAAAACGTTGAAATATCGAGGTACGTGATTTTTTTTAACACGCGCACGCAAAATTGCAGGGTAGCTCCACTGCTTGGTGCCTGGTGCTGCTATGGGATTTCTTCAGACGCTTTTCAGTCACATCATCGTTTCGTAGACTTAGTTCGGCGGCGAAATCTCGAGAGACCGTCATCTCTCCTCCTCCTCCGATAGTCTTTTCACGAGAGAAACTAAAATACCGCACAAGCAAAAGAGAGAACACGCCCCCTACACCACCACGCCACGTCCATTTCCCCTCCCCCTTCCCCCTCCTCCTCCATTAGCCTCTCTCCCATCTTCAACTCTCTCTTCTCCTGTTTTCCCTTTTTCCTCTGACTGGTTTCTCTCCCACTATTCTGACTAGCCATCTTTGAATTCTTCATCCATCACTCGCTTTGCCGTGGACTTGCAGTCATAAAGTGGGCTTGGTTTGTTAGAGTGACACAGAAATGGGACGGAGGGATTTACAGCCCCGTGTCGTTAGAACTGTTCTGTGTATATATATATATATATATACACACACACGCACACACACACATACATACACATATATATACACCCACACATATAAGCGAAAACTTCTGCTGCCGCAATAATACACCTTTTTCACTTTTTATCCACTTCTACCCTTTTTTAATCATCCAGTTCTCCGAAAGTCTTTTTTTCTTTCCATATTTTTTGTTTTTCGCACTTGTTTCTCTTTTATGTTCACAGATGCCCCTCTTTAACTCCCGCCGCCCTTCCATTAATTTGAACCATTCTCTCCATCGCCTCCCTTCTTCATCTCGTTCGACCTCTAGCCCCTTCCCACAATCCCCTGAGTTTCAAACAAGTAATTCCGAGCGACCGTTTTCAGCCTTCATAAACATAGGGCGGCCTTTATCTCCCTCCTCCTTCCGCATCTTATCTCCCTCGGTTCCGCCCCCCTCCTATCTCTTCTTCGACAGACCCATTCCTTTCATCCAGAACACCTGCAGCCCGCCCACACTCCCTCTCCACCTCCACGCTCTTTCGGGGCCTCCGAGAGCGAGGTTATGCTCTCTCATCGAGAAAACCAATCACTCGATCCCTATAACGCCACCTATAACTTCCTATCACAACTCCTTTCTCTCTGAACCCTCGCGTTTATGATACACGACTTTCAATATGGGCTGCATGCTTCGCATACTTCCAGTTTTTTCCTGTTTTAGCATAAAACCCCTGTTTTACTGAGTTATAGTTTTCACTTTGGCGGAACATATTTCGGGCTTCGAACTTTCTAAGTCCTTAGTCATGTCTCCATCCTCCGCTGCGACTAAACTCTCTCGCCGATATACGCACCCTCAGCCCGTCCCTTCCGACCATCCTTTTCGCACTTTCCTCCCTTCCCTTGCGTCATCTCCCTCCCTCCACTTCTCTCTCTCTCTCCCCCTTTACTCCTCTCTCACTCCCCCTTTCTCTCTCGAGTGCTATTCAAACTCTCTCCTCTTCATTTCTCCGCCTGCCTCGCGCACTCAACCACTTAACGCATCTTCTTTTGCTGCTTCCTTCGTCTCCTGTCCCTTTGCCTAGAGATTATTCTTCATTTTCTCTTTTCCTTCCTCACCTCTTCCTCCATCCAGTCCTCTTAACTTCAATTCTCTATCTCCCCCACGGTCTTCTTCATCATCCCCTCTTCCGGGTCTCTCTCGACTTTCGCCCGCCAATTCACTCTCTCTCCCTTTTCGCCAGCTACCCTTTCATCCAATTTACCTTCTCTCCTCCCTTTCTCCATCCGCTCTCTCTCTCCACTCGCCCACGCACTCTTCTCTCCCTCTCTATCCATCTCCCTTCGCGTGCTCCTGACAACATCAAGCGACACCACAGACAACCCCCTCCCCTCCCCTCTCCCTCCTTTTTCTCCTTTTCAATAGCTACTAATGACCTTTCTGACACCTCACTTCCAACGTTCGCATTACGTCCGACCATCCTTCAGAGGCTTCCATCCTATGAGCCTAATTTTTGGACGTCATAATTTTGAGTGCTTAGATCTATATTACTCGTGTGTTATTAGTATGAGGCGTTTCATTAAATAGCTCTGCTGGTGTAAACAGATTAACATTTAATTCCATAAAAACTGTGCCACTAGCTTTAATTTCTGAAATATGCATGCATGCATATGTCATTTATTGTTGTTGTTATTAAACTTATTAAACACTTTAACTGTAAGGAACTAATAAGCTATGCTCTCTCTCAAAAAAGTTATAATCCTGAGTTATGTATACCTGTGCGCACATGGAAAGAGGTACGAAATGTATATTAGTTTTAGTCAGTTATATTTGGTATTATATGAAACAGTGAAAAAATATTTAAGAAGCATAAAATATATTGTTTATGGATGTTGTGTTTGACTGGAACAAAGAAAAATGTTGGAATTCTTAAAAAATTACTAGAGAGGTACCATTAGGATATTTCATTTATTTTTCCTTAGGCACCACTGATCATCACTCTCGTATTTCCGCTCTTATAAGCTGTTATTCGTTGTTAATCAAAGTTTCGAAGCGCACTATATATATATATATATATATATATATATATATATATATATATATTAATGAAGACCTCTGACCCACACAATGGACATGGCATTCTGTTTGATATTAAAAATATTTTAATTGGCTAATGTAAAAAATAACTTCAAATTTTATAGCAGTATAAAGAAGTGGAATTATTACTGCGGAGTCAGTAGGACATGAGATTTAGCAATGACTGTAGATGGGAGTTTGTCTATATGAATAAAAGTCTCAATTAAACCTGATTTATCCGTACTTAAATACGTGAATATTTTATTTTGCGTGTGATTTCTCGGGAGAATAAAACTGTTTCTAGCCATTTGATTTCAGTAAAAATTATTAAATATTCGTAAATGACATAAACAAGATAAAATTTAACTAAACCCGATTAGCGAAAATAAAAAGTCTTGATAATAGTGAGTCTTGATAATCTAAATGCTATCTTCACTTGTCACTTATGTCGTGTCGTCAGTAAATATTTTCCTGACATCTTGAGAATATTTTCAAGTTTTATATTTTTCCAAATTAAACTTTCGCGTTTTAGCATCCATTATAGTTTTATGTTTAGATTACGCATTTGTCTATTCAACTGAAACGAATCTATTGGATAAATATGAATGTAAAAGCATCATTTTAGGCGAGTTTTTTAATTAATTGACAAATTTGAGCCAGTGCTTCATGTAATTAATACTATTTATGTAATGCCCTCAATTATCTTTTCATATGAAGATTCGCTTTACTATTGGCATAAAAAACTTTAGCAAGTGTTTACATATTGATACACGATCTGAATGACTGCACAAAGAAAGCCAATCAAATAAATAATATAGAAACGTAATCGCTAGTCGTCATTTTCAGTTGTTTCCACAGCAACGATGCGAATGAGTTTAATTAAATTAAGAAGTGATAAAAGTTTACCTTCGATAATGGATTTGTAAAAATAGCTGCCATTAACGATTAATGGAGGCCATGTTTGCCTGAGTGTTTCTATGGATACGTGTTTGAACTCCGTGTGAAACTGCGTAAATAAAGTCCACATCGGAATGAGAAGCGAGAGGCTGGAGAAAGGCGAAAGAAAGGGGAAAGAAAGGGGATGAAAAGGAAGCAAAGAGAGAGAGAGAGATTTCCTGGAGGGCGAAAGGAGAAGGCGGCGGGATACCTTCCAACCGTAAGGGCGATGCGCGTGGGATACCTACGTGATTCCATTCTTGTAGTGCCTCACGCACCAGATTGCTTATCCGGTTGCTAGGGAACTGTTTTTGACCACAAATCTCCTCCCATCTCCATTATCACCCCCCCCTCTCTCCCTTTCTTTCTCCCGCCTTCTCTGTGGGTTTCCTTATCTTTCCCTCTCCTTTTCACCCTATTTTTACAGCTCTCACCGCATTTTCTTTTTACCAAACTCCTCTCTCTCATCTAACCCTTTCCTCAAAAAATTCCTCCTCGCCATTCTCTCTCTCTCTCCTTCCCTCTCTCTCTTTTCTCGCATTCCTCTCCTTCATTCCTCAATCGTTTAATTTTCTTGCACTGCAACATTTGATAACAGTTACGAAAAATATGGCGCGCAAATGTATTTTCCTTAAATGAACGCCATAGGAATCGTTTATGTTTTTATCAGTTCGTAACCGTACTCGAGAGATATTCATAAGCACATATAGCAGATAAAAGATAAATGTTACAAGGATGAGGATCTTCCATAAAATCCGCACAAATCCGTTTCTTTAGCGGAAGTCGAGGGCTTAAAGGGTGCCCCTTTCGAAGAATATCCTCTTCTCATTCTACGCCTCCTTTTCCTCTCCTCCGGCCTTTTATAAACCTTTACTTTCCTCGAAACAGAAATCCCTCTTTCGTTCCCTCTCTCTGTTATGTACTGGGGGTTGCCTGGGGACGCTGGATGTGTTCTCGCAGAAAGAAAGGGAATTTATCGGGAAGCGTGCATTCAACAGTGAATATCAAACGCGTCCGTGATGAAGTACCCGGTCTCGATTTGCTTTAAGACATCTTCCGCGATATATGGACAGAAATACATTACCTGTGCTTCCTCTGTTTTTCGTCAGGCTATATGCTATGAACGCGCGCACAAAAGTTATGATTTCTTGTTCATTTCTTTTTTTATTCGGAGATAAATCTAAGCAGCATATAATGCATGAAAACTTGTCCAGATTTTCAATGGAATAGATGTTCAGGGTTCTCATTATTGATAGCATTCTTAAGTTTCTAAAATTATTGCTCAATGATAATTACGGAGTAATAGTCTCGAATTTATCAACATATATAAATTCTAAAGTGTCAGTCTGTCTGTCACAGTACGTTTGGGCATTTCACAATGGAATTGAGAGCTGAAAATTTCAAAACCGTTAAACGTCCGTGAGACGGTACCTATACAAATCAAGCATGCCGGAAAAAGTCCTGGGTTCAACTCCAGAAAACGATTATATTTGTCCATAAGTACCCGTAATTTTCGATTTTTCAATGTGCGAGATTTTCTTCCTTCACTAATTTAAATAGGTAAATATTTTATTTAAAAAAAAACAAGAAACTCCTTAACCGTAACAAGATAAATATCTAGAGCCACAAGCAACCAAAATAATAAAAATATATATATATAACTACTTACAGGTTTGCGGGTTTTTAATCCTCGCCAGGGACCCAATGTCACTCGCTCATTCACTCTCTCACTCACACAAGAAATAATACAGGGTTTACGGGAAGTTACTCCTCGCCAGTGATCCGGTATCGCACACGATGTCTGCAGGTTTATGTGTCTTCCGACAACGACAGGGACCTGTCATACAAAACACTCACTCTCACACGCATACAAGAAAACAAACGCAACTCTCTAGTAAAACACTATATACGTATTTCGAGAGCAAGGCTCTCTTCATCAGTAGCTGATTCTACATCACCTACTGATGAAGAGAGCCTTGCTCTCGAAATACGTATATAGTGTTTTACCGGATATCTAGAGAGTTGTGATTGTTTTCTTGTATGCGTGTGAGAGTGAGTGTTTTGTATGACAGGTCCCTGTCGTTGTCGGAAGACACATAAACCTGCAGACATCGTGTGCGATACCGGATCACTGGCGAGGAGTAACTTCCCGTAATTCCGGTATTATTTCTTGTGTGAGTGAGAGAGTGAATGAGCGAGTGACATTGGGTCCCTGGCGAGGATTAAAAACCCGCAAACCTGTAAGTAGTTTTATATATATATTTTTATTATTTTGGTTGCTTGTGGCTCTAGATATTTACCTTGTTACGGTTAAGGAGTTTCTTGTTTTTTTTAAATAACTAATTCGCCGTAGTCTCCAACCCACCCTTTATTAGGTAAATATTTACCGATTTTCTTAGATTTTACTTTAACCGACGGAAGAAACTGTTATGTATCATATTCTTGCAATGTTTAGATGTTATACGGTAGAAATTCTTAAAAATACCCATTCTGTTTCGAAATTTTATGGATTTTTTAGTACTCTTTCCGAGCGTAGCCAACGCGACCCGCATTGTTGCCTACGACGTGATTTTTAAACATCCAGACTTCTCACTGACCTTTCAATTTTTTTTGCGGAGACTTCCAATACGCTTAAAACTATGTACATTAAATTTGACCTGGAAAAATCAAACATCATGGAAATAGTCCGGGGTTCGACTCCAGGAGACGATTATATATTTTCCCATATGTTAACACGGCATTTTCGATTAATGGATGTGCTAAAAATATTTAACATTGTCCTGATGTTACACGGTCGAAATTCTTGCCATCCGCATTGTTGCCTCCGATTCGATTAGGCAATCGATGGTAAATAAAAATTAAATGAATGTTTGTATTGACTGTTTGAAAGGAAATATTGTATATTCCAATGTAAAGAAACAATTTTGAAAAATTAAAAATATTATATTTAGCAATTAATTATTGTGTATCGTTAATTTTCTCTCTAAGATGACTTAAACATTCAGATTTCTGACTTGGCAAAATATTTTGCGGGCACAACTAGTAGTTCATACTCTTGGGACGCTTGTGACGTTTCCATATCTTGAAGATATGTTAAATATGGATATTGAAAATAATATCATTTTTAGCCACGTTCCGCTTTCAGCATGAGCGCCTATTAGCGTCGGTCTGTCCGTCTGTTCATCCGTTCGCCTGTATATCGGTCGGTCCGTCCGCATGTTCGTTCTCGGCTTATACTGATCGGATTTTCATGAAAATTGATATTAAGGACTTACAGTAAAAGAAAATTAGAAACACAAAAATTAATCACGTAAGCCAATCAGGGGTACCATATTACTGCTTAGAAAAACTGAACTTTCCGTCATATCTCGCAAAGTATCAAAATAGTATTAAAATGAAACTTGTAGAACTAGTAGAGTGTTTCTTTTCCTATACATTTTTATCGTCGCAGTCGCCGTTATCATGAAAATCAAACAATAATGCTTTAGCTCCAGTTGTACTTTCTCACATCGTTACTTCTTCATTGTTGCCAACATAAACAATCTCATCGTATGTTTGCATGCAATATTTTTAAATAGGAAGAAAATGGATTATTTATGACTAACAATAAGAAAAGTACTTTAAAACACTATTTCCTTTACGTACACGTATATAATTTCTTTCAAATTTTCCATTGCACGAAATTTATGGTACACTGTAAACTTTCCTAACTTGTATATTTTATTTTTACGAGCGTAATCTGAAATAAAATCCATTCTTCTTGATTTATGGCACAAAATAATGTGATATTTACATCAGTCAAATGTTTTCAACGCCTCATTGTCAGTCGCGTGGCTATCTACCCAAATAAAACTAAACATTGCACAAATGCATGTACCATCAAAGATATTTATCTTTAGATATCATGCTACACAATATTAGAAAACCTTGAAAATGGAATCGTAACATGTCTTAGAACAGTGGTTTTCAATATACCGTCCGCGAAACAACGAAAATCGCCCTCGATGCTCGGTGGAATTAGTTATATTTCGATGTTGCTAGATCAATCAACACTGAATAATTGGAATTTTAGGCATCCAGTTATTTAAAGAAAAGTTACTTTAACTACAAAATATCCTTTTAAAATCTTAATTCTCATCTGTGACATTACATTACGTCAAATTTTGATGTGACAGCAAAAATTTCTAATTTTAGTGGGCCGCAGCGAAAAACCCTTGTCTTAAAGGGGTCATTTATATCGATTAAGTTCAAACGGAGAGAGAGAGAGAGAAAGGCAGAGAGAGAGAGAAAAGCATAGAGAGAGAAAGGCAGAGAGAGAGAGATATGTGGTTCCGTTGACAAGTACCGCTGCTTCTTTCGAAACACACACTCCTCTTCCTTTTCATTTGCAGTTCTCTTTTTATGGCCCTGTTTGCATCTTTCCATGGATAAACCAAACGGCCGCCGCGGGTGGGGCCGAGGGGGGTGGATGGGGCCGTTTGGGGCGGGTGGCGTGCAAGGGGTGCGTAGGGTCGAACGTTTGAAGAATGGGAATTTTTTTTAGGATGGAAAGAATCGATGAACTGTGCAGAGGCCGCCTTCTGCCGCGATGAGAAAGAAAATGATATAAGAGCAAATATTTCTCTAGAATCTGTAAAAGCGGAATCGAGTGGATCTTACGACAAAATTCTTTCCTTGAGTAGATTTCAAGAGTTCATCCGAATTAAAAAAGATTAAAATGAGAAGTCTTTTCGTTCTGTACACATCTCATTCTGGGAAGCCTGAGTCGTGAGAGGAATCTTGAGGCATTTAAGCTGATTCTTTTTAGAACCTTTTTCTTTCGAATTTCTTTTTTAATACCTGAAAAATATGCGCATCTAAAGAATGTGAAAATAATACGCAATCCGGCAGTGTTTTTTTTCTCTGGAAGTGAGCGATCAATCGATAGAGTTTATTTTCTGCAGCCGTTGAACGCATTCGCTTAGCGTCTCACTGGCGCCACCAACTGCTTCATCGTTTTCTGCGAGACTATGTGTTCTCGCCTTGATTTTCTTGCTGCGGGTATTCTGCTGCGGATTTAAATAGAAACCTTAAAAACTTCCAAATCCAAATTAAATGTTATTGTTTAAAACATTATAAATAGGGTTTATGTACTGTATGATGAAACATTCTACTCTACTGGAGAGGTTCCCATTAAGCGGCTGGATGGATGATCCTCTTTGAGTAAACAATTACAATCAGAAGCTGACAAATATTTCTACACACTTTACATACACCCCTAATGTGCAAATAGTTTCTTTAATTCAGAACTATTTAAAACGTTAAACTTGAAAGTAGTTACTATTATTTTATTCGTGCTCCCCTCGGTTTTCTTCTCCCCTCCAGCCTTTTGAGTTCCTCTCTCCACGCAATCTATCGACTCAGCCATCGCGTGCTCAACTTCCTCGTCCTATCGGAATACGAATTAAGGGGATATAAAACCGTATTTCGATAATTACTCACTGATGGAAAAGACGTGATCCGAGTGGCTCCGTGCGGTTCTTGCCCGCGGGAGAACATCCGTGTGTGTGCGCACAGGGACGTGATTCATCGAGTTTTCACATTCGTATGAACGCGTTCCTTAAAAAGAATCGCCATCTTTTTTTGTTGTGTGTTCAAATTTCAAACGGATTCTGCTGTGTCTCCACAATGTTACGGCTGTCATACGCTGCAACCAAATAAAAGTACGTATAACGGTGGCGTGGAGAAGTGTAGGACCCTCATGCAGCGTTCGTATGCAAATATCCCTTACAAAATATTGCGCAGTTAAGTAATTCACCCGTTCATAGTTACAATGGTGGATAAAAGGGCGACGTCATTGTTGAGAACTCCCTTTATTAGCAATCTCGGAAGTTAAGAAATATTTGAACTGGCGAATATCAAGGGCCAGCGACATAATGTTGGAGGTATTTCAGCTGCCACAAAAAACTGTAGATTAAATCGCATATAACGTTACTGTTGACACGGCGTTAAACAATAAATTTAGGTTGAAGACAAGATTTTAAATCGTCCTCCTCCTACTGCATTAGCTCCGATCATGAACCCTACTTTATGGAATTTATGCGTGGACGCTACTGGATTGTAATACGTTCGTAGGCATAGTTGGCATGCAGGTAAAATAAAATGGAGATTGCTTATGCCACAAAGCAATAAGATATTATAATTTTGATATGAAATAATATAAGCATAATATCAGCATAAATTATACTTATAAACTGTAATTATGTACCAAAAACAATTTCAAATATGAAAAATTTGCAAAAAAACAAACGGCTATAGCTACGCTAGTTCAGAAACCCCAAAAATGCTTATTTGGAATGAAATTTGACCAGGACGGTAAGATTTGAAGATGCAATTTAAATATCACCGATGAAACCGTCAGAAATAGCAAAATCTTCGGGTCTCGAACTAATTTATCTAATTCAACGTAATGCAAACGTAATGCATATAAAATTAGTATATAGTGTCCTAACGTTTTTTGCGACAGTAAAGATTTATTAAAAACAATAAACTTGGTTTGTAATTCAGCGAAAATCAATCTCAGCCCTACCGTAAGCGATTATGTTATAGTTCAGACGCAGCTATGTCGGGTTAGTCCACTGGAACTGTAACCACTGTTTTGTTTCCATTGCAACGTGAAGGTAGATTTATACTATTATAAGTTTGTTTTCAATATGAAGACTTATTTGTGGGATAATGTATTGTTAGCTATCATAGAGGGCTTAGTGTCTATATCTGTGCACCCGTAAATCCAGACCACATAAGAAACCCTTTTGGGAGTAAAGCACATTATGATAGGTGGCAGCATACGTTTAGGTTTTAAATATATTAAAATATATATACGAACTAAGAACCCGTATTTATTAATAAAAATGTAGATTATATTACTCTTATTGCAAGAAAAACTTGAATCCATACGGAATTATTCCAAAAATTACACCTGTTCTTAAATATTTCTGGAAAAGGTAAACTTTGATTATCATATTTATTACCTATGTTTGCACTTGCGAAGCAAATTATTGCAAATTTGAGATTGATATTTTTGTTAAAAATTTGGTTTTAAAATCTGCACACCATCTTAATCTCTAATTTCATTTTAAGAAATCAGTCAAAAATCTTGCAACTCTTTTCGAAATCCCATAGAATAAGTTCTGTCATTCAAGAAAGGAATATAGAATTAAATGAGAAGTCGGCAAGTGACCAATGTAGAATTTGGAAGGAATGAGATAGGAGGAGAGAGAGAGAGAGGAGTGGATGCGTGTTCGATGTGGCAGTTATAGAGAGGTGTGTGCACGGGAGAGGAAGCAGCAAGATTAGCACGGAGGAAGAAGGGACATCGATGTATTGGAAAGAGAGGGGGGGAGAGAGAGAGCAAGGGCGGCGATGCGTGTTTTTGTGTGTGGGAGAGAGAGAGATAAAGAGAGAGAGAGAGAGAATGAGGATAGAGAGAGAATATAGGAAGAACGGTGAGGATATGTTAGGAAAAGAAACATTGGCAAGTAGGAGATGTGAGAAGAGGGAGGCGATATGGAGAAGAGAGGAATGGCGTGAGAGAAAGAGGGAGAGAGAGAGAGAGCGGCGAATCCACTCACAAGACCTATTGCTTTGGAGACCATCTTCCAAATTCCGCGGAACCCGACGAAATACCTCTCTCAGAGATTTCTACCTCTTACTGAGCTACCATCTAAGCTCGGAAGTATTTCTGGAATTCTTCTTTTGCTAGATATGTTGAGCTACATCATGACGGAAAAAGCAGCCATATGATCCTGTTGAAGTCGTATAACTCGGAATTCTAGGAATACACGTCGTTCAACATACGAATACATGGAATATTTGTGGCAGTTTTTCATTCCTTTTTAATCGTATACATTATTTGATGGGTCAGTTTTGTAATGGATTATTGAACTTGTCCATTTTACTAGCATATATCCTATTTAATTTAATTTTTTACAGAATGTGATTCTAAGAGCTTTTTTTTTACTTCAATGCAGGTTCATTTGTAGCGTGAAAGAATAATATTTTAAAAAAACAATAAATAAATGCTCCTGATTTCATTATTAGTAAGATGTTTATCAATCTACTTCTTCGCTTCACTCATAGTAAATGAAAAAAATGTTTTCAATACCGCGCCTTTATTTAGCCTCTAGACTTTCTTAAAAATGACCTAGTAGTTATGTATAATTAAGTTGGAAAAAAATACAACAGCCTAGATAGAGTTTGATTAGAAACAGAAATTTTTGGTTAACCTCGTATATTTATGCCTTTAAAATATCAGATCCAAGAGAGAATCCAAACGAGAAAGTATAGGTTTAAATAGAAGTGTAAATAGAAATTGGGTCAAAAGTGTTCTCATTCGTGATTCGGGTGTCATAGCCGAATTAGCTAAGAAATGAACTTTTTTTAGGCTGCGATGAGGCAAAAGAGAGCAAACTGAGACAGAAGTAGTTAGACATAATGTGGGAGTAGAACGCGCCAATTGGGGCAAAGGTCAAAAGTAAAATCTGGAGGAAAATTGTGGCCGCATGAGGCGAGGAAGGCGAGCCAAACGCGAGAGAGAGAGAGTTATTGGAAAAAACGGCATTACGCAAGGAATGAAGATTGCGGGGTCAAAGAATAATTTATTTTTTATCTGGAGACGAGCGCTTTTCAACTTCTGTCTAGACATTCTAAATAAAATTGTAAACTAATACCAGGACATCTCAATCAGCGACTTGCGTATTCAAATTCAATAATGCACGAGTTTGTTGAAATAGGGACATTTTTTACTTCATTGTTCTATTCCAGGGATCGGCAACCTTTTCTAAATGGCGGGCCACATCCGCTGTTGTGAATGCTTCGGAGGGCCGCATTGGAAATCACGAGAGCATCGTGGGTGGGAGTTTAAATCAGAAGATACCTAAAGATTTTGTGGTATCATATTAATGAAAATCAATTCTAATTAGTTTACTGGCCTTGAAACTACACCAGAAAAGGTCTTGAGACCATAATTTCACTGAAAAAATATGGAATTGACTTGAGTTAAACTGCACCGTTCTCTTTTTTATCATGACTTCGCGGGCCGTATAAAGCACTCTCAGGGGCCACATGAAGCCTGCGGGTTGTAGGTTGCCGACCCCTGTTATATTCGATTAGGAAACGTGCAGTTTCATTGTGGCAGAACGACGATCGATTAGGACGTTTCAGCGTAGTGATAAACATGCAGACGCCTGGCTTGGGATAAGGGAAGGAGGGAGAGGTGGTGTGGCTCGGCATTGTGAGGGATACATAATGGAGGAAGATGTGGAGGAAGCGGAGAGTGCGTACGAGAAACGGGGAATGACGGGAGAATGAAAGGAGCGCTGGACCACGGAGAAATCGGCGATAGTAAAAAATCGATCATACGATATGAAATGTTCATGTCTCGTTGAGGACTGTCGCTTCTTTTGGACTCCTCTTTCAATCTCTTTCTCTCTCTCTCTCTCCCTCTTTTCTCTTTCTCTCTCTCTCTCTCTCTCCTCTCCCTCTTTTCTCTTTCTCTAACTCCTCCTTTCTCCTTTGTTACACTACGTGCAATGAAGTCACAGCTGGTATCGCCTGTAATCTGTCTTTGGCCATCCTCAGATAATCCAACTTTTAGCAGAGGGCTCTTCATTTTTACATGAAAAGAATTTATTTAATAATTTTGTTTTAAAGAATTCTAATTATTATTTTTAAAATAGGTATACCGTGCGAGTCGAAAAATTAAGACTGCGAACCGTAGGAAATAAATGTTTCGACACCAAATTGGTGAATTTTTCATCGTTATCGTCCCGGTAAAACATGTAGCAGGCGATAAAGTGACGTGTTCACAATGCATCTGAAACACAAATTCTTCGATTCAGTTGCGACTATTGGTTTGGGTTTTGATCCTTTTGAGGCTAATTTTAATTAATAATATCGAGAAAGATTTTATCACCGGCAACAACTTAGATGAACGACAGAAACTTTTGTAGCAGTAAAAGTCAGAGTAATTTATTCATGATAGAACTGCGGCCAAATTATAATGTATTTATTTAATTTAGTAATCTATTCAACTGATAGTCAATAAGGACATAATTTGGATTAAAATTTAAAAATATAGATTTTCGCTGCTGCGAAAATGACATTTGGAGACCTTCGTGGAGCGCTGTGCGTAAATGTGTCAAGTAGGTAGTCACGTGTGTAACATAAAATAAATAGTGAGACGCTTGCAGATATAGATGAAAGTTCAGAGTTTAAATCATGTTTGGAAATCATAACTTTTTGTTGGTTAAATTTCAGAATATAACTATAAGTAGTAATTGGTGAAATAATTTCGAAGTATTTGTTTGGATACACATTCTTTAAGGTGAAAGCGATCCTTAACGAAAGACCTTCAGCAAAAACCAGTTAATTATGTCAAAGAAACCAATATAGACCTTTTCATTCAATCAATATTATTTGTCTCAACTTACGCATTTAATTACATGATTAACATTTTAAAGGAATGCTTAATGTATCCATTGCGTGGCGCTTTCACACTCGAACTGAATAAGAAGGAGATTAGCGCTCAAATTGAAAGCGTTTTGGTTACTATTTTGGATATATTTTCTATGGCAAAAACAACGTCACGGCTTGAACTGATTTGGGTGATTTTTTGCTTTTGTTTTTGTCAACAAAATAAAGAATGTTTATTGTCTGCTTTTGGATTCGTTTCGAATGCCTGAGTTACGGAGATGGTTGCTGAATGAGAATCCTTCTCCATCTATTGGGAATCTCATTCCCGAAGCTTTCTGTCTCCACCTTCCTGTCAATTACATTATCCTCTTTTGTTCTCTCTTTTCAATGTCCACTGGTCCGTAAAATTTAATTTGGATTCTCATCCGACGACGTATAAAATTCTCCAGCGTATTTGCACAGATTCAGTACGTCTCTATAATCTTTTTTGGTCTTGATTAATTACTGCCTGCATATCGCGGTCTAACAATTGCTCGGTCGGAGGTAATCGTAGATTCTACTAGTTTGATTTCGAGGGTTGTTAATGACGTACATTGGGAGAAAAGTTAATGATAACCAGATATAATATGTATCGCCTTTTTGAGAACTACCTCTCTTTTTATTATATTTTATGCTTCTAGTTCTTATATCCAAGTAAAGCTATGACAGTACAATAATTTGTTTTGTTTTCTGCAGAATATTTTAACCAAAATAAATCTATTTATATTTATTTCACATTGCGTACATATAAGAAAAGAGTAAAATGCCACCTGTCTCGAGGTCAGTTCGTTAATTATAAACGAGCGCTATTGATTTTACCTGAACCGAGCAATTTCCGTTTCCAAATTCATTCTGCTCTCCGTTTCCATTTTAGCCGGAACCTGCCTCTGTTTCCACTAACATTGATCGCTAGTTTCATTTTTACTCTTGATGGAACGCAATTAACGGCGCTATGACGGATCTACTTGATCCTTTTGTTACTTTGGTTGCGTTTAAAACTTATTCCGGTCAATTCATTTTAATTTGTCTATCACCAGTACGGTGCTGGAACTATAATTCTAGTATTTGTATTCCAAAATACAACTTTGTTAGGAATTATGCCCTAATATGTTTAAATGCTGCACCTATGCTTAATTTGTATACATGTCATTCTCCCCCTATTTGCGTTTTTGGCTCGTTAAGAGCCATTTTCCTTATTGCAACAATTTATCCGCATTTCAATATTCTATATGATCGCATTTGTATTCATTTTTTCTTTCCTATACGAATCTTTTTTGCCAATGTCGAGTTTATTTAAAAACATGATTTACTAGATAATTTTAACTCCTCCAACGTTTAAAAAAATTAAAGTAAACATTTATTCTTATCGCCCAAATTTACTAGATATTCAATCGATAGTTTTTCATCATTTATCTGTTGTTGTCGTATACATTTTACAAACAGTTTACTTTAAGCTATAAGAATTTCGCTGTCAGATACATGATGCGAAAAGTTTTAATTCAATTCATGCTCTGAATTTATTTATTTTTATTTTACCCTTTGAAAATTTCATCATACCAAGTCTTTCTTTTCCCATACATCTTTCATTATTCCGATAAATCCATTTTCTTCTCCAATTTCCTTGCGTCCAATCGAAGCAAAATTCTGCCTTAATACCATGGGGACGAAATTCCAATACAACAAAAGAATCCCTTTTTATTAACTGTTTATGCTATTACTTTTGTAGACAAAATTCAATGTTTTATTACACGTTTCTTACTTACCAGATTAACTTATCTTCAAGGTTAAATCTACATGAAGGTAACTTGTTTTACCATGGTGAAAGCCGACTCTTGAAACAATTCATATCTAGAACATAAGTCATAAAACAAACTGCATTATCTTTTCAACATGTACGCTTTTTTCTCTGGTAGACAAAAACATGGTTCCCTTCAATTTCGGGAAAATTTCAGCATTAGAAATGAGAGTTTTTTGCCCCCTCCTAAGAACTTATTTTTTTCCTCTTTCAGCGCTTTTCCGCCTCGCTCTCTTCCTCGATTTTCGCCGCGGAACATTCGTTTTCCTCTCCCTTCATTCTCTCGTCCCCTCCACTTCGCCCTCCATTCCCGTCGTTCCTCGCAGACCCTCAAAAAACTTCACTAACCTCAATCTCTCTCTCTCTCTTTGTTACCCTCTAACTCTCCCCTTCCTCCACTCAACTCAATCCCTTCTTTCTCTCCCTCCCCCCTCCTTCCCTCTTCCTTCCTCTTGCAATCCCTCCCTCCCATTTCACCCTCCTCATCCATCGCTGAGCCCTGCGCCGTTGACCGCCGTCCCTTAAAGCGGATTTAAATAAAAAGGGCTTGCGAGGGAGGGAGAGGGAGAGAGAGAGAGAGAAAGAGAGCGAAGTATGACGTGCCGAGAGCCGAAGATTCTCCCTCCCCCCCTCTCTCTTCCCAATCTCCTCCCTTTTGCCGAATCACTCCTCCAACAACTCTCTCTCTCTCTCTGTTTTACTCCTTTGTTTCTTACTCTTCCATTTCTCTACTTTCCCACTCTCTCTCTCTCTCTCTCTCTCCTCTCTTCTTATCATTTCTCTTCATATTTTGCTTACGTCGCTCGCTTCTCTTAAACGGTACGGCTTAATACCTAAGAAACTTTTTGTTCTTCTTTCGAGTTGATGTCGTCAAAGTAATGAGGTTATGAACAACCTTGTTGAATTAACGTAAGCAGCTTATTCGACGCATGCAAAACACATCAGAACAAGTTCTCTTTACCTTTAAATTCGATTCATTTGCGGAAATAACACAATAGTGTCATGTAATTCCAAAATCCAAAAAAATGTTTTATCTATCTAATTATGAAGTTTTTATTTACGAAGACCAAATATTCCAAGATAAATAAATCAACGAATGTATGAATAATAAAAATGTTAAGATGCCATTAAGTTTTAATTATAAATACAACAGATAATGCTAAATGAACTAGAATTAATTTTCAAAATGTTTCCAGAACATGACTTTCTCCATACATGGTAATCAATATATTGCAGTGTACTTACAAGCCGGTCTCCGCAAAAGCTTCCTTAAAAAAAGCGATCGGCAAAAGCACTCTCGAATACATTTTAAACGCTTTGGATTATTTTCACAATAGAATACCCTTTAAATCACTTTTAAAATTGACGAACCAATAGACGAACAAATTTATTAATTGTTGCTATGGATAACAAAATGTGAATAGATATCCATTGGCAGCGTTGGCGTTGTTATAAAAAATTTGAAAATGTTATCATATTAACGGAAACAAAGCTGTCATTTTGCGACATTCAACGTATACTAAACAAATTCAGAAGAATTTTCAAAATATCTCTTAAAAATAGGACGAAAAATGTTTCCGAAAAAACTTGTATAAAATTATATTTTCCAAAACTCCGATGTTGACATATATATATGTGCATTAATGAAGTCCTAAAGGAGATATTCGAATAGAAAAACGGAAAATGACCAGATTTATAGTCTACTTTCGTTTGATCAATCTCAGTCAAAATCATATCAGGACTTGAATGACTATTAATTAAAGTTTTGTGTTGATATGTTTATTAGTGTTTGAGTAGCCACAAAATTCGTATCACAGACGCGCACATAGATATCATCGAGTAAATGATGAAACCATATTCAGGGAACTTTAAAACGTGTATTTCCGTTGGAATCCCGAATTCGAGTTTTTCACGAAAATGATAACTTGTCTATATAAATTTAATGAGGAAAATACAAATACAATTTCATCAACGTGAGACTGTTTCGTTCACTCCAAAAACCCGTTTAAAAATCTCGATGGCATTTACCTGGAATTTATGAGGCACCCTGACATTTACGAAAAAATCCGCATGCGGTCTGCGTGGTTTCTCTCCGGAGCTCCCTCTCTCCGATTCCGAGAAATTCTGCCGGCGCCGTAAAAGGATTATGGGTAATTCGAGCGCTGAGGAACAATATCCAATTAGCTCCCATAAACATTGCTGCGGTCAAGGCAAGTTTTCGTGTCCTATTTCTTAGTCTTATCATAAGAAACTGGTGCCGGATTCATAGACCAGACTTTGATGGAATAAGGTTTAATTGAGATCTCTGATGAAATCGGTTTGTTTGCGATTTCTCCTTTCCGACCGCCGAAAAGTAATTTTGTCGAAAGCGATGTTCATAACTTTTCATTCATCATCATCTTCGTTCATTTTCCATCGCTCCTGGAGTTAGGACGAACTGTCTCGATTTATTCCTCTGTCGCTACGCTTCTTTTCCAATCTCAGCCAATGGCATCGCTCCATTTTTCAGTGCTATAAACCCATCCATCGTCTTGCTTTCTCTGACAGTTTGTATTCATTTTATACGTCATCCTCCCAGTCGGTCGCCCGTCTTTCTAATCTCCTATCTTACATGGCGCGACTTAAACTTTGCCTTTCATCCTTGTAAGCTCTTTAACGCCATGCAAACCGTGCTTATATTTTTATTTGCATGTTCCTTTCTATTTCAACTTTATAATCCGTAGGAATCTCATTTCCGCGCTTCGAGAGAACTTTAGGTTAATTTCGCTTTCATGTGACACACAACGAACTGTCAACCGTTTGGTTTCAATTTAAAAATTTCCAACCAACTTTGTGTTATAGTATTGTTTTGCTGTAATTGTGCGACTTGAGGAAGTATTGTATCTTACCAATAGTCTTTGGAGTGTTATTTTTCGTATGATGTGCACAAAAACAATATATATATATATACACTATGATTATTTCTATTATTATCACTCCTATTCCCTTGATTCTTACTCTGTACACCCACTTTGTTTTCTGAATTCTTCTTTTTATTTGTATTCTAAATATTTTTTAAATATTACATACTAAGAGTCTATGATTCCGTCCCATACAAAGTGACTCTCCACACGTAGCAATTCATGAATTTGTACTGAGGTTCTTAATTTATTTAACAAAATATAAATAATTTTGTATCTGAGATGTATGGAGTACGAAGATCGAACGATGAAGTAAGATGCCATTTTTCGACAATCATAAAGAATTCAAAGGAAGACATTACTTTCGATTGAGGTTGAAACATCTGCAAGGGGTTACTCCATTATACGGGAATAGCCTTTAACCTTGCGAAGCTACATGCTTTAAGTAATAATAATTATGATGGTAATTTCTAAGCGGACCCGTCTGAGATAGTGAATGGTATAAGATGAATAAAATAATAGGAAGCGAATCATAACGTGCATGTACAGCCGAGTTACTTGGTCATTTGCTTTAAAAATGCTATAAGATGCAATTTACTTTCTACAAGGTAGAACACGAGATATTGCAGATATATTCAACAGAAAATAGATTATTTTCATAGCACAATGAAAATTTACTATCGCAAGTTAGTTATTATGATCATATCCTATAGAACAGCGTTGCCCATTCCCTTTGCCATTTGTCACCTGTGGCGAATTGACCTAGAATCTGTGGCGAATCGATTCCTTTCATTAGTCATATATCTTCTTTATCTTTATTAGTGTGACATCAGGATATCATATAAATTGTAAATATCTCTGTTAGGAAGAAGTCGAAGGAAATTCATTGTAAGTGTTCGTAACTATATTGTCGCACGTGTCCAAGATCATCACAAGAATTCTCACAGAAGGGCCTAAGATACGCTACGAGAAGATCAATTCTGTATTACTTTTTTCTGGAATCGGGTGATGAGTATGGTGCTGGAAACTCGACTGTTTATAATCTCCAGAAGCAGTTGAAAGAATTTTTGGCATTTTTCCTTACAGTAATACGGAAATATCAATCTTATATGAAACTTATTAATTTCCATTCTAATATTCTCTTTCCAGGGTAATGAAATTGTCCCATCTAATTTTCCATTTATCACAGACATTGTTTGACATTTTATTGAATATACTTGAAACAGATCGTTATAATATTAAAAAATATTAATATAACATCCGGTTAGGAAAAAAACGAAGAGTATTAGTTCTGGTTAAAATAGTGGATTAACCATGATCTTTAACCTCAATTCACCGGTGGTTTGTTCGCAATCCTTAGAGCGATTCGAAGATGTGTTATCGTAGCACAAGGTACAACCTTGTACAACGAGATGAAGACGTTATAAGTTATGAACCTCTCAGTACATTTAAAAATATTTGCCACTTACTCCTTGACCTCTTGGAGCGAGGTGGCCGTAATCAACCCCGATTTCGTCAACGCTTTACCTTTCCAGCACATTATTTGTCGTATTTTATAAGTATTCATGGTGTTTCTACTGGTGACATTGGGATTTAAGTATGCATCGAGTAACAACTTTGGATCTCCAAGAAGTCTTAACTTAAGAGTGTTGTTTTTATGTATATATAATGCAGGATACTCCATTAGGTTTGGCGTGATAAGTTGCAGGGGCCTTTGGTGTTTGAATGATGCTATGGTACTGGGAAAAAGTAGTGTAATTTGGGTGACATAGTAGCACGGAGAATTTGGTGTATTTTGGGTGGCATATGCTGTAGGGGGAGTACGGTTATGTAGAGTTGCATAACATCTAGGAACTACTGGTGCTAATTGGTGGTATACGTCGCAGGTTTTATGGTCGCAATCAAAATTATCCAAACTGAACTTAGAATTAATGCATAATGGAGTTCGATTTGCTTATTTTCAGCATTCATGATTTTTTATATCCACTAGGGCAGTGATGGCGAACCTTCTATTGCCTGCGTGCCAATATTTCTGAAATTGTCGAATTTTTACCGCCTCGCGTGCCACAAGAAAGTCCTTGATTTTCTTTGCGTGCCAACTAAATTAAATTCGTGATCAAGACATTAGAGATTGAAATTTGTAACCATTAAACTAATGTTTACAGTAGTTAACTAAATAACACAAATGTTTTTTTCGGCACTAAATCAGTACGATAAATTCTCTGATTGGTATTCACCTTTCGTTGGCGTGCCAACCAAAATCGTCTTGCGTGCCACTTATGGCACGCGTGCCATAGGTTCGCCAACACTGCACTGGGGCCACTAGGCTGTCGTCGTCCTTTTGCCCGAATCATGATAGGCAATACCATCAACCACCCCATAAATATCGTCCACTGTAGTGATTATTATTCTAGATCTAATAGAACGACTAAGCTTTGTTAATTCATCGATTTGATTAACTTTTGATTCAGATCGTTGTGTGGGCGGTATTCCTCATTGGCTCACTCGCATCCCTCGGAAAACCGTTTATTCTACTCAATTACTACAATTTGTTTCTTGAAAACGTTTCTGTACCTGTAAATTCTGGATGGGTATTTTAAACAACACTTCACTCAAAAAGTATTGCCTAGATACTGGCAGGGATATGTGAGACGTCTACTAAGCTGATAAACCGGGAGACTTGTTACGAATTGCAGCAAAGGGCTATCATGCCTCATTCTAGAAATGAAAATTCAGTCCTGTTACATTACGATCACCTCTGTTATCTATAGACTAGAGGCTTGCCCGTTAACATTTAACGGGAGATTTACGAATTTACGATTTAGAATCACCAAGAAAGTGGATGTGATTTTTAAACTTTCTCTGTTTATTCTTTTGTCTTTCGTTAAATTAATGAATTCGTTTGTTCCTTTATTCATCCATTTTCTGTAGATTATTGTTTTCTAGGTAGTTTTACTTACAGTTTTAGTTTTAAAGATATCTTCACGAAACTTCGCATAGGTATATAATTTTACCCTGCGGGTAACATAGGCTATATAGAGATAAAAAAATTGGGGGGAGGGAGAGCTTAATTCAATAATTATTTTCCTATAGGTTTACAAGTAATTTTTGATTTTTCACAATGCAAGATTTTCTTCCTTCATTCATATAAACAGATGAATGCGGAGCGGTTTTCTTCATTTTCTTCATTCGAAGGTTAAAACTCTGTACTGTCTTATTCTTGCGATGTTTACCTGTTACATGGTCGAAGTTTTAGATTCACTAAATCTGTTGAACTTCAACGAGCACATATTCCAAAAATCGGAAAAATCTAAGTCCCATATTTGCCGGTTTTAGCATTTTATACTTTATAATGTCTTTTATCGTGTCTTTTTCTAGAATCTTAATGCTGTTAATTACGCTTATACTGGATAAAATATATAGAAACGATGGCAGATAATAGTGAAAAATAAAACCTGAAACCATTTAAATGAATAAGCATTTTTCCAATTCATACTTCCTATATTTAGTATTGTGTGAGGAATATGTTGATCTGTTCGCCACAATTTCAGCGAATATCTAAATCCTTTTGGACAAAGCAGCTATAGAATAATAGTGATTTAAATGAGTGGGTGTTTTCATGGAAAGAGAAAGAGCAAGAGATACATCAAGAGACTCAATAGGGTATGGCATATGAGTGTGAGAAGTGACTGCAGATTGACACAACTGCAAATGGACTCAGAAGACGCTGGAATAGGAATTTCAACCGAGGAAAGTTTCAAAGTGACCTTTAGAGAATGAGATGTCCAAGTTATCTAGGAAAAATGGAGTAGCAACAGTAGATAAACCCCCGAAATCATTTTAGTATGGAGCTACTCATCGCTGAAGTTACATTCAAAGAAAAACGAGAATAAAACTGCTGACTTCACACTTGGACTAATGTATGGCAAAATAAGTTTTTTTTTGTGTAAAAGAATAATTGAATCCACCTGAATATTGCGGTGAAAATGAATATAAATAAATTGAGTATTTTAAGTGTTCTTACAATGTTTTATCATATTAGAAAATTTACTGTTCTAACACCTTTAGATTTCACTAAATCTCAGCTGTCATTTAGTAATATTTTCGAGGAGTATATGTGACGTTGTTTTGTGTAGCCGTAATTGTTCAAAAATATTAAAATTTCACGAGAATTTGTAGTGTTTAGTACATAATTTAAGAGAAATTTCCTCAATTACCATTATAAAATTCATTTATACCGTTATCTCCCTTTATTTTATGTTTATTTGTTGGATTTTTCACTTGTTGATAAATTCTGTTGTCTGTTTATTGAAAGCGTCAACTCATAGCATATAAACAAAAGGTTTGGAGAACGTTCGCATATAAATATTATTATTATATAAAAATTATAAAGTATCTGGAATTTTCCTGCAGTACTGCTACGTACTCTGCACTAATCGAATTAAAAATAAAAGTCCACTTAAAACTGCTTAATTCAAGATGAAAGCTGCCGGAATATTTCGTGCTTAAAATTGAAAGGATTTTCGGAAGATTAATGCTTTTCAAAGTTGAACAGATTAGGGCTGAATACAACGAATCCTGCATTAATGGGATTTATATTGCCATACTTTAGAGGTTATTTACGTAATATTTATTTACAGAGACTTTCTCTCGGGTTCTTTTCTCTTAATGTTTTCTGAAAAATATTTTGGAATTTATGAGTCTGCTAAAGTTTACGTCCAATCACATTCATGTGCCGCTAATTGAACGATTGAGCAAAAAGTACTAAAAGATCCATTTATTTCTTAATAAATACTCGGTGCTAAAGGTCAGTTCTGAACCCAATGAAAAGTCATTTTTATGGTTTTTAACATACAAGCCAATTTTTTCCGTATTGCAAAGTAATGCATTAATAAAGCAAGTAATGGCTTTGAAATGAAGTTTATGATCAATGAAGTGGCTGTCAAAAAGGGTTTATAAGGAAAAATGAAGTGATAAAGAAATTTGGGATTCATTTTCCTAATTCGTTTTTCTGCGCTTTGTGGGACAGCCGAGGCATATTTTTCAGTTTTTTTTGTCTCGATTTTTTCAAAATGTTAACTTTGATTGTCATTCCAAAAACTATATAATTGTCTTTATTCACGGTTGACATAAAAATATCTAACCATTTTTAAGAATTAGGAAATGAACTTTAATCAGTAGTGGGTACTTCTGAAATTTAAACGTTTAAGCATATACAAGAATTCATCTTTTCTAAGTAGAGCTTTATAGCGTAGAAAATTCAACAATCATTCGATTTTTTCTTATCTGGATCCATGCACTTCACTTACTGTGAGAAGCTCTCTTCTTCCCTATTTCAAAGGCTGCGACATTCACATTGCCCATGATGCCTGAAAAAAATCCACGGCGGCCTGTCTATTTGCTCAGCATTCGCGGAATTCGTGTAATGTCTCTCTCTGTGTCTGTTGTGATGTAACCGAAGCAACGTATTAATTTTCGATTACTTCCCCTGTGGTGTCTCCGGATCGCCCGCGGTCTGCGTCGAAATGAGTATCGGTTGACCCGTGGACCATAGTTCCATGACCTGTCGCGTGGTGGCGCCTTCGGAGAGCGTTGGCTTTCGTGCGGCGAAGGAGAGTAAGGGGGAGATTAAGGGGGAGAGAAGAGGAGGGGATGGGGGGCGGTCAGTGGATGTCTTTATTAATTTTTTAACCAACCCGTCACGCCCTGTGTTATGCATCTCGTTAAACTAGGGAGTTAATCTCGTCAGCGGTGCATGTCGCCGGAGAAAAAGTCTGCAGGGCAAGAACGAGACGGGTGAGAAAAAGAGAGGGCGGAGGAGGGGAAAGATGAAAGGAAGCGATAGAGCAGGAAAACGAATTAAGGAAAGGATTAATATAAACATATATCAATGTCACATTCCTCCGACAAAATCCCTCTCATAAAGAAAACTTGATTTAGTTCCTTCTTAAGTTTTTCTTCCTTTATTATTGCTTAATTTGAGAATGTGGTATTTATATGTGAAGCAGTAAATATTAAATTAATCTCCTTAACTTTATTTTGTCGTACCAATTCCATTAAATGGAATATACCTGTCTTTGAATTAGTTGCTGAAGCAGACATAAAATGGAAGATTTAAAAAAATGTACACCCACTGACACGCGGACAAACCGAGAAAACAGTGACAACGAGATAGAATACTGAAACGATCGGCGAAAGAACGTCCTCTCTAAATGCTTTCGTTTAGGAGGAGTTAGCACGTCAGACAGACGGACAAATCGACCGGATTTATTTTCAATCACTAATTATTTAAAATTTAAAATATATGTATGCGCAATTTATCTTTGTGTGTGTTTGTAGTATTTTTCATCGGAGAAGATAACTTGTTACACATTCAAAAGTTCATTTAGTTCCGATCCAGTGAAACTCAAGATAGTATATATCGGCAGAGAGTAATGGAGCGAAGCACGAAAGTGTTGTTCAAAGCGCGTAGCCTCGTGTCACCAAACCATCTTTCACTTTCGAAATGTGAGTTTTCTTATTAACACGTTTGGTTTTCCTTTCATAAAGTGACTTTAAGTACGATATTTCACGAATGGATTGCCTTCTATCCGTCCGGTTAATTTTGAAACGTCCTCGAATGACTATGATAGACCAAATACGGGGAATATCTACGTTTGCGGAAGGGAATGAGGTTGGATTAGAAGGGGAAGAAGAGGAATTGGATGAGTGGAGGATTGATTGGAGGAGAGGGAGGATCTAGGGATCAGGTGAGGTTAGAATCGAGAGTGGGTGTCCCCGTGTTATGTCGGACGAAGGGTCGTAATGAATCAAAGGGTGAGAGAAATAGGGAGAGAGAGAGAGATAGGAGAGAGATAAAACAAGAGTAGGAGGTGGGTGGGTAGAGGAAGAGGCCGCGTAGTATGAGGAGGGTCGGACGCTGTTTGGATTTGGTATGGTTGTGGGGTGGGCATCGGGTGTAAAAGCGTGTGGGGGGGGAAATTGAGTAGGGGTGGGTGGAGGAGGCGTTTGGCGGCGGCTACGGTGGTGCGGGGGTGACCGGCGGGCGCCGCTTCCCTTCTGGATGGCTGGCAAATTCGGGTTGGAGAGCTGAATTATCGATTCGCGGAGTGTCAGGGAGGGGGGGAGGGGGGGAAAGGGGTCACTTTCACTCGATCTACTTTTCCACATTACTCTACTTGGTGTTATTCATCAAACGGCGGCCGGCACTCTTCGTCCCCTAACCCCCAGGGCCGTTTTAAGACCTTCGAAGGCCCTAGGCACTCTTGCATTCGAAGGCTCAACTCTACGTCTTATCAAATATATTAAAATGCACCCACGTTAAATCTAATTTTTTGCTATTAAAGATATTCGAAAACATTTTTATAATTTTGCTTTTGAAATTATTTCAACAATACTTCAACACTTATTCAAGCATCAAACATTTTCGTAGGCCCTTGAAAGGCTCGTAGGCCCTAGGCACTGTGCCTATCGTGCCTAATGGATAAAACGGCCCTGCTAACCCCCATCCGGCCCTTTTAATGTCTCTCCCCGACACCCCTTCGGCCTTCGAATAGTGCCCTCCGACCACCACCACCACCACCTTCAACAATGCGCCGGAATGAGAAAGTAATCATCTTCCGCGTCAGAAAGAATTCTTTGTTTGTCTTTTCGCCGTTGATCCTCGCTTTGTACCTCAAGAGAAAGAGATAGTGAGAGAGAGACGCATTTCATTTGTATTAACACTCTCCTCTATAATAAAAATCCCTGCCATTGAAAAGATCTCGTTCCGCCGCTCGGTTGCTTGTTGAAGGAATCCAATGATTTCGAGTTTGTTTTCTTCTGTGGAAAGGGTGTATAATTAAGGGACCGAAAAACAATCTCATTATTTTTCTCCAAGAATATTTAACATTCTCTTTTATGATTTATATTTTCACTTATTTTCCGCGGTTATGTTTTCGAGGTATGCTTTTGAATGAAGTGAGTAAAGTGACGCCGTAATGGGATAAAAAACTTTGTTTAAATAATTAGTTTTTTAAAACTTCATAAATAAACTTAGAGTGAATCCAAACACACTTTACAACGATAAAATTCATTTGTTAACTTTAAAGTTTTGCGGAATTATCGAAATAAGTTGTTCCATGTTAAAGACGCACAAGAATTAATTCTGTTAAACAGCACATTACAATATAAACAAAGCAATTTAACAGAGTTAATTTTGTCTGCATTTAAAAATCTTTTGATTGTTTTGGAAAGGAGAATACGAATTAGAATAGATTAAACATACAAAGGAGGGTAAAACCAGAACGCATTGTCTAAATTATGGAGTAGCTTGGAGAAGCAATAGAAATTGGAAGGAAGTTTTATAGGAGGATGGAAGCCACAAGACAGGCAGAGAAAATACGGACTGTTTATGGATTGAAAGAATGGAGTGGCTCTGTGGATTTACTGAGAGGCGGACATTTGTGATGAATTATATTGTGGCATAGTGTTGTGCCTTAAATACCAAATTTCGTTACCATGGGTTTAGGCAATATTTTCATCATTTTGAGTGATTTTGGTTTGATTTATGTTAAATAATTTATTTTTCCCAAAGCATGTAATAACGCGTTTATTAATGCCTTATTTCGTAATTATTTGGGTTTATCTCAAAACCAACGGTGGTCTGACTTTCATTTTGAATTTTGAGTTCTTTGATGCTCTCTTAAATAAGTAACTTACCATATAAATTTTTATTCTAGGATTTTTGATTAATCAATCTGCGTACATTTTAATTATGAATTGAGAGAAGTATATTTCTAAATTTTCACATTAAAGTCTTTTACTTTATATGGAGATTAAAAACTCTAAAATCTTAAATAAAAATAATGTCACTTATTTCTGTCGATGAAATTAAAGTAATTTTTTACGATTTCACTATGTCAATACTGCATTTTAACGGTTGCTTAGGTATGAAATACTAAGGAAATTTAAAATAAGTTTACAGTTTATTCTTTGGCATTGTTAGAGAGCGATCTCAATAATTTATAAAGTTTAAAGGGATAAAAAATAATTTGATGATAACAATAAATAAATAATATTGTGTTTTTCCCATTTTCCAATCTTTGCAAAGTATGAGTGTAAATTTGCGTCTTCTTCGACAGATTTGACTCGAGATTAGGAAACTTGCACTTATGCGTCTGCAACGCAGAATTTAGTTTGTTTTCTTTTCCGAGCGAGTAAAAATCCGTCTCTTAGGGTAAAAAAATATGCCGCAGGAAGAAAATTATCTGCCAGACGTTGAATAAGCATCTAAAATTTAAAAAAAAACAATCACTCTCTTTATCGTGTTATTCGCGGAACTGCTTTCGAAAAACGCTCAGATTCATGGATATAATTTTAGCTCCTGGTATTTTTACCATGTGAATGACATTAACCTTAAGTAATAAGTTATTAAAGCGCTTTGATTAACTTACTTTAGACTGTGTTACCACTAAGATTCGCTCTCGAATAATGTTTGACATATTTTTAAAGATGGCTTTTAGTCAGTTCCAATTTCAATTCGTCTTATAAATTTAGTTGGTGGCTAAATTCCGTCTGTAGAGATTTAAAAAAATGTATATCCACAGAAATCCAGGAAATTTCTCCTGTTTTTTTTTCAATTCTTCTTTCTCTCTTACTCTCTCCCTGTTATCCCCGAGGTGACCTCTACCACGATATTTATTGACCTCGAGGCCTCGGGCACATCCACTTCTAGAGCCCGCGGGAGCCAGCGTTGATTGGTGCCGATACCGCACTGCCAGCAAAACTGCCCCCGGGAGAAGATCCCAACCCCTCCTCCCCTCCCTCCTCCCCCCTCGCCGCGGAACCTCGTCCCGGCCACCCGCCTCCTCCTCTTCCTCCACGCCCCATCCCCGTCAACCGCCTCCCCTTCCTCCACGCCCCACCCCGCCGTCTCGACCCCGCAATCCTCGCCCCGCCCGCACGCTCGGGCGCCTATTTCCCCGCGAAGCGGTCACAATTGCCGGCGACGGCTGGGAAAAGTCTCTTACAGCCGCACCCTCCGCCCCCACATAGCCTCTCGGCCTCCGACGCCACTCCTACCCCGCCGCCGGTGTGTCGGGTAGGGCACGCGCAAATAAAGGAGCCGTGACCGCTTCGAATCCCGAGATAACACCTGTCAATTCTGTTTCTTATCGATTGGCAATCATTCTTGCGTCACTGTTCCATCGCCGAGCTGTACATCGTGTCGTGAAATGTGGAAATGTCACGAATTCAACAACTGAAGGATTTTATTTTTGCCTCCTATAGGGTCAGTATCCATATTAATTTCTAAATTGGCAAATTTTATCAAAAGATAATTGTAAGTAAGACTCACTCTATTAGCCTTGATACAATTCCTTTCTTAAAGTTTTCACAGAAACCGAATTTGCATTATGTAAACATTTTATGAGCAATTAAATTCAGTCTTTTGGAAATATTTGTGTTTCCTTCAGATATGCAAATGTTAGGTCCGAAACTTAACTTGATCTATATCCCATCTTAATTTCAATCGTAATGCAATGATATATTTTCCATATTTGCACTTTTCCACTTTCCAATGTTCAGTGGGATTTACTTATCTCATCAAAAGGCTATGAATTCGAAACCAAATGGATTTTCTCAAAAAAATAAGAGAATCTGAACTTTGAATATATACATATTAATTTTATCACCGTGAATTTAATGTGACGACCTTGGACCCTCAAAGAGGCTACTTCGCCAAGAATCGAGAATTTATTTAAGCTATGCGGAAAATTTCTTTTGCTTTTCAAACTTTCCTACAATTGTTTCTAAATGTTTTGCAAAATAGTGTCAATTTTTAATGATTGCGATATACTTTGAACTGAGAACATTCACTCCACACTTTACACACACAAACACACGCACACACACACACCGGTGTATTCTTTATTACTTTTCAATTTTTTTTATTTGCCTTTATAGCTTTCGATTCCTAGCATACTGGATCAATTCTAACAAATGAACTATAAAAATAGCTGATAAATGGAATATATTAATAATTTCCGGTAAATGAGCGAAATATTATCTCTCGGTATATGGAATAAGTTCGAATTTACCCGATAAATAGTTAAGCTCCTTAAATCCAGTCTTAGTTTGTTTTGTCCTTAAATTACCAATTTCAGTTGATATTACGATGACTGCAATCAGGTCAATACCTAAATTCGATTTGCAGTATTTATTCAGCGATTCGTTACTGAGGACCCTTATTTGATCGACGGCGGCGTGGGCATCCGATATGCGGGCGTTTTTTTTATACCGCAAGAGAAGCCTTTTTCGATGGATTTATATCCAAAGGGTGGCAGCCCTGCTCTCCCCCATTTACCTCTTTCGGTCTGACCTCCGCCTCTCTCGTTTTGCGGAGACCAGCGCTCCGGGGCCGGTAGTCCGCGGGGACCCTCCATCATACCCATCATTCCCGCTCCCTCTCCACCCATACAGCCTCCTCTCCTCCCCCACCCAATCCCAACCCCACCACCGCTTCGCCATTTCGCCCTTTCTATGGCTATTCCTCGCGCTCTATCGCAGGACACGTCTCTTTCACTTCTTTTTTTTCTCTTTCACCCTCCCGAAGTCAATTAGGCCAAAAACAACTATTTCGTATTTTTTGGATTCTGGGTTAATAGGAGAAGATCGAAATTTACGTCGCTGCTGTAAAATGGATTATAAAAAGAAAGAAAGAAAATCGGTCCGATATCGTCTTTTAAGTTTTCACAATGAACCTGGTAATTTAATGAAACCAATGGGATTTTCTCGTTCAAATTAGGCGATAAGCCGTTGAAATTTCATTTGCAGTTTTAAATTTAAGCTTTCGAGCTTCATTAAATCAAGAAATAGGATTAGTAGAAATTGTTTCTCGCTGTAGTAGACGAGACTTAAGTTGGCCCCTGAGGAAGTAAGAGGGTGGGAGCATTAGAAGGGTGCTTTTCAGGATTGGGCCTATCAGAGCCTTGCGACGTTGCCATGCTGTGCCTTAGTAGCGTCGCTTCCTTTTCTCATTCGGTAACGGGCGTGGACTGTAAGCTTAAATCCGACAACGTAGCTCCTCTATACTTTGTGGGCGTAAACATCTGGGAGGCCAACTTATTTCTTTTGAAGTATAATTAATATCCCTCTCGAAGCTGCCGCCGAATCAAAACTGAATTGTTGTTTTTTCGCGCTGAGATCGAGAATAGAACATTTAAAAAGTTACTTGATATTACGTCATCCTCTATTGCCTCATTTTGGCTCTGGCAAACATCCAACAAGAGCGTGTCGCTAGTTATTTAGGTGAAAAGGAAATCTCTGAAGTAGTAGCTCCTCTCAACGAGATAGCCAGGAGTTGGAGGACATATCGTTTGCTTCGCTTCAAACGGAGACAAGAGCGTCGCTTTGCCCTCCTCTTTTCCTTCACGGCCCACTTACTCCATCCGTCTTGCCGACTGATCGTCTACGAATGAATTGATATCGCCGCAAAGCCTTTGGGCAAATCCTCCGTTCGCTGATTTCTCTATTCTGATGCCGCCTTTGAGTCTCCAGCGATCTTCTTTTCCGGAGGCCATTTTAATCCTTTTTCATCCGTTCGGACTTCCCCCTAAACTTCTTTGCGTGCATCTTTTATGAGGCCTATGAGCGATATGTCTAGACCCGTTTCACCTCCTGCCGTGATTGACAATCGGATTTGTGGAAAGAACGCTTCTTTCCGCTATATCGCTGGGAGAATGTCTCATCCTATATTATCGAGACGTTTCCCATCTCCAGAACTAGAGCGAAAGCTGGTGTAATGAGTTTCTCGGATGCCTTTCTCGCTAAACTTTGTATTCTTTCGTAAATAATCGTCATTCTTTTTAACATGCTAAGAATAAGAGAAGCTAGTAATTTTATTGCTACATAGGTGTCTAAGTAAAGAATATAGACGCGGGAGATATGAGGAATTTTAATTTATAGATCCGACAGAATTGAAGTAATTCATACAGTTACTGGATGATATTAAAGTGAAATCCTTACGTATAATTCAATTCGTCTTTACAGCCAATATGTTGGGTCGCTGATTGAGGTCATTACTTTAAATCTGTCGCATGCTGCCTTCATTGGGAATGATAAAATACATATATATTAGATAACGATGGACAGCAGCGGATGTTATAATTGTTGACAAAAGCATTAATGGGGGAAACGTTATTGTTCTATAGGTTTAATGAGTTAGGTGGAGCGTCGGCAGTGTAGAGTTACTTTTCCGTTTTCACAATGTACGGGAATTAGGAGATTATCATGTTATGTCTCCTTTAATTGATTTTTAAGGGAAAAAATAGAAGCGTTTTAACATCAAATTAATACTTTCGTCTAGCTTGCTTCTAGACAAAATCTCTCCTTCCAAATTTTTAATGCTATTTTATGATCACATTTAAAACGTATAGAAGTAAATATATTGTATATACTTGTTATCGTCTTGATTCCAAAATTTTACCAATGCTGCCATTAAGATGCGATTGATCGCATCCCACTTTCATCATCTTGCTTCGCACAAAAACGCTTTCCAAAGGCGCTCAGCTTCTTTGTCCTACTTTCAACATTCCGCGAAAGATTGTTTCAATAATTGCACATTATTGTAAATTCAGGAATCGATAATTATGAAAGGAAGCGAGTCCGTGTCACTCTCACGAATAGAACCCAACTACTATTATTTCGAGCAAATTCCGCAAGAGGTCTCTCTGTCACCATGGCAACCGCTTTCCATTTGCCACTCTCCTTTTCCACTCTCTTTTTTCGCTTTCACGCTGCCATGACTCAAGACGTTTTTAGAGCTTTCCGGCAGAGTTCCTTTATTACCTGCTTTATTATTTTTCTTGTCCCTGGAATCGAGTGACACCTTTTGCAGAGATAGCCCTACTCTTGATACACCTGCCGCCGTCTTCAATCTCCGGTTTCGGAAAATTCGAGAAATTTCTCTCCTCACATCAATTGTTTTCCTCGCCAAGCATTTTAAGCTACCGCCTCTTTCTCGCAGAGAATTTTCGCCGATATATTTTATTTAAAGAGGGTTTTCTCTTGAAACCGAACTCGATGTAATATTTCAGCCATGATGTAATATCGAGTAATCTCACATAAAACATCATCTTCATTTTATGTGTTTTGGAGTGGGATGAAAATTATTACTTAGTACAGCTGAGGAAATACTCCCAATAAATCACTTTTATATTATTTTTTTAAATTTATGTCCTCTTAAACTCTTTTGGAACGCAGCACGGATTAATTGAGGTATGCATGAGTTATTTTATTACTAGAAGCAAGCCGGTATTTCTTGTGAATTACATAGATGGTGCAAATGGCACCTGCTTTAATTTCATTAATGTTATCATCCAATTTAATTGCCATTTTTATTTTACAAATGTTTCAAAACGACTCAGAAATTTGAAGAATGCGATTGTCAACTTATAGGTATGTTTTAGTCCAAAGGACTATGTTTTTGTCGTTCCTTGGCGGAAAACTTAGACTTTGCTTCAAAGATAATATTTAAAGAGAGTAAAAGAATGGCAAGTGCATTACTGAAAATAACGGTTCATTAATATTCCTTAATATTTTAAAGGTAAAAGCCTATTTTCTTCAAGTCAAAGAAATGGGATTTTTAAATCTTTCAAACGAATCGATTATCTCTTCTCGCGAGCAAGACGAAGTCAATTTTTAAATAGGTAAAATCAAACTGACTTTATTTTCGTTTTTGCGGACGTCCTTTTATTAACACCCTTCAAGTTCAACTATTCTTCATTCCAACGAAAAAAGGAACGAGCGAAGCGTTTTACATGAATGTGTAACGTCTCGAATCCACGCCAAAGTCGATCCGCGTTCATGTTTTAATAAGCGGTGCTTCGCCGTCATCGGTCGCTCGCGAAGCGTCTAAAAGGAATATCCGCCATGGCAGGATTCCTTTTAGCGCCCGAATTCGAGGTAACCACTTAACGAGATAAATTATGCCCTTCGCCACTCAAAGGGTGAAAAAGTAATTCTGTTCCTCCGTTTCGAGTTATTTCCCGAAAGTAAGCGAACCCAGCGTGCGTGTAATATGCGTTACTAACGACATCTTCCCACGGTCGGTCGCACCAGCGGAGAAGGAAGGAAGGTCGAAGAGTTGCGTTTCATTATATTAACATTTTATGTCCTTTCTTTTGGATCCCTCCCACGCGTCCGCCTTCTTTGGAAGCGGCGGATAGCAAATTACTTGCCTTCCTCAAAAACCCCTCCTCGCAACATTTTTCCACTCTTGGCCGCTGAATAATTCATCGCCTACCGCCCAATGGAATGATTCATTGAAGAGGTTAAATGGAACGTAAACCACAGTGTGAGGTATAAATGAGGAGGGAGTGAGCAAGCGTGTGGGGAGTGGGGGGGGGGGTGGGGGGGGGGAGAGAGAGGGTCGGAGGGGATTAGCCGAGGAAGGATAGGAGTGATGGCGGAAGGGGAAGGGTACATGAGGAGGAGAAAGGTATGGAGGCTGAAGGGAACGGGCGAGGAGGAACGGGCGAGGAGGAACGGGTGCGGATGGGGGTGGGCGAGATAGCGAGACGGCATGAGTTGTGTGTGTCAGGCGACCGCTTTGTTTAAATTACGATTTCATTTCTAAAATCTCTTCCCCTTTTCTTTCCCTCTCCCTCTCCTCTTATCCTCTCCCTGTCCTCTTCCCCTCTCCCTCTCCCTCTCTTCCTCACTCTCTCTCTTCCTCCTGCTCTCTCCCATCGAATCCGCATTCCTCGTCGATGAAGGACGCCGGAGCCAACCCTTTCCACTCTACTCTTTACTAACTGCTGGGTTTTTCTTCCCGCTATCATAAAAAAGGGCAGCCATGCTGTCTTTTTTGTCTGCAGTGGGGTTTCGGCTATGGGGTGAATGTTATCCGGATAATATTCCGGCGCTAATGTCTGAATTAAAGAAAAACCAAGTCCGTGTTTTTGCATGTTTTGAAGTTTGTTATTAAAATCGTAAGGCACACGGCACCGTTTTAATTTCAGACTACTATGCACCGTTATCCCTGCAATAGCTCTCTAGAGATCGGCTTCGACTTGCCTATTCCTGCCATCTGCCGCCGAATGTACCACACACACACACGGACAAATACATATCACTTTATGCAAACTCCTCAGGAAGGCCAATTTTTATGCATTCGAATCGATTAACATCATCGTCAAAGTAATCTAAACATAATTAAAATGGCGATGCCTCGCCACAACCAAGTGCCAGCTATTATTGGATTCACTCTTTTCTTATGGCATAAAGGGAACTTACTTTGAAAAGCCCACCCTCTGGATTTTATCCGTGTGTTACATTGATCAACAGAAAATTCTTAATTTGTATAAATGTCGTTGTCGTTATTCCACTTGAACCTAGAAATTGTATCTCATCAGCTGAAATAAAAGCTAAAAATTTAAAACTCGAGGACCAAATGTTTCTTAAGATGTATGATTTGTGCGATATCCACGCATTGCATTCCAATTCACCAGATTAGAATGTGGTAGAGTGTGTAATGCACCAAGACCGTCTTGTGACATCACGCTGACATCTCAAACTGAGGGAAAAATACACAAATGCTTCGATTCGTTTGTTCGTTTCCTCTGTTTCCGTTGATTTTTTTATAAATGAACAACATGTGAGTTGAAATACTGGTAATTGTTATTTAATGTATAGGAATTTTATTTCACCGAAACACAAATTTTGTAAAGTTTCCTTATTACATTTTACTTTACCTTAAATTATCGTTTTTTTATTAATGTGAAGTGAGATTGCATAATTTGTTTTCATGCGCTAGATTCAATTCATTATTTTTAGGTGATTTTCAGTCTCTCAAAATCTGATATGGTAGTATTAGAAAGGTGAGATTCGTGGTCTCTCTCACACACACATGCACTAGAACATTTCCTTTTGTGTTCGTAAAATGATAAAGATAGATATAGCCGAAAGAGAAATCAATCATGCCAAGATATTCCTTTAGAATGCAACTTCCTTGCCGTTTCCTTGGTGACGGTTCTTTGTGAGACAGTTCGATTTATTATCCGCATGCTTTGTTAAATTTATTTTTTAAATTGGTTCGATGATGAGTCGTTAAATGCGTGTCAGACGTTTTCTTTGGCACATCCAGCAGCCATGATGAAATAGAAAATACTATTCTTCAATCTCTAGCTCTCAGGAAAATTTAATTTCTACGATTACATGACGGTCTATTGCACTAGAAAAGTAACGTTACAGCCGGTATTTCCTGCAAGGATTTATTCATTGCCCGGAGGAGTTTTTATTGAGTATCACGGGTCAGAGGGCGCTCGCACGGGTCATAAAGTGGCCGTGGGGTGATATTAGTTTCCGATTTCCTGCAGCGGAGCATCGCTGGAAGGCGGCTTTTATTTCTTCTGCCATTGCCATTTCGCCGAGTGCACTTCTAGATGATATCGCCAACTGCGAAACGAGTCCACCGCTCTTGCAGCGAAATGGGCGGAAAGAATGCCGCCGGGCAACGGATGGCCGAAACAAAAAAGACGCTGCAGCGCCCTAATATTTCATTATAATTCCAGTAAATAATCGCCGTAGTCGTTATTTGGTTCTCAATCGTTGGACAATTCTTCCACAATATATGTTCCATTTGCGGTTTTTCCCAACAATGCGCGAATTCTGTGCAATTGTTCTGGAATTCAGGCCATTTCCTTTACAGAAGAACGATTGCGTGGCAAAGCAGATTTTACACGCCTTTATTGTATAACTCTTCCATCTCTGACAGTATCTCAAAAATAAGATATTTGATTACACATGCGCTGCATCTAATTGTAAGTAATAGAAAATGTTCACCTTATTTGGCAATTTTAAAAAATTAACCGATATAACGAACATGTAGTTTTTTCCGAATCTAAGTTATAATCTATAAAATACACGCTCGAAACGAGATAATGGTAATTGATTAAAGAGTCGCTGGATATGTTGAAGAAACAAAAAGAGACGTACGGTGACAATCTTAAGTAGGGTCTTTTCACCTTTTTCTGCTCAACCATGTGCCCATTGGGACACCACCTTGTCACTCTATATATAAGAGGAAAGGTAAATAAGGTTATTGAGGACAAACCCAGTGAGCACTTACCGGAAGGAGAGCCGCTGTGGTGTCGGAGAGACACATTTGTAGACGTTTGTGAAACTTTCGGGATGATCCCTTCGTCAGAACAAGAGAGAATCAACGCTATATCTGTAAATAAATAAATAAGTAAATAAATAAACATATATATATATATATGTGTGTGTGTGTATATACTCGAATTTTTACAGGAGTTTATTTTTCGCTACATTTCCTTCTTCATATCAAATGGAAAGAGAAACATTCTTTCACTGAATGCCAAAGACTCCGCAGATAAAATTTCAGCTATCTGAGTTTTGATAAATCTTGGATATTATTATCGCAAATTTGTCTCAGAAAAGGTATGCAAGAGAGAGCAGCTATATTTCTAGAACGTTTTAACGATTGTCTTCCTTATGCACAGCGAAAATAGCGTCGGGCGAGAGTTTGAGCGTAGGAAGACTGAAAGAGAGAAGGAAGTTTATATGAGCTGAAGGGAAGGAATTCCGGTATTATAAAATGAAGGTGGAATCTTTATTAAGAGCATATGCATGAGACGAGGGGAAAGAACCGAGAAAACTAAAGAATGGGAAAAGGAAACAGGAGGGAGAATAAGCATGGTGTGTTTGTGGAAAAGAGAGAGGCTTAATTCATTCATTTTTGTTGTAGAAACACTCATTTAGAGGGATTAAAAAAATGGCAACCGAAGGAACGATACTTGGGGATCAGAAAAGAATGATAAAGAATTACGCAATCCGTGCGATTAGAGAAAAATGTAGAGGCGCGTGATGCGGAACCAAGGAGTGAGAAACATGGCGGTGAGGATGTTGAAAATGCTTCCATGGTGATAGATAATGCAACGAAGGCAGTAATTCTGTGGGAAGGTGGAATAATGACGGATATCGCGAAAGGATGAAAGTTTATGGGATATTTTCATAGATATAATTAAAAGAAAAAGATTCTAAGTCTATTTAAATGTCTAAGGAAGTCTCTCTCGATGCTCATAATGAATTTATGAGAAGACATTGAGAGAGGTATAGGGAGGAGAGAGGAGGTGACGTAGCGATGAATGACTTTAGCAGAAATCGGTCACAGATTGGAATAATCAGATGCACGTTTGTATTTAGGCATTGGAACGGTATCTCCATTGTAACCCGTGCGTTTATGGCGTGTAAAATTCATAGAAAGATATCTTTCGCAGATTTTGGTCGCAAAACGTGCACAAATAATTGATACACTAGTAAGTATGCTTGTATAGAAAATGGAAAACGATTTATAGAATTGGACCACAAAAAATTCCCTGATATATTGGAGATTGAGAGGCGAAGGAGAAAATGCGCAGCAGCGAGATAGAATGATTTTAATAGAGGAGTTGGTGGCTAGAAGAAAGGAGAGGTCGGAGTGTATTTGAACGAACGCTGGACGGAGAATGGGATTATGTTTGATGAGGGTGAGGATTCGGAGGTATGAAGGAGTAGGAAGAGGAGGAGCGGGAGGAAGAAAGATTTCGCCGGGAGGGAAAGAGGGGGAGGAAGTGTCCTAGGTATAGATTTGGAGTATCTCGCGTAAATGTCAGGAAAGGGGTGAGAGAGAGAGAGAAGGGGGGGAGGGGGGGGAAGTGGGAGTGAGAGTGAGTTTCCACCAACGGTCGTTATAAAAAAAACGGAAAAAAAACTCCACGAATCGGATTAATGGAAACACGAATAATTTTTATTTCCATTTCCTTTCGCTTCTCTCGGGTAAAATCGATGCGTGATGTTGATCGACCGGTCCGTTCCTCATCCTACTACTATACTCCCGATTCCTCTCTCTGCTCTTCCATCCTCTGTATTCATCTCTTTCGCTCTCTTCTTCTCTTCCCGTGATTTCATTCTTGCCCTCTCGCAACTTTTAATCCCATTTCGACTCTTTTGTTTTCTTCCTCACTCCGCTTCCTCCCTCCCTCTCTCTCCCGTTTCCCGAACCTCTTTTCATTATATCACTTACTTAAAACACCTTAATCTAATTCTCTCCAATTCCCCTCGTTTCCCTTTTGCTCTTTACTCTCTCAATTCTCGTTCGTGAATTCTCATTATCTCCACCTACTCTCCTTTCTCTCTCTCCTCCTTTCTCTCTCTCTCTCTTCCTTTCTCTCTCTCTCTCTTCCATTCTCTCTCTTTCTTTTCTCTTCCTTCCAATCAGAATTTTCCCTCTCGCTCTCTTCACGTAAATACTAAATCAACGTTCCCAATCTTTCCTCTTTCCAACTTTCTTCACCAATTAACTCGTCTCGATTATTTTTTATTTCCTTTTCAATTTATCTCTCTTCGTCGCCTTCTTCCTCGTTTACATCTACATTAATCCTCTTATCCCTTACACATTTACTTATCTCACGAGTATGTATTTATTACCTTTATTCTTTATTTTATTCCACATTCTTTTTCCCGTATTCATTCCCTCCTCCGTCTATTCTCCTCCCGCCTTACTCTATTTCCTTTCAACACTCCCATTTAGAATTTTTTCTCCCCTCCTTGATTCTTTCTCTCTCCCTCTCTCTCTCCTCCCGCCGCCCCCTTCCGCACTTGCCCTCGCCCTGTTTGCAATAGCCGCCGCGACCTCTGGCGAAAAACAATCGTGCTTCGGGGTAGACGCTTGTTCTCTAGATCATTAAGGACCCCTTTTTTTCAAGCTCTACTCCTGCTGCCGCAGCACCGCACGCGGCTTATGAGTGAAAGAATGCGGGGGAGTGTGTGTGTGTGTGTTTGAGGTGGTTCCTTTTGCTGTTTTCTGTAGCGTAATTAGTCCAAGGTTGAAAAGGAAAAATTCGCAAGCGCGCGTACTCTTAATAATGCGAGAATTTTTAAGCCTTCCGCTCAAATGAGTTCCGTCAAAACAATTACTCGCGCGAGTGTGGTTTCTCCTCTGTTTTCAGCCGCGTGTGACTTTTTTATACGGAACGGCTAAAGAACCTTCCGGTATCGTTCTAATGATTCGACTGATATTTGAGTGTTTTTTGATCAAAAACGGCTTATCAAAACCGTCGTATCGCGGTTGCTTTATAGTGCGTAACGAGGAGAGGTGACGTCGTCTCTTGCCAAAGTCTCGATACAATCACGCTATCGCTTCCTCTCTCTTTCGCATCTCTTTTCAGCGTTCGACGGAAAAATAGCCCTTTCATAGCGTCTTGTTTGGATCTTTTGTACTGGTTGGTTTTAATTTTTGCGGTAAAGGTTCGTGAGGACATTTAATTAATCTGTTCCCTCCAACTTGTCCTCGGCGATAATTCATTCTCTTTTTTGATGGCTAACCGTTGATGAGTTTTTTCCTGACATCTTTTGGAGTTGTCGCAACAAAAACTTTTACAAATAGCCGTTTTTAATTTGTCTCTGAATTTTTTTGCGTTATCAATAATTCATTTAATGAAGCCATTTGCAAATAAAAAATGAAACACCGTGCACCGAGCAGCGAAAAAATGTTTTTTATCTTTTATAATTTTAACTAATTTCATATTTATGTTTTGAATAAGGAAAGCTTATTTAAACTGAAAATAGTAAAAGTTTTGTTTTACCTAACCTCCAGTCTGATTTTGTGCATATATACACATACACACACGACTTTTACCTTCGAATTCCATCGATTCATATTAAGTTATTAGGAATTCTAAGAATTTACTTGTTTTTAATGCGTCAATAAGCGAACCTATAATTTCGTAGCATATATGTTTTCCGAAGTGCTAAACTGGATAAATCATTTTTCTGTCTTATCCTCCTTCGTATTTAATTTGATTTCGATTAAAAATATAAAGTAGAATTTATTTTAAATAAGCAGTACTGCGGCATCGAAGGCGAGCGTTAAACTGTCAAAAGCAATCCAGATTCAATTTTATACTTTTACTAAACTAACTCCTATTCGAGAAAAACAGCATTGGTGAAATTTATCATTTGGTAACCTTATTACTCTTATATACTTTTAATTTGCGAACGCGATAATTTTTTTGTGTTTAAAAACGTAAATTCGCTATATTTATGACTCGCGCAAAAGCTAAATTTGAACTATTTTACTGAGAGTAAAATGCCGCAGCAACACTATGCACCTACGGCTATCTCGCGTATTAATTATTTTTCGTCCAGTTTTCTCCTTCGTAAACCATGTCGATCGAAACTCTTGTGAGCTCACCTCACGCACCAGTCTATCCCATCGAATTCCATCATTCCTATTCTTTATCATCCTGCGCTTTCCCTTACTTCTTCCTACTTTGATGGCCTTTCTTCTCTTATTTCGGATCCTTTTCCACAACTACTCCCCCTCCATCTTCCCCCTTTCTCTACCCCACCCACTTCCCTGCCTTTTTATCACCCGCCCCCCTCCCCACCTCCCCCACATCCCAAAGGGACGTAAATGAGTTTAACAGCACCGTTGGATGGAGGACGTCGTTAGAGCTCGCAACGCATCTCGCGATTTTTTTGCGCGTGCGCAATAAATGAGAATGCAAAGCAGTAGAGAAATGCCCCACCCCCCTTCCCCCCCCTCACTCGACACCTCCACGGTCCCGCCCCACCCACCCCACTCCCCCTCCCTCCACCCCCGCTCCCACGTCACGTCAAGCGACCCGTTGTATAATGGACGTTTTGGGTGCTATTATTATGGCCCGTTACGATGCCCCAACCCTCTCTCTCCCCTTTCATTCCTCCCCACTCTTACTTCCAGCCTTCTCTTTCCTCCCCCTATATCTAGATGAGGATCGCATTAACTGTGACGCGGGTCAGGGTGAGTGTGCGGCCACAGTCCTTGGGGCTAAACCTACACTCTGAGGGCGACGCAACCTCCCCCCTTCACCTTCCGTTCGGGAACATCGAGGAACCTCAACCCCTCCCTCTTCGTCCATTTCTCCTGAAACGATACACTTCGGCCACCCCCCACCCCTCACCCACCTCTATATCCTTCCACCCACCTCTATATTCCTCCCCCCTACCCTCTAACCTTCCCCTTTCCCTGTAAACCCTCCCCCTTCCTCTCTAACCCTCCCCATCCCCTTCTTCCTTCCCCCTTCCCCTCTAACCCTCCCCCATCTTCCCAAATGCGACTCTCCCTTTCCCAACCGACCGCTCTGACACACACTCGCTGTTTACCCTGTTACGAAAATCTCCCTGGGGCTATTCAACGTGGAATCACTATGGAGGAACCGCAGCGACAACAGTGCTTCCTACACCACGATAGATGAGTATCCATCCCAGGATGAAAAAGAATACCCCATCGAAATTAATATACTCGAATCATTTTTATGGAGACTGATTTATCGAGGGAGCAATGTTTATTAATCTCTGAACATTATGGTAATAACGAACGGAGGACGAAAAGGAATTTATTTTGGTTTAGTTCGCAGACGTTTACTTTTAGACATATTAATTGTCTATTCATTTATTTTCGGGTAAAGACAGCCAGTGTTTAAAGGAAATCCGCCTCTTATATCATTCAACTCGTCACTGAATCTCCAATAAAATAAAATAATTATTTTACTCACAAAAACTAGTAGTATATCACTTTTGAATAGATAGAAGTGTCAATCATTACACCAAATAGCATATGTTAAATATTTGAAAGTAGAATTATTATTTATGCATAATTAACGCATATTTCTGTGTTTGTGTAATAATGCATGCATTACTCATTTTATAAATTTATAATTAGCTAGAATATATCAAAAATATACTTTCTTGGTCATATTGAATTATTTTTCACGCACATACAGATATTAATCTCAGAACAAATATAAGTGTAAATATTTAAATTGGCATGTATATAAAGAAAAATAAAGGAATTCCCGTGGAGATTTGAAAGAGGGCTTCCGTACAGTACTGAAGCGTGCTCTTTTAAATATGATAAAAAGTCTTTTACCTCAATACGATGTTGCGTGTCGGTTCGTCCTCGAATATGCGTGAGCAGAGCAAGGGGGTGAGATACTGGGGAGAGAATGGCCGGCATTATCGAGTGGCCATGTTCATCGAACCGTTCAATTTGCTGAGCTGACCATCAATTACCACAAAGCGTCGACATCTCCATTGGCGACGGGCGTTCTTCTCCCGCGACACGTGATTCATCGACGACCAGTCATGTCATTCCGCATCAAATGCTGTCGAGCGACCGAATCAGCCACACGCATTTGCCGCGCACCTGCTCCAGAATCTCCATAACAAGCCAATTAGCACGCTCCGTCCCCGTTTCCCCTCGCTCTTTCTCTCTCTCTCTCTCTCTTTCACTCTCTCTCTCTTCTCAAAACAATCTCTTTTTCCAAACAAACTCTGTCATGGCTTCCCTCGAGTCATTAACTTGTGATTGAAGGATCCGTGCGGGGGAGGGTGAAAATCGCATTAAAAATTGCAGGCATCCGTTCTAAAATTAGAATTCGGGCATTCTTTCTTGGAAAAGAAAATTCTGCGATCATTTCATCCTCTTCCTGTATTTTACGCCTTCATCTATGCGCTTCGCACTTAGAGATCGACTACTTATCCATTTCGTGCACACAACTACATATCTATTATTTTTATTTTAAGTTGCGCGTTAAAATCTTCTTATTAACTTCATTCCACCGCTCTCCATCATTGTTTCTACCAAATCGTCGTAAACTGGTTTCACTTCCTTTATTGGTTCTTAAATTTTTACCACAGTAACTCCTAGGAAAAGACGAGCCTCTTATGTTTCAGCATTATACGGTCTAGGAATGAAGGAAATCGCATACTTTTCCCTAATACGACCCGTCGTGGAATACTGTTGCGCCGTCTGGGACCCTTACGAGGAGGGCCTAACTAGGGAGCTCGAAATGGTTCAGCGTAGGGCGGCTAGATTTGTAAAGGAAGAATATCGGTATGATGCGAGCGTATTAGAGATCTTGAGGGACCTGAAATGGCAGACGTTAAAGAGTAGAAGAATTGAGTACAAAAGGAAACTATTTGAAAACTTTAAAAGCTCCGAATTCGTTGAAGACGTACGCGGCATAGTTGAACCCATCGGTATTAGTGAACGTAACGTTAGATCAGAGTGCAGGAGAAAATATGTCGAAACAATCGCTAGAACAGAGAAATACTGTTTTTTCCCAGACGCGATAAGAAAGTCTAACAGAGACATTATAGTCGCTCCAACATCTAAAGTCTCTTGGCCTTGAAAACGGGCGTACGCCAGTTAGCAGCAGCCAATAGGAGACGGTTTGTTTGGGAAGGTAGTGGGGAGGTACCCAGTCTCACTCCTGCTCTCGAAGAGATCACATCGGGATGCGTTGCCATCAGAAATTGCGTAGTATATCAGCTGAAGGCGAAAATCCGCAAGAGCTGGCAACGCGCACCGGTATCTGCTCTCCTGCACGAAAGTTGAGAGGGGCGATGGAAGGGGAAACGTTCGTGATTGGCTACTTGCTCTAAGTAGGCCAAGAGCCTTCAGATGGTGAAGCGACTATAGTTCGAGTTCATTTGGTGCTGTGACACCCCCTGGCAAACGCTTCTGGTGGCTTACAGAGTATTCATGTAAATGTAAATGTCTATATAGTTTATTTATCGTCGTGGTCGAATCTTTCGGTATATCTGGAAGCTACGATTGTTGCAAAAACCTCTTCAGTTAGGCTTAGAAAAATTCTTGAACTAAATGGTTCAGCCAGGTGTTATGATCTGTAGATGATCCGAGAAAATGAATTACAGTTTGGCGATAACAGCAATTTCCGCATAAGAGAATCAAATATGAATTGTGTAATGAGAAATATAATTCACCCTTTCAATCTATTATTAACATTTAACTTTGTTTAACCATTAATAAATTTCGAGGGAAAATGTTTATATGGCTCACTGAACCACGAGGCGAACTTTTGACAATTAAATGATATAATATGTGAAAGATGCCCGCTAGATCCTAGTGTGCTCTGAATTTACTCTAGGTAATAATAGTGAAATCCACTCGAATTCGTTTCGGAAATTTAAATTACTGTTAAATTTACCCGCGAGTTTATCGGTTTTATTTTGAGGGAGTGGCAAAATTCCTGACGAATGAACTGCACAGCTTTAAAAGCACGTGCATTTATTCAGTTTCCATTAAATCCTCAGCTGCACTCTCTCTCTCTCGACTCCATAGCTAAGGCTTTTCATTGACTCGTTTGGTTTCGCTCCACTGAGGCAAGAGGTTGAGAGGAGAGTGCGGGAGGGAGGAGCAGCAAAGGGCGGCGGGAGGGAGGAGAGCGTACCTCGCTGCCTTTCCACGTGGCCTGCCTCTTTCGGTTGACTGGTTGCCGTGGGGGCGGCCGAGATAGCGGGAGTGACGTGAGGTGACGTGCGGAGAGGAAGGAACCCTCGCAATGAGAGGGAGAGAGAGAGGATAAGCGGGATGAGGATGCGGATAAGAAGAAGGAAAGATATGACGGATGAGAGAGAGAGAGAGAGATGGGGTTTGGAATGTAAGTCGTCGATCGGTGGAGCGAGAGGTTCGAAAAGAGTTGAAGGAGGGAGTTTTGGGATTTGGAAGCATTATGGAGGGCTGGAAAGCGAACGGGAAGAGGAGATAAAGGAAGGCTCAGAAAGAAAACATGGTGTCGAAACGAGAGATGAAACTTCTCCTCCGAAGACATTCCAAGTACGCATTTCGCCATTAGGTGTGAATTCGAATTCGCTTTTGAGCCTAGATACGCTTAAGAATCTCCGCCAATTTAAAACCTTTTATGCGTGATCGAAACATTCTCGACGCGAGAGAAACGCTAGCGGTAAAATGTCGAAGAAAAATGTATTTCGTGCGACGGGAGAGTCGCCTTGCGGTGGAGACGGATAATCGAGATGAGTGACGGCCGTGGAATTGCTTCGCAATACGGGCGATCGCTGGGCCGCAAGATGAGCAGTTGTAACGTCATGTTTTATTTATTGATGATAGATAATCGATGGAGCTCTTCTTAAAAATGTTATCGATCGGAATTGTCGTTGGAATACCTAAACCAACAGGCTTTAGTGAAATATCTAACCGCAATATATAGAATACTTCGGTTTTTGACAACTATGAGAACCAAGAAGCATTAAACAAATTCGTTAATTATTTTAATGCTATAGACTAAGTTTTATTTCGGTTTTTATTGTAAAATCGTGTTCCCATTAAGATTTGAAAGAACAAACAATTAAACAGAGACAGAACGGCAGAGCTCAACCGATTCTGAAACCCTAACACACGATGCTTCATTATAGCTGTGTGAAACTCATTAAAATCAAACTGTGTGTTCTGCTTAACGGATTGCGTAACAGTAATACTGAATTGAGGTTTTCGGGGGAATTTGTGTACAACTGAAGCTGTAATTGTCATTCCCACTCTGTTTGTCGGAGTTGACGAGGCGACTCGTCAGGTGCTGAGCAGTTGCTTGACACGCTTTTGTATGATAGATCGGCTTACGCTCGTAACTCTGCACGTGTTGATTCACTTCACGCAAACTAACTGGGGCAGACGATGTACGCATGTCGATTTATGTCGCGACGAGTAAAGAATATCACGAAGTGTGTGTGTGTTTTGCAGTGCAAGAAAGGCAGATTGGGAGAACTTGTTTAGGAAAACAGTATACGTATACTCGTAAATCTAGAATTTTAAGGAGATGCAACCGTTTAACCTATACATTTTTAAAATATCGAAAGCAGCTAATCAACCAGCAGTATATTATGCATTATAGACTAGGTAATCCTAGAATCGCAACGTAAGTAGCAATAAATCATGCACTTAAACCTAATTTTTACTTACAATTTCATGTATCCCTCTGTTTAACATTTGTTAAATTTGAAACAACATTGGTTATATTCATATTAAAAGATACCTATATTGATTTTAAAATATTATAATCTAGGTATAACCGAACTCCAAAAATCCGACTAGTCTAGTCATCAGACATTTACAAGTTCTGAGTTTGACTGGCAATTGGATGTCCGGCAGTGTGAAGTGAAAGAGCAGGAAATGAATCGTCTTATTTCCAAATATTTTGTTTTATGGCTCCATGAAATTATACAGGTGAAAGTGTTACTAGGAATACGTTGAAATGTCAGAATGTCTGGTTAGTAAAAATTGTCGACCAATATTTATTGAATAATAACAAGTAATAAACCCTGGAAAGAGATGGAATCACATTTTCTAAAACCATTTTAGGGTTCTGGCATGTCTCCCGTTTGGAGGAGGCAGAAAATCTCACCGTTGGAACATAGTTTCTCACTAAACCTTCTCATCCGTGAAAACTTCAGTAGTTTGCTACAATACTATTATTAAAATTTGAATTATCGGGAATTAGAACTCCATTGCGGATAATCTATTGCGAAAATCAAATCACTAGAAAATTAATATACTCATAAGTGCTATCTGATTCAAACCGAATTTTCCAAATATTTCTAAAAACAAAAAAAATTTGATTGACCTGACAGATGGAGAGACAGTATGACCACAGAGACAGTGTGAAAACTTAATAAAACATCATTGCATTTAAATGTGATGATATCCTAGAGGAAACGAAGATGGCTCCGATGGCCTTATCCAAATCTTGTTAACTTTTCTATTAAATGAGCTTAATCAGATCCTTGTGGGTTTTGATAATATGTGAATTAATTTTTATGGATACAGAAGTATGATCAAATTTATGTCAGATGACATGAATGAATCGTAATTTCTCTAAGCTATCCTTGAATTGACTGATGCTGTGATCAAAGCGATGTTCCTTAGTCCCGGATATTGCAATTGCTGTTGAAGGAGTTAATTTTGAAAGTAATGCTTAAAATAAATAATTGATATAGTTTCAGCTTTCTATTAGGACTGCAAAGTGTGTGGATATGGAATTACTAGCAATTTGTTCCCTCACTTTGTTCGCCATCAAAAGAGATACTTAAAAGCTAAATATTATTGACTACGCATATCTGCCATTGAGCGGTAAGAAGAATTATCTTATGCATCATACCATTCTTTAGATTTGTTTAAATAATAATCCTATAGTTTATGCTTTTTACAAAAGTTTTCTTATGTCCTAACTCTCGTTAAACGTATTCTGTCTCATTTTTTGTAAAAATAAAAGGTTCTTTTATTCATCCGGTGAAGTTGAAGCCTTCACTAAATGACAGATCCGATACGCTTTTTGCCAGTATGCCCCGTATTTTGAAAAATTTCATTCGAATTCGTTCGGATAAATAACCCTCTGAACATTGAGAGAGGAAAGCAGTCGCGAGGGAAAATCCTAAGAAGCTTAATATTTATGTCCTCCAATGAGATACAACAAAACGAAACTAACAATTTTGTAAATTGCAGTTGGATTAGAAATTCGACCCCTTCTATCGGCAGTTGGAACTACCCCAATATTAATTGAGTTTATTTTAGTCTGCATAAGACTTCAGAGAAATCGATTTAAAGAGTTTGAAGCTTCACTGCATTCTAGAGGAGCGTAGGTAGGAGGGATTAGCTGACGAGGTTTTAGAACTAATCGATACTGTCGTCGATATATCGGAGGACACGACCACGAAGGTAAAGTACGTGATATCGATTGTGGGACGGAGCGATATAGGCGTTCTTTTTCTCTGCAACTAATATGAATCGCAAAAGAAGAACCAAAGCGGTAGGCGAAGATTGTTGGATTCTTGCAAATTGCGTCGTAGTAATACATGCTTGCGGATGCAGAATCTGTTATTGTAGGTTATAATCGACAGCGAAATGGAGCCTGTTCTAAAATTCATGTAATCTCGTTGATTAAATATTGTTACAATTTCCGTTTTTCTGATAATTTAATAAAAAATAAGGATTAAAATTTTTTGAATTAAACTTTCTTTTAAGGCTCAGTTCGTTTGTATTCGTGTCTTTTAATGTTTTTATTACTCATACTTCAAAAGGAACAAAAATTGAATTGAGTAATGCAATGAAAAATTGTAAAGGCTTTTCTCTTTGGAAAACGACATTATAATAAATCACAAACAACATTGCTTAATATTCTATTTATAATATAACTTAAAGTGAAAACCTTTATGCCGAAATTCTTCGCTGGACAGTAATTAATTACTAAACAAATCAACGTTTTGTGTGACCTGGATCATGAAATCATGCACGGAAATATATAAATTTATTATTATAAACCGCTACGATTCTAAATGAATGCAATTATGTACATGAAGAGAACATCGAGGAAGTTGGAAGGGAAAGAGGAAATAAAGAGATCGAGACAAAGAAAGTTGGCGAAGACCGATATCTCTTGGAGTCATCTGCTCTCCTTAAAACAATGGCGAAGCGGAGAGCGCCATCCCTACCCATCTGGCTCTGCGAAACGCATGGAGGTGGATCGGTGTTGAACCGTGTAGGGGGACAATGGGCGCAGTCGCCGATGAAACACGAGCATCCTAATTTCCACGAGGACTCACCGTCGCGTAGAGATTGGAGCGATTAATCATTTGTTAGAGCTGCGTATACTTCGTACGGGAGGCTGTCTCGCGAAAAATTTGCATAATATAGACCATGCTTTTTCTAGCACGCTTGAAAAAAATTAAGCCAGGTTGGTGTAAATTATTCATAAGATGACTGAAATTTATGATTTTGAAAGATTACAAGTGGTCAAAATCTAATGACAAAAATTTCACATTCTTAAGTCAATCATCATTGGAGATGTTCGCTCAGACTACATTATTTAAATGCCAGTTAAAGGAAAACTACGGAATTATAATATTCATAACATAAGAGTAGCTTCCAAAATATTGTGTATAAAAGGGAATTATAACGAGGAAAAGTTAGTCAATTGAGAGAAAACATATTAAACAAATTTCAAGCATAGACGAAATCACATTAAAATTCTTAGTAGAAGTTGACTACATACATCTATATCATTTTTAGATTTTAACCTCTTAAAATAATTTCTAATTTTATATTACTTCACTTCCATAAAAATGCCTCGAAGAGTGATTAAATAAGTTCGCTTCGGAAGTGGGAATCGTTAAAATATCGTAATAATTCAAAATAAATTAGTGATATTTTGTATAACTTTCTATTCGAATAGGCTAGCGAAGTGATATTTTCCTACATAGGTATATGTATTTCTCTTTATATATCATTCATCATCATAGGTAGTCTGTCCATTGACAGGTCCGTGATTATTCTAGGTTAAACATGGTTCTCCATATACTCCTATTTTCCGCAGTTTTCTTCTTTCCCTTTCAAGTCGTCTACTAGCTGTAACCTTTTCCTACCTCTTTCTCTTTTTCCATCCAGTTTTCCTTCTAGCACTTCTTTAATCATGCACTCTCTCCTCAGGTAATGCCCAATCCAGTTCGCCTTCCTCTTTCTGATAGTCTGTATAATCGTTCGCTTCTCTCCTATTCTTCGTAGTACTTCCTCATTTTTCACCCTATCTGTCCATTTTATCTTCAGCATTCTTCTCCATGTCCACATTTCCAAGCTTTCCAAGTATTTATATCATTTTTCCTTAGCGTCCATGTTTCTGCTCCGTACAAAGCTATACTCCATACATAGCATTTTATCAACCTCTTTCGGATTTCCTGCTTTATATTTCCCGTTAGAAGGATTTTCTTTCTTCTGAAGGCGGCTTTTGCTTTCGTTATTCTAGTCCTGATTTCATCGGTACATTTTGCTTCTCTCGTTATGATGCTTCCAAGGTATTTATAATCTGAAACTTGTTCTAATGGCTTTCCTCCAATACTTATGTTCAAATTTTCTTCTTCTTTACTTGATATTCGCATAACCTTGGATTTTTCTGTATTAATTTCCATACCGTATTTTCTACCTGTTATCACTAGTCTATTTATCATTTTCTGGAGTCCTTTTCCTTTCTTGCTAGAAGTACTTGATCATCCGCGTATTTCACTGTTCTTATAATCCTTCCTCCGATTTTGAAATCTCCCGTGCCTTCTAACGCTTCCTGCATTAGTCTCTCCCCATATATATTTAATAGAATCGGCGATAGACAGCAGCCCTGTCTTACTCCTCTACCGATATGTACTCCGCTGGTGTCCCTATTCTCCAACCTGACCTTTACAACTTGGTTCACGTATAGATTCCTGATCAGTCTCCTGTCTTTCCAGTCTACACCTATATCCTTTAATATCCTCATCAGCAGTACCCAATTTACTCTATCAAAGGCCTTCTGCCAGTCGACGAAACATACGCAGCAATCTTGGCTGCCTCTATTGCCCTTTCTGATATGATTCTCACAACACCGATAGCATCTCTGGTTTCTCGTCCTTTTCTGAAGCCGAATTGATCTTCCCCTAGTATTTGTTCGGCCTTATTTATATATTTATATATAAAATTAAAAATTATTTCCCAGGTGAAACAAATAAAATACTCATCTGCATAAATTGATATCAAAAGGAATTACAAAACACGAAGCGCACTATCGATTTTCTGTCGAAAAATAGTATTTTCGCCGTTTCATTTTCTGTAGCACCAACGCTGTTCTTCTGCGGAGGGCAACCTCGAGTGCCGCACGTTCTTTAAGTCGTATGTCTTCCGTTCAGTCAGCAAGAGTCCTTTCTCTTTACTGGAGAAAGGGTGTTGACGACGTGAAAAGTCGTCGTCTGTTGTTTGCGGATTTAGTCCCTCTCTCTCTCGTTCGTCCGTTGTCAGGGCCCTCGAGGAGAAGAGACGAAGGTTTGGACCATGCTCTTTGTTTCGAGGTTCGTATAGAAAAAAAAGATCCAACGAAAGGCACTTAAAGCTTCCCTTCCCCCATATCTTTCATCCTTTTACCTTCTCTCTCCCTCCTTTTACCCCTTTCCGTTCCACCTCCTCGCACCTTCCTCATCTCCCTCTTTCGCTGCGTCTGCTTCCCCTCCATCTATGACTTCCCCTTCCTATCTTCAATCTCTCACTCATGCTTCCACCGTTCTTCTTCTGTCAGCTCCTTTGTCCTCTTCTCCATCCTCTCCACTCTGCCCCTTTCTCTCACTCACTTTTTAACCTTTATTACCTCTCACATCAATGCTTGGTTAGCCATCCGTGTTGGTGACAGGAATATCTGAATATATTTAGACTAAGTTTTACCCGTTAAACTACATTTTATACCGTCTTCGGTGTTTATTTGTTTCCGCCGATATTAATAAATTTTCGTAAGTTATTTTATGAATAATGTTTTCGATAAATTCGAACGAATTCGACTATTTTTGTGGGCTTCGTTTCAGGCAATTTTGGAGGAATTTCGAAAAAATTTGTTTTTTTAATTTCATTATCTACCTTAAGTTTATGGGTGTAAAATTAATAAGATAGACCTGAAAGAGATTCTCAGTTATTATATTAATGATATTTCCAATATTCACGTTACTTTTCCTTTAATGTTTTACGTTACTTACATTTTTAGTTTTCCTCTCGAACTGTCAGTGTCAGACTCTCATCCAGCATTTACTCCATTGCGTTCGTTCCCCTTTTATTTCAGTTCCTTGATTTCACATTAACTGTCTTCTGTTTGTGACTCCTTCAAATTCGCCTCGTTCTACCTCCTGTTTCTACCACCCCTTTCTGCATCTTCTCTTTTCCTCCACACCTTTCTTTCTTTCTTTCATCTCCGTCCATTCTTCCAGTCCACTCTAATTTCCATTTCGCTCCCTCCGTTCTCTCTCTTACCACTCTTGTGTCTCATTTGCAGCTCAATAGCTCTCTTTTACTTTCTCCTTCTCTTTTACTCTCTCTCTCTTCATTGCCCCTCCTCTTCCTCTCCTCTCTTCCCTCTCCATCACGAATTATTTCTCTCAAATTATCCCCCAACTCTCTCTTCACATCCCTTTGCATTTACTCCCCATTCCATTTATTCCTCTTTCCCATTCTCCCTTCTTTCTCATATTCCTCTCTCACGCCTTTTCAAGCCCATATAACCCATAGATACTATCGTTCTCTTGGCGTATATATGTACCGCACACGCCCATTATTCACTCGCATCCCGCTCTCATGGTTTAGGGTTTCGTCGCGCGTCAGCTTGGACGATACTCCACTCCTTCCAAATTGCCTCGAGTGCCAGAGAGAGAAATGCCGAGTTCTCGGGTGCTCTCTCTCTCTCCTTCTCTTCCTTTCTCTCTCTCTCACTCTCTCTGTGCTCTTCTGCTCCCTCCAGTATATACCCACTCCCGCTTGTAACGGTGGATAAGAGTAAACCGTGCCACAGCAAGTATTTGCGGCTGGCACCGCGTCTCTCCAACTTTTCTCTCTCTCTCTTTCTCCCTCCCTCTCTCTCTCTCTCTCTCCTCTCCTTCCACCTCCTCTCGCTCCACTTTCTCGCCGTTGGAGGACGCACTTTGCCAGTGTTATCGCAGCGACGCCTCGTCGCAGTTTTCGGCGGTGGTGTCCCTCCTCGTAGTCCGCTGCCCGTAATACGCACCCGCCAGGCGCGCGCACACACACACACGCAAACAAACCAGCTCCTCCGAAAAGGGTCGCTTTTTGAGTTTTGAAAGGTCTTAATCGTCAGTCCAGGTTCTTCGAATCGCATTACTATGGGAATGATGGCGTGAGGGTTGGACTGTCTTGAACACGCGGTTTCCGAATGAACACTTGACTTGGGGTTTTGCAGCTTTTCCTAAGTGTGTCCTCGTTATATTTTACTACTAATTACTCTCCTTACATGGTCATCCCAAAAGTTCCAACACGTTATTTGGTATTGCTATGTTAAGATTATCTTTAATAGGAACTCATATGTTACTTTAGTTTAATTCAAGATTATCAATTTTTACATATAAAAAAGAACGATGTTAATCTAAACTATTTGCTTTATGGACCAAGTTCAATATCGAATTTTCCTTGTAATGGAGAAATAATAAATTAAATACATGTACTTAAATAATGTCCTGTTTAATTTAATAACAAGATTAAAACCGTGTGGAGAAAATCAGGTTTATGGCGTGCAAAAATGAACGTTTGGGGGAAATGCAGAATGAAATGAAAGAATTAAAAATTGAGTGATAATAAAAAAATAAGAATTAAGGAAAAGAGGAAAGAATCATTGTAGTGGCTATGGAAGTGCGATTTGTGGAACTAACGCAACACAAATCGAAAGCTTACTTAGAGCTGTTGGTAGATTTTGGCAAGAATTTCACAAAGGGCAAGTGTAAAAATGGCGCTGTATCCAAAAGATAAGCTTTAGGGCAATTCGTAGAGACAAATTGAATTCAATATAGCAGTTAAGGAATGTTTCACGATTAGATGAATAAATATTTGTGCGCTAATCTCAATAAAAATGAAATCTCTAGAGCTTTAAGTTTGTATCATGTAATACTCAATCTCTAAAATTGATCGTACGATTCCAATTTTGAGACTCGGGAAAATTATCTGTCCCGTATACAGGCGTAATATTTCGTATTTAATTTTAATTGATAGATCATTAATGCACAAAATTAACTTCAGAATCTCTGATATGTTGTTCATTAGATAATGATATGAGTTATTATATTTTCTCTTGTGAATTTGGTAAACTTAATTGGAGAATGACGTTGTACATTTTTACGGCATTTCTAAGAAAACTACAACATATTTTCAGGGAAGTAATGAACGGTAACTCTCAGAACTTTTCCAGTTTAGTGAAATTTTTCCTTACTAACTATTACTTAGTTAACAAACTTTTGTTTCGGCTAGCCACTTGCTACCGAGGCCTTTTATGTATTGTGTTAAGTAGTAGTTTTGGGCGTCTTGTCTACTTTATATTGAGAGTTACTTCTTAAGAGGCTTAATTAAACTTTAACTGGGAAGCTTCTAGCATCTTGAGTTGGATGGGAAGTCCTGTGAGATGCTACATCGAAAATAAAACGCACACTAAGGTATTATACCTACATTTACTGTGGTAAAAATGTTCCTTCTTCATCTTTTCTTTGAGCTGATTTACTAAATCGTCTGATAATTCGGATATCCGGCCGGCGACTGTATTACACGTAAGACTGATACTTGCAAAACATTGCTGTTTTTCTGGACACAATATTTGCAGTTTTCATCATGCATCTTTTGAGGAATTCGCGTTAAGAAAACGGTTTGCAATCTCTTGAGAAATAACAAAACTTGCTCTCATTGCTGCATCACTACTATTGCGCACATTTGTAACAATCGATTGTTTTGATTTCAAAGCCTTTTCTAATTCCGCAAACTTCTCTTCACGCAGTTTTCCCGCATATTTTGAATATTGAGATATATGATACGAGTCGTAATGCCTTCTAATGTTGAATTCTTTCATAAATGCAACAGCTTGCCGTCAAATTAGGCATGATGGCTTTCTGTTCGATTCGATGAAAAAATACGATAGTTTCCATTAATCGGAGAACGCCCGACAATCAACATCTACTTTTCTTTTAAGCGACATGGGTAGTAAGTAATTATAATATTTATCATAAAATAAAATTTTATTTTAGTGATATTGTTTAGTTCAACTATACTGAAAGAAGTAAAACGAAGTACCGAAATCAGTTGATCAACATGAACAAAGCGGTTTAATTCGAAAAGTTCCGTATACGTTTGAAATAAATCTGACGTGGCCAACACATGACTTCCTCCATACTTGGGATATAGATATTTAAATTATTATGAATAGCATTATAAGGCAAAATTATTATTTCGTATCGCAAAAGAATACAGTCGTCCTTATTGCCGTAAATTACGTATATTTTGAATGTTTACAGAATTTACCGCTACATGGTACTAGCGCTGTATACTGAAAATTAAGAAAAAGCAAAATATCTCCGAAATGGATGGTTCTACGAAAATTTGTTTCAAACAAAACTTGGAATAAATATTATTCTGTACAACTTTGGTCCTTACGAAGATTACCAATAACGATGTTTTTAAGGAGATATTTAACGGAAACCGAAAAACCGGTTATTTATAAATAACTCCTAAACAATAACTTCTATAGAAAATTGTTTCAAATAAAAACTGTAGGAAATTACATTCTCTATAACTTTTGTATAGAATTGTATATAAAATAATGAAGTTTTAACGAAGAAATATCGCAAAAACCGAATCGGGTTTCGAATAAACCTCGACTTCCGGTTATCCGTTATTGTCCAAAAACTAATCAGTTCTTTGAGCTCATGTTAAAGTGTTATATATGAAGTTTGGTAACGATATGGCATGTACTTTTTGAGTTAGAGCGCCCACACTAACATACACACACACAGACATCATTCCGAAAATAGTCTAAACGTGTTCTAGGGACCTCAAAACATGTATTTCCGTTGAAATCTCGAAGTCGATTTTTTTCGTGAACACAATACTTTCCCGTTACTACGAATGGAGAAAGTAAAAATGACGGTCGACTGCTGTAGTCGGCTAACTGCCGACACTACCGATTGCCGCACTGAAAAGTGACAACAATGTAAAAATATGACAATATTAATTTGTTGCGAAATTTAATATATACTTTACTATACTTTTAATTTTACAAGTATTTTCTGAATCTTATGCGGGTCGGATGCGGCCCGCGGGCCGTATGTTTGACACCCCTGCCGTAAATTATATTTTGAATGTTTACAGAATTCACAGATAGACGATGACGCTGTATACTGGAAATTTACGAATAAATTAATTATCTACCAAATGGAAGGTTCTATGAAAATTCGTTTCAAACAAAACTTGGAGGAAATATTATTCTCTACAATTTTGGTGCTCACAAAGATTACCAATAACGACGTTTTTAAGGAGATATTTGGTAGAAACCGGAAAACCGATTATTTATAAATAATTCCTAAACAATAACTGCTATAGAAAATTATTTCAAATAAAAGTTGTAGGAAATTACATTCTCTATAACTTTTGTACAGAATTATATATACAATAATGATGTTTTAACAGAGATATTTCGCCAAAACAGAATCGGGTTCCAAATAAACCTCAACTTCCGGTCAACCGGTATTGTCTAAAAACTAACAATCTCTCTGTGCTTATACCAAAGTGTTATATATGAAATTTGGTAATGTTATGGCAAGTAATTTTCGAGTTAGAGCGCCCACAATCACAAACACAGACATCATTCCGAAAATAGTCTAAACGTATTCTAGGGACCTCAAAACATGTATTTCCGTTGAAATCTCGAAGTCAATTTTTTTCATGAAAACAATTCTTTCTGTATACCTACTACGTGTATGGAGAAAGTAAAAAATCGGTACAGCACGTTCTACAAACTTTCTCATACTAATGCGTCATTTAGTTATCTTTTGAAAAATATGAACTATGTAGAAACATTAACTTAAATAACTATACGAAATAGGATGAAAATCATATGAGCCGTTTTTTCGAAAATCCAATTGTTATTAAACTAGCCTTATGTTTATTCTTTGAGAAAAATGAAATATGTAGTATTATTTCAAACGTAAACTCAAGTAACTATAGGAAATTTGATCAAAATCGTTATAGCCGTTTTTAAGAAAATCACATTGTTGTTAAAGATGCCTCGAATAAACTAGCCTTATACTCATTTTCTGAGAAATATGAGCTACGTAGTATTATTCAAGACGTAAACTCAATTAACTGTACGAAATTTGATCAAAATCGTCAGAGCCGTTTTTGAGAAAATCGAATTATTGTTAAAGTTGCCTAGAACAGACTAGCCTTATATTCATTTTTTGAGAAATATGATCTATACAATATTATACGTAAACTCAAGTAACTGTACAAAATTTGATCAAAATCGTTAGAGCCGTTTTTGAGAAAATTGGATTGTTGCTAAAAATGCGTAGAATAAACTACTCTTAATTATTGAGCAATGTCAACCATTTCTACGTATACTCTGATCAGTATGATAAAATGCCTAAGTACGAGATTTCATTCATTTTCGCTCTGCCGTTTAGGCTTTAAATCCAATAACAGGCAGACGACATTGCGAAAACCACTTTTTCGTACTAAGGTACACCTAAAACGTATATTTCCATAAAAATCTCGAGGTCGAATTTTTTCGCGATTACGATACTTTCTCAAGATATGTACTTCGTATATGAGAAGGTAATAAGATGAAGAATTGCCGTTGCGGCGATTTCATTAAATGTCATCTTATTTAAAAGTAAGAAAAACATATTATTAAATCAAAATAAATTGAAACAAATATCGTACTTTGAGTTTCTTTTCAAAATAATTCCATTTGGAATCTTTTTTGAGCAAACAGACACGCTATATATTTTTTGTAAGCAAAATAATTTTTTACTAAATAATATGATAACCTTAGAACTTTAAGAAATACTTATGAGAACTTATAAAAGACAGTGAGCTTCGTGTTGTTGCAGAGAAGTCTGTGATATCTCTGATCGTTTAAACAAAAGTTCCAAATTTGAAGCCGTTTCAACCAATATTAGTGTCTACAGTCATCCGGCAAATGTTAATAAATGTTTATTGAGAAAACATAAGGGTATAAGATTATAGCCAGGGTTATAATATTAGTGAAATAGGTTTCATGCTTGCTTGGCTACATAAATAATGCAAAAATATATCCTCGTTTAAATCAAAATGCCTGAGTAGGAAATTCTTCAGCCATGTTAGGTGTGAGGTACTAAAACAATGTAATTGATAGAATGGAGATCAATTATTTCATCAGACATTTGTAACCACGTGAAATTTCTTCACTACCAGCTGAAACTTATTTTACTTTTTAGAAATTGAGCATTATTAAATTTAATATACCCTGTAACGAGGGTGCCATCTCATTCAGTTCGCTAGAGAAACGATCAGTTAACACACGTGTAATAAATTATATAATTCCAAAACCTACAGTAATCGGATAATTAATATACAATGAAAAGTTAATTGTGTCGATAGTTTATACTTTCAAAATAGCAGTTGAAGAGAAAAATGCAGTTATTGCGCGAAATGAGTTCCAGTTTGTCAAAATTTACTGATGTCATTGTCGTCTGAGGCACTTACTTCTGTGTCAGTCGGAGTGATGTGCCTTGATAAAAATAAGGCCATAGTTCTTTCTTCCGCTTGCACATGCGTTGTCGATCGAACATATATGCGCATTATATTTTCATTTTATTTTGTAATTGTAGAACAGATCGATTGCTATACTTATCGCACACTTAGTGACACCAGGCGGCAAGAAAATGCGATACGAATGAAAATAAACCATGCCATATTGAATTTGATTTTAAGATCTTATTTTTTTTGTAATTCATAAAATCTCGAGACATGAAAAGAAAAATTATCCGTGAAACGGAGAAAGGAAGGATAGTGAGATTAACGAGGCAAAAAATATAAAACAGGAAGAGAATGGAAACGAACAGAGAGTATAGAGTAAGAATAGACATGAACGAATAAAGAAAAGCATGTACAGGAAGAGAAAATGGAAATAAATAAAGCGGCCGGAATAATTCGAAAAGTTCAAAGTAAATTATGAATTTCGTGTAAATAAATAAACAAAAGAACGAGAAGAACGTTTAGTTAACTTAGCGGAAAATCAATCACGACGTTTGGCTAAAGAAACTGAAGGTGTGCGAGGTAAAGGTCTAAATCAGTTAAGATTAAATCGATCTCCACATCTTATTGTTATCTATAAAATTCTTACCGACAAATATAGTTGTTTCACGGCTGACACCCACAAATTCGCCTATCAAATTTGTTGTGTTTGCAAGAAACACTCTTATGAATTCCAGTTAAGAAACCTTTTTATTTAATCTAAACAGTATGAACTTTTGAAATTGTTCGGTTTTTTTCTTGAACATCACCTATGTACAATTTTATCAAGTTTTCTGATAGGCTAGAACAATACAGAGGAAATTTTCTGTGAGTAGATTCATTTCATTACATATAAATAGTATGTAAATTCTTTTTTAATAATGCATCTTTTTTAAAGAGATTCATGATAACATACAATGATAATTTTCCTTATGATCAACTTATTTTCTTGTGCCCAAAAATTTATTTTATGTTTTTCGGTGCACTTTATAAAAAGTGTAATTTAAAAAAGTTTTTTATATATTTTTATTTCGAATTGAGTTCCATGAACACACCTCGAGCGCTCGATACAGTGATCCGTTCTTGTTAATTAATCCTTAAAATTATTCTTATCCTAAAGTTGCATATACAGAAATTATACCACAAACGCTGGAATTTGATGTATTCTAAAAATTAAATCGTTCTAGGTGTATTGGTTCGGCCGCATTTCATAGTAATTGGACGTAATCACGTCAAAGAGAAGTCGTGCGAGTTTTTAAATTGGACAAAATCATATGTAAATCGAAAATAATTTTATTACTTCGCAACAAAGCTGGACTTAAGTTTTAATAAAAATTTGATTAATTTTACTAAATAATTTACGCTATAATTTGCAAACCTAGTTTTTAAATCGCTAGAAGTTTGCTATAGTCCACAGGTCCATATTTGGAAGGACCTCTACTTAAAAAAAATGGGGACGCGGAATGTTACCGCAAATGGCACGATTGATATCTGCCAACTAGATGATTATAAAATCCTTCGGTACTATTTCTCGCAACTTTTAAGGGCAGGGATGATTTGAGGAATGAGTGATTTCGCAGTAATCGATTAAGCATCCTCTGTAGTCGTGGAACAGATCGTAATTGGAATTTTCTCGACGAAGGGCGGTAAGATAGGAAGAGAATAAGAAACGGTTTCCATGACGACTACGCTTCTCGATTCCGGAGAGAGGAGGAGGATTCCTTTGCCAGTTTAGAGGGATTTCATTTTCAACCGGAGAGAATGGAAAAGAGGTAGGCGGAGTGGGGGTGAGGGGCGATCTCCGTGGGCGAAAACGACGTGACACGCTTCAATGGCCAGACTTCCGGTTAAGTCGATGAAATTGAAGTCTGGTAGTAGGAGAGTGGAGGATGAAGAGAAGGAAGGGGAGGGAGTAGAGAATGCAGTAGTAGGAGAATAGGTAGGAGGTAGGGAAAAGAAGGGTCGTCCTCGTGGAAAAAATGTTGGACGAGAAATGCAGAGAGAATGTGAATGAAAGAGAACCGTAGAGTAACAAAAAAAAAGAGGGAAAAAGACGCACTCGGAATTATAGCTGCTCCATTGATTCTACCTTATTTAACAATAAAATTGAGCTTTTAAGCGAAAGTTATTGCTAAATTCAATTGAAATGCCATTTTCCTTGTTCACCTCTTAGGTGAATTTTAGTTTCATTAAAGATTTTAAATCCCGCCAACCTCAGACAAAATTCCTCCTATATCCATCCTGTTATTACCGTGTGTATGTCATTATTTTTACGTATTTAGAGCAAAGCGTTCTCGTGCAATCAAATGGTAGAAGGAAACTCAATTAAGAGTTGCAAAAGAAAAAAACAAATTAAAACTTTTGTAGTCGTGCGAACCCTTTTCGGTTACAGGCATCTCTCCTTGGACATAATGAGAGTTACGCGAGGAATTACGGTGGAGAGAATAAACAGACAATATGAAGATGACAATAAAAGAATTCTCCGATTTGTTTGCACCGGACAGTTCTAAATTCCCTCGCATGATCTGGAAATGAAAATCAAATGCCCCATATTGTAAATGTTATCCTAAGGAATTCATTTGGCTTTCTCGGTTACATTACCAGAAAAATCCCTTTTAAATGGTTTACTTGGGAAGAATTGACGACATGGAATATTTATTTTATTAACGGAGAAAAATAACTTTGTTAAATTCCACAATTGTGTTCAGCCAAATTCCTTGTATTTTATGGGATATGTGAAAAAAACGGCTGTCATCACTTCTGACCTGCATTCCTCATTTTTTTTAATAAGCATTTAATCGAAGTTACGATGCAGTAATTTATGTTAAGTTAAGCTTTTTCTGATTTTTTTGCAATGTGTAATACAAATTTCGGTTCTTTACAGGTAAGGCCTCTACCATCGATCTCTTGTGGACGTAACGTTATTCCCTTTTATAATCATCGAAATCAGCCAGTTAGCAACATTTCAATGGATGAAGGTAGGAGTGAAAATGTATTTTTCTGTTATAGATTCAATGGTTTGGTATATGACAACTTTTAGTCAGGTAAGAACACGCATTAGAATTTGAGGTCACAATATTCTAGCTTAAATTTATGAACCATCAATTAGACCACAATTCAAGTATTAAGTCTGTTGCGAATAGTAATCGACAAAAAGTTCACAGCTAAGCGGATGGGTTGGTAAAAACAAACTGATGAAACGGCAATTTTAATTAGGGTTTTCGTTCGTAATAGTTAACTATTAACTGAAATTTCCGAATTTGTAATGAATAGTTTCTCAAAAATAACTTCATCATAATTTATTGTTAGCGTTTCGTCACACGGCAGCATTATTCATCTGTTTCCGACATAAGTTATTTTCATCTACATGCACGAAACTTTTTGTAATTAGGTACCTGCCAAAAATGAAAAGGGTCCGAAATTTTAAATTAAATATTCCCGTAAATTTATAAAACGTACCTTTTTAAACCGATATTATCCCGGCGAACAATATTCAACAAAAATAAACTTTTTATTATCATGTTTACGTTTTTTTATTCATACATGTTCATATTTTACTATAAATATACAGAAGCAGTGAAAATCTTCCAAAAATGAAAAATGAATGTACAAGACGAAATGAATTAAGAGAATAGGTAGAAATTAAAAGAACAATAAATCGTGAGAAAATTTAACGAATCTTTTGGGTAGAATGTTTTGAAGGACCAATTATATACATCTGAGTTCGATGGCAAAGAATAATGGGAAAGCGGTTATAAAGAGAGGTCGGATTATTATTGAGACTGATAGAATAGTCTTTGAGTAAGCAGGAGAGAATCTTAGATTTCACGGAAACGCACAATAAAAAGAGGATTTCATGAATGTAGATTTGAGAATTAACTAAATTAAAATGAAACCCAAGATCAGTTTTATCTCTAAATAGAGTCCCGTTGAAGAAAAATATGAAACGTAATTATTCAAGGCATTACATCAAATGCTACAAAATAAGATATAATTATGTATATGGCTATACATGTTATTTTTTATCGATTCAATTCAATAGGAATCAATGAGTTCGCTTCATGGCTGGAATGAGATATTTATGGGCATAAATAGATTGAGAAAACCATGTGAATGTTTCAGCTCTATTAATGCGTCATCAGTTGTTATTCGCCGATATTAGATAATGAAATCCTTTCTGCGTAAATTGGAGCAACTAAGTTTATGAATTATTTTCGATCAATCGGAATAATTGTAACAATTTTTGAAAGGAATATTTTGATACATCATCGTAACTTTCGTTCGTCTAGTCATGTTACGTTAAAATTTGTTACGTTAAAAACAGTTTTAACGTGCACTCCCGCGCCAATCATTTTGAGCCGAAAGTTCACAGAGAAAATGCAAGTGAATATCTTTCGGACGAATTTCATTAAAAATAAAAATAGAAGCGGGGCGGAATGGCTATGAAAGATAAGGAAAAGTTACGTGGCATGAAAAGAAGTTTTGGACAGAGAAAGAGGGAGAGAGAGAGAGAGAGGGAGAGAGAGAGGGAGAGGAAGTAACGAAAGCGAAGGAAGGAGGGCAACAAAAGAACACTGGAATGAAGGGAGAAGCAAAAAGAGAATGGGAGAAAGAGGGAGAACGGGAAGAGGTGTGACGGAGAAGGAATCGATAAAGGAGCGTTGGAGAGAAAACGGGAAAAGCCTAAATGTAGATCATTACGAGAAGAGGAAAAGGGGAGAGAGAGAGAGGGAGAGAGAGAGAGGGAGAGAGAGAGAGGGAGAGAGAGAAAGGGAGAGAGAGAAATGGAGAGAGAGAAAAGGAGAGCTAAGGCGCTTGTCATCCGAGGGTTAAGGAGGTATATGCAGAGGAATGCCTGAAATAGTTAGAGACAAACGGAGGAAGGAGGGAGGAGATAAGGGTGCGCAGATGAAAAGAGTGAAAGAGGGGAAGAGATGCAAATGGGAGAGAGGCAAAAGAGATGGAGAGAGAGAGAGGATAAGATAAAGGATAGGGTGAAGGAGGAGAGAGATAAGTAAGGGGTGGCGGAGTGTGTTTGCGGAAGGGATCGTGAGAAGAGCGGAGAGAGAGGAAGAGTGTGTGAGGGAGAAAGAGAAAGAGAGAGAGAAGGAAGGCCCCGGAGGAAGGCGCGCAGGTAGGGGGGAGAGTGGGGAGGAAGGAAGGGGACTTAGGACACGAGGGAGCATAAGTCGATGCGACTGAAGGAAGAGATAAGGGGGAGAGGTGGTGTGTACATGCATGAGGGAAGCTGAGAGGAAGAGAGAGAGAGAGAGGAGTGAAGGGAGAGAGAGAGAGAGAGGGCGAGAGATGGGAGCGTGGATTTGCTGGTGATCGGAGCTGGTGGTGTGTTCGTGTCTGGGAGCCGAGGGACTGAGAGATGAGGACTGGATGAGGAAGGAGATGAAAGGAGAGAGAGAGGAGGGACGGGGAGGAGTAAAAGAGAGGGGAGGGAGGGAGGGAGGGGGGTTGGTAGATGGGCTGCGGACTGTTCCGACCAACCCTTTTGCCTCTCGGGGTAAACGGCAAACCCCTCTTTCCCGCCTCCGGTCTGCAATTCCGGAATCGCCTCCGGGGGAATCCGCGAGTCCGGAAATAGGAAGAGAGGTGGAGAAGAAGGGGGAAAGGAATTGAATTACACCTAGGTGCTTCCACATGCAAAAGTGGGTCGTCAGGAGCGTAGTTAGTGGGCCCGCCGGAGTCGGAGGGAAGAGGGCGGTGGAAGGCGAGGGGAATGTGTGTGTAATGGAGTCGGCGGACGGTTTTAAGTTGCTGCTGGCGGATGTGTGAAGCGGAGTGTGTTGTTGGTCGGGGGAAGAGGGACGGGTGGTAGGGCGGGTGGGGCGAGGTGGGTGCGGGAGCCGGTGGAGTGGGGTGCGAACGAATGGCGTATGAGAAGGAATGCTTCGAAGTCGTTGCGCGAAAATGGCGTGTAGTGTGCATATTTTACTGCTTAAGGCGAGTGGAATATTTAATGCGGTAGATTTTTTCAGATTTTGATACAACGAAGGTTCGAGTAGATAGTAGTCATATGTGAAGTTTTGTTGGAGTGAGTTTCGTAAATAACAGAAACGGTTTGGTAATGTGTAATGACAGGAAGTACATATTATTATTATACGTTGATGGTTAGAAATGACATTATAAAGGAAATGGATAAATTTATTGAGGTGTCTGAATGACAGTTTGAGTAAAATTAAACGTGGTTGGAATAGATAAGAAATATTACGGATGGTTTAACGCAGGCTTTAAATTTAAATGAAAATTTAAAGTTTGAAAGAAGTATGATAATGTGGAAAGGATGGCGGTGAAAAACTAGCAGAAAGTAAAGATGAGGTCGGAATATGGTTGGAAGGAGATTGTGGAGATATAGGAGTAAGTCAGATTGAGAGGTAAAGTATGAAGTACGACAGTGTTTGCATGGATATCATATGGAAGGAGACGGTAGAGAGAGGGGGGGGGGCTGGTGTATGCGCCGAGAACGTACACGGTTGAGGCGGAGGGGAGGCATTCAGCCTGGGGAAAATCTGGGAACGAAATGTTCGTCTCAACGGGTTGGCCTGTCCCCCTTGGGGAGGAGATGGGAGGGGGTGGTTCGAGGAGTGAGCGGCGGTGGGAGGGAGAGAGGGGGGGGGGAGGAAGGCGGAAGAGGTTCGAGAGAAGAGGGGAGGGGAGGATGTCTGGGTGGCAGAGATATGGGGAGGGGGATGGAAGGAGGGAGATGGGGGAAGGAAATGTGTGGAGGGAGACGATGGGAAGGAGATGAGGAGGGATATGGGAGAGAGAGGTAGGGGGAGGTAGATAGGGGGAGGGATATAGAGGGAGAGAGATGAGGAGGGATATAGGAGAGTGAGATAGGGGGAGGGATATAGAGGGAGGGAGATGAGGAGGGATATGGGAGAGGGAGGTAGATAGGGGGAGGGAGATAGGAGGAGGGATATAGAGGGAGAGAGACGGGGGAAGGGAGGCTAGGAAAGAGGGGCCGGGGGAGGGAGGCAAGGGAACGGAGGAGGGTTACTGGAGATGGAGGAGGGATAACGGAGAGGGAGGCTGGTGGAGGAAGCATATGGTTTGATATGAGGTCGTTTCTTTCGCTTCTGGAATCGGTGGCGATGCGATGCCCTAGGAAACAATGATGTCTCTCGCCGTCGTCTCTCGAAATGTGCGGAGCGATTGTGACCTCGGGGCACGAGGAAGATGGGGAGGGAGGGAGGGGGGAGGTTTTTGTGACACGGCTGCCGTGACGCCCTCTAATCTTGCGGCTGCTCTCTCATTACCTAGGGAGCGAGATGAGAAAGTGAAAATTGGAAAGTAAGGGAGAGGTGTCGATTTGAAACTCACCTCGTATTGCTTTGCTGCGACACCTTTTCTCGGAAATTGAATCAAGAAGAATCAATGAAAACGATCGGCGTTTTTCGTCCAACTCTAGGAAAACACTTTTGAAGATACGGGATTTAATGACGTTAGAAGCATTATAGAAATGCTGGAAAAGTTAGTATTTATTTCATTTGAGATATCAGAAGAATTTCCAATCTTGGATTTCATTCTCACAGTAAATCGATTGTCATTTGTGTTATTTCGGCATCATCAGGAGAATTTTCATTCGGTTCATCGCTTCACGGAGGTCACTATCTGACCATTGCAGGCGTTTTTATATATCGCACTCTATCTTTCTTCCTCGTCAAATTTAAAAACATTAAAAGTGACAAAGCGGTTATTTCAGTTTCTGTTTAAATAATGCTGCCATTCATGAACGAGACTCCTGAATGTAATTTAGATCGCTCCGAAATCTCTTTCCACTCGCACTATATCATTCCGGCGGAATACGTTTTCTGCAGTTCTGCATTTCTTTCTGAGAATAAAATAACATCGCTGTTCTTCTAGATCATGGACCTGCGGCCCGCGGGTCGAATGTGGCCCACTAAGCAATTTTATGCGGCCCACCGTGATTGATTCATAGGTTTTTTTAAATTTCATTTATTTTAATTAACTACCAAATATTATTTTCTTTGCTGTAAATTCTGTTAAAATATCTTACGTTAAATTAGCACCTATTAATAAATAATTCTCAATTCAAATAAGTTCTATGTAATGTTTTTTTTATTTTTTCTCAAAGTTATTTACGATTGAACACCATCATAATTTTTAATATTAAATGTGAACCCTAAATGGCTAATTCTAATTTTATTTCCACTTATATAATGTCTAAGAATATCTAAGTAACATCCGATTTAACTATAATCCATTGGCAATTTTCAATGTGGCCCACCGAAGAATTCAATGCCACCAATTCGACCCACTATGCAGAAAAGGCTGCTCATCACTGTTCTGGATAATTTAACTCCAATAGCTTTAAATGCATTAAAGATACCGCATTCGTAATTCGGCTAAAACGGAACCGCCGCCTGAGGTGAATTACAAATATGTTGCCTTTTTTCCAATCTTTTAATTTTCAACTGGATTTTTAGCCATAAGGCGAAATCGAATGCTATTCCTTGATTTTAATTTATAAAATGATTAAAGTGTTTTATTGAAAAAAAGACGGGGAAGAACTGTCTCCTTGGCGAATTCATTTTATGATATCAATCTTATCTGTAGACTGGATAGCATATGGCAGGAATGTTAAAGGATGATATAGGTAGCTCTAGCAATGGCGGTTACCTATATCATCTATAGGATTCGAGCCATAAGGTGAGCTCGATAATTCACTTTTGAATTTTTTCTCATTTTTTTGAATGGGACAGCAAGGGGAAATTACTGCCCGCGAGAATATTTTATTCGGACCGTGAAGCTATTGCGATAAAGCCATCCATAAAATTTACTACTGGCTTTCTCATAATTTCCCTATAAAATGCGATCATAAATTTTTGTTCTGATTTTATTCGCATTTTATATGTAGTTTTATCGCTTAAATAACGGCAAAGAATTAATAAGAAAGTTCGGGTTTCGACTCATCCGTCCCGCCGGAGAATTCGGAAATTCCACAGCGGTGACCCAAATCATTTGCTTGGCCACCGCAAAAACAGGAGCCTTGGTATTTTTTCTTTTTGCAGAAAACTTTCCACATTTTATTTCATTCACGCATATAAAGAAGTTGGCGAACTAATAGTTATAAATCATGGCAACTGAATTATTGTAGATAATATTGAAGAAAATATAACTCGTATATGAAGAATGGTTGGAGCATCTTCCCAAATCAATCATTAATTTCATTTTCGAGGGAATCATTTGGCCTTTATAAGCTATAGTGGATAATAAAACAACGCCGGCCACCCGGCAAAATGTTTGATATGTAATATCCGACAGATGTTCACATGCAAAGATTCGACTCTTTATGCGTAAAAGCCATAACACTATGACACACGTCTTGTTCATATAAGTATCAGCAACCTATAAATAGCAACCAAATTAATCAACTCTATAGCTGCGATGTGCATAAGGTTTGCACCTTTTCATATTGATGGTATAAGTATCATTTATACGTTACATTATAATACATAAGGCAATTTTTGAACCTAATATTCGACCATAAGCTTTGAATGTAAAAATTTGTCTTTATTCCCTAAAAATTTTAAATATCTTTGAATTTGAAATACGAGAAAGTCAGAGATTCACCGAAAATAACGTTAAGTTTTTGGTTGAATAAATAAACTGTTCGTTGATGTTGAATTACTTATAACCACAGCAGAAAATGTACGAATGTACGTAGTTTTCAATGCTATAATATTCAACGACTTTGCTTCTCTTTTCATCTATTGATTTTTATTAAAAAAGATTATTAGTTTCAGAAAGCGCAAATCGTAATTATAACCCTTCATAGCATGATAAATATGTGAATAAATTATGACGGCTAAAAGCGATGAAATAACTCGCTTCAGTAGTAAATTAGTATTAATGGATAACTTTGCCTCCCTAATGGAGCTTAGGGCTAAAGTTAACCCGGACGACACCATTCGCCGCAGAAACAGGATCCACTGTTCTGACGATCCGTAGTTTCAGTCCTCGGAATAATCCGAATTTCCTATCGCTTCGCCTGCAAGAACACTTCAGCGACGACCATAATCCTTGTCCGGACGCATGAATTACACTGTTTGTGCTGCGCCAGAGGTCTCAATGAGCGATGGAAGGAGAACAAGGGTAGTGTTTAAGAAGGAGTGAGAGGGAGGGGAAGAGGTGGGAGGTACGGGGGAGGAAGGTGTCTTCGCTCACCACGACTTGGCACAGTTGGCGATCAATTCTGGGGCGTCCTGCGGCTTGTTCTTTAAGCGATAAGCGTATCCTGAGGGTAGGGTAGGGCGGAGGCGGAGGGAGGAGGTCCGGACGCGAGTCTCGGCGGAGGCGTAAAAGAGAGAGCGCTGTCCTTCTTCGCCCTTCCCCCCGACCAACGCCCGCGCACGGTCCAACACCTTTAATGAATAAAAGGAACTGGGTCGTCAGGGGTGTCCTTCCGTTCCGTGCGGAGGCGGCTCGAGATGGGAACACGGAGGGGGCGGGGCCAGAGGGAGCGAAGAGGCGCCTCTCTTTACGCGAAGGGAAGAGGGGCGGGAGGCGTGCTCTCCTCACTCGATCTTCTCGCCTTGGAATTGACGTTTGTAACGACCGACGTAGCCGATGTCTCCAGACTGAGATCGAATCGAAACGGAATGACAACACGATTGGAAAGCAAAGATAACGTGGCTTTAAAAAAATCGAAATTTAAATATTAACTTTCCCTCGTCTCGCGTAATTTCTGCTCTGTTACAATATTAACTTAAATACACAGCCCTTTTCTTGACGAATACATTTCCAGATGTTATAAGCTTAACTATTTTTTGTTCATAACACATATCCACGTCATGAAATATGCATGCATTCTCAAAATCTTGAATGGAAAAATAAATCTGAGCACTTCGCAATCTCTAAAGCATTGAATTTTGATATCATTCTTAACTTAATCCTTCCAGATATATGGTATTGAACGCTTGTAACATTGCTCGATCGTATTTTTCGAAAAATGGACCAGGCTTCTACTAAGGAGAGATTCCATGATTAAAGATGTAATTTAAGAAAAACTTGAAAGCAAAAGATTAAGGAAAATATTCCAGCTCGCAGTCGATTAGAAAGGAAAAGAGTTATCTATCAAGAATTATAGAAGGTTGAGGAGAAAATGAGAATGTGGAGATAGCATTTTATTATGTATAACTGACCAGTCTGCGAATAGGACACTTATGATGATGATTATGGTGATACTCGGCTTAAATAGAAAGAAACAAATTAAATAAATCATTCGGTCAGTAATCTATAAATAAGAATGAAAACAATCGATTCTTCTGTTATTGATATGCACTATTACATAATCGAACAATACAATTAAATCGAACTAGGTGTATTCCGGTAGCAGCTCCGCTTGAAAAGGATAAAAAGAGAGAAATAATGAAAGAAAGCTAGGAAAGAAAGAAAAGCACACGGCTGATATTATTAGGAAAATAAAACGAGAGTATTTCTGCGTTGTTTACATCGGTTGGCAAGAAGATAGTTTTGATGGACGACTGATAAGAAAATTAATCTCTCCCACGTCACTTATTTGATCTTTCAGGTTTCGATAGAAAATTTATCCTCGTGCAAGGATACGTTTCTGCTCAAAATAGTCTGCTAGAGCACGAAAATACGACTCAAATGTTTCGGAGATAAAAATCGAGATAGTCCCGAGAATGTTTTACACGCAAATTCCGTAAAGGAATGAGAAATTCACCCTGGACTTTTGAAGAAATTTCAAATAGAAGAACAAATTGGTACAGAACTGCGGTACATTCGATAGAGGACGTGTGTGTGTGTACACTTTCTTCTTGGTCTCTCTCTACCTCTCTCTCTCTTATTTTCCATTAAAAACATTGCATTGGATTTCGTGGTATCAAAGTTTTTCATTGTTAAAATCTTTAAAAATTCCCATTATTTCTAGCGCCAAACGAATTTTAAGTCAATTTAAAAGAATATACAAGAATGTACAACTATCCAAGTCTCAAGCTGGTATCTTAATTCTAAACAACAGAGCAATGTGCTGGATATAAACGGGGAAGCAATGATTCTCTTGTGGGAAATTTATTACTTAAAAACATAATCACTTCATATTCATTCCACATTTTAAGTTATTCAGATTAGCGGGTCCTAACCTATTCCTGATCTACCACTTCAACATCGGTGCGACGAACGCAGCTACACTACAGAATTACATATCAACTTAAGAACTACGTATTTGAAAAATATTCACTCACTTTTGCGACGAAACTATAAATTTTTAAATATATATTTAGATTCATTTCAAACGTGAGAATTCAAAAGGAAGTTAAAGCAGAATTTATTAAAACACAAACCTCAAAGGATGTGAAACAAGATTCAACTCGATAAAATTTAATTCTTATTAAATCGGTAAATGCCTACTTAATGTCTTTTACGTTAATTTTTCGAATCTAAACGTTTATGTAAGCCAATTTAGCCAATTCCTTTTTGTGAAACTTTTTCATCTCCATTTTCTACATCTTTTTCGTGTTCTATTACATTCGATTCTCTACCATTAAAGTTAATAGTTTCTCAGCGTTATTTCTTTATTCATCTCTTTCCATATTCATCTTCCTTATTTTTGTATCTCTTACTCGCACGTTGACTCTCTTACATTCCATTTTTATTCTCACTTTCGTGCCCTCCCTTTGTCCTGCGACAGCTCCTCCCTCCACCAACCAGTCCGACCTCTCCCCCCCACCCCCTCATTCTCTCTCTCTCCCTCTCGCTCTCAACCAAATTGCTTTTCTCTTATCGCGGTAGCTGTAACAGGATCCATTCCAAGTGCCCTTCCTTTCCCCTTCTGTTCCTTCCTCTCTTAAGTCCCTCTCCTCCCTCTCCTCTCTCCCTCCCTCTCCTCCCCTCCCCCTCTTATCCCCCCTCCCCCCTCCATCACTTCCTTCCTAGCCCTTCTATATCATTCTCTTTGCATCTCCCTATTTTCTTCCGCTTTTTCTTTTCCTTTTACTCGTATACACATTCTATACATCATCATTCTCTCCTTCACGACTCAAAAATGGATATCAACCCTTTCCATATATTTCATCTCCCTCCTTTTCATACCAAATTCGTTCAACACTTTAAGCATTTTCTTTCATCTTTCTCTCACATTATTTCCATTATCCTGACTTGGTGGGCGTCTCTTTTTCCTTTCAACTCTCTCTCTCTCTTTCTTCCTCTATCAGTTGCCCTTGCTTTCTGTCTCGAAATTGAGGCTTACGTGTTTTTCTCTCTCTCTTTCTCTCTTTCCATGTATAACTTTCATTTCTCTTTCTCATCTCTCCTTTCTCCCTCTGGTTCGCTTTCCCTCCGATTCCCTCCTCCACTTCTCTTGTGCGCTTTTTATCTTCCTCTCTTCTTCCTACTCGAAAATGCCACTCGGGAGTTGCTCTCTCTCTCTTCCATTCTCTTTTTTCTTTCCCTCTAATCTCCTTCAACTCCCTCTCTCTCTCTCCGCCTAATCTTTTTCCTCTCCCGCCACACACTCCTGTCTCCTTGGAATCATGGAATCTTTACTTTCTCCTACCTCTCTTTCTCCCACCTCTCTTTCTCCCCTCCCTTCCTCTCATATATTTCCCCTCCTCCCTCTCCCATTCCCTCAGCCTCCCGCTTTTAGTCTCCCCTTACTTCATCATCATCTCCGTGAATAGCGCTGCTTCGATTGCATGTTTGACTTTCACCACAGGAAGCAGTGCCCCAAGAGTTTTGTAAAATGTCTTCCACCCCGATGGGCTAATGCATCACCCTTGCCTGTTGTTAAACTCCTTCGTGTTATCGCTAATGTGGAAAAGTTGGAAAAAATAATATTTTACAGTCCGCATAAATCAGTGACATGGCGCATGTGAAGAGTAATACTGACGATGGTATGAAAAAAGGTTACTTTCATGGAAACAAACTATGTTATAATGGTGGTTCTTAAAAGAAATACAATTTCTTTCCTTTTAATTTCTTCGAAATTATTCAATAGTTGCTAAGGATATTATAACGTAGGTTAGTGGATGATAGTCAGCACACTTCGGTATTTGAAAAATATTTAACGCTGAAGTTTAACGTATATAAAAGAGTGAAATGATTAAAATGGCAATAATTAGGTAACATAACAGGGAAGCAAACGTTCTGCGTTGAATGTATAATGTCGAAGGATCATTGAGAAGTCAAACTATGTTTGGGAGAGACGATATTTGGAGGGAGATAATTGAAAAAATGAATGCCAGTGGACGACCATGCTTAGAAAGAGCCTGATGGTGATATCTTTTCCAGGTGAAGTTATCCTGTGATTCAGTTTTTCTTAAGTAGGGACGACGGAGATAAGAATTTCATTGAACAAACTTGTAATAAATACTAGCGTTAAACCTTGAATAGGGAAATTTAGAAAGGGCGGGCGATAGCAGAATTAGTTTTGAAAGTGTTGAGAGGGCTATGTTGGAAGTGATGAAGAAAATGCGATTAAGAGGCACTGAAGAAGTGCTATGGAGAGGATGAATGGATTGAAAGGCATTACGGGGCAACGCAACCAAAGAGTTGAATGTAAATAATTATGGAGTGAAGATAAGGACGAATAAAAAAATCTATAAACACGGTATAGCCGAAAGAGATTGTGTTAATACAGTACAGTGAAATGTTTAGGGGAAACGGCGAGAGATAGAGAAAGCTTTATATTAACACGAGGCAAGATAGATCGATGTGAGGGGAAAAAGACAGAAAATCGTAAATAAAGATGTTGAAGCGGAGCTGGAAATGGAAACGGGAAGTCATGCGACCGCCATAGAACGCCAGGGGAACGGAGGGTTCTGGGCAGAAGCTAAACAGAAGAGTTTAAAAGATTTCTGAAAGGGAGAAAATTCAATTTTTCGTGGAAATAAACCTTGTAGGTTTTCTCAAATTAATAAAATAGCGTATCGTTTAAAACAATCTCGTTGTAATCGTTTTAAAAATGGAATCGCATAAAACCACATTTGTGTGCTGTTTATATTTACTACGTACGTATTAATAACGTTGAAAAAGCAAATACCGTAATTATTTGGGATGCAAATGTGAAAAAATATCACGAGCGTTCGATGAAAATCTGAAATTAGGAGGTTACTTACGATTTCATATTTATTTTTAATTGGAAGGCGAAGAAAGATTCTTCTTGGCGTAATAGGATACCCTTTTTTTTAACAGGATGAACATTCTTAGGTCTCAATAGTTGCTCACATTAGACCTTGATAAATAGTACAGCTGCGAGGCGCCAAAATTTGTTCATGGCTGGAAAATCTGGAAAATTAATTTTCGACTGACTGTTAATAGAATCAAAGGAAATATTTCCTAATTAATTAATAAAACTCGGAAATAGGAGCATAGCATGTTTACGGATGTTAGAGCGAGAGAGAGAGAGAGAGAAAAGATGGTAACGGCAGAGTGTGGAAGAAAGGTTCCAAGACAGCCGATGGGAAATAATGCGTAAAGGGGAAAAGTAAAACCAGGAGCGGTATTAGCGAGGCAGAGCGAATTAAAAAAAGAGAGAATATCATTAATAGGAGAAGTGACGTGAAAATAGTAAAAAAAATGTCAAGCCTTTGACGTGATTGCATTTGGAGCGCCTTTCGTGGCAGTGGTGTGGAGGAATTTAAAAATACAAGAATGCGGTTAAAATAAAACGAAAGGAATAAATTTTTGAGAGAGAGCAAAAATGAACAAGTTCAGTCGCCAGGAGAGCTAATGGAGAGAGAGGGAGGGAGAGAGAGAGAGAGGGAGGGGGAGAGAGTGAGAGAGAGAGAGAAAGCGAGTATCGTAAGAGGGGTATTATATCAAGGGGAGGAATAAAATGTAAATTATAGAAAGGGAGAGGAGAAAGATGGTGGCGAGAGAGAGAAGAATTGGGAAGTTGGAGGAGGGTCACAATAACAAAACATTCGTAGAGTTAGTAGGGGTGTTGAGAGGTATTTGAGAGGGGAGGAGGAGAGCGCGCGGAAAGGATAGAGAGATAGGGTGGGAATTAGAAAGGAGTTGGTCCAGTACGTGGAAGCAGTGACCTCTGTAATTTCGGACCGTGAAACTGACGCGTGTCTTCCTTCTGAAATGTTACGCAGGAATTAATTATATGGCCAAAGGGAACAAAAATAAAATTGATCGATATGGAGTTTGGAGTTTAAATTGATTCGGAGTAAAAGAGTGAGAAGAATACTATATTTTTAGAAGAACATTTTTTTAAAAGGAAATAATCGTCTCTACATTACCTGTCACTACCATTTTCAGAGATAATTAACAAACTAAATATTTTTATTAAGAATAATTCTTATTTTTGGTGAGCTTTAATAAACTGACTAACTCACACCGTAATGCAGATATTTTATGCAGTTTCTTTTGAGATGCAGAGGAACAGTACGCACCAATGGCCTACCACTTTTGTGCTTTTGTTTTATGTCCATTATTTTAACTCCACAACCCTAAAAATGTATATCCAAGTAAATAATATATTTATATATTAAATTAAAGGAAAAATGTTGCAATTGTTGTGTTATTCTTAAAGATACTCAATGTTTCTACATTCAGATGGGTTATCAGGTATTTGTTGAAAAAGGATTTCAATCTTTCCCAGTGAATGCTGTTAGTGAAGAGTTATCGGGTTTCCCACCGCGTAAGGTCTCGTAAAGCGTTCGACGTTTCGGCGTCAGACACATCCGCCATCTTCAGGAGCGCTCTACGGGACCTTACGCGGTGGGAAACCCGATAACTCTTCACTAACAGGTATTTGTTGTTTGAAAAACTTTTGGGAAAATGGCTGCAGAAATTGTGGACTTGGTTTAATTCGATTACGACTAGCATGTAAATCAAAATACGTACAGTTTATGAGATTATCGTAACGATGGCGTGTACAAAGCTATTTAAATGGTATGTTTTATGCACGGTTTCGGATTCAGGCACTCCCATATTAAACATATGAAAACTACGTAGATTAGGATATCTAAATTAAAATTGACCTGAATTGAGGCAAGAAGCTGACCTACAAACGCACTGATATCCGAAACAAAGAGTTTATCGTAGAAAAACCTCATATTCTTTCCGTATTGCGTCAACAATTTTTTTAAGCCTATGTAGTACACATAATTTTGCTCTCGGTTTAAATATAATTAACATCTGAATTTTAAATATGATTTCTGATAAAAATGTTTGTGTTATACCCAAAATATTTTATAATAAAAAGTGTTTTGTATAAAATAATTAGAAAATGCATAATACTCGTATTTTGCGCGCAAATCTGTGTATGATATTTAAAAATAATCTCGATTTCGATATCAATTTTTAAATTTTACCAATATTTTAGTGAGGGTCATAATTATTTCATGTACCTGCATATTATTTTCATAAAAAATGCATCCTCCATATATTATAATCAAATTCTAGAATTAGTTTTCGATAAGTGACGCACCTCGGCCTCATTTCTCTCGAATTAAAATCGCAAATTTTAAAGAAATATTATTCCAATAGGCGCTAAGCTCGTCCCTATCATCACGCCACTTTGCCTCCATCTTTGTTTTTACTCTCCCTCCACCCTCGCTCCTTAATCATGACCCTCTCATTTTATGCTCCCCTCCCCCTTCCCTCAACCCTTCTGACCCTATCCCGACCTCCTATGCACCCTCCCAACCCCTTCTCAATCCACTCCCTCGGCCATATCTCAATTTCAGCCACAAATCTTTTTAGACGTTAAACTTCCTTCCCCTCTCCATCACCCATCTCCCTTACGAGAATTTCTTTCTCCCCACTCCTCCCTCCCTCCCTCCCTCCCTCCCTCCCTCCCTCCCTCCTATCCTTGCGCCCCCTCCTCTCTCCCCCGCCCCTCTTCTCATCCCCACGCCATCTCCGAAAACTTCTCACCAAACGTTCGTCTTTCAAATGGCGACGTATGCTCTCCTTCTGCCTACCTCCTACCGCGAATTCCTTTTTTCCTCTTCCCTCGCTCCCATCGCCGGGAGCAAGTATAGCGAGTAACTCATCTCTCCCTCCGCTAGAAGGCAGCACTCGCTTGCACAACTTCCGGTTCCAGAAATGATCGACATTCGAATTTCGTTCGGAGAACGCAGTCTTCTCCGCCATACCCTGGATTCGCACATTTAGACTCCCGCGATCTCTAAACGCACCTTTCTTCTTCTTTTACTATTTCGTGCGATAATTAATTAAGCCATTTCATCGAGTGAACTATTCAAATGCACTTCCTTGGCAGCCTCTCTTCCCCTTTTGTATCGTCATCCCATTCCTCCCCCCCTCTCCCCCCCCCCCCCCTCACCTCCCCCCCCCCACTTAGCATCCCTCGCCTTTTCTCATCCACCCGTCTTGTCTCGCGCTGCTACATCCTTTATCCGCCCCTTATACTGCTATCCTACCTTTTTAACGAGTTCCCAAACCATAAATTTGGGTTAACTCACCGAGTCTTTTTCCATTTTATATTGGATAATACTCCGAGGAAGACTTCGGCCTAAATTAATTATCGCTGTTGGTCCCCTTAAAGGAGCGAGTCAGACGTCACTCACGACATTCTTCAACCGGATAGTTTCAGGCATTAAGAGGAGGCTACCGTGCGCGAAGGAACGTTGGATATACAGAAGACGCTTTCGCGTTAAAAAAATAAACTCCTTTTAATAGACCGCCAATTCCGTAGATACGACCTCGCTGCTATTGGTCGTCTCCAAAAAGGCGTTCCATCGTCAACCGCAACGCTCTCTCCTCGGGCAATACGAGTAAACCGAGATATTTCTCCTCAAATCTCGTTCTTTAAGTCTCGCGTCGCTGTTAGCTCTGGATATTACAACGCAGCCTTCAGATGGCGAACTAATTAAAGTGATACCATTTTATAACTCTTAGCTTTTGGAAATACTATTACGATTTCATTTCCTGCTAACGTCTTATTATTTTTACAATGGTATTACACATAGACTCTGGCGTGGAAGCTAATTCTATTTCAATAGCTATTTTTTGTGGTGAAGAAAGAAGTGGCTTATCTTTTATTATATTAATTTCACTGTTTATGTGTGTGCCCGCAAATAAAGACCATGGAAACAAACAAGCAACTATAAAGCAAAGCAATATCTATAAAGCAAAGTGTTTGTATGTATTTATGTTATTCAACAACTCAGCAACAGCAGCACGTAGAAACAAGAGGAAGGTATCATTTTAACTGGTATAAAGACTCAGGTCAGATTTTTCAACCGATATGATTGACCTTTCTAATTTTTAAAAATATATTCTTTTTCATTTTCTCCATTTGAATAACATAGGGATGAGTGCAGCTTATTTTTCATTTGAATTTTTAAAATTGCTTAGGAACATGGTACGAACATGAGACTTGGAAGGTTCCGTGCAGAAAAGAAAAAAAATTGTTTTTATGGAAGACAGAACCGAATCCTGATCGAATTAGCGTAAAAATGCGTTTAGAATCTGAAAAGGATATGATTGTAGTGGGAAAAATTTTAACGTAATATCATTTTTCAATTTCTGTGTAAGATTTTGCTTTGTTGATTTTAATTGAAATATTACTAATAAACGGTTTTTAATGATATTTTCGTTTGGCATAAAGTTCTCCAAAGCAAACTGTTTTTAAAACTACGTAAGTAACTTAAATAATTATAGGTTAGATTTTCCACAAATTGTGATTTCTACACCGTTGAAGATATCGTCACGAAACATTGCATAATTTTTACTCTGGGGGTAACATAGGCTATATGGCGATAAAAAGTTTGGGAAGAGGGGCTGCTTAATTCAATAATTATTCTCCCATAAGTTTACACGTAACTTTCCATTTTTCACAGTGCAAGATTTTCTTCCTTCATTCATCTAAATAGGTTAAAAAAGTGCACTATCTTATTCTTGCTATGTTTACATGTTACACGCCCGAAGTTTTAGATTCATGAAATCCGTTGAAATTCAACGGGAACTTCCGCTAGTTATACATATATTCTATAGGATTTTCCATAATTCATATCTCTATTTCTGGAGAATATCGTTGAAGGCGTAAGGGGTTAGTGGGTTGATGACATATATAGTATGATTTGAGTCTCCGATAACAAAAAGTACAAGAAGTCAAAGCGATAACAGCAGTGGAATGAAGGAAAGAATTATGTTTGGCGTAGGTTGATTATTTGAAAGGTATCCTTAGGTGAACCAAGATTTTGGAGAGAACAAAGCAAGTATTTTAGAAAGAGCGTGTATAATATGGTGGAGAGGCGAGTAAAACAGCGTAATTACAACGAAAATATGAAGGCTTCTTGCACATGATACAGACAAAAATAGAATTTATAGTCCAACCTGTTCGTTGGAGCTAGTAATTTATGCTGGAGGAAAGAGTAGATAGAATAAGTTAAAAAGGTTTTAAAAAATTTGGAATTTTTACTTAGTGTGTTCTGTCTCTACAAATCCCTGAACAACAGCTAGGAAAATATTTATGACAATATATACAAAAATATCAAAATTGCGCTCATATATGAATTAGATAGTAGAATTGTTTAATTGAGTAACAGAAGCATGTGTCAGCTTCTTAATTAGTAGAAGCAAAAATTTTCTTTCAAACTTTTTTTCGCTGGTCGTAACAGAGAAAGTTGGGGATGGACTCCTAGTTATACACATAACTTTCACCGCAGATTGTATGGAACAGTTGTATCAATGGAATTTTATAATCAAAATCTTAGTAATTTAAAATTAAAAAACAAAATAACAGAAATAAACGTGAAATACATTTATTTTTATTTATATAGATATTTTTGGCCTCGATTGTTATCGAGTCACATATTTCTTAAGTGTGTGTATTGCTGACGAAATGCAGAGGTCATTAAATTCATTGGGATCTAATTTATTCAGTAATACGTATTATGTATTCATGTAAAATTTTATTAACTTATCTAGAACTGAGATATTCTCATAGAAAAGCAATTGCATTTATGCGTTTTGAGTAAATATGTTATTTGCTATTTTTGATTTTTAGCGCTGTTGTACATACCTTACATATTACATTCCTTACAACTTTATATTGAACAACGAAAAGCTTTGCTCTAAATATATTCATATTCTGCAATTTTCTTCAAACCAAGCTCTGTTCTGTAATTTAATCCGTTCCGTTCATTTAAAATGATAATGCGAGACGCACCCGCCCTCGAGTTCATAAGTAACCTCGAAGACAATACCAGCGTTGATCATGACAACGCCATAAAAAGACCGAAAAAAAATCCGTCCCCATTATTCCATCGAAACAGACGTTTTGGAAGAGTGGTCGCAAAAAACGCGCACCCACTTTTCATGGCATTTAATTTATTCTTTGCTGTCCAATGTCAAGCGGAATTAGTATAATACAGGCTCTCATTTTAATGGAGATGGCGGCGGCGGGGAGAAACTGCTGCGGTTCATAAGCACTGCTTATTATTCTCCTTCACGAATGAATATCTGGCGATTAGCATTGCATAAGCTATAAATGTCGCCGTAATTTGTAATTTCTCTGCGATGCAGTTATGAATTTTAGTTATTGGTAGGAAAATATTTAAACAGAATGTGTGTTTTTTGAATAACATTAATTCCTATTCGTTTATACATCAACATGACTAATTTGACGATACATATTAGTTTATTTCGATTCCTCCTTCCCCGGGTGTCAGCGGTAATATTTCCCCTTCTTTTATTACAATTTTCGCCTGAGAATTCTTCGAGCGCCGTGAGCATTTTGGAGGTGAAATGCGCGCCCTCTTATGTAATTAAGCAAACAAATGAAGACGTAGCTCCGCCTTTATATGACATCGCATCCATCTCACTTTCACTTCCTTTCCAATTTCAACTCCTCTGCCTCGATCCGTTTATCCTTCTTTCCCAACTATTTACCCGGACACCACTTCCCATCCTTCTTTCGCGCCCCTTAAAATTCCTATTCTACCGGAGAAACCCTTCGCTATACAAAATCAACGCTGCGACTGGAAGCGCTCTTCTGCTACCGGAGATTTATATTCATCTCAATTAACAGCCGCTTTAAAATTGCCTCAGCGAATCGCGTAATTTAATCTCACGCGTTTTTTTTGCGAAAAAATGCGTTCCTCGATGTTCTTGGCGTTTGGATTTCCAACCGAGGATGTCGTTTCTGCGGAGAAATATGTAGGTTAAAGGGAGGAATTAAATTCGAACTAGAATTTCCCGGGAGACGTTTGAATTAGAGATCTGGGATACATTTCGCGGTTAGGGATGACACTTTGTTCTCGGAATTTTATTTTCGTGACGTTGATAACCGCATGTTCTCGAAATGTATATTTTTTAAACATTCCCAAATTAAATTTTATGTAACCAAATAATTCATCTTTAAAAACCGTTGATGAAAATTATTCATAAGGAGACTTTTTTATCGAAATGTCAAATTCCATGCATGCTTTCAATTCGGTATACTGAATATGCAAATTCTTTAAAATACGATACGTAAAATAAAATATTGATGTCTTTTTAATTCGTCGTTCATATGGATTATTCTAGAACAGTATGCCTGCAGTCTATTTCTAACTATAAATATTCTGTTTGATTGGCAAACTATAGCTCCATTAAATATATAATTTATCGAACCGTTGACTGGTAGTGTAGTGCGTTTTTTAAACGTATACTTAAACTGGAATAATGCGATGGCACACTCTTTTGAGATGGCTTTTAATAATAGGAAAACGATTTCCCACTTGCAAACATTAATGCAAACATCTCTAGTTAATACGTCATGTGCTACGGTGGATTTGAATGCAAATATTTTTGTGATTTGGAAATAAAAAAGAAATTTATACAAAATACTCATATTTCTGTATTACCGTATTATTTGTTTCCTAATCGCATTATAAGAATGTCTGTCTATTTAAAATAATATCTTAATGTTAATTCCATCGTTAGTTACTTCGCATAACACCCTATCTGGCTAGGCATGTTATTTATTTATCTTCGGAAAAAATCATTTCTCCAAGTTGTATTTGTCTCTCTATATTATGAAATCGTAATGGTGTCATGATGCGCAACGCTCTAATTTTGTGAATAACTCGATTAGAAATACGCTTAGAAGCCTGAAATTTCTCAGGATTTCAGTGTTGATGAATCTTTACGTTATGACTAAAAAAATTAGAAAAAGGTCACGGGTTCGACTCCAGAGGATGAATGTCGTTTCCCGTAAGACAACACGTAAAAATCACCTTTTTGGTTTAAAGGCTTTCATTCTTTTACTCTTTAAAATATCTTAAATTTAATTTATCGACACAAAACTTGCGCTAAAACACGCCAAAATGAATGAGAATTCTTATCATTACCGTCTCATTCAAATTCGCTCATATTTTGAATTTACATTCGAGTTTTGGTAAACTTTCTAACATTTCAATAATAAGATTCTATGGTTACCGTTATTGTTGTCCTTGGTAATTTCCGTGCACATGCACTTAAATAAAGGCTTAATGATCGAAAATAAGATGAAAACTTGCTCGAAATGACCGAAGATATGAATTTAATGCAAATAAATCGAACGCAGTATTCATGTAATTTATATTTTTTATCTATATTACTAGAATCCTATTTCTGGTTGTCTCTATCTCTCTCTCTCTTTAACGCTCTATATCTCAGCCATTTTTAATTTTCGGGAATTTCATTCCTCTAAGTTTGTTCTTTATCGAGTTATTCGGATAATTTTCTTAATTTGTTATTAAAAACCAAACATACATCCCTTATAAAATATACTCATTAAACTCATATTCAAAACATATTCCCGTTAAACTAGTCTAAATCCCATAGGTACATGGTAGGAACGAAGAAACAGCGAGCAAAGGGGGTTTGGCGAGCAGGAGGCTTGCCCCATAGTAATAACAGTATCAGCAATCGATATCATTCGACAAGAGAGTTTTTGCAACCTCCTATCGTTGGAAATTTCCATTTGTTTTTGACAAAGGAAGGTCATCAAATTTAAGTGACCCTTGACAGAAGCGATTGATGCGGAATTAGGGGGATTCTCCGACTTCAAAGCATACGTAGAAAATTGATGTAAGCCTTTATGCAATTCCCAACGCTTTTATCAAAGTGCAACTTGAGGCTTATTAACCCTACGCGGCGCAGTTTATTCTTAACTGAAGTCTTAACTAGTGTCGTTCTAAAATTTTGCTATAATTAAAAAATAAAATAATTTAAATAATCTTTTACTGCTGTACTGTTTCTTCACAGTTGTTGCAGTCAACAAAAAGTAAATTGATGCAAAACAACGGAAAAGGCTGGTCATTGAATGTTACCTTAAAGTTACGCCGGGTCATAGACGGTTAATTAAACCACTATTTCGACGTTGTCTATCAAAAAATTAATGCTTGTCCTAAACTATTTTTAATATATTACGGTTTTTATTTGCTTTCACTTTAAATTGAGAATTTAAAAAATTATATCTTAACAGCATTTAAATGCTTTTCCAGAAAAGCTGATAAACTACAAAAATACATATATTCAGTAACCGCGACTCTAAAAAGGCAGGTAAATTTGAGTAATTAGGGCGGAAGGCTCAAAATAATTTTATATCTGTTTCGGTGATTTTAGAGTGCGTTAAGATCGTGATTACCAATACACATAACTTTTCCTATAATAACGACACGAATTCCTTTCGACCCATGTGGATAGCCAATGATTATAATGACATACTTCACTAAAACTACAGGTGTTATTTTTATCGTTTTGGGATTGGTGCAATCAGGATCTTCTTTACGCCACTCCCCCCCTTTCGTGGCTCTCCTCCGTGATGCGTGCCAAATGATCCCCCGTCACCTCTCGGTCTGCTCCTGCTTTGCCGCTGAGTGATCGCTGCGCGCGGCGTGACATCGAGGCCTCACACCGCCGTTTTCCGCGCCCTCCTGAACACAGAGACGGTCGTTTTCGGCACGACGAATTCTCTTACCTCATACTGACAAGGCTCGCTCGCTCAATCTCCGTGAAAGGAATGTTTTATGCAACCCGAGGTAAGCACACGATCATCAGGTTAAGCACTTTAAACGCTGTTAATTTTCGATCCAACGAGTTGGATTGTCTCATCTTTTTAAACGAACTTAATCACGAGTCCTTAAAAAAGTTATCCTCTTTCGAAATGATTCGGACGTAGCACATAATAGTGATTTTCTTTTTATGAGTCGCGAGCACTTTCATAAGGTCGGATTCAATGTTCGCTGTATAATACGGAGTGTGATTAACAAATCGTCGAGTGATGACGAATTTGAGCGTGTAAACTAGAATTTGATATTTACTTTTATTATTGTACCTTTTGATCCATCTTAAGTGACTTCCAGTGCGATGAATTACATTCTCAGTAATGACATTATTCGTAAATATGTTAGGCGATATTTTATCGAACAGCAATTTAGTACTCAAAATAATTGAATATTATTCTCATTGTCATTCCTAAGAGGAATTTCAGCTTCAAGTCATATAAATAGATTTGATAATACCATAGTGTAATTTTCTACTATTCATATTTAAAGTCTTTATGCTGCTGTACAAATACTCAAACCGATAAATACATTGTTGCTGAAAATGTAGCAACGCTTTAGAGCGGCGCTGGGAATGGAGATTTAGATCGTTATCACTCAAATACTATGTAAAAAAATATATCTGCCACACAACACACACACACACACACACACGAGCGAGCACACATCCACCCACACACGTTGGCAGTGGAGTGGGAGGGAGACAGAAGGAGATAGAGGGAGGGAGGGGATGTGATAACCGTGAGAACGGAAGAGGAAAAGGCTTCTAAATTCCCATTCCGATTCATCTGAGTGCGCTTGTCAAGCAGTGAAATGGCGTGTTATGCCGAGTTTGGATAAATCAAAGGAAACGCCACGGGGATAATGAAGGGAGAGTGGGTGGGTGGATGGGTGGGGTGGGGGGGGGGGCAAGGGCAGCCAAAGTGAAATAGAAGATGCGCGGTTTGTTAGAGAGCGTGAAATAGTGAGAGAGAAAGTGGCGGAGAGGCAGGATTGGTAGTGGAAAGCGAGCGAATGAGATAGAGAGGGGGTGGGGGAGGGGAGAGGAAACCGTATGCAGAGAGAGCGTTACAGACAAAAAGGGACATGTTCTGAAAGAGGAATGCGGCAGAGGATAATTGGAGAGGGAGAAGAGGCGCGTGCGCGAACAGATGGAAATAGTGAGGAAGGATAAATAATCGTTTGATTTTGAAAGGATTGAGGTTAACATGAACGGCCAAATGTTGCTCAAAAGTATAAAACTGTATGTAAATCTCGTTTGCTCCTAGCATAATTCCCTACGTCCTTGTTGTGAGCTGTGTTTAGGTTATGACCTTTTTGATGTGCGGAGATATTCTGCTACACAGCAATCACGAAATATTATATGCTGCCATACCGGTCAGGAATGGCATTTGCCTATTTTTTGTGTTCAATTCAGACGCATTAATGTCATTAAATGCGTTTTGAGCACATACAAACCTGCAGCCATAAAACGGAAAGAAAGAAATTTAATGAAGAAGGAATAGTTGGGTACAACTAAAAAGACATCGAGGCAATTGCGCGAGACATCTTTGATAACTAGAAAGGAGAGGAGCAATGAGAAGCATAAAGAAGAGAATTAAGGACAAAAGAATAAGAGAGAGAGAGGAGAAAAAGAGAATGGAGTTTTAAGAGAGTTATATCGTTTGTCACATTGTAAAGGGTAAAACGGGAGGGCAGAAGAAAAGGTTTTGTTGTGAGGGAGAAAAGCAGGATTGAGTGGCGGGAGGGGTTGGATGTGAATGGAGAGAGACAGAGAGGAAGTAAAATGGAAGAAGGAAGAGAGAGAGAGGGGGGGGGGGGAAGAAGAGGTGAAATAGAGAGATGGACAACTGAGGGAAAGAAACAATGAGAGAAGTATGCAAAGGAGAAAAATGGTAGCATCAAAAGTATGTGCTCGAGGAACAAAGGATTCAACTGGTGAATACGTACGTCGCACGCTGTCTGAAGATAAAGAAATTAGAACGCGGATGGTGGTATGAAACTATTTCGAGAATGGCAACATGACGTCGTTTCAATGAAGCTCTATGTACAAAATTTGACCTTATGCAAAAGATGCTCGAATAGGATTATTGTTCGACTCAAGATTTTAATTGGAAGAGAAAGGAGCAGATAATTGTCGAAATTATTGCCTTCAAAACTTGCGGAATCAAATGGTCGATTGCTTCTATTTCATCATTTTATTTGAAAAAATGCCGATTAAATAATTGGAGGGAGATATAACCGGATAACGTAAGAAATTTATGGAGACGTAAATGAAACTAAAATTTCATTGTGAAATACACTACATATAACAGGTGAATTAATTATAAAACATAGAAAATTTCAAATTAGATTACAAAATGATGTTAAGTGAGCCTTGTTTTAATATGAACCATTATTCGGCAGTCTGATTTGTAGGTATATTGGAGGTATCAGATAACAGAGGAAATAGCTGAAGGGGCAGAACTTTAAGAGCGCAACCAGACAATAAGGAAAAGAAAAAATTAAACAGAAGTACGAGCGAGTTGGTCAGCGGGATAGAGGCGGGTGAGGGCAAGTTAAAGGAGCACGAGGAAGGGGGAGGGGGTGGAGCAATGAGGGGGCGGGAGGGTTATGTGACCCTAAGGCATCTTTCTGGCGGAGGGGGGGGAAGAGAGTGAAAAAGCGATATCTGGAAACTGTGGATATGGGTTTACCGAGTTCTCTGAAAGGTGTGGATGGGTGCTTTGTGGAATTGCGGGGCATCGGATATTGAAGATGTTATGGTACGGAGCTCCCGTGCATGCGGTTTGCTATAAGGCCACTGTGGCAGAAAATTGAGGGCAAGAAATATTTGCGCGAAGTGATTCATTTTATACGTTATTTATTTTTCCAATTTGATAGAAAATAAGAGCATAAAATAATCTCATATACATTAGGTATATAAAATCCTATGATTTTGGAAACAAATAAAAATAAATTTCCATTATAAATGCTTGAGTTAATATATTTTATGCTATTAATTAGTACCGCAGAAATTGAATCAATTTTCCAAATACACTGTTGGTCAGTAGTATGTTCTCGATGGTTGACACCATGCTTTCGTCGTGGTGCGATGTGTTAGGTGTGTATAAGAAATTAGGTGGCGCGGGACACAGAACGAGTTGTTACAGCGTGGATATCGAACTTGTCGAGGAAACGCCCACATGCCTGTAATCGGCTTAAGGATATCGGAATGGAACGCAACATCGGCGCATGTATATCCAGATAGTAGTCCCGTGTTTGCAAGGAGGCATCTGTTAGAGGCAGATGCCGAATATAAGGCGTGACCGGGAATGAAATACGTGGTATATTGGAGTATCGGCCGCAAGGAACTGTCCGGAAGGGTCTTCTTCTATGCGTTTACGTATGGAAGGACTGTTCTGTGGACGACGCGTGTATGTGGGTGTGCGGAAGGGGTGAGGGAGAAAGGGGTTACAGTAGGGAGGGGATAGAGGGGGGAGGTGGAAATGGGGATACAGGGAGGGAGGGGGAAATGGAGGAAGGGGGAGGGGAGAGGCTGACATCTGTGAGATAGCGACGTAACTGGAAGAGGACACGTATACGGTCCGACGCACTTAACCTTAGTTTCGAACCAGTTTCCATCTCGACTCGGAGAGAGATAGAGAGAGTTAGAGAGGAGTGGAGAAAATAACAGAGAAAATAGGAGAGATAGAGAGAGAGAGAGGAATGGTGAGGGAGGAAGAGGAGAAAGTTGTCGCAAAAATGGAGAAACTTTTCTCCATTGCCTTTATCTTTTTTAATTTACCACTTTACTCCTGAATCTCAGTCGTTACCTCCCTTGGAGATATCTCTGAACGCGGGCCACTTCGCAAGGAACTGCTCCATCCCTTTTCTCATTCTCTTTCTTCCTCTTTCAGCCCCTCTCTTTCTCTCTCTTCAACATTTCCTCTTCAAACTTATCCCTTAACCTCTCTTTTTTTAAACTAAAAGCTGCCCTCTCTCTCTCTCTCCCTCTCACATCCTCCTCCCCCCTCTCGCACGCCCTCCCTCTCTTCTCTTTTGCCTCTGATGGAGCGCTGACCTCACACTAATGAATGGAACATGCTCTGCCTCTAATCCTTCCACTGCGAGGTGAAATGCGCAATTGAGTGAATTTATTAGTTTTAATGAGATCTCGCACACTGTGGCTCCACCTCGTATGTGGCCGACGAGACTCAAGACGTGCACTGCATCCCTCATTACGTTTGAAATAATTTTTCTTCGAGCACCAGTGCCTCTTGGAGGCGATAATTAACGCGTGTCGCACGTCTGAATGCGAAAAATTTATTTTTAGAGCCTTAGAAATTTTTATTTTAATACAAAAATCGCCAAAAGGTTTCATTTAAGCTTAAGAATCCTTTGAAACGTGCCCGTATCATCCGAAAATTCCATTTTATGTTATAGCCGGCTTAAACGTCCTTGTCTTTGTTACTCATGAATGACTTCAACGCTGTAAATTTATTCGAATGGAAATTTTGGTCTGAAATGATTTAGCAAAGGCAAAAAGATAACCGTCTGAATTTTCTTGTATTTTTAAGGGAATATCTCTATTTTTGCATTCGAAATCCTAGCTCTGCGGCAGAGAGAGTTATGCCTTTCTGTTTAATAGAGTCATTTTGATGTACATAAAATGACTTTCTATGTAATGCCAAATAGACGCAACTATTGTTTTTCAATATAACGTATTTTTAAATTTAAATTTGAAAATATAATTGAAACTGAAATACCTACTGCTATTTTGAGTCAGCCTAAAATAAGCTCTCACTAATCATATTTTACAATGTTAATGAATCTACAGATTTTTGGCGTTATTCGACAAATAATAGATAATCACATTTAACTAAAATTTTCGATGGTGGATGTTATAGATGTACAATATATATTTAGCGCCATTATTTCCATCCAGAAATGTACATTTATACCACATGAAAATGTATACTTGTTTTATTCAAATAAAAACCCAGATAATTTCCAATGCGTCTTTACAACAGTCAAACGTTCACTTTTTTGTGCGTGTGTGTGTGTGTATATATATATATATATATATATATAAAATAGCTGTTTAATTCTTGGTAGATACGATTCATAGTTCCGGCAGGTATTGCTTATTTTCTCAGTTCGCATATTGTGTTACAACTGATATAGGTTCTACGCGATCAACCGTCAAATACTTGCATAATTGATTTTTTGCCAAATTTCCCAGGTTTTTGGCGTTTGATAGACACCAGAAAATACCATTGAGATTGATCTAGAGAAAATGTTGTTTTATAGGGCTTGAGTTAAACTGTAGCAAAGATCGACGCGAGAATTATTCCACAGTTTAATTTTGGTTCATTTTCAATGTTCGTGTCGAGCAAACACTCCAGATGCATGCAGAATAAATTTTTTTCGAGTGTACCATTTCCAAGAGAAGACCGGTTGGCCTCTATAGAGCATTGAGGAACTTCCCTCTGCCCTCCTCCCTTCCTCCTATTCTCCATCCTCACTCTCCCATTCTCCTCCTTTCCCTCCCCCTCCTCCCCTCCCCAATTTTTCCTCCCCCCCCCCTCATTTCCCCCTATCCCATTCCATTTCCGTGAGTCGCGGGGCGGTGTAGATGTGCACGTAGTGGCGGTCGCCTCGTTTACGGCGGGGTGTTGTGCACCATTTGGTGCGTGGGTGCTAAGAGATAACGAAGGCGAAATAAAAGAACGGCGTCAATGGACAGTATCATCGTCGCAAAAAAAAGTCTCCCTTTGTCTCGAATTCCTTTGGACGATCGTATATCGTTTGGACCTTTTTCGAGTGGCAACCTTCCCTTCCTCTTCACCTCTTTCGTCTAATCTTGAGCCCCATCCCATTTCCACCTTTCCTTCTCCCCCTCCCATTTCCACCTTCCCCTCTCTCCCTCCCTTTTCCACTCCCTCTATACCTCCTCTCCACTTCTCCCTTCGAAGATCGTCCGCTTCTCTCTCTCTCTCTCCGTCATTTCTTCTTCTCTCTATCCTGCCCCTTTCCACCCTCCCTATTCCTATCTTTCCTCATTTCCACCTTCTGCATATGCTAAGCGTGTCTTCTTTTCCTGTAGCTGTGAATATATATTTATTCCTAATATAATCTTGCAGGTTATTTATATATTTCCACGCATTCCTGTTTTTATTTTTCCAGAATATTTAATTTCCGATAAACAAATTCGTATATATTTTCTGTTATTTGTTTTTAGAGAAAACATTTTTCGCTTTTTTCGCAGATTATTTTAATTGGCATCTCAAAATGGGAAACATTATACTATATATTATATTTCCAATTCAAATATTCGCAATGAATTGTTCTTCGTATTTAAATATGACTGTTTACTTTTCTGATTTTGTTGCATCTCGGCTGAGTTGGTTATTGGAACTGCCTTTTTTGATTTGGTTTTGTTCAAATGGTTTCCTTCCTTCCAATATTGATACATTCTATTTGTTTCTCCATGTATTTATAATTCTTTTATATAATTTGAAATGAATTATGAACCTTAACACGAAGTTAATTTTGAAGAAAAGTATATTTAAACTAGGCAACATATGATTCTAATGATAATATTACGTCCAGCATCAACTGTGTAAATTGTTTGGTTTATGACTTTCGCCAAAAAAACATATTTCATAGATAGTACGGTTAAAGCCTGTTGCGGGAAAACAAGTAAACATGGCGTGCATTTATGTTATCCAGGTTTCATGTTAAATTTCGAATACTTCCCATTGGCATTCAGATTATTTTAAGCTAGTGCTGGCGTGAGCATGCACTGTACATTGCTACGCATAAGGCATATGTATAACATTTTGAAACTAGGTCGGTATACGGCAACGAAATGCGGAGGAGTGCATTGAAGGCGCTATTACAAAATACCTTTTGGAAGTGTTTCCGCCTACGACATCATACAAATTGAGTTCTATTGCCCAGAGAGTGATCATACGTAATAGTATTCTTTTTGTGGAAAGCTGTGTGATTAGTTTTAACTATTTATTGATAGAGATTCCGCCAGTGTTTATAAAATCTTTAAAAAATATATGAAAGAACGATAATGATATTCTTATCATATTCAAGTTCATTTATTTTGTTTTTGGATTTTACTCCACTCTATGGTTTTCTTTGGGAATTATATTCCTACAAAATCTTTCCATAAGACGGTTTGCTTTTTTTCTCTTCTTTGAATCCATTCTCTTTCTCATTTATTTCCACGAAAACGAAATATACTACTGCATAAATATCGCGAGAGCGATTTTTCCAAAATTTCAGTGGTGTAAATAGACAATTCATTATGATTTAAGAAAAACAGGTTATAACATTAATTTGTTGCTTAGCAGGATTTATTTATAATAAAACTACAATAATTATTAATGAATCGCTTTAAAAACTTGTCATTGAAACGATTTTAAAACCATTTTCTTCGTAATTAATAGCGCCGTCTAAAAATGCGTCCAACATAAAACCTTTTAATAAGACATATCAGCGTGAATTACAAGCGTGATTTTTTAAATTAATAGTTTTTACTTTTTTGAAAAGAAGAAAATTAATATAATGTAATTAATGACTTCCTTACCCTTCCATTTTGACGCCAATTTTGTCAATTTTAGTTGATGGCAGTCTGAAGACGAAGACAAGTTTCAGAATTTTCTACTGTCAGTCGATTGCGAACAGGATTAAGTGTATTTTTCATTAAAGAAAACACTAGCTCGCAACAGTAGCTAGTTCCAAATGCAGACAAAAGAGAGAATGCAACTTTTTTCATTGCCGATAGTTTTGTTGGAAGCTGAGACCGAGTACGTGAGCAAATATCTAACAATAATCAATGGTTTTCGTTTTTTTTTTCATAGATGAAAAGTTATCGACGTACAAGTCTGAACTCAGGAAATCAATTAACTGCATCTCAATCCCAAGAAACTCGAAATACTGCAGCTCGAGGTCAATTTCTGTTGTTTTCTCAGGATACAATATATATTATAACATCGGACCGTGAGTTTGTAGGTCTTGGAATCACCGCGAAAACTCTTCCACCAAGAGAATTATATACTTACGCAAATTTGGTATTATAAATTTTAAATTTTCATCATTATCAAAAAATAATTTCAATTTGAAAATATACCTAACTCAGATTCCACGTCTGAAGATCATCCTCGAAGAAAATTCCTTCCACCCTTCATACAAATAAAACCTTTTACCTTGAAACTTGTCATTCAACCTATTCAAATATGCCGTTATGTCTGATTATTCTCCAACTGTTGATAGTCTTTTTCAGTTCCACGGAGAAAGATTTTACTTTAATCAAAACAATTGACAAAACAAAAGCCACACTAAAGGCTAAAATAGACGCCTCTAGCTATTTTTGGAGTAGCTGAACAATACCAATATTTTGACTCATCATTGCAGGTAACCCATCGATAATCACAGAAAACAGTTTATTTTAAAAAAAATCAAAATCTATGAATGTCGAAATCTTTCCCTTTTGTAGTTCCGAGCATCGGAGAAACGGCACACACTTCTTCTATCAAAGTCACGCTTTGCTGAATAAAATCGTGCAAACAATTTCAAACGGGCGACGTCATTTATGTCCGCGGCTTTACGGATGCATACACACGTTCTCCTTTAATTTTTCCTTGCAGGAAAATAGCCATTTTTCAATTTAAGCTATTTTTTGGAATATAACTACGTTAAATTAGGGATGCCTGTTTCTTTAATTTCTTGAGAAGTGTATGGCGTACTCTTTTTTTCTTCTATATTTCTTTAAAAATATATTTTGTGTACTTTCTTCATTAGATGATGGTGCCATCTCAAAATCTCTTCGCGTGCCATCCAGTGGCACGCGTGCCATAGGTTGCCGACCCCTGATTTATACATTTTTTGATTTTATTGTTACAACGCAGGTAAACTACTAGTTTCCAACTTTACTTAGCTAATATTTGATAGAAAAAGAGTAATAAAGTATAAAAAATTATTTTCCGTCGATTGCGCACATTTTTAGCTTTGGCTTTTAATGAATTTAGCACATGCCCAAGATATGAGCATATATTAATTCTATACTTTCTCCTGCAATCCGATTTTAACTATATAGATCATTCCAAAGTACTGTATGTTATGTAATTTTTATTTTACTTTTCTGTCTTAATTTTATCTAAAAGATTTTAATCTTTAATTATATTTATGTATTCGAATATTAAATCATGAAACTAATATAATTTTTATCGCATTTTTACCTGTGTTTCATGGTTTTAAATTTTGAGTTGAACTTAATAGAAGGTCAACGATTGAAATAGATTCCTTCCATTTAAATCCACACACCGTCCCGGGCAGAAATATAGCTCTGGGTTTTAAACTTTGGTTTCTCTTTAAGATCAAATAAATATCTACAGTCTTTCAGTTTTTGAGGAAAATACTGGAATTAATTATTTTTCCTGCTCTCTGCCCACTTTTTTTTAACTTCGATCTCGCTCAAAAGTACCCGTATTATACTAACGAACTAGTTAAACCCTTCGTCCATAAAAATTTCGTGTGGGCCAGATTCTCATTTCTACCGCAAACAAGCTTTCGTGATTGCTAATCCGCCGATCGTTGATTCTATAAAAAAAAAGTCCGTCTGCCCTTCGAATATATCTTTGGTATCCATAATGACGACTTAGTCGATTGCTTTTACTTCAATACATGCGTAAGAGGAATGTTGTAATTGCTGTGGGCGTCCGTAAATGATGTACGTGAGGAGAAGGTCATCTTGAACTGAAGATATTTAAATAGTTTTTGGTCGGATGTCATATGGAGGATTTTTTCATTGAATTTGCGTTATGGAGCAGAGAGGTTTATAAAATAGTACAAGTGGGATGCGAGATGTGAAGGAAATCGCTTTTCATAACTAAATTTAGACATTTTTCATCTTTCTACCTAAGGGAGATAAAAGCAAGATTGTCTAGTAAATTCATTTATAAGCGCGTGCTCGAAACAAATCAAATTAATCGCTGCGTTAATGTTTATTTGTTTACAGTCGCGCTGCACATTTCCTGTAGCAATGCCCAACCATTCTTTCCCCTCCCTTCCTTTCCCTCCCCCAATTTCCTTCTCCTTCCACTAACATTTCCTTCTCCCTCCCTCCACCTCCTGAAATCCCTTCACCCCCACCCCCCTGCATTCCTCCTCCCCCTCCTGCATTCTCCTCCGCCACTATCCGCGACGCTTTTTTCCTTTCTCTGGAATTTAATTCCGTCAGCCGGCACCTTATCATCCTTTTAAGCCGCAGCGCGCCCTTTTTCCCGCACTTAAATACAATTCTCAGTTTCCCCCAGAGCATTCATTTTAACCGCTAAGGCTTTAAGTTATGAGTCTCAGCTCGAGCTTTTTTTTATTATCACGTGTGAATCGCAGCGGTTTAAAATAACACAATTTGAATTGCGATTATTTTTTTCCGCATTCCGTCCGCCCTATCGCGGCGTGTATCTTACGATTCGGTTGGAAAGGTGTCTGGAATCCGTGGTGTAAGGCGAGGTAAGAAGCATAAGTGGGCCATTCACGTGCAAATCTAACAAGACGCGGTTTATGTCTTTATGGGGCTTGGAAAGAAGATTTAAGACTAATGAAGAAAAGTTTTTCTTTAAAGATTGTGAGCTTATCCCTTTTTATTTTCAAATTGGTGTCTTTAACTCAGTTTTTTTTACATCCGCAAGTCTTCGTCATTGAATTATTTTGCTGATATTTTATTTGGCTGTTGATTCTAAAGAATAAAGGACAGTTTCGTGCAGAAGATACTCTTTTAATGGCTTTCAGTTTGTGACGTTCGTCTGCTCAGCCTCATAGAGCCAGAATGCTTCCTTTTTCTCACCTTAATACAATATTGTTATACGTAGTTATTTTCGCTGGCAGCTCCTTCGCTGTCCACAACTCTTTCGTTTTTCTCAGATGTTCATATCTCTGATCGTCACTGTCACTAAACACATCATAACTCCTATCTCTCTTCTAACTTCGCCACAAACTTTTTTTTTGTTGATTTCCATCGCTTGTTGACTTGATTTATTATTTGTGCTGATTCAATCCTACATATTTAAGAGTGTTCCTGTGTTGAATGAAATCTGTCTTCCAGTTTTAGAAGTAAATAAATAAACCAAATTTTCTCATTTCATTAAGGAATTTTAAATATACATAATTATATGTGATTCGTCCATTTGAAGTTCCGTTTAAAAATAGTTTGTCCACATAGTTCTGCTTTCGCGACCTTTTTAATTTCCCGGTAGCTATCTCTCTTTGTCATCGTCTACCAGATGAAACCTTTTCCTTCATCTTCTCTTCTAGCACTTCTCCCTATAGAGTTAAAATTAGTCCAAATTTTCCTTTAAAAACTTATTATTATTGTTAGTTGTCAAAGGGAAAAACTATCTGAGTTTTCTTTCAAGTATAAAATGAGATTTTTTCTGCGAACGTTAATGTATGCCTATTAGTTTAATTCTGTTAAACATATTGATCTTATATGATTGATTTTAATTTTCCGCAATGAACTATTTATAATTCAAAGCGACAACTTGTTTATAGCAGAAAGAAACTGTTAATTTCACTGCAGTCATAAATAGTGTAATGAATGGAAAAATAATTTGGAAACTTATAAATGTAACAAAATGCTTAATGGCCGCTTATTTTCACCTTGTTAATAGTATTTTTAAGTTATTCCCGTCGATTTTCTAATTTATTTAATCGAACAGATGATTTGGGCTTCTATAAACTATTGCTGTATGCATTCCTGTATCAGTATTATTGTTCTTTTATGTATCTAGGTTTTTCGCATTTTTTTTCATCCCTCTTCCCTTCGTGGTTGTTTGCCTGCGAGGGTTTTTACTAGGTTCTTCCTAGGTTTTTCCCAGAATTATCTAGTCTTTTCTTCTTTTTAGAAGTTACCTGAATATGTATATTCACACTCGGTCATTGTTTTTATTGCGATTATTTTCATCTTGTTTTGACTATTTGAGCATATTGTCATGTAATATATATTTTGTAACGTAGGCTTAAATGAAAGAGGGGACCTTTTGGTCTCAATTTCGCCCTTAAAATAAAGACGTATGTCTATCTATCTATCTATACTCTATCAGACTCCCAGGAGAAATAAACCGCTGCTACTTTGAGAAATAACTTCTCCAATTCTTACCACCGAAGGCATTTCCCTGTAACTAACGATTTAACATCAAAGTTCTCGCGTTTCCTCTATCTCGGTTCATTATAGAAGAACTATTCGTGGTCTCCTTCCATTTCTACAATCGGATTGTAGCTCAGAGGCATCGACGAACCCAGCATCATGCGTTCGAACCTAAAACCGTAACGAATAACGCCCCTTTGGAACACCGCCCTTTCTCCACCCATGCACCGCTCCCACCCCCGCCGCCCACTCATCCATCCCTCATTGTTCCCTTTATCCCCTTCCACTTCGCATCCTCCCATTATAACGAATAAGGGTCGCAAATTGAGGCACTTTTGCCAAAACGTCAAGATGTCGAGTTTTTAACCGAGAGGTAAGGAAATTCTCTCGTCCTTCATTGGATATTTCTAGAGAAAAGATAACCCGGAGAAGTTAATGGAATCGGGTAAAAGGGCGGGAAAAGGTTGTCTGTAGAGAAAGAGAGAGAGAAAGAGAAGGGGGTGAAAAGAGGAGTGGGTATTCGAGAATGTGGAAGTGGGTTGCGGAGAGTACGAGAGAGAGAGAGAGAGAGAGAGAGAGAAATGGGGGAGACAAAAAGTTTCAGACCAGAATCTCTCTCAAAGCGGGAGCGGGAGGAGGAGGTTTGTGGGGTGGGGGAAGGGGGCAAAAGATGGTCTCCCGGTGGGAGGGAAAAGTTCGCATTGGCCCCGAGAGGGAGGCTGCCTCTTCGCAGGACTTTGTAAAGGAAGCGGGTGGGAGAGAGATAAAAGCGAGGAAAAAATAATGTAGGAATTACGTCTGCGCCCTAGAGTTTTCTGCAGCTACCGTAAGTGTCGCTTAAGAGCATTATTTCATCTCAAAGAGAATCGACTGCTCTTCGTTCCGAATGGAATAGCAGTGGCGAGTGAGGCGAAAAAACTAACGGATTGTTTTTTTTATGTTTCTGAGCCGTCTGGTAAATACAAGGCGAAAGGTAAAATGCGATAAATTCGAATTGGTAAGGCGAGATCGCGGAAATACTTAATTTAATTCAACTGCATTGTCAAATTTAATCTCCGGGCACTCGGTGGGTATTTCCAAAACCTTTGTTCATGAGTGTGCTCTATCACACAAAAAATAACATCGAGCGTATTAAGCATTTTATTTTAATTATTTTTATTATTTCGCGAAATTTGTACTTAAAATCTTCGGAAAATTAATTAAAAAATTATAATTAGAGAAGCAGAAAATATTTTCTTTTGGGTTATGTTTATGCATTCATATGAAATATTTAAACATACCTGTAATTTAACTAGATAATTTTCTTAAATTAGTTTATTTTGCAATAATAGATGAAAGTAATATCATTAATATAGATTACTTATGGAAAATCACAGCTTGTTTACAATTTATTGAAAGTGATTATTCGATACTTATATTTAATTTGTAACGAAAATGATTGCTTAAAATGTTTAGTTTATATTAATATGTTTGTATCTGAAGCTGTTTGAAGTAGCATGAGAACGGACAGTCCATTTGGTCTAAATATTCTCCCAATAGGATATGAAATTCACTGTCCCCAGGATACGGTGATATTCAACAATTCATTTGCATATATTTCTTTATACGAATTATTAAATTTGAATGGGATGTTTTCTATTATGTAACATTAAAAATTAATTCGATGAATTTTACATTTCATATAATATGCTCATCAGCGACGAAGAAATATTTACATTTTCTTTATTTATTATTCAACTCCAGTGCGACACGATACGCACATAGAAAAAGAACTTCACAATACATATCTTTTAATCTAAGCTAACAGCTAATAAAATTACATTTTAATACATCAGAACGCCGTTTTACGATTTTTCATAATGGTTTACGTTCACTCAAAATTGTGAATATTATTAATTAATTATCTCTCTTTATCACTCCTTCCGAATAGTTCGTATGTATAATTCTTATCTTTAGCTTTCACGAAACAGAAACTACCTCGCAAATACCCAAGGTAACACATGCAGCAATAATAATTATCGGCATATGGCATCTAGCCTTTGCTAACAAATGACACGGTTCGTAAGAGATTTCCCTGCAAATAAACAGTCTTCCGTTTCGCGGGCGCCCTCTCGAGGTCTTCGAAAGGGTAGAGACTCCGATGAGGGAAAACAGTTCACTTGATACTAGTTTTCGTGCAGTTGGGAAGTTCTGTCTCACGCATACAAATCACAAAGCAAAACTTCGGCTTTCCAGACTGCATCCATTTGCGCCTGTGAATTACTTTGTAGAGTCCTTGGTACGATGCGCGGCGACCCGGGTGCGAGGCGCAACTCCATCCCAATGGCCCTTGCCGCCCAAATGCTTAATTCAAGGATTAACGGGTCACTCCCTTTACACCCGTCTGGCTCTATGCACTCCAATCCCCGATGCTAAACCTCGAAGGTTAACCGGCGTCACTCACTCCTCGCCGCACACACATAACAGCGGCGCCGTTATGCACGACCTTGTACCCAAATTCATCCCTTGGTTCCAAATTTCAAATAGTGGAAATTATTACGAAGTAATTGTCAGGAAAAATCCTTTTAGTTTCATGGACAGACTCTTCAGACAGATTGTTTATGGAGGTCATTCTGATAGCTTTTTATTATATCCTTGAATGATTTACTTAGATGTAGAATATTTAAATTCGTAAATTTTCTAACATAAGTTTGTACACTGTTTTGAAAATAGATAATAACTAAGATTATCTGTCCAACATAGTAAAAAAGCATTGAAAAAACCAGTTATGCATGTTTATATCGATTTCCGTTCAAATATTACATTTTCGCTCTCTTCAATAAATCTTATCTGTGTCAATTCGAAAATATCGTATTCTCAGGCGGACTTATTATTTGGAACGATGCCAATGTCTAATTCATCCAAAAAATTTACCTAGGTTATTTTGCTTACCATTATTTCCTTTGTTCCTATTATATTATCTACACGCATAATTTCTATAATCGTCATCGGTTCACTTTAATATTCATCAACGCAATGTCATCTGATATTGGTATTATGGACGAATTCCAAAAAAACACAATTCTCCTTTGAGAATTTCTTATCTTTAAAAATTATATTTTGATATATATATATATATATATAGACACTGAAAATGGATAGAAATCGTCCGATGTTTAGGTTAGAGCAAAAAATTTCTCTTGAATTTTGACTTCTTTATTTCTGCTTGCCATACACTATCTGTCCGTCACGTTTTCATATAGGTACGCTTTACCCGCCATTCACTTGCCAAATTGTAGTATCTTTGTGCAATCGTCTCCTCTCTCCCTCTTGTGTATTTCTCTTACTGTCGATTCCTTTCTCCTCCCATTTACATGCATACTACAGCCTACTTTTTTATGACCATACGCCGTTTTAAACTAACTATGCATACGCGGGTTCGTTTTCCTGCAGCATTATAAATTTGGTGACCTCTCCTACTAGAAAATATACATTTTCACTTATACGCTAATTAGAGAGACACTGCCAACACGAATGAGTCAAACAGGAATTCAATTATGAGACGATTTTAACAAAAAAGATCTCGACATCATTATTTTTAATATGATTGTACCGTACAATTAAATCAGAGACAGGATTTAAGCCATGTGAGAAATAAATTGTTATTTCTTTACTTTTTGTGAATTTATGCATGTATTATACGTTTTCGTATGTGTGGAAAAGTGTTTCCATAAAGTAAATAATTAAAAGATTTTGTTAATAATATTTTATATAGGTACTTCCTATCAGAAAACTGGTATTGGCAGATACAAAAGTAAGTTAGTAATATCGCGCTGAAATTTTGAATAAACATCGTGGTGCTAGCCTTAAATTTACCGAATTCCAGGATGAGGAAGTAGTGTAGACAGAATAGTATAGTTACGGCAGTTTTATTCATTTGTTGACGAATTACTTTTTTCGTTAATAAATGTTTAAAAAAATATTATTTGTCTCTAGCTATTCGAAGTTTCAAATTATATTTCCAGTAATACGTCAGCCCTGGTTGAGCAGTATGACTCAATTATGTCGAATTTCAACATAAATAAAAATTGGCGATCATTGTTAATTAATATGATAGGCCAGTTTTGTTTTTCAATTTAGTGAAACATTCAATTATAAATCGTTAAAATGCGTATGTCTAAATGGGTGTTTGGGCATTACTGCGATTGTCTCTAAAACTAGGCATCCTATCCAAAAATATAATGCACAAGAAATGGGTAAATTATTCTGTGTAAAAACTTTTTAAAATGTATTAAAATCTATGTTGAATACTTTACGTGTGAATGCAAATACTTTTTTCAGTGAAGTCACTGCCTAAATTAGGTGATTTGACCCGAAATTATCATTTTCGTATTTTCTTGATATAAATCCCAAATATCCAATTTAAGCGAAATTCGTCCAGCTCCATAAACCCTGAAATACGCACGCAGGCAAATGGACAGACAGACTGATGGAAAGACCTAATGCAATACGTTCTCTTTTTCATTAATGAAGAACTGCGCCTAAATCTCCGAATAAACATTTGCGTTGAACATGATAAAGAAAAACAAGCGCTAAGGGAAAACAAATCTCAAAGATAGGGGAAGAATATTAGGGAAATTATAAAAGAGGGGAAGAAAATGAAGCTTGCGAAATATCAACAGGAATGATGGCCAACAGATGTAGCGAGGGAGAAAACTACGCAACCGAGGATCCTGAGTGTGGCATTGCGCCAAGAGGGACGAAGAAAGAGGGAATCCTGAAAAAAATCCTCACGGGACTCGCAAAATCCTTTCAAAACAATTCGGTAGCTTTATCAAGATTATAAACGTATATAGGAAGGATGGAATAACGCCAGAATTATCTTTAGTTACAAGAGAGGAGATGAGGAAGTTCCAAAAAACTTGAAATCATTTGTCTACTCAACAAATCTCGAAGGATATGTCATCTTACTTTAGTGCAGAGAGCTAACAGAATGCACGAACGTCTTCGTCACAAAATAAATCACTCGAGTCGCTTAAAGGAGTCACGAGGCGTCTCAGCGAGCGCTAACTACCATTCCTTCATTGTGGATGAAAAGTTTATAGTGATTTACAAAGAGATGTAGTGAGAGTAGGGTTTTCAAAATACAGATGACTCATACTTAAAATATAAATAGAGCAAAAAAATCAACGATGTTGACTTTCAAAACTGTGCTTTAATTTCGAAAGATACGTGACGGAAGCAACAGCCGACGGTTCTCCAGAGCTGACAAACGAGAGCGATTTATTGTTTTGCCCGAATTAAAAAAGTAATACTGATAGGTTTTGGCGAATTTTATGCATCAAGGGATGCATGAAATCGATTTAAACTGAACGTTAAATACATTTAGGATAGATTTGCGAAGAAATTACTCTTCGTTCATGTATCGCGTACTCAGGGATTTTAGTAAATAGACAAACATCAATAAAATCGACTTTTAGATTTATTTAGATAAAACGTTTATCGAGAACTGCATGTATGGTTCTGCAATATTTACTTTAAAATGTGCTATTTGAAATAAAACCCATGGTTCTCAAATTAATTAAAAAATAAAAATAAAATTTATCAAAGGAAATTTGAGAAATATTTATATTTTATTATATTTCAAGGGGAAGTGAATTTGCATTTCCAGAGGATCTTAAGAGACGTGAAACTTTTTATTTTCGATTTAATGATAACTTAAAATGAGATCTAATATTTATAGGGATGCAATATAAACATAAAATAAACAATGCTAAACATAGGAAAAGGATTTACCTAAGCATAATCTGAGAACATTGTTCGTGTAATGGACATTGCATAGAAATAGGTTCCTTCTCGGAATACACTTTGTGGAAAATATTAAGTAGTATATTTAGATCTCTGTATGGTAAGGAAACATGTTTTTTTTTCTATGTAAATATAAATACGATATTTAATTCTTAGGAAAAGGTGCAAGTTGACAATTTGAAAAACTTGCTGACGGTTTCTGGACACTTATTTAAATTATAGCAAATTTCTTCAGAAATGTATATATTTAACCTATTATAACAATTGTTTGCCATCAAAAAGGAAATCTTCTCCCGAACATGATTTTTCATCTTCATTTCAATTAATTTCTGCCAAACTTGTGCTGCATATGCTACTGGAATTCTTATGCTGCTATTTTGTTAGATGTAAGAAAAGGATCGCTTCGATGCACAATTATATGCATCGAAGCGATCCCGGGCGTCTAATTTTTACTCTGCTGTTTCGTAGTAATACCAAATACCCATTAATTAAGGGTAAGTAAGGCTTAAGTATTTAATTAGTCATCACTCGTAGGAAATTTCCGGTAATGTCAAATCCGCGATTGCTAAGAATTAATACTCAAATTATATAAGTAGTTAGCTGAGACGATGATCGAGACAAATCGTCATGGCTCATGGGAATGAATGTATGAAAATATCAATAAACAAATTAATTTTAAAAATACGATGTAAACGTTTTAGTCAAGAAAAATCTAAAAGATAAAATGTAAAAAAGCAATTTACTCATTTATGATAAAGATCTTCAGATTAAGATGATGTTGTTTGCAATTCGAAGGACGCATGTTTCTCTTGTAGATCATTCTAGGGCAGTGTAAATGGGAGTTCAGATAAGAAATTTTTAGATTTTAAATCCATAACGAGACAGGAATAAAAGGATCACATAGGGCTATTGTGAGAAAATAAAAAATAGATATTCTGCGTGTGGGTTGAAAGTAATAAATTTTGTACTAATCCATGGGTCAAATCATTCAAAAAAATTAATATTCTGCGAGCTTTAAGTTATTATGCAGAGAATACCCTCCGCAATTAAACAAGACGGCGAATTGCGAGAATTTACTGTACTTTGTGTCTTTGGTAGAGCCGACACAGTTTAGGAAATTATCAAAACGATTCGAATATCCCATCTTTAACATTAATATTTTATTCACTGCTTCCACTTTGAGATCTCGCTTTACCACTGTGGGACAGAACATGCTAGCAATGGAAATTTTTAAGGAGGCGCCCGAGGTTTATTCGGAAGATTATGAATGCCGCTGTATTCACTGTTTCCAGGAAAGAAGGTGTATTTACGCGACTGGCAACCCTATTAGGGAAAGGGACGTAGATTCCCCTCCTCTTCGCAACACACACAGTTGATGACGAGCGGTAATTACCGGCGGGGAAGATTTCTCGTTCGGCGCAGCCACAGCCGCTACTTGGAAAACGCCGCGTCATTATTTCTCATCACTCGAGAGAAAAAAAAGAATAACGATTCCCTTTTCAGGATCCTGGGTTGTTTGGAACCCTCGCGATTCTCGTAAATCCTTTTGTACGAACAGCGATGTTAACGTGCACCGTCGTTTCGAGGAGAACTCGCTTTTAATTATAACTTTGCCTTTTTAATAATCCAATTATTCACGAGAAAAGATTCACGGTGTCATAACTTGATCGCATTTCTAATTAATACCTTGGTTCCAGGTATGATAGCTCCTTAATCAGTCGAAAGTTTAGCAACTAATTCGGGGGCGCGTGTGTTTCATTTAGTGGCACTCCGCGTATCCCATGTGTATGCTTCGCTTTGTTTCATCCTATCATCTTGACTATTTGTAATCAACTTTCCGAGGGTCGCTCTATTAAATTTTCTTATTTTCGTAGAACGAGTTATTCTCGGTCAAATCTCATTCCTCCTCATGTATAATAAAGCAGCATTGAGGAAAGTCCAATAAGACCTTAGAGGGGAAAGAAAATCGAGTAAAAAGCGGCCAATAAATGATATTTGTCCTTTATTGTGTCATGAAGATTGGGGTTGGTGGAAACGAGTTGTGTGTGAGTACCTCGAAGAAGCGAAAGAAATAGAATATTAGCAAAATAGCAATTTTATTCATTGAAAAATAAATTAAACCTTTTTAATGAGCTAGGACTTCATTGGATCAGCACAAACCATTTATTAGCATGAAATTGTGTTTGAAAAGGGTTTTTCAATGCTTCGTCGGAAGAGAGTATGATTTATTTATGTATTATTTAATTCTTCAGGTTTTGCGATTTATTGTGTAGATTTTATGGTTGATCTTCCCTCGACAATTACGGAGGTTGTCTACAACTGTATGTACCAAAATCCTAGAGACTGATTTGGTGCATTATTTAGGGAAAGGCTTTCTCTTATTGGAATTGTTCTTAAGTGCTGAAAGCATTTTGACAAACATCGGAAATCTGGATGACATCCTTTGGATCGGATCTTTTCATTTTCCTTGGAATCATTCACATTTCAATTTCTATACATTGTCCAATATATAGTATGTATATAATAACTTAGTCTGATTTTATTATCATTGCCATAAATAATAGTATAATTATATGGTGGCATTTTTTATGCACAAAAACGTTAAGTAATACAACAAATATATTAACATACCGAGTAAACTCATCTAGCCTATTGAAAGCAATAAATAAATGAATGAACTCTTCGAAAGTGATTAATACCACGGATTGTGTAATAATATAGGGGAGATATTTATAAAGTCTAGTCTAGAGGTTTTGAAACTAACTGAAGCCACGAAACCCTTGGATTTCAGGGAACACAGTTTGAAGACCCTTGATGTAATATTTTCTTACATATAAACCGGCATAACATATACAAGTATCTCTATCCTAGGAGGGTTTCGAACACGCGAACTTGGTACACGACAGATACTCTTTCCACTAAGGTAGTATAAGACGATTAGGACAATACAGGCAGCGATCTCAAGTTCGTCTCTCTCTCTCTCCGTGTGTGTTTGCTGACCGTGTTATGGAGGCTTTTTGGAGGTAGTCATGGGTAATTGTGTTCGTGGAGTGCAACTGGATGTTTAGGTTTGATATCGATCACAAAGTATATCAATAACTCAGTAACGGAATGGGAATCGAATTTGAATGCACTACTGATGGGTAGGATTTTTAATTATCGGCCGAGCGGAGTTCGAGTGAAACTCCGGTCACTTAATTAGGTGGAAGCTAGAATACTTGCGATTGACCCTTAAGAATAAGAATCCAATTCCATTATTCCTTGTAATACATATAATTTTGTAAAATTCTCACACTTTAACTGTCTTACGTTGTCAGTTGAGGACTATGCATTATGTAATGAAGTTATTTTAGCTAAAAAAACTTTTACGGTTATATTTTCTTATAAACTGGAAAATGCGCCACTTTATGATGGAAAGGTAACAGACCACTCGGGTAAGATCGTTGTAATAAATTAAAAATGTACCTAACATGAAAAAAAAATTAATGAAGCAAAGGTCAATTTAAAATACTCCAAATTGCTAAATAATTTGTGTTTTTAGTAAACTACTCAAAGAATTAGATGTTAAGTGATTCATATAAATAATATATAATAATACAATTTGTAGCAGAATGTTCTCCGTTCAAAGTTTTAATTTAATAATATTTCTTTCAAACGATTAATATACACATATTGAGAATATAGTTTATAGTAAAAATATACCCAATAAAAGTTTTCCCATGCCGTTTTATCCCTAAAAAAACGTTTTCGTCCTTAAGGACATCCGTTGACATCTTCATGAGATTATGCCTACCTAATTAGATTTAGATATTGGGCAGTATTACGAGATTGCCTAAATAACTAATATATGGCGTGGAATGCTATTTATTGAGTAGGTATAGAAGATTAAAGGTAAATCGTGATGACTATGTTTGTTTGTTATTTAGACGGTTCTCGACAGTAATTAATAAGTTAGTAAGTTGTGACGTAAGATATTTATCTAGTTGTCAGTATTGAAACAACTCTTTTAATAGCTATACATAATTTCCTGTTCGTTTTGTTTATATAGCAACGGAGAAATTGCCAATTGTATTTTCAATTGTAATTTGGCTTGCTTTGTCCATGACAAACGATCTAAAACTTTTTACAAGTGATTTTAACCGGAATTGATGATAAAAATGTAACAATTACAATTTATGGTAAAAAAATTGAATTTTCACTGGCAAAACATTTATCTATTTTCTACAATGACAATATAATTCACATATTGTTTTTATTATAAAATTTACAGAATTCTTCGTGCATTTGATTTTTTACGTTGATCTTTTGAACTAATATATATTAAATTTTATATTTCGAACAATTTTAATTTAATATGTCATTTATGCCCATCCGTCAATTACACTAGTAATGAAACAAAACTTCGATTATCATTACATTCTTACAAACATAAAGGAATCATACTGGGTATTTTTGCCTGTTCTGCGATACAGAACACATTCAATTTATTTTCGTGAAATCTGTCGGTGTCATTCCTCATAAAAACCTACTTTTTTAAATTGGTACGCGTTATGTTTTCGTGTTGAAGTATGGTATATCGAGACCATATCGTCGAATGCCATTCAGTGTTTTGTCCTTATAACACTCTTTAATTAAAAGATATATGATAAACGAATGAATTAAAATTGCTCATAAATATGGGTTTCTGGTGGTAGAATATCATTAACAATAATAACTGTGCCGTGTTTGTGATGATAATGGAGTCGAATGCGTCGGGATTCCATTTTCGTGTCAATTAGGTCATCTTGTATTTGTCCTTGCCGATTAATGCGAATTTGCTCTCTAGGGACGATGAGAATGTTTTATGTACCAGCACCCGTTTAACCTTGCTTAGGGTCAGCAAATAAAGGGTCCAGGAAGAGGAGGAGTTTGTGGGAAAGAGGAGAGTACAGGAAGGAGGAAGCCGGTTTAAAGAGTTAGTGCGTCTGCGAATAGGATCGACCGTGCGAACGCTCGATCTTTGGAAATTGAATGAAGCGATTTGAGTCGAAATTTATTTTAAATTAAGAGACCTTCGGTTCGCCGTTATGTCTCAAGAGAAGCGGTTTTAGAAGAGAGGGAGAGAAAAATGCCGCAGAAGTTTGGATACTGAAGATTTGTCGTTTTCCATACATCGTTTTCATTCGAGCATTTAGATTCGTAAACAATAGATTTTCCCTTCTGTTTTTTATTTCTTCTAATTGTACCAATTCCCAAGCAACAACTATCGAATCTGAAGATTTTCAATATTTAAAACTCAAGTAGGAGGAATATATAATGCAACCAGTGATAACAAAAACGGCGTATCATAAAATATATACTGTGCAACCGACCACATATTCTTCATCCTTCCCGGGGTGTAAATTCGTCAATCGTCAAATGTTTTCCCTGGAATTAATCCCTTCAGTTCCACAAAGTGCTTCTTCCTTGGATAGGCGAAGTTTCTGTCACATAAAACGAACTCAGCCAAGCTCGACGAAAAATCGTGTGCCCAACCAAGTATATCAGCTCATCTCGGTTCGCTTCTTATCGCCACAGACATCAAATGTCCGAAAGGCATTCGATGGCAGTCGATCGGGACGCCATCGCGTGTCTCGGTGTCGTAACATATAAAGAGGTAAAATGGGTGGCTTCCTGCTCCCGACTCGCCTTCCTCTCCTTCTCTCCCTTTCCTCTCCTCGCATTTATTTTGGGTCACGGACGCATCGCGTATAGACAGGGTAAAGGGCACTCTCCTGCGTCCGCGCGTGCGAGCGAAAAAAGCAGAGAGCGCTTGAAAAAGTCTCTTTATTCGTATCGTTTCTTCGCGATGGCGAACGTGACGACATCTAGCGGTGAAGGATCATGGGAGTGTGTTTTGGAGAGAGTGCTTTTCGTTCGCAAGCGAACGGACTTTGAGTAGAACGAGACATTTTTTTTGCATCTCGATTCCTTTGCAAAACATTAATTCAAAACACCGATATAGTTACTTTCGAATTTTGATTGAGACATTGCAAATATATTGCTTATTTTTATCTACGGTGAATGTCATCGAACGACAATTTCATGGCGGTGTCTTTATAACATTATATGTATTATAGCTAAACCAAAATTAAAAACTCGAATATTTCACGGTGAATTCAACGTCAGACGATGGGGTCTCGGTATTAACCACATCGTGCATAGCTAATAATCGTGAAATACGGCGGTGGGAATATACTACGAGAGAAAACTCTGGATTTAGCAAAGAATGAAGTGGTAGAGAACGCGCGCTCAGCCGCTGCATTTAGGTTCAAATGGACGAAAGAATTCGTCGGCGAACTAATCCACGTTCGCGGAGGGGTGAGAGGAGTGGCCGTGGGGGGGCGAGAGAAGAGGGGGCAGGAGAGAGGCGGAGGGCGTGCAGTGGGAACCGACACGAAATCCAAAGGCCGACCGCACCCCTATCCGTCCACGCCCTCGCTCGTTATATTCCTTTGCCGCTGCAATGCGTAATCCTCGAGTTGTTTATAAATCTGAAATAGATTTACCTAGCGGAAACACACAGAAAGCCAACTTAAAACAGGGAGGGAGATCAATCTCACTCCGGCGCCTCATCCGCTCTCGCGATATTATCCTCTCATATCGACCGCTTTCTCACTCCTCTCGGCACAGTTCGTAACCTCGTCTCTAACCCTTTTTCCCCTTCCCACGTCTCTGCCGTCCCCCGCCATTGCGCCTGCACCCAGTCAGCCGGAATGAATGGACATGGAGCGACGTCATCGGCGCAGCAAAACAAGGCTACTGCCCCTCACATGAAGGGTATAATGCGTTAAAATTGCCTATATATTTGTGTATTCGTGAATTTTAATGCATATATAACCTCGATTTCTTATAGATATTCATTCGCATAAATTATGCTCGTTCTTTGCCGGAACTCTCAAGAACACTCCGTCTGGTATAATACATATGGACTTATATAACACAACTTTCCAACAGATGAATATCTAAGTAATGAGTAATTTTTATTTAATTATATTTTTTAGATGTGATGAATAAAATAATTAGCGAATTTTGTTTATAGCTTTCTGCTGTTCAGTATGGCTGTTTGTATAAATATATTTGGCGCTATACAGCTGAGAGTACTTAGTTGAAATTTGGTGCTTGGGATTGAATTCAAAACGAAAGACTAAAACGACATGCTTGGATCAGATCACTCAGTCGGAGATTCGTTATTGGAAAAATTAAAATTTGAAATACTAACGACAGAACAAATATAAAAGAACCTAATTAAATTTCATTTCAGGAAAATTTTATAATGCATTGAGGCATTTAAATTCTCTTTGCCAGGGTTTCCAGCTTAATGTAAACAAAATCATAATTTATTCTCCAACATTTTCCGATAGAGGCCCCTTTGTTTATTTTGCGCTTCTAGCTTCAATAATTCCTACTTGTTGCTTTTTGTAACCAAACTAAATTCTAAAGTGTCAATTTTCTTTAATATACATATTTGAATTCACAAGAAGTCACATCGTTCGTCAGATTATATTGCATTATATGTGCAAGGGCGAGGTTTTACATTTACCGGTAATTTCATACGCTATTTCTAATGTGCGAGTAGTACTGAGAAATTTTATATTTTAGAAGATTGTCTACAAAACTGGAATAAGCGTGTTTAACCACGCAATTAATTTCGGCTCATATTTTGGAACACGTTTGCAGCGTTACTTTTATTAAAAATCACAAATAATGAGAATAAACAAAAGTGACGATTGTTATTCAACTAGACGTAATTAGAAAGCCGCAAAAATTGTATTTTCCTAACGAAGTTTTGAATAATTTTTCAAAAGCACAAAAAACACTCGATGCATAATTCGTTAAATCGCCGTTCGGACCTCGTCTGTTGTTTGTGAGTTAATCAGTGTGAAGCGAAGTATTTGAGATAACTAACCCGTAATAAATACGTATTCATACAATTCTCGAGAGTAACGCCATGTTTTACCTATTAAAAAAAATAGAAAATATAATGTGTTTGCGTGGAGATTTTGATGAAGGTGAGAGAGGAGGTGGGCGTAGGAGGGATTGCGATTCAATAATAGGGGGAGAGAGAGGAGTAGAAAGGTCGAGGGAGGGGGGGAGGGGGGAGGGGGTGGGGTGGTGTGGTGGGGAGGGGCGGTGGGGTGGGGGGGGGAGGAAAATTGCTGCTGGAAGCAGAGGAAATAGGAAATGAGAAATAGAGGGTGAGAGAGAAGAAATTTAGGAATGGATAGGGAGAGAGAGGCATAAAAGAGAAGCGAGAGGAATGGAAGGGGAATGGAAGAGGACTGAGAGGGGGAGAGGGAAGGGGAACATCAAGGGAAAGAGGAAATTGGATGTTTGGAACGATTCGTGCATATTATTATGTGTTACGTCCGATGCAATCCGCACGAGGATTTAATTCGAATTTTTCGAAAGGCCCTCTTTTCCTTTTGCTATAAAAATCTCTCTCGTTCATCCAGTTTTAAATTGAGCTACGACAGTTTTGTGTAAATTATCGGAATTTCACTTCTGTAACCCTCCGCGACCATTTGTGAGGATATAAAAAGTATTTCCCAAAAATGCCCGCCTTACTCCGTCCGTTCCCAGCAAAATTCATTTTAAAATGGAAATAATCTTCCTAATTAATGTGAATGAGACAATTTTGAGGGATTATGGATTAATTTACTTTGCCCTGTTTTCATTGACAATATTATGTCCGGAAACAGATGACAAAAATAGGTAATAAAATGGATAAGTGCATTATATATGCTGTAATGTTTTAGTGGGGTTGGTTTTTGGAAATTAATGCATATTTTTGATTAAAGGGATTTAAGAAATAATAGGTCGTCCTTTGTTGCATACGTCACATTTAACAAGTTTACAGTTCATAATTTCTATCGAAAAATCATCAAGAATAACTATAAAATGTGTATTTACCATTAATGCAATAACTGAAAATTCCTTTTACTCGTATTTTGTCCGTATGACCGCAGAATGCATTGAGCAAAGAACTAAATATTTTATATGGTGTGGGCGTCCTAATTTCTCGGTGGTAAAATAGGATCGTATTAATTTTGCATGCCTATACGATGACGCAACGCCATTACCAGTAGGATTGTTTTACTTTATGGACATCCAGTAAAATCAGAATGCGTGTCAGGGTTTACGGGTGGAGCAATGACAGAGGGCCAAGCCTTTCGCGGTTAGCATAAGCCTTACGAACAGTGACTGGGAAGCAAATTGTTCAATAAGGTCTCTCTGCTCGCTGGCCTAATTCTTTATTCTGGCTTTAGCATTCAGATCCAGCCACTGACATCCTTACCCAGAGCTAGTTAAGCGCTATCCCATCGTAAATCTGTCTATAGATTTACGAGATTTGTACTCTAGCAAGATAGTCCGTATCTAACCGGGTCGCAAGACTAATGCACCACTAACCGTGGAGCTGAATAATCAGAGCGGATCAGCATTGTAAGACCCTTTGTGGTTGTGAAGCGAACGGTGGTTTGTAAAAAAATAAAATGAAAGGTTTTTATCACCGATCATTCTTTTCTTATGTTTATGCCATGAATATTTAAGACTTAAAGGAAATATTATACATATATGATTTGACGTATGTTAAATTACGAAGTGAGCAGTAGTAAAGCATGGATACGCAAGGGTATATAATGTATTAAAGATAAAATAATAAAAGTGGCACACTAACTGGTATGATATGTTTAAATTTTATAGTATAACAAAAAATAAAGTATGAAATCATCTGAACTAAAGTATTTAGGTATTTATTATTCGATTATTACATAAGAGCCAATTTTGTTGAAATTTTTAAAAATTAAGAGTCAAATTAGTATGGACCGGATTATAAGTAACTTTGTAATTAATACTAATTACGTATTTCAGAGTTATTGAGATAAATTCTTCCAATTCTACTGATTTAGAGACATGGAATGGAAAAGAGAATTTTTACTGAAAAACTACCTTAAGGTCCGAAGATTGTTATTAGCAATTGCTTGGTTTCTCGAATTCAAGAGAGGACATTTCATTCAATCGCTACGGTCAAATTTATGGAATTATTTAAATGAGTTATATTTATAAAATCTACTGTCGGTTTTGATCACAAACACTGTCTACACGTTAACCTTCAATCAATTATACGACTTAAAAAAAGGTTTTATTAAAAAGAGAAAACGAGTTTATTCTGTATTATAGATAACAAGTTAGGAAAGTGTACAACGTATCATAAATGGGCGCGCTTCGTGCAATGGAGTATTAGAAAGAAATTATATATAATCCATTTTCTTCATATTTAAAAATAGCGCATGCACACGTGTGCACGCGTAAGGAAATTAGACGTTTGTTTGTGAGACTGTTTATGTTAGCAACAATGAAGAAGTAACCATGCAAGAAATTTTCTAAGTTCAACTCGATATAAGACATTCTTGTTCGATTTTCTAGATAACGGCAACTCCTACGATAAAAATGTATAGGAGAAGAAATACCCTTCTTTAGTAGTTCTCCAACTTTTATTTGAAAAATATTTTAATATAAGCAATACTTTACGAGATATGACGAAAAATTCATTTTTTGTCATCAGTATAGTGGTACCCCTGATTGGAGTACGTGATTTATTTGTGCGATTTTCGTATTATATTTCATTGTAAGTCCTTAATGTCAAATTTCATGAACATCCGTTACGTAGAAGCCGAGAACGAACATGCGGACGGACGGACAGACGATAATAGGCGCTCACGCTGGAAGAGAAACGCGCCTAAAAATTGGATACCTCTGTTTTCTAGGTCCGAGATTTATCATCAAGTTTTCTATAATTATGGATACAAATATTCATAAAATGCTGAGGCATGAGCGAAAACTTTTCTCAGTTTACTGTTAACTTCTCAAAAAATAAGACCTCTCCTTCTAAGATATTTACCCTTTTCCTTTTAAAAAATGTCTTTAGGGGCTAGTGTTTGTGTGCGTCGTTGGGTTTCGGTCATTCTCCGAGGAGAGTTACGTTGCCCCGGACGGAGTTATTTCACCTGAGAGAAAGAATGAGTGCTCGGTGGCGGTGGGGCGAGGGCGGGGGAAGCGAGGCTGCGTAGGAAAATACAGAAAGTGTGTTCGGAGTTGGAGTGTCGATAAAGGAGTGTAAGAGGGGCTATGCCCAGAGCAACGGCAAGGATGACATTACTAAGCAGAGTAGAGGATGTTGAGGATGAGGTAGAGGAGAATTGCTCGGATGTGATGAGGATCACTCTCGCGAGGCGAAGATGGAGAGCGGAGTACAGCACACAGAGAGTTTAAAAAAAAAAGGTGAGGGCGGCATTAGGGGGTGGAGGAAGTTAGAGCATAAGAGAGAAGGAGGAAAGGGTGGGAGGGTGAGGAAGAGGGGAGGGGAGGGGTGTTTAGAGATTTCGGGTCGAGTCCTTCCACCGGTGCCAGGAGCAGTCTGCTCCCGAAAAAGGGAAACTGAGTGCAATCTATGGAAATGAAATTGGCCATTCCGGAGAATGGCACGGACGCTCCTCTACCCGCCCCCTCTCAGCCCTCCGTCCACCATTTTCTACCCTCCGCTCGCCCCTGCACTAATCCTCCCACGCCTACCTCTCCCTTTTCCCAAACTCCAACTTCTTTCCTCGAGAAATCCTAGATAAGACTCTCTCGACTCATTGCCATTTACATTCAGAGTCCTAGAATATTATTACATATCTCTCTTTCTCCTTTTGATATCCTCTTTACTCCCCTTCATCTCTCTCCTCGTGTCTTTCCTTACTCTCAACCTATTTCCATTTCGACCATATTCTCTCTCCTGTTCTCACCTAATTTTTTCCCTTGGCTTTCATCCTTTCCCCGTCATATTATGTATACCTTCCTATGTCTAATCTTAATCTCTTATTTACCCCTTTCGTCTTCTCCTATCACAGATAAAACCTATCCTTCTCTCCTGCTTTTAGACTGCTTCCCTTCATACCAACCTATCATGGCGACTAGTGCTTCTTCCCCTCCCTTCTAAACTCTCTATCTTTTTTAAACGGCCTCGGATAACGCCATTTTCTCTCTTCTTCCCTCTGACTATCTATCTCTCTATCCATCTTTCCTCTCCCTCTCTCTCTCTCTCTTCCACACTCTCCATTTTCACCGAACGCCTCTTCGGGTTTTATCCACTCTCGCCTCACAAATCACGCCTCAGCTCCTTTGCGGCCCCTTCCCCAATCCCGTTCCCCCCTTCCTCTCCCCCATTCCCCTCCCTCCTTTCCCTTCACCCTCTCCGTCTCCACTTTCATTCTCGTGCACTAGCTCATTTCCCACATCTAACTTCTTCGACCTCTCGATCGTACATTATTTGTAAGAGAGTTTTCAAAAATAGGAAATGTGACGCAGTTATGAGTAAGCGCCGTGTTTGTCATTACTTTTGAGCAGTTTTGTGAAAGTTACTTCGACGCACATTTGTATCGACCTCTTTGCTCAATTTCCGGAACTTTTCGACTTACGCGTGCTCGTCAAACGTAGCGTGATAAAAACCTGCCATTTTGCCTCTATGCGTTTATTTGTTTTTGTTTTCGTGAATTATGATTTGTGTAGAGAACCTAAGATCTTAAATTTACTTGACTGGATTGTAAGAATTTTTGTAAGTTCCAAGACGTTGTACGTAACATTGCTGTTACATGAAGACCGTCACATTATTCAGGGTCATGAGATTGATATCATTGTTTAAATCTCTCTCCCAAGTAGCTCAATTTTTTCAGAACATCAATTTTTATTTTCACTTTCATCACTATAAAATATGTATGCTTTACTACCAACACTTTTAGCATATAAAGCGTTTCTGACTATGCTGGATGAGCTGATATTGTAATTTTCTCCGCTTAAGTAGGTTTTGGACGAATAAATGACGTTTCATCTAGAAGAAGCGTATGATTTTAACTGAATTAGTTATAGAAGTAGAGAAGAAAGAATTATTGGCGCTTAAATCGTGACGTGGATGTTCCTTGGCTCAATTTCAATATACCTAAAGAAAAAGGAACGTGAAATCGAATTAATCGTACGAGTTACGTTTTATTACAGAGGATAACTAAAATATGTTTTACTTGTGTATCAATTATGGTGATAGAATATTTAGCAACATACCTAAATCTTTCGTTCGTTCATACAATAAAAAAGAGCATTAAAGAAGAACAAAAGAAAAAATTACAGATGTCGAAAACTTTGGAATTTACAAAATAAATTGTACACTTTGTGAAAAATTTTCTATAGGGAAAACAAACAGACAACTACAAACACGCTTCAAAGAACACATTGTCTACTTCAAACACGGTAGATTTGAAAAAAACTATCTTTGCTACAGGTATCCAAGAAACGGGCCACTCAATCGCAATTGACTGTTTTAAACCAACCCAACCCAACCCAACCCAACCACCCACAAATCGAAAATTGAACGCACTAGAAGGCCTACACATTTTCACAAATCAAACCAAGTCTATGAACTGAGTTCTCTTCTTTTTGCAGTTTAGTGTATTGCTTATTCTTCAATTTATTTTAATTCACACAACTATATCTACATCTGCATAATACCCTGCAAGTCACCTTATTGGTGTATGGCAGGGGTTGCAATGCACCAAGATTCTCTAGTTTACCTACTTTACCTCCTCCTATTATGTTCCCTTATCGTCCTAGGGAAAAACGATCCTCTCTATCGCTCCGTTCTACAATCTATCTCGCGGATCTTATCTTCGCTGTCCTGCCTTCCGATATATGCCGGACTTATGATAAGATTGACTATCTCACCCGCCAATCCCTCAGGCATATTTTACTAGCAAATTAAACCTAGCTTGCAGTCTACTTCCCTCTAACGAGGCCCATTTAAGATTTTCTATTAATGAAGTTACGCTTTGTTTACAATCGTAATTACTCTTTACGAATCTATCTGTCTTTCGCTGTAATTTTTCTCTCTTTGGTGAGTCCCTTTTCGTAATGATCCCACAGGATTACCAGATTTCCAAAACTACCGTGCGGAACATTTTTTACGTGTCGCCAATAATTCCAAAGCTACTGCGCGGGACATTTTTTACGCTCGGCAGTAATAAAATATTACCGAAACAGAATAATTTTGAAATAATACCAATATATACCTTACTTTTGAAAGTGAAAACATTTATTTATTTACAATCAGTATTACGTAGTACAGCCACAAGCTTGGCAATAATAAACTTTTAGAAAAATCACAAAATATGAAAATATAATTCCAAAAGCACATATAAAAAAGAAGTGCAACCGTTTAGTGTCCAATCCTTTCTCGAAAGGAGAACTGCGCTGGGGTGGGTGGGTAAATCAGTCATTCTCTATTGAGCCTAAGTTTCACTTCCCATTAAGCTTCCCTATCCATAACGGCCTTTTCTAAATCATGTGACTTTTCGCGCAACTATGTGCCAAAAGCTTTCAATATGATTATACATCAACGCACTAACGCTTTCTATTTATAGTTGGCGCATTCAAATCTTTAGTTTCGAAATGGTTTAGCGGGACATTTGTAAGTCGTGCGGGACAATTCTTTGTTGTGCGGGACTGTCCCGCGCAGCGTGGGACGTCTGGCATCCCTGCACACAGCTGACGCACATTCGATCTGCGGTCGAACCAAGGATAAATAACATAATTCCTTCACTTTTTCCGAGCTATTTCTATTTCTCCTATAAAGGCTAGCTTATTGTTAGCGGCACCTATCACTTAGTGAATGTGGGTGTCCCACGAGAGATCCCGATGGATCGTAACTCCTAAATATTTAACCGAAACTGAAATACGAATCCTCACTCCGTCGAACGAATAATTAACGTTCAGAGGTCCTCCAAAAATTGATGATGCAGCTTTTCTTTTGGTTGATTCCCAGCTGCCATTCCTTACATCACGCTAAAATACCTTCTAAATCATTTTGAAGATACCGATGGTCTTCCGTATTGCTTATCTCCCTGTAAATGAGTGTCGTCTGCGAAAAGCCTAATTTTACTTGTAACTACTGAGCTGATATCGTTTATATAAATTAAAAATAACAACGGGTTAAGCACACTAACTTGTGGGAGGCCAGAGACCACCTCCACTAAGCTCGAGGACTTCCCATCTATAACGACCTTTTGTTTCCTATAATTTAAAAATTCACATATCAAGCTAATAATTTTGGAATGAATGCCTAAGGTTTCGTTAGTAACTTTCTGTGAGGTATCTTATCGAAAACTTTCCTAAAATCTAGGACCCGCCTATTATGCTCTCCGCTTCTCAGTATATAATTCACAAATAGACCGATCTGGGTGTCGTGTTTACAATCCTCTCACAATGAATTACTATCAAGAACACGCATTATGTTGGTAATGAGTATGTGCTCAAGTATCTTGCATGATACTGAGATTAGGATAATCGGCCTGAAGTTCTCTAGGCACTCTTTGTCGCCGCCCTTATGAATTGGAGTCACGTGCGCTAACTTCCAGTTCACAAAGTCTGCCCTTTGTTTAATTGATTATTGACAATTTAATTCGAAGCTGCCCTTTCAGAGAGGTTTTTGAAGTTATGTCATTTACTGAAATTATAAAAATCTTCATGCGGCGATAGTTTGAAATTTACCCTGATGTCACTGTTTCAATTTACGTAATAAAAATTTTCTAGCTAATCTAACAAGTGGCTATTAAAAACCAAAACGAAAACCAAAACGAAAACCAAAACCCATGGTGATAAATTCCCAAATATTTAGGATCCAGTTCACGTTAGTACGACGTATAAAGCCAATGTTAGTCAAATAATCACAATTTCGGAATTCTGTGCATTGTTTAATTAAACAACAGAGGACGCGACTTATTCCCTTTGTACGATCCCTTGGCGTACATACGCTATCGGCTACTGTCTTTAATGACCCAGGCATGAGAGGCCACTTTTGCATTTCCCTAGATAACAAAGAGTTGAAATACAAAATGTCGATGCTATCAGGGCTTGCGATTTCTGTAATGAGAGTGGGATAGTGCTGACGAAATCTGTGCAACATTAAACATGAACTTCTTATAGTTTTAAAAAAAAAGTTAATCTTTCATTCTGATATTAATGTTTCTGAAAGAACAATTCTGTCGTGATCGGGAATCGATAACTTCCAATTTTCTAATCACCGAAATACCGAAGCAGATTAATTTAACCGCTTCAGAATCAGATGTTTCTCGCGCCGAGGCTAGCATAGCCATGTTAGAATCAACTTCCCCCGAAAGAATGTCCTAAATTAGGAAAATCAGTTTAAAACTTTATAAATTTGCGCTCAATTCATTGCACTTTTTCTTCAATTTTAACGATTGTCAGTAAAATTTTATGGTCACTTGAATTATTCTTGCTTTATGTGACTTTCTGTGCTATCAGCGCTTGAGAAATATGGTACACTCGGATCGATAAAAGATTTCGAAGAAATATTTGGTGTTTATCGAAGGTAAATACTGCAACGAAAAGTGAAATATTATACATCATCTTATTGTGACACACTGAGAAATATCGGGTTTAGAAAAATTGAAAGTTTAGATTGAAACTTCTTTTTATTATTATGGCTAATTTTTCCGTGACCAAATAGGTATATTGATAATTTTATGAATGACAAAAATATTAATAATTGTGTTAATTAAACCTTGAAGCAAATGGATTTGAAACCAATTTTTCAACCAAAAGTGATCCTTAGAGAAAAACACGGAAATCTACGCATTGTATCTAGAAGTAAACATTATTGTATATATTATTTTATATCTTTATTTAACTTTGTTTATTTCAACTTTTATTGAAGAGAATGTGCTGCTATCATGAAAAATGAAATTTTAGATTTCATTGGAAATACACGTTTTAAGATTCCCTGAATACATTTTCTGTTATTTCCTCGATGATATTTGTGCTTGACTGTGCATGATCCGAATTTTGTGGGCGCTTTAACTCAAAATCTGCGTAACAGATTAGCAAAAAAATTGCAAATAATATTTTAATTAAAAAGTCAAGAACTGATTAGGTTTAGGTGAAGTTGTTAGCCCGGTAGTGGAGATTTTCTCTTGTCATTTTTCGTGGTTGTCAAATATATCTTATAAGGCGTAATTAGTGTAAATATATTTTAATATCAAAGTTATATACAATATGACTTTATAACGTTTGTTTGAAACAGTTTTCAAAGAGCAAATTGTTTCAGGGATATATCTTTTCTTAATTGGTTCGGCGGAAAGTGGACGATAAGCGAGAAGACGAATTTCGAAGACTATTTTCCCGTAGATGCAATGTTATAAATGTATAATTCGTTTCTGAAAACCCAAATGAAACCAAAGTATTGATATTACCTCATTTTATGGAATTATTGGTACTATCAACACAATCTATAGGAACCTACGGCCTGCGGGCCACATCCGGCCCGTGGCAGCATTTTATGCGGCCCGCGAAGGCGCAACTACAAATGTTGCCACCACGTAATTGATTGATTGAATCACAAACACAGAACTCAAATTCGCACTCAACAATGTGAAATTGCACCGAAACGCAAACTAAGAAAGAACGAACAACAACACGGAGCGAGGACGAGTAGTTGAGACCAGTGGTTGAACGAATACTAAAACCGAAACTCCTCCTAAACTCAATGTGATGATGAAATCATCTCAGTGGTTTGCTTTAATTTGCTGTTAGCCGCAGTCACAGTGGGAAGACAGACAGACATCCTACGTGATGTTTTCATTTCTCGATCGTAAGTTTATACTGCTGAGAAAGATATATCCGTAGCGTATCATCGTTTGATGATTAATCATCTGAGCAGTCCCTCTTCGTAGGTCCCAGCTATTTAGATGGACGAATAAGCGAGGGAATGGACAAATGAACTGGGGTTTGGTTAAAATAGGTTATGGACGAATAAGCGAAAAGACAAAAATCGGGGGGATGAATAGCGACCTCGCCATGACGTCTGTATACCTACTATTCATGGAGAAAGTCATGTATTCCACCAGGGCTGGCCCGAGGTACGGGCGAGTCGGGCGGCTGCCCTGGGTGCCAAATTGTTGGGAGTGCTATCCCGATCATCTATCTATGCATTACTTGCAAGTGAGTAAATATTAGACGACAATTTATATCGTGAATCATGATGAAATTTCTTTTATTTATTCAATACCAATAAGTTTTACAGAGCGATGAATGAATTAACCTTTATTCTATAAATATCTCAATAAACATTTACGGAGGAGGGCGCTGGAGTTCTGTCTCGCTCGGAGCCCAACATTTCTTGGGCCGCCCCTGCTGGCCACGTAATCATATTTTTAAAATTTGCATTGCTAACATCCAACACGCAATATTAATAATGTTATCTTTTGCTTTCATGATCACCAACCAGAAAATCAAAATGAAATTTTCGCATGTGAGTCCTGTGAAAATTATCCAATCATCGTAGAATATAAAATACTTAAAATTCGATTTTCTTTTCAAAAAGTACTACTACGCGAGAGGCACATGAATTCTAGGAGAAAAGACGGCGTTTAGAATTGTGTTATTAATTTAGTAACCGATTTTGTTGGACAGTGAAATGCCAATCCGATTCAAATTCAATATATTAGGGGTTTCGGCGTCGGATGAGATTACGTTCGGTGAGAGGCGTTAAATGAATCGCTGTTATTAAATTTGAAGAAACTGCTCACCAGAAAAAAATCGACGCGGGAAGGATGGAGGTGGGTTAAGAAAAAGGTTTATGGGGGATGGGGAGGGGGCTGGGGGGGGGGGCGAAGGAGGGGAAGGGGAGGGGGCTGGTGGGGGAGAGAGACTGAGTGGGAGGGGGGCGAAGGAGGGTATGGGATAGCGGCGGGACAAGGAGAAGTGTTTCTCGAGTAGGCGTAACGGGAGCGTTATGAGTAAGGGGCGCATCGCGAGACGAGGCGGGGGGAGGGGTGGAGGGGGGAGAGGGGAGAGAGAGACTGGATTCCAGAGGAATAGGTCGGGATTGTGAAGGAGCAGAGGCGAAATGAGGGAGAATGTGAGAGGAATATGGAAGTGGCGTGGTGGATGCGGAGGGGGGTTGTGGGGGGGGGGGGGGGGGGGAGAGGGATTCCACTCTCCGGATGAGGATCAAAGTGTCTTGAGGCACGCGAGCAGTCCTTTTCTCGGAGGCACTTGGGTTGGAGCGGTCGAGGAGACTGCGAGTAAGAGGGAGATAGGAGGAAGCAGCACCGAAGAGAACCTCTCCTTAAGCGAGTATGGCTTTAGCAACGAGTGGACGGGAACTCGCGTATATCCGTTGCCATGTTGCCTTTCACGCACGTTTCCCCAATCGATAACTCACACGCGACCGATCGCTGTAACTTCAGCATAGATCGTTAGGGTATTGAAAGAGAAGAGCCATTATAAGGAATATCTCGACTAGAGTACTTCCGTACGATGGCCCGCTTCTTTTCTGGGGAACTTCCATTGATTGCTAGAGATAAAATATAGTTATGATGACAATATATAATTTCTTTCTTGTGAATTTTCTTAAAATGTTTTTGCTCTTAAAAAATAAAATGCAATTTAACCCTTTAACGCCTAGCGTGATACAGCGGGCATCATGACCTTTAATTCGTGTTGCTTTCTTTAGTTTTGATACATCATAGTGGTTTTTCAGGATATACCATATAGTCGTATTGGATATACTGCAGCAATATTTTTTCTTCAATTGAAACCGTAGTTTTTAACGTATTATAATTTAAATTCACTGCATGAAATTTAATGGCCTCGAACCAATATTAGGCATATTTTATCGTAAATACTTCTACTTTTCTGTCATTTTCAAAGCGCGAATGGATGACTGATTGTGACAGCGATTGTGTGACATCTTGTGATTGCCGAAATTCGACGCAAAGGTTTCTAGACGATTTCTCTTCGCATAACCGTCGTTCATTCGACCAGACGCGCGAGGGCAAATGTAATTACCACAAATATGCCTCGATCTAAAATAATGAGATATCTAGATGGCAAATCGTGTTTATCAGATTCTCTCTATCTCTGTCCCACCTCTTCCTCCCTCCCATCTCCCCCTCGCTGCTACCAAACCGCTTCGAATACGGCATCGGACTAATTGAATTGCGATCTGCGTCCTCTGAAGCGTCTCTCGCCCATTCGGCTTTTCCCCTCAGTGATAATGAAAATTTGTTTTGACAGGTGGCGGCACATTATTTTTCTGGACTTGGACCGAATATGATATATCCTGCAACCCATAATGCTATAAGGCAGTAGTTCTCATACTTTTCATCCCCAAGTCCCCCTTTGGAATCTGCCAAAACAATGTTATTACAATACATATGTAAAAGGTATTTTATTTATATATAAAGGTGGCAACAAGGTGTTGGAGGAAGCCCAGTGGACACTTACCTAGATTGGAGAGCCGCCCCGAGCGGCTCTCCAATCTAGGTAAGTGTCCACTGGGCTTCCTCCAACACCTTTTTACCACATTTATTATTACCTTTCCTTTTATTTAAGTTTTTATACACACACATGCAAGTTGTAAAATAAATATACATATATAATGTGCAGTCTTACAAATCCATATCTACATGTATCAGCCTGATTGAAGCCAATGAAATTTAAAGGAAAAAATAAGTAATTATTGCTACATACAATCCAGACATTGCTCGTGCTCCGTCAGTACATATCCCAACGCAGTTACACCACATCAAACCGTTCTCTTTCATGAATGAATCAATAATAGTAAACAGGTCTTCAGCTGTACTACTTGCATCAATTGGTTCGAAAAATAATAATTCCTAACCCAACTTGTTACCATCAATGAATCGAACATAGGCTATGAAATGAGCGTCTTTATGTAAGTCCGTTGCTTCATCAACCTGAAGAGCAAAAGGAATGTTTTGTAAATTTTCAATCAACTGTTCATTAAGATCCTCTGAAATAGCTGATATACGGCGGGAAACAGTTTCATTAGAAAGGGGAATGTTTTTCAAATGTTGGGCACTGGTCTCGCCTAGCATAGTTATAACCATATCGATAGCTACAGGAAATACAAGGGTCTCGGCGATTGTGGGTGGTTTTTTGCACTTGGCGATCCTATGCGACACTTGAAAAGAAGCTAGAAGAGCTTTGGATGGCACATTAGCCGCTTTAATGAAATTATCTTTAGTCCCTCTGTAATTATTTAGCTTCCTTACAAAAGCATCTCTTGGTTTGGTGGAAAGTTCAAAATGTTTTGTTTTAAGGTGGCGCTTTAACAAGTTTGGCGTCATACTATCTGCAAGTAGAACAGAAAGATAAACTACACAGTGAGGATGTTCCTCCCTATTAATCACCCATATGATAGATAACTATCATCATATTTTCTAGTTTTTACCTTGCTAGTCGAAGGCTCATCTTCATGTTTTCTTTTCACGCCAGATAAAAAGCGATCCATAGTCACTCGAATAGAAATTTACACCTTTAACATAACAAATTTTTACTGTCAGTCAGTGCAATATTACACTCCACAAACTACTAACACTTTAGTACACGTGGCACCACTTTAACCGCTTGACAACTGTCTGATGACTGACGTGGCTGTAGGACATAATGGGTCTGTATAATGAGGGAGGGAGATAGTATCCGATCCCATCGCTGAATCACGAAGGAGCAATTTAAAAACAAAACAGTTTCGAAACGCTGTGCCGTTGCAATTTAAGCTCTGTAACTGAATGATGTCTGGAGGTGCAGACATTCGCCGCGGTGCGATTGAAACATATTCAGCTAGATAGATTCCATTGATATGTTATTTAAAAGCAGGAGCTGGCAGAAATATTTTTTAGTGTTCGACAGTCCATCTTTGGCGGGTTTCATTGTTATCTTGCACACATTTAAATTTGTTCCGCTCATTTTACTTTTTAAAACCCGTGCGATTAACTTCATAAAATTTGCTCTTGTAATATATACCGAAATACAGTGTAATTTATGGAAATTAGGTACATTTTCTTTATAAATTAAGAAAAATATCAGTTTTACTTCAAGTATAAGCACTTCACTGTCAAATAATTGAAAAAAGTATAAGGTATCTTCTATAGCCATAACAAGGTCATGGAATACAGTAGGCGTATTTCGGCTACGTTGCAGCTTTTGCCATTGATAACTCATCGGAAATAGATTCTAAAAAACACCAGCTCAATAATTCTCCAGTGAATGTTTGAATGTTAAATAGGTCTTAGGTGATGAAATTCGATTTTATTTTTCAATAAATTTCATATATTCAGTTTTTACGCGCCATGGAATGTTTAATCATTCACAGTGGAATTTAAAAGAAAAAAAGATTTCCGCTTAGCATAGTTCAAGAATAATGTGAAATATGTATAATATAATTTCTTCTGTTTTATTCCAAGTAATATGTAGCAAAAGCCGTGAAATAGTAGGATTATTCTCGCCTCGTGGTCCTGTGCAGATTTTTTCATTTCTTGATAATAACTATCCTCTTCAAACATTTTCTAATTTGTCCTTTTCCTCGTACTTTCGCATTTTCGTTCAACTTTTTCTACAATCGCATTTTCAGTGAGGCACTCTTATCTATATATTTTACTAATCGAGTTAATCTCCATCATCGAGGGATTGTTTAAGCCAAAAATACGCATAAACAATTATAATGTGCATGAAACTATATTTTAATGTGTAGTCAGAACATATTTTCATAATTTTTGGAAAATTTCTTATTCTCTGCAGGATGATTATTTCTCGACGGCATAATCACCGATATCCTTATTTTATTTTTAAAATTTCACGACTTTCAGAGATGGTATCATCATTATTGCGAGTATTTCCAGTTTTTAAATTTGTCTATGAATTATTCCATTTGCTTGCAAGAAAAGCAAGTATTCTTTCCTTTCTAGAATGGACTAGATGTCATTTAACTTTCATGGTGCAGTTAGGAAGGTGCTCGAGATGCAATAATCGGCAGTGGCATTATCTGCAGTCACTCTTAATAACCAGATTTTTAAAATTTAACTATATTATTTACACTAAAATGTTACAGCGCTCCGTGTGTTGGCTCATGCGATGCGTCAGACGAGCGTCACAGCTGCTGGCTGTTACGCTTTCCCCCTCACTCATGATTACTTTAAACGCGGAGTGCTACATTCGATGAAATTATTCGATGATTGCATCACAGATGCTTTCGCAAGGGATGTTTTTTTATTTGTCAGTCAGATGTCCGTTGAATAGTATATAAACCGGGATCCCTTTTGATAAAGCCTTCGCTGACTAATTCTGAATGTAGCATCGGATGACAACTGTGTGACCTCCATGCTTTCCATCTTTGCGGACTGCTTTTTATTTCGTAGCATTTGTCAGTAATGAAAAACTGATGTGTGCAATGATATGAAAAAAAAACATTTTGCATGTAATTGGTCGTCATATTCTAACTGCTACAATAGCACTTTTAAAATTTTGAATTTTTTCGTAACTGTTTTAGCGTCAATTAAATGCTTGACAGTTGACCTGATATATGTAATATGGTTAGTGTATATGTGCACGAATTAATAAGTTATAACATTTGCAAGAAAAAATCATTGGTGGGAAAAGGTTATTACATTATAGAGCAAATAAATTTATCAATGCGGTATTCCCCGTTCATGCGCACCATCATCTATGCCAGTGACGGCGAACCTTCTATTGCCCGCGTGCCAATATTATTAAAATTGTCGAATATTTTCCGCCTCGCGTGCCACGAAGTCCTTGATTTTTTTTGCGTGCCAACTGAATTAAATTCGTGATCGCGGCATGAGATTTCAACCGTAAAACTGACGTTTACAATAGTTGATAAGTGAAACAAATATTTTTGCGGCGCTAAATCAGTATAAATGATAAACGCTTTGATTAGTTTTCGACGTTCGTTGGCGTGCCATAGGTTCGCCATCGCTGATCTATGCTGTCGAACTCACTTCGGAGTTCGTCAATGTTTACTTCAAGTTTTATTATTCCTATTTTTATTGTTATCATTAATTATGTGTGCTCTTAAGGCGCGAGTCGCATATAATTAAAATCCAAAGAAAATTGAAATCGGAGAGCATACAGAAAATGCCGATAGAAATATGGAATAAGGACATGGAACATATTACCATTTTAAGCAAAAACTTTGCGGGGAACGAGAGATTAAATTTTACACGGACGGGAGAAAACTTGTAAAAGTATTGTTTATGTTCATTTTATCTCTATCATATAGCGCAATTCTTTTCCATTTCGACCAAAGGGCTGAAAAAAGTCGTAAACAATCAGCCAATGTCGGTACTTAAAATTATGGGAATCGGGCATAAATTTAGATCGCAATAAAGCAATCTGTTTCGCTTTGACTAAGCAAAGGGAAATGAAACGCAAAGCGACGCCATAAAGCGAAACGGCGCGCATTTCCATATTGCGGAGAGATTAATTCGGATTCGATGCGATCTCGTGTGTTTATTTCGCTAAAAGTGTGGTCTGATCCGAAATCGAAAAATACGTGCGGAAAAAAAGAGTATTTGGAGCTGTTTCCAATGGAGGAGGGAGGGAATGGGATTGAGGGAGAATAGGAGATAGGGGATAGAGAGAGAGAGCGGGGGGGGGGGGGGGAGGGGGGAATGGAGGGGAGTTGGAGCGGAAAGTAGGGAGCTGGCGATTTACTGCGTAGGAGCGAAGGGCGGCGGTATTCGGGGGCGAGGCGATGAAAGGGTTTTTCAGATGGGGAGGCAAGAGGGGAGAGAGCAGGAAGTAGGGGTTCGAGGCGTAGGGGGTTCGAGGAGAAGTCCAAACGAGAGCAATAGACCGCGAAAGGGGTCAGGAGTCGGCGACAGCTTTGCTTTTCGCGCAAACCCTTGCGTAGTAAAAAGAACTTTTGCCGTAAACTATAGGATGCCGTTATATACCAGAGACCGCAAAACTCTGACCTTCAGTTCGAATATTTAACAAACTTCGTTAAGAAGGATTCTTTTCGGATATCGATAGACGCGATCGAGGGGATCTTTCACTCCCTCTCGTTCCTTCCCCTCTCCCCCCTCTCTTTCTCTTCTCTCCGCTTTCTCTCTATCTCCGTTCGGTTTGCAGCTTTCGACTGCTAGACTTCCTTTCTTGTGAGTTGTGAGTTCCGCGCAGTGGACCCGAGTAAGGGAGCAAAAAAGTTAATGGAATGGAGGTGCAGGAGAGAAGTATTTGTGGAGGGAATTTGGGGAAGGGAGGACGGAGAGAGTGGGCTCTCTCTCTCTCTCTCTCTCTCTCTCTCTCTCTCTCTATATATATATATATATATATATATATATATATATATAGTGAGAGAGAGAGAGAGAGTGGGAGAGAGAGATAGAGAGGGGGAGAGAGAGGGAGGGAGAGAAAGAGGGAGAGAGAGGGGGCAGTGGGCTCGAGGGAGCAGTAGGGGGGAGGGGGGGGGGAGAGGAGGACAGGGCACTTGAAAAAGAAGATCCCTATAACTGCTCGCCGCTAACAATTCGAACAGCTATTACGGTCGCGGTTCGCATCCTTCTTTCTGCCGACGGACCCATTCCATTTCTCGCCCCCCCGCCACCACCCCCTTCCTATCATCCCTCTTCCCCTCCCACCACATAGCCACCTCCTCTTTTTCGACCGATACCTAACTTATACAATCGCCCGGGTGGTTGGTTCATCCCTCTCCCCGACCGCCCGCCAGCCCCCATTCGCACGATACACGCCTCCCTACGATACGGAGGCTCACCTGCTAGCGCTGTCCTTCGATCCGAGTGCGAAAAGAGAGAGACGGCGGGCGGGTCCTTTCGAAAAGAGGAGACTTAGGAGGCTAACATAAGAGGTGTGTTATTCCACCCTCTTCTTCCCTCCTCTCTCGCAGCACTTTATTCCTTAAACTCCCACCCTGGCGCCATCTGTTCCCTTCCTTCCGCCCTCCACGGCCATTCCCTTCTCCCTCGCCCCTCCTATCTCTTCCTCTCTTGCTGTCTCTCTCTCTCTCTCCCCCCTCTCTCCCTCTCTCCCCCCCTCTCTCCCTCTCTCTCGATTCTCTTCTTCCTCCAACCCAAATATCCCAGATTATCAGTGGAAAAGATCTCTTTTTTCCCATTTCTCTCTTTCCTTTTTCTCCCTTCGCTCTCCCTTCTACGTGTGCACTTCCTCTCTCGCCTTCCCTATCCTCCTCCAAATATTTCCTCACTTCTCTCCGTTCCCATGACCTTTCCGCTATCCCCACATTCGTCTTCCGATCCCTTCCCATCTCTCTCCATCTCTATCCCTCCCCCTCCATCCCTATACCTCTCTCCTCCCCCTTCTCTCTCTTTCTTTCTCCTTCCTCCATATCCCTCTCTCCTATTCCCCTCCATCCCTCTCCCTCTTCTCTCCACATACTCCTCCCGTACTTTCATCCCTCAAACGCTCCTTTGCCCTAAACCAACCGACCAATCCCCATCTCTAATCCCTACCGACCGATTCCTCCCACTCTTCTCACTTTCCCCCTCCACGCTTCTCCTATCGCCGCTCACTCCCCTCCCTCCATTCTTCCACTCCAAATCCCTCCCAGACACCTTATTTTTATTCTATTTCTTTGGTCCAGAGATCTGCTTTATTACTGAAGAGCTTTTCCGTTCGCGGTCACGTGGTCGTTGGTAACATTCTCTGTCTTCCACTAGATCCGATAAAGGTGGAAAAGAAAACATCTGGATAATACTACAACAATTCTTTTATTATTTTTGCATACATTGTTTAACCTATATTTCAACGGTTCTAAATTACTTGTACGTAGGTTTTCTTTTAGCGTTGTTGGTGTTAAGTATATCAACAGGAGTCAACTCGATCATCTGCCACAGGCAGTTGGTGGATGAAATTTCTTTTTTTACTTAAAGAAACCGAGAGTTATCACTGAGTTAGTATTTTTAACTGAAGTTGTACGTAATTTAGTCAGTTGCTGTATGGCTCTAGTAGTCGTAAAGATATTTTTGAATTCCAGGCGCAATTCAATTAGTTGGATTTTTCTCTGTTGTTGAATGAACCGAAGCAAAATGTGGTTTTAAGATAGACATCTTCAATTCTCTCAATTATAAAGTGTTTCCTATCCACTCTTCCTATTTCCACCTTACCCTGATTCCCAGGAAAAAACGATAACTTCCTGAACTAAACCGTTAATTACCGTTAAACCAACATATAAATTCATTTTTATTAGAATGTATCAAATTTAATATTTAATCAATAGTTTTCTCTCCAAATCATATTAATTTCTAATTTTAAATCACAATTTAAAGCTGCATTTTCGTTTTTGCTATTGTTAGGGATAAGTCATAAATTGTACCATTAGAATTCCTCTGATCATATAGTTGTCTTATTTACCGACAAAATGTTTTATTATATTGTTGCATAACCTCAGTACCAACATATTTGGTTAATACAAAGTCTTAAGTTTAAGTTAAGTTTAGGGTTCTGAAGTCAGAACATTTTGCCCCCCTGGTTGCGCGCCTGCGTTGTAGTAAAAGAATCGCCGACGCCAATTTTATTCCTTTCTCTCTGCACAAAAATGTGGAATATTCCGCGTGATTTTGATGAAGATGAAGTGATATGGAGGACTTAAGATGGACCAACATTGTTTTTAAAAAAATATATTATCATGTGTTCCACACACATGATAATATATTTTTTTAAAAACAATGTTGGTCCATCTTAAGTCCTCCATATCACTTCATCTATTTGTCGAATATATTAGTAAAGTACTAACAAAATATAACCTGCAAGTGCCCGATGATATCACTGACCTTTGGTTCAGCGCATAAAAGATAAATTCCTTTTTTAAGTTTTACTTTTTTGTTTAAACAAATTTTAGTAATCATCTATGAAATACATACTATTGTGATAATAGAGTACCGAGACAGTGCCTACAGGTTTGTGCGGTTTTACTTCTACCATTCTCTCAATAATGCCGCTGACCTTGGTTTAATTATTTATTTATTAAAACTTCTTCGCGAGTTGTCATCTACCAAGATAAACACCAAATTGATCTAATATCAATTTCGCCATACGAAAGATATTTTGATGAGCATGACGTGTCTTGCCATAGGAATGTTATCGATGGTAATCATTTGTTCGGGTCGCGTCCATCTAAACAGCTTATGGTATTAAATTCGTTTAATAATATCAGATCCTTTTGTCCTCGCCGACGTTAAAATAGGAACTGATGGAAGCGGTTTAATTAACCAGACTGCGTTGGACCCTTCTTTATCTTTGTCGAAAAGGAAGGATTCACTTTAATTACTTTGAATCCAGCGCTGACCCCACAACAACGTCTGAAATCCCCCATCTGCGCTCCATTCCACTCCGATGGATTCACTCCCTAAAATCCCCATTCCCAACTCCCTGTGGCCTCCCCATCAACCTCACTCTCTCCTCAACCCACACACACACACTCTCTCTCTCTATCCGCTTCGCTTTTCAATGAAGAAATAACATCCATTCGCTGGTCTTTCTGGCGACTCCGATTCAATCCGCCAAAAAATACACTGTCCCTGTATTTTTTCTTCCTTTCTCTCTCCCTCTCTCTCTACCTCTCTGTCTCCCTCTCTCTCTCCGTTCGTTCCTCTTTTTCAGCATCTGATACTCGCCTGGATCTACGAACGATTCCCAAAAAAGTATTCGTCGTATTTCTTATCGGAAATCCTACAAGACACACACGCATTCGTCATTGATTCTCTTCCTCATTTGCTTCGAATGTGTCCGAAAAATTCTTATCCTGCAGAGAAGAATGTATTGATTAGGTATCGTGTAGATTTTGAAGCGCTCGTATATACTTAGCTCGATAGAATTTAAAAAGGCTGCAAAAATAACATAATGATATTATTATTAAGGTGAATGATTTTTTAAAACAGCCAGAATCGTAACGTGTGTTATGCGTGTCTTGTCGTAACAGCAACGCTCTTTCTCCATTTTATGACGATTTTCATGCGGCTTTCATATGAAATCGCCGTTTAAGGATAGGAATACTTATGGCATTAAAGATACGGGATTACCTTTGGAAAATGTAGAGATCTTTATCTCGACATGTAATTTTCAGTTACAAAACCAGTTGTTAGAGAATTTGGTTGTTAACGATTACAAAATCAGTTGTTAGAGAATTTGGTTGTTAACGATTACAAAATCGGTTTTGAAATGAATTAAGAATGATAATGGATATTAAATTATGTGAGTTGCGCCAGAGTGGCTGTAACGCTTGTGTTCTACGTTGTGGATCCGAAGTAGGTCGGCTTTTTTTTACCCCTTCCTAATTTGCGTGTCTCGAAGTAAAAGCGCTCCGTCCTTCGGAAGAGATGTTAAGCTTTTGCCCCAATGGTGCATATCGTTAAGACCAAGGTTAACGCCGCTACGGAGTTTCCCTCTTCCCTTCTGCCTGCGTCTCCCTCTACAAGAGGCAATTGCAAGATAAGCTAGCGACCTTTTGGGCAAGAAATCCTATATTAAAGAGAACACTCCTAGATCTACATTGTCTGTAGTTCCCGCGGATGTTAATTTAATTTCAGATATATATTATACAGGCGACATGCAGCTTTCATTGAATTATAGAATGTACCATAAACGTTTCATTTCAGATCACAAGATTGGACGTTTTGTGTAAATATTTTATTTAAAATCTCTGGGTATTTATCGACTTCTTTATTTTTCCAATATTACCATTGACGGCCTTGTGGTAATCTTCCTTTATATTTCGATAAGAAATCGGCTTCCCGACTTAATCCGGTCATTTCCAAATTCTTTGACGCATTGTTTTTATCTCATTTCACGTTCTCAAAATAACTATTGAAACCGACTTATTCGATTTCCTCAAATTAAATCCATCACGCACGTATTAATTCCACCAAATTTTGTTTCCTCTCCCCTTCACTCGCTTCGCCAAACCATCCCATTTTACTTTATCAAGGGCAAAACCTTAATTATTAATTTAAACCTCGTTCCCTCGCGTTCAACGTTTGCCAAAAGCCACTCCCGCTTCCCTATGCTCCATTCATACATCCGTTCCAAACGATCCTTCTCTAGCCGCCGCGAGGCCCTATCCTCCCGTCCATTGTTCTACGGATCTCGCAATGCGGCCCCTCTCTCCCACCATCTCTCTCCCTCTACCTCTTTCCTTCTCACCTATTCCTTCTTCAACCATCCTTGCCTGCTCTTAACGGCTCCTCTTTAAACTGATAATCTCTCTCCTGCCGCACCTCTCCCTCTCTTGCCCTTCTTTCTCCTCAGTGTCTTTCTCCTGCATCCTCTTCCACAGCCCCCGACCTCCGCTGCTCCCCACCTCCACCGCGTCCTCGCCTCCATTCTCTTTCTTAAGTCTTTCTTCGCTTCATTCTCTCTCACACTCTCCGATTATTTCTTCCTCTCATTCTATCTCCTTGCACCTCTTCCACATTCTCCCACTACCTCCCTCCCTCACTCCCCTCCCTCACTCCCTTCCCTCCCTCCACCCCTCGCCCATCTCCCAACATATCTCTATCCTCGCTCGTCTTAAAATCTCTCCATCCTTTGTTCTTTACGTGCAGTCTTTACTTTCTCTTTCCTCGTCGGCAATCGCCACAATCCCACTATCACCCTCTCTCTCTCTCTTTTTCATCCTTTTTAGGCTTTACTCTTTGTCGCTTTATCCCTCCTTCATCTCCCGCTTTCATTGAGTCTTTGCCGGACGCAGGAAAGGAGCTTAAGGCTTCTTATCTCTCTTCTCTTTATTTGGGCTGTGGCCTTTTATTTCCTCCCTTCCCTACTCCCTCTCTCTCCCCCTCCCCTTCCCACTCCCCTCCACTCATTCCCCTCGCACGACTCGACTCCGAAACCTCCTCCGTATGCCTTCGCTTCATCCGCCCCCCCTCGCCCCCCCCCCCCCCTCCCGTTCTTGCCCCTCTTTCCTCCACTCCCTCTATTCTCTCGATTGATGTAGTCTTTTGCGGAGAGGGTCACGGTGTTTGCGTCGATACGCTCCTACGGATCTTCCCTCCGATACCGCCGCTGACCCGACCCCTTCCCTCACGCCCCACATAAACACACGATCCCCACACGAACCTGTGCCTCTCATAACTCTTCCTCGCCATGCCTCTCCGCCGGAGAAACTCGTGTGGCACAGACACCGCCATCAAATACGCCTCGACCTAAAGGCGAATTTCACCCTTGATAATATTGAAAATGGCTTCGAATGCGTTTCGTGGAAATATTTTGTTCTCGCGATAGAATTCCACTCGTGGAAAATGATTTAACGCTCACGTCGTCGCATTTGCGTTTATGGATCACTTTCCACAAACTATGCTTACTAATTGGGCGATAACTTTAAAGTGCTCTATTTCAGTTAATAACTCATTTTCCGCATGAGTAGGCACATTTTTTAAAAATAAAGTACTATGGCAAGAAAATAAATGTGTATGAAAATTAGACGCTGATTCTATCAAACAAATTTATTGAGAATCATATTCATATAGAAATAATCTTTTTAAGTACTCTCCGAATCATTGGTGTGCACATTCACACTGGCAAAAAATAACAACGAAAGAATTTGACGTGAACGGGAGCGCTATTAACCTCCATTATTATAATGAAATTCATCCATTCATTTCTAGATCTTAGATTAATCTAAGGGATCCACTGTACCTACTCAATTTCTCAATTAAACATGGATGTAATTGAAATTGCGGTTATATCTTATAGCACATTATGACAGTGGTATCACGACGATAGTAATGCCTAAATATATTTTGCTACTCATGTGGATGCGAAAACTTATATACATTATTTCGATGATATTGATATTAATATTAAGGTCATAAAGGATATTCACATATAATCTACAGGAAATCTTATCACGTTACGTACTTCAATGATTAAATTTCCTTACAAAAAATATTGCTGCAACTAGCGTTCCATTGCATACGTCCATTTGCTCTTGCTTTTACGTACCGATTGCTAACTATGCATCCCAACAGAGCTCAATTTAAAACTGAACTCATCCATCCATAAATCCTGGTCTGTGTTCCTTTGGGTTTCTTATATCTCGACGACGAGCCGATTAGAGAGACCCGCGTGACTCTCTACTTCTCATCCCATTCCCTACCTCCTCTTCTCCTCCTCCTCCTCTTCTTCTCCTCCTCCTCCTCCTTTTCTCCAACTCCTCTTCTCCAACTCCTTTACTCCGTCCGCACTCCCTTACGGTCCATCTCCAAAGAGTACGTCATTCGGGCCAATAGAGGTCACTATCAAAAGCCCTCTCCGAGTCCGTTGCTGCCGATACTGCTGTTTCGTCTGCGGCGGTCAGATAAGCCCTTGGCACCCTCGATTCAACCACCCGCCCCTCCCTATCGCGCCCTTTCCCTCTCTCTCTCTCATTCACTCTCTCTATCCCCCCCTATGCTACACCCTCCCATCTAATTTTGATTTCCCCTCCTCTCTCTGAGTCGCCACAATACCATGTTTTCCATCTTCTCCTAAAGTCTGAGGAGAAAAATATTTGTCTCGCGACTGTAGTATCAGTGGAACGGCTTTAGAGCTGTAATATTATTATTTTTGATTTAATTCATTAAATATCTTACTATGTTGCGGATCCATTAAGGAAGCACAGTCGGAAGAATTTCATTGCAATTTTCCTTTTGCTATGGTATTATAAACATTATAGCTTTACAGTAGAACTTTCATGGTACTTCAGGAATAAATATTTTGAAGTTGAAGATTTAAACGATACTAGGGCTCCGACCCTACTCGCTTCGCTCGCCTCTTGGTACGATTTATTAGTTCGGTAAATTACGATAGCCAGATTGGAATTATTTTAAAGATTTTACTACAAAAATATAGTTATGATTCATTTCTAAGTTTCCCGTTTAATTTCTACGGGAATTTACCATTAATTTATGAAATTCATAAACACATTAATAAAAGTTCAAAGCATAACCTTATGGTACATTGTCCCTGCACAGTAAAATATAAAACGTGCGATAGTAGAGAACTAATCAAAATTACAATTTTATTGAATATTTTCAAAAGCCATTACAACACTACAAACCAACACTTAACATTTCAAAATGTTAAAAGAATATATAAATGCTTACGGAAAACAATCAACGATTGTTCAGAATTAATCACGACATTTATTTTCTCTCGAATATCTCAAGTAAATAAGCGTTAATGCTGTCTTTGAAATGAACATCGGCAAAACAAAATTTTCGTATTGTTACCAAGAAATAGAATAATAAGTGATTCTTACTTTGCGTTTTAACTAAATGTCTGCTAAAGCTGTCTAATATCGTTTGCAGTTGAAAAGAAAATATTCTTTAAACTCATAAATGCATTGAAGGGATTTGTGGGAACAATATCACATTTATATCTCGTCGTAGATGAGCGCTGTTTCGAACTTTTTTGTAGCAAATGTTGTCCTCTGTCTAATTTTTTTTAATTTGGCACCTTAAAGACCATATTAGTGCTAGGGAAAGCAAAATACGATTTGTATATTGTCGCTTTCCGAGTTAATGTATGTTAATGGCAGACGTCATTTTCGTATCAACGACTGAAAACAAATTTGATATTAACAGAAACTACTAAATATAAGATAGTTTGACTAATAAAAGACAATTACCATATACGTATTTGATTTCTGAATTATATATCTGCTCAATTCCATTGTGCTTACCATATTGAACTGTTGGGAAATGTGAAACAGGTGAAACAGATGAAAATAATCTACCATGACCGGGAATCGAACCCGTGTCTTCCACTTGAAGGGCAGGTATTCTACCACTGAACTACAGTAGCAGATTAATTCTCCTCTCGCATAAGGATCTTCGGATTATTCATTCCATCAATTTTTATTGAGCTAAATTAAAAAATACAACCATAAATTTAAAAAAGGCTTTGTTTGTTAGGAACTGTATTTTATAATATACTTGCATTATAATGTTATGAATGTGATACCGTAGCTTATAGTATAGTGTGTTAAAATGTGTAAGAACAGATTATTTACATTAGGGCAAATACCAAGGCTAGAAAACTTTATTTAATTGTTTTGCCTTTTTGCTGAGGAACAACAATTTTGATGATATCTTCTTTAAGGCAAGAAACAGTACAGTACGTATTTCAAAATTTGGATCGATTTGCACAATTTATAGGGATGGAAGAACGTGGTAGGATTATGCAGTCTATATGAAACGTAGTGGGCTTTGTTAACTCACGCATACCCGTCATAATTGACAGGTAATTACTCTAAATTACCAATTACCTGAATTCCGTTTACGTAGAATAGGAGGGAACTAATCAAAATTACATCCTATAGAATATATAAAGCAAAGATAGGCACGCCGGGTCGAGCGGCGGCCGGGGAGCGGAGCCTTATAGTTATATGAAAAATATGCAATTGTCACATATTTTTTGGAAATCACTTTCATACGTTAGATTCTTTTTTATCTACATTTCTAAAGAAAAATATACTGTTATTATTATCAATATTTCTAAACGATTTATTTGATACGCACGTAATTTAGTTGTTTATTTAAGTTTGGATTAATACGTTCCTAAGTATAAAAAACGTACGGTGTACCTTTGTGGGTGACATACTAAGCCATTAAAATGAATAAACTGAAGTCTCCATAAATGGAATGTCTCAGCCGTCCTTCATCTTTAACCCATTCCTACTTGATCACGCTGTTTCCTTAGAACTCCTCAGGAGTGGAAGCCCAAAGGGCCAATTATTTTTTCCTCCTTTAACAGGTTTCTGTTTTTCACAACCTAATTTAAAATAATGGTTCATTAAATAAAATTATTTTATTTTAGTAATCATAATAGTATTTATCTAGATATTTCAATAACATATTTGTTCATTTAAATACATGTTGGTAATTACACGTTGATCATAACTTACTGATGCGATCGGAAATTCATGCAACCCATTACAGATATAGGTTTTAATTACAAATTCAAATATAAAAACAATTAAACTTACAAAATGTTTAAAAATTAAATATCTTCGGAGTGTGCGGCACACTAGTCCCTTCCTCGCGGCACACTAATGTGCCGCGGCACACCGATTGAGAAACACTGCCTTATAGTCAGAAAAGTATGCCGTAGGAATATTTTTACCAAGGTTTTGAAGCAGTGAGGATTTTGGCTGTTACAAATCACTTCAGATTCTTCATCAGAAAATTCTAAAAGCAATAGAGTGATGTGCTTCTCAAAATATTTTTCTCCAGAAAATTTTTAACTTTTCGTATTCAATACTTATTTTACTGTGTCAAATCACCCTATTACCTCCTTAAATATTTTAGCTAATTTTTGTGAAATTAAATTTCGTTCCCTTTCTTCTCTCCGAGTTAATAATTGACAATAAGTAGCGAGAGGGGAAATTTAATTTTTGAAGAATTTAATCACAACTGAAGATACAATAAATAATAACTTATGTACACACTTTCTTAACCTTTCGCCTGATTTTCTCGATTCTTTCTCTTGATTTGCCAGTGCTTTTTCCATTTTATGTTTTGTCGTGGTGTTTTAGCTGTATTGCGTCGAGAATACCATAATATTTGAACTGAAGAAGTAACTACTACTGTAATCATTACTTTTAAGGAAAAATATAAATTTAATTTCAAATTTTGGCAAAAAAGTGAAAATTTACTCTACTTATGGTAAAGCGTTATTGAAAAATAGAAACGTAGCTTGTATAATGGACAATGTGAGTTTCGGTATGAAATAAAATAAATGATTTTAACCGATTATTTCAGTTTTTCGCAAGTTTAAAATGCATCGAAATCTCAAAATTATTAATAAAATTGATTTTCCGTCCGCGTCTCACAAGTTTCCACCTTGGTGCGTTCAAAATATATAATAAATCAGTTCAGGGGATTTTTTCCGGCATTCGCTGTTTTCCGCTTTAACGGAGTTCCGCCTTTGAGGAGTTTTACTGCGCTATTCTGTTTTTCATTCTTTTCAACTTTAGCTCTTCTGCATCGCCATTCCTCTCCTTGCTCAATTTTTTCTCTTCCTTCCTTCTCCATTTTATTCCTCTCTTTTACTCGTTTACTTCTCCCTTTCGCCCCCTCCTTCCCATTCCCCTTTCCTCCTCCTAACTTATTTCCTTCTCCTATCTCTGCTCCCCTTCTTCTCTACGCTTTCTCTGTATTTTATCACTGCTCCATTGTGAAATCGTTAAATCTCGCCTTGACAGTCAACCCCAGCGCTCCCTTATTGCTCTTTTACAACTTCGTCCCAAACCGCAGCACCGCTCTCCCCCGCCTCTTCCATCTCCCTCTCTCTGTCTCTATCCCCCTCACTCTCCATCTCTATCTCTCCCTCCATCTCCCTCTCTCTCTCTCTATCCCCCTCACTCTCCATCTCTATCTCTCCCTCCATCTCCCTCTCTCTCTCTCTATCCCCCTCACTCTCCATCTCTATCTCTCCCTCCATCTCTCTATCTCTCTCTCCCACACCTCTCTCCACCATCCTCTCTCCCCGTCACAGTTCCACAAACTCTTTCCTTTTTCCTACCTTCACTTCTTCTCTTTCACCTGAAAGAGATGTATGTTTCGCCAATGGCCTCCGTTTTATCCAGATTTTTTTCTTCTAAAGGGGAGCTTACTTAGTTTGGAAGACATACCCTGGAAAATTAGCTATTCTGGTTGGATGTGTTTTTTTAACGTTACTTCACCGCCAAGTTTAATAGTTTGAAAACATTCTATAATTAAAGTTATTCTTACATTGATATGAGTTCTTCCAGACTTTTCATTGAATATTTCTTAAGCCATCACTGATGCACAGGCATTTCAACGTATGATTTGTAATAGCTCTTGAGAATGGAATTAAAAATCCTTTTTTACCAGCAGAAACGTTTTTCAATGGATATTTTATGCTTATATTTATAAGATCAAAACTGCTAACTGCTTTCTATATTGCCTCAAAATATTGCGCACCGTTAACTATCCGTACGTGCCACCAATATAGTCCAACATTCTGGCAAAGGTGAAATTAGAATTGTTTCCTTGTTGGGAAGGCAACATATTTAGGAATAGGCCGCGAATTCCACGAGACCTTCCGTTACATGACTCACCCGATCGTTTTCAGAGCTCCAAAGCGCTCGAATAGGCTCATTTTCCTATTCCACCAATTTCTATATGTCCCTCTTTCCAACTGTTGCCCTCTTCTGTGCTCTTTTGCTCCCTAACACCCTTTGCCAAGAGGCGCTCACTCTTACACCTATCCACTCACTTCCCCTAAAATACGTCACGGATAGCGCGCAGTCCTCTAATCCAGCGCCACGCAACACCAACGACGCAACTTGTTAGTTGCCAATTCCCTGCTTCCTCTACTCCAACCCTCTAAATGGCCTTGAAAATGAGCTGGAAAGCAGCGTCGGCGTTGCGAAATTTCATCAGTTATGACTACAGAGACAGGGTTTCATCTCCATGTTAGAGTGGATGGAAGAGAGGCTAAGAAAAAGATGGAAGGAAGAGAGAGAATTGGAAAGAGAGGAGGAGTTGGAGAGAAATAGAGAGAGAGAGAGAGAATTGGCAAACGAAGTAAAAATGTATAGGAGGAGGATGCTGGTGAAGAGGAAGAGTGAAGGAAAGGGGTGAGTGAATCTGGTCTAAGGAGAAGAAGATGGCGATGAAGGAGATAATGACCAGAAGGAGGAACGAGGAAGATGGGAGGCTGAAGGGGAGAGAGAGTGTCTGCCATCCACGCGAGATTCAGCTGCCCCTTGGCAGCAGCCAAGTTCTCCACTTACACAAATTGGAGCGTGTGAGCTTTTGGGGGCAACACGCCCTCGCTGATCCCTCTATCGCTATAATTGTTATGCGGTGCTATTCGCGGACCAATAAGTGGAGTGGAGGAAGTTGTCGCCCGCAGTGTTAAGTGTCACTTAAGAGAGCATTGCAGCGTAAATCAGAAAGCATTACTGGGTGTGGGCCAAAATAACTGCCGCAGTTATTGAAGTTAATACCAGTTATCACTTCAACTTTATAATGAACAACGATTTCTTTTGTATACAATTCGAATTGTAGATATTGTTTTCCAATTTATATTTATTTGATTTATGATTCGTCAATATTATTTTTTTCCGAACTAGCGAGGCTATATCAATTAAGAGTTAATACAATAAGCATTAAATAATATAGTAACTTTTCGCGGTAAAAATATGTTGCCCAAAGTTCCATAAACTTAAATTGATGAAAATGTATTCCTCCTTCCTTTGCTACTTGTGACTTTCTGCACCCTCAAAATTAACTATCGCCTGCTTATTAATATTGAAGATTACTTCTGCAGCCATAAAATTTTTGAGAAAATCGGATGCGCTTTAGGATACAAAGTAGCCTTCCTCAGTGATATGCATCTCTCAACCTTTCTAAAGTTATTGGAGTTATCTTCCACCCATTCGATGAATGTTTCGATTCATTCTGCTTGTATAACCTCTGTTTTAATGAGATTCTTCTCTCTTTCGAACGTTTTATTGATACTAGTCGGTTCTTGAATGCTGCATTGCAGTTAAGCAGGGAATGCGCAGAAATCGCGATATAATTCGCTGAAGGGAAATTCACGGCCAAATCGACGTAAATTTGATGCCGCCTAAGTCCCAGTGAGGGAGTGTTTTGATCACATCTGACTGATGAGTAGTTTGGGAATTATCGCGCTTTCCCTTGTTAATCTCAATTTTGCCGACATTAAGGTTCGCTTGCGGCCCTCCGCTATACTTTCGAACTTTTAGCCGAGACCTTTTCCCTTCGTCGAACTAGAAAATTAAAATAGTTTATGATCACATACCAAATAGAATTTTGCACAATTTATCACTCTTATTTCTCGAATAGCTTTTTTGTGGTGCATTTCAGTAAATTCTCATCTGCATTCCATTTATTCTCATCTCCAGTTAGTGCCGAAGCTTCCAAAATACAATTTGCTGCATCTCCATAAAGACCGGGAGAATTTGAAAATTTTCATTTGCGTGCCATACTAATTTCCCATTCATTTGCCGTTTTATTTATGTTTCGGAATCACTGACAAATTTTGCGAAAACTATTATGTATTTCTGAATAGAAACTTGTCACATCGTGACAATTTCCTCTCAATGCACCATTGGTGCTTTGTTTATTATCAATGGAATTCTCCTGAATGCCTGAATGATACCCTACCACGAATAAAATTTTATTTTAGCCCTGTTCTATATTTGATGCATGAAAATTTTAGTATACACATAATTGCAATTTATCTAGTATGATGTCTTAATTAGTATTCCAATTTGTCAAATGAGCATACATTTATGCTATTTTATTGAAACCTTTTGGATAAAATTCCACCAATATTTAAAACCGCGTCATTTTCTAATCGCAATGCAAAAAACTCTCCGTCTCGATTATGTATTTAAAACTTTTATTATGAAACAAATCACACAAAATGTATTGAAATAATTTATTTCTGCAGATTTTTCCTCACACGTCTTATTATGGATTTCCTTCTTAATATCATCAAGAATTAAGGACAAATTTTTAAAATATTCCTAAGCTAAGAATTCCTTTAGTCACTTCATAATTTATTTTACTAATTTTCAGCTCACTGATCTTGTCTCGCAAACAGTGCAGTCTCTTCTGAAATAAGACAGTTCATCACGAAACAGAACTTTCGCCTTTTATGAAATTTACCCTCAAAAGGTAATTCTAATAGAAAGTAAGCAATTTTTGCGTAGAAACTTTACCAGGAAATGATTTTGGCACAATCGAACTTAAAATGTACAGAATTATCTGTAATAAGTATCACAGACCATATCTTTACCAACGCGACTCGGGCCGCATTAAATTCTCTCGCGGGCAGTGGGTTGCACGTTCTTGACCTACAGGAAACGTTTGTAAAATAAATTAAAATTAATCTAGGATTAAATACTATCCAAATATTACGTATTAGTAAATTAAAAGTGCAATGTTCGTCGAAATCAAATTTAAGACTACTGACTTGGAAACATATTGTAAGATATTACGATAAGATATTTTAAAAATTTTTATTGTCCTTAAGAGAGCTGTGATAGGAGGCCATTTTAAGGGCTGTTTCTTTTTACAGGTTATTATGTAAATGAGATCGTAGTTGTTTGAACACCTGTTACAGATAATCGCAAATATTCGTTGCGAAAATACGAATAAGAATAAATATAGGAAGTGTTCTGCCTCTGTGTGACTGCGCTAAGGCAAACTACAAGGAAATAGACAAAGTTTGGAACGCGCAAATTGGCAATTATTCAGACATGAATGGTCAAATTAGTGAACGGAGACATGTCGGGAAGGAAAGTGGGCGGGAGTGGAGGCGTTTTCATTTGGAAGAGGAAATGACAGTGGCGACGTTGACGACGAGAGAAGCAATGTAATGAATTGGCGGGAAAAATAAGGAAAATAAGTCAACCGGAATGAGAAGCTCAATTACGCTGGAGTTATAATTTTCAAAAGTTATGGATTGCCTTTTTTTACAAGGAGAAACTGCTGCGGAAAGGCGTTTTGAGAGACGAAAGGAATTATTTGGCAAGGCCGAGATTCAGTTCTCTTAAGACATCCAGTTACTCATTAGTGATAGCATGGAATCGATGAAGGCGAGTAATCGACTAATCCCTTAGCTGAACTGCGAAGTAAGAGGTATGGAAAATTCACTCAAACGAAGACGGCGAGGCAAAGAGAAAAAAGAGGAGAGTTGGAACGAACAGAATGCGGTGCGAAACATCGTGGGACGCATCGCATAGGGCGAGCTTCATTTTAAAGGATTTGCGCGAAGTCTAAAAATTTTGCGTTGTGCCAATATGGCGAGAGAGAGAGAGATAGGAATAAAGGAAAAAGGGAGGAAATTGGGAGGCGATGTGGGGATGGAGGGGTGGATGGGAAGGTGGAGGAGGGGCGGGGCTAATGGAATTTAAAATGGGAGAGCGATAGCAAGGGGAGTGGAGTGGCCTCGTTTGGAGAGAGAAAAGGGAAGAGAAACGGAAGAATGGGGGGGGGGGGGGCAAATGAATCGAGGAGGAAGATGGAGAGGGTTAGGCGCGAAAGTGGACAGGGAGGATGAAATATCAATTGTGGGGGAGGGTTTTAAAAATGAAAGGGGCCTAAGGGGGAAATTGCAGAGAAGAAAAATGAAAAGTGGAAGCAGAAGGTCCGTTCTGAAGCATCGCATTAAATGCTAGGCATGAGAAGGAAAAAAATCACGGATGTTTTCCGTATATTTTTATTAGCAAACGGCTATTCGTGTACGTGCGCGAATGTTTGCTTCCGTACCTTTGTTTATTTATGCATGCTGGAATGTGTACGTCCATGTGTAAACAGATTATCTTCTTTATAAATGGAAAACTCGAATTCCTTCCGATTCGATTTTTTCCATGCTTAATGTTCGAGTTATATAGATTCGATCGTACGTATACATACGTGTAGACTAAGACCGGACGAGTTAAGTGGGATGTAAAGCCTTGCGTCACTCGTTCGGTTGTGATTCAGTCTTTTCCTACGCGATTCACGTCACGATCTCGCGGTTCAATTTGCTTGTTACCGAGTGGTGCGCTCTGCGCGGGGCCGAGGACGTGACCTCCTAGTCCATCCCATGTCCGCAACGCTTCGTGGACATCTCCAGAGACCTCTTTCATTTCCAATTCTTCGTTCCGTTGCTTAAAAAGTACATCGTCCTGAGTCGTTGCTCCGCAGAATTCAACGAACTGTTGTCGTTTATAGCTTTTCCATGGTGATTGAAATAACCAAACTGAATTTCGTGACTGTCGCTATATTTCTAAAAATAATTCACTTAAGATGTCTAGGTTTTTAAAGATTTTTATACGCCACCGACATCGTCAATACGTTTTTACTTTCAGTATGACTTCGATAGCTAGATTAATTACATATCACAAATATCAGAAATACATTATCGTACTTTGTGTATCTTATTGTGCAAAGTTTGACTTTGTCACATGACGGATCGATATTAATTTTGAAAAATATTAATTAAAATCTATCAGCAATAGTATTACGTGAGGAATATTATATACTGACTTTTAAAAATATCTAATTTTATGATTGATCAAAGACTAAAAATTTCATATAAAATTTTTTGCATTCATTTGTTGCTAATAAAAGGAAAATTTGACTACTAATGGCAATCAGTTTGCTAATTTTACCTTACTAAACCTTAATCAATATTATGAATTTTCGGGTACTTGTTTTATGCATTTGGATTAATCAATAAAGCTTTAATACATAAAATCAACCTGTGATTAATCAATGTAACTTTGAACAGCAAATTTATTTGGCATATTTTACTTTATTTTTAATTTTTGCGTTTGGAACGATATATCTATATTGATGAAAATAATATTTCATCTTATTTAATTTTTAATAAAATATTGGCACAATATGAGATTGCCTGACTTGATACGAGAAATATCAAGCCGAATTTAATATGAAATATCTCCAATACATGAATGCCCTCTGGTAACTTCATCATTAATTCATTACACGATGCGTGGCGGTTATAAATTTGTGTTTCCAGCCATCTAAAATCAAATAGTATATATTTTGTTTTATTTATTTTATATGCACTCGTATGTAGGCAGTCATTAACTGCGCGTCTAAATGAAAATAGTGGTTATACCTCTCGTGTGAAATATTTAAGATAAATTATTTCAAGTTGGAATAAATTATTACTTAAATGAGTGATATTGTCGAGCTAATATGTTTACTTATACTAATTTGTGTGTTGCAATAATAAATCAAAATATTTTCTGTGCCATATCGCATATGTTTCATAATCAAATATTCCTAATATTTATAAACCGTGAATAAATTTGCAAATGCGATTAGGTTTCCTAAAATTAATTTCAATCAAATAAAGTTAATGTAGGTTTATGGCTTTCAACACTCGAAAAAAATTGGTTAGGCTGTCAATTCAAAGAAACCGCAAAAGAATACATCTGGTACAACTTTTAGACTCCTCGCCACACCTCTCAATGTATTAATAAGGCTTAGCTTTCATTTGCGACAAATTTGACTCACCTGCCTCTCACCGGCCAACGGAATTCTCCCTCCCTTTATCCCATGACCCTTTTTAGCCTCGCTCGCAATGCCTTATGGGACCGCAATCTAGGTCACCTCGACGCCATTACGTATCAATATCCGGGAATTCCAACAGAGCGCTCCCTATGGTTCCCACGTCGACGATTTCCAACCAAATAGTCCACAGCCATTGTGTTTTTTGCTCGATCTGCCCTCTCAAATACAAATGGCCGGGAGGACCAACACGCACACACAAGACAGTTCTCAGATGCCAAAAAGGCTCGAACGATGATGTGAAGCCTTCCGTATCAATTTCAGCGATCCAGAGCTCTTATTTTATTTGGCATGCTAAAATAATTGATACTATAAAACTCACTTCCTGTAATACGAAGAACTCATCGGATATATATATGCTAGCTGATCCCGCGCAAAAATTGCGCGGTGAATTTTAAAATTGATTTATAAAAATTGATGAAGTATGTGAAATAAGTTTATCTCAATTATTCACATTTAACTCTAAAAATGCATTTCCTTACACAGTAATTGATAGCGAACTTTTATGTTTTTCTTTTTATTCAAATATTTGTCCTTTCTTTTTATATAACAATCAATGCAACAGTTTATGTAGATTATCAATTAGGAGAAGATAACCATGTAATATGTTTAAAATAATAACGTGTCCCTATTCTCATTTAATTTTAAATTTATGCGTGAGCCCATTTGCGTTAATAAACATGATGGATGTATAATATAATGGTTCTACTTACAAAGAGATAAGATTCCTGCATTCAAACGATGATAGGAAGATTCAACTGCTTTTATTGAATCCTTAGAAACGCTTCCCATACGCAGTTAACTGAATAATTATCCGTAAATATTTATGTTGCTATGTATAAATGTTGACATTGCTACAGAAATAATTTCGATGCTTAAACAAAGTGCGAAGCGAATAACGCTATTATTTCACCTATTTGAAGGCTTAATTGGCATTAATTGAATCGGAGGTAACAATGACGGTCGCCTTGACAACGTCCGGAAAGAGTACGAAATATCCATAAAATTTCGAAAACAATTGCGTATTTCAGAATGATTCGACCGTATAACACGTAAACATCGTAAGAATAAGATAGTATAGAGTTCTAGCCGTCGAATAAAGCAAAAACGAGGAAAATCGGTCCATATTTACGTGTTTTAATGAACGAAGGAAAAAAACCTTGCACTCTGAAAAACCGAAAATCCCATGTAAACTTATGGGAAGATATAATTGTCTCCTGGATTCGAACCCGGAACTTTATGAAAATGAGAATCGTATCTAGGGGCCTTCCTAGCTTGTAGAAACAAAATGCAGTTTACCGCATATCTCTTGGACGAACGGCTTTTGAGATACAGGGTGGGACGGACGGACGGTCGGTCGGCTATTAGAGATATAGATATTTCTTCCAGTTCTAAATATCCGAGTTTGGACTCAAATTTGAATTAGTGAACTAAACTGATATCTCGTGTGTTATACATAGTTAGTTCCTTTAGGTCTAGGATATGAGTTTGAGAAATTTATCTGCGTATTTTTTAAATAACAGTGAGAATTAATAGAATGAAGAAAATAAGTTTGTTTTAATATCTGTAGGAGCGAAGATGCCATTGCTCACATAATACAATTTTTAATCATTGTGCTTTAATAGGACATAATGATAGTTTATTTCTTAAACGCTAAAGTTGTATATTCAGGTAGAAAAATTATTTTCAGCATATTATCGTAGGCGTTTTCTGCCCATAGATGATATTCATTTCCAAATAATACTTTAAAGAATAAATTCGTACGTGTTGTACGTATTTACGATGTTTAGAATACGGCTTTAAATTATAAGATAGGCAAAATGATCTTTAGCTCCCAGTTTTATCTCCCTAAACGCCTCTCTGGGGCCTTTTCCTCGCAACCTAGTAGTAATTAGGTTTTTAGGTGCGTCGACAACTAAGGTCATTTTGCACCGTCAAATTCTGTTAGAGAAAATCAACATACATCACAACATCCGTGCCCGAAGCGGAATTCGATCTCGCGACCTTTGGGTTAGAAGGCCTACCAGTCTAACCCGGTCGGCCTCGCAACCTACTTGCAGATATTAAACAGATAAGTTTTTCCTTTTTAGATATATCCCCGCGAGTTTTGTTGAAGCTGTGGAACATAACCAGATGCTTGAAAGGTAGCAGAAGTGCACTCGGGTTTCGTTGATGCATATAGCAATAAATACGACTTAAGCAATGCAAAAAGAGAATATTTTAACCACTGAGGTTGAAATAATATTGTTCAAATTGATTTTCCCAACATACATGAGGTTCAGCTTTAAAAACACATGCTTTAAAAGTTTTTATATGAACTAACGTAATTGCCCGTCAAAATTATGAGAATTTATTATTAGAGCTTTGAAATGAAGACACTTCCCATTCACCTGGCCTTCCATTCTCCTCCTTCCCATCCTTCTCACTCGAAAATGTAGCTATCTCTCTCTCGGTGTGATATGTGCATATGAATTCTCACATACTGACAATAAAATAACGAGGAACGGAAAATACACAACGGTTAGCATGGATACGTGTGATGTGGTTTAGTGGTAATTATTAGCATAAGTAATCGAAAGACGAAAGGAAAATGCATGAATAAAATAAGTATAGATAACGTTAAACTGTCACCCATTTGACAACATGGAACTCTCAAATGAGACTACAATGGGAGTTGTGATGGCAGCTTACATTTTTTATTGATAAAATCCTGAAAAAACAAGATTTTTCTGATTCTGTACATATTTTACGCTACACTGATTTGAATTCACTTTTTATTAAAATGAACATTGTTCTTTCAACCATATCACCGTTTAAATTACGAGTTCGTGCCGTGCTTACAAGTCATTTAAAAAATTTTGAATATGCTGCACTCATAGTCGTTTTAATCAATCGGAGAAAATAAACGCTCTTAGAATCGAACATTGAAAAGTAATTTTGTTTTAACTGGCACCCCTGATTGCAATTTCCTTTTGCTGACCAGGTGATAATTATAAAAACTTGAAAGTTGCGCCATGTTTAAGTTGAGGGCAGTTAAGAAGTAAAACCTAGTATAACGCAGAGCAGGATGGATACATGTATTTGTGTGCGCAATGTGTGAAAAATAATAATAACATTTTCAAACAAATTCGTTATTTTTTCATTTTCCAGCATGAAAGAATCATTTTTGCAGAAGTTTCTGGTGGTTTGGTTCAAAGTACAGTAATATTATAATAAAATTTAGCTCGGCTCAGTTCGCAGTTGAGCCAGTTAGTTCGGCTCGGTTTAGTTTGCTCCCCTGGCTTCTTGCTAGTGTCTTTATGTACGCAGTTCATAACTTACCGAACATTATTACCACTTAACCTTGGCAACTTTCACAATGTAAGCCGCTGAAGTCACAAACATTCGCATGTTTCCGGCCGTCACAAAGCGTAAGTTTAAGAATGAGAGAAGGGATTTCCTTTCCAATCCATTCATTTCCTCATCTATCTTCTCTTCTTATCGCTTCACAGAGTCATACAAGAAGAAGGACATCTCCTCCCTCCGTCTACTTTCACTCTCCTCTCTACTTCCTGTTCTACCACGTCTTCCTCCTCCTCCTTTAGACCGAAAACACCTTTGTACAACGATTCTTTCCTTCCGAAATCCGACCAAAACTCTCGGACACTTTGTCAGCTAGGGTTGTCCTTTCGAAATTCCGAGTCTCTCTCTCTCTCTCTTTAACAGATCTCCTGTGTCGTTTCCTCTATTTACTCCTCTCTTTCTTTCCTCTCACATTCTCTGAGACTATCTCCATTTCCTCGCGTTCACCTCCATTCCTATCGATTCCTTTTTTCCGAATCGGATCGCTGGCACGTGCTTTCATTTCTTCCCATTGTGATTCTTTCCCTTTCTTCCTCTCTCTCTCTCTCCATCCCCTTCATTTTTCCCATTTTGCTCTATTTTCCTCACGCCCTTTAAATCTATCTAACTCAAACCCGTTCACCAACTCCTCATCCTTTTTCCGTTTCGCCCCTTCTAGTCTTCTCCTTTCCCTGTTATCTCCTTTCCCTATCCTTCAGTTGCTCTGCCATTGCATGCAAGCAGAGGCGTACCTTGACAATATGGCACCTACGGCAAAATTTTAAGATACACCTTGGTTATGTAGGATATAATCTTTTCTGCGTTTTAATAAAGAATAATAGCCTTTTTATTACATATAAATTAACGTTTCAGTATTAAAATAATATTTATGAGAAAATGAACTTGTGGAACTTTTTTTGGGAACGTTTGGCGTCTTTTGCAAGCGGCGCCTATGGAAAATGCCACCCTCGCCATACCCTAGTTACGGCACTGCATACAAGCCTATCACTCTTTCTAAGTTTTAATTCTCCCTCAGTAATTTCCTCTCTCCCTTCCACGCTTCTGAATGTGTCCATTATTTTCTTGGTTCAGCAAAAATCTTGACTTTCATTTTTACATGCTGATTAAATTAGTTATTTGGCTTAATACTATGACATATATTAATATTCTAATATTTCACAAAGACTATTTCAGGATTTGATATAACAATATCGGTTTCAGCATTAGAAATAACATTTATGAAATATCATTACTATTAGGCACCTCTGTAATACACCATGTTTTAAAGCGTCTTAATTTCTTAATTTACAGGATAGCTTTAAAATGTAAATTTTGTAATACATTTTTTAAACATATAAATATATTATAATTCTGAAACTATATTCCACATATTTTTTTAAAATAATTCTTTCTTAAACTTGTTAAGAGATGTACTCGTGTTTACCTCTGAGGGCAATTCATTGTATTTTTTTACAAACTGATATTTTATACTCTTTATTCCCTATTTTGATGTTTTACACTGAGGGACATGAAAATTATTTTTTGAACGAGTATTGATAGTATAAATATCAATATTTTGTTGAAAGGTAGTGTGTTTCCTATTGATGCTACATTTGCGTTTTTATAAACGTAAAGCAGGGAATTAAGTTTTATGATTAGGCTGACCGGTAAAACATTGGATGAAAGATCCTTGGATGGCATTCGATATTCTAAACCATAAATTATCGTAAGAGCTCTTTTCTGCAAAACCTCAAGCTCATTTATCAGAATCCTATTACAGAAACCCCAAACAACATTCATATACTGAAGGTGGCATCGCACCATATACATATATGGTACGTAAGACCGTAGTTGGTAATATACCTTTCACACGATAGATTACCACAATAATTGGAATGATTTTATTTACAACATTATTTTCCACATTCCCTCAGATGAGAAACTTGAGAGTGTTTTAAAGCAGTGTTTCTCAACCTTTATTAGACCAGGGAGCACCTAGATGTATTCAGTAACTTAGGAGGAGCACTAGAACAAACGTTTTAGAAAAACATTTGTTACATGGAAGGCCCATCATAGTACACTTGTCGGTAAAAACGATCTAGGAAAAACTGAATGAATTAACTCAAAAAATCGAAATGAAATTAAAGACGATCTCACACATATTATATACTAGCAGAAATACCAAGCGTTGCCCAGGGAAATTTGGTTGAAATCCGATCGGAATTCTAGATGATCATGGTATTTAAGAATTCACTCGGCCGCCGTTTTGAATTAAACGGGCAGAGAGAAACAAAAACCACGTATGAATTATTTCTGGGAGCCCTCCACAATCGTACCAAATTTGATTCAAATCAGTCCCCGCTATCCAATTACGGATAAGGAAGTAGTCGTTTCCAACCTTTCTCACTGTGTATAAGATGAGAACAGGAAGTTTATGAGAACAGTTATTTTATTGAACAGTTTAGGCATCAGAATAGTTCTAAAAGAACTTTTCCGTTCTTTCTGACTCATCTCTAGCATTCACTCGTAGCCATTAGCATACAAAGTTATTTTGCTTTTCGTACAATTAATATAAATCATTTGTAATTAAAAAGTAGCCTACGGGCTTCCTATTTGTGAAGAAAGTATCTGTTGAAAGTTTGATTACTCTAGCTTTATCGGTGTGGAAATTTATAGATGCACAAATAAACAAACAAACATACAAACAAACTTTCATGAATATATAGGAGATTGGTTATTTATTTAATAAATAAATCCATACAAAATGATGAAGGATGAAAAGCTTGCGGAGCAGCTACCTAATAGTTATGGAGCAACAGTGCTCCGAGGAGCACCGGTTGAGAAACGCTGTTTTAAAGGACTTCCATGAGCCGGAGCCAGGACAAGGGATAGTCGAGCCTAGGGTGCAACAAACTTAGGGGCGCTACAAATGACAAGCTTTTAAGTTGAACGTTTTATGTTATAAAATATATTTTATTTTACTTCAACATTGTATATAAACTTTTGTTTTGAAAGGTAACATTTTTTACTGTGTACTTTCATTAGGAAGGGGGGTAATTTTCAAACCTTTCCTAGGGCGAAAAATATCTTGTCTCGAATCTTCTATCAACTGACATAATTTGTTCCCGGACTATGAAAAAAATTAATTGTTAAACCACGGATTAATGGTAAATAAACATGTTAACAGTAGGTTTATTTGTATGAATATTACTCGTTTTTATAGGCTTCAATTATTTCACAATGAAATTTTCAGAATAGAAACCAATGCGTGACTGTTATAAATCTTTGAGTTACGTAAGATCCATATTCAATTCGGTTACAATTTGAACCGGTAAATACTTTATGTAGTGAGTGCTGTTTTAGTTTATTTAGGTCTGCGTTAATGCATTTTACGTATTACTATAGAGAGGTTTTTAATATAGTGAATATTTTCGGTGGATTAGAGAAGTAGCCGTGGTAAAGCCGCTTTTAATACGTAATCATTGATACCGAGTACACTTTCGACACACGGTTTAAAGATATAAAATTAATTGGCAGGCTATAATTAGAAATATAATTGCGTCTATCACTAGAATCAAGGTGTGTAATTACGTAAAATCAATTCCTAGTATAGCGAAAAATGCGATAATTTCAGTCCTCATTCCTTCCCACCTATCTCTTTTCCGTTTCTCTCTCTCTCTCTCTACTCAGTTCTACCAAATGAGAGGAATAATCCTCTATTTTTTATAGTTTCAAGCCCTTACAGAACGCTTGCATATGTGTAAATTCCTACAACAACACAATATCTTTTCCGCCGATTTCAGCGAATTAAGTGCACGGCTCGTTATAACGAGGTCTCTGGTTTAAATGCCTTTTTTTTCTTACGGAATTCCGTGATTCTGTCTTTTTATGTTACAAATTGTTTTATTTTATCCCCGAAATTCTTTTCCTCCATTTTGTAATGCCTCTCTCTTTCTCTTTCCGTTTTTATCTTTGCTCTACATTATTCTTTTTTTTCCTCTTTTTTGTTTTCTCCATCCTCTGCTCACTCCGTCCAGTTTTTTCTCTCGCCTTTCTTGCCCGAGTCCTCTAAAAAAAGGAGAAAAAGGAGTGCCTTTTATGCCGCCTCTCTTGACAGTGAACCTTCTCACTTCCTTTCTCCCTCTATCTCCATCTCCCTCACAATCTTTTTCCTACCGTTTTTGCTTCACCTCCCTCCAACCCAACTTATTTATGTACACACTCATTTTTTGCAGAGGTCAGCCTTATCCACTGCGCCTTCTTTCTATTTATTTATATATTGAATTTTTTCAGGACCTCCATCCTTTCTTCCTCCCCCGTACACACACACGCACTCCAATTCAGCGTCCACTGCTATCCCTCACCATCGCTCCCTCCTTTTTATTGCGCTAAAACTCCCAGATTCCCATTGCCTTTCTCCCTTTTCCAGCCAAAACTTCCCTATCTTATTCTCCTTTCCTCTTCTCCTTGCGGCGCCGCTCTGGGTTTGCGAGAGAGGGAGATGAAAAAAGAAGAGAACTCTCTCAGTTTCGAATGCGATCTTATCCTCTCCCCACCTACGCCTTCCCCCCCCCCCCCTCTCTGTCTCTCCCTCTCTTGTCTTAGTCTCATTTTACCCTTACACTTTCTCTCTCAACCTCTCACTCAAAAACATCCCCTCGCCTCCCTCAATTCTCATTCTCCAACCCTCTTCCCTCCTTTCTCCCCGTTCCCCTGTGATCCATGTGTGTAATGACGTCACCGGAGTTTACAGCCACAGACCGCTGACTTCGTCTTGGAAGCTGACGCATAGGTTTGACAGGTTTTTACTTTTGAAGTTTTTGTTTAGGCTCGCGCTGCTAGAGGAAAGACTAACAATAAGTACACTATTTCTAGAATGCAAAACAGAGCAGACAGAGTTGCATTTGTTTTTATCTAGAATAAGGAAAGGAAGCGGCGTTTGAGATGTGCCGGTGTATTACGATTAAAAATTTCTCATGTGTTTCAATACCACGCTATGTGGTTATCTTTTTAGAGGTTCGTATGCCTGTTTTAAAAGAATATTGACGCAGTAAAAGCACGTTTCCTCTGGATATTCCAAGTTGAGAGAGATAAGAAAAAATAAGAGTAAACGCACATCATATTAAAACAATAAGCTCCCCGAATAGTTCACTCCGCTAAATCAACAAAATATAAAATATGTGACGTTATGTAGATAAGAATAGAAAATTTTCTGTTGATTTAATTACTATTTAAATTGAAAGCAATGTAGATCTTAGTTAGATAGCAACCTTTTGACATAGGTTGAAACATACGGCAGAATGTTTCTAAGGAACACAAAACGTATTTGTGGAAGTGAGACTTGGGAAAGTGCTGGCGGTTGCGATGCGAAGCAAAAGGAAGCAGTTAGCGAGCGAGCGAAGGGTGGGAGGAAGGGAAAGGGAGGGATAAAGGAGGGGGAGGGGAGGAGTGGGAGAGAGTAACGGGGGAGAGGATACTGGAGGAGCGAAGGGAGGGAAAGGGAGGGATGAAGGAGGGGGAGGGGAGGAGTGGGAGAGAGTAACGGGGGAGAGGATACTGGAGGAGCGAAGGGAGGGAAAGGGAGGGATAAAGGAGGAGGAGGGGAGGAGTGGGAGAGAATACTGGAGGGGAGAAGGGAGGGAAAGGGAGGGATAAAGGAGGGGGAGGGGAGGAGTGGGAGAGAATACTGGAGGAGAGAAGGACGGGGACGAATCCGAATTGGAAACGGGCGTTTGTAGTCCATGAATGATAAAGTAGCGAGGGATCGTGATGGAGGGGCGGAGCTCCGTTAAGGGAAGAAAATAAGTGTGGGGAATAAGGGAGCGTCAGCAGATGACAGGACGTGAGAGAGAGAGGAGAGTTGGGTTTTTGGTTTGACGTGACTCGCTCCGAGGGAAAGAGGAGGAAAAATGACTGAATTCGAATGGAAATTAAATGCGGCGAACCAAAGCCCTCAGCTTCATTTATCGAAACTCAAACATTTCTTCTTTGTGGGCCGACTTTACTAGTACATTTTCAAAGTGAATTCCATACATGTGAAAGGGAGAGGAGGTGGATTAAAATAAAATTCACATTCAAAATAGCGACGCGGTTGTCTATATATAAAGCAACTATTTCAGGACTTGTATAAGAATTGATGTGACACCGTCATTCGTTTAAAAGCTTAAACAAATTTGCGTGAAATAATAGTTAGAAATAGAGCGAAAGATAAAATGAACTAATTTCAGTAAAATTCTGAATTATTAAAAAAATACATTTGGGAACCAATTCGTTATATATATCCTTACGTTATAATATTTTTCTTGCACCTAGGAACATTTTCGCGGAAATCAAATAAATGATTCCAGTGATTACGACAGATATGGATTGGATGCAAAATTCATGCACGCGTAATTATTATAAAATAACGATCACCAAGAGTAATTCCACGATCGTTGATTTCAACGAGTTCAATGAACTCAAATAAAAGCAATGATTATCAAATTATAGCAAGGTAATTAAGGTAATAACCATGGTAATCAAACTAGGAATACATATATTTATAATTGAAGCGTCTAATTACTTCCGTAATTATCTTCATCGTTCTCTTAATATCGTACACATCTAGTGCTGAGACGATTGATTGACGCAGTTTACATAGGAAGAATCCCGTTAGATTCAATGTTACACGTGTTAATTTTTAAGCTTATTCTCGTGTAAAACATTGTTCACTATATGTGCTCGTTTTTTGGCCGCACAGAAAAAAATGGTGGTAATGCCACTGCTAGGCCTCTACGCACATCACCACGGACGGCCCTTTCAAAGTTTCTAAGACATTCCTTAAACTCAATAGGGCAAGTTTTATTTCCGCCTTCTCTTCCAAATTCCTTTCATTCCTTTCTCTCTTTCGACCTCATTCTTCACAATGAATCTCCTCTCATCTGATATTATGTCTCTTGTGCCTTCTCTCTTCCTCCTCTCTCTCTCTCTCTCTCTCTTTTCCCCCCTATTTCTCGTCTTCCTCTCTAAGCGCCCTAAGAAATCTTTTACCATCCGTTTATTCCTGCCTCATCTAACTTTCTTTGAAGTTTCTTAGCGCTCTTCTCCCAATATCTCTCATAATTGCCTCGCAATTTATCAAAAATACACCAAATAAGGCCTCTCACCCCTGATATCCTTCCATTTATTCCCCGACCTCTTTCCTCTATGCTAACACTTTCCCTTTCGCCTCATTTAGCGAACTTTTACTCCCATCCATTTGTTTTTGGCAGCTTGATCTCGTCCAACCTGTCTGAAACAACAAATAAAAATCGGAAATTCACTCCTTAGGCCGTATGAAATAGGGAAAATCAGCTCCGCTGATTGCGTTGGACAGCTTAATCAACTACTGGGAAGAGTGAAGCGTTGAGAAAAATAATGAGTGGAATTTCTTATCGTAGGAGCAAATATGGCCCCAAGAAACTATTATTTTTTATACAAAGGTGTTTTTCAAAATTTTAAATTAAATAAAGCATGTGCTTTGAGTGATTATAAATATTAATTAGTGTACCCGCCCCTCCTAGGACGGGAAAAATAATAAAAACAAATATCGCTTTCTCAAAGTAAAATTTGCATTGACGTTATTTAATTTCAATTAAGATCTTATTTTAGTTTTTATTATAAAACGCATCACAATTTTTACACAAATAATGTTCCGATACTTTTCTATTTAAAATAAAATTTAAATTTAAAATTGGCGTCTTAAAATTTGTTAAGCTGCAGCTGAACATGCAAAAAAATTGTTTTATTGCTTTCTAACAGTCGTGATTTTACTTTCTCATACGAAGTATCGAGTAAGTATTGTTATCGCGAAAAAATTCGACCTCCAGATTTTTACGGAAATATACGTTTGAGGTGTTGCTGAATCCGAAAAAGTGGTTTTTGCAATGCCGTCTATCTGTCTGTCTGTTACTGGCTCTGGAGCCTAAACGGTACAGCGAAAATGAATGAAATCTCGTCTTAGACATTTTATCATACTGAGCAGAGATATGTATAAATGGTTGACATTGTTCAATAATTAAGAGTAGTTTATTCTGCGCATTTTTAACAACAATCCGATTTTCTCAAAAACGGCTCTAACGATTTTGATCAAATTTCGTACAGTTACTTGAGTTTACGCCTTAAATAATACTTTATAGTTCATATTTCTCAAAAAATGAATATAAGGCTAGTTTATTCTAGGCAACTTCAACAACAATACGATTTTATCAAATAAGGCTTTAACGTTTTTGATCAAATATCGTTCAGTTACTTGTGTATACATCTACAATAATACTACGTATTTCATTTTTCTCAGTGAATGAATATAAGGCTAGTTTATTCTTGGGCAACTTTAACAAAAATTGGATTCCCTAAAAACAGGCTCATACGATTTTCATTTTCTAAAGATAACTAAACGACGCATTATTATATGAGAAAGTTTGTACAATGTACGTTGTACCGATATTTTTTTATGAAAGAAGTGAGCTTTTTTCTAATTCTGTTGCATTCATCTTTCCAATGCCAAAAAAATCGGTACAACATACATTGTACAAACTTTCTCATATATGGGTACTAATGCGTCGTTTAGTTATCTTTAGAAAATGAAAATCGTATGAGCCTGTTTTTAGGAAATCCAATTTTTGTTAAAGTTGCCCAAGAATAAACTAGCCTTATATTCATTCACTGAAAAAATAAAATACGTAGTATTATTGCAGATGTATACTTAAGTAACTTTACGAAATTTGATCAAAAACGTTAGAGCCGTTTTTGAGAAAATCGAATTGTTGTTAAAGTTGCCTAGAATAAACTAGCCTTATATTCATTTTTTGAGAAATATGAACTATACAGTATTATTTAAGACGTAAACTCAAGTAACCGTACGAAATTTGATCAAAACCGTTATAGCCGTTTTCGAGAAAATCGGATTGTTGTTAAAAATGCGCAGAATAAACTACTCTTAATCATTGATCAATGTAAACCATTTCTATGTATACTCTGCTCAGTATGATAAAATGCCTAAGTACGAGATTTCATTCATTTTCGTTCGACCGTCTAGGCTCCAGCGCCAGTAACAGACAGACGGCATTGCGAAAACCACTTTTTCGGATTCAGCGACACCTAAAACGTGTATTTCCGTAAAAATCTCGAGGTCGAATTTTTTCGCGAAAACAATACTTTCTCGATACTTCGTATGAGAAAGTAAAAATACAAGCATAAGTAGAATTGACCGTACCTTATGTAATTTTTCTAAATTTCGTACACTTACTTTATAACTGTTTAAACTTATATATGTATCCTCTCACGTTAATTAAACAGTTCACCTAACAAAGATAAACATATGATTTATGATTTCTCAACAATAAATGACTCGTCGCAACATTATGAATTAATATTCACATTTCAAAATATAACATAGCTGTTACATCTGTTTAATAAATTAAGACGATAAATCTAATTTAAAGATTTAATGTTAATGCTTCACTACTGTGATTTCTTCGTAAAGGGAACCGACTAGATAATTTTGCTAATATAAGGGAAAAGAATAAAATTTCGTGCACTTTTTAAAGTGTCCGCTCGCGTTAAACAGTTCACGTAACGAAGGTAGGCATATTCTTTAATAATGATATCCCGAGCCCTGATTGGCTTGCCATTTAACCAATGAAAACTCTCCAAAATCTGTACAAACATTCAAACAGAAATTGGCTATTATATGATAGGATTAGTAATTAATTGATGTGAAAGTGAAATTACCGTTTACTTCTTTGAAATTCTGATGTTAATGCGGATACTTCAATAAAAATTATTGGTATTCCTCGCATTATAATAGCATTCCGGTGAAACGATCCACAACTTCAGTTGGAGCTTGTTAAAGCGTAGTTACTAATCAAACTCTTATTCTGGAAAGAATATTTATATTTCTTCATTAATTAGTTTCATAATCGAAAAATGTACGAAGGTTTACATTTCAATTCTTACTCTGATTTTCAAGTCGATGTGGTTATGAAAAAGCAAGAAAATATATCATGTAAATTTTGTTTGCGTGTAAGTTTATGATTTTCCTAGTCCCAGGTTATTATAACCCAAAGTACTCTAATGGAATTTTTCGAATTCTTAAATTCCGATATCAGTAATAAATACACTTCTATGAGCGCGTGTATTTTTAATTAATAATTATATTTACTTGTCAATGTTTAGTCGATTTAAAATATTATAAGTTTAGAGCGATATATGCAGCAGTTGCTAGCACTGGATAGAATTGAAAATCAAGACACGGATATACTAACGATTCCATACATATAAACGCCTTTAGTTCTAATTGGCTAACCTCACAAAGACGTTCTCTCTCTCTCTCACCCTTCGAAATTACTCGGTCTTTTAAGTCTTCCGATACTAAATATGCTGCTTCGGCGATTTCACCCTTTTACCCTCAATATGTATTCCATCGGTCGGATTGCTCAAAAGTATTCCCATTTCCATTTCCACTTGTAGGTGACGCACCAGCCGAAAAGTGCCGCGTTTGGTGGCAGGATATCCGCCTAAAAGGGATTACGACATGCGGTCGGGAAGGGTAAGAGGAAAACGGAGGGTCGGTCTTGGAAGGAGAATAATGGCGGATAAGGTGGATAGGGAGTGATGGAGAGAATAGGATGCGGAGGATAGGTGTAGGAGGATAGGAGTAGGAGGATAGGAGTAGGAGGATAAGGGTAGAAGGATAAGGGTAGAAGGATAAGGGTAGAAGGATAAGGGTAGAAGGATAGGAGTAGGAGAGAGCGGATAGGGGGATGATAGAATGGGGATGATAGAAGGGGAGGATAGGAGATGTTAGGGGAGAGGGTAGGAGGGGGAGGGAAGGAGTAGAAGTAGGAGAGAGAGGATAGGTTAGGAGGGGGTAGGGGGATGATAGGAGTGGAATGGTAAGAGGGGGCTGGTAGAATGGAGGTGATAGAAGGGGGAGGATAGAAAGGAGAGGTTAGGAGGGGGAGGGTAGGAAGGGGGAGGATAGAAAGGAGAGGTTAGGAGGGGGAGGGTAGCAAGGGGAGGGTAGGAAGGGGAGGGTGGGAAGGGGAGGGTAGGAAGGGGAGGGTAGCAAGGGGAGGGTAGGAAGGGGAGGGTAGGAGGGGGGAGGGATGGGGTAAAGAGGAGGGATTTAGAGGGAAATGGTAAAGAAAGGGACACAGAAGAGATAGAAAAGTGGGCAGGAAGCAGGAATGGAGGTTTGAGACGATGGAGGAGAGGAGGAAGCATTAAAGACTGGAGAGAATAGGGGATGATGGGAAGGGGGTGGGCGGAAAGACGTCGGAATGGTAGGGAAGAATGGAAGGGATTTGGTGAGGAGAGAAGGGTGCGTGGGTGAGCGAAGAAGTTGGCTCCGGAGTTGTATAAATTCCATTAGTTGTGGATCTTGTTTGACTTTGGGTTTTCCCGCTTCCGTCCTTTCTCTCGGCCGCCCTATCTCTTCCTGCTCCCACCGCTCTATAACACTACACTCGTCCAGAACGCACTTCGCCAACTGCTCTTCGATGAAACCGCTTGCTTGTTAACCCAATAATGATTTGCTTTGCCAATCATTCGAAGCGATTGTTCCAAGTGCCGTGGAAAAGTTCAAACACTTATGGCCGGTTTACAACGGAATTTCCCTTTCCGTTGATTGCGATTCCTGCTTTCTCAAAAGTTCTTTTCTCGTACGTTTATTTTTACTGCCTAACTGTACCTAAATTTGAATTAGGGTTAAATGGAACTATTTGTGAAAATACATAAAAAAGTTAATTAATTAAATTAATATGTCGATACATATGTCGGGCTAATTCGTTTTTTTTAATAGTTACGTCGTTTTGTTTTCTGCAAGTTATGTTCTTTTGATTTATCGTTATAGATGTGATAATTATGCAATGTTATAATAAGAATACACAGTTCAGCAAGTACAGGGTAATAAATATTGTATTGATTATAAATATTTGAAAAATATTCATATTAATATATATTCAGTATCTCTAAAAGCTGCATTTATTCTATTAAATGTGTTTCAATATTCTTCCCATTCTCAGAGTTGGTTATGCACATAAAACGCAATGATAACGCAAATAAACACTCTTATTATTTTGAAATGAAATTATTGTACGGAATTATTTGCATCTTCAGTTATTTTCCTTAACGACGAGCTAATTTAACGTATAATATTATCAAGAGAAATATCTTACAATCTTATTCTAATTTTCAGTTAAATATTTGCTTCCAAATCGAGAAGTAATTGAGTGAACTGCCCTAATCTTGTTTTGAACTTCAATTCCTATTGTACCTATCACTATTCCTGATCTTTCTCGTTCTACTTAAAGTATACTTCCATTTCCTCTTCAGCCACTCTACTCCATTAGCCCTTCCCGTCTCCACCATCTCGCCTTCCGTCTTCCTGTCTCTCCCTTTTTGCCACTGACGTCACCCCCTTTCTCTCTCTCTTTCTCTCCTCTATCTCCGCAACCTCACCGCTCACTTCATTCCCTCCTCTCTATCTCTAACCTACAAATTGGCGTCATCTACAGCCCATTGTCCCACTGTTCTGCTCCTACCCTTCCGTCCCGGGCACCTTTTATCCGTCTCCCTTTCCCACTCGCTCTCTCCCACCCCCCCTCCCATCTCCCCCTCCCGCCGTGTCCTCTCAGCCGCCGACCCCTACCCCCGGCCTATACCTATGCCATCCAGTCCACCATAATTGCAAGGAGAGCCCAAACCTAAACAGGGCGGGCCAATCTCTTTCCTCCGCCTCGCCCCCCCGCCTCCCTACATCCACCTCGCCCCCTCGTTTCCTCCACCTGATGCTAGCCAGCCGCTTTTCGACCGAGAAGAACACCCTCACGTCGTCAGGGGTAACTGGTCGACAACCGCACGCACATCCCCGCCAACATTAAAAGGCATTCAGGCGGCGCTTCTAGCTCACGGTTGGCTAAAAAGGGATTATGGCTTCGCATACGAATTTCAGCATTTGCGAATGGCAAAATACATTAATTTGAAGAGAGAGAGAGAGAGAAAGAGGGTGCGATTTTTGGAGTTTTCTGTTGCGCGTTCGTAAAGAATAGAGTTTCGAGGGGGTCATTATCGCCCTTCTTTTGCTGCGCTGTTCGTAAAAAAGCGGAATGTACGAATGTGTCCTCGCATCTGATTTGAATAAACTGATTTGTATTCTACACCTGTTCGTTAACATAAAAGATAAATAGGAATATGTTCATTTTTAATAAATAAGGAAAAATGAATTGATTTTAAGAATATTTTGATGATCCAGAAAATCTCATTGTCGAATATAGTTTGTTAGGAAATACCGAAAATTCAGACAAATCTTAATACTTGAAAAATAATGTTTCTTCTAGAAGTTCGTAGCTCGCCAATGTAAAGCTCAGATTAAAATTAGAAACTATCATACTAGAAATAGAGAATCTGATTAATATATCGCTGTTTCCTATCGAGAAGTCCATATGTATTTTTTCCCTCCCCTTAAAAGAAATAAAACAAAGTTATCCACTTACGTTCTTCGTCATATTGTAAATGTTACCAATGACTTACAACACTATGTTGAACTACCTCGCAGCTTTTAAATTTGCTTGTGAGACCATAAGCAACGATTTATCGATTTCTGAGGTAAAATCATATGTTTGTAAAAAGAGAATATCATTTAGGAATAAATTTGAGCAAAGATTAGAAAGTTAATCATTCAAGTTGTTGTTCATACAGGATAAAAGTTAATGCAGTCATAATTTACGATTAAATTGTCTGAGTCCGATATTTGACATTTAATAAAAACACTTGATTAAAAACTTTTATGATGCATTGCAATATTTCAAAATAATCCCGAGATTTAAAGTTTTGTACATGTGTGGCGCTTTACGCCTCTGGAATGGAAGACGTTGCAGATGGAGTGAGGAAGAGGAAGGGAGAAATGGAAGGAAAGAGAGAGGGAGAGGGAGGGGGAAGGAGAGGGTGGGAGGAAGACACGGAGTGAGGGAGAGGGAGGTAGAGTGGAGGGAACAGAGGGAGGGAGATAAAGGAGAAAGGAAAGAAAGGAGGGGAGAGGGGGAGGTGAGGGGGTTTAGGGAGAAACATCTTCGATTATTTGGGGCTTAGTTGGGGCGTCGAAAGGGCGCTGATGCGGGCGTCGCGGCTGATAAAGAAAAGAACCAATCAAGGAAAAAAGGAAGCGATTTCGACGCAAGATGAAGTGTAGGGAATCCTTTTTTTTTAAAGATATATAACTCTAAATTTGGGAAAGATTAAATGAAGTGGACTAATTTTGCGAGAGGAAGAGAAAAATTGAAGGAAGCGAAATTGCAGACGGCCTTTTCCAGTTCTGACAATATGATCGATTTTTCGGCAGTGTGTGAGAATTTTATCCAAAGTAATTGTAAAAAATTAACATGATTTTTAAATAATAGGCAGAAACGCATTTATCTGATAATGGCCAGATTAAAGACGAGGATTTCGGAAGGATCGATTAATTTCTGAAATTTCAAGAATAGGAAATCATTAAAACCAATAAATTGTTATAAATACATAAAACCGTAAAAACCCGCTGAAAGCAGTATTCAGCTTAAGTCGATAAAGAAACGAGCTGCTTATAATGAGGTTTTATCACCACCAATGCTTTCACTCGAATCGTTTTGGGAAGGATTCGAGAGACTCGTCAATCGGCTCCTGAAATTCCTTCGCTTCCTTCCCATGAAAATGGACCCGATATTCTCAATATCGTCAAAGTAAAGACGGTTTCCTTTCTTTCAATCGATAAACTCCCTCAATCTCTCCTTTTCGCCGTCTACTGCCAGTGCCTGCCTCCCTCCCCCCCTCCCTCCCTCCCTCCTTCGCTCCCATCCTTTAATGCCCTCCTCTTAATCGCCCTCTTTCCCTTCGCCCTCCCCGTATCCCTCCAGCCTCATCCTTTCTCACTACCACATACACGTCCATTTGTCTCATCACCAACCGCCTTCCTCTGTAAAATTTCCTACCCTCCACGGTCCCTCCACCCCTCCCACGGTCCCTCCTCCCCTCCCACGCTCCCTCCTTCCCTCTCCATCCAGTCACTCCAATTCCTCCCTCCGTTTCTCTGGCTCTCTTATCCTAGAAGACGAATGGCCTCCATCGTCCGGCCATAACTCTCTCAATCAGGTTGGCGTTCCCCATCTTGCTCTCCCATCCCTACTCCACTCAGAGATACCTCTCACTTTCTCATCTCCCTTACTCCTCTTAAACCAAACGCCAACCTTTTCATCTGCCCTCCTATTCCTTACATGCATTCGTCTTTTATATTTTCACAATACAGTGAAAATTATTTACTTTTTCATCTAATATTATAGGTAGTCTCCTACAAAAAACTAAAGGAATTATTATTGAGCTCACCTTAGGCTAGGGTCAAATTAGAAAACTACGTCTACGTTTATAATGCTATTAATAGGTTATGATAACAATGTTTCATTTTCAGGTTAAAATTAGCTGCCATCAATAGTAACTAGACGATAGTAGTCTTTATAACATTTTAATAAAAATCTTCGAAAATTCTGAAAAGATATAAAAGTATGAGTCGTGAAAAAGAGGTATATTTTTTCAAAACATAAAACAAAATGTTAAATATTAGATTTGCAGTTCATTCATAGATCGAAGTTTGCAGTTAGTTATTCGAGATGCAAATAAAATGCTTTATGGCAAATAAATACTTAAAATGCGGAAAGTAATTCTCTAAGGGAGAAAAATTGACACTCGAATGTTCTCGAACGCAATGCCGTCTCAATTTTAAAGAGGAAGAAATTATATATGCGACCTGAGCTTTTATCACGAAAATAAAATAAGAAGATATAAACATAAATGACTTTTAAAAGTTATAGAAGATAGGAGTATCAAGTTATTGTCCGATGCTGAATTCACAATAACGACGTAAAACGATTCTTCGCAAAATAAAAATGTCGGCGCATGCGCAAAAGCCCTTGCGAGCACCACCCGAGGACTGCTTTTCATTCGTTTTTATGATGCATTTTTACTGTTCCCACAAAGAAGACTAAAAAAATAACTCTTTGCATATCACACAGTGCCGCTCCTTCGTCGGCCATCAAAATTCTCTCTTTCTCCTCCTCCTTCTCACCCTCCTCGTCCCGGCTTCTTTCCATACCCGCACCCACTCCTATCTCATCCATATATCTCCCTCCCTCTCCTCTTCCTCCGCTTCGCTTTGTGCCGAATCACCAAGACCACCTTCTCCTCCTTCAGCCCTCATCCCTCTCACCAACAACCCTCTCGACCTCCGCCTCAGCTTGCCCCCTAAACTAACTCCCTCCGCCTCTGCCCCCTTGTCCCTTCGAGGCGGTTCATCGCTATAAGGGAGCGCAGGGGTGGGAGGGGGGAAGGTGGGGGAAGGGGGAGGGGGGTCTGCCGTCTTTATCAAGGGCTAGGAAATGAGCTCAGTGTCAGTGTAATGCGATAAGGACTCCCATGGTGCTCAGCGGGTCGGGTCGAAGGCGGAAGGGAGGTCTCGTCAGAGGAGAAGAGGTGGGTGCATGTGGGTGCGTTGTTGAGGTGGGTGGAGCGGGGGTGAGAGAGGAAGAGAGGAGAGGGAGGGAGGGAGGAGAAGTTGAGGGATGTAATGGGATGGAGGGCGAAGACGAAGGGCGGTAAGAAGATGATGTAAAAAAATTGAATAGAGGCTGCGGGGAAGATTGGGTGAAGGAGTGGGAAGGAGGGAGAGCGAAAGGGAGTGGGGGGAGGGTAGAGGGTGGCGACTGCAGGAGATAGAGAGAGAGAGATGAACGATAGGTAAGCAGCTTGCGTCGCATAAAAGTGGCCGAGGAAAACTATGGGGCCAAAGAAGTGGATTTCTGCACGCAGGTCGTACCATAATGGAGGAGAAGGCTGCGGCATGGGATGTGAAGCAAAGTATTAGGAAGTCTCTATAAATGAGTTGGTTGCATTTTCCTGAGTTTCAATAAGAGGGAGTTCTATGGGCTGGCAGATAAAAAATGTACAACAACATTTATCAAAGAGAAAGACTAATTTTATTCTATTCTCGGTGATAAAATTTTCTCAAGATCTAAAGACGATAATATTGAAAGAAAAACGTTGTTTGCAATCGTAAGGAAGTTTGTTCTGCGCGTATGCGGAGGATAATAATGATCGGAGTATATACGTTTAAAGAGATGAAGAGAAGATGGAGGAGATCCGTGAGAGGAGATAGGGAGAGCGGCGAAGCGGTAGAGTTAGGAGATAACAGGGTAAAGAGATTGATGGAGGAATAGATAAGGGATATAGGGATAACAAGAGGAAAGATGGGAAATATGTCTGGTCGGCTGAGGACAAGGAGGACTCGAAAGGAAGGTGCGTGTCTCTCGAGTGGAAGGGATGAGAGTGGAGTTGGAGTTGGAAATTTGTATTGAAAAATATTACAAATAGAAAGAGGGAAGAAATAGGATCGGTAATGAATGGGTTAGAAAGGAATATCGGTGGAGGATAAGACGAGGTTGGAGAAAGAAAAGGGAGGAGAGTGGGAGAAGAAGAGGAAGTGGATAACGGAGTGCTGAAGTGGGAGGAAGAAAGTATCGGAGGAAAGATAAGAGAGAGAGCTCTCGGAAGCAGCGGAAGGAATAATGCGCGGAGGCCAAAGGAGGTTTAGGAGTGGCGAGACGGCGAAGGTAGAGAGAGAGAGAGAGGAGGGGAAGATGGATCAGGGGGGCGGTCGGGTTGGGGCCGAGGAGGAGGAAGGACCGAAGCGGATGTGTGCGAGGGAAGAAGGCCTTAAAGGGCCCCCGGTTTTTGAAGAGAAGCGGTGGCGCGTGTTAATGTCGTTGGTGGGTTCATTTCGGTCTCCGTCGCTAACTAAGTACCCCTTCGCGGATATTATGGTGGAGTGAGGAGAATAAGGGGGAGGGGGAGGAGGAGGGGAGGGAGAGGAGGCGTGGGAGTCACGGCGGAATGAATGCGCGGAGGAAGAGGCGAGAGAGGCCGATGAGAGGTCAAAGGAGAAGAAAAGGGCGTGATAGGGGGCATCTTCTCGAATGCTTGGATCCTTAGGGATAGCGAGGAGGTAATCATTTCATCCATACTCGTAAAAAACTATCCGTTTATTCTACCACTAAACTACCGTATCAGCGGTAGAATATCCGCCCGGCAAGTGGAAGTCCCAGGTTCGATTCCCGGTAATAGCAGATATTTTCACCTTTTTCCACATTTCCCATCATTCCAGTTTATGCATGTCGCATAAGGATCTTCGGATCATCCTTTTCATCAATTTATAAAATATGGAAGTTTGTTTCATTGAACATATCTGACGCGTTATCTAATAGCTTGAAAATTGTAGTTTAGGTATGCACTTAACAACGATGAAGAGAGCGGTACATTAAATTTTTAACATTAAAATAATCCTTGATTATTTTCAAACACTACTTAGGTTATAAAAAATATTAGGTAACTAACACAGACCATTTTCATTATTTTAATGCAATCCGTCTAAAGAGACATTTCGTTTATGACGCTCTTTCAAGCGTGAGATATTTCTCAAATTGGGCAGCAGTGTTCATTGATTGCGACGCCGTTTTTACGAACCTTTGTATGTAAAATAAATTTTTATACTTGATTAATTTCCCTTTTTATTGAGTAAAATAATTTCGTCCAATTTGATTTGATCTGTATCGAAAAAGAGAGACACCTAGTGTGTTTAGTCGCCCCGATCGTAATTCATGTTCTTCGGTTCAATTAGAAATTGAATTACATCTCTTGAAAAAGGCCATTGTTCAAACGACGGACACGCTGCCTACTGGAGCTTCGTTTGGCGCAATTAATTGGGTCGCGATAAATCTCGAATCGATTGAATGAATATCGCGGCGTCATTCTCTCGGAGAGCCAATCGCACTCTCGCCTTTCACACTTGCCCAATGGTCAGCGAACGGTTTGAAAGACAGAGATAAATCTAACGGATTCGAATCGACATGGCTGCAGGTTCTGCTTTTAGGCCGTGGACTGAAATTATGGTATTACTACGACCGGAAGGGTTTTAACGTAGAGGAAGTCAGTTGTCACTCAAGTGTGGGGGAGAGATCGATTTTCTTTCGAGTTTATTTTTACTACTAGTCAATGAGTTAAAAACAATCGTCTGCTCGAAATCGTTTCAACATTTCAGATATTGATGGTATTTTATGGTATTTTGATAGATCTTGATTAACAGTCTTCAAATATAGTAATGAAAAATTCGTTTTCTAAAATTTAATCAAGCGAGGCAGTATATACTTATTATTCATTGCCAAAATTATATCATGTTAACGCTCTGTTTCCACTAATCCTTGCTACATTAACCTAGGTTCTTTCTCGCACAAGTTGCATAACTTATATCTTATCTATCTCCTATCCAATTTCTAAGGCTCCGTAACTCCTTGCACTAATGGATAATGATAGACCTCCGTCGTAATGAATATAACGGTTCTCTGTTAGATTAATGAAACGGCCTGGAAATGGAGAACCTTTGGAAGATAAACTTTTAAAAGGTTTTAATTTTATTAATTGCTAAGCGGCGTTGACATATTTGAAGTGTTTTGCGAACTTTAATGATAAGTTATCGAAAAATCGATTGTTTGACTGTAACCTTCGCAAAAAAGAATTTTCAGAAAACACTAGCATCATAAAAGACTTTCAATCTGGCAATATAAAGGGCTGCTAAACAATTGAAATGCACGAAAAACTGCGTGTTACTAAAAAAAAATATATCTTCAGCGGTTGAAATTTAATTAACTGCTTTTGTTCTCGTGCGCGCACCGATGTAATAAATTTCGTGAAATAAGAGATTCCTTTTCAAAGAGACATATGAAAATTGAAAGAATAGACTAATCGTGGATTAAAAGATTTAATGGCCGTGGATAGTGCGAGTCTCTGAGAAATAAATGGAAGCGAAGGCAAACGTTGCAAGATTTTGCGTTCGGTGGGAAGGGAGAGGGATCCAAATGGGTTTCCTAATGACCAAAGAAATAGAAGATGAGAGAGAGAGAGAAGAGAAAGAGAGATAAGTAATTAGATGGACGTTTTATTCTTGAAAAATAATTACTATAATCTATGTCGCTCTTTGCCTATATTTCATCCTCACACAACGCTGTGTTTTCAGATTTAAATAAAGTGAAATTCCAACAGTTGTTTACACATTCAAGAGTAGAGTTGATGAGCTAAAATAATTTAAAAATTTAACGCTTCTGTAATCAAAATCTTTTATAAATCACGCAGAAAATAACCTACCGTAGCAGAGCAAACAGGAATATTCTTTATTTTACCGATGTAAAATGAGAGTTACAGTAGCATAATATTTTGAGAAATGAACGTAGAACTAACATACGTTTCAGAATTCGATTGCTTGTCACGCTGTTACATTACTATTGACGATTCACAGAAGGATGTACGCATGCCGAAAAAGTTGGGAAAAGTTGATTAGCGGCCTCGACCCCTGGCGGAAGCTGGTTTGTTCGGCAAGTGATTTAACCCGCTCCGACTTGTGAGGAGAGAGACAAACGACATTACTGTTTAAGCGGTCTGCCTTTTTTGGCCCTTCCTTTGGTATTTGTATATGGTGTTATCCACGAGGAAATGCGGTTATGTGATTGGCTGGCAACCTATCCGTGTAAAGTGCAACATAGCGAGAAACTTCGTAAGAAGAGTCCCTAACCAAACTCGGGGCTGCAGTGCCATGTATGATGATTTTGACGTTGAAATAAGTTTCACTGATACAGATGTGAATGCGTAGTGACGAAATATTTCAGAGTAAATGACGGTCGAATACTTCCGGGCTAATAACTGAGTTGGCTAAGGTAATAAGATTACCTTCGCTTGATTGTGATTCATCATCGGCTTCGAAAAAGTCTTAAATGTATCCTTTCCCAGTTACTGAAGTGCCGGTTTATATATGTAGTTACATTGCAAATACTAGAGCGATGCATTTATATGATATTGAAAATATTTGCTTTTAGGATTGATTATCAGCCGTTAACAAATAAAGAGACGTTTATTCAACACAATATGTAATTATGTTTTATATCTCTAACAAATTCTTTCGGATAATCTATTGAGCGATTTCAGTCACATAATATGTACAGGACACTTACAAGCTGCATTTTATGGAATCAGAATAAGTTTCATATATTTTTATGAAAGCCCTCAAAGCTGACATTGGCTAAAATACTCAGATACGAGGACTGCTTATCTTGACACGTCTGCGATTTTCCAAAATGAGCGATACGGATGCTTCCTCAATGGATGAATTAAATCAGTTCCTTATAAGATAGTTATATATATATATATATATATATATATATATAGTTATAGTTATAGTATATAAGGTTTAGGTACGTGCGTCCATCCTCCGTATTTCATTTCTCTATGACTTCACTTTTTGTAAATTATTTGAGACGATATTCAAAAGTATTATTTTTAGGCAGGGATTCCCTAGGACTTAAAAATAACAGCTTTTCTAAAGGAAATCTGATAAAACTAGGTCATATACAATGAGTGATATTGATGCGTGAAAATATAGACTTCTGCTGCCAATGTTATGCTACTGTGTTCATTTTTTTATTTTTATGCTTTTTTCAATCTGTTGACTTGAGAAGCCAAAATTGAACACCTGTACCTGTCCTAGTACGTTGTTTAAACGGGACTCCACTGCATCCGCATAGTGAAATAGACCTCATAGTCCGCATGCTCTGAGGCTGCGTCGTCGAAGAATTTTATGAACTGTCGCCTTGATTTCAACTGGTGCAGAATAATAGTGACCTTGAAGAATCAATGAATCGTTAACAAAGTTCACCGGTGGGAATTCTAACTTCGGGAACAATGTGTTCTCTGGAAGTGCAAAGGGTTCGTACCGCGAGGCGCAGATTAATAGGATTTCAGATCGATCTAAGGAATTTGCGGTCGTATGGAGATGGGCTGGGTTTTTCGCTGCCTCGTTTCCGGTAATTAGACAGCGAACCAATACCGAATAAATAGGAGAAGTTTCGCAGATCGGTGGCTGTTTCATTGGCTAATTAGCTCCAACTGCAGGAAAGTGATGCAAAAGTCGCGGAAGATTGGAATTCCACGGTAAAAAAATACGCCGTTACCTTATAAGAAGATAGGTTGATTTAGAGTAACGAGTAAATGCGTGAGTGCTTAAGGAAATGCATGATTAAATCGCACATTTATTCAGTTTTAGATTTAATTTACCTTTAAATACAGGAGAAGAGTATATGAGAATTCTAATTCAAAATAATTATCAACATTATATTGAAAAGGGAGCGGAACAGACATCAGTCGGAGCCAAGGGTAATTGCAGTAAAACATTTCACATTTTTCTTGAAAGAGAAATTTAAGGAAATTGTATTTTTAATGCAGATATAGTAATTTACATTGCTTTTATAAAAACGTTTGAATTTTTATCTGAAGGGAACAAAAGTTAACACGCATCACATGGTACTATTTTGATAAACGTAATTTCGCTTACCTTCCATAGCGCGGTTGTTAAAATCAATTTTTAGGAACTAAAAAACAATTAACTCGCCGGAATAAAATGTTTGTATTTGATTCATTTTCTGTGTGAATGGTCACTATTTTTCAACCTCATAAGATAAAATATTTTACTGCTTTCAATACTTTCTCGATTGATAACTTTTTAACTTTGGTATAATTATTTTGCTGTTCTACGAATAATCCTTAGGTTCATATTTCCCGTTTTTGCCGCAAAGTTTTCCTAAACGTAATAATTCAGCTATGCGTATTTGAGAACTATTAATGTAGGCTCATTTAAAGTTGTAACATCTGTTAAGTATTCCAAGCACTGAAGGGAAGGGCGGAGTTCTTTTCATTCATCCAAAATAACGGGAATAAAAATGGCTTCGTTAGGTAAGATTAAAAAGACCATTATTCAATGCGTGTAATTTGAAATAAAAGAGAGAAAATTTGAATCAAATCAGGTTTCATTGTTTGAATGAAGGGAGAAACGGGGTCTGAATCCAAAGGTTCGTCGGGGTCCAAGAGAGGTCGTCGTCCAGAAGAGGGCCCTGCCCCTCTTTAGGGTCTCTGGCTAACGAGCGCCTTATCCCCCGAATTCGGAAAGCTAATCGATTTTAGTACATTCAGCCGGTCCATCGACTAAAACCAGACTTTATTCCATATGATATAAGGGTATAGACGCGCCCGTCTTTCTATAACAGAAAAAATACTCGAATGCACTACAAAACAGTTATCGAGTCGCTCCTCATGATCATTGCATTAAACTCGGGAAACTACATCCAGAACAAATGCTTTTTCAATTTCTAAACAAAATTTAGATCTATTTCTCTTTGAAAATTTCTCTAGATCCATTTAGCATAAAACATAGCGCAAATTTTTATGTTTGCACCCTGAAAGTATTCTATATTGATATCGAAATATGGTTTCGTTTTCCTCCTTGACTACAAAATAGCCGAAAACCCTACTCTTACTCAACGGAGGCTGAAGTCCTTTCAAACACCCAAGGACGGAATACGCCTCAACTTTTCTCCGCTCAATTTGCCTCGAAATGACTTTCCGCGAAGTCATGAATTTAGATTTTGAGCAACTCCAACTTTTTCGCTCACAATAGACGGGCGAGTTTTAGACATCTTTTCACCGCTTTTCAATCAGGTTTCGACGGCATTATAAATACTAATCTCGCCGCTCAGAAAGTTCTTTGTTGCTTTTATTTCATAAACGCCTCGTTTTATAGCGCACAACTTAAAGAGCTCCCCCCCTCTCCCCCATCCACCTTACATTTTTCTTACAGCCATCTTCTGCCACTCTTTTTCGTCTCTCTCTCTCTCTCTCTCTCTCTGCATACTCTCACATCATTTCTATCTTCCACTCTATCGCTTTCTCTCTTTCGCATATATCTCTTCTGAAGTTGATTCTCCTTTCCATATTCTCATTTGTCTGTAATTATCTCCATCCTTGTACCTTATTCTCCTAAGCAGCTAATCCCTTCATTTGGTATTTATTTTTCACTAAGGTTTTTCCTCTCTTTGCTAAAAGAATTGGAAACGATTATTTTATGCCTCGTGTCTTAATAATATTTCTTTTTGGCTCCATAACTTAACCTCAAGCGTTCCAGATCTTAGCTTACGCACCGAAATTGCCGCAATTTCTTTCCCATTAAATCGAAAATTTTATACAAAGTGGGTTATGTGAACGCATTATATACATACATACATACATTTATATATATCTATCTATCTATCTATCTATATATATATATATATATATATATATATATATATATATATATATATATATATATATATTGTAAGTTAATTTCCCAAACCTTTTCCACTACACCCGCTCCTTTTTCATCTCTTTTTCAGAATATTTTAGCGGCTCTCTTATCCCCTTCTTTTGTTTCCTGATCCTTCCTCGTTCTCTTCATCTCCGCAGTTGTGCGTGTGTTTATGGGAAGTAAATTTCTTATGCCTTCTCCGAGATGGGCCCTTTACCTCTACGTAATTACCATATTCCCAACCTTTACGCTCGCTCCCCTCCCCCCGCCCTCCCCCCTTCCCATTACCTCTCAACCTTTTGTCGCTCTACGCGCGCCTGTGTTTTAGCCATGCTTCATAATTTTCCCAGACCACCTTCCCTCCCAAAACGTTCCAAATCCTCCTTGCTCCATTCCTGCCCGTTCCCTTTCCTGGTTCACCCTCAGTCTTGGGTACCGCTATCAATTTACATCCCTCCGCCACCCCTCTACCCTCCCCCAACCCTCTCCTCCCTCCCTCCCTCTCCTCGTCCATTCTCGCATCCCCTCCCTTTAGCGGTTGGTATATCTCATCTTTTAATCCCTCCTCTGAGGCCGAACTCCACTTTTCTAGACGTCTCTTCTTCTTATTTAGTCAGGGTCTTAAAACATAAACCCGTTGCTCACTTGCTAACTAACTCTTACAGTAAGAGAAGTTTTAGAGTTTATTAAAAACTTTCCCCATATTAGAGCTAGAAAGCAATCATTGTTTTAATGTGCTTCTATCCAACTGCCGTAAAATAGTCTATGGTAGCATTTTGAAAATAATTGCTTTTGACTTTGTTCATGGACACCTCATATTTATGAACCATAAAAGGAGGTGTGTTAAAACTTATTTCGAGATTATCAGTTCTCGCTCGTTATTACCATCATCATTTAAACGGATAAAAACATGAAATCTGTTATTATAGTTTGCTGATTTTTATTTGAAGGAAACCCAAACGATTTCGGGGGATTATTTTCATATTCATTCATTAATTCATTCATCTTCGGATAGAATTTATAGCTTAAACTGGGTAATGTGACATTGTTAGTTTCCTTGCACTGTCCACATGACCATTTGGCTCAGTTGTAAAAATGCGTTTAAGCAGTTAATTATTTTAAGAAAGAACATAATATTCGCAGTAAAGTCTACATTTGTGAAAACTTTGAAAAAGACACGTTTTGATCGATAAAGTGGATTTGGTGGTTTTGGTACGTTCGTGTTAAAGTTTAAAGTGAGAGGCGAGTCAGGAATATTGAACATTTTACCGCGATCGATACGGTTTGGTCGAAACAGATAGAATAGAATCGGAAACTTTGATATCGCAAATAGGTAATGAATATTCTTAGTCTTAACATTATCCTTGTGAACATGCATTCACACACACTGAATTTATCTCAGCATAAACCAGGGGCTAAATAAACTCATTTTTAAAACTGTGAGGAATATCTTTGTTTCTCTTATAAATTTAAATAAATGTTTTGGTGGCTATTTCACCTTAATTTTTGGAAATGTTAACTAATTTGTATTCTGTCACAAATTAATTACGGGCATGTTTATTTAGAGAACTTTTTCTCTTCAATTAAAAAATTAAAGATTTACATTGTAAATAACCTTCTTTATTTAACTTATAAATTTAGTAAAATAAAGAAAGCCATATAAGTTACGTGTGCGATTTAGATTGCACAATATATTCTGTTGAAATGGGATTGTCTTTACTTTTTTAAGAGACCATGAGATAAAACCGCGCTGCCATTGAAGAAACCAATTCTCATTCAGCATACCCGCAATCGCTGGTCGAGGGTGGAATAACATCGTTATAAACTGAAGCTAATCTCTCCGAAACCAGTTCCCTGATATCGTCTTTCGAGGGTCGTTTCTCTTCGTCTGTGATGCCCTCGTTTCATCGCCGGGATCATTTCGTCTCGCGCCACCTTTATTCACCTCTCCTCCGTTCCTTTCTACATCTCGCTCCATTCCACATTTACCCTCATCTCACCTGACAAGGGGCTCCCCCACCCTAACTACACAAACCCTCTACCATCACCCACCCCATCCTCCCTTAAAACCATATCACCCCCGTTTCTGCGCCAATTTGCCGCTGTCCACCCTTTAACTTTCACTCCAAGTGTGAGATGGCGTCATCACGGCGTTCTCTTAGGGAACGGCTTCCTCTTTCCCTCCCCCCTTCCACATCTCTTAATTTCCCTCCCCTCCGATTCCTCCTCTTCTCCCCACTCCATACTCTTCACCGCCTCCTTCATCACCCTCCCCCTAACTCCGATTTCATCACACTTCGGCGAATCTCTCCCATTTGACTCCTCCCTCCTTGGCTCCATTCGACGACCTTTCCAGCGTTCGTTCCCTCACACTTTTTTCCACTCAATCTCTTTCACTCTGCCCAAACTCTTTGTATTCCTACCTCTGTGACCATCTCTCTTCTTCCCGCGCCTTTTATAATTTCAGTCACGGCCTTTCACTCCCAACTTTATCCCCGCTTGCCGCCGCCTAGGGGAGAGGTTTAATCTCTTTCCTCCTCTCTCCCCCTACCTTCTCCTCCCTATTAAAAAACTCCTCTTCGTGCGTAACTCACTTCGCCTCTTCCTCGCCATCGTTCTTTTCTCTGCCTCCCCTCTCTTTTCCTCCTCTTCCATCCCTAACACGCTGCCAGCCTTCCGCTGTGAGACTCAACGTCTATTAAAAATGAGGAGAGATTGACTTGTTACGCGTATAGTTTGTTTTCGGTTGGTCTCAGCGTTAGGTAAAGTGGTGGACCTTCGGGATAATAGGCGTTAAATTTCTCTGTAAATTTGCTTGAAGTTTACCATAATATTTTAAAATATTTGTTTTTTCAGATTTACTCAGAAAGAGCGTACGTGTCGTGACATTGAAAGAATGTCTCGTGGCATTTCATGTGAATAATTTTCAAAATTTACATGGTATAATTAAGAAATTCTATATGAATTTCTCATGTTAATATTCTTATTAATTAGATGTGTGGTAATTCATAGGTGAATGAAATGCTATAACTAATGCAATGATCTCATATGTTGTAAATTTCGTTTTTAATCACATTTATTCGAGTAGAGGTAGGGAATACAATACCGGTATAGCGCCAATTTTTTTCAATACGGAAATACCACTCCAATACCGGTATTTCGGTATTGATTGGTATGAAAGTTTTGCAACGAATTACCAGTATACATATACAGTTCACCGTCGCCAAAAAACGGGTTCACAACGCGATGCCCGCAAAGGTTCGCAGTGGCGCCTGCCGAGGCTTGTTCAGTTGTCGTCCTTAACACTTTTAGCTCTTGTGACTAATAGTATTAAGCGGCCATAGAATGCTGGAAAGTACCAATCTAAAAAGACTTCATGACTTTTTCATACAGAATTTACTTACATTGTCGTACACTGTATTTTATGATTTTATTCGCAGTTTTTCCACCATTTCGCCAACCTCTCGGATGTGTTTTATATAATAGTATAATTTTATTTTTCTTTATCGTAAGGTATCCCATTTGCAGTGGCTGTGGTGAACGGCCGTCATACTTTTTTGTTTGTTGGCGAAGAATTATCACTTCGTATTTGCGCTCTAGTCACATTTCTCTACTCATTGATAGTAATTTAATAGTTATTTTTATACGATTTAAAACTAAACTTTATACTTAATATTTATGCTTGACTGAATAGTATTATTCTATTTTATTTTGTTATAGTTTTTCTTTGGATACATTAAGTTTGGGTTTCACCCTACATTATATACCAGGGATGGGGAACCTCCGGATCGTGGACCGCATGCGACCCTTGAGAGTATTTTGTGTGGCCCGTGAAGCAGTGATGAAAAATATTCTTAAAATTTAACACATAAATTCATATTTTTATCCAAATTTTGATAATAGAGCATTTAATACTGAAATGTTTATCCTGAATACTGTAATTTAGAATTGATTTCCACTTATATGATACCTTATTATCTATCAATAACCTCAATTTAAACTCGAATCAGGCCTGCCAAAGCATTACCAACTTTCAATGCGGCCCTCCGAAGGTTTCGCCACCAATTATGGGGGCGCCATGTTTAAAAGTTTCCTCATCATTGTTAAATGCAATTACAATAAATAATAATTGTTATGAAGTATATTGTGAATTAATCATGTGTTTATTTTACCTGAATTACTCAAGATTTTCTTTATTTTTTAATAACGGTATACCGGAAATGACGAATATCAATACCGAAATACCGATATTGATTTTTGGGACCGGTATTGCATTCCATAGATAGAGGTTAATTTTGAGATACAGTGGCATTGAATTAATAACATGAAATTTTTTCTCATCGACGTGAATTCCGCATCAGAAAGACATTTAATTGACGAATAACTTTGTTTATTCGAAATTTCTTAACAAATTTGCCTTTGTTGGGTGAAGGAGAATGCATTGAGCAATTAATTGTCGTTTAACCACTACAATCTTACCATATGTAACGAGAAAATAATCGTACTACTACGTTGCATACTTTTAACTCCAGTGTAATGCTTATGATGCTATATTAATGTAGATATGTTACAACAGATTGAATTTCTAAGAAAAAACTTTGTATCTCAAGTGAGGAAGTTTAATTTATGAAGTTTTGTTTTCATAATGGGGAATTTTATGCTATTTTTCTTTCATTGCCAACGGAATGCTAAACTCCATTTAAAGTTATTTTTTAATGTTAATGTTTTCTTGTATACATAACACAGCATAGACTTTAATCACTGAAATTTTACCCGCCATGTGACGATGGGAAAAATGATTCATGGGTGAGTATCGTGAGAATACATTTTACCATAAATTCAGACCGAAATCCCGATATTATTTATCGACGCACGTGGAGTGAAAGTATACGAGACCCTATAAAAAAATGATGAAACCGTTTCCGATTCAGTTATTCTCATTGCGCTTCTCTGGAACACGAAATTCGAGGATAATATCCCGTTATCGGTTCTATTTCAATGGGATTTGCTTTTACTTCGGCATCATGAGCGAAGCGATCTGACGTTCGACCTCGCGTTCTCATGAGGGGCAAGTGGATAGCAAGGCAGAGAGGCCGAGAGTGATCCTTAACCTTAAAGGAATCCATCCGGACGGGACTTCCTTCTACCCTTATTCTGGAACCTTCTCCAAACCTTCTTGATAGAGCTTCATAGCGACGATATTTCTCTACGACATCCGGATTGCCTTCTTCCTATTTTTCAACTCCACTCCGTCGGCCTTCCTCTCTCTCTCCACCTCCGTTCCCATTTTTATTCCTTTTCAAATGAAAATACTGAAAGAGAGAGAGAGTTTTTGTGCCCTACGAAGAGAATTTCTATGCTATAGAATCCACAGTTTCAAAGGAACGCTTCTTCAAATGGATCAGTCCGGTCAGTGAGATGCCGCGTTCCGAAATAATTGAAATTCATTAAAGTAACATGAAAATTAAATGAACTAATACTCTAATAGATGAAGAATAGTTCACAGAAGAAGTAAAAAAATCAATTCGCAGCCATTTTCCACGTATCGGTAAACGGATGCTATACAGGTTAGGATATCTTCAAAAACAGAACAAATCTCATTTATTGGAGAGTTTCGTTTCGTCGTAACTATGTAGAGAATGTCATATTTCAACGTTTTTAGTATTTAAGTCTAACAACAAATGCCCGGGCTTTTTTCCACATTAATTTCGTTTCGTCAAACAATGAAATTGCTACCTGCGACATCTGGTAGCAAGAATTTGGTCATTCGATAAAATTGGTACATGAAACATTAGCAAAAATATATACTACGACGTTGTTGTATTGCGTAAAAGGAAATAAGTGGAGGTTAAGAAAGGAAGGAATGGTTAACTGACTAGTAAATTGATTAAGTTATTATATGCATTGCCTAACGACCGGAGTAACGACTGTAGTATGTGTTACGTTGGATTGAGTTGTACTCAATAAAACAGAAATTACGTTAAATTTTTCATTAGGAAGTCCTTTTAGCGACGAAATTTTACGAGTACCAGTATTTATTTGTTACATAATTCGTAGAGCTAATTCTTTTTCGTGACGAAATTCACAGGTAGCAATGGTTATTGTGTAACGAAAAATCGCGGTTATGAATTTTATATGATGAAAATTCGGTAAACCTAACAAAATCATCTGCTTGCCTCGGCTCTGTTTGCAGGAAGGATGGACACTAGAAAAGACAGGAACAGCACACGGCCGAGTCGCAGAGACGTTCATATTAAAATTGTTCGAGAAAACTGTGCTTTTGTTTTCATCGATTACTAATAGGATTGTTTTGGCGAACGGAAAGTTAAAAAAAAATTTTCTCCCTAGTGAAGCCTTGATGTTGACAGAACATTCCCTATTTAGGTATAGTCTTCTCAGTTGAGTAAGATAATTAATAAAGACAGCCTTACGTCTTTTTAAATGCGATACAAATAAATAACTTTGCAATCAACAACTGATTCGTTTTCTATTTAATATGTCTAATATGATCACAACAGGATATTCAAATCCAAATGTGAAATGTTTTAGGAAATATGGTGCGCTGAACCTATCCGTGAATTTCACCGTATTACATATATTCATAGGGAAACTCACCATTGCAAATGAATACACCTATACTTATAAGGAATCCAAACGAATTTATAATTATGGTATTAATCTCATTACTTAAAAAATACGCAAAGTAAACGAAAGTAGATGGAGACAAAGAGAACATAGTAGGACGAGCGGGCGTTCTGATACGACGTCTCATTTGTCTCGCGTTTGAATTCGAGCATCTGACGACAGCTTCGGCGTGCACCAGGTCATGCAGTTAATGCCGACATAATGGCCACGGCGCACAGAGCAAATGATGCGCGAAGAGATGAGGGATGACAGTTGTGGCTTTGATGCGTGCTTACCCCACATTGAAGGGTAAAACACGCGAGTGCAGAGAGGACTGCCTCGGGCAGAGGATGACGGTGGATAATATAGTATATACGGGCTAGTTGGGTCATCATTGGCGGGGCGTGGGAATCCTTCCGCTTCGTCAAACCACACGAGTATCCGGCATTTCTTCTTAGTATTCCACGCAGCCTCTCTCTCTCTCTCTCTCTCTCTCTCTCTCTCTCTCTCTCTCTCTCTCTCTCTCTCTCTCTCTCTCTCTCTCTCTCTCTCTCTCTCTCTCTCTCTCTCTCTCTCTCTCTCTCTCTCTCTCTCTCTCTCTCTCTCTCTCTCTCTCTCTCTCTCTCTCTCTCTCTCTCTCTCTCCCTCTCTCTCTCTCTCTCTCCATCTCCAACTCCTTCCACGTACTCCTATCTCCTTTTTTATCTCTCCCCTTCCTCCCTCTTCCCCTCTCCCCCTCCCTCTCTCTCTGCACCTCCTTCCACGTACTCCTATCTCCTTTTTTATCTCTCTCCCCTTCCTATCCCTCTCTCTCTCTATCTCCATCTCTTTCCACTTTTTATTTTTTATCTCTTCTAGTCTTCCTCTCTCCCCCTCCACTATGTCTCTCCTCCCCCTCTCTCTCTCTCTCCGCTCAAGATTGATCACATCACCTCCCGGAGGAACGAAATGCTTCCACCTCCACTTCATTCCCTCCTCGGTTCCATATTTCACGTCTTCTCACTCGGAATTAATCTCATTCCTTCGCAAACAATCGCTCGAGGCGTGGTCTTATTTACGAACGTCTTACAAGAAGCGTGATTTCGTGCGATGCAGTAAAATTTCCTACGTCACTCCATTAATTATGCTACAATATTTGACAAATCCCAAAGCCTCCTATGGTATTTATTCGCTGCGATGTTTCGCTGATATCAAAAATTAAATTAAATTAGATTTAAATATGAGTTCGCAATTTTCGCATTGGCTGGAGTAAATATAAATGTTTGGCTTAGGCATTTGATATTATCAAAGCGATAGAGGTAAAGTTAGATTTGTCGAACCTTTCAACCAAAGAACTTTATTTTAAAGCATATGACCGCGGCCGGAAAACAATTTTGTTTCGGTTGAAAGTAATTCGAGATTTGGAGGCTCGATTTATTTCCCCACTAGAATCACAGTTGTCGAAAAAAAACAGATTTTTTAATAAAAATCACCTTTTTTGCTAACCATCAAATTTTATAATTTTGATTACTCTTGAATATATGTCGAAAATATTTATGCCACAATTTCATCAAATTATCCCATTTGGCATTTCTCGAGGCATTTCTCGAGTAATTTATATTTTTTAAATAATAATTTTAAAACTTCTGAATTTCTTTATTTTTTAATGCGCATTTTCACCACACAACCAATATAATAACATTCTTTTTATTTTATTTTATGTTTATCCAATATAAAAAGTGTTTTGGATTGACATATACTCACGTAATTTGTGTCGTGTTCAAATAATTACATGCCTGAGTAGACTCTGTTGTACAGTCTTAAAATTTAGATTTTAATTTTGAAAAAGTTAACCCCAGCGGTTGGAAATTATTGAAACAGAAAACTTGCATAGCTTTTGTATTAACTAGTGGTGACGATGTAGTTTGCATGAGATGTTACCGTGAGCTCGAAAATGGTTGAACAGACCGATTCAGTGCCGTAACTAGGGTATTGCGAAGGTGTTGCAAAAGTTGTCAAACGCTCCAGCAAAAAGTGCAAAAAGTTAAATTTTCCATATATATATATATAAGCTTTATTTTAATATTCAAACTTTGATTTATTTATAACAAAATCGCTATTATTCTTTATTAAACGCAGAAAAAATCATCTCCTGCATAATCAAAGTGTTTCGTAATTTTTTTCCACAGGCGCCATAACGCCTGGATACGCCTCTCGACCAATTAGCGAGGTTTCTATGGACGATTGCGTCGGCGTTCGCAACCTCAGATGCCGCTCCTCTTAAGTTGCATCGCAAGAGACTCTTAGCTCTCAGACGCACACGAACGCACGATCACGCGCGCGCGCGCACACCCACAAAATTACAATTCCAGAACCAACGGAATCCTCGTCTCCGTCGTCTATTTCGTCCGCCACAAACGGCTTCCTCCCCCTATCTCCTCCCTCCCCCTTTATCTCCTCCCTCCCTCTTTATCTCCTCCCTCCCCCTTTATCTCCTCCCTCCCCCTTTATCTCCTCCCTCCCCCTTTATCTCCTCCCTCCCCCTTTATCTCCTCCCTCCCCCTTTATCTCCTCCTCTTCTCCCTATCTCCTCCTTTCCCTTTTTTCTCCCCCTATCACCTCCTTTCCCTTTTTTCTCCCCCTATCACCTCCCACATATCTCCCCTCTCTACTCCATTCTACCCTATCTCATCCTCCTATCTCCCCTTTCTCCTTCCACCTATTTTCCCCTCTTTCACTCCCTGCGTCTCTTTCTTTCTCTCCCTTAACATTCCTCTCCTAATTTCACCAACTTAACTTTTATCTCATTCTATATCCCTCTCTTCCCCTCTTATTCTCATCTTTCTCTCTCTTTTCACCTTTCACTCTCTTACGCGCACTTCATCCACTTTATTTACTACGTCTACATTAACCTCGATTAGTATTTTCAGTATCACTTTTCTCTTCGAATAACTTTCCTATTCGATTTTATCCTCGTCCTTGTTTTATTCGCGAAATATAACGAAGTGTCCGTAAAGTTTATTGCCCTAGCATTAGATTGTTACCTGAGCTTATTTCTAATTTTTCCTCCCATTCGGAAACCACTTAAGTTATATTTTATTATCGATTTCGAGTAATATTTTCTTGTTACGAATTCCGATCAGAGAATTAAAATGTCTCCCTCTTTGTTCTCTTCGCTCAGGTTATTTTTGTTGCCTAAGCGTCGCCGCTAATCGATTTACTAATATCCATAATATATTGACGCTTCTGGCACATGATATATGATATGCAAATTATGAGACACTTCCATTTGAGCAAGTGATTTGAAAATTGGTACGATCATAAGTTTTTGGTCACAACCAATGGGAAATATCTGAAACTGTTGAAATTACAATTTTTAGGGTTTATTCTTACCCCAAACAGAATAGGTTGAAATGCTTATAAAATGCAAGCACCGCCTACTAGTATCATTCATATATATATATGTGTGTGTGTGTGTGTGCGTGTGTGTGCGCGCGCGCGCAGTTATTCCAATTTCACTTTTTATTTTTCACGCTCGCTTTACTTTTTCATCCATCGCGGAATCAATCCTCGCAGCAGTACTTCATCTGCCATTCTCTCTTTGCCTTTGTTCTCTCAATCCCCTCCAGATATCCCTCCGGCCTTAAGCCCCTCCTACCTCCTCCCCTACCTCCTCTCCTTCCCTCGCCATTGGAAACAATCATTCGAAAACAATCCCCTAGATCAGTGCCTCGCAACCTTTTAATGTTCACGGCACACTTTCGGGTTCTTTCAAACTTAGCGGCACACCGAACCAAATTTATCGAGCTTTGGACATTTTTACCACTTTGTGAGAAAAAATAAAATCGCCTTTCACACGCAAATGAATGAAATTATTGCTAAAATTCAAAATTTTCAGATAGTTTATCCCGGATTACGGAATGATCCTATGACAAAAATTCCAATTCTCCAGTTACGAAGCAACTTGGTTTCGGTTTTAAGTAACGGAAACTGCCTAAGAAATTGTACCGTAAGATTATTACGTTTCTCTGGTCTTAAAATCAGAATAATAAAATAAATTATTTTTCCCATGCGTATAATTTACCGCGGCACACCGAGTGCTTTGTCGCGGCGCAGTAATGTGCCACGGCACGCCGGTTGCGGAGCGCGGCTCTAGATCCCACTTTGCCACCATACTCCGTTCACCTTCAATCTCCGATTCCTCAACTTCCTTCTCTTACGTCCGATGTCGTTCCTTTCCATCAATCTCTCTCTCTCCCATTGCCTTTCTCTCCATTCACTCCCATTCTCATCTTTAATTCCTTCTTCCCTCCCTCTCAATTTCCTTCCACCTCCGACCACTCCATTCACCTCTCCACTCTTTCTGACGCCATCCTCTTCCATTATACGCCCCCCTTCCACTCCCCCCCCTCTCTCCCTCCCTCCCCTCCCTCTTCTCCTCCTCCGTATCTCTGTTAGAAACCAAAACCACATTCAGATTCCCAGGCTCATTTCATGCCACGGCGGCTCCTTAGCGCTCCCTTACATTCCAATTCAAAACGCTTTTCATATCCACCCCCCTCTCTCTCTCTCCCTCTCTCTCTATCTCTCTCTCTTTCCCTTCCTCTTCTCTCTCTCTTCTCTTTCATCTTTATTCTCTCCTCCACTTACACCTTCCATAGCTTTTCGCATCTACCTAAATGGAATTAGTATATTTTACAAGGAGAGCTTTTAAGGTCGAATTATTGAGCCTGAATTTTAAACGCATCATTTATTTGGCAAACTCGGTTATTGCGTCAATCATAAAATGAATATTTTGGTTCTTCTCAATTTCAAAGAAGAAAAACGTGTTCCGGTGTTTATTATTGATGTTTTCATGAGGAAAAAGTCCCAAATGAAGGTTATCCGGAATATGTACATCTAAACGTACAATGTATGTACATTGTACATGTTATCAGCATTTCACCAAAGGTGAATGCGCAGTAATCTACCCAAAACTTTTCTTTTGCAGATTTCACTCTCCGGTTAGGATTACATATTATATTCGGAAAAAGCGGACCTTGATAAGGATCTGTCTGACAATCGATCTCACATATTTTATTCTCATAATTCTGTTTAACTATGTATCATATTGCTTCAACTCTTCCTAAAAGCTCCTCTGATAAAATTTCTGATTTATATATTTTTCAGAGGCTTTAACACAGCGTTAAGTTTGCAACACTTAAGCGATACCCGAGTCAAATTACTCAGTAATGAGTTTACACTTTGCTTACGAATTTGTTTTACTCTGCCTTCTTCTGAATGGTCGTGCTCGACCTGAAGTCTAACAAATGGCAAGTTTCTCGCACTTTTATGTAGTTTTCCATTATATGCTGACTATAAAAACCATTTTAATTATCTGGGCCGACGACCCGATAAATATACCTACATGTCCGACAAACGATTGTGATAAAATATTTAACCTACTTGCCTACTTGGATATTCAGGCCATTGATTTTACACTCGAAATCCATCTCTTTGTTATTGACTTTCCGGAAAGTTACGACGGAGAGTTTACAGAAATTAACTTCTTTACGCCAGCTTTTAAACCTTCCCGAACCCTTCTGTACATAAGATGGTGTAATCTGCAGAAAGCCAGTTTTACTTTGAACTACCGAGTAGGCGCCATGAATGAGGATGTTTACAAGATGTTGCGCTCTTCCTCCATCTCTAGTTGACCTGTTCATATTTACACTGGAAAGGATCGCTGGAAATTATCCTACATTCTTTTTCCATTTTTCTCGTTAAATGGTCTCGAGATGATTACAGTAAAAGACAATTGTTACCGGTTTCCCATATGCTCTGATTATGTCTTAACGCAGCGGTTTCCAACCTTTATGCATTCGCTACATCCCTATTAAGACAGTCAATATTAGCGTAACCCCCTTATCCAATCTATATGACAATAAACATAAAACGTAGCATTAATTTTAAAATATTATTAGTATATTATATATGCACAGAGATCAATGATTGTAATAAATATATCCATATATTAAATTAATTGTTTGATTTGCATTTAAATTAGGTGAGTGCCTTCAATCGTGTACTCAATCCTCGCATCCTATGTATTATAGGTACCACTTATTATAATCTTTGAATTTTTGCGCCGCATGAATTTCGCACTCTTCACGTATTTTGTTCGGACGTGAAGAACGGCTATCTCTTCCTCTCTCTCTCTCACTGCGCCTCTCCTCGATTTCCATTTCAATTTTTATTGAGTCAAATAACTCCTTTTATATTTCAATGTCAGCAGTCTTACATAATGATTTATCTATACTAACAAAATGTTTAATTGATATCTACTACATATCAGTGATATTATTTAACTAATAGCTGGCAGGTAGTCAACCACATAAGACACATGTGCTCAATGGTTTAAAGATATAACTCGAATCTATTCATGAACATAATAAGTGTAATGTCAATTTTGACGTACTTCAAGTCTGCATAGGCTATTATTTTTTGCCTTTTTTGAGAGCGCTTTGTCAATCACGGGGAATTCATTGCAGAGAGTAATTTTTTTTCCGAGGACAACACGAGATCATTTAAGTTCATTTTGGTTCATTAAATTTCCTGCCACCCACCACTTAGAAAACATTGCAAATATGATTTTCGCCATCATTTACTATACGTATGCAGTTGACAGATTTAAACGGAATTTGGCGAATTGAGGCTAATAAGATAATCCCTGGCCACTCATATTTCCGATGCGTAAACTCACGATAGGTAATAAAGTCGCACTTCTTTCATTTCATTCGGCGGCTCAATAACTGTGAATTTTTGCGCGTTCGTATTTAATTCCCAGCATGAGGACTTTTCATCTGAAAGCGCGGGCACTAGCGAAAATTAATTTCATTTTGTTTCCGCAGAGCATGAATTCATTAAAGACACACACACACATACCATCACTTAGGATAAAATTTCCGTGTCTCTCTCTCTCTCTCTCTCTTTATGCCTTTGTGCTGATTGAAACGCTGGAATTCTTACTCGCTCGACACAGATGTGGAACTGTTTTTCCTCTTCGAATTCGGTCGCTCTAATTGAAACCATTTGCCGTCTCTATTGCGAGAGCACCTTGGTTAAGGAGAGGCCGCCCCCCGCGAAAGGCTAACGAGACAATGGACGCGAACGGAGTTTTTTTTTAATTCTGCGCCGGGGATACATTGGAAACGCCCCCGTTGCTCTATTGTTCGGGAGGAAGAGAGAATGAAAGCGAGTTGAAGGGGAGGTTGGGAGGGGGGAAGGAGGAGGAGGGTGGGAGGGGGGAAGGAGGAGGAGGGTGGGAGGGGGTGGCGCAGAAGGGTGGGGAGGTGGATTATGTGGCGCGGAGGGGGGAGGGGATTGGAAGGGCGCTCTTAAAAACAATGGCGACCCACTCATTTACGCAAACGGCTGTGAAAATGCTGAGCGTGTATTGAAACAATCTGATATCACAGCGTGAAAATTTAAACGAAAAATAGCAGTAACGCGATGCAACGTATCCAATTCCATGGCCTTTATTTCGAACTATTATTTTGCCATTAGTGTAATTGATAATATATATTTTAAGATTTTCTGTTTGGTATTTTGTAAAATTATAACTTTAAAAACCATTCTACATGTTCAGACCTTCAATTCGATGAAACTTAGATCGCCTTTTAGCCGTTTCGTAGTGAAGGCGCAAAAGTTTAACATTGTCCTTAGTTAATATAAGAAATAATGAGTTGCTTTATTGAAGTTTTATAGCAGGAAGTTTTGAGAAACGTTAATAAATGATTTATGTTGATATATGCGAATAATAATAAATAACCTCGAACTGGTAGAGTAAATATATGAACGGAAAATGAATAATCAAGTATAGATAGTGTGTGACATTAGTTAAAATGTATTACAGCAAATAAATACAAGTTTCGCTGCTATAGATTTTAGACAACTTAGATTTCAACTTCACGTCCTTTTAACTTCACGTCCTTTTTCGTTTTCAATACATAAATTCGTTATAACTCGAGTTCTGTAGCAGAAAGGATCTTCAAAGTTGCTATTTAGGTCCTTATTCTTCTGAAAAAGTATTTTATGTAAAGGTGTATATTTAAGACCATAGTTCGACCCCTTTTCATTTCTCCGTTTGATAAAATGGCAATGTGTCCATCATATTTTTTAGTTGAATTTTAAAATTAACGAAATTAACGTCAGAATTCAGTTCTTGAAATAAAAGGCGCCCAAACAAAAAGTAAAATTAATTCACTGCCGTCTATTTGAAAATACGCTTCGAATCGTGAAATAAATTTATTTTGGACCTGGAAACGACTTTTTTTTTGTGAAACTCCTTTCGAAATGAAAAATGGTATTGTTGACGATTTAGCGAAATAATGAATCTTGATTGATTGGAATTAAAATTATTATTGTATTTCACGGTTTATCTGCCGAAGAAATATGTTTATTCCAGAAATTCACGGTTTATCTCGCAAACTTATAAACCTCGGTTAATATGCCGAACAAATACGTTTATTCCGGCAAAACATTAGCCCTCCGACCAAAAATCGCGCTTATTCCTCTTACAAACAAACTTGAAGTTCTGAAGAACTACGCTATAGATGTTTAACGTAATTCTTTGTTAAAATGGTGTATAATGTGTGTAAGTTTTAATTCCCATGAGTTATATATGTAAAGATCCTTTATGCACAATACACTTACAGTCACCAGATAGGTGGGTGGCAGAGGTTTCAGTATATTAGATTTCCTAAAATATCTCATAGTCGGTTTTTAACATCCTTTTGCGATCTTCGATCGTTCTAGGAAAAATATCCTGAATACCGCTCTGTCCTTAAGTATATCACACGTTAATGTTATCATTGTAGCCTGGCCTTCATACATAGGTCGGTGCTTAAATTATTCCGAGTACTTTCTCAGATAAGCTTTGGAATCTATATTTCTCTAGAACTTCTAACCTAGCGTTCCGTTATACCCAACAGAAATTCTTTAATAACAAAGTGACGCCATGTATAGTGTCGTAACTGTGTTAGACAAATCGTGCTGCTCCTCGCTCCACTTTTCCTAATTCGAGTATGTAGCCTGGTACTATTCGGTTATCCCGGACCCCTTTTGAAAAATAATATTTGCGATAACCCTTTCCCGAGGAAAACATTAAAACAAACTAAGAAAATGAGGCTTGTCAAAAAATTTTTATTTACAAATAACCGAGGATATTGGCGAGCCTTCGGCTCGCTGTCTTTTTAGATTATAATGCCTTTTATATCGGGTGTAGCCGTCTCCGAGCGCTATCGCGCCCTTCGCCTCTCTGGAACGAATCTATCCCTCCCCATTGTCCGGTGATCGGGTGGGTAAATGTCGCCACAGGCAGATCAGTCATGGGTTTGCAAGCTTTCGTTTTACGTGAAAGGGTTATCTCAAAAAAATATTTTTCAAAATGGGTCAGGGATAACCGAAGAGAACCTGTAGCCTTTCCAATATTGATTCCATATACTAGAAGCGTACTAGATCTGCGGCCTAGACAAATAAATATGAATTGTTTCTTGAACCTTTTCGGTGCTATTTAGCACCGCTCTTCCCATGAAATCTAATTTATTAATGATTTACCCAATCGCTCGACAAATATTTACATCCCCCAGGGTGGATTACGAGAGAGATGTTTACGTAATATACTAAACGTATTTTTATTATAACGACTTATAAGGAAATACGTATATTGATTCCTTCATTTATAGGCATTCAGAATTTGATTTCGAACTGCCATTCCTAATGTTAATAGAGGTTACATAAAGATTTTTATACGCAGATTTATGGCCGTCCTGAGGATTGATTTTCTTATACAAATCATACGTAAAGTTTCTAACTTTGATACTTCCCGTCGAGTAGATATCATTGACGTAATTCAAGAATAACAAAGAGCCTATCATAGTACTCTGCGGAACATCTGATGTGATTCAAGAGGTTCATAACTAATTCTTTCGCTTACTATTTCTGTTCTCAGTTTTAGAGAAAATTGTTAGCGAAACCCAACCTATATTTGTATTAACACCCACATTTATGAGATTTAAGGTTAATTAACTTGGAAACACGTAGTATTCTGTGCTATAAAATGGCCACGATGAATACAGTGCTACGCAGGGAGGTGCCTTATTAGATTTAACGTCTCGTGTATGACTGTTGGTTCAATGAAGTAACACAGCCCTATATAGGGAGGGTGAATGTAGATTGAGCAATATTATAGAGAATGCGAGGCAATGAAAATGGGTCATACTTGGAACTTGAAAGATAAACTGAAAATGGAATCCTTCAACCTAATTTCATTCCATTTATTGCGTTTTTCACCAATGTATTTTACTTGGATATTTTATGAATTTATAGATGCTCTAAACACTACCAGCAAAGTGCAGCGTGCCTAAATATGGCATATTTTAGATAATTATCTCCATTTTAGTTTCATTTTTAATTTCTATATTTATTAGTCGATCATCCGACTGTTTTTTATCTTCAGCAACTTTTTCTTCCCAGCAATTATGACAAACTCTTCTGCCCATACGCCCATGTGATATCCACTTCGTGTTTTTCTCTTGCTTCATATCACTCCCTCTAGTTCCAAGGAAATTCATTCATTTCCCCTTATCTTCACCTAGAGCGCATATTTTCATGCTCTTAGCGAGACTCAAAAAACTATTGAAGATAATGCATTTTCTCATTATTTCCTCTTTTAGTTGCACGTGGTCAAAATCCAATTGCCTCCTAACCCGTAATAATAGTTAATTATATCATTATTTTCATTCCGTATTTGCTATCCTATGTATTTTTCTTTTCCTAATACATAACTTTTATCATTTGCTATATTCATAGGTTTGATCCGAGTATTATCATTTTTCCAATTTGCTCATAAAATTTCAATCTTGTGAACCGTATGCAACATTAAATTCAACAATAAAATTTTAAGATGGGTTTATGTTTTTCAACGTGATTTTTATCTTTGAATCTCTGATTTTAACTTCCAAATGACAAGTCTACCTATGTGGCTGAAATACATTGTTTTCTTTCATATATATGTGGATTATTATTCAAATGCCGATTCATTTAGAAATCACATAATATAGTGATGATTATGCACTCATTTAAAAATTTGTGCTTTCTCATGGACAACTAAGTTGTGTATTCGCTATCAATAAGTTCCATACATTTGAATCTAATCAGTAAAGATGTTTTATAGAATATTTTATAGAATAAGTTTGCCGGGAAAATATAAAAATATCTTATATTCTCAATTTCTTTCATTTTGTGTGAAAATAATTTTAAAGTCAAATTGACTCGCAAATAGTCTCCAGTCTCCTGGCGCATAGTTTCTTTTACATTTGTCACATTTTTCAATCAGGAAATTCTACCCTCCTCCATCCCACGACAAGTATATTTTTACCTGACAAAAACCTGTTCAGAGCGAATCCAATCGCTTGCATCTCACCATTTTTTCTCCACCTCCGTCGCTCGCTCGCTCCCGCCTCCTTCCCCACCCCTCAGCCTCTCCAATTACCCACTAATCCCACCCAACTCCTAACGTGCTCCTCTGTCAATCTCACGGATGGTAGGCATATGTAATATGCGATTAGGACGTAAAGCCGGATTAAGGTAGATAGAATGGCCCACTAGCTACTCCGCCTCTCGTGGGCGGGCTCAGCCTCTTGAGTCTGCAGAGGAGGCTTTTAGCGGGATGGCCTCTTCTCCCTCGCCCCCTCCTTTTGCCCCCTCCCCACCCCACCGCTTTGTTAATCCGCTCTCGGAGTATTCGATCCCACCACTCGTGTTTTGAGGCGCGTGCGATCCCGAACGAATGGATCGGTTGTAATCTTAAGGCTGACGCTTTCAATGGAGTTAGCATAAATGGAATTGGCAATATCTTAATGCTCTATTCGTCTTGGAGGCATAATCTACCTAAGCTTAGACAGATTTGCTTTGTGGTAACCCGCAATTTTCTGTTAAAAGTATATTAAAGAATTCTCTGATATTTAAATAGTCTTACGGTTTTACTACTTCACTATGGAATGTGTGTCTGGAAGATCTATCAAACACGTTTGCAGTCTAACTGGTTTTAAAATTACCATAAATTGACCGATGCAGATGTAACAGATTGTATTTATTTATATGATTTTCTTAAAGTTAAATTACTTATTATTAGCTGTAATTTGTAATCACCCCACGGGACGCAGATTTTGTTTGAATCCAGTGGCATAATGAAAGAGTCATTTTATTTTTCTGTACCTTCTTCATAAAGAATCGTTTAATAAATATTTTGTGCGTTTGAAAGCATATTTTTTAATATTGGAAAGTTATTAATAATCTTAGATAATATGTTAAGGGGAAGTCTGCGTAGAGAAACCTCGGCAACGTAGTATTTACTTGTTAGAATCTCTACGGTTCGTTTTTTTTGGCCGTACATTTAAGAGAGAGAGGAAGAGAGTGTGCGGCTGGCTAGAAGTAATAAATGGCTAGAAAAAACATTAGGTGAGAGGAAAATATCTGAATCGAGAGAGCTACGTATAGAAGTTTCACGTGGATCCAACCTCAAACTGCGATCTCTTCCCAGCAAGCGCTCATGAAAAGCACGCAAGCACGCCTTATCTTTGAAACCGCGGGTGGTTCTCCTTCCCGCAAACGGCGTGCGGCCTATCTTGTTTATCTCATTCTCCCTTTCTCTTCCCTCTCTTTCTCTTCCTCTCTCATTCGCTTCTCGAGCCTAGTCTCGGCTCCACGCTCTCACCAATACACTCTGCCATCTGTTCGTGACTCCATCTACGGTTCCTCGTATTATTTCAGAAACACATACGTGTGATGCTTTTGTTCTCACAAGAAAGATACATCCTCTGAGGCCGCGTTTTTCTTATCGTGCGATTTTAAGAATCTTAACGCGATGCACAAATACTTTCTCAGCATACGTATCACGTATACGAGAAAGTAAAACGAAAACACAAGGTTAACACCGCCTGAATATGGTCGGTTGCCTGCCTGCCACATGGGGCTAAAATGTTGCATAATCTCAAGGATACGTATCCCAACTAACCTGAAATTCTCCATCCTCGGAAATTGGATAGAGCAATGGTGTGCAACCTTTTTGCGTCGCGGGCCACATTTGCTTTTACGAATGCTTTAGTGGGCCATATTACGAATTATGAGTCCTTCGGCGAGCCGGATAAGAGTCTTACTCAAGAGATTGTTTTTATGAAAGTTAACCTCTATTTAAACAATTATTTTATGATGCAAACTTCAGTATAAAGGTTTAATGACCAGAATTATTACTGAAACATAAAATTGAATATGTTGAATATCACAGATCACTTTTTAGCCCAAGCTAAACGGGCCGCATAAATATTCTCGTGGGCCGACTGTGGCTCAAGGGTCCTCTGGGATACAGGATTTATATCTAAATGTCTTATATATATATATATATATATATATATATCGAAGCATTCCCCTTTCCTCTTCTGACTCTCCGAACGCTGCCAATATTCTAATTCCCGTCACCCCATTCACATAGATCGTCTCTCCGCTTACTCCGCTCACATTTAAACGATACATTTTCCGCAGCACTCCCCCTCTTCCGTTCCTCCATCTTCCCCTCTCTTTCTCTTCTCCTTCTCGCACGCACCGCCTCGATGGCGCCACCAATCCACTCCTACGCCGCTGGTTATGCATTCCGAGCCGAAGACAATGAGCCCTTCTTTGGTGTGGAGCAGATCAGGTCGGACGTGATCTGGCGCGGTCAAGAGGGGAGAGAGAGAGGGAGGGAGGGAGGGATAGAGAAAGGAGGAGAGGAGGAGAAAGGGAGAGGAGGAGATGATGGAGGTTCAGAGAGAAATATGAGCTAATGAGGTTAGGAATATTAACGTGACGTAGAAATCGAAATTTTTACAAGAAGCGGAAAATCCAAATAAAAATATATGATTTCGAGTTCGCGGAAATTTCGAGACAGTCTCGAAGATAATGAATTTGGACCATATCTGGTGAATTGACGTTCTCTTTTAGGCTATAGAGCTTAGTTTATCTTGAAACTGTTGTGTCCGATAATCTTCTGTAATGAGAAAAAACCTAGTGAAATATTTAGGCAAAATGAGGATGTTCTTCTTAAAAAATTCAAAATAAAACCATAGCGTATGTTTTTTGATCCGTACTATTAGTCATTTTAATGAGATTTTTGAGTATGATCCGACATGCTGCTAATTGGCCTTCGTGCGTTTGGTGTAGGTAATTTTCCTTTTCTTAAAACATCCTGCCGTAGATGTTAAAAGTTAGATTAAATTAAATTCGGTTTCATAGTTGCACGCATCAGATTCTACTTACCTGATATTTTGATTTTTTTTCTTTTGCTCTTTTATTATACTCGCGATTTTAATTTTATATTTACATTGTATTCCCGTGTCAATTTTGCAATGTAAATTTATTGTAACATTATTGTAACATTATTGAAATTTTATAAGGTTCTAAATTATAAATTTAGTAAATTTATACTTTTATAATTTATAAATTATATTTATGAAACATAAACGAATCGAAATTGTGGAATTGGTTTTTTATTTTTTCGAATAGTTAAAATTTAAGATTATTTTCAATATTATAATTAATTTTATATCATTTTATAGGACATTTTTGTGATTGATGCATGTCTTAATTTTATATTAATATTTTATTTACAAATTAATTTTTCGATTTAAATTTTTTGTAGCATTTATTGAATATTTATAAGGACTCTCAAATAGGAATTTAGTTAGTTAAAATTAATTAAATTTATGTAACATAAACGCATGGAAATTTTGAAAGTTTTTATTTTTTCGACTAATTACAATTTCAGAATGCTAATTTTCAATATTATTTGCAATTTTGTGGAATTTCATAGCTTACTCTAGTTATAAGAGCACTATGATATATTTTTAGTCATAAAATTAGGAATATTCTTCATGATATGAAAGGCGTTTTATAAAATGGCCGGAATTATTTGTCCGGATCTTCAGTCTCTTTAAAGGATGAGTAGATACTTAGATATGGAGATAGGGAATTATAGACATATTCATAAGATCCCAGTTATGCAAACTCCCTCTACGGCGGTATCGTTACTAGGAAAATCTCACTGGGGAATATTTAGACGCCTGGAAACTTTTATATTCCACCCAAAAAGGTGCTCTATTATCCTTTACTGCTTTTACTAACCTATAAAAGTTTTTCTCAAGAAACTACATCTATCGCCATAGAGTTTCTGACAGCTTTAAAAAACAAACTAGAAGAGGAAATTTTTTGAAGCAACATTGTAATATAGTCCTATCAAAGAATGTAAACTCCAGTCAAATAACTAATGAACTGAAAACGGTTATTTTAATATGAGAATCGCTGAAAAATAGCGAAGTTATTTCAGCTCAAAATCAATTGCTCAATTTATTTCAGAAATAACATGCAAATATCGGGAAAAATAAGGCCACACGCCTTAAAAGACGCCATGGAATAATTATTGTTTATATTCTGGCTATTTTATTTGTGAAGTATGAGTGTTTAATTTAGAATGAGATCTCATTTTGTGGCATCGTTTAAATTTGTAACGTGTTACTTACCACACGCCTTAAAAGACGCCATGGAATAATTATTGTTTATATTCTGGCTATTTTATTTGTGAAGTATGAGTGTTTAATTTAGAATGAGATCTCATTTTGTGGCATCGTTTAAATTTGTAACGTGTTACTTACCTCTTTTTACATAGCTTAATCGGAATAATATTCTGTATATCGGGTGACCAGTTTGCAAAGGAAACCTATACACAGAAAAATTATATCAAGAATGACTTAGTTATTTTATTTTAGGCTTGCAATAGTGGATTGCAAGCCTAAAATAAAATAACTTAGTTCAATTGTACTCTTACAATTGCTGTGGTAGCGGAGAGTCTGACATATCGGTAAATGATAAATAAAAATTATAGTAATTTGGCATTTTAAATAGCTGAAATTCCAATCGAAATGAAGATTCTTGCGATTTTGGAATCATTAGTTAATTATCTCGCGTCCACATCGTAAATGAGGAGTGAAATATAACTCGTGAATGTGTGTGTGAGTTCGTTTGCCATTAGTCCCTCTCGCACACTCAACACCCATTCCTCGTACTGTGCTCCTGGCCATCCCATAATCCCCTTTTTTCCTGCGCCGGGGAAATGTTGGATGAGGGAGGTTAAGGGGATCAGAGAGAGAGATGGAGGGAGAGAGAGAGAGGGAGAGAGAGAGAGAGAGAGAGAGAGAGATAGATAGAGAAGAGGGAGGAGAGAGATTCCTTTTTCCACTCCATCCCCTATTCCACCACCTTATTCTTTATTTCCCGTTCTCGTGAGAGTTGTCCGCGGAATGACAAGCAGATCCTTTTTAGACTTCTTTTCTTTCTCCCCTCCCCACTCTCTCTCTCTCACCCTCTCTCCGCCTTCGCATTCGAGAAGAAAAAGAATTCCACTCCTCACTCCCTCACTTTCCGACCTCCCCCTCTCTTGCTTACTTCTCCCTTTTTTCCTTTTATTTTCTTCTCTCTCACACATCACTTTCCATTTTCCCCCTGTATCCCTGCACGTTTTTCTCTCCTTCCCCTCTCTCCGCCGTATCTCTCCTTCACTTGCTCCCTCTTTCATCCCGTCTTCTTCTCGTTCTTTCTCTCCGTTTTCTTCCATTCCATCTCCTTTGTCTCCTCACTCCCCCTCACTTTTCTCTCTCCTTCGCACGCCTCAACCACTTTTGTCACTCTTAATCTGTTTTGATCCTTGCTTCAATCAACTCCTTTCTCTCCCTTCCGCTATCATTCCGCCCTTTATTTCCTCCCACCCAATCCCTCGCATACTATATATTTTCCCTTTCTGACATCCACTTTCAACCGATATCTTTCTTTATATGTGACAAAGTGATTGGTTACCAAACCGAAAGCCTCCGTGTTCGAGTTCCCGCTGGGAGAGAGGCCTAAGAAATCATAATGTTAGCAGCGCTACCTCTGACAGTAGTGATGCTTTCCAGTTTTATTCCCACCTTCTACGTGCAATTAATATTTTTAGTTACTATCCCACTATCATCAAAAGTTAGTTATTAATCCATCCCGATAATCATCGAAGAACTTTAGTGTGTAATAATATTTTTAATTTTTTCAAACATACCTTAATTTTCTCGGTTAGTTTACTGTGAATCTAAATGACAAATAACGAATTGTTATTCGTCAGTTGTTTGATATTTTACTTTCTCATCAAATGTTTTAAAACTAAATGAAAATTTTATGTTGTTATAATACAATAATATATTAGTAAATACAATATTCAAAATATTTTCCATGGTTATTTTAACATAATCATAAAGTCTAAAACATCATGTAAATAGATTGACGGATTTCCCATTGAATTATAATCCAAATTTCAATTAGGTATATACAAAAATTAATATTCAAATTTTGTGCGTGTTATGACAAAGAATAAAGTTTTCGACTGATTGTGAATAAAAGGATAAACATTTTAACCCTTGAGCGGCATTAGTCGTTCACTATACACGAGTCTATTTTAACTTAATGTAAAATAACCCCTCTTTTATGATTTTTTAAAAGACATAGTGAAATGTTTAAATTGAATGAATCCTATTTAATATAATTTGTCTTGCCTCAGAATTAGTATAAACGGCTTGTGATAACTATAGAAGACTAACTGTAAACACGGATGATTCTTCGTGAGCGAACCTGGGGTCAGGAATTTATTGACATTTACTGCTTATGATACAGTGCTAATAAAAGCACCATGTGACCCACCATGCTCACTTACATAAGCATTGGATAGTGAGTTATAACTTCTACCATGTTATTTTGGGGAAAAAACATTTGAAATCGCATAGAGGAGGGCCTTGAATCATGGAAAAGGACAGTTTGAATTAAAACATTAATATTGACTTTCATCGAAATACTGAATTCCAATTCTCACGATGAGATTATTCTTATTACCGTTATCGATTAAATATTTATTGTATACAATTCTTCATTAACTTCATTTAATACTTGATAATACTACTTAATACTTATCGAAATGTATTGAATTTCAAACGGAGTGTCTATTTAGATATAGGTTCTCCGTAAGGAAATCGGAAATTTTAAAATAAAATTGAGGTGTTCACTTTTTTTTCTAGAAAAATTCGAGTCGTACAGTGGAAACCAATATTAATCAATTTCCTGTGTTGGCGCAAGTATTTGATATTTTCATTTCCGTTTCCCTACCATATCAATTAATTCAACACCATATCCAATTTCCGCTTTTCCTTTGTCTCCAGTATTACTTACTACGTACTTTGGTTGGGTCTTTATCGTGCAATGGAAATCCATAGTTTATGATAGGAAGCACTTTGCTCACTTTTTAAGCTTCGGGGTTATAGTAAACTCTGGCCCAAATAAAACAACCATCCGCTTCCAGAGCTTATCTTAACATCCTCACCGATTTTGAATCCATAACATATTATAAATATGTATATAAATTGGATGTGTATTTCACATCTTTATTTTCAACCTCCTCGACTTTAAGAAGATTGCAAATTTGTATTGTATTGCATGTGTAGGATAATCAGTCGAATATAGTTGTTTTTATAAGCATTTAATTAATCTCATATAATTATGGTTTTTGCAAATTGTAATTGGATATTTATTTTATTTCACAGATATTTCATCGCGAGTGGATCGTTTAATACGTCAATCTATTTTCGCTGCAGTGATCGGTGAGTGAATCTTCTATAGCTTAAAATGTCACGCATCCGGAATTATATCGCCCTTTTTTATGCGAAATGTTACTATTTAACGTTACTTCAAATTGAAGATTGAAAAAATCTTTTAACTCATATGTTTACAGTTACATAATACCTTCAATGCTTTCTTCCGTTGAAGTATATTTAACTGATAATATATAATCGGAGGATATTACCGCAAACCGTTCCCAAATTCTCCTCTGCTGACTGCGATACAGGATAACGGGGAGCAAAAAAATTCAAAGGCGGTTTCAAAATTTCCCTCAATGAGGCGAGGCATAGCTCCCTCCATCAGGAAATTTAATCGGGAGAACGCACCCTCATTGTGCACCGGCTTGCTGCGAATTGTCACCTCCTTCCCTCTTCGGCTTCCTCTCCCTCGCTCCCCATCCTCTATTTCTCGTTCTCTTTCCAACGTGAAACTCATACAAACATGCGAAAAGGCTTATATGTGCCCTCAATCGATGTCGCTGACTCAATAATAGAACTGCTGGAATTTGTAAACCATTTCTAAATATTTCCTCTTTTCTCACCAATCTTTATCAAATACATAAAACTATATACTTAAGCTGAGAGTTGCACAGAATTTTAATCTAGCAACTTATATGTACTAGTTATAGTATAGTATTTAATAAAACTTGATTAATAATAATAATAATAATAGTTTATTTAACACATACAGGTTTACCCCATTTACATGTGTTATAATAGATGTCAATAAAATTAAAACAATAAATAGAACACAGAAAGAATTAATTTCAAATATACAAGTAAATACAATAAAAATTTATACAATAAGAATTTATACATTTTTCGATAAAAGCAATTTTAAAATATGAGACCTAAAAGTACCTCGAGAACCAGCTAGGATATCCAATTGTTCGCATTCTCTCAGTAGTTTATTATATGTATTTGTCATTCTGGGAATTGGGGCAAACTTACTAATGTCTACATGATTAAAATTTTCGTGAAACAACGGCTTTTGCCTAGTGGATCTCGAAGGTACTTTAAGGGAAACTAAGGCAAGGAGCTCGCTACAGTCGATACTAGCAGTGACCACATTCCTAAGAAAGAATGCGTCAATAGCCGTTCGCCTTGCATGCAGTGGTAACAACTTAAAGTAATTACATAGTTGAACATAGTTACATTTATTGTACTGTATACCTTCTTTCCAACACAAGTACTTCATAAATCGTCTCTGAATTTTTTCAATGGCATCAGCTTTAGTTGTGTGGAACGGGTTCCAAACCACACTTGCGTACTCAAGAACAGGGCGAACTAGTGCACAATAAGATCTTAGAATTGTAGAGGTGGAAAAGACTTTCGTTGAGTTTCTTTTAAGAAAGCCAAGTAGCCGGAATGCTTTCGAGCAGATGCTCCCGATATGTTCGCTAAAATTTAAAATTATTTTTTATATCTGTGTGGATGGTTTAAGTCCAGCTGGTGTGACAAATTACAAAGACGAAGCGACTGGAATAGTCCATTGTTGTTGGCTGGTACGGAAGAAGTCTCTGACTGTTGTGTGTGATTGCTGGAGAAAGGCCTTAAACCCATCCTACTGTTATTTTAATTTGAAAGGTAATGAATATAACAAGGAATCTTAAAAGTATTTTGTGAAAATTAATTATAAAGTTACCGAGTGCATTTTAAATAAGGCGAACAATAATTAGTGCATTCCACCATGGCCGAAAATGAAAATTAAACTGGTGAACCGAGCAAGGTTCCATCGGGTTACCTGTTCGCCACATAACTACTACCTATCCTCCATCAGGGAAACCAATCTTCCAACTGGGAAATGTATAAAAGATTCAGCTCATTTTGTGTATTGATGAATTCTAAGAGAAAATGCATTTGGAAAGCAGAAAATGATTTTAATTTTGCATTTTATGTTCAAGGATGAGATATTTAAATATTAAGATTTCGGTTGTGGATAAAGTAGATTTAGGTAATGATATTAGCAATAATTTATTACCAATATTGATGACTATGTCATCTCTACCACATATGGCGCTCATGAACGGTACAAGCTATCCAATAGATATCTTTAATTAGTCGTTCGAGCAGTAAATGGCGATTCTAAAAAGCATAACGTGTCTTTGGAATATTCAGAGACGGTTTCTTAAGAGATATAATCGTCAGCGGCACATTTGACAAAGACGATAAGGTAACTTTTTTGCGCATTTCGGAATCAACTATTCCATTCTTGGTAGGCCGTCCAAAAAAGGCTTTGCCATGTGAGAACTTTCTTTTAAAAAACATGGTTATTATGATGTTTCTCCATTCGTTTTAGTTATTTAACCATGGTGCTCGTACTTTACTTTTCCTTAAGAGCATTATTCTTCCGCCAAATGACGTTAATTTCATGCTGCACTTTAACTATATGACAGTATTCTCGTTTCATTTAAAAACGATTTAATGCGATGTTAATAGCAACACATCATATTGCTAACTCCGGCTTTAACTTTTCTTATAAAACTATAATGGATAAACAAAAGATTCACGATTTCCGGAGCCGATCATCTCGCCGTCCCAATAAGACCTCTTCTCTCTTTACAGTAACCCCCTCCCCCTACTTTCGCGCCCTTCCACTCAACTCCAATACAAACGCCATCTATCTGGGGTCGAGAGCATCGCGCGTGACCTCCCACACAGCGTGCTGCATTCTCTTGCTAATACTACCGCTCTGCCTCACTTTGAATCACGGCAAAAAGAGATCCGAAAAGCAGATGGCGGCCAGTGGGGGAAGAGAGGAGAAGGGAGGAAGACACTACTCGCCTCGTGTTTACCGCCATCAGGAGGACACTGTCGCATTCTCTCCCTCTCCCCTCCAAAGCGCTCTTATCCTTCTCCCTCCCTTTGCATCGCCTTCCTTCTTATCCAATCTCCGCATTCCCCTGACCTCCATCTTATTACCCATCGTTCACAAGCGACCTAAACTGCTTTGTTAGAAATTATTTTCAATAGAAAGACTATAATCCATCACTCACCACCCGCAGCAATGTTCAAGTGCTTTATTTGAGCTCAGGTACTCATTTTTACTATAAAATAAGTTGGTTTCAATTATAGATAATGACTATCACCTAATAGTATCTAAATGCACCGTTTTTGCATAACTTAACGGTATTTTTCACGTATTCCTCCTAATTTAAATTGCTATCTTCCATCTAATTACCTAAATATTATTACATCTCACCCAAAATATTTTATACTGTTGAAAAAACTTTTACTATTTTTATAGTGAGTATAAAATTTCTCCATGGATTTAAAACAGCTGAAATCACATAAATAGTGACACATATTCTTTAATTTAAGGCCAAAAGACACACTCTTAACGTGCGAAGTGCATAAACCATGAGTATAATGTTATGACGAAGGTTGAGTTTAAAATAACGAACAGCTAATGATATATTCTGAAAAGCGTTAAACTAATACAGATTTAGCAGATATCTGCAATGAATGCATTATTTATTTCTCTAAGAAAATATCACAGTGTGATTATGTCACTAAATCAAATCGTACGTTTCTTTCTTCGTAAGTATAATCTTTAATAACTCTCAATTAAAGTAGCCGCTGCTTCCTTCTAATAAATCCCGCGATAACGGCTTTCGACCTCAACAATTTATCTGCTAGACTCATCTTTCAGATAGAGGTCATCCTTTAGTCCCGCTCTTTATCTCTCTGGTATGCTGAACCTATAATAATAAATTACACCCAATTTATGAGTTTAATCTGCCTAAAACAGTATTGAGTGATTATTATGTTTATAAAGCAACTCTTTCTTCGTGGTAATCGCAAATAATTCATCTGCAATCGTGTATTAAACGCCTCAATCGTATTATTATAAGCACACGACGCTTTATTTATTACCCTGATAATCGCTATTTTTATCTCGGGTGATCTGCTTTGCTAACTCCGAAATTGGAGAAATGTTCTTATTGTTAGCATGTGGCTTGTATGTGATAAATAACGAAAGAAACTGCTTTAACTATGAAGCGCTATACTATACTCGTAATTCAACTACAAAGTAACCGGTGTCAGACGCAATTCATCGATCGTTGCTTCTCATAACGATCTGTTAATTACCGATAACGTCGTTAGCTTTGCGGCTGAAATCCGCATACGGTTTAATGAAATGTTTTATCGTTTCAACGGTTGCCTACGTCATTTTTCGATACTTTACTCTAATTAAAATTACCTTTCTTTTATTCTCATGTATTTTTGGCGGCGCAGACGATTCTTTTATTTTAATTAACATCCGTGTGTTACGCGAATTCGCTCCTTAAAACTTTGAAATAATCTAAATTAATTATAAAAATTCATTGATTGCATTCTGTTGTGGTAAAGTACGAACTTAAAATTTAAAAAATAACCTGTTGAAGTTTTCATTTATTTTTTTAAAAATCTTAATATAAATTGTATAAAAAATAATTCCTTTTGGTTTTCGTTTAGACTGACATTTTTTTAGCTGCCTCTGTATCAGAGGCGATAGTTATACACACACACACACACACTAGATGTGTATGATGTAGCTAAATGGATATTAGAAATATAAACATCCGAAAAGCATATGTATATTGGACTCTATTAAATTAATAGATATTAATTAGTTAAAAGGATAATTTTACTGGAAGATATTCAGGATATGTGAAATTTTCTTAAATATATTCTTCAATTTTAATTGAAATTAAGCCAGTTAAAACTTTGTAACTGTATCTATGTTACCGAAGCTGAATTTGTTTAGCTACTAATTAGATAAACTTCAATGGGATCACTCGCACAAAAGTTTCAAGGTTTGTAAATGAAGCAACCTTCGATGCTTCCAGAAACACATGCGCTAACTTTTCCCCGTTTATAGAATTCGAGAAGCCTTTCAGTCGAGCAAAGGATGAACGTCTTTCAGAGGGACACATCCGAGGTTCGAGGCGTGGGGAGAGGAAAAAAGTTCGATAAACAGAGGCGGCCATGTTCTAATCTCGTTCGAAGACGGATACTTCAAAAATATCGATTTCTCGTGTGACCCGGTTTCTAGAAAAGGGGTATTTTGTTGATGAGCCTGTGTCTGCGTGGATGGCTCTGCGACTCCGAGAAAAGACTAATAGACCGCCTCTCTCTCTCTCTCCATCTCTCGTTAGCTCGCTCTTATCCTCACTAACGCTCACTGACACACACAGAGAAGCATCTCTATCTCTCTCTCCCTTTCTCTGTCGAAGGAAGCGTTTCGCATATCTAAAAAGATATTCTTAACGCTTCTCTCCGTGCACACTATCTTCTGAAACGATTTTATAACTCTCCTCCCTCTTTCTCCGGACTAGTGAGGCTTATTAGCGACTCTTTAAAGACGCTGGTTAGAGCAAACTCTCTCGGACTGAGAGAATAAGAGCGATTTTTCGCTATGCAATGGTACAAAATGTACTGTGGGAAAATAATAAAGGTACAATAATGAGCGGAGGGGAGAGAGAAGAAAGTTTTAAATACATCCATTTGTAATGGTTGATTTTTTCCCTCTGGCTCTTATCCTGAGTCTCGAGGATAAAGAAGGATCTAATTTGGAATATGTTACAGGAAGTGATGTAAATGTAATTGAAGCAGTCCAGAAATATCAATAGAGGCTCGATTCGGAATATCAATTTCCCAACGGTGCCAAACACCATTTCCGAGCAAATATGGGACAGCAATAATAATCGATATAAAACAGGAAAGCTATCACGTGAAAACATGGAAAAACTGAGGCTGTGTAAGATTTACCGTCGTGTAATAGCTATGTGAAAATGTTTTAAGAAACCTGCAAGGAATTTAGATATTTAGCTAATACAATAAAAAATGCGATATCTGTTATTGACTTGTTACTTTCTTGTATACCTACGAAGTATATTGACAAAGTATTGTAATCGCGAAAAATTTCGACCTCGATATTTTGATGGAAATATACGTTTTAGGTAATTAATGGAAGTTTATTCTACGCATTTTTAACAACAATATGATTTTCTCAAAAACGGCTATAACGATTTTGATCGAAATTTCGAACAGTTACTTGGGTTTACGTCTGCAATAATACCAAATAGTTCATATTTAAAAAAATGAATATCAGGCTAGTTTATTCTATGCCACTTGAACAATAATTTGATTATCTCAAAAACGGCTCAAACGGTTTTGATAAAATTTCGTACTGTTACCTGACTATACCTCGGAAATAATACTACATATTTTATTTTTCTCAATAAATGAATATAAGGGTAGTTTATTATTGGGCAACTTTAACAAAAGTTGGAGTAGTAGTAATTAGGTTTTTATTTGCGTCAACTAAGGTTATTTCGCACCGTCAAATTCTCTTAGAGAAAATCAACATACATCACAAAATCCATGCCCGTAGCGGGATTCGAACCCGGGACCTTTGGGTTAGAAGGCAGGCGCACTGCCTACCAGTCTAACCCGGCCGGCACAAAAATAAGATTTTCTAAAAAAAAGGCTAATACGATTTTTATCAAATTTCGTATCGTTATTTAAGTTGATGTTTATAATAAATCTACATAGTTCATATTTTTCTAAAGATAACCAAACGACGCATTCGTATATGAGAAAGATTATACAAAGTTTGTTTCACCGATTTTTTTCTCATGATTTCGAAAGCTGAAAGGAGGAGAGATTAGAAAGGGGGCAAAAAGGAAGGGAAAAAAGGTACGATAAAGAAACAAAGGCACCATTGAAATTGATTGCGATGTAAAGTAATATTAAAAGAGGATTATTATAAAGATGTATAAAAAGTTCCTCAAAACTAATATAACATCAGTAAAACATTTTTGATGAAGCTTTCTTAATTACATTAAAATATTTAAAGCTAAGAAATTAAAACTTTTCCGGTTTAGAAGCTTGTAATATATTTTAAGGAGTTTTGACGTAGTCTGTTTAATTATAACTCAGAGAATAAATTTTAGTTCTATAATTTTTCATTTCTACCTAATTCCTGGAACATGACTTATAAATTTACTATGTAATTATATTAAATCCTCATCCAGTAGTTATGTGCACAATTATAACCATTGATTATGCATGGAGAGTGTTGCGCCATTCTGAGGCAGTAATCCACGTAGAAGCTCAATTTATATGTCAAAAAGAGAATTAGTAAAGGACGAAGTCGTCGATTTCAAGTAATCCCTCCCATTGACCCATAGAAGCAGGAAATATCTGCATCGTGGTGTATGCCCACGTACATATGCAAGCGCTAATCAAGAAAAATGGGAAACCCAGAAAAACTGCTCGCGATATTAAAACCTTAAACAAGAGTAATTATCCATCGTGTGTGGCACTTGACTGGATCGGAAATTGGAAGTAAGAAGACGGAGAGATGTGCGTGTGTGTGTGTGAGAGAGAGGGAGAGGGAAGGGGGGGAGGGTGGGAGGATGTAGATGAGGAGAAGAGGCTTGAGAGGAAGAAAAGGGTACGTAAAAGAAAGGGGGGGGGAGGGTGAGAGGAGACACCTTTCGGAAAATGCGAGAGAGGAAGTGGAATTGAGAGAGAGCGTGGTGGAGGGAGGGGAAGGGGGTGGAGGGGTAAGGGGGGAGGGGGGGAGAAGGCACGTCACACGGAAATGAGGAGATTGAAATCGAGCGGGCGAGAAAAGGGATAAAGGAGGCGAGATTCTGGAGAGGGTATGAAAAAGGAGAAGGGAGGGAAAGAGGAAAAGGATTGAAGGTTTTAGGACGGGAATTGAGGGAAAGGCGCAAAGATAGAGTGGTATAGTGAGAGGAGGGAGAGGTCGGAACTGAAAAACTAATCGAACAATAAAAGATGCGATTGCATAACAGTTTTGAAAATTTATTTTGTGGAGGACGAAATGGATTTCAGTAAAAATGAAAAAAAATATCGAGAGAAATCTATTGAGGTTGATGTCGTTCGACCTTTGCTATTCATAACTGTATTCGGATTGACCAAAATAGGTGGATATTAAAACAGGGAGAGAAAACAACGGGGTGGCTGAAATAAAGAGGAGGCAAAGTAAAAGTTCTACACAAGCAAAAAGAAAGATGAAAGGAACGGTGAAAAATAGAGACGGAGAGAAAAACGAAGATAAAAAATTTAAGCGAAAGACGAGAGAAAAATATGAAAAAGAAAAGAGAGTGGGGGGTGGAGTAGTTATGGAAACTGAAGTATTTGGGAAGTGAAATATTCAGCGTTAAAGTGTTGCAGGAAGAATATTGGAAAGGGAGTAGCTTGTAAGAGATAAGAGGGAGGATTGGAAGTGATCGTGCTTTTCAGAGATAATGGAAGTAGTAAATAGCTTAGGGGAGAGGGAAAGGAGGGAGTGGAAAAAGGAAGGAGGAGGAGGAGGTTGGAATAGAGAGAGAGAGAGAGGAGAGAGGGACGGATTGAGAGGTGGCAAGAGACGTTTCTCCCATTGGATTTTAGATTGCACATAAAGAGGCGTTTTATCTTTCGTAGAATGGAACCGTGAAAATGTCGAAGTGGTTTAATCGATCGGAAAGACATGATTCGTAAACATAAAAACTATATGTGAGGATAGTAAAGCACCGAGCTTACATCACTTGGTAGAAATTTCTATGTTTGCGTAAATTCAATCGTATTACGCTATGAATCACTTCAGCCTAATTGCATCATTACCATCACACTTTTCGAACGAGTAGGATAAAGTGATATTTAGCCTTCCTCGTATAAGAGGGGAATTTTATGTAAATTCATTTTATAAAGCGTAAATTATGGAATCGTTAATGTTTTTTAAGTAATAACTCCAAATGTATAATTAGAATGCTAAACCTTTAAAAAATCTGAAATACCGAATAAAATTATCACTATTTACGACTGCTAAGCTACTTCAATATTAAAAAAATTAAATCTTTTATAATGAGTTTGTGCTTGTCTATCTTATTGCTCCAGACATACAGTCATGGCTACTGCAAGGGCAATAAAATGCGTAATAAAACAATGGAGCAAAATATACAAGTCGGATAACGAGACAGTCGGCCCAATGTGTAGTACTGAAAACCTTCATAAATATTTTCATAATTTTCAAAATTTTATTTTACAACTTAGTAACAACTTTACTGTTTCAAATACCTTATCGATATGTTGTAAAGGAGTATTAAATTTTTTGGTAAAATACATGATGGATTTGCAGAATTCAGAAGGCTTTATCTCTTAAAATATTACTGACATATTTACTTATATTTTTACTTTATTTATCCACAAAAAACACAAATGATATCGTGCACTTTAGAACTTCAGATACATTACGACATATAAGAATCTCTCAACCCGTTTAAATTGTCTTTTTTCCGATTCCGCCGCGAAATATCTCTTCGGCGACGCGATATCCATCGTCACTGACATTTCGCCGCAGCCCTTAAATCCTAGTTGTCGATAAGCGAGAAGGAAAGGAAAACTGCAGACGCGCCAAAGTTCCCATCATCGCATCGGGAGGATTTCGCGTTCTCAAGAGAGGGAAATAAAAGCTTTAAATGGTGAAAGGAAAGTTTTCCTTGAAGAGTTTTTTATTTCGCTTTATTTTTATTCGAATATTTGTTAAAAGACCGTAAATTCTAAAGTAGGGAAAAGGTCGTCAAAAGGAATGTTAGGAAAAGGCGTCCACGATCGTTTTCGCTACACATTTTACGTTTTCTAACACACTTTCTTTTAAATTCCTTGAATGATAAAAGGCTGTATCAACGGAAGTTATCTTAATATTTGAAAATTTCAAAATTTTTTCGAGTCGGTCACTACCGTAATAAAGGTTAAAATCGAAAAGGGAACAAATGATATATATCGGAGCCTAAGGATAAGGTTGCCTCTGGCAAGTCGTTGCTGGGCAATTAGTGAGACATGGCATGTGATTAATGTCTTGCCAAGCCCAACAGGTGGCATTCCAATAGTCAAACTTATTGTAATTGCAGACGTTTGAACTAGAGGAGAAAATAATATTGGTATTAACATTGTTGTTAAGGGTTAGAATTTATAAATTACTTGATCGCTTTACAGTTCAATGCTTTACCATCACCGAATGACACCCTTATGTCATTAGCGGATAACATTCCAGCAAAATAGCCATTTTATTAATAAAAAATATTCACTACAGCTGAAAAGTGCTATTAATAAAACCCCATGATACATACATAAATTTTTAATTCATATGGTTTATTTCAGAAATAGAGAACAATAATAAAAATGGCAGATTCATTAGCTGACGCAATATGAAAAACCGCGATATATTTGTTAAGTTTAATTAGTATTAAAACCGGAACAATCTTTATAAATTTAATAATATACTTATATCATGGAAAGTAAATTATTCAATAATTTATTTTAAATGTTAACTTTCGTTCTGTAACTATTTGCTCAAAATTTAACTTTAAAATTTGAAAGTCATCCCCTGCCGCTCACCGATTTATCCGAAGAATTCTTTAACAGCTTATAAATGGCACAATAGCTCACATGTATGTGCATGTATACACGCATACGCAAACTTCAATATTATATATCTTACCATTTACTTACTGTTTTGATTTGATTGCACAGTCGGACAGACAAAGCGAAAACATAAACGCGTTTATGAAATAAAACGCGCTCGAGACTTAAAAATTGTCATCCCAAAAAAATCTTCAAATGATAATAATCATTTTAGTAAGCCTTAAATTTAAAGATGGGATATGTATTCTGGGAAACATATATTTGGAAGAAAAGTGCTCACGTAGTAGTCGTGGTTTGAATCTCGTTTCCTTGAAATAAAAAAATAAAATATTTGACGGAGTGGTTAAGGGTTGTTTACGTTCGTGCTGGAGACTTTTGGAAAGTGTCACGTGACACGCACTGCCATAATCGCAGTATTATATTAGGGTAAGAGATCTCCATAGATAGGGAAACATTCTCTTATATTTTGTTTGTTTTAAACATTTTCAGAATGAGGAAATAATAAGAATGATTAAAAAATATGATTTATTAAAAATTCAAAAACAGACGACAAGAGTTATAATATCGATTGTAATGAGAATATGTAGACAACAGGTTGTGTGGTAATTAGAGTAAATTAGCCGCACGTTTATGTACGCAAACGTAAAGAAAAAATATACGTGTGTTGTAAATTATCTCAGTATAAAAGTTATGCGAAGAAGTTTTTTACTCTAAAAAGTTGAAGATTTATTTATTATATGCCATGTGAATGCAAATACTGCTCACGAATTCTGAATGAAGATTTTATCTAAGAGAACAGATATTATAAATGTATTATCCGAAGATACAGAGACGTAGATGCGGAATTAAAAGTTTCCACATCAAAATGTACTGTTTAAATACAAAATGCTGTTACGCTTCCATAAAATTATTTTTGTTGTACATATATGTGTGATTTTTGTTTTAAAGGTAATTTACATGTGCAAATACATTTTCATATAAATAAGGAGTTGAATGATTAGCGATTGCAGTGTACGAGATATCTTAATTTACTTGTAGTATCGAAGTGTATCTGCAATTTTAACATTTCCTGTCTCAAGAAATTTCGAGAGACGGGATTGCGTTACACGAAAAAAAATAATATCAAGAGGAGTAAATTTCATCCAACGCGGTGAGCAAGATCACTTCCTTTATCTTTTCCTGCGACGCTCGCTCGTCCAGAAATCGTATTCCTATTCGATATCGAAATATTCCTTAATTTGGCGAGTTTTTCCGGTTCGGGCATCGATTACCATTACTTACTTGCACTCCTAACAGATGACTTGGATCCGAAAAAAATACCGCTGAAAGGCGCCAGTTTCCTTTAATTGAATGAATTTGTCATAAAAAGCCAACAAAGCAGCGCTTCCTATAAATCAATTACACTCCGTCATTGCTGTTTGCTGTGATAACATCTGCCAGCAATAATTCGATTCCCTGCCAAATTGCTGAGTGGAACAAACAAAACATTTCCAAATCCCCGCTATCTCCCATCAACATGCGGGCGAACCTATGTCCTCTCCTCCAACCCCATCCTTTCTATCTTTCTATTTTCTTTTTTCTCTCTCTCTCTCTCTCTCTCTCTCTCTACACACACACACAATTTTATATATATATCCTTTATTTCCCTGTATCTTCCTTTTAACCCACAATCCTTTCTTTTGCCCCAATCCCTTCTTTATTCTATGTATTTTTCCTTTCCCTTCTATCTCATTTGTTTTTCTCACTTTCCACAATTGTCACGATATTATGGACAGCAAAGTGAATATTTCCGTATCATTCACTTTCTTTGACCCTTACTTGTTTATAAATTTGTAAATTTCTTTTCTTAAATTTTGTATTACCTATTTTGCTATTTTGAGATATATTTTGTTATTTTTCTTCGTTTGAAATATCTGTTGTGATGATCGCTTCGGACGGTACAACTTGTTTCCATTTAATTCTTAACATTTTACGCAAAAATGATTTATTACAACTGGTTTGGCTCACAATCAGATACTGAGATTTTGCTTTTGTGGTAGCTAAATCGGTCGTAGCATAAAATATTTGCACGGAAGTGTTTTATAAAGTATACGTTATGAATTGTAATTTTCGCACATTTGGCCCAATCTCAAAAGTATTTAGCCCATACAAATCTAAGCAGTTTATTTTTTTGAAATTATCTTGATATGATTACTTTGTTAATTGTACTAAAATAATCCCGACGAACTATGAAAATAAGAATAAAAGTCGAGTAATAACATAGTTACGATTTCCAAAATATTTTTTCGGAAATTAAGTCCAATGTAAAAACGCTGAAAGATAGTAACAATAAATGTCATTGTAAAAATATTTAATTTAATCAAACGAACTAATTCGATATCTTTGATGGAAAATCTGACGCATTCCACGAAATAATAAATTACGACATAACGTTTTTATGATTATGTAATCGTTTAAAAAATTGCTCCAATTTTCATGCAGATTTGTATTCTTCAAAGTAGACTTTAATTTCAAGAAAAAATATATAATTCACTGCAGTTCGAATGCCTGTTTTAAAGTTTCTAAATAGTGCACACTTCACACGGCATTATCAGTAAATGCGCGCACCGAGAAAAATATAAAATTATAAATTCAAATTTCGCTTTCTTTTTCTCTTTTTTTAAACCGATTTTCCGATACTTTGAATTCTTGGGCTTTCTTTTATTTGGATCTTCGAACAAAAAATCCCTTTGCATTCTCTGCTCCATTAATCACGGGAGCGCCCTTTTTGGGCACCCTTTTTATCTCTCTCTTTTTCTCCCTTCCGCTCTTTCCTCCTCCCGCCCACGCCTCCAGTAGATGAGTCCTCGCGCGTGATTAACCCTCCCCTACTCACACACCCCTACTCCTTTCCCCTCCGCCGCCGCCCCCTCTTCCTTCCTCCCCCGCACGCCGCGGCTGCTGTAGCGAGGGTAGGGTCGCATTAATCAATCGCCCCGACGTTAGAGGTGGTTGAAAAAAGGTAAGAGTGGAAAAAAGGCGAAGTGGGCCTCCAAAGAGATCAGTGCCCGACGCACAATGTCACTTCTCTCCCTTTTCCATCCTTTGATGCAGTTTTAAAGCGTCAGATGGCGTCTCTTTGAAAGGAAAGGAAGAATGCTTGTAATGACTGTGCGGATCTAGGTGTTCTTCTTTTTAATACACGCCGGCATCTCCTGAAGCCTATCTATTCGAGACTTTATGTTGCATTTGTGGTGAGGGCCTCTTTGTTGAAAAAAAGAAAATCTTTCTCTCTTCCTTTCACGGTGTTATCATCAGTAATTAATTTTCAGACTCTCCATCAGCGAAAATTTGGTCTGAAATTACTTCACGTAACAAACAGAACCGACATCCAAAAATAGTCGTTGTTTGACAATTCACGAATGCCTGAAATTTGATTACGTGTTTTTTTTCAAAAAAGCCAACATGCAAATTGATTCAGCTTAGAATTAGGATTTAATCTTTGATAATTAGATTACCATTAAAAAGAACAGAGAAAAATTTTAAAACAGCAATCACGATGAAATGATCCCGAATATTTCAGTTTTTTTGTGTTCCTTAACACGGCCTATAATGTCAGATTTGTATTCAAAGAAAAACTGTCGATTTAAAACATAATTGGAAAATTATAAAGCCGTAGAAAAATTGAAGATCTGGGAAGTAATTTACTCAAGGCACCATTCATGAACTCAGGGTGCGTGTCTAGGCTTTCGACTCCTCAGTTCTCCACCTTCGACCTCATCTCATATTAAGCCGAGAAACTGATTCCAAGCGGCATCTCGCGCCCTTTTGCTCGTGACACCCCGTCTCACTTCACCTCCTGTACCTCTCTCTCCCTCTCTCCGTCTTCTCTCTCTCCTCTCTTTCCTCCCCTCCCCCCACCACCACAATCCGTTTGTCACTTTCTCCCTGCCATCTTCCCTTCTGCCTACATTTCCCTACGTACCCCTCCCTCCCTCCCAACCCCCTTCCATCGTTCCCCTCCCTCCCTCCCAACCCCCCTTCCATCGTTCCCCTCCCTCCCAACCCCCCTTCCATCGCTCCCCTCCTTCCCCATCCCCCTTTTCTCACCCCGACAATTTCGTCTCCTCCCTTTCGGCGTCACCTTATCTCTGAGAAACATATTCCGACCTCCTCCCCCTCCTCCTCTCTCTCTCTCTGGCACAATGCAACCAGGCATCCATAATCATTGGGATACCAGCGCTTTATATGTCTACTCATAATTAAATCTGATTAATACGCCTCCATCTCATTTGCGCACACTTGAACCTTTGGATTAGCCATTTAGGCTAAAGGTAGAACTAATACTCTTGGCTAATGGTGGAATAACTATCGTATCGACATCTGAGACGGCGGAATGTCATCTAGGATTTTCCCTTAGTGCAAATACTCTTTAACCGTTGAAGTCATTCTGGTAATTTTTATTATTTAAATTAAAAATAATGCCTAAAATTTATCGAATTTTTAAATGTCGATTGTTTATATCAAGAAGCAATAATTAGTAGAGAGAAAATTGATGTTGATAATTTTTTAAGCATAGATATTTCATTCCTTGAATATTGAATTTTAACTATCATATGTAGATTTTTTAAAAAATATGTCGGTCTTCTTTGCTTAGACTCTTATCTCTAGACAGTAGCTTCCAGTGCAATACTAATTGTTAATAACAATAACAGTCTTCCAGGCCTATTTCCAAAGTGTGACTAGAATTGATAGGTATTAACTCAACATAAAGTTCGCTCTCTCTCTTCTAATTCAGGTGTTTGTCCCTTAACGAAAATAGATTAATGGCGGCTGGAATCAAATTAGTTTTCATTCACCCGGGGCGAATCTATTTGCGTGCGATTTACTCTCAAACTCGCAGATCCTGGAGCACGCGAGGAAAGCGATTGGATGGGCTCCCTTCCTCATAGATCCTCAAACGCTTCGTCTATTTGTAGTGGCATCCGTCTGCAGCAGAATAAGTCCTCGCTAGCCCTTTGAAGCCATCTCCACCTATCGAATTCCTCCGATCTTCTTTCTCTCTCTCTCCCCTCGACTCCCTCCTTCTCTCCGCTCCCTCCGCCCTCTCCTTCCATCCTCTCTCTCCCTCGCTCCTCTCTCTCCCTCCCTCCTCTCTCTCTCTCCCTCCCTCCTCTCTCTCTCCTCTCTCTCTCTCTCTCCCTCCGCTCCCTCCCTTGTCTCCCTCCATGATGGATGAAGTAACGGAGCGAAGGAGACACGTCGCACTTCACCCATCTCTTCTGAAAAGGGCGATATATCGACTGAAAGGGTAGATTTCGATGGATCGAAATCCGCAATACCGGCCGATGAAGTCGTAATGCCATTTGGGGACTGGATGAGGGAGTTGAATGCTTGCAATCCGAAAAAGACGTCTTCGCTGGTACGGTACGCTGCGTTCCCATAGTCCCATTGTCTTATTTTTTTCATCCGCACGAAAAGACAATACTTTTAAGGAAGCCAATGTGCCAATACTTTCTGAGGCGGTTTCTCGATTGTTCCGTCGCGAAAATGCACTTGTGGTATTTTAAAATGGGAGCATCATCTCTCGTTGGAGCAATAATATTGATTCGTCTTGCGTTCGTTATTTTCACTATAGCTATATCGTATTATCGATTGTATCAATTTTACTTTCTCAATACGTAGCATAGGGAAAGTATTGTGTCAATGAAAAATAATCGATTTAGAGTTCAACGGAAATATGTACACGTTTTGAGGTCACTAGAACACGTTTTGACTATTTTCTCGATGATTTCTGTGTGTGTCTGTGTGTAGGTATGTGATAAGAATTTTGTGGGCGCTATATCTCGAAAGATCAGCACAAAACATTGTAGTCGTTTTTCCGTTTTTTTAAATATCTCCTTTATTCAATTTTTGTAAAGATTTGTTATTATTACAATTATAGATAATGTAATTTCCTACGTTTTGTTTGAAATAATTTTTCATTAAACAGATTGTTTAAGAGATAGCTTCATATTATTCCCAATTTAAAGACGTCGCAAAGTGATACAATATTTTCCGCTGCAATGATAAAACTTTCTTATTTTTGATGGAGTTGCTTACGCTGCCAAGGGCGATTTTAATTGCGCAGTGACATTTTGTTATCTATAGAAAAACCTAGCAATTTTCTTTACTTATTGTTTTTTAATAAAGACTATTGTAAATATTTTATAATTAATCACGAGTTTAATAGCTGATAATAATTTCTTTGAACGCTGATTTCGATAGCAATCTTATGCATTGCTCTGTATGGAAAAAGTCATGTGTTGGCCACATCAGATTTTTTAAATTTATCCAAGATTATCGAGCTATCATTTTTCCGTAAAATAATATATCTTTTGCCTACTGACTACAGTACGCATAACGATCAATTTTCACGCGTAATTTCATTTTCGCATTTATCTTATAATTATGGTGTTTTTATCGATCCAGTTTCATTAAATGTAATATACCTAGTTGTGAGAATACTCGTAGAGAACCCCTGGTTAATTTAAATACGACTGAGTAAGAAGCGTCTTTTGTTGTGAAGAACTAAACATTCATGCGGCTCATTCACGTTCTTTCTCAAATTTGTAATCTTTGGACCAATGTCAGGAAATGATTTTTGCAACTAAGGTAGAAAAATGAGAGAGAGAGAGAAATGGATGAAGAGGACGAGGAAAGAAAGAGAAAGGGATTGAGGGAGCATAAGGGTGAGAAAGTAGGTTGTGCAGAAGGAAGATAGATAGGGGAGGAGGAGGATTATTTGAAGGGGTGGAAGGGTAGGAGATAGGTAGCAGAAAGGGGTAGGCGAGGGGTGGTAAGTGGGGTGGGAAGCTATTTGAGCGGAAGGAGTTAGAGGAAGGAGAATGAAAAGAGGGGGAGAGGAGGAGGGGGAGGGAACCTATCTGGTGGAGAGTCCCGATAAAACCGAACGATTTGGATAAATCGCTTCGGGAAATATTCGCGGAAAATGGCAAGGACGTGCGGATAATAAATTATTACTCGACTGCAATAAATTAAGGCCTGCAGGAAACAGCGGGGCTTGGGAGACAATCGCTTTCCCATCGGATAAAGTATTCGCTGAATTATACGCCGAATGAATATTTAAAAGTTGAATCATCGATTTAGGTGGAATTAAGAATTGATGGGGATATTCATTTAGTTCGCTTAGCATCACAATGGAATGAGGGCGTTCAAATTATTTTATGCGTGGGCTGTCTATGTTAATGTATGTTTATGTGTGTGTATTCATGTGTATTTTAATGTATGCATAAATTTAAGTTGAGCTTCCTAAACCAAATTTATCTTCTCCTGGTTTATCTTGTCTTGCATGGTTTTAACACGTTCTCCCTCCTCATGCAATAGTGAATTTTCAATCTCAAATATCTCTTAAATTACGAATATTATGATATTTTATAGGTTCCAATGTTATCTTGCAGCTTTATGTTAAAAGTGATTGAAATATGTAATATATTTATATTTTGATAACAAATTTCGGCGTTAAAAATATTTCCGTATAGTTTAGTATAAATATTGAAATGCCGGATGAAAGTGCTACATGACCTTCATGTTTCTCAAAATATCTTTTATTTTAAACTGTTGTTTATCTTCATATAGAAATTCTATACCATTTTGGTGAAATTTATCTGTTTAAAAAGTTTAAAATCTGAATAATTAATGCTATAATGGTTAAAGTTTATAGATTAATATGTTAGATAATTGCAAAATGTTTATATCACTTTCGATGAATTACAATCTGACCTTAAATAGAAAAAACGGTATTAAAACTGGAAATAACAGAAAATAGCGCAGCCTTGTGCAGTAGGTGAATAGGAGCCAGGCCGCTAGAATAGATTTATTAGCACACTTCCGTTCATATTTCCTCTAGAAAGTACTTGTAAGCTGTCTGAAAGCAATAGAGGACGCCACCGCAGTTCTGGTCGCGAACTGCGTGTGAGCGACCTTTCCTCCTATCCGTCTTGTCTCCAGGGGAAGGGGTGGGAGGGGGGTGGGAGGGGGAGGGGAGAGGGGCAAGACTTTCCTCGTTGAGCACCGTGGGAATTTTAATGAGAGTGTCGGGTATGGAGTGTCCGAATGGCCGCCCGCTCTCCCGCTGACCCCGGTTAGCCCCTCTCTCCTCGCAAACTGGTGCTCCCCCTTCCCACTCAATTATATAACCTTCTCGATCTCCACGTACCTGCTCTCATCGAGGCGACACCGATCGCATGAGACCCTCCGCCGCTCTTTAAATCCGCTCCGATCTCGCTCCTAATCATTTATTTGCCCCTTCCTATTTCTCTCCATTCCCCCTTATTTCCCCCTCCCCCTTATTTCCCCCCTCCCTCCCTCTTATATCCCCCTTTCCTCCGCTCTCCCCCATTCCCATTCCGATGCAGAGTTCTCCAGCCTCCGACGTAATCGAGCATACGTAACGAACGTGGACGAGTTTTAAACAGCTCAAAGCACTTTTCTTGAGAGGAGAACAGTGGAAGAATTGAAATTATGCCTATCGTCCACGTTGGATCAAGAAATTCCCGCCCTCGCGACTTGATATCTCTGTACTGTTTAATATTATACGTCTATATAAATCTAGAATAAAATCCAATTCCAAGCTATAAATTTATTTTATTTTTCAAGTAAGAATACCTATGCATTTAATTTGCTATTTTTCATAGTCGGAATGAATATTCATATTTTAAACTTGACCTCTCAGCTGCATAGAAAAGAGAGAATTGATTACTGTAAGAATAGAAAGTTTGCGTAATGGTTTGTGAGATATAGTTAAAAAATATGCTATACTACTGTACATTTATATTTATTAACATCTTTTGTCTAAGTTGTACAGGATGTCGTTAGGGTTTATTTTATAAAAGTTATAGAAGTAATTTAACATGTCCGACGAACTCTCTCGTGTTCACGGTATTTCCATTTTTCAAGTTGTGTTCTTTCAACGCTTACATTCATAGTGTTTAAACATTATTATCCCCAATTTTATTCTATTTAAACGCACGTTTTGTTGGATTTTTATTTAAGCAAACTTAACCACTAAAATCTCATTCGGGAACACTCAAGCGTGAAAATTTTATCAGCCAAGCCCTTAATGTGTTCCGATTCCAACTTCTGAAAAATACGAATGTTTTCCTTGAGCATTTTCTCGCGGATTTTCCTCATGTTCTAAAAGTATATAAAACGATTAAAACATCCCTTCCAACCACCTTGGCCAAACTCGCTCCCTGGACGCGATTATCCGCCGACTACGGCTCTACTTATCGCGAAATTCTTCTCTTAACCTCATCTCTCTCTCTCCCTCTCCCTCTCTCCCTCTCCCTCTCTCTCTCTCTCTCTCTCTCTCTCTCCCTCTCTCCTCCCTTTTCTCTCACAACCCCTCTTCATTTCTGTCGCTTTATCTTTACCTCCACATTACTTCCTTCTATTCTAATTATCTCTTTCTCTCTCCTTTCATTACACTCCTATCCCACCCAAACATCCCTCTTTGTTAGCCCCTTCATCACAGAATAGCCGCAAGGGCTACGCTATAATCTTCCCGCAATTTCCCCTATTTTAATTGTCTTTCGAAAACATTCTTTTCCTTGTACTTCTTCTCACTTTATTCTCGCCTCTCTCCAAACTCCCATCGTGCCTCCGCAATTGATCCTCTTGGAAACGAAAAGAAAGAAAGAATGAATAAGAGAAATTCATAATTCATTTTGAGATTTAAAAATTTCCCTCTTCCTCGGTCAAATTCCTTGAATGCCTTGGCCTTGGAGAGAGCAACGCGGAACTATCAAGTGAATATTGCTCTTCATTAACAAATGGAATTTACATTAAGTGACTGATTCAATTAATACGCATATAAAAATATATCGCTAAAGAAACATAATAATTTTAAAATGATTTCCTAATCCGATCTTTAAAACTATTTTTGGATAGTCATGTCATATTTGTTTGCTTTCGCTAATTACAAAACTATTATTATTTTTTAATTAAATGGCGGTAGTATAAGTAAAATGCGTGGTATGGAATGTTCACAAATTTTAATTGCTTCCTAGACTTAGTGAAGCCATTAGGATCTATTTATATCGCATTGACGTATAAGAATTCAGTGTACCACTTAATTTCGAATGCCTAATTAGAATTATGATATATGATTTAAATTGAAACTATTAAATTTTTTTAAAAGTGTCTATGAAGAATGCCCATATTTGAGAATTTCATCAAGTAAAAGACAAGAGCATATAATGTAATTACTGAATAAGCCAATTTAGCGAGGTAGACGCATTTAGTAAACTAAAAATTGCAATTTATTTATCAAAACTAGACGACGAAATAACACAAGGAAAAGTTGTAGTCTTAATAAAAGGTTAGCGCTTTTGAGTTCAAGTTGAAAACCGCATTGTTTGTTTGACCTAGCACTTGTAGATTCGCTCAAATTCACGAGAGCTACGACGAAAAAATTCCATCGAGGAATGTCGGGTAAGGAAGGAGTTGGGGAGAAAGAGCGATGGAGATGTTTAGCGAGCAAGGCGGAGAGGAGTAAAGGTTGTGACAGAGGAGGAAAGAGAACAGAAACGGTCTCGTGAAAAAAGATATCTTGCCTCAAGTCCCTTCAGAGGGCGCAAAATTATTCATTCCTTTCGGACAAATCGGGAAAACGTTGGGAATATCCATCAGAGAGGTGGATTGTTAGAAGAAAGAGAAAGATGGGGGAGGAATGAGAAGGGGGAGAGACAGACCAAGGGGAAGGCAGAGGTGGGGGATAGGAGAGGTGTTCATTTTTATATTTTACGATTTTTTGTCATTTTGGAATGCGCAAAAGGAGAAGACGGGTGGCGAGGTGCAGGATGAGGGGAGGGGGAGGAATGGAGTGAAGGAAGGATGGCAGTAATGAATAAGGAGAAGCGCTGGGACACTGGGGAGGCTGGATGATTAATGAGTGGGTGGGAGAAGAGGGCGAAGATGAGAAGGGAGGGAGGGAAGGGGAATTGCTACTTGAGCGTGAGACGGAACGAAGGAATGTGGGAGGAGGGACAGAGACAGAGAGCGAATTCTACCTCGTTGAGGGTTTTAACGCTAAAAGACGATGACAAAAACGACGGAAATTTTCATAGCGCTTCACGAAATGAAACTTTGGTTTCACTTTTGGTACATCCAAATGCATTTTTCAATTTTGTCCTCAAAGAATTCGACGCTACACTCTTACGCTCTTAGCGTTAATTTAACCTGTTAGGCGCGTTTAGCTTCCAGCATAAGCGCCTATTAGTGTCGGTCTGTCCGGCTCTGTCCGTCCGTCAGTCCGCATGTTCGTTCTCGGCTTTTAACGAACGGATTTTCATGAAATTTGATGTTAAGGACTTACAATCAAAGATAACAAGAAAATCACATAAATGAATCACCTAAGTCAACAGGGGTACCACTTTTCTGGTGACAGAAATGAACTTTCCGTCATATCTTGTAAATTATTGATAATATCAATATAGTTTTCAAATACAACTTGTAGAACTAGTGAAGTAGATTATTTATTTTCCTATTTATCAATAAAATCAAACTAGAATATCTTAATTCGAGTTGGAGAATTCCTTGCATGGTTACGTATTTGCCACACCAAATGTCTCGATAATTTTGAAGTGTATATTTTCATATTTAACGATATTAATGAATATTAATTAACAATATCGCATGTATTGCAAAGCGTTAGGTCTAACACTGTACGCCGCTGTGCTGAATGAGAATCGCAACCGTGAATTCCAAATTTCTGTTTTGCATATAAAATAAATTTCCCTAATAAAAAATGATAATTTCCTTTGTTTATCGAAATTATATAATATAATTTATATGCTACAAAGTGATGAAAAACTGCCTCCTAATCAATATAACCTCTACGTTTAACTATCTTGTTTCTACCATTATGTATAACATTATTGTTTATATATATGGCTATTATATTTGCGGATATTTAAATAAATGCGAAACATATACATGATTGCAGCATGATGTGCATTATGTGTAATCTTCAATTTTGTGTCCTGAATGGAAAAAACATAGGTATGCAAATCTACATTGTTTTATATAGATGAAATTTAGGAAAAGAGTCTGAAGGTGAGATTAGGGGAGTAATAGTTGAAATATGAAATTGCTAATCGAGAAACATAACCAAATTGTTGCAATTAGGAGGAAAATAAAGTTGAAAATAAATACAAAATAATAAATGTAGATAACGAGTCTAAGAACGAGTATTAAATACATTTGAAAGTACTATATACATATGTTAACAACAAAAAGGAGTAAGTATCACAAACCATATCGTTATAAATTCCTTAGAGAAAGAGAAAGCTGAAGAGCGAGAGCAAAAGTTAACCCCAAAAAAGTCCGGGAGATGTTTGGAAGAAGGGAAAATGGACGCGATAGAACTTTTGAAATGGGACGTATGTGTATCAAGTTAGTTTCGAAGTTTTAAAAAGCGAAAAAAAGCTTGATAGGAGTATGATACGCAGTTACTTTGAAAAAAAAATGAAAACTAAGCAAGGATATAAAGTTTTCTGCCTACGCTAAATAATTCTAATCTGTTATAAGAGCTGAATAAACGAGGATAACCGGAGAATTTTCACAGATCCAAACAGAAAGTATTACATAACTGCTCAAAATAATCAATCCAAGTTAGCTAAAAAATATCTACGTATGTGCTTTAATAAACCTTTTGAAATTGAGGCTGTGTTTAATGTAAAAATCAAATGCCGTCGACGGATAACGAAGTGAATGTCGCTTTAAAGTATTTATATTACAAACCCAATAAGAAAGACGGGGTCAATGGCCCGATTGATGTATGTTTGCTATGGCGGAAATCCGCAAGAGAGCCTACGCAGCTGTGCTATGTGGAGTGCGGATTGGGGTTTCGGAGTTGAGGGCACATGGGAAGCATAATGAGCGTATCGCGAGGGATCAAATCGTATCGAAACGATCGATACTGCCTGGCAGACAAATTGGAGAGACAAGAAATGAAAAGGAAATGGATTTTTTGCTCCCTATAAACAATCGGAAACACTGACATTGGAGTAGAGGAGTAGGGTAATAAATTTCCTTCCTGGGGAAGGTTTTAAACCATAGAACCTTTGATATAGTTAACAGTGAAGCAGAATCATACTAGGCATCCCATCCGAGCGGTCGCCGTATCGGCGCCTCGTTCTCCTGTGCGAAATCCTTCAGCACAACATTTCCATCCAGGGAACCTTTTAAGGGGGGTGTCTGGTGACGAGATTATGCCAATGTTCGTCGACACAATGGTTTCCGTTAAGTGTCAGAGGCGGCGGTGGACGAGAGAGAAAACACGAGCTCGAGTCGTAAAAAACACCTGATCTCACAAAAAGGAGACAGACGACGACGATGATGATGGATGAGGGTGTGGAGTAGGGGGAGGGATAAGGGGGGGGGGGAACCCCCTCCCCCCTTCCCCCCCTCGCGTTGCCACATAAAGAGTCGCATAAGTGAATGGAGAGAAAAAGTGATGCTTTATATAGCGATAGAGAAATTATGGAAAGACATTAATATTACAAAAGGAGAAAATCGGTTGGTTGAGGATAAGAGAGCAGTATGCGTTGCGTCCGCAAAGCGAACTCCTACAGCTGATATGCTGAAAGATACTAGGAAGGTTTAATAATTAACGTCATCCAAAGCGAATGGGTAACCAAACCGATTGCCAAATTGAATAATGGCGAGATAAAATAAATCGGACACGATTGCTTATTAAAATTTTAATTTTAATCGATAGTTTGTTTTAACACGAGAGATGGATAAACATCACTCTAGGCTGGAGCAAATAAACGGTCGGTTAAAGGCGCTACAAAACAATTGATGCAAATTTTCCGACTTCCTCTAGCGCGCTAATAAACGTATCAAACGAAAGTAAGAATTAGGGAAAACGAGCAGTTTACGATATTTAAAAGACCGAATACTTGCTTAATGTATGTATACTAATCTTCTCGGAAAGGTTTAATTAGTTCCATATGTTGATTGGAGGTGAACGAAATTAACCCTTTATTTTTATCTTACCTATTAAATCTATGGATGTGCACGAAGAAAAGTTACATTTATAATATTGGCGATGTTATCAAATGGCATCATGTTTATGCATAAATTTTCCTTCGTCCGTTTCTGAAATTTAAATTCGAATATTAAGATTATTAAGGCATCGATTTCTATTTAAATCTTGTGATAATACACGCCTGGTGAATAGCAACTGGCAAATATTTCTCATTTCTTTAAGATTCGCATTCGTTTTACTGAAACGTTTTAGCGTTCAAGAAGGTAACTGTGCTATTCGTTTCTTTAGATAATGAGATTTTTGCTAAGAAGAAGAAAAAATAGAAAAGTTAAAAGCTTTTCATGCATTTTCATTCGATGCCACCGTGATGATTCAGTTTTATTTTGCTTGATTCCAATTAATTTTAAGGCGGCATAATATGTCGGGAAAAATTTTCAAGCATTTAAAAGTAACAGCATTTAATTACTACCCGCTATGGTGGAGACTGATTTGAAATCTCGAGAAAGATAATAATAGAAAAGAAGAAATCGGTGTTTGGGAAAGATGCCCGCGGGAAATCTAGATAGAGATGAGAGAAAAAGTGGAAGAAGGGAGGAGTTAGGGGGAGGGGGAGGAGGGGAGGGGGAGGTGGGGAGGGAGAAAGAGAGGTGGTTTGAAGAGTAAGAGAGGGACCAAGGAGAGGAGGAAAAGGGGAGTGGGTGGGGAAATGGAAGAGGACGATATGAGATGTTTTCAGAGTTTTGTGGAGCCCTCTGGCGAGCATTCGGGGGAAATAGGCTTGGCGGAATGCGTGGAATGGGAGGTTTTTTAAAGGGGAAACCGAGCATGAGGGCAAAGGGGAGGGAGGGGGAGAGGAGAAAGAAGGGCGTGTACAAATCTGATACGCAGGTCGTGCAACAAGGGCGCCCCCTCCGGGAAATAATAAAAATAAAGAGCTGCCCACGCTGCCCATCCGACGTCACAGCGGTTCTTCAAGTTCAGAACATCCAGCAACCCACTCCCGAACCCTCCTCCTCCCCATTCCCTCCCTCCCCCCTCTTCCTCCGTCCCCCTACCTCCCCCCCTCCCCCTCCCACTGCGCCTTATTCCCTCTCTATCTACACGAGGCTGGGAAAAATTCATCGCCGTAGCGTCAGAAGAGGAAAATATAGTTTGGCGGAATGGTGAGAAGGTCGAAGGGGGGGAGGGAGTGGGAGGGGGGAGGAGAGGGGGAGATAGTGGGGAGGGAGAGAGAGAGAGGAGAGACTGCTGGGAAGGAGGGCGAGAGGAATGAAGAGAGAAAGGGTAAAAATTGGAAGGTTGGACCAGGGTAGGAAAAGGCGTAGAGAGAGAGAGCAAGAGAGGTGGATGGAGAGGAAGAAGGGTAAAGGGTTAAGAGATATGGGGGATAGGAATTTGGGACGAGGGGGTTAGGGAAAAGGGTTTTGGCAAAAGGAGAAGGAGGGGTGAATGGCTGCAGAATTAGGGAGGAAGGGACATGGCGAGTAGAAATGAGTTTTTTTTTGGATGACACGGTGGGTTGGACGAGCGGGGATGGGAGAGGGACCGGGTGGGGAGACGGGGTGGAAATTAGGCGGCCGCAAAAGGGAGGGATCGGGCGTCGCTCAAGGCTTCAGGGCTCCCCGTTTATATTACGTGCCCCTGCCTGCTGCCAGTTGACACGGATGCCCTCCTATCCCCTCTTATTCCCACACTCGCCACTCACCACCACCTATGACCTTCTAATGACCGCTACTGAAAGGCGAAGCATTGCGCCATGCGTTTGAAAACTGTTCTCACCTCCTCGTCAAATTCCACTAATTTCTTATTCCAGCTCAATTTATTTTCATTGTCTTCGAGAGAGATAGCATTTGTAACATAATTTTGAGTGTATATATGCATATGAATATGTCAAGTTAAGAGAACGGTGTGTTTATAAAGAATCGCGCACCCAAATTTAACCAAAGTAAATGGATACTAGGAAATTATAAAACTGTTTTTGGTAATATGGTTCAATTATCTATTTCAAAGAGTAAAATAAAGCATTTAGCGTAGTTTACAGAGCCCAACATTATATAAATTGATGTGCCCAACACATGACTTCCTCCATACGTAAGTTGTCAACTAAAATCAAATAAATACGGCGATAGGAACAGTTCAACTTACACGCTTCAGCGCTAGCAATTCATTTGGTTTGTAAATTCACCTTTGCCGTCACTACCACGCGCGCGAGCTGCCCACTAACCGTCAATTTAAAAAAAATTGAATATCTCTTGAAATATTCCTCATACGAAAATTTATTTCAAACAAGGGTTGTAGAAAAAATAATATCTACGACTTATATACGTCGTGTGTGTGTGTGTGTGTATATATATATATATATATATATATATATATATATATATATATATATATATATATATATATATAGAGAGAGAGAGAGAGAGAGAGAGAGAGAGAGAGAGAGAGAGAGAGAGAGAGAGAGAGAGAGAGACATTTGTAGAGGTTAGAGCTTTCGGGATGATCCCTTCGTCAGCACAAGAGAGACACAACTCTCTCTCTCTCTCTCTACACACACACACACACACACACACACACTACTCGTACATGTTAACAAAAATTCAGTTTTAGGCGAAATATTTCATAAAAACGAAAAGTTGACAGGGTAAAGCGCTACTTCCGGCTGACCGATTGTTATAAAAATGATTTGAAATCTTAAGAATATACATAAAATGGCATAAAATTTCATGCTGATCTGATGAATAGTTTTTGAGTTAGAGCGCCCACAAAATTTATATCACACAATCGGGCATACAGACACAGACATCATCGAGAAAACGGTCAAAACCTGTTCAGGAGACCTCAACTTTTATTTCCGTTGAAATCTCGAATTCGAATTTTTTCATGAAAACAATACTTTCTCTATGCTAGGTATATGGAGAAAGTAAAAGGGGAGAACGTTAGAATTAAGAAGAACAAGTACGCTTGACATAATTCTATTTCTGGAGGAATTCTCATCCATTATTTTATCTCGACAGGCAATATTTCATGCGGCGGAAAGTGTAACATCCGAGTTATTTTTTTTGTTAGTGCATGATTTTTCCTCGTCAATTTCTGAAAGGTTTATACGATTCAAACCTGTTAATCACGTGGTAAACCATGACTACTTTTAAATCGGTGTCACATATTTTAATTGGCTATCATTATTGGATTGTGGGCTCCCTCGTACCCAGATGTCTATATGGTGTTCATAACATGTTCAGAGAATGCTCTTTAGAATCGTTTACTGGGATTGCTATGGTTGCGTTTTAATTTTAAATTGTTCACCCGTAAGTTGGAGATTTTAGGTTCGAGAAGCAACTGTCGTGTAGGATTTTAGTCATTTCTAATGATGATTTCTTTATGATCTAACTCTTAAATGTTTGAGGTAAACCGAAATTGAAATCAACAATCCTTCATAACTTAAAGACAAATTAAGTTAAAGGGATGATGGGGATCACCTAAATATACAGAAATAAGGAATTAAAAGTAATATTTTCACTGTAAGTTATACTACAGTCATTGCCCATAAAAGTAGCGGATATACATGAAAAAAATGTTTAATTAAAATTAAGACACTCCATATTATCACTCCCTATTCCTCCCTCCATTTTCTTCCATCTCTCACTCCCATCCTCCAATTCTCCCTACCTCTCTTCCTCCAATTCTCCTTAGTTTTCTTCCTCTTATCCTCTCCTCCAAAATTTAGGTTTCTCTTTCATCGAGATATTTTTATATATACAAATTGTGTATATAGAATGGCACTTTAACAAATCAAACGACGAGCGGAAAATACACACACACACAGGGTAAGTGTAGATACGTATGATGTGATGCACATGCAAACATATTTTATGGTAATTTAAAAAAATCTAATATGGCCAACACACGACTTTCTCCATATTTGGGGTATGGATATTTAAATTATTATGAATAGCATTATAAGGCAAAATTATTATTTCCTATCGTAAAAGAATACAGTCGTCCTTATTGCCGTAAATTATATTTGGAATATGTTTACAGAATTCACCGCCATATAGTGGCGCTGTATACTGGATATTTATGAATAAATTATCTACTAAATGAAAGGTTCTTCGAAAATTTGTATCAAACAAAACTTGGAAGAAATACAACTTTGGTCCTCACGAAGATTACCAATAACGACGTTTTTAAGGTATTTGACGGAAACCGAAAAAACCGATTATTTATAAATAATTTCAAAACAATAACTGCTAGGGAAAATTATTTCAAATGAAAGTTGTAGGAAATTACATTCTCTATAACCATCGTGTCGAATTGTATATACAATAATGATGTTTTAACGGAGAAATATCGCAAAAACCGAATCGGGATTCGAATAAACCTCAACTTCCGGTTAACCGGTATTGTCTAAAAAGTACTTTTCGAGTTAGAGGCCCACATTCACATACACACACATGTACACACAGACGTTCCGAAAATAGTCTAAACGTGTTCTACGGACCTCAAAACGTATTTCCGTTGACATCTCGATGTCGATTTTTTTCATGAAAACAATACTTTCTCTATATTACGTATATGGAGAAAGTAAAAAACACGCGAATAACGGAAAACACACTAAATAAGCGTACATAACATTAAACTACTTCCATTATAAAAGCATTGGATTCACAAATGTAGCGTAAATTGTGGTTGTCATCTTGCAATTAGCTTATATTTCTCATTGTTAAAAAGTCGATAAAGATCACGGTTTTACTCGTAACGCACACATTTTTAGGCAAATTTAACACAGATTCAAGTTATCTCTTCAAAATTAATGAACTCTGGTCTCACGAGTTTAGAACCGTTCTAATACTGAGTTATCATCGTGGTTTTATGTAATTTAAAATGCAAATGATTAATGTGCTACACCCATTTTAATGAAATTTAGAAAACAAACGATTTTGGATAAACGGTGTTATGTCCAAAAGGTTAAAGAGAGAGATTCTAGTATATTACGAAAAATCGTCGAAATTTCGTTCTTGAGTTACTTGCGTTACTGTTAGATGTTACATCATACAGTAACTGCGTTTTATATAATAATTGGCATTGCAGTGAGATTGGCTAAATCATAACAATGGCTGAAGTTTAAATGACTTTGTACTTAGAGAATTGAACAGAGTATTGGACAAATAATAAAGGTTTGGATATTTAGGTGTGCATGTAGGAAGCGGATATTTATAATTTAAATGTTGATACGTTGAGTTTACTGTTGTAATCGCCGTAATCACTTTGTCAGTCTACCTCTTGAAACGAAAAATCATTAGCTTTTCTCGATTATAAATCCCTGAATATACCCTTTCATTATACACCTGCGATTTTTATCCCATTTTCCGTTTTAAGTATTTTTACTTCTCTAAATTCGTCTTAAAATCCTATCCAGTGTTTTATTCACCCTCATATTATTTAATCTTCAAGGACTTCCCCATTACGATTTCTTTGCGCAGGTTATTATATCACGTTCTAGTGATATTTTTACTTTCTCCATACGTAGTAATGGGAAAGTATTGTGATCACGAAAAAAATCGACTTCGAGATTTCAACGTAAATACACGTTTTGAGGTCCCTAGAACACGTTTAGACTACTTTCGGAATGATGTCTGTGTCTGATTGTGTGTGTGTGTGTGCGCGTGTGTATGTGATTGTGGGCGCTCTAACTCAAAAAGTACTTGCTATGTCGATACCAAATTTTATATATAACACTTTAGGGTGAGCACAAAGAACTGATTAGTTTTTGGACAATACCGGTTAACCGGAATTCGAGGTTTATTTGAAACCCGATTCGGTTTTTGCGATATTTCTCCGTTAAAACATTATTGTATATGCAATTCTATGCAAAGATTATAGAGAATGTAATTTCCTACAACTTTTATTTGAAACAATTTTCCATATCACTTATTGTTTAGGAATTATTTATAAATAATCGGTTTTTTCGGGATCCGCCAAATATCTCCTTAAAAACGTAGTTATTGGTAATCTTCGTGAGGACCAAAGTTGTAGAGAATAATATTTCTTCCAGGTTTTGTTTGAAACAAATTTTCGTAGAACCATCCATTTCGGAGATATTTTTATTTTTCTTAATTTCCAGTATACACCGCCATGTACCGGTGAAATCTGCAAACATATTCAAAGTATAATTTACGGCAATTAGGACGACTGTATTCTTTTAGGATACGAAAGAATAATTTTGCCTTATGTATAGAACAGAACAATTCTGATATTTATTATTACATAGCATATTATTACATACATATATTATTAATATATCATTTACGATTTTACAATTTACATATAAATAAAAATAATAAAAATAAATGGATGTTTTAAATGAGCACATGCTGATCCTCAACAAATTCACATTGCACACGATATGCAAGTGCTCGCGAAACATCCAGATCAACACATCCCAGGAACACTTATGCTTGACATATTTATAATACAACGGAATTTATACAACAGAAATAACAAGATATCATAATAAAGAAAGATATTAAATTATATACGATACATAACATTAGAGTAATTAATTTAATATAATAAAAGCCGTCGTCTTATGGTTGCTTGGTTGGTTGGTCACGCTATGCAAACGCTGAGAACTCGAGAAATAATAACGATAGAAACTCAAAATTTGGTAGGGATGCTTGATTAACACTTATTCAGAGAATGACGAATTTAAATCGCGAAAAAATTCCTTGGTTCGTCTCCAAGAGAGGCATTTCCATTTCCCATTACTTAACATGTAAAACACGATTTTTCGACGTGCTGGTTTTTATTCATTTGGAAATTAAAATTAGAAGAAATTAACAGACGACCTTCGGATTTGAACCATTTTGAAGAAACATTTATAATGTTTCTTATTCCGTTCGTCTTTTTTCGCCCACAGTTCGAAATATTCCATGTCAAACGTTTAATTTGCATATTTTGTGGAAATCTCGCCATTTTAACGTGATGTTGCTATGTCGACCATTATCATTGTTACACCTCAAATTACTATTATTGTATACATACTTCTGGGAATAAGCGTGCCTTGAGTGCTTCAATAAGAGAGAGAGGAAGGAAGGGGAGAGATTGGCGTGTTTTGTGGAAAATACGTATATTAACGTAAATATAAAAAAATTTAAGTATCAACAGTGTCATATTAGAAAAATTGGAAATAAAAAGCATTCTTAAATTAAATTCTTTTTAAACCATACGTGCTTAAGAATTTATATTGTTATTCCTCGAATTAATTTCGTAATAATGGCCGAAGTTTGGAAACGAATATAAATTAAAATTCAATTAAAATTAAAAGGACATTTAAAACTGTTAACAGGCAATTTTCGAAGAAACAACAGTGGATCTTTTAATGAATTGATTTGTTTTTATAAAAGGAATATGGGTGCTTATTTAATACAGAGTAAGTCCTAAGGCTTATAATCCATTTAAATCTAATAACAGTGTCTATTATATTTTAAAGAAAGAACTTTATTTATTCACTTTACAGAATGAATTAATTTTAGGCTAGCATTGCCTATTATAAAAGGAGTTACTTTGGAATTTACAGTATGTAAAGTGGAAGTTGTACTGAATTGACTCAAGTATATTTCAAAGCAAAAATCAATTTAAAACTATTGAAAGTTGTTGTTTCGGAAACAGAAGTCCAGAGTGGTGAGCGGACGCTAAACGATATTAAGGTACATTTTATTCCAAAATCTATTTAAAGCATTATCAGAGGCAATTGAGGATTGAACAAATTTTTTTACACGAATTCTGCTTATTTCATGAAATTGAAGCATTAATCCATTAAAATCTGTTAAGAGTGGCTATTTTAGTTGAAAGAAATATATGTATATGGTACTTTTATTCACTTTTCAGAATGAATGAATTCTAGGTTAACATTACATATTATAAAAGGATTTTCTTTGGAATAAGAAGTTTGTTATGTGGTTATTTTAACTGAATTCAATCAAGTTCTCTTCTAAGTTTGAAATCCATTTTAGTGAAATCCATTTTCGGAAAATGAGAAGGCAAGAGTGCTGAGCAGACGATAAACGATATTGAGGTACATACATTATTTTCCAAAATCTATTTAAAGTATTTTCAGAGGCAATTGAAGATTGAACCAATTTTTTGGAACCGGAATTCTGCTTATTTAATGAAATTGAAATCCTAATGCTATAATCAATTTAAAACTAATAAGAATGGCTATTTTAGTAGAAAGAAAGGTACTATTTTATTCACAAGGAATTTGTGAGATTTTTAGTTAATTAATTAAAACAGACATAATATAGAAATACTCGATGGTTAAAACAGTGCACAATTTTATTCTTGCGATTTTTACATGTTGCATTGACGAAAATTTAGATTCATTAAACCCGTTGAAATTCAACGGGCACTTATGCTAGTTCATAATAATAAAGGAAATAAAGAAAATATAGTAAAGAAAGAAAATAACATTGGAGTCCCGCTGAGCCAATTTAGCTCGTCAGAAGGTGCTCAATTTTACTACATCTAGAGCCTTAAACAAAAGTCCAAACTTTATTTTGATACAATATAAAATAATTTAAATATTTAACAATTTAAAACACAGATAAGCTATTCATATTTTGTAAAATTTGACATATTACATTTCCAATAGCCACCTTTTAATTTATAATGCTATTCATAATAATTTAAATATTTATACCCCAAATATAGAGAATGCCATGTGTTGGCCACATCAGATTTTTTAACTTTAATCTAGAGATTCCAAGTGCTTTTAACCCCACGTTTTTTGGATCGTACGCAGTTTCCATATAATTTCATTTTCAGCGTTTCCGTTATGTAAGCAAAATTTGACGGTATGCAGTGGCGGAAGATATTCTCTTTAGCTATGTACTTAAGTAACTTGCTAGTTTAATGTTCTTTCTTCCAAATCCATCCAATTTCTCCTTTAATATAAAGTTCATCTCTCCTGTGATATTTCAGCCCACATTCATTAACTGTAATACTATTATACTTATTACTTAAATGCTATTCACAAAGTATTTTAGTGAAAGTTTTGTTTTCATTTGTTTCAAAATATACCCGAAGATTTTTTCCCTAAATTCTTGAATACATTGCTATCCACTTAAGGTAGATATGAAAAATGACTATCGTTTTTTTAATATCCACATATTTTATGAATATTTCTGCACTTTTCCCTTCGTTTTAATCAGTTGTTTGACTACATTTTTTGTGATGAACTGCCGCGGAACGATTTTTGACTTACATTTCAAGTTGAATATGAATCACTTGACTGATTCTCTGCTGAATACATCTTAGCTCTCTGAAATGCGTTTCCTCGCTTAGCAAGAATATTAATGGCGTATCCGACTTTATTCCTCACACCCTTCAAATTCTTCCTTCAAAACGTTCGTTGTTTTCATTGACTCGGCGGCGTAAGTTGGAAATTAAATTGCGTCGACGTGCCGTGCGAGAATATTGGTCCGAGATAAGTACTCTCCCATATCTTTATATCAAACCAATGAACGGAAATGTTTTCCATATTTCTGCTCGGTCGTGATCAATTAAAACGCGTCTTTTCGCACGTTTCGCCTCGGGATCTCAACCAATCTTCCGCTCTTTCCATAATGATCCCAATAAACCTGCCAACTCTTCCGTTTACCCCTCACCATATTTCATCTCAGCATTCCTCCGCTCTTATCCCTCACATCTCCTATCCTCTCGCTCTACCATTCTATCTTAGGAGACCTTTTCTACTCATTTCTCTTAATGGCCCCTTATCGCCTATCCCTACCTACTTTTTCTCTAATTTATGCCATCTACTTCCACGTAGGACGTTGTTACGTCCTGTTCCTCTTTCTGTTATCATTCACTCTCCTCGACTCTCTCCATCTTCTACTCTCTCTCTCTCCTTCTCTCTCTCTCTCTCCACACACACACATATTTATAAATACTTGCGGAAGAGTAAAGGTAAATAAAGATATTTAGGGCAACTAGGTGTTGAAGGAAACCCAGTGAGCACTTGCCGGAAGGAGAGCCGCTGGGGTGTCGGAGAGACACATTTTTAGACGTTGTTGGAGCTTTCGGGATGATCCCTTCGTCAGCACAAGAGAGACAGAACTGATTCCTTCAACAACTAGTTGCCCTAAATACATATAGCTGACGAAGGGGTCATCTCGAAAGCTCCAAAAACGTCTACATATGTGTTTCTCTGATACCTCAGTGCTCTCCTTCCGGTAAGTGCTCACTGGGTTTTGTTCAACACCTAGTTGCACTATATATATACGTATATGTATATACACACACACACACACACTAGACCATTTTGGAAATTTTTTAATATACCGTTTCCCTTAATCTCCCCTTCATTATCCCCATTTACAAATCTTCATCTTTTCTTCAAGCTGACATTTTTAGATTTTATTTCTGTGAGCCTTGCTTTTCCATTAACGTCACTTGTACTTTTACATATGTCACTTTGTTTTTTTTTTCATTTTGCCCTTTCGTCTTTTGTCCAGCTTGACGTGCTTTGCATAGTTGTTTATTTTATTCAATTTATATTCTGTCAAATTCCTGCTGCCATACCCTCGTTGAACCTTCCCCTCCTTCTCTTCGAACACACTTTTCTCTCTCTCTCTTTCTTCCTCTCTCTCTCTTCAGCTCTTTCTGTGTCCTCGCTCAATCCTCAATCCTTTCGCCCATTGTCATCTAACCCAAAAGCGTCTCCCCCTCACCAAAAACCTTTCCCTTCCTCCGTTTGCTCCAATTATTGTCCTATTCACCTTTTCAAGGCCTCTTGTATGCCTTCGTTCTCTCCTTTTTTGTCCGTTACTGCTTTTATCGCCTCTCCAGCATTCTTTCAACGTGTCCCTCTCTATACCCATTTACTTTCTCCAACCACTTCTTACAGATCCTACTTAAAACCTCTACATCACGACTTTCTTAAGTTTACGCGATGAGCTACATACCCTACATCAACATAACATAAATATAATTTAATTCAACGGAATTAAAATTAAAGCGTGCAATTCAAACTAAGAAAACGTCTGTTCAATACCGAATTTTTCTGATACGTATGCCTTTCTTTATTTCATTAATATTTTGCTTCCTTGATCATAATATATAAACATACGAGAATAACAAACTTGATTTACACGAAAAAGAACCTTTCTATTTGTCAGGTAAGACTCTGTATCTTCTTTCTTGTTTAATAAACGAATGCCTACAGCGTCTCTTTGTTTTCCTTACGAAAAACCAAACAATTTGTTCACACAGTGTTCGGGTTTGTATGGGCGAAGGTAATCACACACACACACAAATTATATTACATAATCAACAGAAGATGTTATAAAATGGCAACCACTAATGTAAGCATGATTTTGGAATAAGGTATTTATTTTCAAATAACCGGAGAGAAATAAGTTATTGAATAAGTTATTACACCGCTCTCAAACAATTCCTTCCGACGCCGTATTGACTTACGCTAACCGACTGTGCCACTGGAGATGATGCGCCGAATGCTGTGATACCAAACCTAACTATTAAACAGAAGTAGCAAATCCCGAAGAGGAGTGCACTCAAAATCCACTTGTTAATGCAGTTTTTATGAAGGCGCCTATAATGGAAGTACGCAAATTACAACTGAAAATTACATTCGGTAAAATTTATATCAAAAATATATTTTTAGTGCTTTTTTAATAAAAAATAGAGATTATGTATTCGGTTCATCCGTCTGTCTGTCTGTCTGACCGTGTACAAAACAACTCAAAAATTACGTAAGTTACAAACACTAAATTTTCAGGATATATAGTTATACATTCGGAATAGATGTGGAAAAAACTTGGGGTCCGTCGGTCTGTTTGTTTGTCCCTCTTAAAGAAAATCCCTTCTGAACTATCTCTGCGGGTCCACTATGGCTCTCGTAATGTTGGCCGTATTCACAGCAACGAATGCAAATAAATAATTATGCTATTAAGCAAAAGTAAGTGAAATTACAAAGTTCTAAAACTTTATTCTATGGACTATTTTGACATTGTTTTCATCTATGGATAGGGGTCCATTAAGGCTTTCGTATTGTTATCCGTATTCACGGCAGCGAATGTAAATAAAGAAATATGCTCTTTGAAGCGAAAGCGAGTGAAATTACACAGTTTTAAAATTTTATTCTATGAAATATTTTAATGTTGTTATTATATATGCGAGTTTTCGTTTTGTTGGCCCAATTCACAGAAGCGAATGCAAATAAACAAATATGCTATTAAGCGAAAGTAAGTAAAATTACACATTTTCAAAAATTTTGTCCTTGTTATTTAATGCCGATTGTGTTTGAAGAAATGTTTGCGTGATATGCTGCTTAACATTTTAATGGTAAAATACATTCTCTGAGATTAGTTAATTAATTTTTCGAAACAAAAGTGAAATTGCATAGGTCCGAAAATGTATTTACATAATGTATTGAATATTATTAAAGAGGCAAAATTTTCAAGATAGGTTGGTCTGCAATGGGGAATGTTTTTATTTTAGTATTCTTAAAAAAGCGTTTTATGTAATTTGTTCTGCAATTTTTCCCTCGCTTGTTTGTGATCACTGCGAATGCTGTGCAGATAAATATCTCAAAAACGTAATCTGCGGTGAATATTCAACTCTGGATTTTGATAATAGGGTTTGAATTTCTCCCTTCATTCCCTTCTCGTTTTCACTTTCTCCGATTCCTTCCTTCACACCCTTCCATCTTCTCTTCCCCCCCTCCCCCTCCCCCCCATACACCCCCCTCTTCTCTCCAATCTAATCTCTCTCTCTCCCCCCCCCTACCCCCTACCCCCACCCCACTCTCTCTCTCTCGGGGCTTTCTTCCACTCTGCGCTATCACTCTTGCCTGACACTTTCCTCGTATCACCTAAACTCCAACCGAACGCCACGCCGCACAATTTTCCTCATAAACGTTGGCTTTGCAGTGTTGTTTCTTAAGCTCCTGCCAAGAGGATCTCATTTCATCCTGTGACATATATCGGAGCCGGATTTCATTTATCTGTCTAGGTAAGTTTCGAAATGGCGTACCCATAAAAGCGCGGGACTTCCCCTTCCATCGAATTCTTCCGTTCTGCCAACCCTACGCGTTCCACTCTCTTGGTTTCTTATTTTTATTTTATTCCGACGTTAACTCTTTGTTCACAGGTCGAGGGTATTGCTCCTTAGCACAACGAATGTTCTTTCACTCTCCCCATCTTGAGTTCTGCCTGTCTCTCTCTCTCTCTACAAAAATCATCATAAAGATGAGTGTGTGTGTTCATATTTATTTATTCCACTTTTCAACCACATTAGGGTAAATGAATGATGTGGAGGACTTCCAGTCCTGAATTTGGGTGTTGTGTTTACGTTTCCTCAATTACTGTGACTGAGAACATTCCTTGCTTCTTTTATGTCGAGTGAAGTTCTACAAAAGTGGATTTCGTTTTTTTTATATTAGAAGGGAAGATGGAGATTTATTCGTTTGATCAATGCGAATGGTTATGAATATTCCACTTCTCGATGTGAGATGCGAATTCTGAATCGTCGACATCGAGAATGGTTTTGGTCGATGGAGGTCGTCTTTATAAAAAGAAACTGGTTTATCTGGTCGGAGCTGAACTGCTGATCGTTCGATAATACGAGAAAATTATATGTATTTAGTTTTGAATGATGTGTTGCATGTGTCTATAGCCATGTCTTCGTTTCACTAAAAAAGCAAACGTTTCAAAAGGTATTAACTATGAAAAAATGGGGCGAAATGTTTGGTTTTCATAATCTGCCTGTATCCTGTACCAGATTAAAATTTGTACTTGATTCGCCACAGTTTTCTAATTTACTGAGAGTAAAATTTATTAATTTTAAGTTTGTGGCACAAAGTTATTTCTTGGTTGTATTTAAGCACTGCCTCTTAGCGTTGTGAAGTTATAATCACGCAATTTATTTATATGTAATTCACATAATTTTTACTGTTTTGAACTATGACTTCATAAAATCAAACCGACATGCACGGAAAACACTCAACTGGAAATTAAATCAGAATTTAACATCAATCTTCTCTACATCCTTAAAGTTTTGGTTAAATCAGTAAAATTTTCTAAAATTGCTATTTTATCATTCAACATTAAAGCATAAATAATTCAGAGTGCGAATTTTAGGCGATCGTTCTTTGTTTGCCTTTCATATACCCCCAAGGGAGCTCTTGAAAAAGCGGCTTATTCTTCCCGTCTCCGTACTTAACCCCGTGAATATTCATCGCAGACATAAATCGCCCTTTGTTTCCTTTATATTTCGCTTAAACTATCAGCCCCGTAATGGAATTATAAACACAGGAATCAAGGCTGATGTGCACTCGCCCTTCATCATCGGCCTTATGGGTTTGAGGAAACGCTTAGGCGGAGTCAGAGATTTGATCAAACGCCTACCAATCTCCTCTTTATCATGCGAATCTTAGGGGTCTCGTGTCCGGCAAGGGAACTTCAATAAAAGGGTCGATGTCTCTTTTAGGAGGAAGCAGAAATGGGGAAGGAGGAGGAAAGCAGAGGGAAGAGGGGCGGATGGAGGGAGGGATGGGATAGAGAGGGGGGAGCGGAGGGAGGGAGTGAGGGGAAGGGGACAAAAGGTAGAAGGTAATATGGAAGGACATGAGAATATGTCTTAACATGCACTTCTTCCTTTTAACATTCTCAACAATCTCTAGATGTCTCTCATAACTCTTTCTTCATCTAAGTAAACCCCTGTTTCTTTATTTCTTCTTCTTCCCTTATTTATCTTCTTTTCACTTCAAAGTCTCTCATTGGAGGAACATTTATGAGTGTCCGTCCTTCCGATCTATATCAAGGAAGCAAAAGGGTTTTCTATTTGTTGAATTTTCATTTCATTATTTATTCCGGTTCATGCATCATGCATGAATGTCCTCTCTTGTTCATTTACTTTATATATTTAGCGAAATAAAAATATTGTGCTTTGGAATATTTTTTTGCGTTTCGTAATTTTTTATATCTGCCACTTACTAGTGCATGGTGATAATCTTCGTTTAATTTTTCCCTCCTTTTCGTTAATTGTATGCTATTATTGACGCATTTTGGCTTAAACAAGCATACATTTTTAGGCGCGTTTCGCTTCCAGCTTGAGCGCCTATTAACTTCTGTCTGTCTGTCCGTCCGTCCGTATGCTCTTTTTCGGCTTCTATTGAACGGATTTTTAAGAAATTTTATATTAACGACTTACAGCCAAAGACATTAGGAAAAACCAAATAAATGAATCACGTAATCTAATCAGGGATACCAATTTCCTGGTGACAATAAGTGAACATTCCGTCATGTCTCGTAAAGTATTGATCATATCAAAATAGTTTTCAAATGAAACTTGTAGAACTAGTATAGTAGAAATGTGAAGATTGAGAAGGAGAAAAATTCTGAACTTGGCCGGGACTCGAACTCTGGGTCTCCCACTTGCCGGTTAGGTGCCTTTAACCAACTAAGCTACCAAGCCAGACTAATTCTCCTACCCGGCAAGTGGGAGACACGGGTTCGAGTCCCGGTCAAGTTCAGAATTTTTCTCCTCAGTCTTCACATAGTGATCAGTATTATGCACGCACGCATATAAGTTAAATTTCCATCATTTCACTGTTATTGGTATAGTAGAATATTTCTTTTTCTATAAATTTTTATCGTAGGAGTAGCCGTTGTCATGGAAATCAAACAATAATGCCTTAATTCGAGTTAAGCTTTTAAAATCTCTCGCATGGTTACTTCATCATTGATGCTAACATAAACAATCTCAGAAAAACACGTTTAATTTCCTTACGTGTGCATGCAATATTTTTAAATAGGAAGAAAATGGATTATTTATGACGAAGAAAAGAAGCGCTATTTTCCTACATTGTTACTAGTTGGATTTCCCAGTGTTCCCCTGGACCAGATGGGAAACAGCATTTATTGAATGACAAACAAAAACAGAATTTCGTATTAACAGATAATATAGATTAAATCCGAAGTCCTATAATTCAAACTTTTAAATAAAGCGCAAATTAAAGCTTATTTACTAACTTCTACATTTGCTGCCTATTTTAAGGCGTTTGCGGGATATGAAAAAACATTTTAGTCTACGAAAAGCTGAAAATTACCTATAAAGAATACCTTTCCGCTTAGCTATTCTGGACCTTTTTGCAGTATTTGTCCCCCAGGCTCTATTTTAGCATTTATCTTACGGATAGAGTTTACATTTTATTAATAAAAAATAGTGAAAAACATTAAAATAAACTAATTTCAAATATATATTTTATTGTTAGAAATAGGGAAAACATTAAAACAAACTAAGAAAATGAGAAATTGTCAAAATAACTTTTCTATTTACCTAGTAACCGAAGATATTGGAGAGCCTTCGGCTCGCTTTGTTTTTATATTAATGCCTTTTATATCGGGTGTAGCCGTCTTCGGGCGCTGTCGCGCCCTTCGCCTCTCTGGAACGAAACTATCCCTCCCCATTGGCTGTTGATCGGGTTGGTAAATGTCGCCACAGGCAGATCCATCATGGGTTTGCAAGCTTTCCTTTTGCGAGAAAGTTATTAAATCTTAGTAAATAACAACTATCAGATGCACCAAAAATAATACGAGTATATTTACTTTGAGAATTCCATTTCATTTCATGCACTATTTCAAAAGAAAATATTCACTATCAATAAGATAAAAGCTATAATAGAGCCTGGGGGACAAATACTGCAAAAGGTCCGCTTTTCTTAACAGTTAACCAAATTTTATTGTAAACAATCCATCTCCGAGCGCATTAAAATATAACGATAATTTTATTTACTATCATATCACTTTCGCCAAATCCAGCTTCATTTCTTGCGCAATTATCCATTCTAAAATGTTAGTTTTATGTTTTGTAAGCAAGAAACCCGTGAAAAGACAACGTATAGTTGCCCATGATTGAAAACGTGACTCTGGTATATGTACACCAGTTACGTGGGCCTGTTTGCGTTAATAAACATCATAAATGTGGAATATAATGATTTTACTTAGAAAAAGTTAATTAAACACCCCCTCCCCACCAAAAATTTTTATCTACATATAGCTTATGTTACCCGCAGGGAAAAGTTATATACCAGTGCTAAGTTTCGTGGCGATGTCATCAACGGCGTGGATTTGTCTAGAGAACAAGCATAATCTGAATTTCCCTTTCATAATCCTATATATTATTACAGTAATGTCTGTTTGCGCCATCATGATCTGCTGAACTACCGAATGGATTTTTTCAAAAAAGGCAGTTTCAGAAAGCTTATGCTTTGGCATTGACGCGAATGTCCATTTTTTTACTTAACCCCTCTCAAAGGATTGTTTTTGACTTTTTTAGTACTCCGAAATTTCACATTTTTTGTGTATTATTTATGCGTCGCTAGCAACAAACGCTGGTATTGTTGAGCTCTGAGATTTGGTTGATTTGGTGGAAATAAATGATCGGCATTGATGCGAATGCCTTTTTCTCTAATTTAACCCGTTTCAAATGATTGTTTTAACATTTTAATTACCCCGAACTTTCAAATGTTTTGTTTGTTAACAACTAACTGAGATTCTGTTGAGCTCTGAGATTCAGCTGATTAGATGGAAATCCTTGGCATGCAGCCTTAGTAAGTACGATTAACATGCTATGAATATCAATTATTATTAATTTAACTAATTGCTTTTTATTAATTAATTCTTTAAGATAACAATGCCACCCAAGCGAGAGAAGAAAGAATAAAAAAAGAAAAACGATTGGAAAAGATTAGAAGAGATCGCGAACGCAGAAAAAGGGAATCGAAAGAACAGAAATAAATGATCCTATCTTGAATACTTTAATCCAAGACGACTCCAAAACTTACTTTAGTGTGGACACTGTAGATTGTGAAGATCAGTCGGACGAACAGCTATACCCTATCGAGTTTTTGAACAGTTTATCACCATCCGGTTTACCACCGTATTAGACTACATCTGAAAATTAACACTATTGTAATGTTGATCAGAAATTTAAACTCCAGTAAAGGATTAGTTAACGGAACGCGAATGATCGTAAAAGGCTTGCACGAGCACTGTGTAGCAGCGGAAGTTATTGGCACTGGAAAGACTATTCTCATACCCAGGATTCAGTTATGTCCATCAGATCCTACCATTCCCTTCAAACTGTGTAGAAGACAATTTCCGATCAAAATCGCATTTGCTATGACAATCAATAAGGCTCAAGGACAGACGCTTAAACGTGTTGGAATATACCTAAAATTGCCCGTTTTTTCCCATGGTCAGCTTTATGTAGCCTTTTCCCGAGTTTCGTCATTTAAGAACGTCGCTATTACCATTATTGAAGGACCTCGACATCTTATACAGAATGATAAATTGATAACAACAAATATTGTATTTAAAGAAGTAATTAAAAAATAACAAAATATCCAAATAAAGTTTTGTTTATTAAACATTTTGTTTTCTTTATGTGCGAATTATTCGCACGGGCACAGCTAGTATAGAAAGTTGTAAGTTAGCTTCTGTGGTTCGTACCATTTTTATTGCTATCCTAATTCATCATCATTACATAAGTGGCCACCAAATCAGTCCCGAGGATATGTTACCATTTAACATTTCTCCAAACCATATTTAGTCTACTGACTTCATTATCTTCAACATAAAATCGATCCAGAAAAGTTAATCAATTGAATCCATTACTGGGAATAAATAAGCAAGAGTTACGTTGAAATAAATTCCGGAACATGTTTGGTTACTTAGTGAAATATGCTTATGCTAATATCTCATATAATTAACCTTACTTCACTTTAATAAAAATATATTTCCCTTTATAAATTCAATATTTATTTTTTAATTGAATTTCTCTCGTACAATCTCCTATAATATATTTTGAAGGGTGTGTTTGTTGGTTTGTTGATTTGTTGGTTTGTTGATTTGATGATTTGTTCATGGAACTCCTCCTAAACAATAGAAGCTAGAATAACCGAATTTGGCACGATTCTTCCTTACATCCTAACTTAATAAATGGTCAAGGTTTGGTCAACCGGGATTAATCAGTGCTACCAATATAGGGGATTAACATTTTTCCATAAGATAACACTTATGAATCGATTTCTTGACTTGCAAGGTATTCTTTCTTCAAGCATCAAAATACGTAAATATGGACCGAATTTTTTCGTTTTTGCATTATTCGACCAATAAAACTCTATATTATCTTATTCCTGCGAAGTTTACGTGTTACACGGTCGAAATTTTCAGAAATACGCTATTTGTTTCGAAATTTTGTGGATTTTTCGTACTCCTCCCGAGCGTTGCCAGGCCTCCGTCATTGTTACCTCCGATTCAATTAGCTTCGACGAAGCTTACAAATAGACGAAAGTTTAGCGTTATTCGCTTCGCACTTTTATTTAAGCAACGAAACGATCGATGTAAATCTTTATACATAGCAACGTAAATAGATACTGTTTATTATTCAGGAAACTGCGTGTGATAAGCGTTTATAACGATTGACGAAAGCAATTGAACCTTCTTTGGTCTATTGAATACTGGACCTTTTTTGTAAGTAAAATCATTATAGGTACTTTTGTAGTTGGGTACCCCCTCTTGGCATTTCCAAGGTAAATGTGAAGGATAAATAAAAACATTGCAATGGATGAGTTGAGGAATTTTAATTCAAAAAAACTATGGGAGAAATTAAACCTGGACGACGACAACTTCTGGAGTTGGTTACAGAAGCTGAAATTAGCACCAAATAAACGTATTCAAAAATGCGAGCAAGAGAGGGGGTACCCAAGTTAATGTGTAGGATAAATAAAAACATTGCGGCCCAACAGTCAAGAGGATATAACAATGAAAGTATATATTGACGAGTCTTCGGCTCGCATTGTTTTAATGGGTAGTCTTCTCCGGGCGCTGCCGCGCCCTTCTCCTAGCCCGGAACCAAAGTATCCCCCCCCGTTGTCCGGTGATTGGGTTTGTAAATGTCGAGACCTGCCAATCAGATATAAATATTGTCCTAATTAAAAATTATTATTATTTATTTTATGGGGCTCCGCCCCCAAACCCCGGAGCAAGAGGAGAGGGGTACCCAACTACAATAGTGCCTCATAATATTTTACATTTTAATGTTTATTAACGTAAATAGGCTCATGTATCTGGTGTACATTTACCGGAGTCAGTGTTCAATCATGGACAACTGTATGTTGCCTTTTCACGGGTTGCTTACAAGACATAAAAGTAAATATTTCAGCGAGGCATAATTACACAAGAAATGATGCTGGATTTGGCAAAAGTTATATGATAGGAAATAAAATTATCGTTTTATTTGAATACAATACGTTTGGAAATGGATTCTTACAAGCAAATATGATTAACTAGCGTAATTGCCTGTCAATATGACGGGATATCTTTAGTTAACCTTAAAATAGTTGCCTCCCTACCCCCCCCTCTCTCTCTCTCTCTCCTCCTACCTCCCTCCTCCTCTCTTTCCTTCTCTCTCCCACCCTCTCTCTTTAATGTAAGAAGAGACTATTAGTCTCAATTTCGCCCTCAATAAAGTTGTTTGTCTGTCTGTCTCCCTCCCTCCATCTCTCTCCCTCTCTTTCCCCCCTCCCTCTCCTCCTCACTCCCTCCCCTTTACTCCTTCCCCCTTACTCGCTCCCCTTCATTCCCTCCCCCTCATTCCCTCCCCCTCACTCCCTCCCTCCCTCTCCCCACGCCTCACACCCTCTCTCTCTCCCTCCCCCTCACTCCCTCCCCCTCACTCCCTCCCCCTCACTCCCTCCCCCTCACTCCCTACCCCTCACTCCCTACCCCTCACTCCCTACCCCTCACTCCCTCCCTCTCAGTCCCTCCCTCTCAGTTTCTCCCCCTCACTCCCTCTCGCTCCCTCCCTCCCTCTCCCTCCCTCTCTCTCCCTGCCTCTCCCTCCCTATCTCGTATTAAAAGCATTAAAACACGCTTACACCCATAAGGATTGATACAACAATAGGATTTTGAGGTCTAACAATATAATTGGTAGGCAAGGCAACATCCTGTTAAAATGGCAATATTTCCACAAAATATGTGAATTAAACGTATAACATGAGCGTTTTCGAATTGTATGCGGAAAAAGATGAAGAGAATAAGAAACTTTGTAATTTTTTCTTCAAAATGATTCAGATCCAAAGATCGTAGCTTAAATCCTTCTAATTTTAATTTCCAAAACAATAAAAACTTGCAGGCCAAAAAATGGATTTTTACATGTTACCTTACGGAAAATGGAAATGTCTTCCTAGGAGTGGAACCCAGGACTTTTTTGGAGATATATTTTCGTCGTTACCTTAAAAAATGTTAATCAAGCATCCTTGCCAAATTTCAATCTTCTACCTATTGGGGAAGTTTGTTAAAACGCTCTAAATCTGCCATCGTGAAAGCGTGACCAACCAACTAACAGACCTGGGCTATTATAGTATAAAATTGTTAAAAAAAGCTAATAATAAATGAAAAGGTATCTACTGTATATTTTAAAGAGTTGGTATGTTGTGCTGTAGTAGATTCACTAAATTCGTTGAAATTCAACGAGCAATTCTATTAGTATATAATATTGAAGTATGCATTAATATTGGGAAAATTTTTCATCAGTTTAATTTGTACATCTTGTTGATTGTGTATTTTTGTTGGTGTTTTTATCAGATTAGAACTATTCGACAAACCTTTAGTAGTGGCCAGCTGATACAGTGATTTAAATCCGGAAGCAATGCACGAACGAAATCTTTCGTATTTTTTTATATGCAGGACCTTATGCTATGCCTATTTCCTGGCTGTAATTAATTAAACAATTCCATATTCGCCTTCCGAAATAGGAATTTTTACTTTGCTAGATAGCGTAAAACATTTAAAATGCTGTATAAATTAATATATAGATACAATAACAATATTAATTTTAACTTGTCTATTGATATGCGCAATGGGACAATTTTGCCCGCATTTTGCTCTATATAAAATAATTATGAATTTTATTTTATAAAATGCGAAGATTGCAGATGGGGTTTATAACTGCTAAGTGGCACTGAGGAAAAAGCGGAGGGAGGTGGAAAGTAGAGCCACTTGTACAAGTCGCCATTCTCGCCGCTGTGACTCCGCTAACTTGCGGTATCACTCCGCATCCTGACAAAATGCACTCGATCACATTTACCGTGAGTAGTTAATTAATTAGCGGAAACAGCGCGTGACCCGGACATGGTAGGATTCGACGATTCTATTGCAGTTTTTAATTATATTGAGAGAGTTATGTAACGCCTTTATTAATTTGAAATTTTTATTATGACGTCATTGAATTACATTGTGCGCGTCACCTTTGTTTTTGTTCCTCGTCGGGGACGATAAGAAGAGTCTATCTTAACAGTATATGTGAATTTAAACAAAAATTACATTATCAGAACTGTAACGACGCTTCACAGTGATAAGTATTGGAATTCATTCATGATTACTATCTGTATGTGCTGCCATCTCAGAGATATTATAAGAAAATTTTGATATATTTAACAACTAATACCGCAAAAATATAAATAACGAGCCGTATGGTTAAATAATTATAATGAATGGATAACCCTCATAATAACCATAAAAATTATTTTAAAATGAATGTACTCTCATACAGGTTTAGGGGAATTTACTCATTCTTAATTTGCGTGAGTGTTTGGTCTTTGACGTGGAGTAAATTCCCCTAAACAAGTGTGTGTGTGTACTTTCCATTTTAAATAATTTTTATGGTTAGTAGGAGGGTTCTCCATTCATTATACCTAATACCGATTACAGTGCTTCTAATCAGAATGGTTCAGTTCTTTTCATCGAATAATTTCTCGTTTTTAGAGTAAAAATTCTGCGAAAAGGAATTTTGAAATCATATTTGGTTGATTTGAAATTATTGAATAATAATGCGTTTTCGTTTTTATGATGCGCAATAAATGAAGGGCAAATATACAACATTACGCAATTCTAAAATAGGATTTTTTGATCGAGTTACATAATTTTCAATGTTTGAACGGTGATTCAATTTCATCTAGCTTGCATTGAAAGAACGTGAATAGTATAGCATTCAGAACTGTTATCTTACAGTCACTAAAACATGACAGATAAGTGCAATTAGTCGAGCAGTTTATATACGACAGTATTACCTTATATACCTGATGTAGTCAAAGAAATTAAATGATACAGCGGATATTAGGGCCTCACTAATACCTACCCACATGACTATATGTAATCACAAGAACGTAGGCACACATATTTGTCGGAAACTTTGCGAATATACAGATTGATTAAACAGAATTTATTGCCTCTTTTTAACTTGAAACTCGGCATCAACTAGGATTTATTTCATATTTACTTGCTAAATTTAAAAGCAAAGATGTCCATGTATTTTTACATTCGGATAAAACATGTACTAATCGCTGTAAATATATCGGCATTTGCAAGTGATATGAAAAGAAGGCGAAGGATATTTTATTCGCCGGAGAATTTCCTAAATCTTTGCCCTAAAAATGATTAAACCTCTGCGTCTCTCAACACTCATCTCATCTCTGCCCGCGTAACTCGCCAACGTCCCTTTATCACCGGACGAACGCTTCCCCTCTGCCACCTCCACGCCCAGCCCCACTCCCCCCCTCCTCCCCCCCCTCCTCCCCTCCCTCACCGCGCCCCTCCGTTCCCTCCACGCTCTCTCCCTCAACCATCCTTGAGAATATACCTCACTCAGGCACCTCCTCCCCAACCAAACATTCAGCCACGCCAGTGAGCCCACAATGAATCACGCATTCCAGTTTATGGACATTTATCTGACCAAAAAATTCTTAATGCATTCCCTCTCTCTTTCCATGTGTGTCGTTTTCCCGTACTCATTGCATTATTTCCTCTTTTTCTGTAACCCATTCTCATAATGTCCCCTCGCTATCTCCAAGTTTTTATCCAGGATTCCACTATTATTTTCCTTCATTCATTGCACTTAATATTTTATTTCTATTTTTACTTGCTCATTCTTAGTGCTTGGTGCTTCCATTTCATCCTATTTACTCTTTATTATATTGATTATTTCCTGATAATTTTGGTTGTAATGAAAATTTATTCAAACCTTTCAAAACTTTTCGAGATTACATAAATAACATAAGTGAAACTTGAATGCTTGTTAAAGTAATACGATATAATTTTTATCAGAGTTAAATAAAAAAACCTTTAATTTAATCGGTTGTCTAGGCTTTTAGGGTATCCAGGAATCTAATTTAATTCAGCTCCAATAATATTCATATCAACTCCTCAGTAAGCTGGTGTATTTTATATTGCACAAAATAATTGCTGTTAATTATTATGAAAAACTTAAATGTCAACAAATTAGAAACTGATTTTACTTATTCACATAAAACAGATAAACTAAATTTAACTGGGTATAATCAAAGCTTTAAACAAAACGCAAAATATATAATTAAAGATAGCAATATATAATTTCATCTTTCTATTGGTATATTTCGCGTTTAATTTTAAATTCAATTAATTTTTGTATAACATTTGGAGTGGAATCATAAATACATAACGGAATTAGAATAATGGAGGATTTAGGAAACCTTTAAATCTCTTAATGCGGTAGTCAACAAAGGAAGCGTCGTTTCCACCTCATTTTTTTCAAGTGATCCTCGGATATGAGATAGAAATGCTAACTCGAGAGAAGAAACGTCGACACGTGAGGTCGGTTCGCCATACGTGCAGGATGAATGGTACATGCACGCAAGCGATACGTTCTTGTTTTTACCCTTTCCACTTGACGTCAAGGCGCCGCCGGCAACAGCCCACAGTCCCGCCTGCACAGACACACTTTCCAAATTCCTCCCCATGACCCCCTTCCTCCACAAAACTTCCTTTACGTCCAACCCTGGCCATCTCCGCGCAGCACCGCTCCATTCCTCTTCCCCTCCCCTCTTCCTACCTCCATCCACGCGCGCCCTTCCCGGATAAATCGTCGGCATTTGTCATTCCGTTTGAGGACCAGGGCGTCCCACCGAGGAGAATGTAAAGGCTTTAGGGAGGGAGCTAGCGAAAGAGCGGGGATTTAGAGGAAGCGGCCGAGGATACATTCAAACACAGGTTTAGGGTCCGTCCCACACCCTCGCGCCGCCACGCCATTCTGCGTGCCCGCCTCCTCCCGTTTCTACTGCTGGAAGCCCATTCCGCTTCGCACTACGCGCCAGCCTCCTCATCTTTTACGGCGGGGAGGAAGAGAGACAAAGAGCACACTATCTTCTAGAAAGAGACAGAGAGAGAGAGACGAGATGGCGTGTGTGTGTACTTTGTGAGGGAGAAATAACTGATGGAGAACGTGAGAAAGAGAAACATAAGAAGGGCCAGTGCAATGGAGTTCATTTTAGGATAATATGAATTTTAAAATATTACGTAATATAATTAGAGAAAAGAATTGAAGGAGGTAAGGTGTGAGTGGATTACGTATGAGTGTGTACGACAATAGATCTACAGAGAAATAACCTTGGCAAGAGAAGCGTATGAATAAAGAGGCAGAGAGTGAGAGAGGGGGAGAGATAAACAAAGATATCGAGATAAAGTGCTGTAGGAGAATCTGAAAGGTGGCTGAGGTATTTCAGGAAGAAATAGCAAGTTTGTGAGAATATCATGTTCAATTACAAGAATATCGATATATATATATATATATATATATATATATATATATATATATATATATATATATATATATATATATATATATATATATATATAGAGAGAGAGAGAGAGAGAGAGAGAGAGATTGATATGAAGGTGGGAAGGGGCGGTGAGAAAGAAAAAGAGAACAAATAAATGGGTCAAAGGAAATAAAAGAGGGAAAAATGGAGGCTTACAGCGATGGAAACAGGGATTGGAAGACTGTCTTGGACAAGATGCTGCCCTCACTTTTCTAACTCCCTCTCGTTCGGCCTTTCTCCATCCGCAGGGCAACTTGCCCTCCATTTTATGTCCCTTTCCATTTTGCTATGAGCGAGGGAGGAAGGACTCTTTTTAACAAGGTCCCTTCTCTGTCTTCTGCTAAACCTTTTCCCGCTGCCTCTCTCTCTCTACCATTTTCTCTCTCTAACCCTCTCTCTAACTCTTTCGCTATCTCTACTTATTTCTCTCTCTCTGCCCCTCTCTCTGCCTCTACCTCTCTCTCTGCCTCTACCTCTCTCTCTGCCTCTACCTCTCTCTCTGCCTCTCTCTCTCTCTAACTCTTTCTCTCTTTCTAACTCTTTCTCTCTGTACCACTTTCTCTTTCTGATCCCGGCTAGGGTCATTTCCCTAGACAGTGACTGAGGAAGGGGATAGCGCTAGTAGCTTCATCCTTACCCAGTTTCCCTCGGTAAGAGTTTTGAGGGCATAAATGACCACGAATTTCATTTAATCTTAGCGAAGTTCATGCATAAATTATTATATAATTCCATTGTCTATGAGAATTTAAAGTTTGCTAATCCTTCAATTTCTGCATATTTTGACAGTTGTGTAATGGCAATGTCTCGACAATTATTGCAAGTAACATATTAAGCAAACAATTCCTGTTCAATTTTTAAAGCATTTATACCCAAAAAAAATTTGTTTTACCACGACGTCGTAATTTTAAAGCGAAATATTGCACATATATCTTGAAACTTATACACAGATGTTTATACATGTAGTTAGTGTAAATAATATAAATAACTAATGAACTCGGACTTGAGTATCAACCTTACCAGGATTAAAAAATTGGTAAATTTACAAAATTGAAGTAGTTAATCGTAAACCAAATAAAATAAAATATTTAATCCTGTTAAAAAGTTGTTTCGTAACCTCATTTCTTAATTTCATAAAATAAATTGTCGTTTCTTTTGGCTATTCGGGAAAAGCTGTAGAAAAAGACATCCTTCGCCGTTTCTATCGGAGGACGAAATATTGCGCGCAAATTATAAACTCACCTTAATCCGCGTCTACACATAAATACAATGAAGCGCGATGCTCGGATTTGAATGCGGGTTCCGTTCCGGGAACAAGTGTGTCACGTACGGCGTGCCGAGAAGGCGCAGCGAGGAAGTAAAGGGGGGTGGGTAAAAATAGGGGTGGCATGCGAGGAGCGGGGGTGGGATGCGAGGAGCGGGGGTGGGATGCGAGGAGCGGGGGTGGGATGCGAGGAGCGGGGGTGGGATGCGAGGAGCGGGGGCGGGATGCGAGGAGCGGGGGCGGGATGCGAGGAGCGGGGGCGGGATGCGAGGAGCGGGGGCGGGGGGCGGGATGCGAGGAGCGGGGGCGGGATGCGGGGGTCCGGGGGCGGGATGCGAGGAGCGGGGGTGGGATGCGAGGAGCGGGGGTGGGATGCGAGGAGCGGGGGTGGGATGCGAGGAGCGGGGGTGGGATGCGAGGAGCGGGGGTGGGATAGGCGCCGTAAGATTGCACTCTTGTGCGCGACAGTGTGTGTTGGGAGGGGATTCGTCTGGGTGGGAGAAAGAGGGGAGAGATAGATAAAGGGAAAAAGGGTTCGGAGAAGGTTCAGAGCGAAGGTAGGGATGAGTGGGCGTGGGAGCGGCGCCACCTGCTCCCAATGTGTCTCCCCCCAACCACCCCTCGCCTTGCCACCCACACACAGCGCACCAAAAGTACCCCACCCTGCCCTTCACAAACCTCCCCTCCTAAACCCCCATCCCCGGAGCCCACGCTGAAATCTGCTGTTGACAGATTAGAGATTGATAGAACGTGAGCAAGGGGAAAAAGGTGTTTAAGGCGGGTGGGGAGTGCGAAGGAGGGGGGAGGGGAGGGGGAAAGGGGAGAGGGGAGGGAGGCGTGGAAGACGACGCTTGAAATGCGGTTCATGCGAAATGAGGAGGTTATGAAGGGATATGGTGCGTGGTATTCCGAGAGGTAGACGAATTGGAATGGGAGAGGGAGGAGTGAGGGGGGGAGGGGGAGGGGGGGTAGTTGGAAGGATAGGTGGGGAGGGAGGAGTATGGAGGGAAGATTGGGGATGGGTATGTGGGGAGGCCGCTGTTGGAGGGCAATAAGGAAGGGTTTGAGGAAGGGTTTATCCTCCGAAAAGGAGGCTTGCATAATAACTCTCTATTCGGATCATTCAGTCGTCTCACGACAACATTTTTATAGGAAGGTTTTAATAGCTTCCGGGAATACTAAATCGTTTTTCAAACGTTAAAGATTAGGATACTTTAGGTCACATAGCGTTCTTCTATTTTTTTATGTATGGCATTTTTCATAATTTATGTCAACTTCGTGAATTTGTAGCGAAGGTGTAAGTTGCTCCAATTAGTCGTATCCAATGTTCTAAGTCAAAATATCGTGTAACATAATTATTTAAGAGTTTTGCGTTACATCAATAAAATTAAAGTGGTCAGAATAAATTACTTGATACTTGAAACATTTTATTGGAATATTACTGACATTATGGTTTCATTCTCATTATAATTCATAATGGCGACTTGTCCTCAATATCATTGGAGAACGGTTGTGAGCTTGTATTACATTGGTAGAGGTTCGGTTTGCGTGTCTAGCTCCCGATGATAGGGTCGCGGGTTCGAATCATGCCGAGTGCATGGTCTTATGTGTTCGTCTTTTTTATTGCTATTACGTTCATTTAAAAGGACGTAAAGTTCTGTTTATGAGCCTGTGAATAATGAATAAATTACCTAATATAAATCAGTAATCCATGATTATTAAAGATCTGTTTTAATTTGTCAATATTTTGTGTTCAGAAAATATTAAAAGTTCCAATTTATCATAAAATGACGTGACTTTATTTTAAAACAGGACATTTCCGAATTCAAACAAAAATTTAAAATTTATCTACTTCATGGAATTTTTTCGCAAGTTTACTTAATCCCTTGCAGTTCATCGTTATGTCTTAAAATTGTGATTAATGATTATTTTTTTATCTCCAGGAAAAAGTTATTGTATTAATTCTGTTTGCCTTGTAGCAATTATTTTTATCGATGATGCTTTCTTATTTTCGGATTATATCTGTTTATGAATTTTTTGTTCCTAATTGTAATTTATCCCCTACATCCCACCAAAAATGTACTTAAATGACAGAAAATTTCTACATTGACCTCAATAGTGACATAATACATAATGCATCATGCTAATTTTAGCATCCAATTGAAGTTGAACTGTTACCTCAACATGCCTTCGCTAATTCATTTGTGTCATACATTTTGAAGGCTTGCGTCATTGCGATTTCATTTAGGAGTCGTAACACGTTAGCGGAGCATTTAATTCCATTCCGTACCCCGAAGTTCGAGTCTTTTTAAGAATCGTCTTTTAATTTTACAATAATGCTTTTAAAATACTTCCTGTCCTTGTGTTTGTAAGTTTAAACGTTTATGATGAACGTCAAAAATTTTATTTCATCTTATTTTTGTTATGGTTGCGTAGCGAATGAAGCATGTCTCCATGTATAGCACATTCATGCAGAAAATCAAATGTGCCTATTATCCTTCCTAATCTTATTCGCTTCATAGACGTACTGAACACGTCCCCTTTGTGAATTTCTTGCGTCCTGTGTTCGCAATTTTCTATCTCATGTACTTTTTTATGTCGACTGAAATCCCACCTAGGCGATCCTTCACCGAAGCTTCTTTTCTCTTTCCGTCTTCTACGTCATTAAGTGCGCTTTGTGGGTTGGTAAGTTTTTTCTATTTCGTAGCGTGCTGAAATTTGCCCCAAACCAATTCCTTTGCTCTGATAATCAAATCAAGGCCATATACATAAGTGCCGTACTTCAATCCGGATTCCATGTTTGAACAGCAGAGAGATACTCCTTCATCCGAACTCTATTATGCCATATTCGAAGTTTTAAAGCCTTGGTGTAAACTAGAAAACTATTTATGAAAGATTCTTGTCTGATTTATTAAAAACATAAAAGAGCATCTATAACGACTGTAATATACTAATGTTTAATCCTAGGTAAAATTTGACGAAAGTATAAACCATAGACGCAGAACAATCACAAGTAGTTTTTACCAAAATTATTATTTTTACGTTATCGTGAAATCATAAGCATAATAGAAAACATTTATGCAAAAAAAGGTAAAAATATTAAATGCGATGAATGTGGACGTGATAAAAGATGTAGATCATCAACGCTCGCAAACGAGTTAAAAAGGTTACTAACCGTAATCCTTCATAAATATTATAGAACAAAAAGTACATTATAATGACCAAGTCCCACCGATTTAATTCTTAAGGAAGCGAGTCGAGTGAGCATTATTTTTCGGATTTTTCATGTTTCTCATGCCCATCCTTTGTATCCTCGAGATACAATCATACACACAGAGAAATCAAAGTCCTCACTCAGCCATTCAATCCGATCCTTTTTAATGGAGAGAGAGGCATTCATTATGAGGGTAAAATGCAAGTCTGAGGGTATGAAATTTCTAATCGAAGCACTAAACTTTCATCGGAATATACGAAGAAAATATACGCGAAGTCGAATGTAGGAAAAAACGATGTAGAGGTTCGTTATAACCTAGGAGATAGGCATGATCATAAGGTAAGACTAAACCCTACAAGGAGACACCTTGGTGTACTGCACCCCTACCACCTACCTCTATTGAATTAAGTAGATGTATGAAGAGTGTTTTCACCGAAAGGTATATAAGGTTATGTTGACCATGAAAGTTAAGAGCGGGACGCATGTAATTGAGACGGACGAAATGAAACTGTCAGCCAAAATTTAATATAATACACTCCGTAGAATCTTCCGAGTTCTCTGTAATTGAGCTCCGAGACCGGAGATTTCGAGAACATTTCATTGGAGAATACCGCCTATCGGATCAGAGCCGCACTCTATTGAGAGAAGCACATAAATCTTCCGCAGATGTTCATCACAATGTCCCAACAGCTCCACCGGGGCTTGCAAAAGAGGCTGTAGGACGTAGCCGAGGGCCGGCAAAATATCCAGGAATCCCCTCCCCCTTATTCCCTTATCCCCTCCTCAACCATCCACCCGTCCGACTTACCCAAGACGCGCCCCAGGGCCTACCATGGGGACTACAAGCGTGTCCGAGTGCGGGACACGTTAAACAATGTGCGACCACTTAGAGGCGTCATCCTCCCTCGAGTACGTGAAGCGGAAGGGAGGATAAGGTGAGGGGATGGCGTGGGGGAGGGCGTGGGGGAGGGCGGGAAAACGGGGAGTGGCGTGGATAAGCGACCTGGGTCAGTGGGAAAGGGACAGATGAGAAGAGACGTGTGTGTGTGTGTGTGTGAGATCGCGTAGGTACCGGTTTCCCTCTGGGAATGTTCCTGGATGCCCACCAGCGTCACCAAGGTAGCTGAGGGAATGCGTGTCCCCGGACGATGCGATACAAAACCCCAAATCCCATCAAAGTCCTCTCTTCTTCCTTTATCACGGCGCCATCTTAGTAGCCTTTGGACAACTAAGGTACTAGAACATGCCGCTGTATTAACCGAGTGCCATAGAAGTGATCCAAATTAAAGGATTCACTAGCCGCTAATTATGCATAAACACCTTAAGACACATCTTCACTTGGCCACATAGGTGTGTTATAATAGTGTTCGTTTGTAGTTTTAAGGTTAATAGAAAAAGGAAATTTTCAATATTTAGATACATCAAAGTTATTTTTTGACACGCGTAACTGGTATTTAAACAAACAATAATCCAAAAAGATCATGCATGACATATTAACTATATAAATATATGTAAATAAATCTTCTCTTTCAAAACAGTAAGAATAGATAAAGAACATTTTTGCATAGCAATGCAAAACATTTTTTTTATTGTCGAGCATCAATCGTGATTTGATTTAATAATCAGTTTGAATAAATCGTAGATGGGTTTGTAAAAATGATCTGTGGGTGATTAATAAAATGTAATTTTATATAATAATAGCTGTCGTCCGTTGGTTGGTTGGTTGGTTGGTCACGCTATGCAAACGCTGATCACTCGAGAAATAATACTGATAGGAACTCGAAATTTGGTATGGATGCTTGATTAACACTTATTCAGAGAATGACGAATTTAAATCGCGAAAAAATTCCTTGGTTCGTCTCCAAGAGAGGCATTTCCATTTCCCATTACTTTACATGTAAAACGCGATTTTTCGACATGCAGGCTTTTATTCATTTGGAAATTAAAATTAGATGAAATTAACAGACGACCTTCGGATTTGAACCATTTTGAAGAAAAATTTATAAAGTTTCTTATTCCGTTCGTCTTTTTTCGCACACAGTTCGAAATATTCCATGTCAAACGTTTAATTTGCATATTTTGTGGAAATCTCGCCATTTTAACGTGATGTTGCTATGTCGACCATTATCATCGTTACACCTCAAATTACTATTATTGTATACATCCTTCTGGGAATAAGCGTGCCTTGAGTGCTTCAATACGAGAGAGAGAGAGAGGAAGGAAGGGGAGAGATAGGCGTGTTTTGTGGAAAATACGTATATTAACGTAAATATAAAAAGTTTTAAGTTATCAACAGTGTCATTTTAGAAAAATTGGAAATAAAAAGCATTCTTAAATTAAATTCTTTGTAAGCCATACGTGCTTACGAATTTATATTGTTATTCCTCGAATTAATTTCGTAACAATGGCCGAAGTTTGGAAACGAATATAAATTAAAATTCAATTAAAATTAAAAGGACATTTAAAACTGTTAACAGGCAATTTTCGAAGAAACAACAGTGAATCTTTTAATGAATTGATTTGTTTTTATAAAAGGAATTGGAATTTACAGTATGTACTGAATTGACAAGTGTATTTCAAAGCAAAAATCAATTGAAAACTATTTTAACGGTTTCTACGATAAACAATTAGTTTATTTTTTTGTTAATATGGATCTCCAATACAACAATCCATTCAACCGTCAAGGGAACAGTTTACAATGTTGAAATAAATTGATTTGTTTTTGTTCAGATAATATTCAAAGAAATTATTCCGCTGATTGATTAATTAGTTAGTTTTTAATTTAAATATTTTAAAGAGTTTTATTTTAACTATGTAATACATAACGACGGAGAACATTATTGTGGATTCGAGTAAGATTTCTTTCTTCGTAAGTACAGAGTACAATTTTAAAACAATCATAATGTTAAGTGCACGAAATTTAATTATTTTCCCTACGTTATATATGTATACATATAATTATTTCCCGGTCTTTGCACACCGACATTTATATGCAGCATTGACGAGAACAAGGTGGGAGAAGAATAACAGAATTTTATAGCCGAAAATAAAAACCAAAGGCATTTACTAAACGACAACAGAATATTCACTAGAAATGTAATATATGACGAAATATTTCATATGTAAAAGAGTGCTAATAATTATTTTAAATGCAAATATTAATAATCAATCTATCTATAATTCTTCCGTTGATATTTCAACGGACATTACACTGGTTATATATATACTTGGGGGGCAATCTTCCTGCCCGCTAGCGCTCGCCAACCCAACCCCCTCTTCCCCCCTTTGCTCGCTGTTTCTTCGTTCCTACCATGAACCTATTGGATTTAGATTAGTTTAACGGAATTTGTTTTGAATATGAGTTTAATGAATATAGTTTATAAGGGATGTATGTTTGGCTTTTAATAAGAAATTGAGAAAATTAGTTGAATAACTCGATAAAAAATATACTTAGAGGGCTGAAATTCCCGGAGATTAAAAATGGCTGAGGTATAGGGCGTTAAAGAGAGAGAGAAACCAGAAATAGGAATTTAGTAATATAGATAAAAAATATAAATAACATTAATATTGCGTTCGATTTATTTGCATCAAATTCATATCTTCGTTCATTTCGAGCAAGTTATAATCTTATTTTCGATCTTTAAGCCATACACACACACACACACTCGTATACAGGTGTATACTTGCGGAAGAGGAAAGGTAAATAAGGATATTTAGGGCAACTAGATGTTGCCCTACACGTAGTGGTGAGCACACTGGCTCGCTACACTAAGCATACCCGGTTCGAATTCTGCGAAGGTAGGATTTTTCCGAGGTTGCCTGGCTCCCTATTTGCGTGGTTAAGAGTAGAGAACATGCAAATCAGTGTGCACAGTCCTTCGGAAGGGACGTTAAGCAGTCGGCCCCCTTGGTGCTCTTCGTTAAGAGTAGGCTAATACCGGCGCCGGGTGTCCCTCCTCCCTTCTCTGTGTGTGTGTGTCTGGTGTGGAAGGCAACGGGAAACCACCATATCATATGTGTTTATTCTCTAGTCAGTTCAAACCAATCTTAGGATTAAAAACCATGACATATATGATATATATGTCTGTATGTATATATGTATGTATGTTTTTTATAGCTCTGCAACTAGAGCACGTTGAAACAAGAGGAAGATATAATTTTTCCCGGAATAAAGAGTTAAGTGGTGTAGTCAGGCTTTTATATCGATTTGATTGTCCTTTCTAATTTAAGAAACTATTTTCTTTTTTCATTTTCTCCATTTGGATAACACAGGGATGAGTGCAACTTCTTTTTCATTTGAATTTTAAAATTATTCAGAAATATGGTACGAGCTTGAGACGTGGATGGTTACATGAAGGAATTTTTATTGAAGACTGAATCCGAATCCTGATCGAATAAGCGTAAAAATGCGTTTAGAATCAGAAAAATACGCGATTTTATCAATTTTATGACAATACCAATTATAAGCTACCATGACAACTCCTATTGTCGCCGAAGTTGAGAGCCCAATGTATATATATATGTGAATATTTTTAACGTAAAATCGTTTTTCAATTTCCGTGTGTGATTTTGATTTGTATACATGGCAATAAAATATTTGTTGATTTTTATTGAAATATTACTAATAAATAGTCTTTAATAATATTTTCGTGTGGCGTAGAGGTCTTCGAAGCAAGCTGTTTTTAAAACTACGTAAGTAGGTTAAATAATTAGACGTGATTTTCCACAAATTGTAATTGGATAAATCGCCTCATTGTTTCCAAAGTATCGTTGATATAAACAATTTTCTCGTAACAGAACTAATGCCCAAGAGAATCGAGCTAATTGTCGGAGGATAATATTCACTCTGTGATTCTTAAATGCTCTAATTACTTTTATATTTCGTTAAAGTAATTTATTTCGTTTTTTCCTTTTTCTTCATTTTCTGTTGATTATTGTGTTCTTGCTGGTTTTGCTTACAGTTATCGTTTTGATGATATCGTTACAAAACTTCGCATAGGTATTTATACAATTTTACACTGCAAGTAACATAGGCTATATAGCGATAAAAAATTTGAGAGGAGGGAGAACTTAATACAATAATTATTTTCCCATAAATTTGCACGTAATTTTTGATTTTTAACAGTGCAAGATTTTCTTCTTTCATTCATCTAAATAGGTTATTGCGGACCGGTTTTCATCATTTTTGCGGTTAAAACTGTGTACTATGTTATTCTTGTGATGTTTACATGTTACACAGTCGAAGTTTTAGATTCACGAAATCCGATTAAATTCAACGAGCACTTCTGCTAGTGTATGTATGTGTATATATATATACAAGTAAATGTGTGCTTGCATTCTGCAAGCATTTTCTCTCACCTTAAAGTGAAAATAAAAGCCGAAAAATAATTTTCAATGCATAAGTTCACATCTCGGCTCCGAATTACGTGTTTTTCTGTTTTGAAAATATTGGGGTATAAACAACCCCTAAAATTTATAATTATAAAACATTTATAGGTTCTTAGCATTTTTTAGGAATACCTCACATTTATGCAAAATTTCATGTATATAGCACCTCTAGAAGTGCATTTATAAGAATTTCATTGTTTAAAATTTATGAATTTTTAACAGCCACAATATAAAACTTTCATGAAATTTCAAATGTTATTTTCTACCGGAACATTATTTCCTAACTTGGTTAAAATTTTCAGCTTCCTGGCTCTAATTAAAGTACATAAACATTAGTCAATTTGTTAAACATTTGAGAATTTATTACGGCCGAACGAATAAAAATTTTCAAATTTCTATATTCCCGTTTTCATTATTTGGCGAATTCTACAGGTAGAAAAAATTTCAGCTTGATAGCACATTTAGAAATACCTAAACCATGAAATGTTAGTAAAATTGTTTATAATTTTTAGCAGCCAAAATAATGCACATTGTTGCAATTTTGCAATTTTTCCTCCGATTATTTTTTTTATTCACCTCGGTATTAAATTCCAGCTCTCCAACTATTATAGTTTGGGCCAGACATTAGTATCCTCCTATATCCTATATATATATCCTATATCATATATCATATATCCTCCTCTGTAAGAAGAGTGCTTATAGAATGATATTGTTAATATTCATTTGAATTATTAAGATTTTCAACTCTACCAAGAAACTCACAAATGAGCACCCTTGCAAGTGCGATTCGGACACACAAATAATCTTATATAAATATACTACAACTAGTGTAATGCCCGTTGAAATATCAACGTAAGAATTATAGATAAATAATTAGATAGATAGATTATTATTATTTTCATTTAAAATAATTAATATCCCACTTTCACATATGAAATATTTTGTCATATACAACATATCTAGTGAATATTCTGTTGTTGACGGGCTATCTTTAGTTAAACTTAAAATAGTTGCCTCCCTTTCCCTCCCTTTCCCCCCCATTCACACCCTCTTTCCCTCTCCCACCCTCTATCTCCCTCCTCATTTCTCCCCCTCTCTCTTCTCCCCCTCTTTCCCCTCCTCCCTCTACTACCCTCTCTCCCCCTCCCTCTCGCTCCCGCCCCTCTACCTCTCTCTCTCCCCTATCTCTCGTATTAAAAGCATACAAAGCAGCTTAAACCCATAAGGATTGATACAACAATAGGATTTTGAGGTCTAACAATATAATTGGTAGCCAAGGCAACATCCTGTTAAAATGGCAATATTTCCACAAAATATGTGAATTAAACGTATAACATGAGCGTTTTCGAATTGTATGCGGAAAAAGATGAAGAGAATAAGAAACTTTGTAATTTTTTCTTCAAAATGGTTCAGATCCGAAGATCGTAGGTTAAATCCTTTTAATTTTAATTTCCAAAACAATAAAAACTTGCAGGCCAAAAAATGGATTTTTACATGTTACCTTACGGAAAATGGAAATGTCTTCCTAGGAGTGGAACCCAGGACTTTTTTGGAGATTTATTTTCGTCATTACCTTAAAAAATGTTAATCAAGCATCCTGGCCAAATTTCAATCTTCTACCTATTGGGGAAGCTTGTTAAAACGCTCTAAATCTGCCATCGTGAAAGCGTGACCAACCAACCAACAGACCTGGGCTATTATAGTATTAAATTTGGTGGCAATAAATTTTCCCTGATTCCTCAATAATGTTTCAGGTATATCTCCAATAGTAAAAAGTATTACCACAATGAGTTTTGCTTTGAATTTGCTCTCTTGTAATATTACCGTTTCAGTTTATCATTCCAAATCTGCCAATCTTTCTCTCGACGCCACTTATAACTTCCCACTCCACCATCTTGCTGCTTTAGCTTCGTCCTGTTGATTCTAACATTCTAACGCCTCTATTCTCTCTCTCTCTCTCTCTGTCCATACCAAGAGTCATACCTATCTCCCTCTAGTGGTCAAGTTCCCTATTTTGAAAATCCTTTACCCCCACGCGACCCTTCCTATGTCTAATTTCGACGAGCATATCTTTCTCTGCCTCTCACAGGCGTCCCTTCTGGAACGTCCTGACTCCCATTTTCTTTTGATTTCCTGCGTTCCTCGCGCTGCAAGATTGATTGGGAGAAGGGCGGGTGATGTAAGTGGACGGAGTGCTTTGAAGAATGGCTCCCTCTTTTCCCTTTGGGGAGGCTAACGTATGTAGATATGGGAAAGGGGGGAGGGAGGTCATAGGTTGAGCCACCGGGATGGAAGGGTGGAGAGGTGGGTGGTTCAAGGGGAGAGAACCTGGACCCGTGTCTGCGGAGATGGATGCGGCCCAAGGGATCCGGCGTGTCGTACACCGCACTTTTCCATTCCTCCAACATTCTTCGGCCCATTCCGGCAAACTCCATTTTTTTCTTCTTCTTCTTCCTTTCCCCTCTTTTTATTCCGCTTCTCTTCTCCGTCTTATATATCTTCTCCTCTTCTCTTCCACTTTCTCTCTCTCTCTCTCTCTGATCTTTTCACGAAAATTTACGTATGTTTCGTAGTCGCTTATTTCTGTTAACATTCACATTTGAATGTCTATCCAATAAAAAGGCATCCCACTGCTTTAATTATTGTTACTATCGGCCATTTTGGTGTTACATGGTTTACTTCTCGCGTTTACTTATTATAAATCTTGTGACGTTTTAAAGTACATATTATCTTCTCATCCGTTTGCAATTTTTAGCGCGAATTACTATTACCTAAACGGATCGCAGTATTTTCTTAATTTTTCTGTTTTAATTTTAGTATTAGAATAATAATTTAATCATTTTATGCTTCATATATTCCTTGGTTTTATTAAAATAATAAAAGGAATGAACAACTTCTTCATGAAAGATCTAAAAATATTACTTTATATACATCCAGTATTTTTTCTAAATAAATTTACAATTTTCCACCGAATACCCATGTTATAAATTTTCCTTGCGAATACCAAATCATAATACTTTCGAATCAATTGATGTTTTTTTTACAATATTCCGGATAGAAATAAGAAACCATCCAGCGAAAACATTTTTTGTATTATAATCCGTCTTATTCAAATCGAAAGGAAATACTTTATCTGTAGGTTCTCGCTATTTGAAGCGTCCTCTTATTCGTTCCAATTGCCTTTTCAAAAGTTTCACGTTCTTCTGAAATGTTATTTATACTCTAGCGACATTTTCAGAGCGAACAGTATCTCGAAACCCTTCAATTCTGCGTACGATATCATCGCCATCTCGCGAGTAATTTCTCAAACATATTCAAGCTTCCCTTGGCCCAAATATGTCTCGGACACAGCGTCGAACCGAGGACCACACATTCGGCGAATAGTGATTGCGTCCCATCGGTATGCACGCTGACCCACGGTGGCCATTCGTCACCACGTCGTGGCCGACACTCCCATGATGCACTGCGGCGCTGACCTCTCTCTCTCTCTCTCTTCCCCTCAGATACTGTCGGTGCTGCTACTTTGCATTCCTAGCACGCTGTCCCTCTCTCTCTCAGTCGAGAACAAACGACACACGACCACGCGATGCAATGCCGCTCTCGGAGAGAGAGAGAGAGAGAGAGGCATCTTCCTCCCTCCTTCACTCGCGGCCGTCCTTAGATAACCCTCTCTCCAGCCTCCTTTCAATCCTCTCCATTATTCTCTCGACCCGCTTCTCTTGCTAGTTCCCGCATTCCTTCTATTCTGCCTATCTCCTTTCCGTGCCTCTCCGCTCTGCCTATTCTCTTCCTTTTAATAGCTGACCTTTCCTCCCTCGTCTCGTCATTACTCTCCCCTGCGTATCCAATCTATCTCTCTCTCTATGGCGTCACCTATAGCTTAAATTTTACATTCGCCATTGCTTTGTGTTGCAAGGGAGACAAGCGAAATGCAAAAAAAGGATAAAAGACTAGGAAGCGATTGTTTTTATTTAGCTGATGAAACAACGCTTTTTTTGTTCCGGCAGCTATATATACCATGCCATTCTTCACCCAAAATTCAGTTACCGTGCTTCGCAACCTATTGCTTGATATTTATGAGGAAAAATTAGAATTATTTATTTATCGAGTCGCTTTTTAGGCGATTTCACGCGGTTACTAAGTTGTTTGTTTGTGCCTATGGCTATTTTGTACATATATACTATTGATACGCTGCTCATTTCTGTTTCCAGTAACTTCATACCGGTAAAAGCGTGACATTTTAGAAGTCAATTCTATTTCCAAAACATTGATCAAACAGGCGCAAACCAGACACAAAAACAGTCATTTAAAATTCATACTAGGCACATTTAACGTCAGAATAATAATTAATTAGCTAATTTCACATTCAAAAGATATATTAAATCAAATCATATTACCTACTTGATATTTGGCAGTATATGATGTACATAATTTCATCTCGGTTTCGAATTTATCTAATTTAGATAAATTTAGCTTTCCTTACACCAAATTCATTTGATGAATTTTAATTTGCATTTTATGAGAACAAATATATCAGCATTCGACTGTTTTCGCCATTACAAAAAAGAATAAAAACTTAGTCATTTTTTTCATTGTTTCATCACACTTTGGTATAACTATTTGTTTAGTGACGCGAAAGCGCGTTCCTAAGCGCATGAATTGAAATTTCAAGCTTTCTAATGTCATGTTTTTATCTATTCGGTGTCAGAATTCGACCACGAAGGGAATGGGTCGCCTACCAGATGAATTTAGAATTGTTGAATCCCAACCCTCAAAACTCTTTCATTCTCACCCCATGAAACTTCTCGCCACTCCAATTTCAGATTAACTCTATTCTCCCTTTAATTCTTCATCCGCGCACGTGTGAGCATTCATCTCTAACTAGCGCACGCACCTACTACGCTTGGGTATTCACTCTCTCTCTCTCTTACACACACGCACGCACGCACGCAAACGCGCGCGCACACACACACATATACACACACCCATCCCTCGATTTACACGGTACTTTATGTACACGGTTTCGGTTTTACACGGCCAAGAAAATGCGACCACCCTTTGATTTATCCTGGATCTCATAGTCAATTTAAAAATACTCTCTACTTTAATTCCTAATGTAATAATTACTAATGGGAGGACACATAAAAGTTCAACAATGAAAAAGTGATTAAAAAGTTTGCGTAATTACCATATTTGTTAACGTTTATATTACTGCTTTTCGTTTTGATTCTATTCCAGAGTAAGGTTCAATTATCTGCGTGTGTGTGCCTGCGTGATGGAAGTAAAAAATTTCTCATTTGAATAGCCAATGTTATTATTGTAGGAACTTGCTGTTCGCGGTGGTTACGCTCTTGAAAACCCACGCGATATTCAAATCCATAATGCGCAAATAAAATAGTACATATACGGAAGAATGGGGTTACGTTCCTCGAAGTTGGCTGAACGATTTATATTGTGTAGACCTGGGATGGGAAACCTTTTTGAGCTTGCATGCACAAAAATGGGTGAAAACTAAAATTTTCGCTTACCACCGAATCCATTTATTGAATTTTTATTGGTCTTTTACGTAAATCCGTGATTAGTAAGCTGTAATATAATAATGTAATATAATATGCTGACGATTAATTCACAGTCAGCAAAGCGTTGAAAAACTTTACAATTGCCGATCGTATAGAAATAATTGCGTTGGCAATTAAAGAAATAAAACCATCAACATTAAATGCTTGCTTAAAAAAATATGGCCAGAGGTTTTTAATAGAGAGAATGCAATCCCACATGCAGAGAATGAATATCGTGATATTATAGGTCTTGCATATATTAAATTGGAGGGAGAAGGGTTTGAAGATTTGGCTGTTTAGGACATTGAAGAATTGTTTACAGATAACGGTTTCAACGAAAACGATTTGGTGAGTATGGTGACCGATACCAAAGCCTGCATAAATAATCATAGTGATTATGAAAGCGATTGTAACGAACCAGTTCGAACATTAACCGTAAAAACCTTCAGAAAAGGCTTCGAACTGGCTTAAAAGTTGAAAAATCATTTTCTGGATAATGACCCTCAAATAAAACGTAGCCTCAAATTTCAACGAGAACTGAAAAAAACTGTTTAGCTCCATACGAGGAAATATACAAGGATATAGAAAAAATATAAAAAATAAAGCTTGATCACTGAGTTTATAAAACAAGCAACACAGAATGAGCAACCAAATATCCTCGTAATTAAAAAAGTGTTGGAGACTACGGCGAGATGGATATTTCAAAAATTAAGAACTCCTTAACCGTACGGTTAAGGAGTTCTTAATTTTTTAAATATCCTCGTGTAGAAAGTGAATTACGAAAAAATTCTAGCGATGAATACCGTGACGGTAGTGATGACGACTTTCGACACATAATATAGAAAAAAGTTGATGAATTTGTTCATGACACTGAAAATGATAGTGACTGGGGAGAAATTTACTGAAGTTTTTGTTAAATGAGTGTTTTAAATTGTATAGATAAATTTATTTCTTTACTATTCGATTTTTTAATACTTAAATTCTGAATTTCCCAGATTGTATGAAGCTTTTGTTTAATTTAAGTGTCATTTTTTATTACGTACATAAATAAAATTTCAGAAATTTATTTACAATGAAAATGAAAAATGGGACCTAACCCCCAATTTTACATGAAGTTATAGTTTTAATTTACACGGTGTTTTACAGGAATAAATCTACCGTGTAAATCGAGGGATAGGTGTGTGTGTGTGTGTGTATATATATGCACATTTGCAATGCAGCTATGCATGCTAATATGCTCTTGTTAATAGTGCCATGAGTTTCAAACGAAAATAGAACTTACTGCGTTATCTTATCTTCAATGGACATCCATATATTAATTTAGGTAATTTATTTTTGAATATGTCTTAATTTTTAATTATGGTGACGAAAAAAATCTCTTGCTTTGCTTCCAATACTATAAACACACAACTAATTTTAACCGAATTCAAAAAAATTAAAAATGTTGATAGCACAAGTGTAGGAAACGATTCATGTGGAGGATATCCGTTCGTCTATACATGTAATTTAGATCTAATTCTGAATTTAACTAATCACATTTCTAACTCGCTGTGAATAATTCCCACGCTGCACTTCTGTTTTACTTCGTTTATGCAATAGTAGCTTAATGTATTTGTCGTGGTTCAAAAGCTGTTAATGTCAAATTTTTCTCATACATTTGAATGACGTTATGCTAACCATATTCAGTGGTTAATTTAACTTGAAAGAGATTAAAGTAAAATAATTAACCCGAAATGGAATACGAATGCAAATTTAATCGCAACACATTTAGATACAGTATTAATAATGACTATAAAACTTATTATAATACTGGGTATATAAATAGATGAAAGATGTGCACTAATTTTGGGAAAGCTTTTATTACAATTTTAAAACATCCTCATTACACACGAGCTCACAACACATAAATACATTTAACTGTATACGCGAAAATACTTGGATTCTAGTTGGTCAGAGAAGAAGTGGATTAGGAGTTGGCAGCAGGAAAGATAATCAAGCTAGTATGGTAAAACACGATTTTTAGACTTGAAGTCTTGATCATTTGCATCATTATTTGGCATAGTTTTCAGCACTGAAGCCTATCTTATTTCAGTTTGACAAAAAATGACATAACTGAAGAGGCAGCGACTGAATGTCTGTTACAAAAATTTCCATCGTTCTCAATCACTAACGTTTTACTCCTGAGAATGTCAGAAGGAAGCGCTGTTGATTCGGAATTAAGATGGCTGCAGTCCTCTGCAAGATTAATGACGTTAGATTGATGTAGTTTTTCCTCTACGCTCACAATATGCTCCTCTTTCTCTAACCTCTCCTTCTTTCAACTGAAATCCGAAAAACACTCCTCTCAATAGGAGGCTTTTCTCTCAGACACACACACCACTGGTCCTTCAATCTTCTCAAGGTTTCTTTCTCTTCCTCCCTTTTTAATCCTTATCCTCTCTCTCTCTCACCTTTTACACACACTCTATCCCCTTTACACCCACTCTTCCCTTGCTTATTTCTCCCACTTATCGACCACTTTTCCTATAGCATTGCTCTGCCACGATGTCAATATTTGGTAACATTTGGCGTTTTCCCATAGCTTATATCGCATGTTTTTCAGTAGAATTATCGCAAATTTATTACGATCAAATTGAAATCAGTAAATCTTTTCTTGCTATATTTCGTAAAAACTTATATCATTTATCATTGTTTGTGGTCTAGTGTAATCATATTTCACTCGTGTTATCTTGTATCTCATTCGTTCGTCTCTTTCACTCCTCTGTAACCTTCTCCTTCCTCTCCTCTCCCTCCCTCTCCTCTCCCTCTCTCTCCCTCTCTTTTTCCTACTCCAGTCACTAAAGGCAACAATATTCCGCCGCTGAGTGCTGTCCGAGTCCTCTCCTCCGATCTCCAATTCCTCCGCGCTTTCAGCCCTCCATTCCCTCCCTCCTCCCTCCCCCTCTTCCCCCCCTCCCTCTCTCCTTTCCGCCAACAGTGAGAGAGCGATGCCCGCAAACACACCGCCTCTTCGACGCTCGCTCTGAACGCTGCCTCTGAAAGTTGGACGCCAGTGTGCCATGGGAGCTGAAACTCGAAACCCAATACCGTATAAGTTTTCCGCACTTCTGTTTTGTTGAGATAGTTTCGAAATGGCGCTTGGATTCCGAAGTATAAATTCAGTAATTGTATTATGCGATAAATCGCCCCTCTATCTATCTATCTCTATCCTCTTTCTCCCTCTCTCTCTCACTATGGACCATTCTTGAATTCTCTACTGAGGTGCAGCGCGTCGATATTCCGCTGTTTACACCAAAACATTTAATTATTCATGTAAAAAAGATGCGCTTATTTAAAGTTAAAGGAAATATGTAACTTTTTTCTTGATAGCCCTCTTTTCAAATCCCAAAGCGCTACTCGGAGCGAAACTGGATCGAGGCGGCCAAATAACATCCAGAGTCTTCTCTCGTTGTAACGAGGCGCAATCTCCTCCAAATGGCGTCTCACGAGACCGTCACGTTCGCGATTTCTTTAATTTCTCACTGGAGTTTCGGAAAAGTGAAAATGGCCTCCTCGTGCGCGCATGCAGCCAGGCGTTGCCCCAGTTACCCTTCGCCTTCCCTTCCTCCTCCCCCCCTTCCTCCCCCCACTTACCCCTTCACCCCCCACCCCCCCGCCGCGTTCCATTTAATTCTTGACATCGTTCCTAAGATTCTTTACTGAAGCGACGTCTCGGCTGAGTGGAAGTGGAAAATGTGGAGCAAGTTTACTTTTGTCGTTTTTTCTCATCCGCCATCGCTATTCTACGCCGCGTGTCCTGCTTTGTTGTTCGAACGATTCGCATTATAAGAAAACTTCTCACAAAAGGTTTAAACGAATCGACAGCACTAAAAACCGTTTCCAAAGGAAGAGAGAGTTAAATCCCGGCGAATTCGAGATGCAGCTAAAAAGCTTTCAAGTTTCGTAGTAATTATAAAATCCTTGATTTAAGGAACCGGATGACGACGTACTTTGTTTATTTTTGTATGATGCATTATTGATCGTGCGAGGATATTATTATTCGACAAAAAGTTTTGAAGTTTTTATAACATTACAATTAACAGCAGAGTTATGTAGTGTATATAATTTAACTCATCGGTGAGCTCATAGATGAGCTATGTTGTGCAAAAAAACATATTTACAGTAAGATATTTTATACATTCAAGAATAATATGAATGCCAGGAAGTCTGGTAAACCTATTCATTATCAGTTTTCACGGAAAATGTTGATATTATGGCGGGATGTACAAAATAAATTTGAAATTACTACACTTACTAGCTGAATTCTAGGGTATAATACCTGAGGGCATATAATATTTTAATTTAATATTCAAACAAATACCTATATGTATCACCAAATGTCATTTGAAATTATTAGAACAAATATTAAATCTGATAAGACTTCCGGAAACATAATCTCAGTTTACTCTATATGTATGTGAGGTATTAGTTGGAAATGGTTTTGCAGTTTTACGTTATAAATAAGTCAATTTGTTTTTCATTTCGAATGAAACGCTGAATTTTCTGCATTTTTTACTTGTGATTACGGTTTTGTAGAGTATTTGAATTGAAAGATCCTTCAGGTACATATATAAAAATAAATAAAAAATGTAGAAATGTACAAAATTAAGAAAGTTTGACCATAAAAATTGGAAAAACCAGACGCGCGTTTCGGTTAAAAAAATTCATCAGCAGTTTCACAGCTATCAAAATGACATACTTCGTTAATTTGATTTTAAAGTATTACTTTTGCTCTATATGTCAGTTTTGAACAGAATAAATTTTGGATTTTTATTGGATAGACTCTTGGGAGGGAATTTATTTCGTAACAGAAACAAATATATTTGTTTACTTTCCGAATTTTACTTCTTAAGCCCCATTCAAGGGAAATAAAACTAAAAATCTGATGTGGCCAACACATGACTTTCTCCATATTTGGGGTATACATATTTAAATTATTATGAATAGCATTATTTGGCAAAATAATTATTTCGTATCGTAGAAGAATAGTCGTCCTTACTGCCGTAAATTATATTATGAATATGTTTACAGAATTCATCGCTACATGGTTGTGGCCCTGTATACTGGAAATTTAAGAATAAGTTAAATATCTCCGAAATGGATGGTTTGTTTCAACATAGAAGAAATATTATTCTCTACAACTTTGGTCCTCACAAAGATTACAAATAACGACGTTTTAAGGAGATATTTGTCGGAAACCGAAAAAACCGATTATTTATAAATAATGCCGAAACAATAACTGCAATGGAAAATTTTTCAAATGAAAGTTGTAGGAAATTACAGTCTCTATAACCTTTTGTATCGAATTGTATATAAAATAATGATGTTTTTACGGAGATATTTCGCCAAAACCGAATCGGATTTCGAATAAACCTCGACTTCCGGTTAACCGGTATTGTCAAAAAATTAATCGGTTCTTTGTACTCATACCAAAGTGTTATATATGATATTTGGTAACGATATGGCAAGTACTTTTCGAGTTAGAGCGCCCACACACATAATTCAAAAAATAGTCAAAACGTGTTCTAGGGACCTCAAAACATGTATTTCCCTTGAAATCTCGAGGTTGATTTTTTCATGAAAACAATACTTTCTCTATACTACGTATATGGAGAAAGTAAATACACTAGGGTGAATGCCCATCATATGACTAGCTGCATTTATAGGAAGAAATTTTATTGCAACCAGTTCAATCCTTCAAATATTTATTGTAATTTCTTCATCGTATTTAAAGAAATTCTATAGGATATTCCGTTTTCTAATATGCACCACAATATCTCAATGAAGAGCTGTTTTGATTCTTATACTTCTCTAAAATCAATTCTTTGCTCCAGTCACTCGTTTAAATGAAGATTTCTAAAATTTAATGCAGTGAATGAATTGCTTTATAAAACCCCTGATAAACGAAAATTCAAAATTCTTAGATTGTGAATATTTATTGACTTATTATTATTAGACATAGATAATTTAAAAGGTAGATATAATTTACTTATATAAATTTCAAAACCATTCGCTTTGGACTACTTAACACTAAGTTATAGCTGAAAATAAAATTTATAACTTTGTTTGCTGCATAAGTAGAAAATTTGCACATAAATTAAATAGGAAATTACAATGGCTTTTTCCCATGTAAAAGCATTGAACTCGCAAATGAGGGAAGAATACAAAATGACATGGTAGTGGAGAATTCCCCTTGTTAAAAGCGTGAAAATTTTCCGTTTTTTCAAATTCCGAAATAATTTTTGGTTTAATTCGATACGGATTCAAACTCCATTAGTAATATAATTAAACTTCATTATATTCTCCGTACGTCTGTTTCGAGTTCACAACTCGATTTTAACCTTTTTTAAAATGCAAATTATAAATATTCTGCACTCGCTGCAGAGGTCGTCACGTGGAGAAAATGATGGTCCCTGGAATCTAACCCGGGATTATTAAACGAGATCCTTGACTTTTATCGGTAATGATCAACGATCAAACACGCGCGTATGCAAAAAAAATGAATTTCAATTTTAAGTAACCAAATAAACTGTGACTGACAATCTGCCACACGAGTAATTTCATTTTTTTATAATTACGGTGTCGTTTTTGAGTTAAATTTATGGAACTTATAGTTACACATAGAAGAACTATTGACGAAAATTTGCATTTATGATTATAAAATTCTTATTGATACGTATTAGTAAAACTACGGGAATGGGACTAATATGTCTCATGTACTGCTAAGAAAAAATCGTTTTGAATAAATATCGTATTTACTTGCGTAATATTTACTCTCTTTTTTGTCAATATTTTTCCCTGAAAATAAAGAGGGGTGAAAATACGCGATAATTTTCAACTTGGACGAAAATCATGGTGTCAGCGTAATATTATGAAATATACATTTCGAGTTAAATCACGTGTTCTACTACCCGATATAAAAAACTATTGGAAAACGAGTACAGACATGTAAATAATTTACCTTTGCCATTCTTTTTTACTGCTTTCATCTGACGATGTTGGTGGTGGTATGCCATTGCTGTCATCGCCATCTTCCATGTCTGATTCAGCGGCCAAGTAATCCTCCGATCCGTCCAGTGCATTACTTATAACAGTTTTTTTTAAAAACCCTTTTCAATCATTAGCCCCGAAATCAGTGCTCCCACTCGGAAAATTCACGTACCCATCGTTTCGATAAAGGGCTTTTGAAGTTTTCCCGATGGTATCAGAATGAGTGTATCTGAAGCCATCCATTCTACGTAGAATCTAAGCAGATGATCCTTGAACGGTTTATTGATGGACACGTCAAGAGGGTGTAGAACAGATGTCAGCCCGCTAGGAATGATTGCAAGATCTGTTTTCAGACCTCCCAGCTTTTGCCTAACGGATCCTACGAGACGCTCCCAAAAACTATCCAGAACAAGAATGGACTTTCGTTGCAATAACGCTCCGGGACGTCGACCCCAAACAGTTTCCGACCAGTCTTTCATAAGGGCCAACGACATCCATTCCTTTTCTTGCACTCGAATGTGAATTCCTTTTGAAGATAGCATAAGGTGGAAGCTTTCTGCCATCTGCCATGGTCACTAACATCAATTTACATCTTAATTTTTCCGCTCCCGTTGTCTACATCTATATCTAGTCTTCACTAGTACACTTGGTACCCCTTTAGCATTTATTGTGGTGTTACCCGGAATATAAAAAAACACGCGTTTGATTATCATTTCCTATCTGCGAAATTAAGTACTGATGTTCCGGTAGTTATCTAATGATGAATCGATGGAACTCGATAACCTTTTCATTATAGTCTTGTAGAAGCCGTTGACACAGTGACCTTTTTCGTAGGCTTAGGCCATTTCTCCTTATTAAACGAACGCACCAACCTCTGCTGGATTTAAATTGTTGATTACTGATACCATCTTTCCTCGCAACTTCCCTTGCCTTCATCTGCCTCATTTCGTGTGTTACTGCAATGCCGTCGTTCCTGAAATCCGTAACATACTGAAGTACTTCTGCATCAACCTATGGATACTTTCCAGATTTCAAACCGCGAAAAGGCCATTGTGGTTTTTTTTGCCAGCATTACTTTCTCTTTTTGGTTTCTCCAATATCGAATCAACTTAGGTTCCACTGCAAATGCTCTGCCTGCAGACCTCACTCCTTTCTATACCGCGAAAGAAACGACGGATAATTTAAACTCCGCAGTGTAACTATTGCTTTTACCCATGCTGTTCACGTACGTCACCAAATATATGTGATATTTTCTTTAAATTCTGGAGTTATTCTCTGCACTGCAAAATACCAATATAGATCTAATGGCATGTCATGTCACTATCGTACTGGTTAAAGGGTACTGAACTTTCGCTACGTACGTAAATCCCCGACTGGCCGTAAAGGAAATGACAGGACTCGTGAGGTTATTTTTAGAATTGAATACAGTGATTCAGCGCTCGGGCGCACCATCAAGGGATGAAAAAAGTGAGTTTTCCTACTTTAAGCCATATGAATACCGGAACTTCGGGTTAAGTAAGGGTGGGGAAATTATGCGACGAAAAATTAAAATTCTATATTATATCCCTCAAGACTTGAGTGGGAGAAAATACGCGATGGGCTAATTATGCCAGTAAATACGGTACGCTGGAAAGCAAAAATTTGATAAAGCAGGTATGAGGAAACGCTACCATAAAACGCGGAATTGCATAACGAATCGGTTGGAAAAAGCAATTTGAACGGTTGAGAGCAGATACGTGGACAAATGTCTAACGCTCGAAAAAAGGCGTGTGTATGTTTAAGAAAAGCGCAAAAGGTTTTTCAGAAGATGAAGTACAGCACGAGCAGCGACAGCGGAGTTTAAAAACGACAAATCCACGCCAAGAATCATAAAACGCAACGTAGATTGCATTGGAAACATAAGCGTATGCTGTGTATGAAAAAGTAGAGAGACAGAAAGATGAAAAGAGGAAAGATTGTGACGAAAGGGAAGAAATTTACTATTCTTTTTACGCCAACCCAACCCCCATAAATATTCCAATGGAAATGCTAGCACGATTCGAACGTCACTCGTTTCGCTCGCCTGTATCTTATTCGACGTCGCCAACGAACCTTTTACATTTATTCCCTAAGAATTGCAACTCCCGTCCCCAGTGACCACCTACTGCCATCTTCAATACCATGAAATCTCCACGGCAGATGAGATGTTTTTACAAACCTTCCATTCTTTGCTCGCCTAGTCATCAAACGGAGATTCACGACGGCTGGGTAAACCATAAAAAAGAAAAGTTAAAAACCATATGTATAATGCCCAAGTTTCACCCGAGTTTGATACCAAGCGGCCTTATAGGGCGGTAGAAAAGTTTTAAGCCGTTCAATACACCCCTAGCTTTCAGAATACGTGTGTATAGTGGTGATTTTATGCCGAGAGAGAGGAGAAAAAGGTCGGAAAAACTTATGAAGATGGCGCGACGTTAGAGGATAAGAACCCCGAAAAAGCCTCTTCTCCGAAAAATCACCCTTTTCCTCTCATTTAATGTGGATTTACCTTTGTCCGTCCCCGTAGCCCCGTCCCCTTAACGGCCCTCATTCGCCCCCTCCCATTTGCCACCAATATTTTCATCTTTCCCTCTCCCAAATCTCCTCTTCTCTCTCTATCCGTCTAAATCCTCATTTCTCTCTCCCTCCTCTCACGATCCCCGTTATTCTCAACATCCTCTCTCTCTCTCTCTCTCTTCCGCCCTTTTCCTTCCACCAATCGGATCGTTCGGGAATCAACCTTTCCACGCTATACCCTAGAGTCTTTTCGAATCTTCTTCTCCCTCTCTCATTCCTAATTGAGTGCTTTTCACGCGGATTGGATCGCTAGAATTATTTTTCTCGTCTCGTTAAACTCGGCGATTAATGCGTTTTTCTCGATCGCTTCTCTTTTAAAGACACTTGCCCATTGTTCTGCATCCCGTTGAGGACTTAGGTCGTTAGCCACCGCGACCCATTTTTCGGACTGCTCTTGCTTCCATTCTCCTCTGTTCCGCCGGAGAATCAGATACATACGTGCAGACGATAAATAGGAAATGAGATTACAATTTTATTTATTATAAATGGTGGTTGTGGTGTGTTGGAGTAAATGCTCGATAATTTTAAAAATATAAATTAGAGTTTATCCATAAGCTAATATATGAAACGACATAATTTACAATTAATTTAAATATGTACACTTGTATCCCCCGCTGATTTCCTGAGATTGTTCAGAAAACATTTATAAATTCAGTAAAAATATTATAAGAACTTGTGTATAATTCTTTGTCAGAACTTTAATTCGAATGGTTCCCATTATATGTGTGGCGAAAGCAACCATATTATGAATTATATATTATTACCGTTTGTATATCGTGAACTTGCTAGTTTGTTGCCTCTTTATTAATTCTTAAACCAGTCATATGTAAAATACGACAGCCTCATTTTAATTTTTATCTGTAACAGCTGTTTTTCACGTAACTAACAGTGCACTTAAAAATCAAAAATATTATTTTCCTTAATTGTTTGTTTTAAAGCTTTCTTCTACATAATTACCATTCGCGAAATACCATAAAAATGCGAAACGGATGGATTTAAATATTATCCACTCGCATTAACCAATTTTCTATTTTTCTCGGACCAATTTATTTAGACATTTTGACTTCATTTCCGCAGAATACTCCCGTTAGTATATAATGTCTGAGATGATAACAATCCCGAGGACGTGGAAATGCATACGGCACGAGTAAATGGTAATTTCTAAAAAAAAAAACTATCGGGGCTGCAAAATGGCGAGGCGTGGCGTTCGGAACGATTCGAGGATGAAGAGAGGCAGAGAGGGTTGAGGAGGAGAAGAAATTGCCGCTGGAAATGGAGTCAGTGTGCGCTTTCGGAGGGGAGGGAGAGTTGCAATGAGCGGCTTCCGGAATTCGGGAGGTGTGGGAAGATTGTATTAGCAATGAGGAGTGGGGGGGAGGGGGGGGGAGTAGAGTGGAAAGGGGTGGTGGGAGAGGTGCAGAGGAGGAGGGGGAGAGGAGGAGTGGGGAAGCGATGGAGGTGGAGGGATTGGATTGCGTGGCTGGGAGGAGGACAGGTGGCGCCTCTCCCCTCCCCCTTCCCTCTTTCCCATTGCTCTTTGGAAATTGAGTTGGAGGTTTGGCTGGAGGGCGCTATAGAGAAGCACCCAGGCGCCCTCTTCCGTCGCCCTCCGCTATCTCTTCCTCGCTGTTTCTTCTTTTTTTCCGAAGAGGACCGGGGCGAGTGAGTGTTTCGTAGCCTAGAAGGAAACTGCCTGGGGGTTTATTTGGTTTCTGGTCTAAGGAGGAGGGTGCTAAGGGAGGAAAGTCCTAAACGCGTTCTAATGAGAGCGCGTTCGAAAGGCGAGTGAAAAACGGATCCGTACGCCCTGAAAGTCGACACTTGAGTTAGAAAAAAAAGCCAATTTCCTTACCCTCTTTAAACTTTTTGACACATAGCACCGTTATACCGGAGTTGTAAGAAACGCAACGAAAACTGGATCATATTCTATAACCTACCAGTAGTATTAAGAGCTGCTTTATTCCACGTGTCCTTATACTCTTCCTGCTTTTTAATAGAAAATATATGTGTAATTTGTTGAGATTTTATTGTTCACTATATTTTGTTCCTCGTGATAACTGAATTATTTTAAATGCCCGCTTTCGTAAATACTCGACTGATGATGGTGAATAGATATTGCATTTGAAACAAATTCAGACACACTGTCATTGTTCTATACTGAAATGTTGGGAATAAGAATTATGTTTTCTCCGGTAAAGTTCAATATCAAGAAATTTTCTTGCTTCAGTTGCTTACTTAGCAAGATTTTTTAAATATTGTAGTAGAGCATTACATTTGAATTTTTTTAAATATCGTTAAATTCATTTTATGTTAAAGTATCATAGATTTTTAGGAAAATATATGAAAATATACTCAAAATTATACTATGTAATTAGTGTAATTTTTAAAATGAATAAAAAGTAATACGAATATTTAAAAAAATCATATCGTAGATTTCTGTGTGCATTATGAACGATGGTAAAGTTTATCGCCATATTTGACAGGAACTTCATTAATAAATTCTAATTATTAAGTAATTAACGAGAAACAGAAATGAGACTGATTAAAGCGTCGATTTCCGAGGCGTGCACAACACGTACGATCCCAGAAGCGGGGAAAATTAATCAGAATTTGCGTGTAGCCGTTGTATGAGCCCAATAGGATAGGTAGGAACTCCTTAAACTCTCCTTGAGGCTTCTGGAGTTTAGGTGGAGTGAGAGATGGTGGAGTGAGAGGAGTTGGTTGCGGTCGGAGTAGGTAGAGAGTTTGGGGATGAGAGAGACAGAAAGGTCGCGTGTGGTGGGAGAACTTCCCTCCCTTTATAAATGGGATATACCAAACGGGTTGGCATAGTTGGCAGGAGGAAGGAAGCGAGAGAGAGGAAGGAAAGGGGGAGGGGAGGAGTGGCTCCACGTTACGAGGGTGTCGGGAGGGTGGGGTAGGAGGAGAGAGAGAGAGCGAGAGCGTATTGATTGAAAACGGAAGTGAATACTCCGACACACACACACACGCTGCCTTGGGTTATTGGGATTCTCTCTCTCTCTCTCTCTCTCCTTCTAGGGTTAAATGTAAGGAGGGACTATGTAGTCTCAATTTCGCCCTAAATAATGTCGTTTGTCTGTCTGTCTGTCCTTTTGCTCCTTAGACATATACAAGAGGAGTCTGCACCCATCCGCCCTCTCTACTACGCCACAGCGCAGAGGGAGATAGAGGGAAGTAAGGAGAGAGAGAGAGAGCCCTCTCACGCGTTGCTATTGATGGAGATGGTGTGAAGGAGGAAATTTGCGGAGATAGAAGTGGACGAGGTGTAGGGAGGGAGGGATAGTGGCATGAATGTCTAGGGAGGAACATAGTAAGGGAGAGAAACTCCGATAGAAAGGACGGAGGCGATAATGCGAGGTGGGCGGCGGAGTGGCAGTCTTGGGGTGAATGACGTGAAGCGGCAGAGAAATCGGTGGAATGGAATACGTAAGGGGAAAATGAAGCCCATTAGTGGAAGGTAAAGGGAAGAGAGGCCAAAGGGAGAGACGGACGGTGACATAGGTAACAGGAGGAACTAGGAGAAGTGCTTTATCACCTTTCGCACCTCTGCTCACTTGTTATTGTTGCCATCACCACTTTACGCGTCATTGTCTCCTTTAAAACTCCCAAAAAAATAGCTCGTTCTCGCTCTCGTTCATATTCGACAAAGGTTAGCCTATCCAGAGCATAAACTTAATTGTTAAGTGCAAGAGATAAACCTGTTTGATTATAATGTCTGATCTAAATTATGTTTATGTGGAAGGATTTGATTGGTACAGTGCAGTAACTGAAAAAAATTTATAAAATTAAATCTGGAAGAAGCCAGACGTAAATATTTATCTTAAATTGGTTTATTTACATCTTCATTTGTTTAGAATTGTTATAAGAGAAGGGATCTAAAATAATACATGCCTAAAGGAAAATTATGAATGCTTATCCATAAGAAAAGCAATATAAAGTATATAGAGCGTTAATACTAATGTGACATACCTTTTTAAAATATCATTATTATTATTTCGCTTGCTCATTTGTTCTATATTCCATATCACATCCATTGTTACCTTTTTACTGTCTCATATTCGTAGTATAGCTACTGAGAAACTATTGTAATCGTGAAAAAAATTGACCTCAAGATTTTGATGGAAATATACGTTTTAGGTATATCTGAGCCCGAAAAAAGTCGTTTTCGCCATGCCTTAAGTCTGTTTGTCTGTGGGTTTGTCTCTTCCCGGATCTAGAGCCTAAACGGTAGAACAAAAATGAATGAAATATCGTACTTAGTCATTTTATCATACAAAATAGAAGCTATGAAGAAATGGTTGACATTGCTCAATAATTAAAGGAAGTTTATTCTGCGAATTTTTAAAAACAATTTGATTTTCTTAAAAACTGATAAAACGTTTTTCATCAAATTTCGTACAGTTTCTTAATTTTACGTCTTAAATAATACTACATAAGTAGTTCATATTTCTCAACAATGAATATAAGGCTAGTTTACTCTCGGGACTTTAATAAAAATTGGATTTTTAAAAAAAAGTTCATACGTTTTTCACCAAATTTCGTATAGTTATTTAATTTGATGTTTATAACGATTCTACGTAGTTCATATTTTCCAAAATATAACTAAACGACGCATTAGCATACGAGAAAGTATATACAATGTATGTTTTACCGATTTTTAATTAAGATATTGATTAAATTATTGCTGCATTATAATATTATAGTTATTTGTGCTTAGATTGTCGCAATGCTATGCATCTATCAAGTTTAAAAAATTTTGAGATACTGTATCACCTTTATTGACATTCTTGGTAAAATTGCAAACAGTGAGAAATTCGATATTTTAGTGAAAATTTCCTCTTAGACCGAGAGATGTAATCTGTCTTATAATTTTAAATCGAGAGCCTGTAGTTTCCGCTTCCACTGGGCTCATTACGTGATCCTAGTAACGAAGTTATGCGCACGAAAGTCAAGTTGGGAACAAGAGGGGAGAGAGAAGACTAACAATAACAATAAATTTGAACAGCATTCGAAGTTTCGCTTCAATGAGTTTCGGAAGAATTAAGAGGCGTAGTGGCGTTTGAGGATAAGTGGAAGTCTAAGTAGGATTTTATGTGGGGAGTCAAAAATGCAAGAAAAAATGAACGTGTAAATTGAGTCTGGGTTTAGTGGAGCAGATTAAAGAAAGTCGAGGGTGAAGTAGCGCTGAAAGAAAGGTTTTGGGTGTTAGGCGAGAAAGAGACAGCAAGATAAATAGGGGAAGAAGAAGAAGAGGGAGTTATCGGCAGGGGGGGAGAGGTGATGTGGGGGGGGAGTGGGAATCCGATAACAGGAAGAGGGAGAGAATGAGAGAGAGAGAGGGTTGAAAGGAGACGGTTGGAGAGGTTAAAGGAAAGAGGAGGAAATGGAAGTGATCCTCTTCACCAAACTGCCTACGCCAAGGGAACTCAACCTGCACGAATAAATATTACCGCTTTCGTTTTATATCAACGCAATCACGCGGATATGCATATCCTATATCTTATGCAACCAGCCACATTTCTCGTATCCTTAACCTTATGCAGCCGGAGTAACACCCGTGTAACGTAGGATGCTTCGACTCGGAAAGGGATTTACTAGCCAATTCTTATGGTGAACAGTCCCCGAGTGCATCCAGCTCCTGGTTAAAGGAATATCGGTCTGTGGCACAGGTGTTCGGCTCTCCTCCTCGTTCTTCTCCTCTCTCTGCTTTTCTCACCACAGGGTGGTTCCTCTTAAAACTCCTTGTTCCGTTCAAAGTTTCATGTATCCCATTTTTCCATTACTCTTCCCTCACACCGCTTCCTCGCTCTCTCCTTCCCTCTCCCTCTCCTCTCCTCTCATCTCTCTCTCTCTCTCTCTCCTCACTTCCCTTATCCCCTCCACTTACTCTTTCTAAATCCCTTTGCTTCCGCATTATTCTGACTTTTTTCCTTCTTGTATATCTATTTTCTTTGTTGACTCTCAACTCTCTCGTGGAATCCTCAACTCCGCAAAATCCTTTCAGCTCTCTTTAACTGTTCCTTTCAATTCCTACTAGTCACTGCTACTTGACCATCGGTTTACAAACTTTATGCGACTTTTTTATTCTCAAAGTTACTCTGACACAAAAATAGCCGAAACAAAAAATTGGGACCTTTGCAGTATTTTGCGGCGTAAAAATAATCTTATGTACTATACATTGCCCCATCCATTCTCCTATTTGAAATTAAATGGTCATATTTATAAGACATTTTTTAAAATTGATATAAAATAATGTTTTACAATGTAATAATTTAATTGAAAACAATTTGGCATTAAATTTTGCCAGATTAGCTCGAGGAGAATTCTATTTAAGTGATTGAGACGGCATATTTTATTACATTAAGGTTGGTTTTATGGTAGGAATGAAATTCTCAAGAAATATGGAGAACTATCATAAGCATTTTTAATATAGACTCCACTTTGTGGAATTGCATCCTCGTAGGAGAAAAAAATCTTTTCATCATCTGTGTACATTTTTATTCAACACAGTCGATGTAGCGCCTTCAAAGTGAGACTTTTATATTACAATAATTTTTGTATATAAAGTTGCTACTAAACGTAACGAAATCAATTGTGGTAACTAATCCATGTGAATGTTATTTGGTTAAAGTTTTTCCGTACATCCGAAGTATATGGCAATAAATTTATTTTTTAATTAAAAAGAGATGAATAAATCGTTTCATACGTATTTCGTGGAAGTTGCATATTCCTTTGTATGTTATGATTAAACCCGAAATTACCTAGTGTTAATTATTATTATATTATCAATATTAGCCAAATCGACTGACTAATTCGAAATATTTATTGGAGACAAACTAATTCGGATATTAGCTGGCCATTATCAGCAATGTCCAGTCGATGTTAGACAAAGTTTACTTTCCAATGAATTTTATGTTCCCAAAAAGCAAGTATGTCATAATGATAAATAGAGAGATTCTTGAGTACGGTGTGGCCGTAGTTCACAGAACATTTTAGGTTAGTTGATCTACCTATACTATGCCATTTGAATTTCTTGGTTTGGATCCATCGTTTTCTTGATGGGTTCATTGAAAACCCTCCCTCTAAATTCCGGTAAAGGAACTACATTTTGGTAAAGAACATAAACCTTAAATAGCAGAACCGACCCAAAAATTTGGGTTTTGAACTTTGGCTAATAAAGTCTTACTACTATTGATATTATACAACCAAAACCCCGAAATTATTGATTTTCTAATTATTACGGACATTGTCCAAATTGCATGTCCAATATTGGCAATTGAATGCCATTATAAATATAGGTCATATCTCCAGCGATGGCCAAAAGATATATTGCTATCCTTCTACATAGTCACCGCCTGATGAAATTTCTCACAAATGAATGTTAAATGACCTGTTAATGAAGGACTTAAGTTTACTAGAGGAACTACGAAATCAATAGGAGCAATATACGTAATTAGTGTAGCATAAATCGGCCGATTGCCCTCTATCACGAATTTTAAATTTTACGGTAAGGCGGCAACCGTGAAGGAGTGACATGATACAAGTATACTTTGTTAAATGAGATTGACGTTTTTTAATTCGGTATGACGGAAGTTTTTGATGGAGTGATAGGAATATTTCATTCTGTATTTAACTATAACTGAAAATCGCCTTTTCTGATTGTGTTGGAGGATGAATACGCCGTTCTAATGTAGTATTTAAATAAAAGTCTCAAATATTAAATTGACGTCTTGATAATAAATAGGTATGAGGTAGAAATTATTATTATTTTCTCAAAAACAACGCATTTTACAAAAGAATAAGTAATAAGAAATGTTACCTTTTTAGGTGTAAACATTTTATAGATCATCAAAAATTTCATTTCGTGTTTATATTAAATAGGCTTCGCTTAAATTATTTAACGTATTTATACGTCAATCCTAACAATTGAAGTTCATTGAAAGACATTCATGTGTCTGATGTATTCCTACAGGAAAACATACCGACTGACAACACAATTGACGTTTTTTCTATAAAAATCTCCTTTAAGTGTCATTAAATAGCATTTTACCATCTTACATGTAGATTAAACAGGACATCTATAATAACTCAAACGTCATGATAAAACCATTGGGAAAGTTTAAAAAACTTGAAAATTTTCTTTTTCGGTCGCGTCGATCTTAGATCCTATACTTTTAAAACTCTGAAAGCGACAAAAGTATTATTTATTCACACTAACCGATTGCAGCCACGACATCTACATAGCTTAAGTATTGAGAAAAACTACCATGATAATACATTTTCTATGCGGTTTTGAGGTATCACTTTATAAAAGCACGAAAACGCGAGAGAGATACTCTCTATATTTTCCTCAAATGTTCAATTCTATCGCATTTTCCTTTCTCAATGAAATTTTAAACTTCTTAGACTCGCTCTGATTTCCGGCCTCGTCATAAAATGCCTAATGCGAACATTAGTTTTCATTTTGCACAAAAAGGAATAAACGAAGGACAACTGAATTTTCTCGAAACAATTATTCTCGATGGCGCGCTTTTGTTGGAAACGAGACAACTTCTCGGATAAGTTTGGAACGCCTTTTTCCCAGCCTCGTTCTGTCGTTTCAATAACAATATCCTGAACATAATGGCCATCGCGATGTAGGCATTCAGACCACACCGTGCCAAAATCTTATCTAACCGAGTGGTTTCCTTCTCACTTTACCTCCGACGAGACTTATTTTTCATTCGCTTTTATTGCATTTTCACGCCATTATGTCGCATTATAATATCACTTTTCTCTTTTCCACATAGTACTCCCATTCTTTTTTAGCCTCGAGCCATATTTACAAGGCTTTGAAGCCGTTACTCGGGAATTTTCGAGAAATATGCGAGAGCGTAATATTTCACGCGCTGCCGATGGAGTCGTAAAAAGTCATCCCGTGAGCTCGCTATTCATCGGAGCCACCTCCTAAACATTTCGCCATATTTTAACTTTCGAGATGGGGATTATTTTTCTCGGCACGTAATTTTTTACTCAGTCGGAAGAGCTGGAAGTTGTCGCTGCAGAACGCAACTACCGCGGAGTTTTTCGTCAACGTTTCTCTCTTCGGAAACCAAATTCCTCCTCTTCCGCGTCCTCTGCCGTTCCCCTCTCTCTCTCTCTTCATCTCCGTCTATTTAGATGTCTTTCTTCCTCCCTCCTTTCTTCTCGTGCATTGCTTTTCCTCTTCCTCTGCTATGCTGTCTTTAGAAGCAAGAGAAAGGCTTATCAAAGTCGTAATCGAATAATGAAAAGTTTTCCTTCCGCTGCAAGGGAAAGTCTCGGGATATACTCGTCCCCACCGAGTATTCTTATGCCTTATCGTCTTCCTCTCTTTCTCTTCATCTCACTCTTCCTCTCCATTTCTTCCTCTCTCTGGTTCTTTATCTTCCTTTCTTCTTCTCTCTCTTCATCACCCTCTTCCTCTTTTCCTTTCTCTATTCCTCCCTCTTCCTCTGTTCCTCTTATTACCTCCTCTCTTTCTCTTCCTCAGCCCACCTACCTCTCTCTCCCCCTCTCCTTCTCTTATTCCTCTTCCCTTTCACTAGACTCATTTCATATTTGCAAATGTTTCAGTCGAATTCCCCAATCTTACCTTCCTTTTCTGGCCCTCTTCTTTCTCCCTTGCACTCCAGGTTTTTCTTTAATCACCTCTTTTACCCTTTTGCCTCGCGCCTCAATGCTTACTTTATAAAATCTATTTTATTTTATTATTTTAGCTTTTCCCCTTGCGGTTATCTTTTCTGTTCATAAATACATACTTTGATTGTTCCAAAAACAGACAGGAAATCTATCTGAACATGATAAATAGGAAAGATAACGTCGAGATTGGTTATTTCTTTAAAATTCTAGTTGGTAAATTTTCATTCTGAAAAATGTATTCTTATTCATCGCTGTGGATAAGATGCCCATTAATGTGCACTTACGTTATTTTTCATAAGAATATGATATTCCGAGAGTTTTGTGCTGCATATGTCCATCTATCTTCAGCCACATAGTTGGCTCAATATATTTAGAGGTTTACCGCTATATTTCCTGCTGGATTATGATAACTATCTTTTGTTGAATATCACATTCGAAATAAAGCAAATAATAAGAAAACCTTAGTAAAACCCAACAAATCATATGTTAGGTATCCTGATATTTAAGTTGGATGAAACTTTTTTGCAATATCAACTTTACTATTTTCAAAATAAAAAATATCGTTGTTGGTCTAAGCCAGGGGTCGGCAACCTTTCACAAGTGGCGTGCGAAATTCACGTCAATGCAGGATCTAGCGTGCCACTAATTAATTTTAATTTAATTTATTGATATATTTTTAAATATTTGATCATCCCCGCTTTACTTATAGAAGGATTACATTGTGAACGACATATTATATATATATATATATATATATATATATATATATATATATATATATATATATATATATATATATATATATGTTACGCAAGCGAGGACGACCGCCACGAGAAGTGCTACCAGAAGCGGGACGGAGAAGGAGAGTACTAAGAGATCACGTGACGCGAGAGAGAAGAGTGTGTGACGGGACTCGTGGTAGTGTGGGCCGTGTGTTGGCTCGTGGGAGAGCTTCTGCTGGAGAGCAGAATGCTGGTGTAATTCGGGTTTAAATAAAGTTGGAGTCCCTTGGACGTGTTGTGTTATTTCGGGTGTGCCTCCCCGAGGAGGAAGTTGGAGAGTGGTGTAGTGTACTTCTGACAGAGCAGCGGCGGGATCGGGATCAGATAAGGATAAGAAGATCAAAAACCAGTTTTCGGAAAGGAGCACGTCGTGAGAGAGCCGACTGTTTGCCGATGAAGACTGTACCCCTCCGTAAGTACGTGAAAGAAAAGTGATTCCCGAGTGAACAATACCCCAAGTATAACTAGGGTTGTGAGCGTCGAAACAGACCTAAAAAAAAAAGCGAAATTAGCGAAAAAAAAGCGACCGCATGGCGTTTAGTGGGGAACCGGAAATGACGTATCCAGTGGCGGGAACAGGAGTAAGCGAGGCGTTCTTGACGCGAGCAGCGAGCTTTCCTGAGCTACCGAGAGCGATGTCGACGCCCTCTGTGACCCGACCAAAGAACCACTTAGCGCCTAGGGCGAGCGATAACGACATTGAACGTGAGATTCTACGACGAGAAAGACAGTTGCTGGAGAGAGAGCGCGCGTTGTTAGACCGCGAAAGAGAAATAATGGAAGCGGGACATTGTAGTACGATGGCGACAACTGTAGTTGCTCACCGAGACATGGCGGAAAGATTGTTGCCCGAGTTTGACGCGTCGACGACCTTAGGATTTACCGCCGAACAGTGGGTGCGGCGAGTGGAAGGGGTCGCTTCCGCGTATTCGTGGGACAATTCCGTATTGCTTACTCATGCGGTGAATAAGCTGAAAGGAGTAGCTAAATTGTGGTTAAATAGTGTCGCGGAAGAAGTGTATTCTTGGGAGACTTTTAAAGAAAGGTTACTTTATAGCTTCCCATCAACAGCTGATCAGGCCGATGTCCACATGAATCTCACGAAGAGGAAGAAGCAGCGCGACGAAACCTATGAGTCATACGTGTATGCCATGAAAGCGATAGCGCGGCGAGGTAACATAGATAAAGAATCCTTGATTAAATACATTTTGAACGGCTTAGGTGACAAGGAATTAGTAAGGTCGCTGGCTTTGTGTGAGTTCAAAGATGTTGAAGGGTTACTGCTCAAGATAAAGCGCTATGAAAGTATTACAGAAAGAGCGAGATTAGGTGAAAGACAGTTTTTATCTAACCGTTATAGTGTCCCAATTGAACCGCCAAACGAAGGTAATGTGGTGAGGAGAAATAAGCAGACAACGCAGGCGAGGTGTTATAATTGTAACGGCCAGGGACACATGGCTAAGGATTGCCCAGAACGACAGCAGAGCAGGCGATGTTTCCGATGCAATAAAGAGGGACACATGATGAAGGAATGCCCTCAGGGAACCCAAGTTAATAGACAGAATTTGGAAATGAAAAGGCGAGTCCAAAGAATTTCGGTGCCGAACGACCAAATTAAAGACGAATATTATAAATGGATAAAGGTTAATGATGAACAAGTTGTTGGGTTCATTGATTTAGGGAGCGATGTTGTGACCATGAGGCAAGATGTCGCTGAACAGCTAGGTGTAGAATACTTTGCGAGTCAAAAAAGTCTGATTGGATTCGGCTGTGGGAAAAGTAACGTAATAGGCTCCAAACAGTTAACCCTTGTTGTGGACGACGTAAGCATTGAGGTAGAAGTGCTTGTGGTCCCAAACTGTTCGCAAGACGATGCCATAATTCTAGGACGAAGCGCCCTAGACCAATCGGGGATTCGAGTTGAGAAGAGCTATCAGAAACTTGTAATTAGGAGAGAGACTGATGGGCAGGAGGAAGAAAGTAACTTCGAAGCCAAAGTTCGAAATGTCAAAGAGAGGACCGGGATAAAAATGGAAGAAATAAATTTGAATAACGACCTGTCTGAAGGGGAGAAGGATGCGGTATACGAAATGGTGAATGAGTATCGAGAATGTTTTGCGAAAAATTTGAGTGAACTGGGTACAGTAGAGTCTGCCAGTTTCGAGATAGAATTGTTGGATAACCACCCTGTGAATTTAAGACCGTATCGCCTACCGTACGCCCAAAGAGCGACTATGCAAAAGGCAGTCGATGAGTTAATGAAAATGGGTATCGTGCAGGAGTCGACATCAGAATACGCAAGCCCAGCATTGTTAGTGAAGAAAGCTAACGGAGAAGACCGGCTGTGCGTCGATTACAGAGCATTGAATTTGAAGACGAAAAAAATAAAATTCCCCATGCCAGCCATTGAGGAACAATTAGACGCGCTTGCAGGAAACAGTTATTTTACCATTTTAGACTTGGCGTCGGGATACTATCAAATCCCTGTAGCCCCAGAGACGAGACCCTTGACAGCTTTTGTCACCTCAAGTGGACTGTACGAGTTCACAAAAATGCCTTTCGGAGTAGTAAACGCACCTGCAGTGTTTAATCAAGTGATGAAAAGGGTAGTGCGAATGACAAAACCAGGAGAGGTCCTAGTCTATATGGATGATCTGTTGATACCCAGCAAAACGGTGAAGGAAGGGTTAGAGAGATTAGAAAGACTGTTGCAAGTACTGAAGAAATTGGGGCTAGCGCTAAAAGTATCAAAATGTGAATTTTTCAAAACTAAAGTAGACTATTTGGGCTTTGAAATAACCAAAGATGGGATCCGACCAGGCGAGAGAAAAATTCAGGCAGTTAAAGAATTTCGAAGGCCGGAGAATGTTCACGAAGTGCGACAATTTATTGGTTTGACGAGCTTCTTTAGAAGATTTGTATTAGGATTCGCTACGTTAAGCAAGCCGTTAACGCTCTTGACGAAGAAAGATACGGCATTCGAGTGGACAGAGAAACAAGAAAACGCATTTCAAGAGCTGAAGAAAAGATTAATCGAGCGTCCGGCACTTGCGTTGTTTGATGTAAATGCCGAACATGAAGTTCACACTGACGCCAGTAAGAATGGACTAGCGGGGATTATCTTACAGCGTCGAGAAGGAGAATCTCAAAAACCTGTGGCATATTATAGCCGACAGACGACAGATCTAGAGAAGAACTATCACAGTTATGAGCTAGAAGCGTTGGCAGTAGTTGAAGCCGTAGACAAATTTCGAATGTATTTATTGAACAGACCCTTCAAAGTTGTTACTGACTGTAATGCTTTAAAGACCACCATGTCCAAGAAAGAACTGTTACCGCGGATAGCGAGGTGGTGGCTTCGATTACAAGAGTATGATTTCACGATCGAGTACCGACCAGGACGCAACATGAGTCACGTTGATGCTCTCAGTCGAAATCCCGTGGGAGATTCCGAGGAACCGGATACAGCAGACTTGAAAATCTTCACGTTGCGAATAAATCAGGATGATTGGTTACTAACGATGCAGCTGCAGGATGTAGCTATCCAGAAAATACATCGTACCTTACAGCAACCTGCGGTCGCCAATGAGGATAGGCAGATCCACACAGACTATGTGCTGAAAGACAACCGTGTCTGTAGAAAGGTAGACGGTGGGGTCCGTTGGGTTGTGCCTAAGAACTCTATTTGGCGCATTCTAAAGGGAAGTCATGATGACATGGGACATTACGCAGAAGAGAAAACCCTAGAACACGTGAAGAGATATTTTTGGTTTCCGAAGATGAGAAGAAGGGTAAAGAAATATATTGCAGCTTGCATTGAGTGTGCTTATCATAAGAGACCGGGAGGTAAAAAAGAGGGGCAGTTGCACAGTTTAGAGCGTGTAGCCATCCCATTTCACACAGTTCACGTGGACCACTTAGGGCCATTCCCAAGGAGTAAAAGGGGCAACGAGTATGTTCTCGTGTATCAAGACAACTTTACAAAGTTCATCCTACTAAAGGCAGTGAAAACCACAAAAACCAAACCAGTGTGCGAAGCTATCAGTGAGATTACGAGCTTATTTGGGTGTCCTGAGCGTTTAATTACAGATCGAGGTACGGCATTTACAGCGAAGGAATTTGAAGAATTATGCGAAAGAAACCAGATAAAGCATATAAAGAATGCGACTGCTACCCCTCGAGCAAATGGACAAGTAGAGCGATCAAACGCATCCATTACAAACGCCATATCCACTATGTATGCACAAGAGGATGGAGGCGACTGGGACACGAATTTGAGAAACATCCAATTCGCCATGAATTCTATGTCAAATAAAACTACTGAGAAGAGCGCTTATGAGCTATTGTTTGCTTATAACCCAAGGAATTCATTGCAAAACCGTGTTATATTGGCGTTGCAAGAAAGCGAGCTCGATGAGACTAGAGAGACCTTAGGCGAAGCAAGGGAAAAAGCGTTAGTAAAGATATCAGAGACGCAGAAAAAACAGAAGGAGCGTTACGATCAAAGACATAAGGTGCCGAGAGTGTACCAAAAGGGAGATTTAGTCATCGTAGAACGAGAAGCGCAAGCGACAGGGTGTTCGCGAAAGTTAGCTCCGAAATTTAAGGGTCCGTATCTTGTCTCAGAAGTGCTAGCGCGAGGTAGGTATTCTCTCATGGATATACCAGGGGCAAAGAGGACACAGCGAGCGTTCAATTCCGTGTTTAGTGCAGACCGAATGAAACCCTGGTGTAAGCCCCCCCAAGGCGAAGTAGGAGATGACGACCAGGCCGACGAGAGCCAGGACGAGGGAGATGACGACCAGGCCGCGGACAGCAGAGGGAAAGAAGACGAGAAGCGGATGGAGAACGGCGCGAGCGCCAGAGGAGCAGTTCAACCGGAGGCAGACCGGACCGGGACCGAGGACGGCCCCGATGTCAGGAAAGGCCGACTGTTACGCAAGCGAGGACGACCGCCACGAGAAGTGCTACCAGAAGCGGGACGGAGAAGGAGAGTACTAAGAGATCACGTGACGCGAGAGAGAAGAGTGTGTGACGGGACTCGTGGTAGTGTGGGCCGTGTGTTGGCTCGTGGGAGAGCTTCTGCTGGAGAGCAGAATGCTGGTGTAATTCGGGTTTAAATAAAGTTGGAGTCCCTTGGACGTGTTGTGTTATTTCGGGTGTGCCTCCCCGAGGAGGAAGTTGGAGAGTGGTGTAGTGTTTTCTGACATATATATATTTGTACCTATCGGTCTGGATTTCCGTAGTTTGTCTTTATTATCCATAAATACGACGAGAGAGAACACGAGACAGCAGACACATGAACTAGGTGAAAAAATTGTTACAGAATTACGTATTCAGGGTCTTGCTATCGGAGTCTTATGCGTTTTAAATTTTTCTTTCTTCTTTTTTGAAACTCAAATAAAGTTCCTCGATCAACATATGATGAAACTTTTATGAACTATTAATTATCCAAAAACAACTTATTCGATGATTTACTCAATATATCCCTAGCGTAACCATCAAATCGTACATGGATTTTAATATACAGCCTTAATGTTTAAATAATTTTTTAATATCATTATAATATTGGAATTAGTTCAACATATACGTAATTATTAAAACTTTTCGTATTTTTACATTCGTTCTCAAAATGTCTTTTACCGGATAATCTCTCTGAATTTGAATACAATTATATATTTATCTTTAAGTTCTGGATTTTATAAATTCATTTTGAGCTGTAAAATGTAGATTTGCGTTTTTATTCGTGGTAGAGAGAAAATAATTCGTTATAAATATTTAGGAAACAACCCTTTTCCCATCTCTTACTATAACTGGCACAAACTGATATATTTCGAATTTTCTGTATGAATTTTTTGTGGCCGTACTCTTTCCAACTCTCCTTTATTTTAGATATTTCTTCTTTAAAGCCACCTTTTATTTTTAAGCACATCAAAATACAAACTTGTGCAATGTCCCTCTATAAACTATCCATATCTGTGACTTTATTTTGTTCGTTGATACACTTTGATGAGAATTTTCTAGCGATTTTTTCCATTAGACGATGGAACTAAATTGCCGCTCCTACAAATAGTGCCATTCTAAAAATCGATTCCAGACATTTAATTCCATCATCTCTCTCCTCTTTGTGCTGTGTTATATATCAGAAATATTTAGGAGAAGAAATAGAAGGTGTTTGATTTCGAAATGTATATTTGTTTGAAGGTCTAGTCTTAATTGTGACGCCAACTTTAATAATAGGTATAAACAAATCCTTAGACGAATTATAGTTTTTGTTAGACTGGCATGATAGTCATGCGGAAATTAGACAACAGATAACATGTGACGCTCCATTACGAATTTCATGTGTGTAATGGCTTTATAAATCTCTTAAAACAACTATTAAGAATATAAATAGCGGAAGAAGGTATCATATTTCTCTAAATATTACCTAAGATTTTAAATTTCCTAAGTATCTATTTTATCTGCCAACAGTTTCAATACCAATATCTTTGTTAGGGTTGTGTAGAGACATGAAAAATTTTATTTACCTTTAAAACCTTACTTCCACACACTATAATTTATTGAGATATGGGATATGAAACTGTTTAAATGTAATCATGTTCATGTACATACAGTTTTTTGTTTAATTTAGAAAGTTTTAGTTTTCATACTGAAATTAAAATTTCATTTCCATATTTCGGGCGGATCTGACGAAAATTAATGCCGCCTTCTCTTTAATGCATTCAAACAATCGTATGGGAGATCTCCGAAGCTTATTTTAGAATCCATCGTTACTTGCGTCATCGATACGAAAATAAAATCGCCTTGTAACATGAGTATGGTTAGGAAACTGACCTTGTTGAAAAGTATAGTTCTACCGTTTTATTTTTCAAATGTACTTACATAAAAAGAAACGTTTTCGCTTTGTTATTTAAAGTTTTCATCCAAAGCATGTAATTAGCGTTAAAGTTGAAACTTTTCGTAACATTTACCATTTATTATCACTATTGTTATTCTTTCAAACATGAGTGAGTCGTATTAATCCAAATATAAGAATATTACTCTATGATGAAATATTTAGGTACTGCGTATTATAATTAAATTAATGTGTACAAAACAAATTATTAACGAAAATAATAATTCGTGTAATCAATTACAGAACTGCAACATTTTTTATGATAATTTGCAGCTCTCTTTGAATGACGAAATAAATGATCCCGATGATACGCGCTTCAATGGAACATAATCCATTATATCCTATGGAAATAAATTGAAGCCCAAATATATCCGAAGTCAACAATGTGGGATCTTGGGACGAATTATAGGATCAAGGCATCATGGGTACTCGAATTTGAATGGCTTTCATTAATAAACGGGTTGAGAAAAATTGTATTTTGCATTGTTTATGCATGAAGAGACATGAAACGGGCGATAATTTTATTTTATATTATTAGTCTTAAAAAGTTAATCGTTACAGGTAAAGGAAAATGTTGCGCATTTCAGAAAAATTTACTGGAACTTTCGGCCATCTCACACCTTCTTAGGGTAACCCGTTTTTTTGTTAGTTGTAACTTTCCTCTCACTTTCGTGTTCAAGGCCAACTTCTGCGTTTTTCTTATTTTATATACCTTTTGGTTCTAAAATGAATCGTAGAAGCAAATTCGAAAGTATTTCCGCCTCTCCTGCTAACTAGTTACTAATGTTACCGATTTCTTCCCTTCCGATTCATCCCTCCCCAGTCTTACACACCCTTTTCCTTTCGGTATCTCTTGCTTCGATTTCAAACTCTCCGCCCACATCCTATCCCAACCATCCAATTTATTCCAAACTCAACTTCCGTTTGTTCCTGGAAGCCTTTCTTCGGTTTCTCGTCCGGTTCCTTTGAAGTCCACCTATCTCGCTGTTTTGCGATTTTTTCCATTCCACTTGATTCGAAATAAATCGTCTCTTCCCAGGAGACCTGCTCACCGACACGAACTTAATTCCTTTTCAAATAATATCCACGAAAACACATCTCGAGCCTCGTTATTTCGCATTCGTCCGTTATTCCTTCAACGCGCTCCTCTCTCTCTCCTTCTCTCTCTCTCCCTCTCTCTCCCTCTCTCCCTCTCTCCCTCTCTCTCTCTCCCTCTCTCACTCTCTCTCTCTCTCCTTCTCTCTTTATATCTCAATCCTTTTTTCTCCTTTCATTCTCTCTCCCTTTCTCCTCACTTTTCTCTCTGTTCGCCCTCTACCTCATTCGCTGTGTTCATTTTCTCAGCGATCTCTTAGACAATTTCCTTGTCCCTGTTTTTCTACGGCTCCTTCATATCTATCTTTGCCTATTTAGAGATAAACATAGAACTCTTTCCCATCAAAAGTCAAAATGTTATCTCATGATTTCGCTGTACCCCCTTTTTCTTATCTTCCGTGACTTTTTTCTTTCTACGTTTTTTACTTTTTACTGTCTCGTCTTAACGTTTTCTGGTCTCTTCCATATTACTTGAGTGGGTTGAGGTTGAAAGAGGAAATGGAAAAAGAGAGGAAAAGTATATGTGAGAGAGAGAAGGTCTGGGAGAGAACAAGCGAGTGATAACATGAGGTGGAGGAGAAAAGAATGGGGAAAAAGAAAAAGCTGTATTCGTATGGAGGAGGGAAAGTTTAAGGGTTAGCAGGGAAAGACACAGAGAGAAAGAAAGAGGAAAAAGTGAGAGGAAAAAGGGAGAGAGAGAAAATGAAACGTAGTCGACGTGTGGGTGGAGTTGGTGGGTTAGATGGAAGAGATACAGGAAGGCCCGGGATGGGAGACAGCATGGGATGAGGAGGGGGAGGAGGATACGTGATGTCAAGATACGTGATGTGTAGGAGGAAGTTCCACGTCGTGGAGTGAGACAGCGGTGGATTGCTGGGAGGTTGCTATGTCTTCGTCTTAAGGGAAGAAGGGAGGTGATTCGCAGTTTGTCTAAGTAGAGTGTTTGCTCGCTGGGACGCATAATGTTGCGTCTTTTCCCGGAGAAGAAGAACCCTTCTTATTTGCCATCGGCGTATCCTTGTCCTCCCCTCCCTCTCCCTCTCTCTCTCTCTCTCCATCTGATTTCCATACATTTTGCTTTGTATTGCATACGAAGTCAGTCTAGAATCAGCGCTCTCTCTCTCCTGCCGCCCTCTCGCCCCCCCTCCTCTCAGGTGAGGCTCCGCTTTTGCAGGAGAAATAAATGGAAGAGAAAGCGAGGACACGAAAGTGATGATCGACACTTTCTGTTGTCTGCCGTTCTCGCTATTTCCGTCTAACCATGAGCCTAACTTGTGGAGAAGTTCTGTAGGAATAGTTATCGATATTGTCATTAATTTACTTAAATTAAATAACTTTCATACGAAACATCACCGGGAAACACTCAAAATTTCAGTTGTGCGATAAACTGAAAATATATTCAAAGAATAAGTCTCGTTGATTAAATGGTCCGATTATAAAATGTTTATATTTGTATATGCATGCATAAGCGAGGCCGAAATTTTTCTTATGCTCAGTAAGGGAAAAGTTACGTTAGGGAGAGTCTTATGGGTTAAAAGAGCGCTGGGTTGTACGCATGCCACTCTCTCACAAAAACACATTAAGAATGGACACAACTTCACCGCCACGTGATCTTCAAGGGCGAACCCTACTCTTCCACAGCACGCGCCATCAACGTGAAAACCTGCCCGCCTGCCCCAATTCTCCCCACTCTCCCGTTTCCTGTCCTAGGACGTCCAATCTGCCTTACCATTGACTCTCTCTTCTCATCCTCTCTCTCTCCTTTTGCTCCACACGACATGTTCTCTCTCCACTTCTCCCTATCTCCCTTTAAACTCTTTCTCTTTTTCTGCCTTCCTTTTATCCCTTCACCTACTCTCTCCCTCCCTCTCTCTCTCTCCCGCCTACTTTGCCTCCGTGCCCTTATTCTCTCCTCCTCTCTACCTCACCTTCCCTCCTATCCATTCTCCTTCATCCTCCCCCTCCCATTCCTTCCCCTCTATTCCTCCCCCCCCATCCGCTCTCCACCTCACTCCCAGAGCCTCTTGGCGGTAGGACGTTCGCTACATCGATTTTCATGTCCCTCTGGCGGGGAGTGGGCGAGGCCACCCGCCCACCCTGTCTCTTCGCCCTCCGCCAGCCAACTTCCTCTCTCTCTCTCTCTCACCATCCTTTTCGCCTATCTTCCCTATCTCCCTCTCTCCCTCCCTCCCTCCCCTCTTTCCCCTCCACTACTTGATTACTCCCCTCCCCAAAGATCCAAACATTTTCTCCTTACCCACTCCCCTACATTTGGCCCACACCTTTCCAATTCCTTGCAAATCTTCCTCTCGCCTTTTCTGCAATTCTATCGCTCTCCGTAGTTTCACCTCGACCCTCACTCCCCTCTCTCACTCTTCCCTTTCCCATTCCGAGAATGGTACGACCCACAACTCTCTCTCTCCATCCCAACCGTTCTCTCTTTATTTTTTTTTTCTCTTTTTATTATTACATTAAACCCCGTTCGCATGTCCCCACTTTCCTCCGCAACCCACTTCCACTCCGGATTCTGCGAGGTAATCATGCAGGACTTCAATTCAAAGAGCGCGCAATAGCAATAAATAATGAAGGAGTATTACTCGACCCTTAGCGTGCCTTTTCATTACGAATAGCTCGTATAATGCAATGTGCGGGGATCTGTTACTAAAGAAATTTTAAAAAACATTTTCCATAAAAAAAGAACCATTTGGAATAAAAAATCAGTTCGGCGAATGCGGAAAATATTACGATTTGAAATTGATCACTCGCTTTGAAGCGCTGATATAGGCTTGAGTCCGCATTCCCTGGTCCAAATGAACGAAATATGGTCAGTTATTTCACTTCGTGATGTCGAAATACGAGGAAAAACTGATTAATATTATTTTAATAAATTTTTATCAATTTAGTTGGAATTAATTTTAGCTGTAAAAGTTACTAATGAGTTTATGCGTAAGTTTTTCTGACTTGTGAGGTAGGCTGCAATATTAACGAGGAAATTAATAAGCGGCTCTTTTTGTAGCGTCGCAAGCTCGTTCTCTTATGATTTTTCATACTATAATAATTTTTCGGTTACCACCGTCATCATTTTTATTCTTCATACGAAGATACCACATCGTCTTCCGAATAAGACGAATTTTCGCACCGTTTTCTTTTTTATTTTTTTACTCTAGAACAGGGGTCAACAAACTTTTTATTGAAAGGGCCACATGAGGCTATATGTACGGCAGTGCAGGCCACATACGACTTTTAAATGACTGATCGGGCCGTGTAAAAACTTCAAAGAGCAATTTTCGTGAATTTTTTTATTCTGAAATATTTCAACCGCCTATATTACAAATAAATTGCATCCATGTACTCGGAAAATATCGTTTAGATACCATGAATGATACCAAATGAAAATTCCTATTGGTAAATACACTAAACTTAAAGAAATATAAGAGGCAAGGCTGGCCAGATTAAACGTCTGCGCGGACCGGATGTAGCCCGCGGGCCGCAGTTTGGGGAGCCCTGCTCTAGAGCAGCGAGGCACTTATTTTATTCAAAACCTTCTGGGTTCGAGTCCAGGTGCAAATTTCCCCCGCTTATGTGTTTCGCGTGTAAAACAGTTTCAAAGGATTGGGCGAGACAACCTAGGACTTTTATTTCCGAAAATGTAAGTCGTAAGTACGTGATATCGCGACGTTTATGTGGAGAATGCTTCTCTCTGCCCGAGTACACTCTTTAATCGTCACCTCACAGGCAATATAACAGCTATGGAGAGGAGTTTCTTAATCGTTGTTCACGAAAACAGTCTTCCTAGTAACCAATTCAAACAAAATACGTTATGACTTGAATAGGACTTAATAATTCCTATGTATTTGCATTGATATTATGAGAATTGCTGTAGTATATTATTATACCGTTGATTTCAACCATCTAGGTAAGAAAATCTTAATACCATTACTCTGCCAAACGAAATATGCTGTTTATTAGAAACATTACATTTTTTATTTATTTAAAAAATCAGGCAATGAACATATATACTTCACATCTCCAAGTAGTGTATTTCCCGTTATATATGATAGATGGACATGAAGTAAGTATTAAACCAAAATTGAAATAAGAAGATGCAAAGGATAAATTTGATGCGGGATGAAAAGGGTTCAACACCCGGCAAGTGAAAGAATCTGGTTCGATTCCCGGTCAAGTTCGTGATTTTTTTCCTTCTCCAACTTCACAACAAAACTGAAATATTTTTGGCTGTATAATTTGTTGTTTGTTCATTTAAAAGATAAATGCATGTCATATTCATAAGCATATCTCTCGTTAAATGTAAAAGTATAATGAATCTTACGAAATAAATGTTCATTAATCTGCTATTTTAATGCTTTGGAGAATTAAATGTTGATTTAATACAATTAATTTTTCCCTGACTGTTCGTAATTAAACGAACAACTTAGTTGTTGCTATGTAATTAGAACGAAAAAACTGGACAGAAATTTAAAAAAACGAATTACCTAGAATATTTCATACATTTAAAAAATACGTAGTTTTTTCAATTGAATCAGAATTTATTAATAATCGGATCTTTTACATTTATAACATTGATATATTCCGTCACGTCACTGCAAACAAGTTTGATTTATCGACGTTGTTACTTAAGACCAATTGCTGTCCCAATGGAAATTTCACATTTAAATGCTTCTATCATGGGAAAGAATATACCCTTGATGAATTTTCCTTTTGAAATTTCAGTAATTCACCTTCATTCTCCGTAAATTATTTATTCAATTTGTTTTTTTCTTTTGTTGCCATGCCAAAATATGTCAGAATAATGCCTATTTGTAAATTTGAACGTTTATCACTAGAAGCAATAAATAGTGTCAGAAGAAATCATAAATATTGATTTAAGTCGATGCAGCCGTCATTTTAAAACCAGTAGTAAGGGAAAACACCCAAGGGTATTCCCCTCCAATAAGACGTAGATCATTCTGCATTGTTTGCTTTTCGAGTGATCTCCTGCGTATTTACGAAAGCATCGTTTATATTTGGGATGAGTTCATTGATCAAAACCAAACACCATATGTGGTTTGAAGAAAAATGCGCAGTAGACAACCTTCTCAGGTGTAGTCAAACAATATCACACGAAACCTCCCTCTCATCTCCATTCCATATCTTTTAATGCAGTAGTATATGCACGGCATAAGATACAGTGACAGACTGATTGGTCGCCTTGTGGTGTATGGCGGAGAACTTTCTTATATTTTTCTTGCACTGGCCGCGTAACCGCATAAGAGCGAATCAATGACGCATAGAAGGAAATTCCAGTAGCAATGAGTTATTCGCATAATAACGAATTCGCATAAAGCGAACCCGCATAAAGAGAGGTCCACCTGTATATCACAAATGAAATTTAACTGGTTTGAGAGAATAACTATCTTTTTTTGAAATCAGCATTTCAGAAATTTATCACCAGAGGCGCTAGGAGAGAGCGTTACACACTAACATTAAGTAACAAGGTAACAGAGAACTGTTTATATCGCTTGATATTTATTAAATTCACGTTTAATTCGTTTGAATAATAATAAGTGAGCAAAGCGCTTCGTTTGACGGGTCGCGTAAGTGGCCAGGGCCCCAAGCCCCAAGCGATATTAATTGGTCAACGTGAGAATTTTTTCACCACGAACATTTTTCTGTTTTTCAGATCCTATGCTTTCAAAAACTGAATAATGGCTTATAAGTACTGAAATATTGATCAAAAATTCACCTGCCAAAGGAGCGGGGGCAATATTTTTCATCGCTGTCATTGTCTCCATACAGAGTTGTTAATCTCGTGATGAACCTAGAATAACTCGTAAATCATCGCCGCTATTTTCCCATCATCCATTAATTCTTTTCCATAATACATCATACATAAAGTGGATTTTAAAGGCAGCGGACTTGATTCCCTGAATTTATTAGGGGAAGTTTAAAATTTCTAATCGGAATAGAATCGAGAAGCATTTATTTCATCCTCCAAAATTTATACTTTTTCTATTACATGATTTTGGAGGTCGAGTGCACATATCTCTCTATATTATGAAATCATAATGTCAGCATGATGCGTAACGCTCTGATTTTCTGAATAACTCGATTAGAAATAAACTTAGAAGCCTGAAATTTCTCAGGATTTCAGTGTTGATGAATCTTTATGTTATGACTAAAACATTTCGGAAAAGGTCACGGATTCGACTCCAGAGGACGAATTTCGTTTCCCATAAGATAACACGTAAAAATCACATTTTTGTTTGAAGGCTTTCATTTTTTTTACTCTTTAAAATTTCTTAAAATTAAGTTATTGACACGGAATTTGCGCTAAAACACGCCAAAATGAATGAGAATACTATTCTTACCGTCGAATACTCAATCTCATTCGAATTCGCTCATATTTTGAATTTATACTCGAGTTTTGGTAATTTTTTTAAAATTTCCTTAATAAGATAGATTCCTTGCTTACCGGTGTAGTTGTCCTCGGTAATTTCCGTGCATATGCACTTAAATAAAGGCTTAAAGATCAAAAATAAGATTAAAACTTGCTCGAAATGACCGAAGATATGAATTTAATGCAAATAAATCGAACGTAATATTCATGTTATTTATATTTTTTATCTATATTACTATTATCCTATATCTGGTTGTCTCACTCTCTCTCTCTCCCTCTTTTTAACGCTCTATACCTCAGTCATTTTTAATCTACGGGAATTTCAGCCCTCTAAGTTTATTTTTTATCGAGTTATTCAACTAATTTTCTTAATTTGTTATTAAAATCCAAACATACATCTCTTGTAAAATATATTCATTAAACTCATATTCAAAACATATTCCCGTTAAACTAATCTAAATCCAATAAGCATAATAGGAACGAAGAAACAGTGAGCAGTGAGTAAATGTAAATGTAGGCTACATTAGGAACGACTTGAATTTCGTAGGATTCTCAGGTGCCTTTAATAGTAAATCTTTGGATCCGAGAGAACGGCGTCATGCCAGTGAATGTCTTGTCTCTCTCTCTCTGGCCGTGTCACCTTTGATCCGTATCCTACAGCCCCGGAGGCGGGCGCTGAGAGACGGGGCCAAGGAGGAACAATAAGGAGGGCTGAATAATAAAAGGACCAATGTGTGCGCCACGGTGATCTCCTACGGGTCGGATTTCGGTACGGCGACGGAGGAGTGGTTCTCGTAAGTTGGAGGAAGTTGTACTTTCCGTGTTTTTCATAACTCCGCAGCAAAAGGGAAATTGGGGCAACGGGTCCCCCGGGGTCCTATACCCCTTTATCCCCTCTCTATCTCTCCTCCGTTCCTTCACATCTGCCCCGCCCAAAAACTACCGCTCCCATCGATACCCGCTGGAGCACGATACGGGCCCTTTTTCGATATATAGGACATTTTCCACGCCCTCCCCGCCTCGGCTACTTCCTGCCCCCCTTCTCTTCCGCCTCTCTCATCAGCGTGCCCCTCCGCCTCCCCTTACACCTCCGCCGTCACACCGGTGTACAGCAATTCCTTCTCCCCCCCTCCACCTGCCTTTAACGTCCATCAATACTGTTTTTTGCCATCGCAAAATGAATCCCTCTCTCATTTGCTTCCCTTGGAATTTTGGAATCAACGCCCGGAGCCCTAGTTTCCTTCTTTGAAGACATCATCGCATATTCTGCACCGTGTTAAGCTTTATCTTTCATACACATCGCGTACATCTGCAAGAGTATAGCCTTCGTATGCATATATATATATACACATATATACATATACATATATCTAAATGAAATTATTTTTGTATCTGCTACCATTTCAGTTACGTTTTACTGTACGAAACTTGACGGTTTGTTTGTTTATACACACACAGATGAACTTTTGCATGAACACTATCTTTGATAAAATATACAAGGCTAACTTCTTCTTTCTTGCAGTTGATTCTGTTTTTTACGTTAATCGAATACAAACACATGAGGTATGAAAAGGGTAGTATTATAACCTTAATTTTAAAAGCAGATCACTTGCTAAAAGGATGAATATTTTCCTAACATATAAGTCTTGTGATACAGTAGAATACATATTTTCTTTCATAGAATGTATCATATTTCACTCGTTATTTAGCTGTATCCCGTTATAATTGCCTTTAGAATAAATAAAGATTTAAATTTATCGTAGGCAATAAGCGGCATTCCGTAAATATTTGTCTATTTGATAAAATTATTTTCTTGCATTTTACGCGCTGTATTTTATGATAATGTGATATTGTAACAAATGACATGGTTGAATGATTTGGACAAAATAAACCAGTAAAAGTATCCATTTTTTGTAGGTAAAGAAATAGTAGAAAAATAACATCAAGAATTTTCGAGCTTGAGTTTCTGCTTATATTTCCTCCTCTAGTAAAAACACGAATTTAATTCTCGTCCGCCAGTAACTTCCTACAAAGCAATTTACGTTACTAATTATCAAATAGACCATCAAATACTCAACCAAAAAGTATTCGATTTCCAGCTAAATATTATAAATAAGCAACTCAGGTTCTCAAAAACACCAAACACGTGATATTCGCTCAAAAGTTCGACGAAACTGTTATATATTGAATTTTTCTTTAAATAATATTTTGTTCCATAGAAAAAGTGCGCAATCATCAAGGTGAAGATACCTCTTACATAACGCATCCTCAAATATTAAATAAATATCGCGAGAGAAACATGAATTCCGCAGCCGAATTACGTGCAAAGCGGAGAGAGAGATCGTTTTCCCTGAGCTCCACAGTCGCCACACAATGACATTCAACCCGGTTAGCGCGTCCGGCATTCTCCCCGGAAGATGGCTCTCGCGGCGGCGGAGGAGGGCGATCTCGTCGCACGCGTCATCGTGCGACGCAGATGCACGACCCGCCCGCCGCCGCGAGGCCTCCCTTTATCGCCCGTTCGGTGCATGGGGAGTGCGCGATTGCTGAGGCGGATTATCTGGTCGCTATGTGAGAAATGGTATCCCAGCATCCATAGCGCACGAGGGCAGATAGCATCCATACCAAAGCCGCACTTACGCCTGCCCATTCGCCCACGCCCTGTCCCCGCAAAACCACCTCCCTCCCCTCTCTCTCCCCCTCCCTCCCTCCCCTCTCTTTCTCTTCTATTTTTTCATCTTCTCTCTCCAATCATTTTGGAACCGCCTTATACTATATTTCTCTCATTCGAGAACTGACTTCTCGTCACCTAAAACATTTATTTATTCATTCTCTTCCATTCAATCCCCTCTTCCGATATTCACATTCATTTCATTCTTCCAATTCGTCCCATCTCATTTTCTCTTCCTCTCTTTTCTGAATCAGACAAGTCCTACATCCACATCCCTCCCGCTCTGACCTATTTACTCGATCGCTTCGGCCATCCCTCCTCCTCGCCTCCAATCTCACCTCAATTACCTCCCACAAATACTCACCGCCCACCAAAAAACAATCCTCACTTCCTCTCACTCCACCTCTTTTCCCAAAATCTACCCCACCTCCGTCGTCGCCTCTCTGCCTAACCCATTTTGACCCCATCAAACAATTCGCTTTGCTCTCCCCTCCCTCCTTTCCTACTTCCCCTCCCTTCCCCCTCCTCCCTCGTTTGACAGCCGGTTTTCTCCTTTTTTCTCTCTCCCTTTGACCTCTTTTTGTGCTCACGTGACGTATACCCTATGGACGTTTTGCCCGCAATTTTACTAATTCCATAAGCTTTGTGAATGTTGAGGATGGTCATGCGATGGAAAATGTTGCCAAAATTACTAAGGTAGCAAGATTAAATATTCGAATGTGTATTTATGCATATTAATGTTTCCATTGCATGTTTAACAGGTGTACAGAGCAAATACGGTTACGCTTCGCTGTTCCTTTGCCGTAATTCAACGAAAGCGGAGTCTCTATATAAAAATAAAATCTTTTCAGTAGGTACCCTTAAAATTACCTTAAGCCTTCAATTTGAGGAATGAAATTGATGGATATATTAGATGGTGATTCGATGCAAAGGGCTTCTCCGATCTCGTACGAAATAACTAATCTATCGGAGGTTGCTGCTGTCAGCTGGTCGCAGATGTGGGTACGTGCAGAAGTGCATTGCTGCACTCTTCGTGTACTGGTCTCAATAATCGATCCATTTTCGGTATCGTCGCTCGGGGAACAATTGTTGAGAATGGTGTCGAATAATTTTGCCAAGTCCTCCGAGAAGCAGGCCGTTGCCTTTTATTAAGAATCTGCAACGACTCTGCAGAGACAACTCCCTCATTGGAAGCTAGCTATTACAGTAAAGTCTGGCAGGACGCTGGTTTCTCCGGCACGAATTTGATCATATCCACTTAAATAATCGTGACACTTATTCACTCCATAAATACGGCCATAAGCGGTCCTGAATTGGGCGTAAAACGGATCATATGTATGTGTGTAACGTGATTTTTTCCTAGATGAATGAAAGTTATAGAACTCGGTTTTGCACAACATGGTTTTTTCCCAAGAGTGTAACTCACGCGTTACGCAAATAAGTACTGTTTTTTGATGTTGCAACGGTTATCAATAAATCATCTGGGTGGAAATTGTTTCAACATAGCTTCCCACGTCTTCAGCTGGTGTTTTGAGGGTGAAACTTTGAAAGATTCAGCGCAATCTTGATAAGAAAAGTTGTGACACTTAAGGCAAAAGTTTTGAGCTCGTATTTGCGATTCATTTTTATGAGGAAAATTTCCAAGTAGGAATTTGCTGTATTAAAAAAATGGGAATTTTGTTGGTTTTTGTAGCTCCTCTAATCCCAATGAAGCGACGTGGATGGAATTGTTTCTTCACTCGTTTAGAATATTTTCCATTAAAACCTCACACTTCCGTTTCCCCCATCAACCGTGGTTCATTCTGTCGAGCTGGAGGAAGTGATGCGTGGATGGATTTCTCGTGTGGAGGAGCGGCGAAGGTTATTTTGAGGAAAGAGATGCGAGTCCAAGGTTGGAAGGTATGGCGCGCGAGTATGGGCGGGGCATAATGGGGAGGTTTAAATAGGAGGGGGGAAGGAAGGGTGGGGAGTAGAAAGGTCAAAGGGGCAGGAAAAGAAGGAAGAGGCAGTGGAAGGTGGGCAGCGAGATGACTCTCTCCTGGTCATCTCTCGTTGTGTTCTAGCGTTTACCTTTGCCGTGTCTTCGCAAAATAGCAGAGACGGAGAGGTCACAAGAGGCGGAATAGAGGTAAGCGGAGTGGAAAAAGGAGAGAGAGAGATGGAGGAAGAAGTGGAGAGGAGAGAGCGAAGTAGGTCTGCGTCGCAAGAGGTTTGCGGAGCGAATTGTTACCTCAGAGTTTGGCGTGTGGAGTGTGTAGGTGTGGCTTCCTCCATGAAGAGTTGGGTTGGAGAAGGGCGGACGGGAGGATGCGCGTGATTGGGGGAGGGGGGGGAGGAGAGGAGAGATAGGAGAGAGAGGAGAGAGAGAGGGGAGAGCTGAGCGGTGCACGTGTAGGCACTTTGGAGGCGCCGTTAGAGGATCGGGAGTGGAGTTCGATTTTGACGAATCGAGGAGGCTCTCGAAGAAAACTTCTTCTGCTGTTATTTTTTAATAGAGATTTGATTTGGGAATTTTCGCCGCGTCAATCAGTTAATTTTTTAAAAATTTCTTCACGAATGCAGCCGCTTAGGCTAAATATTTTAAATAACAAAAAAATCTTTGCGAAGCTGTGACTGAAAAAATATGTTGCACAAGTTCTGACTTTATATAAGCGATTTCATTTACGACCCCGCGATAGCCAATATAAAGTTTGTGTATTGTGAGAAATATTACGTGAATCTTGAAATTCAGTAGTCATACTTTTGTTAACTTTAGTTAAATTTGAATTGAACAGAAAATTTTTTAATTTATTTAAGTTGTTGCTATTTTCTTTTTGCGTTAAAATTTCGTTGAAAATCTAAAGGTTAGTATCCCTATAAAACAAATCGAGCGGGATGTATGAGGAATACGTTATCCAAATTTCATCCAAAAGTCCACAATTCTACCAAATAGTGTTTTTATGGCCCCAAAATACCAGGAATTTCTCCGCCCCAAATTGATGCCTCTTTCCCTTCGCACCACCTCCAGCACCTCGCTGATCGCCCCCTCGTTTATTTCATTTATTCGTCTCGCTTCTCTCTCTCTAATATTACCATTCTCCTCCCAAATTTCCCACCCCGTCTCTACGCCATTCGTTTCTCACATTTCCATCCGTTATATATTTTTCTCCGCATGTCGCTTTGCTTTCTTCTCTCTACGTCACTCTACGCGACTTTTCAGCTCTCTCTCTTCCACCCCCCCCCTTCCCCTCCCCTCCCCCCCACCCCTGCGGTAAGTCCGCGGAACACAGTTTGAAAACCACTGATCTACGGAATGAAAAGGAAGCAATAGGGCTTTGAAGGAGAACGTGCCAGTGGAACTATGTTAGATACATTAAGTATATGAAGATCGCGACGAAAAGGAATCCGAATGGAGTTATTCAAAAATTATGCACCTATCGAATATTTTATATCGCTTTAAAATTAATTAAAATTTCATAAAGTTACTGAGTGATAAATGGATTAAACACATCCTATAAATGGTTTTATGTGTAAAATCAAATTACGCCACGTAATTTATATTTTTACACTCGCGCACTTCACTAAAAAAACGCTGCAAATTTTGGTCACATTGAATCAATCCTAATTCAAACAAATTTAGCATTTCGGGCCAACGGACTGAAAGAATTCTCGAAAATTACTCATTAATATTTTAATTGGACAATGAATTTTAAAACCTCTCAGGAATATTCCGAAAAGATAGATATTATTAGTGTCCTAAATTACAAGATATTTCGTGATACATTTATCACTGAAATCTGCAAAACAATATGCGAGAGAATCATTTTTGGATTTTATGACTATACTTCACGAGAAATAAATTGGCCTCCCAGAAGTTTACGCCCACAAAGTAGTGGGAGACCTACGTTGTCGGATTTACGCTTACAGTCTACGCCCGTGTAACCCAAAGGCTACTGAATGAGAAAACGAAACGACGCTACTAAGTTACAGTATGGCAACGTCTCAAGGCTCTGATAGGCCTAAGGTTGAAAAGTACCCCTTTAATGCTCCCACCCTCCACTTCCTCAGAGGCCAGCTTACGTCTCGTCTACTATAATAAATGAATAGAGTGGAATTTTTCATAGAACGGTAATGATTTTATCTCCGTAACATTACCGTTTATTTTATGAGAACTTCTGCCTTTTAAAAACATTTAAAATTTATAGTAGAAATACATAGCGCTTAAACACAGGTAGCGTTCATTATCTTCTTTTGCTACGGTTTCCATTCTGCGTTGAACATCTAATTGCTCCTAAATTAACTAAAATCCGTTCATTTCGCCCTTCTTTATTCCCTCTATCTTTCCGCCGTTCCGCTCTGTTTCACAGGAGCTGCCCTCCTCTCTCTCTCTCCGCTCCACATCCCTCTCTCCTTTCCCTATCCCATTACGTCCTTCTCCTATTAAAACCCTCTCTCTAACTAAACCCCTACCCTCCCTCTGCCTCACCGCTAAGCCCTTTCCATGCCTTTTGTTCATTTACCATTACTTTCACATCCCATAAAGCGTCCTCATTTAACCTTACCCCCAACTTCCCACTTATTCTCTCTTACACTATTCCCTCTATTTCAACTGTCTTGTTTCCCATTTTTCCATCATCCTCAAAGTTTCTGTCACTACCCTCGCTCTTCTATTCCTCCTCTAATCTCCTCCCTCCATCCCCCACAACCGTCCCGAATTTCCTCCATTAAACCTGCCCTTCCCAACCCTCCTCCTTGATCGTCCCGTATGCGTCTTTCATGCGCCATCTGTTTTCTCATCTCTGTCCTAAGAGATTGCTATCTCTCCCATTCTCAATTCTGATGCCCGCTTCAAGTACGTGCTTGACCTGACCGAAAGGTTCATTCCAGAGTGACCACCGTCCGTTTAGCGGGCACGTATCTAGATTAATGCCGATTCAGTGCGAGTGAAAATGAGAAATCTCCCTCACCAGTGAACACATTATTAATACCGCCATTAATGCTCCGATGTTGGCGGCGCGTAAACAGTGGCCAATATATAGAAATGGAATCAGCTGCGAAATCTTGATATTACATACTTACACATTTTCTTATTATTATCTATTTATTCATAAATAAATAAAAAGATTGTTAATCATATTATCTTCGAAAATAGTTAATTTTACGTTTCTGTTCTAACTTTGCTAAAAGCTTGATTTCATTTAATAAGAAAATAGTCACCTACAGATAAACATCGGCCGATTATGTCTTTATGCTTTGGCAGATTAATTCATCCTTATTAATAGAGTTTTCCAATACGCTGATGAGCATATTAAATAATATTTAATGTTAAAGTATCCGTTTATATGTCACTAGTATAAGTGCCGGTCAAAAATGACGAGATAATCGATTATTCTAAAATAAAATTGAGACAGTCTTCTTTGACCTGAAATCATACCTCCTGCTGAGAGGGTTGCCTTCGATTCGAGCGAAGGTTCGAAGCCCTCGCCGCGAGTATCTATTGTGCTTCAAAAGCTGACCTTAGTCCCCTCTAGCCGGGTATATTTTGGATTTTTTCTCAGAGTGTGACAGAGGGAGTGACAAAAGGACAAAGGGACAGAATAAGGTTTTTATATATTACCGATACATTAAAACGTTCTTTTTATTATATCATAATGCTATCCTGAAAATTTCATCAAATTCGGTTAAGTCGTTTGCCAGATATTAAGCTTCAAAAAGCATTACACGCAACGTTTGCTAAGGCTTTTATTTATATGATTTCCATCTATAAGAAATATATATTCCACCCAGGTCAGTATTCCAACTCTCGTTAAAGAACTACCTAGAATTAATCACACCTAAATAGACGTAATTTAAGCCTGCATTATTATTTTGACTTACAATTAGTGTTATCATATACTAGTGAACACTTTGCAGCGTTGCGTCCAAGTTGGATGTAACGGATAACGAAGCATTTGGTTAACATAGTAGCATTATGCTCTCAGCTGGTGTCTTGGCATTTGGCAACATTAAAGATTTCATTCCACAGAGAATTATCGGTATCGCCTTGTGGATGAAAACAATCAAGAACAAGCGCTTAAAAATACTTGTCTCTGAATATCCAATAGCCATAACAATATTTTAAAAAGACCAGAGGCGCATTTCGCTACAAGGCAGCCGTTTTCAAAGGCAATTAACCGAAAATAAATTCTAAAAGGGCCTTTCTTTTAGAATCTATTTCCGCTGCTCGTTGGAGCGTTTTTTGCTAAAGCACACAGAAAAAATGGTTAAAAAAGCATTGTTTCTGGTAATTAATTAACACCAGGGTCTTGACAAAGGACATTCGAAAGAAAGTCCTTGGTAATTTCTCCTCCGCCGTCCCCTCTCGGGAGATCGTTCACCCTATTGGCGGTCAGCGGTAGAACTTCGACTTGTGATTGCACCCCGGAGGACTGCGCTCTCGACGAGACCGTGTACGGATGTGGATGGGGGAGCTGCTTCTGGTGAAGGAGGGGAGATGCAGAGCGGAAGAGGGTGGTTTGGAGCGGAGGATGGGAGAACGAGAGGAAGGGAAGAGGTTGCCGGAGGCGAACTCGGTGGCAATTAGGAATAGTGGCGCTTTGAATGACGGCGATTTATAATCAGGTAGAGCGGCAGGAAAAACCAGGCTCTCGAAGATATGGAGACTATCTAATTGATAGGAATAGTAATAGCTGCAAATTAACAAATTTTCAAGATTTCCTCGTTTTTTACTATAAAGAGAAAAATGTTACATGAAAGTTAACTCCCAAGAAAATTTCCTGTATGTATGTATCAGACCCGTTTTGAGATGAATTTTGGTTATCAGGATGTGTATCAAAATAGAGGACGAGGATAACATTCTACGGCGAAATCGTTCAAAGAGGTCGGCTATTTGCTTTCTCTTGTAAAAACCACTGATTAAAACATATTTATACGGAAAAATACAAATTAAAGTTTTCTTGTGCCGTTATTTCATGAATTGTGCGAGTGTAATGAATCAGCCTCTTGGGCTATTGTCGCATATTTCATGAATTACTTACTTTAAAATATACATGTGTACTTATATATGTTTAAGTAACTAGTGGTTGAGAGGAATCGGAGGGAGACAGTGGACACTTATTTGGTGTTGTAGACGTCCACGAAGGGCGGGTGTCCGAAAGGTCCAAGAAAAATCCTTTCTCTGTCGCCATGGGCGTCCGCAAAACCAGGCAAGTGTCCACTGGAACTCTCTGGTCCCTTTCAACCACTAGTTACTTACTCGTATATTTCCTTATCGTCCCAATTTCAATTTGTGTTACAGTTGCTTATTATTTATGCAGTATGGATTATATTATGGATTAAAAATTAAAATAATTCTTTATTTCAGAAAATATGCGGCATTAAGCGGAAACACTTGGATTTTGAAAGGATAAAATTTTTACAAGGCAGAAAATATCGTCCTCAAAATAATAAAGGTAAGAATATAGTAATTTAATTTTTTAATTCACATGAAAGATTGATGTTAATGTGTACATGTAATATGAAAACAATTGTCATTCTATGTTAATTTCAACGCATTATGCCTATTTTACTTATCGTAAAAACGGGTTACATGTCGATAATACAACAGCACGTACTATTATTTCAAGTTTAACTAGTGTTTTCTGAAATTAAATTATTCTTTACTAGTCCATAAGAATAATTTTAATCAGAATTTTATTCTCGCTAGTAACTATTATTATTTGATTTTTATAAAGATAAACTGATAAATAAATAATAAGATTGATAATTGAGAAAATATCTATAGTTTTTATCATGAGGAATTCATAAGTCACTGCAATAGATGTGGTCATTCGAAGCAGATGCAAATAAAATTACTTTTCTCATTCCCACGCCAGGTTAAGATATTGTAACTTAAACCTGAAATTTATTAGCCGCGTGTGGTTTCCGTAATTTATAATTCGATACTCGTGATGCAGTTACATTCCCTTCCCCCAAGACATAATTTGATTTTGGTTTCAGTCAAAAATAATAAATGATCGTTTTCCTACAAAGAGTAACCGATTCGAGCATTCCATTTAGTATGGCATTTCATTGTCGAAGGAAATGCCAAGCATTCATAAAAATCTTATATATTCCATTCTGGTTCCTGCTAATTCATGCATACATATGTCTGCTTACATGTATCCGCGGTTCTAAGAACGCCGAAGTAAACACAATGGTGTGGAATTCGTTATACGAGCTGTGGTTATGGTCTACGTAATCGACACGTCGATTCCACAGGCTCTGATTAATGAACAGAGCGCGATTAAGCTCGCGTCTCTCCTCCCCTCCCTCTCCTCCCTTCCCTCTCCTCCCCTCCCTCCCTTCCTCCTTCCTCTCCCCTCTTCTCCTCCCCTATCCTGTTTTCCGCTCGTTACACTTGTTTTGCAGCGCCCATGGCCGTCCCTGGCCTCCCATTCTCCTCCTCCCCTCCCCCTCTTTTCTTCCCCTCCTCATCCATTCTCTCCCCACCATCTATCGCCCCCCCCCCTCCCCCTCTCTCTCCTTTCCTCCTCCTGCATCCATTGTAATGCCTCGCTGCCTGTGGCAAGGGAAGACAGAATTTAATCGGCCGCTGTGTTTCCGAAACGAAAGGAAAAATTGAAAGGTCGTTAATTTACAGTTCGTGTTCGTATGACACCTTAAAATTATGAAAATAATTTGCTTCTCTGTTACTGAATCATTCATTCATATCAAAAGCATGCTACCTGTATTTTTATTTAATTCTTTAGGTTTGCATAAAAGAAAATTATGCATTAAGTGATGTTTTTCTCGGCAAATGATTCGTAATTCATTTGGATTGGAAATTATAATATTGAAAAGCATTAACCTTAGCAGGAATTACGTTTAATTTAAAAATTTTCACGAGTTAGGATTTCGTTCTGTCACACACTTATAAGTTATTAGCTTACAATCAATATTTCGCAATAATTTAACTAGGTTAAAATATGTGTAACAAAAGCATTTTGTTTTTAAAAAACTCGATATCGTCACTGTCACTATTATTTCGTTAATTTGTAATAAATATGGTCAAAACTAGACTCGGGCCTTTCCTCTTCCCCAAAAAAAGCAATGGATAGTGAAAATTACATCTTAGTATAGTACTTTAATTCTATTAAGATAATATTTGCATATTCATTAAACCAAAATAAATTATGAAATAATGATTTTCATAGAATTTTCTTTGGTTTCTTTTTGTCTTTATGACTGATTCATCAAAGTAATTTTATCGCATTTCTACAATGTAGCACATTTTTATTTTGGAGAAAACTTTTCGTATCATTCTAATGAGCTTGACGAATAAACGGTAATTGGAGCTTGGAATAAATCTCTCGGCGATTAACGAGCTTATCACAAAGAAACTCGTAACTTTGTGTCCGCCGGGAGCTGAACAAAGCATTTCACAATGAAGGAAAATGAACTCTTGAAACTAAATTTTGTTAGCACTTGATCATATGCGCATGCCTTCAATTGGCAGGAACTTCTATACTGCATCACTGGAGAACTAGCGACAGCAAATTCCAAATAAGAAATGCGAAAATGATGCAAATTGCGATTTAGGGTAACTTCACTTCATGCACATTGATTATTTTATATTCCGTCAGATTTACCGTACATTTGATTTATACTTTAAATTCTACAGCGAAAGATAAAATTACAAACATTTTGTAGTATTATGACCACTTTTGTGTAATCATAACGCCTGAGCTCTTTCAGCATAAACTACTCGTCAGAAAACGTCTTATTTGCAGATTTTATGACAATTCATAGATTAATTTAAGTTATAAAACAGAAATTTACAAGAATATTTTAAAATAAGCTAGAATGGAAGGATTTTGGAGCATGCTAGTTGTACTTAGCAAATCTATGGTGGTATTTGATAGACGTTTCGTATTTTTAAATTACGAATACGCGATTCGTGGACAGATTAAAACCTTAAAATCCCTCGCCATCTTTGGTTTACTCTGAAATGAATCAGATTGGAGCAGCCTCTGCCTCTTTCGCCTCATCTTGATCGATTACTTCCCACTTGGAATTCACATTGGCCCCCTTTCTCTCTCTCTCCGCCTCTTCATTTCTCTCTCTCTCCTTCCACTCCATTGGTTTTCTATTGCACATTCCCCTTTACCGTCCCAATCTTTCAGCGTCGCCCTCCCTACCTCATCTCTTTACTCCCTTTCTACTCTACCTTCCTCCACCAACCCAACCCAACCCAATCCACCCACTGCTCCTTCATTTTCCCTTTTATCCCATCCTCTTCATAATCTCTCTCTCTCGTCCATTATTGTTTCCTTTCCTCATTCCTCACCCAATCCTTCCTTTTTCTCGCACCTCACTCTTGCTTACTCCACTCCTCCTATCCCAACCTATTCTCTCCTACTTCCTTCCTCTTTTCCCTGCCTTGGGTTCTTTACCTCTATTTCTCCCTACTACCCAGGTAATCATTTAGATCCTTTCGGATGGTATTTCCTCCCATGTCTTTCTCCTATCCCTATCCTCCTCCATTCTAATAAGGACCGTATCTTTTGTTTCCTTCCATCTTCCTCTCTTTCCGTTTTCTTCTCTCTCTCAGACACACCACCCCAACCCACGCTTCGCACCAACACCAATTTCATTTCTCCCAACTCAAACTCTCTCTCTCTCTACTTTTTATTCTTAAATTCGACTCCATCGCATTCTTTATCTCTCTCTCTCTCCCACCTCCCACCTTTCTCTTTCTCTCTCCTTCCTCTCACTTTCTCTCTTTGATAGGATTTCACTTTTGCTCTCCATTTCGGGTTTTATATTCTCTGCTCTCCCCCTTCTCTTCATATTCCGCTCAAATAATTCGCTTTTTCTGCCATTTCCCATCAAATCGCTCTTTCGCTTCGCTATCATTACTTACTGATTCGTGAAAACTTTTATTTCAGAAAAGGTTTTTTCCTCCTTTCCTTTGCCCAAGTTCAACTCTTCCTCTTAAAATTTGCCCATTTCCATACTAAAATGTCTATAAATTGTTCTAAATATCCCAAAAATTCTATCTTTTTACCTCAAATATGAAATTTAACTCACTCTGAATGAAAGCTTTAACACAGAAACAAAGTTTAATATTTCCGAGAATATTCTTAAGAATGGCAATATAGCCATGTATGTATTTCTCCAAAATGTGTGTATGCATGTAATTGAATTTCCATTTATGCTTTAACTGGATTTTGAAATTTTTGGCATGATGGAAAATAACATTGACTGTTATAATAAAACGCTTCAAATGTTTAGAATGTGAATATTAAAGGAAAGAATAACATCTATCTTTCAAAATGATTCTTTAATGTTCACGTCAGTCATGGAGTGTGCTTTAGAAATAGATTTATGAAAAAATGAAAAGTCATCGTTGTGGTTAACGTAACTTTTTTATTCACCCGATCAAATTCAAATCAGCAGTTATCTATCAATTTCATCTTATTTAGTGTAGAATTGCATCGCTTTAATTTTTCCTTCAGAAACACCGTTTTCATTCCTACCACTTTCTTACTCATTCAACGATACTGTTTTCACCACATCTAGAAAAATGCCTCCCTCCCTCTCCTCCTTCCTGCCTGCAACCCTTCTATATCACCCCTTCCATCCACATATATCTCATCTTAGGCCTTCCACTCCGCCGGCAACTGTTTCCGAAAAACACATCCTTCGTTTCTTCCAGACCAACTCTCCTCCCCCCTCCTCCTTCTAACATCCTCCCCCTTCCATTCTTGCCTCCCCTTCCATTCCTCCCCATACCACCTCATCCGGGCTCCAAAGCAAGATCCTTGCCGCGCGGCTCCGCTTCGGGGGTTATCCGTACTGGCTAATTAGGTCGGGATTGCGGATTCCGGTGACAGAGGAGGGATTTCGTGCCAAGCAAGAGCCAATTCTCATTACCTGTCCATCTTCCTGATTAAACTCAAAAATTTACACCAAATGAATACGGGTTTGAAGTAGCCCACGGGTTCGTCCCTTTACCCTTGGATACTATTTCTCTCGTAGCGAGTTGCTGCCCTCCATCCTTATATGGGTTCGCTTTTTATAGCCGTCTATAGATCTCTTATTTTCCCCGAAGCGCAATCGACCTCGAAACGCCTAGCACTCTCCGACCATCCAATAACATCCTCTCTTTCCCAATACAAAATAAATTTTTAGAACACCATTTAGGCAAAAGTAAATTCGATGTCCGGTTAGAGAGTGAAATAAATATGTTTAATGTACTAATAGATTCTCAGAAAGCGGTGCCATGATGGTTAAAGCCCAAAGGGATAATAATCTGATCCTTTTTAAATATATATGTCATGGCATAATTTTAACCTGCACCCTGTATGTGAATTGCATTGGTCTGCTTATTTCGTTATAATGATCTATTCTGGCGTCATTCATTCTTAGTTTTGCGTCGCGTTAACCTCAACGAGACCTTTGTTGATTTGTGAGTGAAAAGTAGCATACCATTAAACAAAAAAGATTAAGTTCTCTATGCGATTTCACAGCTTGAATATCGCTCATTCACATTCTGTAAAGTCCCACGACTCCATTAATTTTAAGATGTTTGAATTGAATGAAAGGTACACCAAAATTAGTTTAAAGGACTCATTTGTTGCAGAATTGAAATTATAAATTATGTAAACTTATGAAGGGTAATAGATTTATTTACTAGGCAATTGCATGCTTTTCCAAAAGTGTTCCATTACTTTTTATATCACATTTTATGAAATGTATCTCCATAAAATATCTCAATAAAATTATACACTCGAATAATATTTTTCAAAATTTAATAAGTAGTTCATGTTATAAACTAAAAGAATTCTAAAACAATTAAAATTTTTCGTGTTATATATAGGGTGGAGTATAGTGTTTGCCAGGGTGCATAATGACTAATTAAACCTGGATATATGAAATTCTAATGACTTCTAAGCAATTCGTATTTTATATATTTTGGTATTTTTCAGTTTTAGAGACTTAATATTTTCAATATTTTATCAAATGAAATTATGTCTTCCCCTAAGCTCTTTCCTAAAATCTTAAATCCGTACCTCGCTAGTTACTTCCTATTTCCTTCCCTCTCCGTCAACTCCTTGCAACACCAACACATCTCCTTTTCCCGCAGGGTCCACCAAATTCTCTCTTCCTCCCCACCCCCTCCTAATCATCCTCACAAAATCTACCTCCTTCTGTTTACCTCCTATCACCGCCACCAATAGCAAAGCCCAGAACCCAGCTACCCTATCCCTAGACCTTCCTCTCGCCCTTAAGGTTCCCTTTGAGGTCAGCGCTTTGGCACTTCTCCAAGACGGCTCTGGATCGAACCCTTTCCTTTCGCTTCGCTTGTTCCGTCCGTCGTCGTATAGGAAATATCCGAGGGCGAAGAGAGAGAGAGAGAGGAGAACCATTTGAAGAAAGTCTAAGGGAGAGAGGAGATGGAATTCATTATGTGGTGCGCGGCAAGGTGACCCGTCAAATGGCAGCCGCCTTTTTAATTCACCTCCGGAACACTTAATTTATCATCCATCTGACTGTTCTGTAATATTTTTAACCGACACTTCAAAGCGAACTAGAGGTGGTAGTTGAGATCGTTTTTCCGGAAGTACAAATTATATTTGCCCCTTGTTATTCTGAGAAATCGGTATTTTTATTTAAACTTCATTATACCCTTGGAATCGAGGGAGTACTCTTTCTGCTTTAATAATTCATTAAATCGTTATTATTTTATCGTTAGATAATATTAGTTTGAGCAATATCAGGAAGCCTTTTAATAAATGCTCAATTTTGTTATCTGAAACGCGAAGAATTTATGTGGCAGATTCATTAAAATATGCACTACTAGCAGAATTGCCTTTTGAATTTCAACGGATTTAGTGAATCTACTACAGCACAACATACAAACTCTTTAAACTATATTGTAGATACTTTTTCATTTACTATTAACTTTTCTTAACAATCATATTTGCTTGTAACAATCCGCATCCGAGCCTATTGTATTCAAATATAACGATAATTTCATTTCCTATCATATTACTTTCCTCAAATCCAGCTTCATTTCTGGTGTAATTATGCCTCGCTGAAATATTTACATTTATGTCTTGTAAGCAAGAAACCCGTGAAAAGGCAACATACAGTTGTCCATGATTGAACACTGACTCCGGTAAATGTACACCATATACATGAGCCTATTTACGTTAATATACATTAAATTGTAGAATATAATGATTTTACTTACAAAAAGGTAATATTCCAGTATTCAATAGACGAAAGAAAGTTCAATTGCTTTCGTCAATCGTTATAAACGCTTACCACACGCAGTTTCCTGAATAATAATCAGTATCTATTTACGTTACTATGTATAAAGATTGACATCGATCGTTTCGTCGCTAAAATAAAAGTGCGAAGCGAATAACGCCAAACTTTCGTCTATTTGTAAGCTTCATCGAAGCTAATTGAATCGGAGGTAACAATGACGGCCGCCTTGGCAACGCTCTGGAGTGTAACATGTAAAAATCGCAGGGTAAGATAGTATAGAGTTTTATTCGTCGAATAAAGCAAAAACGAAAAAAATCGGTCCATATTTACGTATTTTGATGCTTGAAGGAAGAATACCTTGCAAGTCAAGAAATCGATTCATACGTGTTATCTTATGGAAAAATGTTAATCCCCTATATTGGCAGCGCTGATTAATCCAGTTTCACGGTCCAAGTTTTAGATTCACTAAATCCGCTGAAATTCAACGGGAAGTTGTGCTAGTAGGAGATAAAGAGAGAGAAATAAGTACTCCGTTTCTTCATAGAAGGTTAGGAAAACAAATTACATATTTCTGTTGATTAGCAGCTCACAATAATAATAGATTCTGAAAAACAATGTGTATTTAGTGTTTAAATCTCACATATTTTAAGCTTTAAAAGCACACCGAATGTCAATAACACCTGGAACATTCCACGAGTTAAAATTTTGCAAGGTGGTATTCACAGAATAACGATTCGTCTCGCAAAAGGCATTTGTATGAAATTTATTCTCGTGGAAATTGATGAAAGATGCCTTTTTCTGTAATACTAAACCGACCTTCTCCATTTCGCTATTATGATATACTACATCCATTATCATTTTCAATGAATCGTATTTAGTTATGTAGATAAATAATAAAATAAACACGGATCGTTTAAAGTATTTGCTACACTCACTTTCCGCCATTTAAGCCGCGAAGAGTGTATTCAAGTGTTTATGTTTTCGGCTGTGCATGTATATATTGACTTTTCGACTCTATCTTACTGCTTTGGTGGTATCTGTTCGTTCTCGAAAATGACTTCGATGCGAGGTGTATGAATAAATACCGCATGGATTTATAATCCATGCGATGATCCTCCGCACTTTCACTTTTCCTCCGCATCCCTGGTCGCAATCTCCGCACACCTCCCTTCCCTCCTACCCCCTCCCCCCCCTCCTCCCCCCTCTCCCCTTCTCACTCCCCGTACCACACGTAACACACCATATGATTACCCCTTTAGACCACCTCATTTTATCGCACTTACTCCCCTCCCCTCCCCTCTCCGCCCTCCCCCTTCCTTTCCACCCATACCCTCGCTCGGTCCCAAAAAAACCCAAATCAAATCACCATCCGTTTTCCACGTGGGATGAGTTCACTTGAAGAATTTATCGCGGTCGGGTTTTGGGCGTCGAAGATGGAGGAAAAACGCGAATGTTTTGGTTTTTGAGAGGGAATTACGGCGGATAGATAAGAGGAAAAGGGAAAGTGAGAGCGAGAAGCGGAAGATAAAGAGGAGGATAGATGGAGGACTAATGGAACTGTGAGAAGAGGGATAAATGGTAGGAGAGGGAGAACAGGAAATAGATAACCGGATTAATTCAGTCAAAGTCGAGGAGATAAATTTTCTTAATCAACTCAGTCCAATGCCGCGTTTGCATGTGATAGCAAATATGGAATATAACAGTTTAGCTTTAATAATAAATGCCAGAATCTGGTGGGAAATCTAGATGGACTTGAGGAATCACTGGAATATTTCATTTTGAAAGCAACAAACACGTATCAGGAGCTAAAAAAATATATCTTAACGCCGTTTGTTTGGCGTGCTTTTCGTTCTTTAATGTTTTAGCAGAGAGTGTGATAATATTTTTATAGTTAGGGATTAAATATATCTTGCAATGTTGAATAGAATTCTAAGAGATAATGACGGAATTGTGTGGAACGAGAGAGGCATTTAATGATAAGGCATTCTTAGGCGAGTGTCTAATTAATGCTGAATGCTACCGTGATGAAGCAGTGGTGTGAGCGGAACTTTAGATAATATTTATCCTGTGATGCGTAACTATGGCTGAGATGTATTAAAATATGTAATATAAATATTATAAGTTGCGCCAGTATTTGATAACTCTGATACAGTGAGACTTTAGAGGGTTTTCCTTAAAATACATTTTTGTTAAGCATTGCACTTCATTACCATAGGCAGAAATAAACGTATTCTTCGGAAAATTCATGAATGCATTCGATACGATAATTGAATTCTCATTGGTCGTTCAGTATTACACTAATGGCAGTAACTCTGTCTTAAAAGTTTTAAATGCGAAGTGAAGAGACAATCTACATTTTATAACATGATCCCAGAGTTTAATGAGGGAGAATGTAAGCTTTGAATTGTGTGCTTTAACTGTTGAAAAATCACTTAGTCGATCCCGAAATTGTAGGGTTTTAAATAGTAATTATTTAAATGATTTGTTTCTTTATTTTGACGCAGTAAATTTAGCTTGGAATAGGCGCCATTTTTATGTACGGCTTGCTTTTTCAGTTACAGTCAACAAGACTCTGGGTTTAACCTTTAGCCATGTTGTTGTGTGTCTAGAAAAAAGATCCATTTCTCATATACGGTCAAATATTTGACGCAGTTTTCCAAACAAACCGCCCAAGTCGAATTCGCTTTGCTATTGGTAAGGCTTCATAAATCGAAACAGGAAACGTAGTCTTCCGGGAAGCACCGCAGTAACTGAAGGTTATGGTTGAATTTGTATGAGTTTCTATTATCAATAAATTCATAAATGCCACCATGGCTTTCCACTTAGGTAACAATGTATAACAGAAATCCGGTTAAAAAACCAACAACGTTATCGATAACATAAGATTTATATACTTTTGTGGAATGTTATACAAACTGATTTATTCGTGATCAGCAGGAAATTTTTCACAAAAAAAAAACGTTTCCGACCGAAAAATTCTAATTATCGTGAATTTTCAAACAAATTTTGAAATTACCATCAATTGAAAGCAGCAAAACTATCGAAGGTGTGAGTATAAATAATAATAACGCAGTACATAGTGAGAAGTCGAATGAGAGAGGTGCTGATAGCCGTATACAAGAGAAGAGACGAATATGACAGACGATATGAAAGAGGAGAGAGGAAAGAAGAAACGAGGAATGCAAGAATCGGTGAAGGAACAAAAAATGCGAAAAGTTTCTACGAGAGCGGAATTGGAATGCGAAAGATCTCACGCGTATTAAAATAAAGGATCGGAGTTTGAAGTGTTGGATTGCGTTTCGTACGTCGAGAGACAGGGTTAAAGGGTAAGGAACGGCTTTATGGCAGAGATGAAAAATAAGTGTTCGTTAGTAAATAGGAGAAAATTTAGGAAATGGGAGCGTGGTATGTAGCGGAAAAGGACCGGAGAGCGGATAATGCGCGTTGGGACGAGTGTTTTCTTTTTATGTTTATCACTGGTGACTTTTGTTTTGATTTCGCCGAGGAAAACCCAGCGGGACGCAACCCCACGAGGTCGAGGCTCTTGCGCTGTTTGCCGTAGAGAGAGAGAGAGAGATAAGGTCGTATTTCTCTCCCCGTCTTCTGTCTCTTTCACATTTCTTCCGCGAAAAGCACGAGGTCTTCGGGTAGGGGAATTTTCAAAGGAGTTAGCTGATGCGCGTGGGTGCGTGGAATGGATTCGGAGGAATGGCGTCGTGACACTAATGGCACCCGGGGGCTCGTAAACCAGGTCAAAATTGTAAAAAGAATTCGAAGTTTGTTGCTAACTTCCTTATCGCGTTTCATTTTCTTGCAAAAGCGTATATATGCCTCGAGTGAATGTTCATAAAGGCAAACTCTGCTCGACAGATCTTGTACTTTCACCCTCCGGAAAGGACAGTCTTAAAGAAAAGTTGGTGCCATCATACTTGTAGTTCATTATAGGTACTGCGGAAATCTTAAAGCGATAAATAACTACAATTAATAAATGTCTAAAAATAAGTCACACATATAATATGACTTAAAACAATAAATAAATAAAATTGATGAATATCTGAGAACTAGTGTACCTGCTCGTCCTAGGATGGGAATTTTTTTAATGCATGCGTAGGTTATGTTTAAATTAAAAATAAAACTGCCCAAAAATTGCCTTGTGAACTTTTTTCACCATATCAACAAAAATTCGCATACGAAAAAGTCTGTGGCGAAAGCATTCAAATGTGGTAAAAGGTTTATCAGGAACACAGTAAAAAAGCTCCATTTAAGATTAAATTTAAAATTGACTTCTTAAAATTTGTTAAGCTGCAGCTGAACGTGCAAAAAATTGTTTTAATGCGTTCGAACAGTCGTGATTTTTTTACGAAAGAAGTGAGCTTTTTCCTAATTATGTTGCGTCATGCAATGCCAAAAAATACAAACCTAAACCGTACCTTATGTAGTTTTTCTAAATTTCGTACACTTACTTTATAACTGTTTTAAACTTATATATGTATCCTCTCACGTTAATTAAACAGTTTAGGTAACGAAGGTGAACATATGATTTCTTAACAATGAATGATTCGTCGCAAAGCTATAAATTAACTAGGGGTTCCACCCCTGGCACCTCCGGCGCTCAACCCCGTGCCACGCTCCGTGCGGCTACTTCTCTTAATTAAATAATTGCTTCTCTCCTCCTCCCTTTCTCACCCTCTTTCACCCTCCATCCCCCTCTCCTCCTCTCCCCCTCCCTCTCCTTCCCTCCCTCCTACCGTATGGGAAATATAAATGCCTAATTTGTAGTCGAACCCAGGACTTTTTCCGAGATTTTTTTCGTCGCCGCCTTACAATATATGAGTCGAGCAATCTTGTTAAATTTAGAGTTTCTGTCTCGATTCCTTATCCAGTTATTAGCATTTTTAACACGGCCTCACCAATAGCAAATTAATATGGGCAGTAGAAATAACATAATTTATGTGTGGTAACACATTTATTTATTATATTTAAAGATCCACCGATTCTATTAGAATTGTCAGAAAGAATTGGCAAAGAATGATGACAAACTTTTATAAATTGTGCATAATTGAAAAAAGAAAAAATTGATAAATAAAATATGTGAAGGCTGATGTAGCGTCTGATTTGTTGAGAGTAGTGTAAAATAAAAGTTTTGCGAAGTCAGTCAGAAATCTGCATTTGAAAATTCATATTATAGAGGAAATTAATACTAAACAGTAATTGATCACGAACTTTTATGTTGACAATTTTCTTTGTATCTTATTATTGACATAAGCAGATGAACACGATGAATAGAAATTGAGAGCACAATTCACCCCTTATATTCAGACTCTCCCACAAAATATGACGGAAGCCAATGACAATGATTCAACTCAGAGAAAGAGTCTCTCAGGAATGAGTGGGAATGAGTTCTTTGGCATCGATTGCATTGTTGGCACGGATTTGTTTACATTAACAACCCTTTCGAGCGTCGTAACAAAATCAGCACTCGTACAATGTGTGCACATATTAATAATATTTTAATGCAGAACTAATTATTTACCAGTTTGAATGATATAATGAAGGATATAATTAGGCGCTTTATTATGAGAAAGTGCGAATGTTTTAGATTAGTTACCGTAATTCCCACGCGTGTGTCAGCGCTAAATCCTTTCAAAGCGGACATGATGGCAACAATCCTCTGATGTTAATCTTATGGAAATTTCTCGAATAAAAAAAAATTTTTTTTGGGGCTCTTGAACTTAAAAACTTTCAGTTTTCGCAATTTTTCCTGTTTGTAAGTCATGAATAATCAGTCTGAATTTTTTCAGCGTTCTAGCTCATACGGAAGTAAGAAATGGTTTGCGTAACGCACATTAGTGCGGTTATAATATAGAGAGATATTCACATTTCAAAACATCTGTTGAATAAATTAAGACGATAAATTTAATTTAAAGATTTAACGTTAATGTTCCACTACCGTGATTTCATCATAAAGGGAACTGACTAGATAATTTTGCTAATATAAGGGAAAAGAATAAAATTTCGTGCACTTACTTTTTAATGTATCCACTAGAGTTAAACAGTTTACGTAACGAAGTTAAACATATTCCTCAATAACGATATCCCGAACCCTGATTGGCGTGCCATTCAACCAATGAAAACGCTCCAAAAACTGTACAAATATTCAAACAGAAATTGGCTATTATATGATAAGCCCCATATGTAATACTAGCAAAATTTCCCGTTGAATTTCAACAGATTTAGTGAAGCACAACATACAAACTCTTTAAAATATAGAGTAGATACTTTTTAAATTACAATTACTTTTTCTTAACAATTAATCATATTTGCTTGAAACAATCCGTTTCTGAGCCTATTGTATTCAGATATAACGATAATTTCATTTCCTATCATATTACTTTCGTCAAATCCAGCTTCATTTCTGGTGTAATTATGCCTCGTTGAAATATTTGCATTTATGTCTTGTAAGCAAGAAACCCGTAAAACAGTTGTCCATGATTGAACACTGACTGGTAAATGTACACCAGATACGTGAGCTTATTTACGTTAATAAACATTATAGTTTAGAATATAATGATTTTTACTTACAAAAAATGTAAGATTCTAGTATTCAATAGACGAAAGAATGTTCAATTGCTTTCATCAATAAACGCTTCCTGAATAATAATCAGTATCTCTTTATGTTGCTATCCATAAATATCGATCGTTTCGTTGCTTAAACAAAATTGCGAAGCGAATATCGCTAAACTTTCGTCTATTTGTAAGCTTCATTGAAGCTAATTGTATCGGAGGTAACAATGACGGCCGCCTTGGCAACGCTCGGGAGGGGTAAGAAGTATCCACAAAATTTCGAAACAAATAGTATATTTCTGAAAACTTCAACCGTGTTGCATGTATAAGATAGTATAGAGTTTTTTTCGTCGAATAAAGAAAAAAATCGGTCCATATTTATGTATTTTAATGCTTGAAGGAAGAATACCTTGCAAGTCAAGAAATGGATTCATACGTGTTATCTTATGGGAAAATGTTAATCCCCTATATTGGCAGCACTGATTAATCCAGTTTCACCAAACCTTGACCATTCAGTAAGCTAGGATGTAAGGAAGAATCGTACCAAATTTGGTTATTCTAGCTTTTATCGTTTAGGAGGAGTTCAATGAACAAAGCAACAGACTCACAAACCAACAAACACCCTTCAAAATATATCATAGTAGATTATAATTTACCAAAGAAAGAGAGAGATTAACGTTATTTATATTTCGTATGATACTACGTACAAGATAAAATCAAACTCTGACGATTGTCTCGAGTTACTGAGGTCATCAGTTGCGATCATAGCAGTAGCATAAATTTCAACTACGTCAAGCATTATACTAAATATACTTAAAAGTTGGTTCATCATTTCTTTTTAGAATTTATTTTAAAATAAACTTTCAAAATTAATTCTATATATTTTGCATATTTGTTAGAAGAACTTAATCATTAAACTGCAGCTAGCAGACTAATCTGTGACAGAGGTATATTGAACGGAATTACTTTTTAGCAAGGGTATTTATTGTTTGGTAAAATAAGTGTCGCATACAATTAGCATTTCTCCTCTAAACCTTTCTGGGCACAAATGCAAAATTTTGGCGCCTCTACAAATATTCACGGGCCGTGGGTATTAATTTCTTAACAGCGCAGTACTAAAAGCTACGGCGGCGACTCGATTCACATAGCATTTGAAGCAAATAAATTCGAGGGACATGGAGAAAGTAGGAACGGAGGCTTCGTCCAATGAAGCGAAGAAGTGATACCGTAAAATATCATTGGTCGTATAAAAAGAGGCGTAACTACGCCACATGCGGCGGTGACTATAAACAAACGGCGAGAGTGAACTTCCACCCCCCAATAGCACACCCTCTTCCATCTTTCTCTCTCTCCCTCTTCACTTTGGCGTCCCTTCATTCGCATTTGGACATCTTCCTAGCATTCCCCCACTCCTTACTCCGCACACCAACCCAACCCCTTACTCCCCACACCTTCTGCCGCTTTCCCAATACTATCTGCATCAACTCCACTTGCCAACTTTCGCTTCCACCTCCCTCCTTCCCCTCAATTCTCTTCTCTCCAGCACATTTCTATATTCACCCTCTCCCCTATATATGTTAAACATACGAAATATTCTCCCGCCATTAAATCCTCGCCGTAGGTTACCGTCTGTCTCACTCCATGTTTCCCATTTCTGCTCCTCCTCCTTCTTCCCTTCCTCCTTCGCCTTCATTTTCACATTCCCTCTCTTTATCTTTTCCTCTCTCTCTCTCTGTCGCCTTTACCCTACTCTCTCTCTCTCTCCTTCCGTTCCACTTTTTTTGCCTCTTCCTTCGCACATCTCCTACCCTCTCTCCCTCCATTTCACCTCTTCCTTGGGTTTTATTTCTAATCCTTTACTGCCACCTATTTCCCCTCCATCCATCCAGCCCCCCGATGGAGTTGGGTAGGCCCGGAGAGAGAGAGGCAGGTGGTGGACACAGAGGAGGAGTATGAAAAGAGGGTTGGGTTGGCAGATGGGCTGAACGTACGAGGGGACTCTGGCTATATTGCGAGTGAAAAGGGTTGCGAAAGGTTTTCAAAGGCGAGTTGCGTGTGTGTGGGACGGGAAGCTGCGTCGATGTCGGGAGAGAAGAGAGGGCTCAAGAGGGAGGGAGAAGGGGGAGAGGGAGAGAGAGCGGGTAAAAGAGGGAGTGAGAGGGGATATAAGAGTAGTGGAGATGGAAGAGAGAGGGTGAAAGAGGGAGGGGGAGAAAGAGGGAGAGAGAGAGAGAGGGGAAGGGGGAGTGAAGAGAGGGATTATATATGGAACGAAAGGATGCTCTAGATATTAAAGTCTCCAAGGATACTCTTACACTGCGCGGGCTGAATTAGAGTTCTTGTCGAACCTTTTCGGATAAACTTAAGCCATAAACTCACATGTAGTGCCGCGATGATTTTTTCCTAATGGATAGCTTAGTTTCTCGTTATTATTTTAACTCATCCTCATGAAACTTGCATTTTGTTCCTTATTCTTTAGAAAATTTTGAATGCGGAAAAACTGCATGTTATTGAAGAGACAAATGAAATTACGCAACTCCAAAAAAATACATAATTTTAAGTTAAGCGCTAACATGTGAAATTATTACGGCAATTTAATCCCATAGAGTTATATTTGACAACCTATTGAAATATAACAGAGGGCAGCTATAAAATGGATCCATATTGTCACATGGTTCGAGTACGATATTATTACATCTCAATTATTATGACAATTTTACGTTTGAGAAGGAATTTAAAAATTGTTTACATCAACTTTCATGGACTCAATAAGTAATTAATATATATAGCTGTTAAATTACCCATTTTCTCTTAACATGTTTCAGGAATTGCCATTACTTTTGTCGAGATAAAATCATTAACGCATTGTTTCCTGCGTATAAAGTAATAAAGCTTTTTTTCGATTACCACGAGCATTCAATAATTCTTTCGTCAATAATATTGCCATTAGTTCGAATTAGAGCAATGATTATTAAATTATATATTATCATTAATGGCATTTGGATTAACAAGTAATAGGAATAAATACTTATCATATATGTTTTTCAAAAGTTGTCGACTTCTCTCGAAATTAGGGCACCGCTTAATCTCCTGCTTAAATTCAAACCTAACTGAAATCCCTTTTCGTGGAAAACGTATCCCTTGTCATCAAGACCCTAAAAAGACAGTCGAATATCAGATAAAGTCGGGATGGATTCTCGGCGACGGCGATAAGCGGAAATGAAACTGTCGAATTAAACTGAATATAACCCGTGTATAACCCAAGTCCCGTGTTAAATGACTTAATGCGACATAGCGCGGCAGTGAGACACGATAGTGCGCCCTCTAATGCCGGAGCACAAAGGGACGCCATCCCACGGGCGCCGAACTACTTTCCCGGCGGGGGAGCGAAGAGGGGGAGCTGCTAGGTGCGCCTCCGAGTTTCTGTACGGTTATGGAGTACGGAAATGAGGAGTGGTGTGAGGTGGAGGACGATAAAGAAGTGTGAATGGCGGGAGCAAGTAGATTGCGCGGCTAAAATGTCATTCGATAAGATGTAGCAGGCTTCTTTATTGAGCTTTATTAAGAGAGCGTTCCTCGTGACGCAAGGTGCGAAAGTGTTGATGGGTGTGTGAGAGGTGGGGGCGAAGAAGATTGAGAAGGGGTGGATGGAGGGTGTCTTTGGGGTGGCTCGGTTGTTTCCGAGAGACGGCTGGAAGGAGGCAGCACGCGGAATGGCGTCGGGGGAAGTGGAGGAAGGAGGAAAGGCGGAGGAAGTTGAATGAGGAGGAAATGGACTGATGGTGCGAGGGAAGCGAGGAGTGGCGTGGGATTTAAAGATGGAGGCGTGAATATGGAAGTAGGTAGATTAGAGAGGTGAAATTACCGTTGGCTTGAGCATGATTTGCATTTCTGTGGCTGGAATCTCTGCTGCAGAGAGAAGGAACGAATGACAAAGATATCTGTACGCATTCACGATTGTAAATTACCAAAAGTCTTCCGTTACCGAAGTCGCAAAAACATCGAAATTTAAAATAAATAAATTACGAAGCTTAGTGGTTCATTTCCTCTCGTCATACACTGGCTTTGTTGCAAGTTCATAAATTCGACCTTAAAAAATACAATGTCCGAGTTTTCGCAAACATTTCATATGCGTTTAAAAATATTATAAAGGTGAGTGCACGTGATTAGAATTAATTCGTTCATAATGATTAGCCATCAGCCACCGTGAGATTATCATATACTTAGTTTCATTGCCCATGTTATGAGATCTTCAAGTTGGTTATAATTTCTCGAAAGGCTATATTTTTCTCCATTCTGCAGCAAAATGCAAACGTTTAATTGTGAAAAGTTTTCATTTCAGCATAACTGATCGCTTCGAGTAAAAGTTTTCACTTAGAAAGATCGCAGCTAGCAAAAAAATGCGAAGGAAACTACTAACATTTAAAAATAATTTTTAATGCAATTTTCAGAGAATCGTGATTTCCTCAAGCGGAATTAAACTTAGATTTTCAAGAAGAATACTTCCAAAGTTATTTTCTCGGCAATTTAATGAAGTTAAAAATCTTCCACTGAATTTTCTTCCTGAATTTAAAACCACAACAAATTCTTGCTGCTTCAATTCAAAATTTGCGAACGCGGTTGATACTTCCTCGTGAAGTCGTTTGGAAAAAATACTCGGGAGCAAATTGAATCCAGGCACCAACCGCAAGCCCTTTTAAACTCTCTCCACTATCTCTCCATTTTCTTATCCGTAAGCAACATTCTCCCTCTTACACTCTTTTAGAATTCTCACTCCACTTGCTACTCCCCAAGAGGGAACAGAGTTTCATCCACCAACGTTCACGCAGATAACGCCACATCCAAGGACCTCCTCCTCCTCCCTCAAGCCTCGCTCTTTCATCCATTTTCCTATACACAACCCGCTTTATTGCTGCCCAACGACTATCAAGCTGCGAGCGGAAGAGGATGGGTGGGAGGGAGGGAAGGTGCGACGCGTAAAGTAAAATGGAGAAAGACTGGGAAAGGGGAGTGTAAGGTGAGCTGCAGAGGGAGGGAGGGAGGCAAAAGGGAGGGAGGAAAAAGGGAGGGAGGCAAAAGGGAGGGAGGCAAGAGGGAGGGAGGCAGAGGGAGAGTGGCAGAGGGAGAGAGACAGAGGGAGGGAGGCAAGAGGGAGGGAGGCAGAGGTAGAGAGGCAGAAGGAGGAAATGGATGAGAGGGAGCGAAAATAAGACAGCAGAAAGAAGGCGAAGAATAAGAAAAAGAGAAGAGAATGAGAATACATTAAAATAATCTCAGGATTTAAAGTTACTGTACAATTTCGAGCAAAGTTTTATTTGCATTGATAATGTATTTTTATGATTTGCTACTACTACTGGCTCTGTGAACATTTGAATCCAAGGAAAATTTTTCCACTCATTAGCTGTAATGTAAATGACATGTATATGACATAGAAATATTCCGATATCGATGAAAATTTTCATAAGTCTATTCCAGGTTATGCGCATTACATTATTTGGTACGATATTGTTATTTAAACTATGGCGAGACATCTGCAACAGCATTTGGTACAAAAATTGAGCGTAGAATACTTAAAATCCTATAAATTAGCGATTAATAATAAGTTTTGACCGGCAGTAGCCTGTAAATTAGCAAGGCTCTAACGAGCTAAATAGGATTAGGGGAACGAGCTCGAGAGAGATATAGGTTGGGATGTGGTGAGGCAGTTTTAAGGGAGAAAGAGGTGAAGGGGAAGGGAGAAGGAGAGAGAAAGTGGAGGAGATGAGAGGAGAGAGAGGCAGTTTTAAGGGAGAAAGAGGTGAAGGGGAAGGGAGAAGGAGAGAGAAAGTGGAGGAGATGAGAGGAGAGAGAGGCAGTTTTAAGGGAGAAAGAGGAGAAGGGGAAGGGAGAAGGAGAGAGAAAGTGGAGGAGATGAGAGGAGAGAGAGGCAGTTTTAAGGGAGAAAGAGGTGAAGGGGAAGGGAGAAGGAGAGAGAAAGTGGAGATGAGATGAGAGGAGAGAGAGGCAGTTTTAAGGGAGAAAGAGGTGAAGGGGAAGGGAGAAGGAGAGAGAAAGTGGAGATGAGATGAGAGGAGAGAGAGGCAGTTTTAAGGGAGAAAGAGGTGAAGGGGAAGGGAGAAGGAGAGAGGAAGTGGAGATGAGATGAGAGGAGAGAGAGAGAGACCACATAAGATACGAGCGAATGATTTTAGAAGCTGTAATGCTTTCATCGTCAGGAAAAATAAAGATTTTAACATGCCAGGAAAGATATTATTTTATGAATCACGTGGCTAATAGATTGCGTGGAAATATTAAAGGTACCTAAAATAATAGAAAGATATTCGCAAAATTTAAAGGAGATATCTTTTATTTTACAAATGGTGTCTACATTTATTATATAGATCTTATAGTTTGCATGTGTTTCCCAGTAGGTATTTTTTGGAAATTTTTGCGATACCTATAAAAATAACATAAGTAAGAAATGTTACTCGATATCTGTAGTTATTAAAATCTAACAAATTTTGAGCAAGAGAGGTCGCACTAGTTTGGACAATGATTATATCGAACAGTTAGAAATAAATACAAACAACTCATTTCCTGATACAAATGCTGCTGCGGGATTCTTCAAGGATAATCTAGGCGAACCACGAAGTCAATAATATCCCACGAATCCCAAAAATCGGACCCTTCACTTCTAAGAATTAATAAAATTCGTATGATAGCCTTAAATTCGTGCAGGTGAATTGGTAGCAGGTGTGTTCCGTTAATGGTAGGAATTAGAAGATGAGAAATAAGAGAAGAAACTGAAGAATATGGCGAGATTACGTCGGTTGAGTCTAGAGAAAGAGGTCTGCGAAGGGCAGATGTGCGGCGGCGGTCGAGAGAAGGTGGGGAGAAAGTTCGGGGATCGGAGTGAAATGGGTTGGGTTGGTGTGGGAGCGGAGGTTTTGGTGGCCTTGCATCAAGGGATCTCTAATTTGGTATGTTGGGCTTTCGTGGTGTTTTGTGAAGCTGGAGAAGAGGAAGCAGAAGAGGGATGAGGATTTGTGGGGAAAGAGGAAGAGGGGGAGGCCAAAGGGTGCGCCCGCGCGAGATGGTGCCAGTGTATAAGGGTTAAGAGGGAACTTCCTAAAAAGGACTCAGGAACTAGTTGAAGATAGCTCTCACGGAGGGAGTGTGTAGCAGGTAGAAATACTCGGAAATGTGGATGGGGTGCGGAGGGCAGGGGGGCGAAAGAGGAGGAGTTGGAGGAGGAGGGCAGTGGAGTGCTCGTAGGAAGTGGAGTTGTAGAAGACCAGTGTCGCTTGTTTTCGCGCGAAGACTTTTAGTTGGATGGGTGCGGGAGCCGCTCTTTTTTAATAAAGGAGCAGATGTAACGCCAAGGTGTGAAAGAAAGAATAGGAAGGGCCAGGGAATTGGATTAGTAGGTTGGAAGTCGAGACATACGGGCGTAAGAGGACTTTATCTATACCCCGAGAAATGCGTTTCTAAAACATGTTCATCTAATTTAAAGAAAAAGGGTCTATATTATAGGGCAGATATTACAAAATAACGAAAAAATATAAAATCTAGAAAATGCATATAGGTTCAATAGAGAAAAACATCGATTAAATTTCAAGAAAAAAATGACCGAGGAGAAAATTGTATTTTTTATAGTCCGTAAGCAAGGAATAAGTGAGAACTATAGTTCAAAGTTTTATAAACGAATCGCGAATATGGTACTGAATTGAAATGTATCCTTGAATAATTGATTGCTAGTAGTAACTATTCTTGAGAAACCAAAATATATTTGGTCTCCTCTATTCCGGGAAGCTCGGGATCCAAGGCGTTCCAGACTATAGAATTCTCCAATGGTTAATATATAATGTCCGTACTGTAACTGTACAAAGTACCTAACACGAGGACATGAGGAAATAAGTCATGGGATGACATAAAAACGCCTACGTTTGAGGTTTTTCGTACAAACAGTTTGATTTAGGCGATAGACCATAACTGGAGAGTCGTTTATAGTATTCTTAATTTCTTATGCTATAGAAACACGGAAGAGAGGAAAATCTTTATGCCATCCAAGCCATATTTCGTGGAAAAGGATGTTTTTCTATATTACTCAAAATTTCCAAACCAGGGACGCCCACGAACCAAATAATTCCAAACTAGAGAAGTTCAAATTCGTGCATTTGTATATTTTTGGATCGTTGAGAAATGTGCATTTTACGAAAATTTTAACTCAAAGTTATTGACATATTTTAAATCACAGCAATAGGAAATTTCACTTGTGATAGAAAATGTCATATTTTATTCGCATGTCGATATCGGCCATCGCTATTTAATATGTAGCACAGATTCAATATAAACGCGCTTCCACAAATGACGTTTCGTTCGTATATTTGGAAAATTACGGTTTCCGCGACTATTTTTATGGCGAGGGCTATTAATGCGGCGAAGGAGATTAATCATTCCTTTTGCGAATGCGAAAAGCGCCTTCGTTTAGATTGGAAGGCCAGGTGACCTCCGAGATCGAATTGTTTACTGCAACTTTTTTTTATAAGATCTCAATTGTTCCTCACGATAATCAATACATGTAACACGTAAATATTACGTGAAATTCGAATATTATTTTTCATTTCCTGAAACTGAATTTTGGCATCATATACTGAACAGTAAAATAATTGCTAAAAGTCACATTCATTCGTCTAAAGAGTAACGATTAAAAGACCTCCCGAAAAGCCAAAAAGCTTTCAGAAACAGATTTCAAAAATCGTATTTAAATTATAGAATTATTGGTAATGATGTTTGTGTGTTTGATACGAGGAATATGAGAGGTAAAATAAGATATCTATGGAATCTAGGTTTCTCAGGAAGCCCGGTGGACACTTACCGTTTGGAGAACCACCGGGTGTGTCGGAGAGACACACATGAAGAGACGTTTGGTGGGAATCTTTTTGGTTAATACTCATCTTCAGCTACGGGAGGTTAGGACAGTTTGACGTACTTGTGACACATTACTTAATATAGAATACTTCTGAATAATTTCTGAGAATCTTCTTTCTGGAGTCAATGCCAAATATTAAAATGATTTTATCTAAAACCTAAATATGTAAAATTAATACTAAAATTTTAAATTACGTTCTCACAATGAAATTCAATTTTAATTAAAGAAAGTACATATGCAGAAATCTATATTAAGTTTATTAATTTTCATTATAACTCGTAGATTAGGCTACAGTGGCTCATTCTTCATTTTTATTGACAACTCCACCGTAAATGTTGGGTGTGGTGCGATTGGATAGCGAGGACCCGTTGGAAGAACAAAACGAATTCAGTGTCACTCGCAAGCCGTCATAAATATCACATCCTTCTAAATTAAAGAGGCATAAGTCACTAAAATGTAAGTAGCATGTGATTCCATCGTTATGGAAAATAACGCAATTACCATCCGACAACTCTGTTTAATTGTTATAGTTATAAATACGCATAAAGTATTTCAAAAGGAACGCCGAGTTCAAAGCGAAAAACTCTCATATTAACTTTTGCAATAAGGTGTGAATTGAGGAAGTGATGAGAAACATCATCTTCGAGATAAAAAAAAAGAGAGAAGTTGATGTAGATGACGGATATTAAAGGAGGAAGAGAAGAGGAGAGGCAAGAGAGGAGAGAGAGGGGGAGGAAGAGAAGAGGAGGGGCAAGATATCGTGGAGGAGAAGGATTGTGGGAGGAGAGAGCGGGAGAGAGACTGAGAGAGGGAGGAGGTTTAAAGGTCCCTGTGGTTGGGAGAGAGGAGCGGGGCGGACGCAGAGAGGAGATCCCACGGGATATGCGGCGGAGTGGAGGAAGAGAGCGAGACGGAGCGGCGTTAAGGGGAGGGTGATGGCGTGGCTGGGTGCTCAAGGGATCGAAGGGACGGACGGGCGTCTTAAGATTGCGAGGAAGGAAGGTCGAGGGGTTTGTTAGGGACAGCCTTAGTGTTCGCTTCTGTGAGGGCCCTTAGCGACCAGAGGGAGACTGTTCTCTCTCCTCCACTAGGAAACATTCCGCTAACCTTCTTCCCTTTAAATCTTTCTCCCACCTCCCTCCCCCCCGCTCCCCTCCCCCCGTTTCCCTCCCCCTGCACCACCTCACTAGCACTTGTCCCCTTCTAGTGCGAGACCCCATCGGCTCGAGAACTCGTTTGAGACGTGGGTCCAGAGAGCGCTGCGTGTCCCTTCCGAGATATCCTTTGAGCTGGGAGCGTCGGCATGTTGGCCTCGCTTGTTACTCTGTGATGAATTCCATCAAAGGCGAGCAAGAGGAAAGAAATTGTGAATGGTTACGCTGAGGTTTAAGTATGATTCTGAAATGCATTTTGTTTCCCAAATCACTCGGGTAGGATTAGAAATAAAACTCCCTCGAAGTTAAACCTATCTGTTAAAGGTGAAGGCGTTTGTTAATATTCAACTTTTATTTCTCCAACGATAACGAATTTTAAATTTAAAATTAATATCGGAATTCATGTTTAATCTCTCCTACAGTCTGGTCACGCGTCGCTGTTTTTACGAGCCGAATTTTTATAGAGGGCAAATGTAATGATGTGAATCGAGCAAGGCTGACCTTATTTGCAAATTCTGAAATTATAATGTCCATTTCACTTCACCACCTAACACCTATAATTGAAAATTGCTCCTTCCATTATTTGACCGAAGCAAATTTCAATCGAGCAGGATATTCGATCTGTTGTACACGTGGATTTTTGCTCTTGTATAGCAAATGCGTGATCGTATCATTAATTGCGTGGCTTGCTTTGCAAAGAATTTTTCGAATCGAAGGATAAGTGCTGCTCCCACGGCCTAACAAGGCACCGGTCGCCTTTCGCGCGAGTAATGAAATAGCAATCAGTTTAATCGCCAACGCATTTGCATAACAAGTGACAGGCGGCCCCGGTGCCGCCCAATTCGGATTATTCCTCGCGCGATTTCCCGCGATCAATTAATTCCAGTTTATTAATAAAGAACTAACCCGTCGGAAAGCATTTGAATGCCAAAATCCGAAAATATCCACGGCGAAGCGGTCGAGTGTGTTTCCCCTCTCGGCCACCGGCGCCATAGGTCTCTGCGGTCGGCGCCCTCCTCTCGAAAGGTTGCCTCCCGTTGACCCCGCGTTCTCAAGAAGACCGGAGGAAGGACGGTTGGAGGTGGGAGAAGGAGCGGGAGGGAGAAAAGACGGAGGGAATAGCGGGGGGAGGAGAGAAGTGGGAGGGAATGAGAGGTACGTGAAGGAGAAGTGGAAAGAAAGAGTACAAGAGTCTCTCTCTCTCTCTCAAAATACGAAAGAGGACACGGCTGTGGTCAGGGAGAAAGAAGAGTTAGGAAGCTGTAAATAAGAGCGGAGGGAATGGTGAGTGACCGTTATTGAGAGAGTACGAAAATAAAAGAACATGAGAGCAAATTGAATTGCGTCCGAATATTGAGACCGAGGTAGGAAAAATAATGGTTTATAATTATCTAATTCAGGTCGCAAATGTAGTAACTCAATGTCGAAGTGCATGGGCGAAATTAGATTGTCCCTAGTTTCTAACCTTCGCTAATCAGAACTGTGAGCTTTACGGGCACCCGAGATCACTTCCTCAGTCGTATATATTTTCACAGGTATAATTATTCACTCTGCATAGCGTAAAACAAAATTGTGACTCAACGCCAGTTTGATAGCGAATCGGTAAAACCACGATTAGAAGAAGGTAATATATATTGTAAAAATATACAAATTGCTTTAAGGTTTAAAATGTTATGCTTTAAAAGAAATACCTTTAATATAACTTTATATGATAATTCAAACTGACTGATTTTGGGTCATTTCTACCAAACCAAACGCTCAACAGCATAGTTTCCTCAGCACTTATTCGCTTTTAAAAGTGTCCTGACTACTTTATCCGAAGAAAGCCATGTGAATTTATCTCAAATCTTATTAAATTCCGCCCGTAAAAAACAGAATGACATATCAAACAGTTGTGTACGATACGAGTAGATGAGAAATGTGAGTTTTTGCTGGTAAATGTGTATAAATCAATCAAAATTTGATATGATTTTCCTTTGGAACTCCAAAGTCAGTTACCATTATCCGTTTAATATAAATGTTTAATTTTCTGTCATATACAACATTGAATATGCATATAATTTAAAATGTCAACAGTATAATATTTAATGAAAATGAAGGAAGGAGTGACCTCTCTGGTTTAAATAGCCTATCTCTCAATCGAGTGCATCTGTCCATCGATGCATGTATCTTTGCAAGACTACATCGGAATTAATATTTATGTTAGCATGAAATTTATTTCGATAACCTTTCGAATTCTCAGCGTCATCAATGAATAAAAATCAAGAAACACGACTGGCAGCTTAAACGATACGCTAATGCGACCCTTCCCGCCAATCCATATCTTCTGAGTACCAACACGGACAATCGAGAACTTGCAGATACGAGATGCAAAGCGATGGTCACCCCGACTTAAGCCCTTTTCGGATGGACGAGCCTCGCGAATAGGCGAAGATATACTTTGTCGATTCCAGCTCTCGGGCGGAAATGGAGGAGGAAGAGAGGGAGGTCTCCTCTGCAGAGTTTGTTTGCCTTTGAGAAAGCACCGCCCATAGTCCTATTCCCTGCTAGCAAAGCTCTCGAGACCTTTTTCTTCCATCCTCTTCATTTGTTTGCGTTTCTTTCTCTCCAGCGATGGCATTTACCTCTCTCTCGCGACCGCGCGAATAGAGCGCCTCTATTGGTCCTGGGTAGAAACTCTTCACATGCTCTGCACGGCAGTGGGAGAGAACACGTAGACGCGCCGCGAGGAATCTGCGGGATTAGGAGCGGAATTACAGCGGAGGGGATTGGGAAAATATAAAGAAGGAAGCGAGATGGTGCAGGATGGAAGAATCCATTCCCTTCTGTTCCTGCGGCAAAGCAGAAATTCGTTTTGGTGCATAAATATTCCTGGTGCTGAATCGTAAAATATAGCTCGAGTCCCGGTATGTTATGGATTATTTATATGGACGCATGTGTAGCGTCCGCATTGAAATTTTATATTTTATTGGCTTTGACATCCATTTCAAACTTTTTTCAGAGAAATAATGGAACATCACAAAGTCTATTTTCCGCTTTTTCTAGTTATCTATGTATGTACTCTACAATGTCGAAGACTTATGAGAGTGAAAGAATTGTATTTCATCTATTCTGTCGCAGAATTTCATGGCAGATATGCACCATCTTTTATAATAGTGCATTGATATATTCTCAGATTAGGTATGAAATTATTATAAATAACAAAACCCTCAGTGGTGATTAAACCTAAACATTTTTGTATAACTTTAAATTTGTTCTTCAAGGGCGTAGAAATTGGCGTGTAAGTGGAAGGATTTCATAGTCGATAGACTCGATACAAAATGCGCTCTGAAATTTACGTTTTTTAATTTACAGAAAATAGAATCATTCATAAAAATATTACATATAATTCTAATAATTGATGTATTCATCTTTCCTACGCACGGAAATGTGATTTAAAATTTCCTTCGACTAAAATTTTTGTCGATTCTAGATATAAACTGTATTCATGTACACTCTATAGTTTTCTTGCTGTTTTAAATGCTGTCTTAAGTTGTTTGAAATAATTTTACCTTATATATTTAATTACATTTAACTTCAATGATTTGATTGGGCTTATAATTTCAAATAAATCATTAACGATGAGAGTTTTTACCTACATTTATGTTAACTCCTCTGCAACGATTATAAATTATAATTTTTAATTTAATCTGCGAACTGAATCAGACAATTTTACTTCGTGTTACGAAACAAAGATGCCATGCCTTTATTCAAGAGCCATGTAATCAAACATTTACTAAAGATTTTGCTAAAAACTTTTACCACAGGAATACAGTATTACGTATTAATGATAGGTACATATGGCAAAAGCAAACTATCGAATCCAAACAAAAGATTTTGATCGTTCGTTTGTTGATTTAACTGAGGCTATAGTGGCGCCCATCATTACGTAAAAATGAGTGGAGATAGCAGCAATTCCACAGATAGAAAAAGGCATAGAACGAGGAAAGAAATGCGAGGAAGGGGACGCCCGGCCTTTGCTAAGAGCAAAAGGGACGAAACAAAGGCTTCACTGCACACTACCCTCCGATTCCCTCTCACTTTGCCCCCCCCCCCCCCCCCCCCCACTCCCCTCCACCCTCTCCCCTCCCTCTCTCTCCCATTGTGTGAGTTTCTCACACAAGCTCTATCTCTCTCTCTGCGCCCCGGAGAGACAAAAGTTCAGTTATGGGGCTCGGATTCAAAAGGTGCTCAAGATCATCAAGCCGACATTTGTTAAACACCAATGCTAGAATCAGCTACATGGCGCATTCGCGTGTTGTTGTTTGTTGTCGTAAATGCAGCACTTTACGCTACAAATGTTATACCTTCACACAATAATATAGAAATGTCAACTTGTTTGATAAAAACATTCAGGTCTTTCCTTGGAAGAGTTGACGAAGTTAGCGCTCCGGTTCTATTGTAATGCAAACCTTATATTCAATCGAAACAACGGAAAATGAGGACAAAAAGAAAAAATCATGATTATTTTGGTTACATAAGGATGATAATATACTTTTTTCTATAATTTTCTTCCATTTCAGATTTCCTTTCGACTTTTATACTTAATATGGTTAAAAAATATTAATAATCTCATCACAACACATTTAAATTTTATTTAAATGGCTATGGACGTTCTTCTACGTTTAATTATTGAGAGACGCATATTATATCATATTATATTATGTTATAATTAGAAATATTTAAACAGATAAATAAGGTGCATTTATGATTGAGTATTAAAATTTTCTCATTTCTTTTGAGTACTACTATATTTGTTAAAGAATTCCTACGGGCTGCAAGGGATAAGACTACCTCCCTTTTAAAGAATACACTTCCACGAGATTCATACGTACAAAATTAAGCGGCCAAATATGAATCTCCCCCACTAAAACTTTTGCAATTTTCCTTAGAGACGGTAATAGCGGCGCACTTTGCCTATCCGAATTTCTTTTCCATCCCTCCCTCGCCCTTCTCTCTCTCTCGCGCGCCATTCCTCCCCCTTCCTCTAGCATCACCGCTTCAACCGAGAGATCTCCTCCCCAGCGACCTCTTTTTCCCTCTGTACCAATTAGAAGGAAGGCGCGCACCTGGCCAATTAGTGGGAGGCCGAGGCGGGGAAGGGGCTAGTATTGGAGGGGGAGGAGGGATTTGCAAATTGTTTTAAGGGACGGCGGAAGAGAGGGAATGCACGAAGAAAGAATGAGCTGCGGAGGTGGAAGAGATAGGAAGTTGAGAACATGTGGGAATACGGCGAACATACATAAGCGCGGACGGGAGAATGAAAGGGTAGCAGGAGAAGGAGAGAGGAGGGTGCAGACAGAGAAAACAACCTGGCCTAATTCGAGTTGAATAGATGGAGTTTCAAAGGAAAATCGCCAGGCCATGTGTCTTAAGCGCGCGGTCAGCCATTTCATGCGATGCTACGATTTCACTGAAAGTAAGCGTGATGGGGATGACGCGAACGGATTGGTTTTGGAGAGAGTTACGGATGATGAGGCAAACATTTTTATAATCATTAACCGAAAATAGTATAAGTATTTGTTAGATCCGTTTAATCTTTACAATGATATATCGAGTGTTTAGATTTTAGATATCACTCCTCATATAATATCATGTGGTTATCACGCTGTTTGAGAGACCTTTGAGCTATGTTTTGCGAATGGGAACAGATCGTTGCTGTACGTTAGTTTTCTGGCTGTCTGTTCGTCCACTTTTCGCCCTCCTCCAACTCCAAAATCACTCTTCTTCACACATTCCCTATCGCGATGCAGTAGAATGGAGGGATGATCACCGATTAAGAGGTCTTCTCACACTTTACTCTCCTGATCTAATAATAAACCATAGGACTTTATCACGGTTTTTTAATATTCTGGAACAAAAATTAACCGTCAAAATTTTCCCAAAAATTTCACAGTTAACTGATGTAGAGTGTCTTAAAGAGATGAAAAACCATATAATAACATTTAATCTTATAGAAATTCTGTGACCTAGCTGTTGTGCATTAAAATACTACCATTTATATTTGGCAAATTAGTATATTAAATAAAATATTACTATTTCCCAAATTATAAGCAACTCTAAATAAATAGTATTTAATTAATAATTCTATTGCATAAATACTATTGAAGATATTTAATTTCTATAAGATATGCTTTCAAAAAATAAGCAGATGTTATTTTAATTTAACTAACATTTTAGACACGAGCTATTTATTTAAACCGTTATTAGTAAATAATATGCAATATTTACATAGGCTTATAATGCATATAAAAATACGTCCTAATATTATGGGCTTAATATTCGGCTATATACTTGAATTACCGTAAAATGAGGACAAAAAATACTTGCAGTGTGGCCGCGGTCGGCGCCATACCACAAAAATTATTTTCTGCTTATTTTAGTATCACCATGCATCTGTGTTTTATGTCAAGCGGAAGCAAAATTCCGCCACCAAAATTATTAAATTTAATTTTATCGCAGTAATCCCATGCAAAATTTCTGAGAAAAATAATGCTGCACATTTTACCACTGATATTAATGAAATTTTACGAAACACTCATGCGATTCGTGCATTAATCCTACAAATATGGAGCTTCAGAAAAACTGTCAGAGAGAAAAAGATTATTAATATTATCAGTAATGTTTCCCTTTAAAGATCTTATTACTAATAATTTTTCATGTGTTTGTAATATATATATATATATATATATATATATAGTGTGTGCGTGTTTATATATATTTAGTTATCGAAAATAGATATTAGGTTGAATTAGATGTATGGTCTTTTAAGGAAATAACGAAAGAAAAGAGAAGAATAGTACCTTTAATGGAAGATATGTTCTTGTGAAATTGCTTTGAAAGGAAAACTGATAGCCTCAGGGAGTATGGTGGGGCGAAATAAAAAGTTGTTGTAAAGAAAACAAGTTAGGAAAGTGTATGGCATATCACAAATGGGCGCGTTTCGTGCAATGGAGTATTAGAAAGAAATGATATTCCTGTACGCAAGGGAAATTGCGTTTTCAAGTTCTTTTCTTCGTCATAAATAATCCGTTTTCTTTCTATTTCAAAATATTGCTTGCACACGTAAGGAAATTAAACGGATTTTTGCGGGATTGTTTATGTTAGCAACAATGAAGAAGTAACCATGCAAGAAAATTTCAGTTCAACTCGAATTAAGACATTCTTATTCGATTTTCTGGATAACGGCTTCTCCTTTGATAAAAATGTATAGGAAAATAAATACTTTAATTTAACAGTTCTACAAGTTTTGTTCGAAAAATTATTTTGATATGAGCAATACTTTACGAGATATGATGGAATGTTCATTTTTTTGTCATCAGTTAAGTGGTATCCCTGATTGACTAACGTGATTCATTTTTGTAATTTTCTCATTATCTTTGATCGTAAGCCCTTAATATAAAATTTTATGAAAATCCTTTCAGTAGAAGGCGAGAACGAACATGCGGACCGAGGACGAACAGACAGACCGATGACAATAGGCGCTCACGCTGGAGGCGAAATGCGCCTAAAAAGAGCAGAGGCTATTAAAGGTCGTAGATTGAAATCTAGGAAACCTTATGGTGTACCTACATGATAGTTTCAAAATAGAGAAGAAAAATACAGGATTGAAAAGAAAAATGCAGGATTGAAAAGAAAAATAATTGAATAAACGTATCTGAGAAATTGTCGGAGAATACAGAAAAAGAGTTGAACATGGAGTAGAAGATACACGAAACCATGCTAAAATGTGTGTCGAGGTAGCCTGCATCGCTCCTAGCATTAAAAAGAAAATGTTAATCTATCCCCACGGCTGGGGCTATGTTCAGGCAAAAATGTATGCGCAGAAGGAAGCTTATTTAAGAGGCTCGAGACAATGGTCTATCCTAGAAAATAACATTTCCTTTGTATTTAGAAAAGATAAGAAAGAAGTAAAAGTATAATTGCACTGTTTGTTTTTTTAAAGATAAAATTCGCACAAATATGGATCTAATTATGAAAATTAATCCGAAAGAATAAAAAAGCGAACGGAAAATTTGTTTGATTTTGTCTCGATAAAAATGGAACTGAGAAAGGTAATCCTGCTAATTACAAAGAAAAATGCGCAGAAGGAGGATTAAAGAGGCTGGTGATAGATTTTTACAAATATTTAGGATGAAAAAAATACTGACAATTGTGGTTAAAACCTTAAGAGAATCGTTGAATAACTCCCCTGTACATTAAGATTGGCTGGTTATTAGTTTTAAAATGACAAGAAATGTGTGCATCCGGCTAATCATATCCAATTATGTCATAGGACATTGATAAAAAGATTAGAAATAAGCGATACATCGATGCGATTATCAGTCTTGTGACTTGAAAGTGTAGAAAGAGAGCGAAATAAAGGCTTTCTCAATGGGAAAAATGGATCTGCCTCAGCTAGACAGAGGAAAATTTAGAAAATAATTTAAGTTAGGTGGTTTTATATTCTCCTTTGAATGTGATGGTTGGAGTAATTAAAACGATTTTGTTTTCATAAGCTGCCAAAAATCGAATGGTTTAAAGTCACTCAAATTGAGGTTTCCCGATTTCACTAATTCTATATCAAAATTCTTTACACCCATAGCAACTTAATTTATTTTGGATATTTTTACGTGTATTCCTTCCAATAATATAGCATAACAACCCATGTTTTTAATAGGATTCTCGTTTGTAGATTTCCTCTCGCAGTTCAATCAGTTCATCATTTAAATACGGAAGAGTGTTATTATCATGTACATTTCACCATCGTTGGTTAAAATATTAGTTATCGCCGGAATTGAAAAAATGTATAAAACTTCGAAATAATATCGCTTACTTTCGTGTGATTTATTTTATTTAGGCAGATACTCTGTCACAGATTTTAATTTAATAAAACATTTTGAATTATTTTGAAGGTGTACATTAAAAGAAACGTTTTCCTTGGACATTAGATTGAATCAGGATTGCTGAGAATAGGAGTGAAGGTCCTCGAAAGAAAATCCCGTGAACTCTCGAGTTGGAAGAGATGACTTGATCAGGGTTGTGGGTCTGAATGCAATCGAGGCGAAGCGGGTTATATATATATACATGAACGAGACGATTCAAACTAATTGTTTGGAAGATTTGGAGATGTGAGAGAGAGGAGAGGTTACGGATAGGATAATGGAGAAAGTGAGAAAGGAGCCAGACGATAAAGTCGGGATTAAGGGAATAAGATAAAACGAAATCTTTATTTGACGAGATTTTTGTGTTTAAAATTTGAGATACCTTTGTAAATGGTACGGATAAGTACATTACTTTGTAAGATGATGGCTATCCAAAACTCCAACACGGACATGATCATGAAAAGTGAAATTAATATAAGTAATTTATTTAATTTGTTATTTTTGGAACGATACGGTTTTATTCGGTATGCATGTTACCATAAAACCCTAAATAATGTATAAAGTTGAAGTATTTATTACCTATAGCTTGAAAAATGATTAATAATTTGAGGTATACTTTCACATTAGGTGTTTATTTGTTTAATTTAAACAGTTTCATGTAATTAGCTTTGATATTACACGGTAAATGGCACGGTGCTACCATAAAAAATAACAAATTAAAAGTTTGATATAAGGCCTGCCTTATTATTGACAACTAGCGATACCCAGCGTTGCCCGGGATTCAGAACAGTGTAAAAATGACCTAATTAAAAAAACACGAAAATCTATATTAAATTATTTTTATTATATTACCAGTAATTAATTTTTGAGACATTATAAATTTTATTCCTATAGAGCTTCAGAATATACAATATTGCTCGTTTTTTCATTTGGGGCCAAAACTAATTTATGGAGAGAGTTTAAAAAACAAATGAATTTTTATTATTTAAAGCTTTCTTTCGTTCAAGTCCCAATTTCGTACGATGATTCTAAGTAATTTTAAAATGAAAATAAAAAATATGCTGCACTCGTTCCCGATGTGAAGTTCCAGTTCTTTAGATTTTATGACCGTTTATTTAATTTTTTACGCCCCCCCCCCTTCCAAGCCAAAAATTAAAAAAATAAGCCCGCGATGCACACCCACAGGGTGCTCTTAGTATGTACGCCAAGTTTCAGCTTTCTAGGTTTATTGGTTTTGGAGTTACAGCGTTAAAACCCACAAACACGTTCTATTTTATTTATATGATAAATTAAGAAAGCACCAAGAGGCTCTTACGATGGAATGAAATGTACGTTTTTTTATCCTCTTCCGTCTCTATTTGAATAATAAGATCATTTTGTGTTTTTAGTGTTTGCTTTCCTTACGAAAACAAACACACTAAATATTTAAATGAAAAAATTAAAGACTCCGGTTTTTTAAATTTTAGCTCGAGCCAAATATCTCCTGCTTAGTATCATACACCGCATGAAAAAAACGCATTCAATCATGGTTCACAAATTATAGCCCTGTTTTAACTCTTAATTATGTGAATTTATTCCATTTAGCTTATTAAAACGCATATCCGAACTTGACCGGTCGTCGACTTATCGTATTTATTTGAAAATCGAGTGTTTTGTGTTAAAAAATCGAGAATTGTTTCATATTTCACTATAATTGCTTCTTGGCAGTCTGTGTTACTTGGTAATCAAATTTTTTACAGAATTAAAGCTACACGTACAATATTGGGCTTCTATCCAAGATGTCTCTGTTTAATTGTAGCCGCAAAAGAGGCCAAACGGTCAGATATAAAAGGACAATTATAATGAATGAAACCGCAACGATAAAAAGAGTGTATTTTTTCACAATTTCATAATGATTGGGAAATTTTTCAGGCAAGAAAGGATTACCATCTAAATTTTAATGCGGTTAATCGAGAACTTCTAGCCACGGCGAGAGAGAATTTTTATTTCTTATTATAGCGGACAAAAATTAACACAAACGCAGTCAAAATAAAATCTTTACTGACCAAACAGGAATAGTAATGAAGATAAAAGTTAACGGGAAGGGAGAGGAAGTGGAAATTAGAGAAATTGTTGACGGAAAAAGAAAGAGAGTAGAAGAAAAGAGCACGAAAAAAGGTCAGAGGATAACGCAAAAACAGTCAGGAAATGGGATAGGAAAAGAAATAAAAAATATGGAAAGAGAAAAGGTGAAAGTTGGAGACCTTGAGGTATAGCATTGTGCGAGTGAGGGAAAGTGCGTGTGACGGGAGTAGTCGGCGGAAGTGTCGCACGCTGGAGAATTACGTGAAACTAGCAGAAGCGGACGCGATGGAGTGAGAGAGAGCGCGAAGTAAGGAACGCGAGAGGAAGATTAGCGCAGAATATAAAATAGTTATTTATCAAGAAGAGAAAAGAAATTAAAGATAAGGCCAAAGTAGAAGAAAAGAGGAAGGCAGAGGGTGGGGTGGGGTTTCTTGGTTTGGCAAAAGCGGAAAGAGAAAGAGTCGAAAGTTAAAGCCAGGCACAGAAACAGAGGGAGAGAGAGAAAGGGTGTTTGGGGAAGAGGAGCGAGAGAGAGAGAGAGGGGGGGGATGAGAGGGGGAGGCGGATAGGGAGGGGAATAGAGGGAAGGAGGAAAGCGGAGGATATAAGGGTTAATTGTCTTTGTCTTCCGCGGCAAGTTGCGAGTGGAAGCCTTTGAGAGAGAGAGAGAGAAAGAGAAAAGAGAGTGAGAGAGAGGAAGTGGGAGATACAGGGAGAGAGATAGAGGAAGTGGGAGATATAGGGAGAGAGCGAGGAAAATAGAGAGAAAAGAGTGCGTCGGTGCGTGTATCTCTTGAGAGGAAAACTGTGGAGAGGAAGGAGGGAGAGATGAAGGGAAAAGGAGAGTGGGAGGGGCGGGTGAGAGTGATTGAGGGAACAAACATGGAGAACGAGGGAAACGGAGGCGAGTGCCTGCCGAGGATAACAATGGCAGCGGATAAGGGCGAAAAATATCGAGAAGTCCTCCCAAGGGCGGTCGGGGATGTCGAGAGGAACGGGTGACAATGTCTGCGTGCAAAAAAAAGAGCCTTCGAAGAGGTTAATATAAGAGAAATATTTGTCCTCGTCACGGAACACAATGCCACGGCAGATCGTGCCTCATTATCGAGTTCTCGATGTCTTCGAATAATCCGCGAACGAAAGGAAAAGTTTGCGTGGCTGCACGCCAAAAATAGGTCGTGACGTGATACTTGAATAGATTCGTGCGACCGTCCATTTTCTTTCGCGAATGGGGAGGTTAGTCTGGGAAAGGGGAGTACGTGGTACATTTACGAATAACGGCGCGCCATTCTGGTGCGAGCTGCTCCTTTGACCGAGGATTCAGATTAAACTTAGGAGAAGAGAAGAGGAGGAGGAGGAGCGGGTGAAAAATGAGGAGAGGTAGTTGTAAGTCTGCTTCAGTTGGGAGAGAAGATGCGAAGGAGAGAATGGCGATGCAAAGGAGTGGGAGGAGGAGGAGAAGGAGATGATGGAGAGAGAGAGAGGGAGAGGAGTGGGAGGAGGAGGCTGGGTTTGGTAGAAGTAAGGATTTGGAGGTGTAGGGCGGATGAGGAGGAGTAGAGAGAGAGAGGGGGGAGGGGGGTAGAAAGGAAGGGGAAATACTGGCTGGCTGGTGGGAGGAGTTTGAAATGTATGAGGGCTGCTCAGCCTCTGGAGAGATTGCCATCTCGACGACCCAGCAAATGTTTATGGGATGCGCTTGCGGGGCTGTGTTTTGGAAGACTGAGTATATGGAATCTAAATGTATAAAATGAAATTAGCTAAAGAAAACAAAATGGGGTTGCATGAGGATGTAGGTGAGCTGGATCGTGATGACGCATGGAAATTTACTTTTGAAGGATTGCTGACGCATCCGACAAATCGATCGTAAAAGAAATGTATTTTTTAAGCCGCAGACATTTTCAAAGTATCCCTCGAAGCAGACATGATGTGTTCGCGCTCGAAAAGCGTAGATATAGCGCTGTAGTTATTCATTTATAACCACATACGTCCATATTTAATGATAAAATGAAGCACTGCTTTATCGAATATTTTAAAAACCGCCAATAAATATTAAATTATTAATTTAAAAGTACGTATATTAATGTCTACTCGTGTCAAAAGTGTTATAATATTATATTTTACTCATTAAATAAATTAAATTAGCCTGTAGTGTTATTAATAAAAAGAGAAACTGCAACTTTATTTGTATCGTTGTATTACATGTAGTAAGAAGTGGTATTTTGACCATAATCATTATCCAGTATTTTTTCTTTTAATTAACGTCACAAACAGTAAATAATGCTAAACCTTTATAGTGTATATGCTGCATGAAAAAATCGTCAGTTATAAAATATCATCATAAATTTTAATTGATTAATATTAATTCGACTCAGTGCGTGGTAGTTTTAAAAATATTTAAATTTTCAAGTTGAACATGATTATTGATACGAATACGAATTCCTTTTTACTCTACAAACACAGGTCGAATTTTGATTGGATATTCCAAATCGAGGCCGCAGCTGCTGTTATAAATTATTTATTTTGCCAGAATGTTAATATATTAACCAAATGTAAAAGGGGAATTAAAATAGAGGATGCATCATAAAGGATTTTGAATCAGTTTCTAATTATATCAGAAAGCTACTTATTTATGATAAATCCAATACAATTCTGCATGTCTAAAATCATAATCTAACATTTGTTTCAAAAGATTATATAAATTACAATTCTTTTCAAATTACCATTATATTACGCAGATTTTTTAAAATGCACTTTGTGTCGCCTAATCTCTGAATCTTATCTAACTCTGCTAAATATAAAGCTTTAAAAAGGAAAAAATTCTTTAATTATAAAATAGAATACATCAAAAAAATCCCTTAAACATATAAACACGAAGTAAAAATTCGAATATAAACAAAATAATACTAATTCGACCTTAGCTGCGATTTATAAAATAACATATTATAATATATAGATTCATACGCTCCTTAAGAATTTTATTACTTTGAGAATTACATTTTTTGATAACATAAGAGTATTTTCATAATTCCATTTTAATGCAATTTTTTAACTTTTCGCAGATTTATCATCAACTCATTGCAAATTACAACCGTTTAGAGTATATTCAAAAATTTATCTGAAATGGCCGAAAGATATTTGGAATACTATTACAAAAAAATATTTGCTCTCCTGACCCTTAAAGCATCTTGTTTCTCAGCGCAGGAGAAACTCTTGGTCATTAATGGGAGTAAGTTTTTAAGCTTCCAGCCCTCCCTCCATAATTCCTTACGCTTAAAACCACTCTAATCCAACCCCAAATCTTCAATCTTAACGTCTTCCTCCCTCCTTGCAGTCCTTCTCATCCCTCTCCCCCCTTTTTTATCTATCGCCCATCTCACTCCATTTCCTCCGAACGGCATCTCTCCTTTCTCCCGCTCTCACTCCTCACTTCTCTCTCCTCTCTCTCTCTCACCAAACCTGGTGCTTTCCACCAACTCCACTCATTTAACCCTTTCATCCTATTTACTCCATTCACTCCCACTCCACAAATCCTCTCAGCACCCTCTCTTTCCCTCCCCCCCCCTCTTCCTCCCTCCCCCTTCTCCCTTTCTCTCTTGTTTTCCTCACGCGCTATTCTCCAATATTGTATTCATCTCTTCCGCCTTATTCTTTCTTCACAAACTCATTTTCGCGTATTTCCTTCCCCTCGCTTTATCGCAATGTTCCCCCTTTTCGCGGCATCATCATCCTTCTTCCACCTTCTTCTTTTTGTTGCTCCCTCCCTCCCTCCCTCGGTTAATTGTCCAGCTCCCTCCTCCTCCTCCTTTCCTCTCTCCGTCTTTCGTTAGAACTCCTCGCTTTTACTGCTTGAATTCCCTTAATTGTCTCAAAAGTGTATTTCTTCGCAGTTGCGCCGATCTATGGCGGATTGTTTGACTATTGTTTTTTTTATTTTTCCCTTTAGCGCTGCTCACTTTTTTCAATGAGGCATTTATAATCTTCTCCATGACTCCCTTCAATTCGCGGTTTCATTGCCATTAATAATTACCGGCATGTTATGATATCAATAGCATTTTCATTCGTCATTTTAGTTGTGGCAATTAAGATTATTTTTTCATAGTTAAAAGATTTAAATAAAAATAAAACACCAAAGTGGATTACATATAATTCATTGATATTCTCGGTTAAGGAATGAAAAATTTTGGTAGGGATTTCCCCTAGAAATTATATTTTGGAGATTGCCATTTTTCCAGTTCCATTCTCAGCACTTTTTATATACATTTTCTTCCATTATTTATGATAAATTTTTCAAATAACCAGCTTTATCTCGTAACTTGCACACTAATGTTCCCAAAATTTATCGGTCTTTGCTACAAAGTTTTTTTGAGCTGGCTACTTGACTAAAGCAAATTTTTCAAGGCATGGTCTGTGTTTCCTCCGTGCCAGGAAAAGTATGCATTTTCGAACTCTTCCAAAACGCTGCGTTTGTGACTAGATATTCCAACAAACCGTTTCTGATGAATTTAGTGATAATATGCAGTTGCAAAGAAACTCCAGTGTCACATAATTATGTCGAGCAGTCAAAGAAGCCTTAGATAGTATTTACCGATTTCGGAACATAAGTTAAAGCGAAGTCTCGCAAAGCGGAGGTGCCCACCAACTCTCAACCGCTTCCCGCCCCTGTTAATCGGCCTCACCTAAATCTATTTCCTTCCTTATTCAGCCAATTTCCTCGTTCACCCCTCTCTCGATTCATATCCTCCATTCCCCAACCCAATCACACACACACACTCACGCCCTCTGCATTAAAACCTTCCCCCCCCCCACTCTCTCTCTCTCTCCCTGTCTCTCTCTCAGACCTTTTTCACTTTCCGAGAAATCTTCACCCCAACCACTCCCTCTTCCTTTCGCTCTTTTCGACTCCAATTTTCTTGTCCTTCTGATTCCGTATTCATGACGTCCCTTGTGCTAAAAAATATGCAAAAAAGTTGTTTACAAATGCGATAAATCTTATTTCCAAACAAATAATGCTTTTTATATTTATATTCTTAGCTACCACAAAAAGTGGATGCGGTGCGAGGAGAACTAAAATTTCTTCGAATTTATACGGCAATGGTGAAATATTAAAAAACTTTTCATATGCTTCTTGAGCTAATTAGTTTTTAATATTATTTGTTACTTATTTATTATTATCTCCTAAGTGGCATTTCTGTTATATGGGTGTTATTTTGTAATTTTATGATAAGAAGGAATCTAGCCTTTTCCGAGAAAACGCAAGTAGAATGTATTTATGTGAAACATTTACGAGGGTGGTTCAAGGTTTACCTGCACTTTTATTTATAAAGTAGCAACCAATGGTGTTAGATAATAAGAACTTTAAATCTTTGAAAATAAATAAATCAAAACAATCAATGCAGAACGGTTCGTAGGAATTAGTATTCGTTCTTATTCGTCAAAATTTCACGTTTGATTAGCAAAGCAAATATTATTCTCTAGTATGATTCTCTACCTTTAAAATTACATTCGAAAAAATATTACATGCCCATGCTATCTCAAGTTTTCTATTTTTCTAATATGTGACATTTTACTGGAATTAATGCTCTTCGTAAAGTATTGTGTGATATAATTAATGTTTTAATTTTCTTTTTGTTTCATTTTACTAGAATTTTTACAATTCCAAATTACCCAGATTTTATATACTATCCGATAAAGGTTATTTCAACTAATTATGTATAACACTAGCAGAAGTGCCCGTTGAATTTCAGCGGATTTAGTGAATCTAAAATTTCTACCATATAACGTGTAAACATCGCCATAATAAGATACTAAACAGCTTTAATTGTCGAATAAATTAAAATTGAATGAAACCGCTCCGCATATACCTATTTAGATGAATGAAGGAAGAAAATCTTGCACTGTGATAAATTGAAAATTACGTGTAAACTTATGAGAAAATAATTATTGAATTAAGCTCTCCCTACCACCTAATTTTTATCGCCATATAGCCTATGTTACCCTCAGGGTAAAATTCTATACCTACCCGAAGTTTCGTGACGATATCTTCAAAACGAAAACTGTAAGTAAAACCAGCAAGAACATAACAATCAACAGAAAATGGATGAACAAAGAAACAAACGAAATTTATTAATTTAACGAAAGAGAAAAAAGTAAATAGAGAACATTTAAGAATCACAAAGCGAATATTCTCTTGGGAATTAGTTCTGGTACGAGAAATTTTTTTACAGCAACAATACTTTGGAAAAAATGAAACGATTTATCCAGTCACAATTTGTGGAAAATCTACTTCTAATTATTTAAGTTACTTGCGTAGTTTTAAAAACAGTTTGCTTCGGAGAACTCAACGCCACACGAAAATATCATTAAAAACGATTTATTAGTAACATTTCAATTAAAATCAACAAATACTTTGTTGCCATGTAAACAAAGCAAAATTGATAAACGATTTTACGTTAAAAATTTTCCCGTATAAATGCATAGGACTCTCAACTTCGGCGACAATAGGAGTTGTCATGGTAGCTTATAATTGGTATTCTCATAAAACTGATAAAATCACGTATTTTTCTGATTCTAAACGCTAATTCTATCAGTATTCGGATTCTGTCTTCAATAAAAATGAACTTTTCTTTATAGAGCCATTCAAATCCCAAGTTCGTATCATGTTTCCAAGTAATTTAAAAATTCAAATGAAAGATAAGCTGCACTCATCCATATGTTATTCAAATGGAGAAAACAAAAAAGAAAATATTTTAAAAATTAGAAAGGTCAATCAAATCGCTATAAAAACCCGACCACACCATTTATCTCTTTATTCCGGTTCAAATGATACCTTCTTCTTGTTTCTA